>CP054668.1:51828497-53104656 GCA_013348765.1 Carpinus viminea | reverse complement strand
TATACAACTTCGGGAGTTGCTTGACTAGATCTTGTATCCTTTCAAACTTCATCACTTATTTCCTTCCACTAAAGAAGGTTTCTTATTGTAAATGCAAAAATAAAGTTCAATTCCTAATGAATAATATAGAACTAATTATATTATAAACTTGCACATTGTTGAATGGAACAAACCATACTATGTTGAGAAATTTATCATTTCTATATTCTTTCAATGCTGCTGATGGGTTTGGGCAGGTGGATACACCTTCTAATTCCTACTGTAGCTATCAACTTGACAAGGAGAAGATTTTGAATGGCACATGGTGAAAAAAGGAGCAGGTCAATTTCCCAGAAGATGATTGGTATTATATGTTATGGAAAGCAGGCTTATCCAGCTAACTTCAGCTGTTTTGGTACACTAGTTAGAGATATAAATCTATTTAGTGATTTAAATAAATTATCGAAGGACAGAAAATGATGCAACTGATTAGATCTCTTGTGATAAGTCACATGAGAAATATTTTAGAATATTAAAAGTTTCAAGAGAAGTCAGAAAAATATATACACAATTCAGGATCACATGATAAGCTGCTTCCTAGCTAGCTCTACCTCACTAGAAAACAACGAAGGAAATTGGTAAATTCAAGTGAAAAATGTTATAATATTAACTAAATGATTAAATTTATTATTTTCTACCGGCCTAAACTTGTGAGATAATTAATGATTTAACATGGTATTATAGCAAAGGTTTTAAGTTTGAACCTATCAACTTAAGTTTTTATAATAACCGGCGATTAAATCCAATCACCTTGATGCCCTCTTATGTATCAAATTATTTAAGTACCAAGCAGGCTCAGGAGAGGAAATGTAGTTACTGTCAAGTAACATCTGTATTCTCAGGCTCAAACACGAACTATATGAAACAAGCATGAATTGCCTTCCTTCTTGAAAAGAGATCTGAATATTATCAGCACTGAATTCCATCTGTTGAGCATTTCTATTTCATTTTCCTTCCAACCAAACACCGAGATGAGAAGCTGTCAGAGAGCTTTGTTTACTCTCTTTGCCTTGATTTGTTTGCTTATCCTCATGTGCTCTTTACTGTCATTCAACAATGAGATGAGAGTTCGTCCAAGAGACAGAAATCAACCAAGGAGGCTGCTACTTTCTTTCACCTCCTTTTCTGCAAACTCAAACCAGTTGGGTGAAGCCATGAAAGACCCCAAGAAATCTGTTAAGACAAGCCTGCGGAAGGCTCCACCAAGCCAGTCAAATCCTTCCCAGAATAGGTAATATCTCGACAGGTCTGTGTAGTGATCTCAACAAGAAAGAGAAATCAAATTCCATTCTCTTTCCACATTTTTGCAGTTTCTTAACTTCTACTGTTTGATAGGTAGGAGAGTTGGATCTCTGTAACAGTTTTAATTTATTTTAGTTTTTTTTATTATGCAATTGCACTAGTTCTACACATATCTACTCTTACATTTTTGCAATTCTTTCTATGAAGGGAGGAGGTGGAAGTGTATTTACAGAATTGTAGAAGAAAATGTTAGAGAGAGAATTGTTTTATTGTAAAAGATTGACAGCTTCTTGCTGAGTATTGATGCTGAAGCCGATTGTTCTAGGTTGGCCATTGTGCTACTGTTTATACTGACATGTTGATTTCTAAGTTCTCCTTGCAACCTTATATCTATATATTATTATATCTCTTGTTTTCACTTCTTTTTTTTTTTTTTTTGGATGAATGAGTAAGTTTCATTAACAAACAAAGCAGCACTATACAAAGAGAACTTCAGAAAATCACTAAAACAACTACAAAACAACTAA
Organism: Carpinus viminea; assembly: GCA_013348765.1. NCBI lineage: Eukaryota > Viridiplantae > Streptophyta > Magnoliopsida > Fagales > Betulaceae > Carpinus > Carpinus viminea. The sequence continues at coordinate 53,102,848 of CP054668.1, read as the reverse complement.
ACCAACACTAACAGTAACAGAATAAACCAGAAACTGAAACAGCAAAATCACACAAAAACTCCATCAATATCTCCTAAACCACAAAGAATTTCATTCCCTGCCATCATCTTGAACTTTAACCAACATCCTCATTTTGACATGTCACTTTATCTGTCTGACAACTTGCTCCTCTGTTTTAGGCAGATCCTCATAACTCAGAGCATTCCTATTCTTCCACAAATTATAAATTTCTGAAGCAAGAACCAAACGACACAGATGGGACCTCAACGTTTTACCCTTCCAATGCTGCAAACCAACTGACACAATATCAATCCAGCAAGTGGGAGGGTTCATCTCATTGCACAGCTCCATAACCTGCTTCCAAACTCTTCTGCTAAAACCACACAAGAGAAATAAGTGGTCCTTATCTTCACTTCACATCACCTTTATATATAGCCCCATCTTAAGAGTTTATCTCCTGTAGACAAAGCATTCCTCATAAGTCATAGCCAGCCAAGTCACAAACGTAAAGATGTGGAAATGCCTTAGAGAGTCACCTTTTGTTTTCACTTTTAGTTTATGCAGAAAAATGTAAAGATGTGGAAATGCCATTGTGAGTCGCTTTTTGTTTCATGTTTCCAAGTAAATTTCTACATGTAGTCCTTATGCGATGTAAAGGTAGGAATGAGGGTTATTTTCTTTTGGGTGTTTCTATGGTAGACTGAGCCACGAGGAGATGCATCCCTACCTTTAGACCCATTTTTGCACAAGGATTATTCCACTCAAACTTATGGATATCCTGAACAAATCAAGCCTTATACGGCATAATGGACGTGCATGTGTTTAAATAGAAAAAAGTACAACAATTTTATACCGAAAGTAATTAATAAGAATTAAATTAAATGAGTTGCATATCACAAAAGTTTCCTTCTTCAGCATGTTATTCTAAGTAAAATGCTTTAATAATGTATGCCTTCTCAATCTCTTGCTGGCGCGTCCCAAATGCACCAATTCGTGGGTTGTTCTCTGCCGTGCGTGACACCTTCCATCAGCCACCTTTCACCTTTGTTGTCTGCCTCCTAAGGTCTTCTATTGCCTTCTGGCGTCCACTGCCGGCTCGTGGCCTTCACGCATCAGTGAGTGGCCTACATGCGTTGGCTTTCAATTGTGTTCACGCCGCCTACCCCCTCCCCACCCTCCGCTGATACTGCTATTTTTTGTTGCTTTGTTGTTGTCTATCTCTTCCTCAGTTTCTTCATTTCTACTGTAGTTGTTACCCAACAAGCGTTTCGCTACGGCTGAAAGGTATCTTGAGGGTCATGCCCTTAACTACATCCCTTGCTCTAGGGGCTTGGATAAGGTTGAAGGGTTTTGTGACGGTCATGCCTCTTCTTGTGCTTTGTTTAATTGCCTTTATTGACGGCCCCTATTTCTAGTGTTCATGCCAAGAATGCATAGGGCCGTGTCATTCATTTGATGCATTTCCTTTTTATTTAAGTTATTATTATTATTATAAATTATAATTTTTTTTTTAAATTTGTGTTTGGGCTTATTGTTGGTATGTACTAAAAAAGAAAAAGGAAAGGTTGTGTGTAGATAAATGGAATGACTTTGCAGGGGGGGAGTTAATATTTAAAGGTTTTTTTTTTTTTTAATTTTTGTTTAATTTGGAGGACCAACCCTTACCTTGGGGGTTGGGATAGTTCGCCTGCTTTTAAGTAACTCCAATGCTAGCATATAAAATTCTTTTTTTTTTTTTTTTTTGACATGTCCGCAAGAGGGGGAGGGGATTCAACTAGTGACTCTTCTTCCGTTAGGCGTGGTCAACGATTGAGTTCTCTCTTGGGACGTGAAGCTGTATCTTATTCGAGACGTTATTAACACAAAAATTTGGGTAGCTTAAGAGAGAGGGCTTCATGGCCTACCAGGTGGATTTCGCAACCCCTCCCTCATAAACTGCTCAAATTTCCGTGTTATTCAGACATCCTAAATAAGAATAAATAATATGAAAAAAAAATCTTAATCCTATGTTTGACTGGAAAAATTAGGTCATAGTCTTATGAAGCACTGTTTGATAATTCATTTAAAGGGATTAGAAAGTCAGCCTAGTTTGTCTTCTTAGTCCTGCTGACATAGGTCACATGTTTTTCTCAGTGGACAGAATCTTCAATCCACATGCACCTTTGACATAGTCTTCACCCAAATCTTCGTTTAATTCATATAAAACTTCAGCAGTTGCTTGACTGGATCTTCAACCTTCATCACTTATTTCCTTCCACTAAAGAAGATTTCTTATTATAAATGTAAAAAATAAAGTTCAATTCCTAATGAATAATATAGAACTGATTATATTATAAACTTGCACATTGTTGAATGGAGCAAATCATACTATATTGAGAAATTTATCATTTCTATATTCTTTCAATGCTGCTGATGGGGTTTGGGCAGGTGGATACATCTTTTATAATTTTGCTAGTTGCTTAAATCCATATTTTGTTACTGCATCCAACCCTTCTTTCCTATTGTAGCTATCAAGTATTTTTTGCTGTCGCAGTAGACATTTCTCCAAGCAGCCCATTCATTAGACCGCCTTAGAACCATTGTTTCTGGTGACCCTTTTTTTAGATTGTGTGTTAATGCCCCCACCCGTTTATTTTGTATTATTAATTTTTTTATTAATGCAATCTCACTTATATAAAACAGAGACAAGCAAGGTAAATAAAAGGAAAGGAAAAAAAAAAAACTTGAATAAAACTTGATAAGGAGAAGATTTTGAAAGGCATAAGGTGAAAAAGTAGTAGGTCAATTTCCAGAAGATGATTGATATTACATGTTATGGAAAGCAGGCTTACCCAGCTAACTTTAGCTGTTTTGGTACACTAATTAGAGATATAAATTTATTTAGTGATTTAAATAAAATATGGAAGGACAGAAAATGATGTAACTGATTAGGTCTCTTGTGAAGCCACATGAGAAATCTTTTAGAATATGAAAAGTTTGCAGAGAAGTCAGAAAAATATATTCTCAATTCAAGATCACATGATAAGCTCCTTCCTAGCTCTAACTCACTAAAAAACAGAGAAGGAAATTGGTAAACTCAAGTGAAAAATGTTACCACAGCCAGCATTCTAGATGAAGAAGAATGTCTGGCATACTCTTCTTACTTTTGAGCCAACTGAAAACAGATTAGATCTATTATTTTAACTCTGAACTGAGTGAAGTCTGAAAAATACTAATTACTCTTCATTTTCTTGGGTGTAAACTTTTGAGATAATCGGTGATTTAATATGGTATCGGAATAAAGGTTTTAAGTTTTAACCTATCACTTAAGCTTTAAGAATAACTAAGATCTACCAACAAAATCCAATCACATTGATGCCCTCTTATGTACCAAAGTATTTAAGAACCAAGCAGGCTCTGGAGAGGAAATGTAGTTACTGTCAAGTAATGTCTGCATTTTCTGAGGCTTAAGCAAGAACTATATGAAACAAGCATGAATTGCCTTCCTTTTTGAAAAGAGATCTGCATATTATCAACACCGAATTTTCATCTGTGGATCATTTCTATTTCATTTTCCTTCCTAGTTCCAACCAAATACCAGCATGAGAAGCAGCCAGAGAGCTTTGTTTACTCTCATTGCCTTGATTTATTTGCTTACCCTGATGTGCTGCTTACTGTCATTGAAGCATGAGATGAGAGTTCATCCAAGAGACAGAAACCAACCAAGGAGGCTGCTACTTTCTATCACCTCCTTTTCTGCAAATTACTCAAACCAGTTTGGTGAAGCCATGGATGACCCCAAGAAATCTGTTGAGACAAGCCTGCGGAAGGCGCCACCAAGCAAGTCAAATCCTTCCCAGAACAAGTAATCTCGACAGGCCTGTGTAGGGATCTCAACAAGAAAGAGAAATCAAATTCCATTCTCTTTCCACATTTTTGCAGTTTCTTCACTTCAACTGTTTGATAGGTAGGATCGAGAATTGGATCTCTGTAACAATTTTAATTAATTTTAGTTTTTTATTTTTACGATTCCACTTGTTCTACACATACCTACTTTCACATTTTTGCAATTCTTTCTAGGAAGAGGATGAGTTGGAAGAAAATGTTAGATAGAGCATTGTTTTGTTGTAAAAGATTGCCAGCTTCTAGTTGGGTATTGATGCTGAAGCCGATTCATTGTGGCAGTGTTTATAGTGATATGTTGATTTATAACTTCTCTCCTATATATATACATATATACATTTATATATAATATACTATTATTTCTCTTGTTTTCACTTTTAGTTTATGCAGAAAAATGTAAAGATGTGGAAATGCATGCCTTTGTGTCAGTTTTTGTTTCATGTTTCCAAGTATTTCTGCTCTCCTTTCGGTTAGGAGCGGTTGCAGTTAGCGGTTTTAGTTAATAACCGTTAACCGCAATAGCTTGTATACCCCCTATCTGGTGTACCTCCGCAGGCCCTCCTCTGGGAACCCTTTCCCTAGGGGCTTGCCATTCGGGAACCCCTCCTCTAGGAGCTCCTTTGCTAGGAGCCCCTCTTTCTCAATGCATAGTTTCTCCTCCATTGTTTTTGGTACTTCTTGATCTAACGGTCGGCATGTTGGATTTGTCTCAAGACAAATGATCATTTTGATAGATGGCACGAAATTGTTAGAACAATTTTTTAGTATTGGACATCAAATCAATTTGCACTTCAAAGAAATGGAAAATGTAAACACTAAAGCATGTTGATAGGTGCCGGCGAGAATAACTCCAATGCATAAAATATAAAGTGGGTATGAGATTTAAAAAATGAATGCAATAAGCAAGACTTTTGGCCTTCGGCTCAAAACTCTTATTTATTTTTGGTGGGCCTCGACACCAATCTTAGGCTTTCACCTTTTGGGCTTCTGGCTTGGGCCTTCTGCCTTTTGGGTTTTCAGGGCTTGGGTAGCTGGCCTACCATTCTAGAAAATATAAAACCTAATACAGTTTACAAGAATGTTAAGAAACATGGTCAACATTCCCTAACCATTTTCCTTGAAATTACAAGGTTGCTTGTTTGAAGGGCTCTACTGGTCAAAAGGTCTTTCCTGAAATGACGTCCACTGGTATGCCTGGAAATGTCTTAACGCCTCAGTTTTCAACAAATGAAGACGGTGATCCAGCTTGACCAATGATGCATTTTGATTGACTTGGAATTATGCACACTTATTGGCATCCATGGTAACGCACTTGTTGTAATTGTATGAACCCAACTGCTTTTGGCAATGGCTTTTGCTGTCACTCAAACTCTCTTTACTTTGCTACTTCTGTTACCCATTTCTGCCGTTGCTCAAACTAATGGTAACATTACTGTGAGAGATTCTCTCTCTAGCCTTTGCCCGGTAGCGAACTGCAGAGGAAGAACTAGAAAGTGGTTTAATCTTATCACTTTTGCATTAATTTAAAATGAAATTATATGAATTTTTATCTTCTTCTAGTTTTTTAGTTTGGTGAGTTTTATATCAAAACCCATTAAAAATATTCAATAATATATATATCAATAAATGAAAATTTCCTCAACCCAATTAAAGATTATTATTATTTTTTAATTTTTTTCAATCCCAATGGACGAAAAATTGATAGATTAATCTGTTTCATAATTATTATATTAAATTAAAATCCTGATTTGGTGAAGTTGATAAGCTTTTCATTTATTGGGAGACCAAAAGTTTGACAACGAATTCTCATGACATAAGCCAATTACTTACGTCATATCTTTCAATTCTCTGAAGTTGATTTTTCTGCAATTTTGACCGCGTTCCATATGAACAATCTTCTTCCAACACCAATGTAAAATTCCGAAAAGACCGTATTACGTGGTCCATGGAACATGTTTGAAGCTAAGGTTGCCAAATGAAGACATGTGCTTGCTTGACTTGTACAACACTAGTAAATTCTCCAGGAATGAGGCTAGCTATTAGACCAGTTGCTGGAGTAATTGCTTGAACCAAACTCATTCCGGCAATGGCTTTTCTCCTTCTTCTTTCCCACCTTCTTGCTTCCTTACTAATTCTGCTACCCATTTCTGCTGTTGCTCAAAATAACGGTGAGATAACCGTCGGCAGTTCTCTCACTGCAACCGACAACAGCTCTTCATGGCTATCTCCTTCTGGTGATTTTGCCTTCGGGTTTCGTCCACTCAGCGATAAGAATGATCTCTTCCTGCTTTCCATTTGGTTTGCCAAGATACCCGACAAAACCATAGTTTGGTATGCCACTGGCACTGGCGATATGCCGGCACCGAGGGGATCAAAAGTGGAGCTAACCGCCGACGAGGGCTACTGCTTACAAGTCCTCAAGGCGAACAGTTATGGAAACCCGACACCTTAATTAGTGCTGTCGCCTATGGGGTTATGAACAACACAGGCAACTTTGCCCTCCAAGATAACTTTAACACGATATGGGAGAGCTTCCGGAATCCCACTGATACCTTGTTGCCTACGCAAATCATGGAAATAGGAGGGGTGGTTTCTTCTCGACAATCAGAAACCAGCTTTTCCAAAGGAAGGTTCCAGCTCCGTTTGCAAGAGGATGGGAATCTTGTGCTTAATTCCATAAACCTCCCCACCACATATGCCAATGAAGCTTATTATGCTAGTGGAACTTCTGCTGACTCTGCTTCTATTTCGTCAAATCCCGGCAGGCAATTGAGGTTCAACGAGTCAGGGTATATTTACATTTTGAGAGAGAATGACCAAATATTCCCTCTATCACAGGGAAAGGTAGGCTCAGCTGATGATTTCTATTTCAGAGCCACTCTTGACTTTGATGGAGTTTTCACGCTATATTCTCACCCAAGAAACTCCAGCAGCAATCAAAGCTGGATTCCTCTCTGGTCTGAACCAGATAATATCTGTCTCTCCAGTATGGTTAGTTCAGGCAGTGGCGTTTGTGGGTATAACAGTATCTGTTCGCTCAAGGCAGATCGAAGGCCTGTGTGTGAATGCCCCAGGGGATATTCTTTACTTGATCCGAGTGACAGGTATGGCAGCTGCAAACCGGATTTCATACAAGGCTGTGAAGAAGATAAGCTAAATAGTAGTTCTCCTACAGCAGATCTTTATGATTTTCAAGTGCTATTAAATACAGATTGGCCCCTCTCTGATTACTTGCTGTTGAGGCCTTCCACTGAAGAGCTCTGCAGAAAATCTTGCATGGAAGATTGTATGTGTGCTGTTGCCATTTTCAGATTAGGCGATAGCTGTTGGAAGAAGAAGCTGCCTCTCTCAAATGGGAGAGTGGACAGCGGCCTTAACGGTGGGAAGGCTCTTATCAAAATCAGAAAAGATAACAATTTCACCTTGCCGGATCCTCGTTTGCCAATCCCAGAACCAAAGAAGAAGGACCAGGACACTTTGATCCTCATCGGGTCAGTGCTTCTTGGTGGCTCTGTTTTTGTTAACGTTATTGAAAAACCCTAAGCAGACTCCAACTAATTGTTTATCACAATTTATGCGGAATTAAACTATGAAGCAATAAACAATTTAATCAACAAAATATCAAAAGCTAATAAAAGCAACACAGATATTTTTGGTTACGAAGAGAAACCAATTAGAGCACTTCTCTAATTGTAAAACCTCGGCAGCCAAACCCAGAAATCAACTAAATCAAAAAAGAAAAAGGATTACAAGATGTTCATACTCACAAAACCTTTGCTATGACACGATCTTGTATAAGACAAGTGACCCACTCGTCTTCTACCGCAGAGCCCTTTCCAGACAGGGCACAATCCTTCTACGTGATTTCCTTTCACCGAACTCCGGTTGACTTCACTTCAACAGATGACGAACAATGATGAACATTAAACTAAACACTCCAAGAAAGAGAACTTAAACTCAATATCAAAGGCTTTCTTGGCATTGACGGCAAATTCTAGATATAGAATTCGTAACCCAAACAGATCAGAGAGATCTATTTATAACACCTAAAGACTTCTAGTCTCAATAGAACTCAAATACAATGTATTTTAGACCTAGAAGCTACGGGCCGTCCGGACGGTAAGTGGGCTCGTCCGGACGGGCTATAAAAAACACGGGGAACATGAGTTCATTAATGGGCCGTCCGGACGGTAACACTGGCCGTCCGGACGGTGCTAGGGCAAATGCACTTTCTCCTTTCTTTTCGCGTTGGAGGCGTCCCGGGTTGCGAACGACTTCGAACGACCGCGAACGAGCACTCGGGTTTTAGTATCGAGTTCTTAAGATCACGTCCGGACGTCTATGAATCCCGTCCGAACGCTTGGCTCTTTTCTTTCCATTTTGCTCACGAACATTAGCCAATACTTCAAACTAACAAACTCCCCCTTTGGCAATTTCGGGAACAAAATCATCTCCCCCAACAAACTCCCCCTTTTTGTCACAAATTGACAAAATATTTCAAATTTCCTGAAACACTTAACAAAAAACATCAAGGTATATGTGGAAAGGAAACAAAAACAAAAATAAAAAATAAAAAAATAATAAAATTCATGATTAACCGATGAAGAATTGCATGTTATAACACAAGATCATGAAGAACAGAAACTCCCCCTAAAAAAATACCAAACAATCAACAAGAACCATTTTTTAAAAAATTTCTCCCCCTCAAAAGTCAAGAAAACACACAGGATGCATACATCACAAACTCATGATTTCAAGCAATGAATATTCCAATTTATCAAAAAAATAAAATATACATGAGAGTTATATACAGCACGAACACTTTCTGTTTAACCCAAGCAATGCCAAGAATTCCATTCAACCCATGCTTGTGTTGTGTGTGTAAGCCAACCATTGAAATAAAACAAATTTATAAGTTGAGTAGGAGGTTTCACTACGATAAAGGTTTTAACAAGCAAATCAAATCAAAAGTCAAACCTTATCATACTAGGGCCTAGCCACTCTCATCCAATGCATTCCTCTTTTGAAACAAAGCAAGCTTGACACTGTGAATTTAATTCCTTTGGAATGTATTCTTTGAATATTTTATTTCATTTTTTTTTTTTTTTTTTTCATGAGAAGGTGTCTTGAAACATTTAATGCTTTGAGAAATGCAGGAATTTATAAGCCCTAGGTTCAACTAGCGTATGGTCAATTTGATAGATACAACTAGTCAAAACCCTCATATAGTTACCTCACACAACTCATATTAAAAAAACTCAATTTAAGCTTAAGTGTGCACAAAAGTTTAAAGCATGAACAAAACGTACAATTTAAGCTTAAGCTTTAGGTAACCACAGAAAAAATGTCCATTGAAATAATATGACAACTCATGCATATTGAAAACTTTTTAAAACACAAGGAATTAAATCCATGGAAGAAACATGAGCACATAATGGACACTCAAGGTGCATTAGACAAGAGAAGGAAGAAATAAAATAACCAAATTAGAATATTTTTGTCTTTTGAAATTTTTCAAAATAAAATGCACACACAAACAAAAAAAAAAAAAATAAAATAAAAGACAAATTAAACAAAAAACAAAACAAAACAAAACAAAACAAACAAACATGCTCTAGGATATTCAAAATAAAACAAGACAACTAATCCTAGGCATGTGGGTGACTCACCTAATCCAAGGTGAGATCACCACCACCCCTCAAGGGGTGAGTGGTATTTTCCTTCTTAACCCAAATTTTCTTCGTTTTGGGAACAGAAGTGTGACTCTTAGCCAAGTCATTTAACTGGGTGATAACACCCTTCACCATGTTAAATAATTCATCATGACTATTTCCAAAACGAAGATAGTCTCTTTTGACTCATGATTATTCAACTGAAAACAATTGAGCGAATATGCCCAATCTTACCACAATGATGACATGTAGGAATGAACCTTTGAGTAGGTTGGTTCCTTGGCATATAAACACGTCTCGGTGTAGAACGAGACACATAGAATCGATTAGAATTTCCTTACCTTTCTTACCTCTTGAAACCGGATGAAGCATTTCCTTCTTCTTAGCCAAGTTTTCTTCTTTACAGGTTTCACAAAAATCAACTTTGAAGGAGAAACAACATTAGTAGAAGAAACAACAGATTTATCAAAACCCAATCCAGTTCTATCAAATGAATGTTTCGATTATGCAACATGTGATTAAGTTTCATTAGAGAACGTGTTGAGATGATTTCTTGAATCATTAAGATCATTCTCTAAGGATTTCACTTTGGCAATCAAACAATCATTTTCAGATTTCAAGGTATCATGAATAGCATGTGAATCATTCAAGGTACTAGATAGTTTATCCTTTTCAAGATTAACTTCTTTAAGTTTCTGCAAGGTTTGCTTATTCAACTTCTTCAAATTTTTGTATTCCAAAAATAGAGCATTATAAGCATTTTGTAGATCACCTTCCTCTTCTGATTCATTGTCACAAATACCATAATCACTATCTAGAGAGTTACACTCACTAGCCTCATGCTCACTCTCATAAGAAACCCCAAAAGCTACATAATTAGCAACATTTTCAGCTTTTTCTTCATTGTCTGACTCATCACTTTGAGTCACATTAAAAGCCTTACCGTTTGAGTTTCTCAAATTTCCACAATTTGCTCGGATGTGTCCAATACCCCCACATTCATGACACTTAGGACCACTAGGAAATTTATCCTTCTGATCAACTGTATTCCTATCTTGGAGGTTATCTCTACCATCATGCCTAGAATTTTCAGGATTTCTTGAATTTCTACCCTTAAAATTTCCATTTTTCGGTTTGAAGAATTTTCGAAATTTCCTGACTATCATGGCAATTTCCTCCTCATCTCCTGAATCCTCATCTGTTGAACCTCCATTTCTCCTTACCGAGTTTTGGTCTTAAGAGCAATATTTTTGAGTTCTTTGGTTGAGGCAACAAGAGCTCAAAAGTCTGAATTGACCCTACAAGTTCCTCTACTCTCATAGTATCCAAGTCATTTCTCTGGTTTATGGCAGCAATTTGGGGCAAAAACCTAGTGGGTAAGGATCTCAAAATTTTCTTGATTATTTTGCATCGACATTTTCTTTCCGAGATTTATAGTATTGTTTCTAATACTCTGAGCTTAGAATAGAATTCATCAAAAGTCTCATCCTCTTGCATCCTAATCTCTTCAAACTTTGAGACTAACATCTGAAGTTTTGAAGCCCTAACAACCTCGGTTCCTTCATGAGTTATTTCTAAGGTTTCCCATGCTTCTTTCGCTATTACACATCGAGAAATTCTTGAGAATTCTTCCATAGAGACAGCAGTGAAGATGGAATGTAATGCTTTGTCATTTGCAGAGGAGGCACGATTTTCAAGAGTTGTCCATTCAGCCATTGTTTTATCCGGAATAGACCATCCAGATTCAACAATATGCCAAACATCCACAAATTTAAGATATGCCCTCATACGAATTTTCCAAAGCGTATAGTTTGATCCGTCAAAGACGGGAAGAGAATTAGGTGCAACAGTATAAGACATTTTGAGACGGAGTCTAGGATCACACTCAAGAAATTAATCCCTACAGAGTGAACCCGCTTTGATACCAATTGAAAAACCCTAAGCAGACTCCAACTAATTGTTTATCACAATTTATGCGGAATTAAACTATGAAGCAATAAACAATTTAATCAACAAAATATCAAAAGAAGAAGCGGAACACGATATTTTGGTTACGAAGAGGAAACCAATTAGAGCACTTCTAATTGTAAAACCTCTCCAGCCAAACCAAAAAATCAACTAAATCGAAAAGAAAAAGGATTACAAGATGTTCATACTCACAAAACCTTTGCTATGACACGATCTTGTATAAGACAAATGACCCACTCGTCTTCTACCGCAGTAGCCCTTTCGAGAGACATGGCACAATCCTTCTCGTGATTTCCTTTCACCGGAACTCCGGTTGACTTCACTTCAACAGATGACGAACAATGATGAACATTAAACTAAACACTCCAAGAAAGAGAACTTAAACTCTCAATATCAAAGGCTTTCTTGGCACGGCAAATTCTAGATATAGAATTAAGTAACCTAAACAGATCAGTGAGATCTATTTATAACACCTAAAGACTTCTAGTCTCAATAGAACTCAAATACAATGTATTTTAGACCTAGAGTGGGTCGTCCGGACGGTAAGTGGGCTCGTCGACGGGCTATAAAAACAGGGAACATGAGTTCATTAATGGGCCGTCCGGACGGTAACATCGCCGGACGGTGCTAGCAAATGCACTTTCTCCTTTCTTTCGGCGGCGTTGCTCGAGGCGTCCGGACGGGTTGCGAACGGACTTCGAACGGACTAACGGAGCACTCGGGTTTTAATCGGAGTTCTTGCATCACGTCCGACGTCTATGAATCCCGTCCAACGCGGCTCTTTTCTTTCCATTTTGCTCACGAATATTAGCCAATACTTCAAACTAACAGTTATATTAATCGGTGCGATTTGTCTCGGATTTTCCTTCATTTACCGCAAGAAATTTCAAAAGATAATCCCGAATGGCAGTGATGTGAGCACGAATTTGCGTTGTTTTACTTACGGAGAGCTTGTTGAAGCTACAAATGGGTTCAAGGAAGAATTGGGAAAGGGAGCTTTTGGTGTTGTTTACAAAGGAGTGATACAAACGGGTTCTACTGCCCTTGTGGCTGTCAAGAAGTTGAACAATTCGTTCCAAGACACCGAGAGAGAGTTCAAGAATGAAGTGAATGCGATTGGTCAAACACATCACAAGAATCTGGTTCGTCTGCTTGGATTCTGCGATGGGACGGTTGCTGGTATATGAGTTCTTGAGCAATGGAACTTTAGCAGATTTTCTTTTTGGAGATTTGAAACCCTGTTGGGACCAAAGAATCCAAATTGCTATGGGGATTGGGAGAGGGCTGTTGTATTTACATGAAGAGTGCATCACCCAGATCATCCATTGTGATATAAAGCCTCAAAACATACTTCTCGATGATTATTACAGTGCTCGGATATCTGATTTTGGATTGGCAAAGCTTTTGAGGATCGACCAGAGCCAAACTCTAACTAACATCAGAGGAACAAGAGGGTATGTTGCACCTGAATGGTTTAGGCACATGATGATCACATCCAAGGTGGATGTTTATAGCTGTGATGCTGCTAGAGATAATTTGCTGCAGAAGAAGCGTAGGTATGTATACCAGCGAGGAGGAGAAAGCAATTTTGACTGATTGGGCTTATGACCGCTATAGGGAAGCAACTTTAGATGTTCTGGTTGAATTTGATGAACAGGCCTTGGATGACAGGAAGACTCTGGAGAGGTTTGTGATGGTTGCCATTTGGTGTATTCAAGAAGACCCTTCTCTTCGACCTACCATGAGGAGGGTTATCCAGATGCTTGAGGGTATTGTTGAAGTACTTATTCCACCATGCCCGTTCCCCTTCAGTAGGTAAGAGGGGTGAAACGAGAAAGATTTACGGTCATTATGTCTTGGTCTTAATTCTGTTTTGATAGATTTATTATTCACATGCAGTAAAGCTTGTATAATATTTCTGGCTCTGATAATAAAATTATGCAGTTTTAGTTCATGTACTTCAGGACCTCTGGTTCTGGGGACAAGCTTTGCAGATGGATGTAGCAGTAGGACATTCATATATATATATATATATATATATATGTATGTTCCTCCTAGATTTTCAGCGATGGTGAAGTTTTGTAAATCAATAATACCCTGTAGTTCATCTGGCAAATAAGTATATTAAGAACTAAATAGTAAATATCACTGGTTTCCTACTTGTGTTAGCAAGGATTAAGATAACTGAAGCAGATAGTTTAAGATTTTGTTAATTAGGCTCTTTTTTTATTTACTTTTTTCAGTATCAGAATAATTTCCGGGTAAGAACTTGATGTTAATTAGCTACAAAGCTAAGGATTTGGCTGACAGCACAGCATTCTCTTTATTTGACAAGTACTTTTTCAAAGTCCAGCAGCCATCCATTTTTGGCAGTGGGAAAAAATTTCAGATGAAGTTCTGATGTTGAATTTTCTTCTACATTGGGGGTGTAAACGCAATATATGTGTAGATGATACCTTATTTCGCAAAATGAGAAATTAGGGTTTCATTTTTTACTCCATTCCTTAAACAAAACGGTGTCATTTGACGTAGGCGGAGGCAAATATTAGATACATATTCCGTTATCTATCTCCATATGTGCGGATAGCGTATATAGTATTTGCCTACCCAGTAGTAGTTGCCAAAAATTCACCTGTTTCCATAACATATAGATAAATAGTGAGTACGGAGCGATTTCTTAACAACTCACGTGAACATTCCTGCATAGGCTGCATAGCCAAGCATGAGCATGCAGAAGCTCCACGACCACAGAAGTTGTGGCTAGCTAGCTTCACATCTCAGTCAAAATGTCAACAACTTTAAAAGGAAAACTCTCCAACCTTCATAGCAATCGATAGATATCATCTACTCAATCAGTCATGGACTCATGTATAACTATTTGGATGACATAAACAATCGTGCGGAAGTTAAAATATTTATGATTATTCTTTGAAGTTAAGCTGTATTATAGGGGATTTTCTGTAATTATAAGATGGATTATTCAAATACTTGTTCAGTAGGTAAATCTTTTAACTTAGGCTTCGTTTACTTTGACATAAAATGGTGTTTAGAAAATAATTTTCACATTTTGTAGTGTAATGCGACGTAAAATAGTGGTAAACGGAAAGGATTTTCTTTTTGATAAAAAATTCTTCTAGAATTTAGGGAAAATGGTCGGGACTTGATTGAGACCCAACAGAATCCACCTGAGACCTGACCGGACTCGCTCGGGACCCTCCCGAGACTTGACTGGGACTCTCCCAAGACTTGATTGAGACCCAACCAGACCTACCTGGGACCCCGCCGACACTTGACCGAGACCTGACTAGGACTCGCCCGGGACTTGATTGGGACTCGCCTAGGACCCCACTGGGACTTAAGCGAGACTCGTCGGAAAATATTTTCAGCGGAAAACATTTTCCTTAAAAATGATTTGTTAGAAAACATTTTCCGATGTTTGGCATGTATGAAAAATCAGGTGAGTCTCGGTCATCAAAAAGCTTTTTCAAAAGAAAACATTTTCCTAGAAAACATTTTCTAGTATTTGATGTATACGCAAAATCATATTAAACACTAAATTACGAAAATATCCCTATCGGGTTTTGGGTGGGTCTTGCGAGGGTCTTGGGCTAATCCCGATGGATCCTGATAAGGTCTAGGTGAAGTTCGGGTGAGTCGCAATGGGGTCTTTGTGGGACTCGGTTAGAACACCTCTAAGACTTGATCGGGACATTTTTGTAATTTAGAGTTTAATATGATTTAATGAAATATATACATATAATATAATATAAAAATAATAATTTTTCTTGTGCTTAATAAACGCCATAAAATATTTTTGACAAAAAATATTTTTAGAGAAAATAACTTTTCTATAAATATTTTTCAACAAAAACCATTTTAGGAAGCCCTAATTATCGCATGCATGGGGGGAAGCCGTAATTATCGCATGCGGCCAATCCAAAGTTTCAAGCCTTGTTTGGCAAACAACACCCATTATAACACATTCTTCCATATTTCACCACATTATTCACTTCATTTTTTTTTTAAAAAAAAAAAAATCAAATCATTTTACTTTTATAGCACATCATTTACTATTCAAATAAAAAAATCATTACAAAACAATTTTTTTTAGGGTTAAATACTTAATTAGTCCTTAGGGTTTGGAAACTTTATTTTTTTCCTCCCTAGGGTTTGAAAGTAATAAATTGGTCCTTATGATTTTAAAAAGTGACCAAAGTTAGTCCATCAAATCATTGACTCGTTAGTTGACTTAACGGATTAACATGTGGACCAATTAGAAGTTGACACGTGGCCAATTAATTATTATTTTTTAAAAATATCTTTTCAGAAAAAAGAAAGAAAATCTGGGGTAGCCACCTTGTTCTTTTTGAAAAAATATATATATTTTTTAATTTTTTCAAAAATTAATTAATTGGCCACATGTCAACTTCTAATTAGTCCATATGCCAATCCGTTAAGTCAACTAACGATCAACACATGGACTAACGGTCATTTTCAAACCACAGGACCAATTTGGTCACTTTTCAAACCTATGGAGAAAAAATAAAGTTTCAAACTAGAGACTAATTAAGTATTTAACCCTTTTTTTTACTTTTCAAACCACTCTTTTATTCCTCCATACCAATTATTTATTTATTAATTATGAACATTGCATTGTTATTCTTTGTGAGAGAGTGTGATGGGATTTACCAACCACCTCTCAATATTAGTCGTAGAAAGACTTCGTATCCAAGTGGGAAACTATAGCTAAAGAAAACCAATCCAAATGCCACGTGAAAGTCAAAGTCACAGTACAGTCTACAGTCGTCATTTTAGGCGGGAAGACCAGAATCAGCATGCAGGACTTTTTAATAGCTTAATTTATAATGATTCGGTGAATAATAAAGATTTAAGGACCGATAAAGACAATAGTGCAAGCACAAATTTTAGGTGATTCAGCTTATAATCTACATCTACACGGTAAAACTTATTTTTGACATATGATTTGAGTGCATAACTCTATTTAATTATAAAACTTTAAGGTAATTTCAAATATAAAATCAATTCTCAAGAGATAGTTCAATCGACTATGAATAACGCTTTATAAAGCGAATGTCACTAATTTAAATCCTCATTTTTCACTTTTCTTGTATGAACATGTCAAAAAAAACAAAAAAACAAAAAAAAAAAGAACAAAAACAAAATAAATCCTTGGAATTAGGGGTAATTAATTACAAAGTTATTTTTAATTTTAATTTTAATTTATTTTTTTATTTTTTTTATCACTAGCTATCAGAATAATTTCTGACAGCACAGCATTCTCTTTATTTGATAAGTACTTTTCCAAATTAAAGTCCAGCTGCAATCCATTATTGGCATTGGGAAAAAATTTCAGATGAAGCTAGTATTAATGTTAAATTTTCTTCTACATCAGGGGGTGTAAACCCAATCTAGTTGATAATACTTTATTTCGCAAAATATATGAGGAATTTAGGTTTCGTTATTTACTGTCAGTTCTTTGGACAAAACCGTGTCGTTTGAGGATTAATCATTTCATAAGATAAAACTTTTTTTTAGATATGTATATATAGAGGAAGGGAAGGCAAGCGGATTTTATCCATCTATATATGCATATTTACCTTTTAATTGGGGTAATTATATTTTCCTCCCATCAGTTATAATGCAATATTAATAATTTCCCTCTATTAATTGTCAACTTTATTGTTTGATCCTATCATACTACTATTTTCTTTTCAAAATCTCTATTTTGTCGGTCAAACTCGTTAAAATTTTTTTGAAATAACCTAGATATCCTAATTTATAAACACAAATTACATATAATATGATTAAAATTAAACAAATAAAAAAATATATATTATTAATTTATATATTATATATAAATTATTTTTAAAATAAAATAAAATAAAAAATATATATAAATTAATTTATAAATTTTTTATATTAGCTTTTGTTTGAATTTTTTATTTGACGTATTTTTTTTCTTTTAATGAGATTTAACGTGCAAGAGAGAATATTTCATCCCATTTAAATTACGACAGTGTTCGTGATTGTTTACAACCAGCTTATGCAGCACACCAGCCATTTTCCTTGAAATTACAACGTCGTTGCTTGTTCGAAGTTCTTGACCAAGGATGCATTTTGCGTGACTTGGAATTATGCACACTTTTTGGCAGAGGCTATTAATTTGCATTAACGAGAATAGCTCCGATGATTAAAATTTAAAATATAAGTGGGTATGAGATTTAAAAAATGAATGCAATAAGCGAGACTTTTGACATTTTCGGCTCAAAACTCTTCTTTATTTTTGGTGGGCATTGACACCAATCTTCGGCTTTCACCTTTTGGGCTTTTGGCTTGAGCCTTTTGCCTTCTGGGTTTTCAGGGCTGGGCAGCTGGGTTACTGCCCTACCATTCTAGAAAATATAAAGCCTAATACAGTTTACAAGAATGTTAAGAAACATGGTCAAATGTACTTATAAAAAAAAAAAAAAAGAAACATGGTCAAACATTCCCTAACCATTTTCCTTGAAATTACAAGGTTACCTCCAACTATTTTCCTTGAAATTATAAGGTTGCTTGTTTGAAGGGCTCTACTGGTCAAAAGGTCTTTCCAGAAATGACGTCCACTGGTATGCCTGGAAATGTCTAAACGCCTCAGTTTTCAACAAATGAAGACGGTGATCCAGCATGACCAATGATGCATTTTGATTGACTTAGAATTATGCACACTTATTGGCAGAGAATATTTGCATCCATGGTAACGCACTTGTTGTAATTGTATGAATCCAATTGCTTTTGGCAATGACTTTTGCTCTCACCCAAACTCTATTTGCCTTGCTACTTCTTCTCTTACCGATTTCTGCCATTGCTCAAACTGCCAACATTACTGTGGGAGATTCTCTCTGCAGCTGATAACTCTTCATGGCTTTCTCCTTCGGGTGATTTTGCCTTCGGATTTCGCCAACACATCAACTCAGATTTCTTCTTGCTTTCTATATGGTATGACAAGATCCCGGACAGAACCATAGTTTGGTACGCAAATGCAGATCAGCTTGCTCCAAGGGGATCGAAAGTGGAGCTAACGGCTAGTAGGCTCGTGCTTACTAGCCCTCAAGGCAAAGAGTTATGGGCATCTAAGAACCTTACTGGTGTGGTTGCTTATGGTGTAATGAAGGATACAGGAAACTTTGTCATCAAAGAAAGGAATTCTAACAGTCTGTGGGAAACCTTCCAGAAGCCTACTGATACCATCTTGCCTACACAAGTGATGTTTCGAGGAGGGGTCCTTTCTTCTCGACAATCAGAGACCAACTTCTCCAAAGGAAGGTTCCAGCTGCGTATCACTGAAGAAGGGGATGCGCAAGGGATTCCTGAAGGTAATCTCGTGCTCAATACCATAGATTTTCCCTCCAGTATTGAACCTGCCGTACCTTATTATGAAAAAAACACAAGTGACGTTGGTGATTCTAATGTATCAAGTCGCGGTTGGAAATTAGTCTTCAATGAGTCAGGCTCCATAGAAATCAGCAAAATGAATGACGAACGTATCAGTCTTATGGAGGGAAGTATGCCAACTGGGAATTCCTATTTTAGAGCAACTCTCGAGTTTGATGGAATTTTCACTCTGTATTCTCATCCAAAAACTTCCACAAGCAAAGGAAGTTGGGATCCTATTTGGGTGATACCAGATGATATTTGCACGGCTTTTCTTGTTGATGAAGATCCTGGTGCTTGTGGGTATAACAGCGTCTGCAACCTCAAACCAGATAAAAGGCCAAGGTGTGAATGCCCCAAAGGATATTCGTTACTAGATCCAAATGACCCGCACGGAAGCTGCAAGCCAGACTTCATACAGGGATGCGAAGAAGATGAAGTTAGTTCCAAAAAGGATCTATATGATGTAGAGGTATTAAATAATACTAATTGGCCAAAATCGGATTACCGCAAGTTAAAGCCTTTTACTGAAGAGAATTGCAGAAATTCTTGCTTGCAAGATTGTATGTGTGCTGTTTCCATATTCTCAAATGACGATACCTGTTGGAAGAAGAAGCTACCACTCTCAAATGGGAGATTCAGCAAAGATTTTACCGGGAAGGCTTTCATCAAAGTTAGGAAAGATAATTCCACACTACCTGCTCCTGCTTCCTCGAATCCGGGCAATGAGCGACTAGGTGCTCCTCCTTCCCCGAATCCAGGCAATGAGCCAGTGCGAAAGAAGAAGAACCAGGACCGTTTGATACTGGCGGGGTCAATGCTTCTGGGTTGCTCTCTGTTTGTCATCTTTATATTGATTGCCGCTATTTGTCATGGATTTTTCTACAAGAAGAGAGTCAGCAAAATTGACAGAAATGGGTCTGTCTTGCAAATGAATTTGCGTTCTTTTACATACAAAGAGCTTGAAGAAGCTACAAATGGGTTCAAGGAAGAACTGGGAAGGGGAGCTTTCGGTATTGTTTACAAAGGAGCAATAAAGATGGGTTCTGATTCTGATGTCCTTGTGGCGGTGAAGAAGCTACATATTGTTGCACCAGAGAGAGACAAGGAATTCAAAGCTGAAGTGAACGTAATTGGTAAGACACATCACAAGAATCTGGTCAGGCTGATAGGATTCTGTGATGAGGGGCAGCAACGGTTGCTAGTATATGAGTTCATGAGCCATGGCACTTTAGCAGGTTTCCTTTTCGGAGAGTTGAAACCAAATTGGAACCAAAGAATCCAATTTGCTTTTGGGATTGCAAGAGGACTCTTGTATTTACATGAAGAGTGCAACACTCAGATTATCCACTGCGATATAAAGCCTCAGAACATACTTCTTGATGAGCATTACAATGCTCGAATTTCTGACTTCGGATTAGCAAAGCTTTTGATGATGGATCAGAGCCAAACTCAAACTTCCATTAGAGGAACAAAAGGGTATGTTGCACCTGAATGGTTTAGGAGCACACCAATTGCAGCTAAAGTTGATGTGTACAGCTTTGGTGTCATGCTGCTAGAGATCATTTGTTGTCGGAAAAGTGTAGATGCAGAATCTGGCAAAGAGGACAAAGCAATTTTAACTGATTGGGCTTATGACTGCTTTCGAGAAGGAGCAATAGATGTTATGGTAGAATATGACATGGAGGCCTTGGATGACATGGAGAAGCTAGAGAGGTTTGTGAAGGTTGCCATTTGGTGTATTCAAGAAGATACATCTCTTAGGCCCACTATGAGGAAGGTAATGCATATGCTTGAAGGAGTTGTTGATGTACCTTTTCCACCATGCCCATCTCCCTTTACCATTGCATGAAGTTGCAACCAGCTTTTGTCACTCCACATATAAAGATCTGCAGTCGCTTGTTAATAAGCATTTGCTCTGTTTTGTAATCTTTATGCAAGTATTTAGACCTAAGTTTGTGTTATGCGACATCCAGATAATTCTGTTTTTACATTTTCAGCAATGATGAAGAGATCGCTACAAAGGCATGTAGTTGTAGTACTAGAATGTAATATTTAATTGGGCTTAGGATAAAGAGTTGGGATATTTTAAGTCAAAATTAAGTGGGCTTAAATAAGTGTTTTAATTGAAAGGAAATGATGGCTTTGATGATAAGTGGCATTGTGGATATGTGGATCTTGCTTATTACATATAAGAATTTGGAAAAAAAAGGTTCAAGTCTGAATAGACTCAAGTCTGTAAATACTAAATTTTCTAAAATATTAATTAAATGATTAAACTCATCATTTTCTTTTGGCACAAGCTTCTGAGATAATATCGGAATAAAAGTTTTAAGCTTTAAAAGAATAATTGGTGTTTAAGATCTACCAATTAGCTTGGTTAGGAGTCCACAAGGGCAGCTAGAAAAAAATCCGGCGAATCACATTGATGCCCTCTTATGTATCGAAGTATTTAAGAACCAAGCAGGCTCTGGAGAGGAAATGTAGTTACTGTCAAGTAATGTCTGCATTTTCTGAGGCTTAAGCAGGAACTATATGAAACAAGCATGAATTGCCTTCTTTTTTGAAAAGAGGTCAGCATATTATCAGCACCGAATTTTCATCTGTGGATCATTTCTATTTCATTTTCCTTCCAACCAAATACCAACATGAGAAGCAGTCAGAGATTTTTGTTTACTCTCTTTGCCTTGATTTGTTTGCATACCCTGATGTGCTGTTTTCTGTCATTCAAGCATGAGATGAGAGTTCATCCAAAAGAACAGAAATCAACCAAGGAGGCTGCTACTTTCTATCACCTCCTTTTCTGCAAATTACTCAAACCAGTTTGGTGAAGCCATGGAAGACCCCAAGAAATCTGTAGAGACAAGCCTGCGGAAGGCGCCACCAAGCAAGTCAAATCCTTCACAGAACAGGTAATATCTCGACAGGTTTGTGTAGGGATCTCAACAAGAAAGATAAATCAAATTCCATTCTCTTTCCGCATTTTTGCAGTTTCTTTACTTCTACTGTTTGATAGGTAGGAGAATTGGATCTCTGTGTCAGTTTTAATTAATTTTAGTTTTTTATTTTACAGTTGCACTAGTTGTACACATATCTACTTTTACATTTTTGCAATTCGTTCTAGGAGGGATGAGTTGGAAGTTTATTTACAGAATTGTAGAGGAAAATGTTATAGAGAGCGTTGTTTTGTTGTAAAGACTGACATCTTCTTGTTGGGTATTGATGGTGAAGCCGATTGTTCCAGGCTGATCATTGTGCTAGTGTTTATACTGATGTTTTGTCTCTTGACAAGTGAGGCCAAATGCGTGGAATATTCAATTGAAATTTGACATGAATGATAGAAACAAAGTTCAAATCCAGAATCATCGAAGAGGAGACGAAAAAATTGGAAGAAATAGGGGAAAAACAATCTTATTTTCCTTCCGAGTATGATCAACGATGCCAGTACATGAGTTTAAATAAAAAATTATTAAAATTTTATACAGAAAGTTATTAATGAGAATAAAATTAAATCAGCTGCATATCACAAAAATTTCCATCTTTAACAGGTTAGTTTAAGTAAAATGCTTTAATGATTTGTGCCTTCTTGGTCTCTTAGGGACTAGTTTGTGGCTTAATTAGGTACTTTCAGATATAGTTAATACTTTTTTAGTTGTTACAAATTATATCAGAGCAATTTTATAACAACACGTGGCATTGAGTCACTATGAATTCGAAGAACGTTAGAGATTTGAGTGAGGGAGAATATTGCAACACTCAAAAAATTAGTGTTACATTGAGTTGATGAATTACTTAAATTTAGTATCTTACCAAGTATAACACATAAATATTTAGGTGGTTTGGTTTGTGGCCCATGTCCACTCGTGTCCCATTGCTCGTGGATGACAACATGGGTGGCAATCTTGAAGCCAACGAATCAACGATGATGCCAATGCTCCAGGAGACATAATATCCACCTGTCCTCGTGCTTCAGAGTCCCATTATTCACAGATTAATCAAGACGCTTGGATCTGTGGAAGATGCAGCTAATTGGGTCTCTGTTTGATGGGTTCTTGCTAGTGTGATTGGATACCACAGATAACATGTAGTGAAACAAACCATAAAATTTATTTTTGCAAAACAAACCACAAAACTCCTTTTAAAAAATAAAACACAAAACACTTTTATTAAAAATGTGGTACAATACAACCATAACATAAAATTAATAAATACCCAACTTTTCTTCTATATGTCATTTTTTCTTTTTCTTTTTCTTTTTTAAAAAAATGATATGTAGGAGAAAAGTTGGGTATTTGTTGGTTTTATGTTATGGCTTTATCATTATTCTTTAAAAATTTCACACATAAATGTTGCTTGTTACATCTGATAAAAAAAAAGAAAAAAAAGAGAAATGATAGGTGTCAATATTTTGCCCATATTTCTTCCATCTCATATTACAAATCAACCATTAAATTTGTAGACTTATATAATCCACATAAGTCAATAGTTGACCCTACAAATTTAATGGTTGATATATTGAAGTTGTAGAAGAATATAGGCTAAATATAATAAACTTATTAACTCCTAACATTTCTCTAAAAATAAAATTCAAAAACATGGTGGCAAAACACAATCACTACAATAGTCAGATTCGTTTGGCAGCCATCGCATCTGGTAGCCTCATGGCAGCCGCATATCATCTAGATGCCCTGCGGTAGAGGCTAGATCCATTTGATGATCGCTACTAGATCCATCTAGTAGCTTTCCGGTTGCCGTCAAAACATTTTTTCAAAATTTTATAAAAAAAAAAAAAAAAGAGTACTTGGTCTAAAAAAACAAAACAATATTGTCAAAATCTTACCAATTAATGGAGATTACCACTTTGATGGTATATTTGGTCTTGATGGGGGGGTTTTTCTGAGTGATTTTCTAGAACTAGTTGAATAGTAATGTTCGAACATTAATGAGTCATTTTCTAGAACTTGAAAATGAGACTCAAACGGCCTGAGTCTTCAGTCAATATTCCTCGCAATGACATTAATTATGGCACAGCCTTTGCCAGGTAGAGATATATATAGAGGAAGAACTAGAAAATGGGGGTTAAGTTTAATTTTATCACTTTTGCATTAATCTAATTTTTCTCTTTTTCTTGTTTTTAGTTTGGTGAATTTTGTGTCAAAACCCATTAAAAATATGAGTAATATTATAAAGGCTCTTAAAAGATTCTAGAAAATTCCAAATGTGATGTCTTTTAAAATTATCGTTAAATTTAATTGTAATTTATCGACTTTAATCTATTAGTAATTTTAAAAACATCACATAGATAACTTTAAGAAGATTCTAAAAAGCTTTATAACATTACTCTAAAAATATTCAATAATAATTTCATCAACTGGCAACCAACAACCAAATTTGATGGTCGATAGCAATGACGGAGGGGGGGGGGGGACCGGGGTGGGCCACGGTCCCCCCCAAAATAAGGAAAAAAAAAAGAAGTAATAAAAAATAAAAATAAAATGTAAAATTTGACTCTAATTTTAGTCATTTGGCCCACTCTCAAAAAACTTTTGGCCCTATTTTTAGATTTTTTTTTTTGCCCTATTCTTAATATTTGTGCTATACCCATTAAGTTTTTATTTTTTATTTTTGACCCATACTTTTAAATGCTCATTTTTTTGGTCCGTAGTCTTTAGTTTAAAAAACAACAAAAATAAATTTTGTTTTAATAAAAAAATTCTGAAGAACCATTTTTTTTTTTTGGTTGGCCCCTTCTCATAAAATTTTATGGTTCTGTCCCTATGTAGGCAGAATAAAAATACTCTTTTGACATCAGTTTGGTTCGATAGGCAATAAAATATTTTTTTGATTAACCGATTTTCGAAGTGAATTTTAAATTTTATCATATAAGTTTCTTATAATTATTTTGTCTTACCGATTTGTCGTTGACTCGTTGTATTTTGACCGTGTTACTCATGAACAAATCTTCCTACACCAATGTTACTTTCCGAAAAGACCGTACTACGTGGTCCATGGAACATGATTGAAGCTAACTAGATAAGGTTGCCTAATGAAGACTTGTGCTTGACTTTACAATTACAACACTAGTAATTTCTCCAGGCATGATCGAGGCTATTACTATTAGACCAGTTGCTGGAGTAATTGCTTGAACCCAACTCCTCCCGGCAATGGCTTTTCTTCTTCTTCTTCCCAACCTCCTTGCTTCCTTACTAATTCTGTTACCCATTTCTGCTGTTGCTCAAAATAACGGTAACATAACCGTCGGCAGTTCTCTCACTGCAACCGACAACAGCTCTTCATGGCTATCTCCTTCTGGCGATTTTGCCTTCGGGTTTCGTCCACTCAGCGATAAGAATGATCTCTTCCTGCTTTCCATTTGGTTTGCCAAGGTACCCAACAAAACCATAGTTTGGTATGCCACCGGCGATACGCCGGCACAAAGGGGATCAAAAGTGGAGCTAACCGCCGACGAGGGGCTACTGCTTACAAGCCCTCAAGGCGAACAGTTATGGAAACCCGACACCTTAATTGGTACTGTCGCCTATGGGGTTATGAACAACACAGGCAACTTTGCGCTCCAAAGTAGCAGCTTTAACACGATATGGGAGAGCTTCCAGAATCCCACTGATACCTTGTTGCCTACGCAAACCATGGAATTAGGAGGGGTGGTTTCTTCTCGGCAATCAGAAACCAGCTTTTCCAAAGGAAGATTTCAGCTCCGTTTGCAACAGGATGGGAATCTTGTGCTTAATACCATAAACCTTCCCACCACATATGCTAATGAAGCCTATTATGCTAGTGGCACTGTTGCTGATTCTGCTTCCAATTCGTCGAGTCCTGGCAGGCAATTGCAGTTCAACGAGTCAGGGCACATTTACATTTTGAGAAAGAATGACCAAATATTCCCTCTATCACAGAAAAAGGTAGGCTCAGCTGATGATTTCTATTTCAGAGCCATTCTTGACTTTGATGGAGTTTTCACGCTATATTCTCACCCAAGAAACTCCAGCGGCAATCAAAGCTGGTTTCCTCTCTGGTCTGTACCAGATAATATCTGTCTCTCCCTTTTGGTTACTGAAGGCAGTGGCGTTTGTGGGTATAACAGTATCTGTTCGCTCAAGGCAGATCAAAGGCCTGCGTGTGAATGCCCCAAGGGATATTCTTTACTCGATCCGAGTGACAGGTATGGCAGCTGCAAGCCGGATTTCATACAAGGCTGTGAAGAAGATAAGCTGAGTAGTAGTTCTCCTAAAGCAGATCTTTATGATTTTCAAGTGCTAACAAATACAGATTGGCCCTCCTCTGATTACTTGCTGTTGAGGCCTTCCACTGAAGAGCTCTGCAGAAAATCTTGCATGGAAGATTGTATGTGTGCTGTTGCCATTTTCAGATTAGGCGATAGCTGTTGGAAGAAGAAGCTGCCTCTCTCAAATGGGAGAGTGGACATCGGCCTTAACGGTGGGAAGGCTCTTATCAAAATCAGAAAAGACAACAATTTCACCTTGCTGGATCCTCGTTTGCCAATCCCAGAACCAAAGAAGAAGGACCACGACACTTTGATACTCATCGGGTCAGTGCTTCTTGGTGGCTCTGTTTTTGTTAATGTTATATTTATTGGCTTTTCTTTCTTTTACCGCAAGAAAGTTCCAAAGATAATCACGAATGGCAGTGATGTGAGCACGAATTTGCGTTGTTTTACTTACGGAGAGCTTGTTGAAGCTACAAATGGGTTCAAGGAAGAATTGGGAAAGGGAGCTTTTGGTGTTGTTTACAAAGGAGTTATACAAACGGGTTCTACTGTCCTTGTGGCTGTCAAGAAGTTGAACAATTCGTTCCAAGACACCGAGAGAGAGTTCAAGAATGAAGTGAATGTGATTGGTCAAACACATCACAAGAATCTGGTTCGCCTGCTTGGATTCTGCGATGAGGGACCAAACCGGTTGCTGGTATATGAGTTCTTGAGCAATGGAACTTTAGCAGATTTTCTTTTTGGAGATTTGAAACCCTGTTGGGACCAAAGAATCCAAATTGCTATGGGGATTGCGAGAGGGCTGTTGTATTTACATGAAGAGTGCATTACCCCGATCATCCATTGTGATATAAAGCCTCAAAACATACTTCTTGATGATTATTACAATGTTCGGATATCTGATTTTGGATTGGCAAAGCTTTTGAGGATGAACCAGAGCCGAACTCTAACTAACATAAGAGGAACAAAAGGGTATGTTGCACCCGAATGGTTTAGGAACATGATGATCACATCCAAGGTGGATGTTTATAGCTATGGCGTGATGCTGCTAGAGATAATTTGCTGCAGAAGAAGCGTAGATATGGATACCAGTGAGGAGGAGAAAGCAATTTTGACTGATTGGGCTTATGACTGCTATAGGGGAGCAACTTTAGATGTTCTGGTTGAATTTGATGGACAGGCCTTGGATGACAGGAAGACTCTGGAGAGGTTTGTGATGGTTGCCATTTGGTGTATCCAAGAAGACCCTTCTCTTCGACCTACCATGAGAAGGGTTATCCAGATGCTTGAGGGAGTTGTTGAAGTACTTATTCCACCATGCCCCTTCCCCTTCAGTAAGTAAGAGGGGTGAAACGAGCAAGATTTACAGTCATTATGTCTTAGTCTTAATTCTGTTTTGATAGATTAGTTTTTTTTTTTTTTCATAGTTAAGCTTGTATAACTCTGGCTTTGGTAATAACGTATGCAGTTTTAGTTCATGTACTTCTGGTTCTGGGGAGAAGCTCTACAGATGGATGTAGCAGTAGCATATATATATATAAAACCCTATAGTTTATCTGGCAAATAAGAACTAAATAGTAAATGTCACTGGTTTCCTACTTGTGTTAGCAAGGATTAAGATAACTGAAGCAGATAGTTTAAGATTTTGTTAATTACGCTCTTTTTTATTTATTTTTTTCACTATCAGAATAATTTCTGGCCAAGAACATGATGTTAGCTAGAAAGATAAGGTTTTGGCTGACAGCACAGCATGCTCTTTATTTGACAAGTACTTTTTCACAGTCCAGCTACCATCCATTATTGGCAGTGGGACAAAATTTCAGATGAAGTATTGATGTTGACTTTTCTTCTTCATTGGTGTGTAAACGCAATAGTATGAGTTGATAATACTTTATTTCCTAACATAAGGAATTAGGGTTTCATTTTTACTCCGTTCCTTAAACAAAACTGTTCGTTTGAGGTAGGCGGGTGGCGAATATTAGATACATATTTCATTATCCGTCCTTAAATGTGCGGATAGCGGATACATATAGTATTTGGCTGCCCAGAATTAATTGCCAAAAATTCACCAGTATGCATATACAGATAGATAAATAGTGAAACCACTCACATGAACATTCCTGCATAGCCTAGCATGAGCAGAATTTTCAAAAAAATAAAATAAAATAAAGCATGAGCAGAAGCTCCACGACCACAGAAGTTGTGGCTAGCTAGCTAGCTTCACAACTCAGTCAAAATGTCAACAACTTTAAAAGGAAAACTCTCCGATCTTCATAGCAATCGGTAGATATCATCTACTGAATCAGTCATGTACGTATAACTATTTGGATGATATAATTAAACAATTGGGCAAAAGTCAAAATATTGATGATTATTTTTTTAAGTTAAGCTGTATAGCAGGAGACTTTCTGCAATTATAAGATGGATTATTCAAATACTTGTTCAGCAGGGAAACCTTTTAACCTAATTATTGCATGCGGCCGGCCAATCAGTAATATATCCTTTCTGTTTGTCTACGTAAACCTGGTGAGAATCAAAAGATTATTTTACCAAAAGACTCCAAAAATGGTAAGCATATAATATAAAATAAATTAAAAAAACCAATTAAAATCCAAAGTTTCAATATTGGTCCTAGAATGACTTCGTATCCAAGTGGGAACCTACAGCTAAAGAAAACCAAATCCAAATGCCACGTGAAAGTCAAAGGCACACTAAAGTCATTTTGGGTGGGAAGACCAGCTAGCATGCATGCATGACTTTTTAATAGCATGAGCTTTTGGAAGGATTCGGTAGGCCATAATTTTTGGCATTTTTGTTAGAATTTTCTTAAATTTAGGAAACTGAAAAGAGGGGAAATATGAAGTTTTTTTTTAGTATTCATTCATTTATTTATTTATATTTTTTTACCTTAAAAAAGTGTTATAAATGTAAAAATTATTTGTATATATTTTTATAGAATATTTTTGTATTTTGAATTGCTTATTAATATTTTGTTTTGAAAATACAAAATAAAAGACAGAATATTGTTAACAATCGGTATCGTCTTGTAGCATCCCAACCAGTTTCCTTGAAATTACAAGGTTGCTTGTTTGAAGGGGCTCTTATGGTCGAAAGGTCTTCCTGAAAGACGCGTCTGCAGCGTGCTGGAATGTCAAAAGCCTCGGCTTTCAAGAAATAAAACCAGAGGCCTAAGCAACCAAGAGTCGATGCATTTTGCTTCTCGTGGCGTTCCGTCTTAATTAATTAACCCCCTTGTTGTAATTGTATGAACCCAATTGCTTCTGGCAATGGCTTTTGCTCTCACTCAAACTCTCTTTACCTTGCTGCTTCTTCTATTACCGATTTCTGCCATTGCTCAAACTAATGCCAACATTACTGTGGGAGATTTTCTCTCTACAGCTGATAATTCTTCATGGCTTTCTCCTTCTGGTGATTTTGCCTTCGGATTTCGCCAACAAAACAACTCAGATTTCTTCTTGCTCTCCATATGGTATGACCAGATACCTGACAGAACCATAGTTTGGTGCGCAAATGCAGATCAGCTTGCTCCAAGGGGATCAAAAGTGGAGCTATCTGCAAGTGGGCTCGTGCTTACTAGCCCTCAAGGCGGAGAGTTATGGAAATCTGTCTCATCTGATCAGACCCTTACTGGAGTTGTTGCCTATGCTGTAATGAACGACACAGGAAACTTTGTGCTCAAAGATAGCAACTTTGACAATCTATGGGAAAGCTTCCAGAATCCTACTGACACGATGTTGCCTACACAGATCATGGAATGGGGAGGAGTACTCTTATCTTCTCGACAATCAGAGACCAATTTCTCCAAAGGAAGGTTCCAGCTACGTTTCATTGATCAAGAAGGTAATGTTGTACTCAATACCATAAATTTTCCCACCATTGAACCTGCTCTGAGTTATTATGAAAAAAAGAGTATTGCTGATGATTCTAATGCATCAAGTCCCGGTAGGCAATTGGTCTTCAATGAGTCGGGCTACATAGAGATCATCAAACAGAATGGGGAACGTATCAATCTCACCGAGGGAATAAGGATCCCAACTGGGAATTCTTATTTTAGAGCAACTCTCGATTTTGATGGAATTCTCTCTGTGTTTTCTCACCCAAAGACTTCCACAGGCAATGGAAGCTGGGACCCTATTTGGGTAGTACCAGATAATATTTGCACAGCTATTTTTGTTGATGAAGGTCCTGGTGCTTGTGGGTATAACAGCGTCTGCAACCTCAAACCAGATAAAAGGCCAAGATGTGAATGCCCAAAAGGGTATTCGTTACTCGATCCAAATGATCCCTACGGAAGCTGCAAGCCAGACTTCATGCAGGGATGCGAAGAAGATGAACTTAGTGCCAAAAAGGATCTGTATTATCTAGAGGTACTAAACTTTACTGATTGGCCAAAATCGGATTACCTTAAGTTGAAGCCTTTTAGTGAAGAGAATTGCAGAAGTTCTTGCTTGCAAGATTGTATGTGTGCTGTTTCCATATTCACAGATGGCAATACCTGTTGGAAGAAGAAGCTACCACTGTCAAATGGGAGATTCACCAGCGTTTACCGCAGCGGCTTTCGTCAAAGTTAGGAAAGATAATTCCACACCTAGTCCTTTCCCGAATCCGAAATGAGCCAGCCAAAGAAGAAGGACCAGGCGGTTTGATACTTGCGGTCGGCTTACTGTTTGTTAACTTTATATTGATTGGCACTACTTGTCTTGGTTTTTCTTCATTTACAAGAAGAAAATTGCAAAAAGTAACCATAATGGTAGTGTGTTGGAAATGAATTTGCGTTCTTTTACATACAAAGAGCTTGAAGAAGCTACAAATGGGTTCAATGAAAAGCGGGAAGGGAGCTTTCGTATTGTTTACAAAGGAGCAATAAAGATGGGTTCTGATTCGATGTCCTTGTATGTGAAGAAGCTACATATTGTTGCACCAGAGAGAGAAGGAATTCAAAGCTGAAGTGAACATAATTGGTAAGACACATCACAAGAATCTGGTCAGGCTATTTGGATTTTGTGATGAGGGACAGCAATGGTTGCTAGTATATGAGTTACTCAACCATGGAACTTTAGCAGGTTTCCTCTTTGGAGACTTGAAACCAATTTGGAACCAAAGAATCCAAATTGCTTTTGGGATTGCGAGAGGGCTCTTGTATTTACACGAAGAGTGTAGCACTCAGATTATCCATTGCGACATCAAGCCTCAGAACATACTCCTTGATGAATATTACAATGCTCGAATTTCTGACTTTGGATTGGCAAAGCTTTTGTTAATGGATCAGAGCCAAACTCATACTGCCATTAGAGGAACAAAAGGGTATGTTGCGCCCGAATGGTTTAGGAATATGCCAATCACATCAAAAGTTGATGTGTACAGCTTTGGTGTCTTGCTGCTTGAGATCATTTGTTGTCGGAGAAGCGTGGATATGGAGTCTGGCGAGGAGGACAAAGCAATTTTAACTGATTGGGCTTATGATTGCTTTCAAGAAGGAACATTAGATGTGCTGGTAGAATATGACAGGGAGGCCATGGATGACATGAAGAAGGTGGAGAGGTTTGTGAAGGTTGCCATTTGGTGTATTCAAGAAGATCCGTCTCTTAGGCCCATTATGAGGAAGGTTATGCAAATGCTTGAAGGAGTTGTTGATGTACCCATTCCACCATGTCCATCTCCTTTTACTACTACTACTACAATGATTCGAAACCAGCATTCATCATACTAAAGAGATAGATTGGCTGGATTGCTTTTGTATGTTGGGTAATATAATTTTTTTTTTTTTTTTGATGAATTGGTAATATCATTGTTGCTGATCTTCCAATGCCTGATTAGATTAAGTTTTTCGTGAAGTTTTGCAATCTTTTCTCAAGGTAAAGTAATTTGTAATCTGCTACATCCAGATAATTAATTCTGTTTTACATTTTAGTTTGTTCATGTATGAGGAAGAGATCTTTAAAAATGACCATTTTTTTTCTCAAGAAAAATATCGACCATTTTTTTCTCAAAAAAAAATCATATTTTTTAAAATATCAAATAAAATTACTTCAAAAAAAATTGACCACATAGGATAAAAATTGAGCCTAATTATGTATTTAAGTCTTATTTCTATCTCTCCTCATATTCACAATCGTTGGGAGCCACCATATGATTGATAGGATGGGAAGTCACGTTCAAGTGAGTCTGTGACACGTCGACGCCAATAATTCTTAAAGCTATTAAAAAAGTCATGTATGGCATGCTGGACTTTCCAACTAAAACCACCGACCGTAGTAATGACCATACTACGTACATTTGACATTTCAAAATGCACCTTCACCGACGACCACAATAATGACCAATTGACCATACTGTAACGAAAACATCAAACCCGCGCGTCTAAAACACGTTTTTTTTTTTTTAAATTTAATTTTACTTTTTAGATATTAGATATTCGAATTAATGACTTTTGCTTAATTAGGTATGATCTTCGATCGATTGAGTTACATACTCCTTAGATACGTCTAAATTAAACATATCTTAAAGAAGGGGGGAAAAATACCAAAATAATATTAAATATATTAATAAATAGTATAGCAAAATGAAGTTTTTGGGTTTAGAATTTCATACCAAACACAAGAATAATCTTAAAAGTCACTCTTATGTCGATGTTGTGTCACCTAAGAATGAGGTGACTTTTAAAATTATGGAAAAAATATAAAAAGCATCCAAATATCAAATCGTTTCTGAATTTAAATTTCTAATATTCAAAAAGTAAAGTAGCAAAATAAAAAGCCACTTATATTTTATATTCCTATAATATATTCTTTAACAAATAAAATATTAAAATAATTGTAAAAACCCAACAAAAAAGTAATGGGCAAATATTATTTATTCTAAAAACTTTTTTTTTTTGTATTTATTAGACCATTGTTTTTGTATTTTTAAAATTGTTTAGTTTTTTTTACAATTATTTTATATTTTATTTGTTAAAAGAATAGGGGTATTATATGACTATAAAAATAAGTGACCTTTTAGCTACTTTATCACTTTTTGAACATTATTAAATTGTAAACATTAGTTTGGAGGGCTTTTTTATATTTTTTCCTAAAATTATCATTTGATTAAAATTCATTCAATAATAATAAATTACAAGGCTAATGATGATTTTAGAGTCCTCATCATTATTAGAGTAACATGAGAGATACAAGAATGACTTGTAGTATTACTCCTAAACACAAGCCCAAAACTACACCAAAATTGTCTAAATTAAAACATACTCTATAAAGATGCCCAAAACTCTAAAATAAGCCTTAAACATGCCATTAGAGCAACTCCAGCTGCATTAATTATTTTAGCTAGTGAAAAAGTATAATTATATACTTTAGTTATTACTTTTTCATTATACACTCCAATAGAATTTCTATTCTATTTTCTAATTGCTTTAAATTATTATTTCTTATTTTTTATTGTATTATTGCCAACACCATTAAAGAAAAAAAAAACACATATATAAAAATCATTTACAAAAACAAAAATAGATATATATGAGAAACATTCATCTCATCACATGCATGCACTAATTCTTAAAATTAATAACATAAATAAATTAATTACAAAACAAATGAAATGGAGGATCCTAACTTAACAACCTATACTCAACAAACATAAAAAATAAAAATAAAAAATATGATAACTTAGACAAAGGCTTGTTTGTTAAACCCCACCACATTCCCCATATTTCACCACAATATTCACTTCATTTTAAAAAAAAAATCAACATCAAAACATTCTTACTTTTATATCACTTCATTTACTTTTTACTACTATTCAAATAAAAAAAAATCACTACAAAACAATTTTTATTTTTACTTTTCAATACCTTTTCATTTCCCTATATCAATTATTATTTTTATTTTTAATATTTTTTAAAATGTGAACAATGCCGTGGGGTTGGTATTGTTTGCCAAACAAACTCAAAGAGTAGAAGACAACTTGTACCACAAAAGAAAAGAAAAAATGATAACATAGGTGTTTTAGAAAAAGAAAAGATGTTTTTGAGTGAAAAGAGACCAAATAAAAAAATAATAAATAAAAAAAGTAAATAATATTTATTCATCTAGTGTGCGGATAAATATTCTTAACAACTTTAAATTACTGACATTAGATCACAAAAAAAGCAAATGCTTATTTAAAAGAAGAAAAAAAAAAAAAAAAAAGAAAAGAAACTGCAACTTCATATACTGGAAAAGGGAGATGGACATGGTGGAATGGGTACATCAACAACTCTTTCAAGCATATGCGTAACCTTCCTCATAGTGTGTCTAAAAGATGGTCCTTCTTGAGTACACCAAATGGCAATATTCACAAACCTCTCTAGCTTCAACATGTCATCCATGGCCTCCTTGTCATATTCTACCAGAACATCTAATGTTCCTTCTCAAAAGCAGTCATAAGCCTAATTCGTTAAAATTGTTTTGTCCTCCTTGCCAGACTCCATATCCACACCTCTCCGACATCAAATGATTTCAAGCAGTCCCCCTCTCCCGCTTTGAATAGAATAGAAAAAAAAAAAAAAAAAAAGATTTCAAGCAGCATGACATTAAAGCTGTACACATCAACTTTAGTTTTGATTAGCAAGTTGCTTTGCCAAGATCTGCACCATAAATAATTGTAAATACAACTAAAGCTGTACACATCAACTTTCTAATGTAGGATAACTCCAACACTATTCCAGTATCCCTTGCCTTCTTTCTTTTCAAAAAGAAAAAAATAGAGTCAAGGAAATGAATCTGATCAATTCTCACAATGCCTCATGTTAATGTTTTTGTCTTAAAAACTATCCCAAGTAAAAAAAATGCTCTATAAAAAGGCCCAAAACTCTAAAATAAGCCTCAACCATGCCATTACTCCAATGCAGTCTAACATAAATAATTGCTAACAGGCGATTCACCGCATGTTCAACGCTACCATGGATGATGTTTCATGTTCAAAATGCCTTCACGGTTCAAATAAATCCATGGAATTGGCAAATAATCACGGGATAATACTAGGTTATTATAATTATATGATTTGTAATGATTTTAGAATAAATTAATCACATACTCACAATAACAATCACGATGGCCATCGTGATTGTTATTGTGGAGTCAGAAATATTTGTATATGAAAGTTAAATGAGTAATGCTAGAATGAGAATTAGAGTATTCTCAGTAATGTATCTTTTAAAATTACCATTAAATTTAAGATGATCATTATTAAATTTTGATCTATTGATGATTTAAAAATTACTAGACACAAATCCAGATCAAAGTCAACTTTTTCTTAACCTCATTAGTTGTAAGGTAAGAGTGAAAAGAGTCATATGCAGAATTCACATTCTGATAATTAGAAGAACAACAAGAATTGTGCTCAAGCTCAACCACCCCATAGAAAATAACATCCGAAGATAACTCATTGAACTTTAAATTCAACTTGTAATCTACACTGTATGAAGCGAGATAAACTTAACTCTAAATTACTGACATTAGATTACAAAACAGAGCAAATGCTTATTAAAAAAAAAAAAAAACCAACTGCAATTTCATGTAGTGGTAAAGGGAGATGGACATGGTGGAATGGGTACATCAACAACTCCTTCAAGCATATGCATAACCTTTCTCATTGTGGGTCTAAGAGATGGTCCTTCTTGAATACACCAAATGGCAACCTTCACAAACCTCTCTAGCTTCTCCATGTCATCCATGGCCTCCCTATCATATTCAACGCAAATTCATTTCCGAGAAAGACTCATTTCTGTCAATTTTGCTGACTCTCTTCTTGTAGAAAAATCCATGGCAAATAGCAGCAACCAATATAAAGATAACAAAAACAGAGCAGCCCAGAAGCACTGACACCACAAGTATCAAACCGTCCTGGTTCTCCTTCTTTCCCACTGGATTCTGGAAAGGACCAGGTAGTCTGGAATTGTCTTTCCTAACTTTGATAAACGCCTTCCCTTTATTGTCAAATCTCCCATTGGAGAGTGGTAGCTTCTTCCAACAGATATTGTTAAATGAAAATATTGCAACAGCACACATGCAATCTTGCAAACAAGAATTTTTGCAATTTTCTTCAGTAAAATCCGGCAACTTCATGTAATCTGAAAATGGCCAATTAGTATCTGCTAGTACCTCAACTCGATACAGATCATCTTGTTTGGAACTAAGTTCATCTTCGTTGCATCCCTGTCTGAAGTCTGGCTTGCAGCTTCCATACGGATCATTTGGGTCGAGTAAAGAGTAGCCTGTTGGGCATTCACATGTTGGCCTTTTATCTTGGTTGATTTTGCACACGCTGTTATACCCACAAACACCGGTCATTGACTCTCCAGGATTATCCTGGCAAATATTATCAGGTACAGACCAAATAGCGGTCCAGCTTTCATTGCCCGCGGAAGTCTTTGGGTGGAAATACAGAGTGAAAATTCCATCAAAGTTGAGAGTAACTCTAAAGTATTGATTATTCCAATTTAGGATAGTTCCATCTGCGACGGTGATGCGCTCGTCATTCTCTCTCAGAATATAAATGTTGGACGCATTGAAGACCAATTGCTTACCGGAATTTGATGTATTGAGATCACCAGCAGTGCTGTTTATTTGGTAATAAGGTCCATTTGGATCAATTGTGGGCAAGTTTATAGTATTGAGCACAAGAATACCTGCTTCCTGAAGAAAGCGTAGCTGGAACCTTCCTTTGGAGAAGCTGGTCTCTGATTGTCGGGAAGAAAGGATCCCTCCCCTTTCCATAATTTGTGTAGGCAACATCGTGTCAGTAGGATACTGGAAGCTTTCCCATAGCTTACTAAAGTTGCTATCTTCCAACACAAAGTTGCCTGTATCGTTCATTACACCATAGGCAACAGCACTAGTAAGGCTCTGATCAGATGATGACCATAACTCTTCGCCTTGAGGGCCAGTAAGCACAAGCCCGCGATCTGCAGTTAGGTTCACCTTCGATCCCCTCGGAGCAGGCTTTTCACCATTTGCATACCAAACTATAGTTCTGTCTGGTATGTTGTCATACCATATAGAAAGCAAGAAGAAATCTGGGCCGTTGAGCTGGCGAAAGCCGAAGGCAAAATCACCAGAAGGAGAAAGCCATGAAGAGTTATCAGTTGTAGACAGAGAATCACCCACAGTTATTTTACCATTAGTTTGGGCAACAGCAGAAGTTGGTAACAAAAGTAGCAAGAAAAACAGAGTATGAGCAAGAGAAAGAGCCATTGCCAAAAGAAAATTGGTTTCATACAATTACAGCAAGCGGGTAAAGATGGGAGTAAACAGATTATTACGCCTCGACTATAAATAATTGTATTTCAAGCAAAACTCATACTTGGTGAATTACTACAAACCTGTACATGTCGTTTCTTGTTCTTTTTTCAAACTTCTAGTGGCGAAGAGTACTTAGCACGACATTTGGACAAAGTCTTATTGGCTGTAACGTGTTATTAAAACTATTTGACCGACTTACCAAAAAAAAAAAATTTTGACTAAGACCTTTTACCAATAGTGATGACTGATGCAGCCTCTCTCTAGTCCCTCTCCGGCTCCAGTCAGACCCTGAAGGGGGAGGGATGGATTTTCAAAACCGAGTACAACTAAAACACAAGAAATAAGTCACGTTCAAGTGAGTCTGGTGTTTTATGACCGTAATAATGACCATTCAAAATGCACCTCCACCGACGACCGTAATAATGACCAATTGACCATATTGTAAAGAAAACATCAAAACCGTATAAAACATGTCTTAGAAAAGGGGAAGAGGGGGACTTGGATCCTCTCCATTTCGTTTGAAATGGAGAATATTAAGTTAGTTATTTTTATAAGATAGTTTTGTCATTTTAGGGTTTTCTGTTTTTTACTTGGACAAAAATATCCTCAAAAAGTAATTAACTTGATACTTTCCATTTCAAATGAAATGGAGAGGATCCTTCTCCGGAAGAGGGGGGTGAATTCCAAAATAATATTAAATATATTAAAAAATACTACAACAAAACGAAGTTTTTTGGGCTCAGAAAACACAAGTCCAAAACAATCCGAAAATTGTCTATAAATTAAAACATGCTCCATAAAGAGGCTCAAAACACTAAAATAAGCGCCATTAGAGCAACTTCGCTAGCGGCATTAGTTATTTTAGCTAGTAAAAAATATGATTATTTATTTTGGTTATTGCTTTTTTAATTAAACACTCTAATAGATTCTATGTTTTATTCTCTATTTGTTTTAAAATATTATTTTTTATTTTTTTATTATATTATTGTGAACACTTAATTAAAGGGGAAAACAAACACATATAAAATATATATATATATATATATATATATATATATATATATATGAGGAACATTCATCTCATATGCATGTACTAATTCTTACAATTAATAACATAAATTAATTAATTACAAAACAAATGAAATGGAGGATCCTAACTTAACGACCTGTACTCAGCAAACTTAACAACTTAGACAAAGAGTCAAAGACTACCTGTACCCACTAACGAAAAAAATTGATAACAAAGGAGCCAAAAAATCGTTTGCAGAAGAAAACCAATAAACCGTAAATTAAGCAACAAAATTTTATAATTTCACATGGAACGTGAGGAAGCATTTCTATCAAGAATATGAAGAAACACTGAATGAGCAAGAGAGAGGAATCGTGGCAACAGAGTGAGCGAGAGAGATAAATTATTTGGGTAAAAAAAAAAAAAAAAAATTGTGTTTGGGAGAGACGTAGCAGATGAAAGAGGCCAGGGTTTCAGAAGTAAGAAAAGATGTTGGGTGAAAAGAGGCCAAATAAAGAAACAATGAAAAAAAAGAACAATATTTTATTTATCATTTAGTGTGTTACGATGAATAACAATAGCAATGTAGCTATTCTATCTAATGACATGTTATATATTCTATTGGAGCTAAAAAATGAACAATAATAACCAAATGGAGCTAATATTGCTCTTTTAATTAAGCT
This sequence comes from Carpinus viminea, assembly GCA_013348765.1. Classification (NCBI taxonomy): domain Eukaryota; kingdom Viridiplantae; phylum Streptophyta; class Magnoliopsida; order Fagales; family Betulaceae; genus Carpinus; species Carpinus viminea. The sequence goes on along the minus strand of CP054668.1, from coordinate 53,063,660 downwards.
GCTGGAGTTGCTCTTACTCCAATGCAATTTAACATACATAAGCATTTCTAGCAATAGTATGTATTTTAGCTACTCAAATTAACCTTTTTGTAATTTAGCTACTAGTTTTTCAATATAAACTCCAACAGATTATTTATTCAACTCTCTTTTAAATATTATTCTTTAACACTATTTTTATTGAGAATAAAAGTAATCATTGACACTAAAAATAATAAAAAGTAATCCTTGAGAAATAATTAAATAATCATCTAGTGTGCTACAGTTAATAGCAAAATGATGTTGTTCACTTTAGCAAAATGTCCCCTTTAACTACTATGGAGCTAATTTGTTGGAGACAAAAAATGGCTCAAAATAGCTAAATGTAACATAATAGTTACATTTAGCTAATTTACTGGAGATGCTCTTAAGCAATTCACCGTCCATCCAGACAATATTTCTTATTCAAAAGGCCTTCACAGTTCAAATACATCCACAGAATTGGCAAATAATCACGGGATAATACTAGGTTTATTATTATATGATTTGTAATGATTTTAGAATAAATTAGTCAATTAATGACACAAATAATTCATTTGATCTTTTAAAAAATGCAGACGCTATCGATTGTTTTTGCTTACTTTCTTCTTGTAAATGCACAAGCTCATACTTGACATAAATAACTGCTAAAAGGTGATTCATCGTCTATTCGCCCTGGCCGTTCAAAAGGACTTGTCAAGTGTTCACGGTTTGAATAAATCCACAGAATTGGCAAATTAATAATCACGGTATATTACTAGTTTTATTATTATTTGCACGTAAGAATTGGAGAGTAAATTAGTCACAAACTAATCACAATAACAGTACTCAGCCTCCAAGGAGCCCCAAGTTAAATTTCTGTCAGGCAAGCATCGATGGTTTGATGGTCTTACAAAGCCACTGGTTATGTACTTGGTTTAACTCAATGGCTTTCAATCTCTTACGGTTGAGAGTGCTTGAAGAATCCAGATCAAACTCAGCTTTAATTATCTCAACATCCTCAGATAAAAGTGAAAAAGAGTCATTTGCAGAATTCACGTTCTGATCATCAGAAGAACAACAAGAATTGTGCTCCAGCTCAACCATGAACCATCCAATATATAGGACATAACATCCGAAGATAACTTTAATTTAATTAGTCAAATTCAACTTGTAATCTACCTTGTGTACTTATAAAGTGAGACAAAACTGTCTCACTTATGTTAAATATATTGAAGAGAGAGAGAGAGGAAACACACATGGACTACATTTTATTGAGTAGAGTTGCATTGAAGTATATATTACATGGACCTCTATTTATAGAGAGGCTATGAGTGCTAAGTAAGTAAACCTAATAGACTAAGAAAATGTAAACCTAGTAGATTAATTAAGAAAACCTAGAATATGTCTTCAAGAGGTAACTTAATCGGCTGTAAACCACACCTTATAAAGAGGAGGTCACTAGTTCAAATCCCTCATATCCTTCCCTTGTGTGAACATGTAAAAAAAAAAATAATCTAGAATACATGATGAAAGAAATAACCCTAGAATTATATATATATATATTCTTAACAATTCTAAATTACTGACATTAGATTACAAAACAAAGCAAATGCTTATTAAAAAAAAAAAAAATGCAACTTCATATAGTGGAAAAGGGAGATGGGCATGGTGGAATGGGCACATCAACAACTCCTTCAAGCATATGCGTAACCTTCCTCATAGTGGGTCTAAGGGATGGTCCTTCTTGAATACATGCACCAAATGGCAATCTTCGCAAACCTATTTAGCTCCTCCATGTCATCCATGGCCTCCCTATCATATTCTACTAGAATATCTAATGGACAGAATTTATAATTTCACGTGGAACGTGAGGGAGCATTTCTATCAAGAATGAGAAGAAACACCAAACGAACGAGAGAGAGGAATCGTGGCAACAGCGCGAGCGAGAGAGATGAATTATTTGGGAGAAAAAAATTTGTGTTTGAGAGAGAGACACGTAGCAGATGAAGAGGTGTTTTAATTAAAAGATAGAAAAGATGTTGGGTGAAAAGAAGCCAAATCAAGAAATAATAAACAAAAGAAAAATAAATAATATTTTATTCATTTAGTGTGCTACAGTGTAGTGGTGTAAAAAAAAGGAAAATTCTTCTCCATTTTGAAATGTCAATATTTACCAGCCTTCCTTGTACCATGTCAAGGCCAGGTTCGAAGGTTGATATATATATAACCCATGCTGATTGACTTTATAAGAACATCTCCAACAGCTCTTTCAAATTAACTATAAAGTTAAATTTAGCAGTTTTTATGTTATTTTAGTGCTCCAACAGTCCTTCAAAATGAAAGTTTCTTAACAATTCACACGTGAACTTTCATATATGAAAGTCACAGCACCTGCTAAATATTATTTTATTTTATTTTCTCTCTCATCCCTCGTGGTCTCTCTTCGCTCTCTACCCAAACAAAGTTGATGAACTGATGAAGTCGACGGTTGATGAACTCCAACAAGCTAATGAACTCCGTGACGGCGATGAAATCCAACAAGCACTCCCGCACCATCTCCTTGGCGCCCTTGGAGATTTTCGCGTCACGCAAGACCGAGATGGGATCGGCAATCGCAAGACCAGAGATGGGATCGACAATCGGCAATCGGCAAGATCTTCGCTCTTCATGATCCGGTCACGTCGAATCGGCAAGACCAGAGATGGGATCGGCAAGACCAGAGATCCGAAACGACCGAGATGGGGTTGATCGGCAAGCCCAGAGATCACGTCACGGAAGGAGCCTTTTATTTAGGGTCGATCAGAGATGAGGCAGATGGGGACCAGAGAAGAGGAAAACAAAAGAGAAGAGGAAGAGGAAAAGAGATGGGGAAGAAAATGGGAATGACGGTGAAGAAATCTGCTGGTGAGGGAGCAAATGAAAAGTGGAAGAAAATGAAAAGATAAAAATAATAAAATAATATTAAAAATGATATTTAATTAAGAGATATTGTTAAAATAGAAGTTGCTGCTGGAGTGTATAATGAAAAAGTAATAGTTAAAATGAAAAAAGTGATATTTTGAGTAGCTAAAATGAAATTTCTTGTTGGAGATGCTCTAATAGCTCTAGAATTATGGGTGCGCAGTTAAAGTCAATTTTCAAGCGTTTTGATGTATAAAAATGACCAAAAATTTAATAGGTGGAATTTTTCAAGCGTTTTGATGCATAAAATTGACCAAAATTGTGTAATTTGAAAATTTACTAGTTCTTTAAAATTTTAGGAGATCTTAATCTGCTATTGCTCGTACTAGTTTATTTCAAGTGGACAGACATGACATATTTAATGTAGCTGACATAAAAAATCACTTAAAAATTTATAAAAATATCTCATCAACAGATATAAAATGAGTGTGAAAATAGCATTGTTTGAACATTTTTGTTTTTAAAACATAAAAGCAAAAAAGAAAACAAGATGTTAACAATCAGAGCATACAGCACCCCAACCATTCTCGTTGAAATTACAAGGTTTCTTGTTTGAAGGGGCTTGGTCTATCGGTCGAAAGGTCTTCTGGTATGCAGACTTTTTGGCCATCCATGGTTGATGCAGAATTCTGCAAACATTTTGGTAATCCATCTTAATTAATTAACGTTAATTAAGATGGATTACCAAAATGTTAACAAGTGGGTTAACCCACTTAATTGTTGTAATTGTATGAACTTAATTGTCTTTTGGCAATGGCTTTTGCTCTCACCCAGTCTCTCTTAGCTTTTCCTTGTTGCTACTTCTTGGCATTGGCTTTTGCTCTCTCTCACTCAATCTCTATTTTCCTTAATTGCTACTTCTTCAGTTACGGATTTCTGCCATTTTCTCAAACTAATTTTCGTAGCGCTATTAATGTGGGTGATTCTCTCAATGCAGGCTTGATGATTTGCCTACACAACTGTTAAGTTAAAAATAAATTTAAGGGAAAACTTCAAAAAGCCCTTTATCTTTTAGCCTTTTACACAAACCACCCATAAATGAAAAAAAACTCTCACTTATCCCTTTGATCTTTCGTTTTATCTCACTTATAATCCTTTTGTTAGTAATTTGACAATTATGCCCTCATTCCAAAACTATGCCGTTTTCGGCTTGCCCAAAACGATGTTGTTTTTCCCAAAATGACATAGTTTTGACTATTAAAATTATTATTTAAAAATAAATAAATAAAAAGGAAAATATAAATAAATAAAAAAATTTTTAAAAAAAGGAGGAAGGAAATTGGGGGTGGCCTTGGCCAAAAATGGGGTGGCCGGACTACCTCATTTTTGGCCAAGGGGTGTTTGGAGACATCCCTGTGGCCGGTCTGGGGGTGGTTCATGGCCAAGGGGGTGGTCTGGCCACCCCCAAAAGGCCAAAAAGGCCACCCCCAAAAGGCCAAAAATTCCTTCTTTCTTTCTTTCTTTCTTTCTCTTCTTCTTCTTCTTCTTCTTCTTCTTCTTCTTTTTATTTATTTATTTTTTTTAAAATTTTTAAATTTTTAATATTTTCCTTTTTTAAAAATAATAATTTTATTTTTTTAAAATTTTTTTAATATTTTCCTTTTCTAAAAATAATAATTTTATTTTTTTTAATATTTTCCTTTTTAAAATAATAATTTTAATAGTCAAAACTACGCTATTTTGGGCGAGCCCAAAATGGCGTAGTTTTGAGTGTGGGATATAATGGGCAAATCACATCTTAAGGGTTCTAAGTGAGAGAAACAAAAGATTAAAAGTGAGATTTTTTTTTTTTTTTTTTCCGTTCATGAGTGGTTTGTGTAAAAGGTCGGAAGATTGGGGCTTTCCAAAGTTTCTCCTAAATTTAATCACTTAATCATTAGTTTAATAATACCCCATCACGTGCGGACTCAAACTCCCTTTTAATAGGTGAGGTTCAACATGTGAAATATTTTATTTAAATGGGGGGGTTGATTTGATAGAGTCAAGGTTTGATTCTAAGACCTTTGGCTCTGATACCATGTTAAATTACCAATTATCTCATAAGTTTAAACTTATAAGAAGAAATAAATTTAATCACTTAATCATTAGTTTAATTAGGTTTCTTCTTTCTTTGATCTATATGGTATATATAGAAAATTAGATATAAAAGCAGAATAAAGAGAGAAATTGAGATGAGATTTTGCTAGTAGCTAGTTTAGTGTTGGAAACCCATATTTTGCACTAATAAAATCTAAACCCTATATTTTGCTCTTATTTATTGATTATTAGTTACAATACAAAATGTTTTTTTTTTTTTTATTGAAAAACTATGGTAGGAAGAGAGAATACAAAATGGTAGGCAGAAATATATCAAATGAGATTTGAATACAATCAAATCTGATTACCTAAAAGGTAGGAGACCAACTCAATTGTGAGTGTAATCTCTATATATAGTATAACTACGTGTGTGTGTGTATATATATATATAAACATCACAACAACATTATTTTATAAACAAAGCTTGAATGTGAGAGTTTTTATAACTCCTAAAATTTTGCCTAGTGAGCATCTCATTCCTTCTAGTTGTTAGAACCTCACTTTCTACGCTCAAACTCGCAGTGTTTCACTATGCCCAACTCTCTCTCAAGTTTCCTAACATTTTTGAACGAAAGAGAAGTTATAATATGTAAGTTTTCATTCCTTCTTAAGCCTTTAAATAAGAGGTTTAAGTTGGTGTTATGGATTGGTTGATTGAGCAACTCCGTCTTAACCACAAATTGCTTGACTTGTGTCTCGGTTAGTCTAGCCCACTTTTCGGTCGATTGAGACATCATTACTCACATTAAATGTGAGGCAAATTGCATCCGACTCGAATATGCTTATAAACAGTTTTTTGTACAACTTGGTCGATTGAACACCTTCTTGGTTGAACAAGCTTGATTTTTCTTGCCAAAATTTATGGGCTTGCCATGTGTCATCTTCTCGATTAATTGAGCATAGTGGTTAATCGATCGAGCTGTGTGCAATAAGCCCTAATTTCACATTTTTATTTGTTTTGTCCTATATCTCCGGATCCTTTCGACTCTATCTTATCGTGACCTAGATGTGTATTTTATGTGTCTCTTCATTTTCTTAATATTTAGAGTGTGCATTTTAATTTCAATGCTCTAGATCAATGTTTTGGTCGGCATGTTTAGGACTTGGGTGTACCTGACCTTTACCATAGCTTTTGATTTATTGAGTGGGCAAAATTTTAACGACAGGGTAGAACTACTAGAACATGCACAAATTATTAAACCGCCAAAGTGGACCAATTCAAACTTGTGAACTGCTTCCATCGATCTTAACCATTAGCAAAGCTGTCATCATCTTTTGGAAGTATTCGTCTAAAATCTCTTTTCTTGAATTTAATGACTTATTTTGATAGTTTATCATGACCATGGTTCAAAGTTTGTCCTTTTCAGTTGTCATATTGTATGTCTTTTCTCCTTGATTCTCCTTGCACTATTGGTCGAATGTCTTGGCCAAAACAAATGGCGTGCAAGAGGTTCCAAGGAAGAGTTTTGCTTGAGCTACAGTTATTTATACGCTAGGCACAGTACTCTATTTACACCCATCTTAACCCACTTTGTTGCAAATTGTACGAGGCTAATTTCTTCTGGCAATGGCTTTTTCTCTTGCTCATACTCTGTTTTTCTTGCTACTTCTGCTACCAATTTCTGCTGTTGCTCAAGCTAATGGTAGAATAACTGTGGGCAGTTCTCTGTCTACAACTGATAACTTTTCATGGGTTTCTCCTTCCGGTGATTTTGCCTTCGGCTTTCGCCAGTTCAACGGCTCAGATTTCTTCTTGCTTTCTATATGGTACAACAAGATACCAGACACAACCGTAGTTTGGCATGCTAATGGAGATAAGCCTGCTCCGAGGGGATCAAAGGTGAACCTAACTGCGGTTCGTGGGCTTGTGCTTACTGGCCCTCAAGGCGAAGAGTTATGGACATCTCAGATTCTTACTGGTGTTGCTGCCCATGGTGTAATGAACGATACAGGAAACTTTGTGGTAGAAGATAGAAACTTCAACAACGTATGCCAAAGCTTCTAGAATTCTACTGATACGATGTTGCCCACACAGATTATGGAAAGGGGAGGTGTTCTTTCTTCCCGACAGTCAGAGACCAACTTTTCCAAAGGAAAGTTCCAGCTACGCTTCGTTAAAGGAGGGAACGATCAAGGGATTCAGGAAGGTAATGTATAATCATCCCTCATCTCTCAAAATTTAAGCCAATAAGAATGAGTAAATTCAATCCTTTAATTAATGCTTTAACAGGTAATGTTGTGCTCAATACCATAAACTTGCCCACAGTTGAACCAAATGGACCTTATTACGAAATAGACATCACTGTTGGTGATCGCAATACATCAAGTGCCGGCAAGCAATTGGTCTTCAATGAGTCCGGTTACATTTATATCCTGCAAGAGAATGACGAACGCATCACCATCGCACAGGGAAGCCTCTCAACTGGGAATTTATATTTTAGAGTTACTCTCAACTTTGATGGAATTTTCACTCTGTATTCTCACCCAAAGACTTCCACAGGAAATGAAAGCTGGACTCCCATTTGGTCTGTACCTGATAATATTTGAGGATATTCCTGCTGATTCAATGACCGGTGTTTGTGGGTATAACAGTGTGCAAAATCAACCCACAAGATAAAAGGCCAACATGTGAATGCCCAACAGGGTACTCGTTACACGACCCAAATGATTCGTATGGAAGCTGCAAGCCAGACTTCATACAGGGATGCAAAGAAGATGAAATTAGTTCCAAACAAGATCTGTATCGTTTTGTGGTACTAACAAATACTAATTGGCCAACATCAGATTACAATAAGTTAAGGCCTTTTACTGAAGAGAAATGGAGAAATGCAGAAATTCTTGCTTGCAAGATTGCATGTGTGCTGTTGCAATATTTTCCATCAACAATACCTGTTGGAAGAAGAAGCTACCACTCTCCAATGGGAGATTTATTAGAACTTATCGAGGGAAGGTTTTGCTCAAAGTTAGGAAAGATAACTCCACACTATTTGGTCCTTCTTTCTCGAATCCAGGCAAGAACCAGCACTTTTTGATACTGGCGGGGTCAGTGCTTTTGGGTTGCTCTATGTTTGTTATCTTTATATTAATTGGCGCTATTTGTCATGGATTTTTCTACAAGAAGAGAGTCAGCAAAATTGATAGAAATGGGTCATTTTCGGAAATGAATTTGCATTGCCTTATATACAAAGAGCTTCAAGAGGCTATAGATGGGTTCAAGGAAGAATTGGGAAGAGGAGCTTTCGGTATTGTTTAAAAGGAGCAATAAAGATGGGTTCTAATGTACTCCATGTGGTAGTCAAGAAGTTAAATAGTGGTGCACAAGAGAAAGAGATGGAATTTAAAGCTGAAGTGGAAATTATTGGTAAGACACATCACAAGAATCTGGTAAGACTGATTGGATTCTGTGATGAGGGTGTGCAACGGCTGCTGGTGTACGAGTTCTTGAGTAATGGAACTATAGCAGGTTTCCTTTTTGGAGACTTGAAACCAAATTGGAAGCAAAGAATCCAATTGCTTTTGGGATTGCTAGAGGACTCTTGTATTTACATGAAGAGTGCAGCATTCAGATTATCCATTGCGACATAAAGCCTCATAACATACTTCTTGATGAATATGACAATGCTTGAATTTCTGACATTGGATTAGCAAAGCTCTTGAAGATGGATCAGAGCCAAACTCATACCGCCATTAGAGGAACAAAAGGGTATGTTGCGCCTGAATGGTTTAGAAACAAGCCAATCACAGCTGATGTGTACAACTTTGATGTCACGCTGCTTGAGATCATTTGTTGTCGGAGAAGCATGAATATAGAGTTTAGCGAGGTCCAAGGAGGACAAAGCAATTTTAATGGATTGGACTTATGACTGCTTTCGAGAAGGAAACTTAGATGTTCAGGTAGAATATGACAAGGAGGCCATGGATGACATGGAGAAGCTAGAGAGGTTTGTGAAGGTTGCCATTTGGTGTATTCAAGAAGGACCATCTCTTAGACCCACTATGAGGAAGGTTATGCATATGCTAGAAGGAGTTGTCGATGTACCCATTCCACCATGTCCATCTCCCATTGGAGAAGGAGGTTACAACCAGCATTTATCACTCCCCATGTAAAGATTTACAGTCACTTTTTGTGAAGCCTTTGCTCTGTTTTGTAATCTTATGCAAGTAATTTAGACTTTAGTTTGTGTTGTGCGCGAATGTTGGTGTAGCAGATATATTTGATTAGTTTTTTTTTTAAAATAAATTTATTCTTCATTTCATTGATAAAAAAATAATAATAATAATTAAAAAAAAAAAAAACACATCAATTAGAGGTAAATTGCTCCCAGATTACAATACCAAATGTTCAAGTTGGAATTTCCACAAGTCAAACCTGATTAATGACATACTTTATGGCATCTCTAGCCGAACCATGAGCAGCAGAATTTTTATTTTATTTTTTAATTAATAATGAGACAAGGGCTATAGGAACAAAGACAAATAAAATGGGTGGACTCTAACAACATAACTCAAACAAAAATGTAATACAAAGATGGTAATAAAACAAATAATAGACCTATCAGCCGCACGAAGCGGTATACAAAGGTAAGAGGGCTTTATAAGAAGCTCCATGTGGTTTAAGGCAACCATCACTATTAAGTGGTTATTGTACGGAGATTGTTGCCAAGAACCGAGTAAGCTTTGTCAACGAGGAAAACACATTGGTTACAAAAGTCTCCACTTTTAAATCAGTCCACAAAAAGGCTGGAAGACGGTAACCTAAACAACACAAAATGGCGCAAAACACAGAAGGCGCTGCAGAAATACAACAGAAATACGATAGAACACAAAAAAACAGCTGCATAATTTACGTCCCTTTTAACATGTTAAATCCTGCGTGATAAGTTCTTCAAGAATGATAATTTTCAGAAATGAATGAAGTACCCTTCAGCCTCGCTGTAAAAAACATTTGAAATACGGAGTACAAGTCACATATATCTGCCAAAACTACACCTGCAACCTTTGAAAATAGGCACTACAACTCATACATCTGCCAAAACTATAAGTACACAGTTTGATGGCCGGCTAATCCATGGACTCTTGTTGGATTATTTTACTATATATTCATAGTTCAAGTATGCTTTCACAATCCATGGAACTTCCCGCTTGTTTGCTTGGGTCGCATCACCGATTTTTGAATAATTACATTCGCCAATAGCGTGCATGAGCACTCTGCATCAGCTCAATTGTATAAAAATTATATAACAATTGAGTTTTCAGTATTTCTAAATACATTTAATAAATGAACCATTACAATTTCAACTACTATTAAATAGGGGTGTCAACTAAGCCGGTTATAACCGGCACCAACGGGTAACCCGCCCCCCCAATCCGGTTATTGGTTTTTGCATTTTAAAACATCCGGTTATAACCGGTAACCGGGTGTATATATATATTTTTTATTTTTCGAATTGATAAAGATATTTTTGCTTATTAAAAATTGTGAATGTCGTCTTTGTTCTTTGTTGACTTTGAAACATTAACAATTTTTAGTAGTTTTGAGGGAGGAGAAGACATCAATAATAGGGTAATAGTTTGAAAGGAATATGTGAACTTTTTCTTTTCTTTATAATATAATCGAAACCCTAGTTTATCAATTTCTACAATAACTCTCATAAAAATACCAATATATACTACCACAATATTGTGAGTGTGATAGAATTTGACAGAAAAATTACTTCTTTGTTTTTGCTTATTGCTTCTCTCACTTGGGAATTATTGAATGGGCGGCAGGATGAGAAGAAGTCTTTGGTGAACTTCGAATATGTTTCCGTTGAATGAATTTTTTAGCAACAAAAACAATCATTTTTTTGTTACTAACTCTTACAAGTCATGGAAAACATTTTTGTTACATACTTACAATGACAGTACTCAGCCTCCAAGCATCTCCAAGTTAAATTTCTGTCAGGCAAGCATCGATGGGTTGATGGGCTTATGAAGCCACTGTTATCTACTTGGTTTAACTCATTGGCTTTCAATCTCAACGTACATCCCTTACAGCGGAGAGTGTGGAAAAATTCGGTGTCCAAAAAATATGAACAACTGATTTTCAATTAGTACAACAAAATTATACTAGCCCAAAGACTCACAACCAAAAGTAGAAGAAAGATCAAAATTATATGAGGAAAATATACTTCTTACTTATGAAATATTACAACAATGGAAAAACTTGGGTTGGACCATACTTGCACAAGATAGGATAAGGTTTTGGTAAGATATGATGGAATGAGAGGCTAGGAAACATGCCTAGGGTATATATAAGGGTTAGGGAAGGGTTCTAGAGAATTCTCACACTTGATTTACAAGATAGGTGTGACTTTTCATGAGACCAAGGAAGAACAACGAATTTGGCTTATAAAATGATAATAATGTCTCATGGAAATGTGTAAGTTGTCTTGAAAGATGAAATTGGTTGAATGAGGGTAGTGGTGGTTAGATGACCAAGATAGAAGGTGATAAGGTGAAAGGCTAAGAATGACATGAGTCATCCATCATGTGCAAATGAGTCCTCCACAATTAAACTTACATAAAATTCCTCACTACATCACTCAAAACAAAAACAAGAAAATTAATAACTATGAATTCTAGAAAATACACTTTAAAATTTAACACTCCCCTTTAAAGTGATTTTCTAAAAATAATACCAAGCTCCTCTCTTAGGAATTCAAACAGTCCTTTGAAAAGTGACTTGGTGAAAATGTCAGCAATGTTGTCCTTACTCCTCACCTGCAAAACTTCAATTGAACCCATAAGCACCTTTTCACAAATAAAATGATGCTCAATCTCAATATGCTTTGTCCTTGCATGACAAATTGGGTTTGTTGCGAGCTTTAAAGCACTTTGATTGTCACCATAGATAATTGTTGGTTTGTGAATTGATGAATAAATATCCTCGATAAGCCGACGTAGCCAAACACATTCTTGAGTAGCAAGAGATGCCGCTTTGTACTCTACCTCAGTTGTTGAAAGAGATATTGAATCTTGTTTCTTGCTACACCAAGAAACACAAGATGAACCACATTAGAAAACGTAACCGGATGTAGACTTCTGATCATCCAAGTCACCACCCAAATCAGCATCGGAAAATCCATATAACTCAAAGACACCTCTTTTCTTGTAGAAAAGGCCCATATCAAGCGTAGAGTATACATATTTCAAGGTACGTTTTGCTGCCTCTAAATGTGGTTTTCGTGGTGCTTGCATGTAACGGCTAACAAGGCCAACCGAGAATGCAATGTCAGGTCTTGTGATTGTTAAGCGATCAAACTTCCTACAAGAGCCCGATAAGGATGAGGATCGGGAAGAAGTTTACCTTCTTCACGCCTTAGCTTAATGTTCCCATCAAGAGGGGTGGAGCACCACTTGCTTTGGTTCAACCCAAATCTTCCCACAAGTTTCTCCGCATAACCTTGTTGTGATACAAAAATTCCACCCTTTAGAGAGCTAACTTCCAAACCAAGAAAGTGACTAAGCTCCCCCAAATCTTTCATCTCAAATCCAATAGAAAGTTTAGTCCGAAGCTTTGTAATTTCTTCATCATTGTTGCCGGTAACAATCGTGTCATCAACGTACAAGAGAACAATGACACGCACCTTGCTTTGCTTCTTAACAAACAAACTAGAATCTGAGTTAGAAGCAAAATAGCCACAAAATTGTAAGTATTCGGCAATCTAACCATACCAAGCTCTAGGAGCTTGTTTCAATCCATATAAGGCTTTTTTAAGCTTGCATACATGTTCTGGGTGTGCTTGAGAAATATAACCATCAGGCTGCTCCATGTATGTATCTTTATCAATTTCACCATATAAAAAAGCATTTTTCACATCAAGTTGCCATAGCTTCCACTCATGATGTGCTGCCAAGGAAATGACAACTCTAACTGAAGTCATTTTTGCAACCGGGCTAAATGTCTCATCATAATCCTCCCCATACTTTTGAGGGAATCCGCGAGCAACCAACCTTGCCTTGTATCTATCAACACCACCATTTGCCTTACGTTTGATTTTGTAAATCCATTTGCAAGTGATAGGCTTCACTTCCTTAGGCTTTGGCACGAGATCCCATGTTTGATTTTTTATGAGAGCATTCATCTCATCATTCATAGCATCATCCCACTCCTTAACACCTGTAGCTTTATCAAAACTAGAAGGCTCACAATCATCAATAGGATTAGCAAGAAAACATGAGTTTATACTCACAAAATTTTCATCGTCATACCAAGCCGGCAATACCACGTTCCTCTTAGATCTCCTAAAAGGTGGCACACTTTCTTCTTCCTCATCATTTTGCTGCCCTTCTAGCTCAACACTGCTCCCCCTATTTGATTGCTCCCCTTTAGACAAAGAAGAACTTTCTGATAGCATAGGAGCATTAGGTGACAATGACAAATTGGTTTCTGTGTGTGGCACATTGTGAATACTAGTGTCACCACTATTATTCCCAATAGCAGCACATACCACCTTATAATTTGGGGAGACTTCATCTACATCGCCTTTGATAGTCATGACCTCTTCTTTCTTACAGGAATAAATGGAATTGTCCGTAGTGATGATTGCATCATTTCTTTCGTAATCTTGGAAGCTTGAGAATTTAGATTCATCAGGAGTGAGATGATTCCCACCACCTAAATAAACAACCCAATTATTTTTAAAATTGACCGATGACAAGGCATCAATCGTTGTGGTTTCTGCCATAAAGCACGTTCCCCACTCTTCTTCATGTTTAGATTCACCTTCCTTCTTGGCTACAAATCCTTCTTTAAGTTTCACATGGCAATTCTTCTTTATGTGTCCAAGTTTACCACATCAATAACACTTGACACCTTTTTATTTCCATATCACTTCTAATGGTTCTCCACCATCTCCATGCTTGCTAGAATCATCATTTTTACCTTTGTCTTTTTCCTTGCTGAAATATTTCTTTTTGTTTGAAAAGAGAGCATCACTTTCATTTCCCAAAATGGAACATCCCGCCATTTGTCTAGCCAATGATTCTTGTGACGTGAGAAGACTTTCAAACTCTATTAAGGTGGGTTGAACAGCCCAACCTTGAATAGACGTAACATAGGAATATACTCCCTCTTTAATCCACGAATAATATGCCGCTTCATTCGTGCCTCCGATATAGGTTCTTCTGAATCAAGGGTTGAAATCTCCGAACAAAGTTTTTTAATCTTCAAGAAAAACTGAGAAATTGAGAGATCACCTTGAGTTGTATTTTCCAACTCATTCTCCAATAGTTGCAATCAAGCCACATCTTTTTTATTGAACAACCTATCGAGGTTAGTCCAAATCTCACCAGCCGACTTACAGCCAATGATATGCTCAAATAGCCCATGAGAAATAGATCTCTTCAAGATAGATTCCGCCTTTGCATTCGCTATCCGCCATTTCTTCAAGTTATCGACATTCTCCGGAGTATTTTCCGGACAATTCACATCATCACCACCAACAACCTCCCATAAGTCTTCCCCAACAAGACAAGACTCCATGCACGACCTCCATATCTTGTAGTTAGAATGGTTGAGCACCTCAACCCCAAAATTGTTAAAGCGTCCACCTGAATCCATTCCCACGCCACCAGTTGATCTTCTTCACCAAGGATGAATCATCACCACCCTTGAAGCTCTAATACCATGTGGAAAAATACGGTGTCCAAAAAATATGAACTAATTTTCAATTAGTGCAACAAAATTACACTAGCCCAAGGACTCACAACCAAAAGTAGAAGAGAGATTAAAACTATATGGGAAAATATACTTCTTACTTATGAAATATTACAACAATGGAAAACTTGGGTTGACCACACTTGCACAAGATAGGATAAGGTTTTGTAAGATATGATGGAATGAGAGGCTAGGAAACATGCCTAGGTATATATAGGGTTAGGGAAGGGTTCTAGAGAATTCTCACACTTGATTAACAAGATAGGTGTGACTTTTCATGAGACCAAGGAAGAACAACGAATTTGGCTTATAAATGATAATAATGTCTCATGGAAATGTGTAAGGTTGTCTTGAAAGATGAAATTGGTTGAATGAGGGTAGTGGTGGTTAGATGACCAAGATAGAAGGTGATAAGGTGGAAAGGCTAAGAATGACATGAGTCATTCATCATGTGCAAATGAGTCCCCACAATTAAACTTACATAAAATTCCTCACTACATCACTCAAAACAAAACAAGAAAATTAATAACTATAAATTGTAGAATAATTCACATTATGATATTTAGAAGAACAACAAAATACAATTATTCATGTAACTTTATTTTAATTAGTCAAATTCAATTTGTAATACCAATCGTATAAAGTGAGACAAACTTAACTCTAAATTACTGATATTAGATTACAAAATAGAGCAAATGCTTAATAACTATAAATTGAAAAATACACTTTAAAATTTAATAGAGAGTGCTTAAAGCATCCAGATCAAACTCGCTTTATCTTAACCTCCTCGATAAATGTGGAAAGAGTCATGCAGAATTCACATTATGATATTTAGAAGAACAACAAAAACAATTATTCATGTAACTTTATTTTAATTAGTCAAATTCAATTTGTAATACACTGTATAAAGGAGACAAACTTAACTCTAAATTACTGATATTAGATTACAAAATAGAGCAAATGCTTAAAAAAAAAAACCCTGCAACTTCATGTAGTTGTAAAGGGTGATGGACATGGTGGAATGGGTACATCAACAACTCCTTCAAGCATATGCGTAACCTTCTTCATATTGGATCTAAGAGATGGATCTTCTTGAATGCACCAAATGGCAACCTTCACAAACTTCTTTAGCTTCTCCATGTCATCCATGGCCTCCCAGTCATATTCTACCAGAACATCTAATTTTCCTTCTCAAAAGCAGTCATAAGCCCAATCAATTAAAATTGCTTTGTACTCCTCGTCAGATTCTATATCTACGCTTCTTCGACAACAAATGATCTCAAGCAGCATGACACCAAAGCTGTACACATCAACCTTAGTTGTGATTGGCATGTTTCTAAACCATTCAGGCGCAACATACCCTTTTGTTCCTCTAATGGCAGTTTGAGTTTGGCTCTGATCCATCCTCAAAAGCTTTTGCTAATCCGAAGTCAGAAATTCGAGTATTGTAATATTCATCAAGAAGTATGTTCTTAGGCTTTATGTCGCAGTGGATAGTTTGAGTGATGCACTCTTCATATAAATACAAGAGTCCTCTCACAATCCCAAAAGAAATTTGGATTCTTAGCTTCCAATTT
Organism: Carpinus viminea; assembly: GCA_013348765.1. Lineage (NCBI taxonomy): Eukaryota > Viridiplantae > Streptophyta > Magnoliopsida > Fagales > Betulaceae > Carpinus > Carpinus viminea. The sequence goes on along the minus strand of CP054668.1, from coordinate 53,047,349 downwards.
GGTTTCAAGACTCCAAAGGAAACCTGCTAAAGTTCCATTGCTCAAGAACTTGTACACCAGAGCCGTAGACACTCTCATCACGTAATCCAAGCAGCCTTACCAAGATTCATGTGATGTGTCTTACCAATAATTTCCACTTCAAATCTAAATTCCATCTCTTTCTCTTAAAAGACTATTTAACTTCTTGACGCCACATTGAGTCAGAATCCATCTTTAGCGTTCCTTTATAAACAATACAAAGCTCCTCTTCCCAATTCTTCCTGAACCCCTCTCAAGGTTCCTAGAAGCTCTTTGTATGTGAGGCAACGCAAAATTCATTGCTAGATGTCTCATTTCATCAATTTTGTTGACTTTCTTCTTGTAGAAAAATCCATGACAAATAGCACCAATCAATATAAAGATAACTAAAACAGAGCAGCGAAGCATTGACACCACAAGTATCAAAAAGTCCTAGTTCTTCTTCTTTTGCACGGGCTAATTACGGATTCGGAAAGAAGGACCAGATTCTTCTTTATGTAGTGTGGAATTATCTTTCCTAACTTTGATCAAGACCAGGTTCTCATGATCATTTGGATTAAATCTCCCATTGAGAGTTGTAGCTTCTTCTTCCAAAGATATTGTTACTTGCAAATATTGCAACAACACACATGCAATCTTGCAAGCAAGAATTTGTGCAGTTCTCTTGAAGAGACGTTTAACTTCTGTAATCTGATGATGGCCATTTAGTTTTGGTAGTTTCTCAAAATAATATCGATGTTGTTGGGAGCTAAGCTCATTTTCTTTGCATCGTGTATGGAAGCTTGCGGCTTCCATACGGATCATTTGGATCGAGTAAAGAGTATCTTGTGCATTCACATGTTGGCCTTTTTATCCGAAGTTTGCGACATTGTTATACCCACAAACCGGTCATTGACCCATCGAATATCCACAAATATTTCGTGTTCATACCAAATGCGGTTCCGACTTTTCACTTCGTGGAATTCTTCAAACGAGAATACAGAGCTAAATTCCATCATTAGATTATATAAGTAGTCTTGTCCCACATTGGTTATGTAGATAGATTGCATGTATTACTAGCCTATATAAATAGGCCTATTTCAGTATATTATCGTTGTGATTCAATATACAATATTTCACTCAACATGGTATCGAGGCTGTGCCCAATTGGTCGGGCCCACCGTCACCCATTTGTTGCATGTGTTGGCTTTGATGTTCTCCACACGTGGGGCGTGTTGGAAATCCCACATTGCTTAGGTATTAAGGAGATGGACCATTTATAAGGTTGAGGGTAAACCTCAACTCTTGAGCTAGCTTTTGGGTTGAGTAAGGCCCAAGACCCATTCCATGGCTCTTCTTTCTTCTCTTGACTACATGTTTATATCGATCTTGATTGAAATTTGGTGATCAGACGGATCGTCGCTCTACCAGTTATTGTTTCCTACTTGGCACTTTAGTCATTTCTTGGCGAAGTAAGAAACAAACTGTGCTCTCTAGACCGAGCGTAATATCGTGCTCTATGACACTACCTCGGAGCTTCTTTGGTTGCGATATTTGTTACAAGATATGGGTGTCTCTCTTTCTTCCTACCTGTATATTGTGACAGCGAAGTGCTATCCAGATTGCTCATAATGATGTTTTTCATGAACGGACCAAACATATTGAGATTGATTGTCATTTTGTCCGTCATCATCTTCTTCAGGGCTCACTACAGCTTCATTCTGTCACATCTCGAGATCAGCTTGCGGACATCTTTACAAAGTCACATCCTCCAGGGCGTTTTCGTGATCTTGTGTCCAAACTCAAGTTGGTCTCTTATACTCCACCTTGAGTTTGAGGGGGGCTGTTAGATTATATAAGTAGTCTTGTCCCACATTGGTTATGTAGATAGATTGCATGTATTACTAGCCTATATAAATAGGCCTATTCTGTACATTATACGTTGTGATTCAATATACAATATTTCACTCAACACCATCAAAGTTGAGAGTAACTCTAAAATATAAATTGCTCCCAGTTGAGGGACTTCCATTTGCGATGGTGTAGCGTTTGTTGTTCTCTTGTAGGATATAAATGTAGCCGGACTCATTGAAGACCAGTTACTTACCGGGACTTGATACATTGCGATGACCAGCACTGGTGCCGTAATAAGGTCCATTTGGATCAAGTGTTGGGAAGTTTATATTATTGAGCACAAGATTACCTGCTTCCTGAAGAAAGCGAAGCTGGAACCTTCCTTTGTAGAAGTTGGTCTCTGACTGTCGGGAAGAAAGGACCCTCCCTTTCCATAATTTTGTAGGCAACATCGTATCAGTAGGATACTGGAAGCTTTCCCATAGCTTATTAAAGTTGCTATCTTCCAGCACAAAGTTGCCTGTATCGTTCATTGCACCAAAGGCAACAACACCAGTACGGCTCTGATCAAACGATGTCCATAACTCTTCGCCTTGAGGGCCAGTGGCACAAGCCCACAACCGCAGTTAGGACCATCTCTGATCCCTCGGGCAGGCTTATCTCCATTAGCTTGCCAGACTATGCCAATTATACCCTCACTCAGCCACTTGAAATTCCGATATTGTCCATAACTACATAATTAATCCACCCCAGCTCAAGACAACACCGTTTTGGGCTAAACAATTTTTTTTTTTTTAAGAATGAAAAAGAAAAAGAAAAATAGAGAGGTGGCTCAAGCAACCCCAATGGCCAGTCTAGGGGTGGAGAAACTACCCCCATGGCCAAAGGGTGGTATGTTTTACCCCATTTTGGGCAAGGGGTGGCTTTTTTATTTTTTTTATTTAAAAAAAAAAATCGTCTAGCCCAAAATGGCGTCGTTTGGGCTGGGGTGGGTACTGTAGTTTTCAAGGCCAAAACGATGTAGTTCCAAGTGAGGGTATATTGGGCATAACAATAAATTTAATAGTGTAAGCTAATAGACGGGGTAAAGTTAGAGAAATTGAAAGTTCAGTGGGATAAAGTGAGAAAGTTTAAAGTTCAAGGGAGGTATATAAAAAATTGTGGTAATTCAGGGGGCAAAGTGAAGTTTCCCAAATTAATAATTGGGGAAACTTCACTTACTCCCCCTAAACTTTCGCGGTTTTTGCAAATACTCTCTTAATATTCAAAACCTCTCACTTATGTGTATCAAACTTTGATTTTCTTTCACTTTACCCTTTCCATACAGAAAATGTCAATTTTACCCTTGACTCCAAAATTACACCATTCCCAAAACGACACAGTTTTAGTTTTGGAATCAAGGGTAAATTTGAGATTTCATTACAATTTTCTGTACAAAAGGGGCAAAGTGAGAGAATTAAACTTTGATACATCTAAATAAGAGGTTTTGAACATTGAGGTATTTGTAAATGTGACCAAAGTTCAAAGGGAGTAAGTGAAGTTTCCCTTTAATAATACAATCCCATATATATTATGTACCAAAGAAGTGCGATTTCCTGTTGGAAACATGGGTACATAAACCAACTCAGCAGCAATTAATTTGGACTATAAAGAAAACGAAAAGCATTTGCATAAAATAATGAATTAAAGGAAAGCATTAGCAATAGTTAAAAATCATTCTCATTTTCAGAAAAAGGCATGCAAGTGTTGGTATTCTCTACTATAGATGTATTCTTTTAATTTAACTTTAGTAGTTGAGAGTGAAACAAGGGCTGGACAAGAAGTTCTAACAATTGGCTATAACAAACTTTAATGCTCGAGTATGAAATCCATTTGTTTGTAAAACAAACTTTAATAGTTGAGAGTGAAAGGACATCAAAGGATTGGCTCAAGTGATAAGGGTTTTGATTTTGATGACATTTTTATTAGATTTAAAGTTTATAATCTTTTAAGAGTAAACAATTCATTGAAGTCACACCCACCAGCTTACCTAATTTGTGTGGAGCAGGCGCTTTGTATTGGCCATCTTATAGGTTCTTCGTCTTCAGAAAAAATTAAAAAAAAAATCCCTTAATAGTTGAGAGTAAAATGAGTGGACGAAAACTTCAAGGAAGACTTGGAAACCAACTTAGTCCTGTCCAATTAGATTAATGGTCTTTCTTTTCATTAATTGCTGTGGTCCACTACTGTTGACTTTATCAAAAAATTGAATGAAATGTCAGAACAACATGATGTTTCGTATATATCTTGATCTAATCAATTGTATTCAAACATATACATACTATTTGTTAAGTGGTCTTAGCCTCTCTCAATTTTAAAAGTTAGCTTAAGAGGTAAGGCTTTTTTTCACACTTATAAACTCATGATCATTAACCCCTTTCACAACCGATGTGGTATAACCCCAACAATCTTCTCCTCACACATCGGGCCTTGGGTTGAAGCAACGATAACCCTTTTTTTTCGTAAACTGTTGGGCCAAGAGTTGTTGATAAACCTAGGCTCTGATATCAATATTGAGTGGTCTTGGGCATCTCTCAAACCCAAAAGCTAGCTCAAGAAGTAAGACTTTCTCTCACACTTATAAACTTATGACCACCAACCTTTTCTACAACCAATGTGAGATAACCCCAACACTATTCCAGTATCCCTTGCCTTCTTTCTTTCCAAAAAGAAAAAGCAAAGTCAAGGAAATGAATCCTCACAATCCTCACAATGCCTTGTGTTAATGTTTTTGTCTTAAAAACTATCCCAAGAAAAAAAAAATGCTCTATAATTAAAAAGGCCCAAACTCTAAAATAAGCCTCAACGATGCCATTACTCCAATGCAGTTTAACGCAAATAACTACTAACAGGCGATTCACCGCCTATTCAATGCTAACAGGGATGATGTTTCATGTTCAAAATGCCTTCATAGTTCAAATAAATCCACGAAATTGGCAAATAATCACGGGATAGTACTAGGTTTATTATAATTATATGATTTATAATGATTTTAGAATAAATTAGTCACATACTCACAATAACAATCACGATTGAGTGTTTTCAAAAGATAATTCAATTTCAGACACTTAATAAAGTGGAGTCATTAGTTGAATTCCCTCACCCTCTTATATGTACATGTCAAAAAAAAAAAAAAACAATCACAATGGAGTCAAAAAAATTTTGTACATGAAAGTTAAATGAGTAATACTAAAATGAGAATTATAATCTTCCCAAATGTAATATATCTTTTAAAATTACTATTAAATTTAAGATGATCATTATTAAATTTTGATCTATTAATAATTTAATAAACTACTGGACACAAATCCTGATCAAACTCAACTTTATCTCAACCTCGTCAGTCGTCAGGTAAGAGTGAAAAGAGTCATATGCTGAACTCACATTCTGATAATTAGAAGAACAACAAGAATTGTGCTCAAGCTCAACCACCCCATAGAAAAAAACATCCGAAGATAATTCATTGAACTTTAAATTTAATCACTTAAATTCAACTTGTAATCTACACTGTATGAAGCAAGATAAACTTAACTCTAAATTACTAACATTAGACTACAGAACAGAGAAAATGCTTATTAAAATAATTAAAAAAAAAAAAAACAACAACAACAACAGACATTAGACTACAAAACAGAGCAAATGCTTATTAAAAAAAAAACCTGCAACTTCATGTAGTGGTAAAGGGAGATGGACATGGTGGAATGGGTACATCAACAACTCCTTCAAGCATATGCGTAACCTTCCTCATAGTGGGTCTAAGAGACGGTCCTTCTTGAATACACCAAATGGCAACCTTCACAAACCTCTCTAGCTTCTCCATGTCATCCATGGCCTCCTGTCATATCCAGAACATCTAATGTTCCTTCTCGAAAGCAGTCATAAGCCCAATCCTGTTAAAATTGCTTTGTCCTCCTCCACTCCATATCCTTCTCCGACAACAAATGATCTCAAGCAGCATGACACCAAAGCTGTACACATCAACTTTAGCTGTGATTGGCATGTTCCTAAACCATTCCGGCGCAACATACCCTTTTGTTCCTCTAATGGCGGTATGAGTTTGGCTCTGATCCATCATTAAAAGCTTTGCTAATCCAAAGTCAGAGATTCGGGCATTATAATATTCATCAAGCAGTATGTTTCGAGGCTTTATGTCGCAATGGATAATCTGAGTGCTGCACTCTTCATGTAAATACAAGAGACCTCTAGCAATCCCAAAAGCAATTTGGATTCTTTGCTTCCAATTTGGTTTCAAGTCCCCAAAAAGGAAATCTGCTAAAGTTCCATGGCTGAGAAACTCATATACTAGCAACCGTTGCTGTCCCTCATCACAGAATCCAATCAGTCTTACCAGATTCTTGTGATGTGTCTTACCAATAATTTCCACTTCAGCTTTAAATTCCATCTCTTTCTCTTGTGCACCACCATTTAACTTCTTGACAGCCACAAGGAGTACATTAGAACCCATCTTTAGCGCTCCTTTGTAAACAATACCGAAAGCTCCTCTTCCCAATTCTTCCCTGAACCCATCTGTAGCCTCTAGAAGCTCTTTGTATGTAAGGTAACGCAAGTTCATTTCCGAGACAGACCCATTTCTGTCAATTTTGCTTACTTTCTTCTTGTAGAAAAATCCATGACAAATAGCGCCAATCAATATAAAGATGACAAACAGAGAGCAACCCAGAAGCACTGACCCCGCCAGTATCAAACGGTCTTGGTTCTTCTTCTTTCCCACTGGATTCTGGAAAGAAGGACCAGGTAGTGTTGAATTATCTTTCCTGACTTTGATAAACACCTTCCCTCCATCATTTTCGCTAAATCTCCCATTGGAGAGTGGTAGCTTCTTCTTCCAACAAATATTGTTTTTTGAAAATATTGCAACAGAACACATGCAATCTTGCAAGCAAGAATTTTTGCAATTCTCTTCAGTAAAAGTCGGCAACCTCATGTAATCTGAAAATGGCCAATTAGTATTTGTTAGTTCCTCTAAATAATACAGAGCTTGTTGGGAATTAAGTTCATCTTCTTTGCATCCGGCCTGTATGAAGTCTGGCTTGCAGCTTCCATACGGATCATTTGGATCGAGTAAAGAGTACCGTTTTGGGCATTCACATATTGGCCTTCTATCTTCTGGGTTGATTTTGCACACACTGTTATACCCACAAACACCAGTCATTGACTGATCTCCAGGAATATCCTGGCAAATATTATCAGGTACAGACCAAATAGTGGTCCAGCTTTCATTGCCTGCGGAAGTCTTTGGGTGGGAATACAGAGTGAAAATTCCATCAAAGTTGAGAGTGACTCTAAAATATAAATTCCCAGTTGGGAGACTTTCCTGTTCGATGGTGATGCGTTCGTCATTCTCTCTCAGAATATAAATGTAGCCGGACGTATTGAAAATCAATTGCTTACCGGAATTTGATGTATTGAGATCACCAGCAGTGTAATAAGGTCCATTTGGATCATTTGTGGGCAAGTTTATAGTATTGAGCACAAGATTACCTGTTTCCTGAAGAAAGCGTAGCTGGAACCTTCCTTTGGAGAAGTTGGTCTCAGACTGTCGGGAAGAAAGGACCCCTCCCCTTTCCATAATTTGTGTAGGCAACATCGTATCAGAAGGATGCTCGAAGCTTTGCCATAGCTTATTAAGGCTGCTATCTTCCAGCACAAAGTTGCCTGTATCGTTCATTACACCAGAGGCAACAGCACCAGCAAGGCTCTGATCAGATGATGTCCATAACTCTTCGCCTTGAGAGCTAGTAAGCACAAGCCCGCGATCTGCAGTTAGGTCCACCTTTGATCCCCTCGGAGCAAGCTTTTCACCATTTGCATACCAAACTATAGTTCTGTCTGGTATGTTGTCATACCATATAGAAAGCAAGAAGAAATCGGAGCGGTTGAGCTGGCGAAAGCCGAAGGCAAAATCACCAGAAGGAGAAACCCATGGAGAGCTATCAGTGGTAGACAAAGATCTGCCCACAGTTACTTTACCATTAGTTTGAGCAACAGCAGAAGTTGGTAGCAGAAGTAGCAAGGAAAACAGAGTATGAGCAAGAGAAAGAGCCATTGCCAAAAGAAATTGGTTTCATACAATTACAACAAGCGGGTTAAGATGGGTGTAAACAGACTACTACGCCTCGACTATAAATAATTGTATTTCAAGCAAAACTCTTACTTGGTGAATTACCCCACGAACCTGTACATGTCTTGTCCTTTTTCAAACTTCTAGTGGCAAAGTCTTGTTGGCTGTAACAACGTGTACATTCTTGTTGCTGTGGACTATGTGTCCAAGTGGGTGGACAGTAGTGTAAAGACTATTTGACCACAGAGTTGTGGTCAAATTTTTGAAGGACACGATTTTCGCTCCAAAGTTAAAAACACACCAATGATATGCAATCAACTATTTGACCAACTTTAAAAAAATAATAATAAAATAGACTTAGACCTTTTATCAAAAGTGACGCAGCCTCTCTCTAGTCCCTCTCCAGTGAGAACCTGAAGGGAGAGGGATGGATTTTTCCATCCCGGCCTCCTCCCTTTTTTGTTGATGAATTGGTAATATCATTGTTGCTGATCGTCAAATGCTTGATTAGATTAAGTTTGTGTGAAGTTATGCAATCTTTTATCAGGTAAAGTAATTTGTAATCTGCTCTACCAGATAATTATGTTTTACATTTTAGTTTGTTCATGTATGAGGAAGAGATCTTTAAAAAATGACCATTATTTTCTCAAGAAAAATATCATTTTTTTTTAAATATCAAATAAAAAAAATCCTATAGTTAATACTTAAAAAAAAAATTTATTGTTTTTTTTAAATATGAAATAATTATGTATCTAAGTTTTATTTCTATATCTTTTCTCATATTCAAAACTGCGTTCAATTAAAACAAAAGAAAAATCGTTGGGGGGGCAACCATGTGATTGATGGGATGGGAAGTCATGTTCATGTGACTATGTGAATCTGCATGTGACACGTCGACGCCAATAATTCTTAAAGCTATTAAAAAGTCATGGTCTTTCCACGGTATTGGTAGGATCTAGGCTGTGTTTGGCAATAAATTAAATCGGAAGTAGATTGATATTATAGATAGATTTGATTGATGTAAAGAAAAAATAAAATATTTTGTATAGAAAATGAAATTTTTATTCTGTAGTGATTATTTAAAAATAATAAAAAATTATTGATGTGATATAAAAAAATATTATAATTAATTTTTTGAGAAGTCTGATCCTTCCCCAAACATAAAGATTACATAATTTACATGAGAGACCAACGTTTGTTATTTTTAATGGGGGATAATATAAAATTTTTATTATTTTATTTATTTATTCTTTTCAGAATTGCCTCCCTCCGTCTCTTTTTCCACCCAAAACCAACAACCCTAATAAATAATAATGACTATACTACGTACATTTGACATTTCAAATTGCACCTCCACCGACGACCGTAATAATGACCAATTGACCATATTGTAAATAAAACATCAAAACCTTCTAAAACATGTCTTAGAAAAAAGGGTGGGGGTATTGCAAAACGAAGTTTTCTGGGTTTAGAATTTCATACCAAAACGCTAAACACAAGACAAAAACTATCCCAAAATTGTCTAAATTAAAACATGCTCTATAAAGACTCCCAAAACTCTAGAATAAGCCTCAAACATGCCATTAAAGCAACTCCATTAGTTATGAGTTGAGATTTTCGGTAGACCTGGGTCCTCCCAGTGTCTGCCCAACATCAGATTTTTTTTAAAATTTTTTTTTTAAAAATTAACTATTTAAAAAATAAATAAATAAAAAATTTAGGTTAAACTCGGCAAGTGCAGTTTAAAGTGCAGCAAAGCTCAAAAATGTCGGTTAGGCATTTTGCCAAACACAATGTGTGCATAGAAATTTAGGCAAGAGAGAAGAGAGTACGCAAACAATGAGAAAACTAGATACAATGCAAACAAAGTTTGCAACTCAGCCACAGACGAAAATATTTGGAAAATGCAAGAAATTTGAGCTAAACAGGCAAAAAAAAAAATCGAAAACCCAAAGATTGTGGATGTTGGGTGCAAACGTGAGGATGGTTATATGTTGCACCCTAGTCTTGATTTTCCTCTTCTAAATCCAGACAATCCCCAACAATATCCCAATAATATCCCCATACTGATTTTCCTTCTAAATTGAACCTTAATTTACCAAATTTCAAAGCGCTAAAATTCATACTCATTTAGCAAGAACAAACCGTTGAAGTTGAAAAATCTTGAAATTGGTCTCACCTACTAAATTAGAGAGAGACAGAGGAAGAGAAAGACAACCAAAATTATTCATCTAAAAGAAAAAAGACGAAACCAACATTTTTGAACATTTGTCCGTACAGTTTAGGGGGTTTGGGGGATTTTTTTTTGAGGGTTTTGGGAAAGTTTTTTAGAGGGTTGAGGCATTAGCAGCGAAGTGATGCATTAGCGAGGACGTTAATAGCTTCCCCAAAAGGGTTCACCCTTTCCCCCTAGGCTATAGTTTTGAATCCGCCCTAAACCCTAAAAAAAATGGGGATTTTGGTAAGGAAATGTTTCTGTTTAGAAAGATGGAGCCGGAGGCAATTTGTGAGAGTAAAATGGGAGAAGAGAGAAAAAAGAGATGAAGGGAGAGGCGGACGAAATGGTGAAGAGAGTTTTTTTTAACCTAAAGCAATTTTATAGACAGAAGTTTTCAACCTGGTTGGAGGAAATTCCTCCAATCTAATCTATAAAAATGATATGTGTCCCTTGAATATAGGAATGTGAGATGCATATGTTTTTTTAATAATAGGGATAAAGTTGAAATAAATAATATTAACAACTCATGTGCATCTCACATGTTATTAAAAAAAGGGACACATGTCATTTTTACAGATTAGGTTGGATGAAATTCCTTCAACCCAGTTTGAAGGAAAACTCTGTCCTTTTTACAAAGGGAGAAAGGGAGAGAAGCAGCTGATGAGGGAGAGAATGAGAAAATATGTTCGATAAAAATAGCAAAGGACACATGTCATTTTACAGATTAGGTTGGATGAAATTCCTTCAACCTGGGTTTGAAGGAAAACTCTCTTACAAAGGAGAAAGGGAGAAAAGAAAGGTGATGAGGGAGAATGAAAATATGTTCGATAAAAAATAGCCTAACATCTTTTTTTAGTCTCCTTTTTTTTTCTTTTTTTTTTTCTTTTTTTTAAAAAAAAATAGGCTCACATCATATTGGGCGGACCCTAGGCGGACGAGGGTCAGCCGCATAGAATGACTCATTAGTTATTTTAACTAATAAAAAAGTGCAATTATTTACTTTAATTAGTTATTGCTTTTTACTACACACTAACAAATTCTCTATTCTATTTTCTACTTGCTTTAAAATTTTATTTTTTATTATATTATTACCATCACTTAATTAAAAAGAAAAATAAATACATATATAAAAATTATTCATAAAAACAAAAATAAATACAAACGAGAAACATTCATCTCACATACATGTACTAATTCATAAAATTAATAACATAAATAAATTAATTACAAAACAAATGAAATGGAGGATCCTAACTTAACTCAACAAACTTAACAACTTAGACAAAGAGTCAAAGACTACCTGTACCCACGAAAGAAAAAAATTGATAACAAAGGAGCCAAAAAATCGTTTGCAGAAGAAAACCAATAAACCATAAATTAAGCAACAAAATTTTATAATTTCACATGGAAAGTGAGGCAGCTATTCTATTGGATCTAAAGAAAACAATAATAGCTAAAAGTAGTTAATATTGGTCTTTCAGTTAAACTGTTGGAATTGCTCTTACTCCAATCTAGTTTAATATAAATAAGCATTTCCAGCATTAGTATGAGCCATTTAGCTAATCTGCAATGAATAGCAAAATGATGTTGTTTACTGTTGCAAAATGTCCTCTTTAACTACTATGGAGCTAATCTGTTGGAGACAAAAAAAAATGGCTCAAAATAGCTAAATGTAATTATTATGAGCCATTTTGCTAATCTGCTGGAAATGCTCTTAAGCAATTTACCGCATATCCGGACAATATTTCCAGTTCAAAAAGCCTTCACGCAGGGATGGATCCAAAACAAAGGTGGGGGACCAAGGCTCCCCGGTCCCTCCTCCCTCCATCTCCGCCTTCACGGTTCAAATAAATCCACAGAATTGGCAAATAATCATGGGCTAATACTAGGTTTATTATTATATGATTTGTAATGATTTTAGAATAATTTAGTCAATTAATACACAAATAATTCATTTAATCTTTTAAAAAATGTAGACGCTATCAATTGTTTTTGTTTTGTTTTTTTGTTTTTGTTTTTTTTTTTTTGACATATTTCACTTTATTAAATATAATCCTAACCGATTAAACCACAAGAGATATTGATTACTGTTACTTGGCCTACTTGGCCTTTCATTACGTTAATAGGCTTTAAATATATATATTAAAAAACGTGTAAAACTAAAACACAAGAAAAATCGTTGGACGACAATATGATTGATGGGATGAAAAGTCACGTACGTACGTTCCCGTCAACACAAATAATTCTAAAGCTATTAATTGAAAGTCATGCATTGCATGCGTGCTGATCTTTTCCACGACCATATATACTACGTACGTACATTTGACATTTCAAAATGCACCTAGTCCGCACAGAAAAATTGAATAGAATCGATCTCCATGATGGACTCTTTTAAGAGAAATGGGGGATTATTAAAAGTTAATAATAGGGTTAATTGTCACTAATTGTTACTAAGTCGGTTAATAAATATCGCTTACGGCCTTATTTTTTATTTTATTTTATTTTACTCTTTATATATATATATAACAAAAGAAAGTCATTTTGGTATATGATTTCATATCAAAAACACTAAACATGACAAGCCTAAAATAGTCTAAATTAAAACATGCATGTTTTATAAAGAGGCTCAAAACATCAAAAATAAGTCTCAAAGGCACATACGTACCTAACATAATATAGGTGATTCATCGTCTGTCTGGCCCCGGCCCATTCAAAAAGGACTTGTTAGGTGTTCACACTTTGAATAAATCCACGTAATTGGCAAATTAATAATCACGGGATATTACTAGTTTTATTATTATTTGCACGTAAGAATTGGAGAATAAATTAGTCACAAACTGATCACAATAACAGTACGCAGCCTCTAAGGAGCTCCAAGTTAAATTTCTGTTAGGCAAGCATCGATGGTTTGATGGTCTTTATACGAAGCCACTGGTCATGTACTTTGTTTAACTCAATGGCTTTCAATCTCTTACAATTGAGAGTGCTTGAAGAATCCAGATCAAACTCAGCTTTAATTATCTCAACATTTTTAGATAAAAGTGAGAGGAGTCATTTGCAGAATTCACATTATGATCATCAAAAGAACAACAAGAATTGTGCTCCAGCTCAACCATGAACCACCCAATATATAGGACATAACATCCGAAGATAACTTTAATTTAATTAGTCAAATTCAACTTGTAATCTACCCTGTACGTGTACTTATAAAGTGAGACAAAACTGTCTCACTTATATTAAATATATTGAAGAGAGAGATAGTGGAAACACACATGGACTACATTTTATTGAGTAGAGTTGTATTGAAGTATTCCATGGACCTCTATTTATAGAGAGGTTATGAGTGCTAAGTAAGTAAACTTAATAGACTAAAGAAATGTAAACCGAGTAGATTAAGAAAACCTAGAATACATAAGGAAAGAAATAACCCTATAATAAATATCATATATATATATATATACATTCTTAACAACTCTAAATTACTGACATTAGATTACAAAACAAAGCAAATGCTTATTAAAAAAAAAAAAAAATGCAACTTCATATAGTGGAAAAGGAAGATGGACATAGTGGAATGGGTACATCAACAACTCCTTCAAGCATATGCATAACCTTCCTCATAGTGGGTCTAAGAGATGGTCCTTCTTGAATACACCAAATGGCAACCTTCACAAACCTCTCGAGCTTCTCCATGTCATCCATGGCCTCCCTGTCGTATTCTACTAGAACATCTAATGTTCCTTCTCGAAAGCAGTCATAAGCCCAATCCGTTAAAATGCTTTGTCCTCCTCTAGATTCTACATCTATGCTTCTCCGACAACAAATGATCTCAAGCAGCTTGACAGCAAAGCTGTACACATCAACTTTAGCCGTGATTGGCTTGTTTTTAAATCATTTAGGCGCAACATACCCTTTTGTTCCTCTAATGGCGGTATGAGTTTGGCTCTGATCCATCATTAAAAGCTTTGCTAATCCAAAGTCAGAAATTCGGGCATTGTAATATTCATCAAGAAGTATGTTTCGAGGCTTTATGTCGCAATGGATAATCTGAGTGTTGCACTCTTCATGTAAATACAAGAGTCTTCTTGCAATCCCAAAAGCAATTTGGATCTTTGCTTCAATTTGGTTTCAAGTCTCCAAAAGGAAACCTGCTAAAGTTCCATGGCTCAAGAACTCACACACCAGCAACCGTTGCATACCCTCATCACAGAATCCAATCAGTCTTACCAGATTCTTGTGATGTGTCTTACCAATAATTTCCACTTCAGCTTTAAATTCCATCTCTTTCTCTTGTGCACCACTATTCAACTTCTTGACAGCCACAAGGAGTACATTAGAACCCATCTTTAGCGCTCCTTTGTAAACAATACCGAAAGCTCCTCTTCCCAGTTCTTCCCTGAACCCATCTGTAGCCTCTAGAAGCTCTTTGTATGTTAGGCAACGCAATTCATTTCAAGACAGACCCATTTCTGTCAATTTGCTTACTTTCTTCTTGTAGAAAAATCCATGACAAATAGCGCCAATCAATATAAAGATGACAAACAGAGAGCAACCCAGAAGCACTGACCCCGCTAGCATCAAAGAGTCCTGGTTCTTCTTCTTTCCCACTGGATTCTGGAAAGGACCAGGTATCTTTGGAATTATCTTTCCTAACTTTGATAAACACCTTCCTCTAGAATTTTCCTTAAATCTCCCATTGGAGAGTGGTAGCTTCTTCTTCCAACAGGTATTGTTGATGGAAAATATTGCAACAGCACACATGCAATCTTGCAAGCAAGAATTTTTGCAATTCTCTTCAGTAAAAGGCAACTTCATGTAATCTGATGGCCAATTAGTATTTGTTAGTTCCTCTAAATAATACAGATCATCTTGTTTGGAGCTAAGTTCATCTTCTTTGCATCCCTGTATGAAGTCTGGCTTGCAGCTTCCATACGGATCATTTGGGTCGAGTAAAGAGTAGCCTGTTGGGCATTCACATGTTGGCCTTTTATCTTGGTTGATTTTGCACACTCTGTTATACCCACAAACACCAGTCATTGAATCATCAGGAATAGCCCAGCAAATATCATCAGGTTCAGGGGAGTCCAGCTTTCATAGCCTGCGAAAGTCTTTGGGTGAGAATACACAGTTAAAATTCCATCAAAGTTGAGAGTAACTCTAAAATATAAATTCCCTTCCCTGTGCGAGGGTGAAGCGTTCGTCATTCTCTCTCAGAATATAAAAGTAGCCGGAGGCATTGAAGACCAATTGCTTACCGGAATTTGATGTATTGAGATCACCAGCAGTGCTGTCTATTTTGTAATAAGGTTGATTTCGATAAACTGTGGGCAAGTTTATGGTATTGAGCTCAAGATTACCTCCAAAGTTTAGCTGGAACCTTCCTTTGTAAAAGTTGGTCTCTGACTGTCGGGAAGAAAGGACCCCTTCCCTTTCCATAATTTGTGTAGGCAACATCGTATCAGTAGGATACTCATGGAAGCTTTCCCATAGCTTATTAAAGTTGCTATCTTCCAGCACAAAGTTGCCTGTATCGTTCATTACACCAAAGGCAACAACACTAGTACGGCTCTGATCAAATGATGTCCATAAATCTTCGCCTTGAGGGCCATTAAGCGCAAGCCCACGAACCTCAGTTAGATCCACCTTTGATCCCCTCGGAGCATGCCAAACTATGGTTCTGTCTGGTATCTTATCATACCATATAGAAAGCAAGAAGAAATCTGAGCCGATGAGCTGGCGAATTGAAAGCCGAAGGCAAAATCACTGGAAGGAGAAAGCCATGAAGAATTATCAATGGTAGACAGAGATCCGCCCACAGTTACTTTACCATTAGTTTGAGCAACTGCATAAGTTTGTAGCAGAAGTAGCAAGAAAAACAGAGTATGAGCCAGAGAAAGAGCCATTGCCAAAAGAAATTGGTCTCATACAATTACAACTAGCGGGTTAAGATAGGTGTAAACAGAGTACTACGCCTCGACTATAAATAATTGTATTTCAAGCAAAACTCTTCCTATAAATTATCGTAACAACGTGTAATTAAAACTATTTGACCAACTTACAAAAAAAAAAAAAAAAACGTTTGACTTAGACATTTTACCAATAGTGATGCAGTTATAGCAAAAAAACAAATATAATAATAACAAATTTTTCTCATCACCACTGGTTAATTGATTATGGAATTGAGAGGAAATAAGAGAGAATTCAACCTTTAAGTATTTCTTATTATAAATTGATCAAAATAAATAATAACATACCGCTAAGACAATCTTAATAGGCTTATATAGAGCCTAAATTTGAAACCTTAATAATAATAATAAAACAATATAAAAATACCTAGCGACAAATACAGACCATAATTAGCATCAATAAGCAAGTACTCAACCTTGATGAGTCCCATATCAAGGGAATGTTAGATCTATTTGGATGATATAATTAAACAATTACTCAAAAGTTAAAAAAGAGATTATTCTGTTAAGTTATCCTAGCTAAGCTCATCAAGTCTGTGACAAATTTATTTTCGAATCATTATAAATGATATAATAATAAACCTACAAATATAATACCCCTTTATTATTTGCCAATTCTGTGGTTGAGCATGAAACATGGTGATCGAGATCATATACAATTCTTCTGCATGCATTTTGAAATGTCAATAATTACCAACCTTCCTTGTACCATGTCAAGGCAAGGTTCGAAGGTTGCAAGTAGACAGAGGACAGAAATATATGTAAATATATATGTTGAGAAAATAGTCCTATATTGCTTGTGTGGACAAAACCTTAGGCATGTTTATAAATAATGGGCAACCCGCTCTTATAAGACCGGTTTTATGAGATGAGTTAAGCTCATGAATTTCTTTATGATATCATAGCCTACCACAGGACAAATGTGGCCCACAATACTTACCCCGTGACAAGAACTAGGAAAAACACCGGCCTACAAGTGAGGGAGGGTGTTGAGAAAATAGTCACACATTGCCTGTGGACAAGACCTTGAGCATGTTTATAAATAATGGGCAACCCTCTCTTGTAAGACCAATTTTATGAGATGAGTTAAGCTCATGAATTTATTCAATATATACCTGTTAGTTATTTTATTTAAAATAAGTAGTTGACTATTTTTCAGTGATCAGAACTTTGTAATTGCATTTATTTAGGTTCTCGCATATCTCGGAGAATGGTGCAGCAGTTTCATGGAATTGTAGGTTGCATGGGAACAAGGACCGTCTGGACGGACACATAGACCGTCCGGACGTGATGCAGTTAAGAACTCCAGTACTAAAACCCAAGAGCACCGTTCGTTGGCCGTTCACAGTCCGTCCAAACGCTATGAACTCCGAGAGCCTTGTCTGAAGTCGAGTTTGCAAGCCCATCCAAACGTGCCGCGCGAAAAGAACGGAGAAAGTGCTTTTGCCCTAGCACCGTCTAGACAGGCAATGTTACCATTCGGACGTCCTATGAATGAACTTAATTTCCCCGTGTTTTTGACAGCCTGTCCGGACGAGCCCACTTATCGTCCATACGGCCCGTAGCTTTCAAGTCTAAATTGCATTGTAATTGAGTTCAACTTAAACTAGGATTCTTTAGGTATTATATATAGATCTCTACATATCTGTATTATGTACGAATTTTGAATTTAGAATTTGTCGTCGCGTGCTAAGAGAGCCTTAGATATTGAGCAATGTTTTTTCTCTCTCAGAGTGTTTGTTCTTTGTTAATTAATTGTGAGCATCATTGAGAAGCCTATCGGAAGGGTCCGATAAAGGAGAATCACGTTGAAGAAGATTGAGAGCAAGGAGACGAGTTGGAGGCTTGTCGATCTTACAGAGCCAAGGTCTTGCAAAGGGGTGTAAGTGTTCCTAGTGTCTGTAATTGATCGGTGCCAAAAAGTGCTTATTTGGACCCCTTAATTTATATTCGTTAGGCCTTTAGCATTGTTAATATTTAATCATTTTTTAGTGTTTTTAGTATTTTGTGTTATGCAGGACATTGCATTAAACCATGGCTAGCGAGGGCAAGAAAGTGGATTTCAGTGAAGAACCTGCCAAAGTGCGTTCGATCGCACTTGGTGCGTTCGAACGCACCGCACGCGTGCGACACCAAGGTCGTGACGTGCGCAGCAGAAACGCAGACGATGCACCCGGCACCTGACACGCTGCGGCACCACGGTCACACGTAGCAGCCGGCCCTAGCAGTTATGTGCGTTTGAACGCAAGTGCCCTGTGGTCGAACGCACACCCATGTCAGCCCTAACCGCCATAGCGGTTATTCGCGCGCGTCGACGCGAATAAGTGCGTTGAGCGTGCGTTCGAATGCACTTTGTCTGCCATATAAATAGACCTCGTGCATTCATTTGTGAAGCACGTTTGGGAGGTGCCTCTAGGGCCCAAAGCCCCCTGTTTTCCATTGAAAATCCCTCCTAAATTGTCATTTATTTAATTTATGTTTTACTTTTATTTAGTCTCTTATTCCTTCACTTTAGATTTACTTAAATGCTTTCATAGTTAATTTTACATTTAATCTGTTTATTATTTGCCATGCTAGTTCGTTTGGTTTAATTTTGTGACAAAGTTGCATCGATTGTGCATGATTGTTTGGTCATAGCGTTTAGTCCCATGAATACATTTCATCGTTGCTCGTCCATTTATCCATTGTAGTTAGTGTTAAATCACTTTCACATTGGATCCTTTGGACCTAGACCTTTCATGTTTTGTCTTTAGTCAAAATGAGAGCGTGCGTTTTGATTATTTCAATAGGCACGATAGGACTTGCATAGGCGTAAGCATGCATGAACTAGCGTGACACTAGAACATGCATTGCTTTTAATCGATAGGCGGATGTTTAATTAACTATATATATAAATATATATTCATGTTTAGTTAAGTATTATTCATCATTTAGGCGGAAATATGAACAATGTGTTAACGCGAGTATGCCTTGTAGCATAAATGTTTAATGAATATGAGCTAAGCATGTTTATATATTAATTAATTTATTATGAGGTGGATTAGGGACTTTAGTTATATTTTTATTTCTTTATTTTATTGCATTTTAATTTAGTTTATTTTAATGCATACGTGTTGATATTGGAACTAGGTTAAGATAGGATTAGTTTAGGCATTTAAAATTGGTTTTTAGCAAACACGATTCTCTGTGGGTTCGACACTCGCACTTGCACATCCACTCTATTACGATCGACTCGTGCAATTGGCGAGTACTATTTTTGGTACGATCAGTAATCTCTGGATAATCTTTTGATAGTGATTTCTTGAGTTTGGCTGCCCCAGAGAGGTTTTACAATTAGAGAAGTGCTCTAATTGGTTTCCTCTTCGTAACCAAAATATCTGTGTCTGCTTTTTTATTGCTTTAAATATTTTGTTGATTGAATTGTTTATTGCTTCATAGTTTTAATTCTGTATAAATTGTGATAAACAAGTGTTTAGAGTCTGCATAGCATTTTTCAATACCCATGCTGATTGACTTTATAATAGCTCTAGAATTATTGGTGTGTAGTCAATGTGACTTTTCTTCGCATGAGCTAGTCATCATCAATGTTTAGCTTTTTTTTATTTATTTACAATTTGTTTTGAGTTGTTTGGTACTCCTCCGATCAATCATGATCACCTAATTTTTTTTAAAAAAAATTTAGATTATCAAACTACATATATTAGGTTGTTTTTAAGTATCGAAACATTTGAAAAATGCTACATATTAAAAAGATGGCATGTTATGGAGGTAACAAAAAATAATTTCCCTCTCAAATTTGCTTCATTTTCACTTTTGTAGATTTTTTTTTTTTTCATAAAATCGAAAGACAATTTTTTACTCAAAGCTTTTTTACAATATAGAGAGCAAGAACTTTATGAAAATATACTAAATTCTCAATCAAAACCTACCACAATTTTAATAAGCAACATTTTTCAAGCATTTTGAAGCATAAAGATGACCAAAATTGAGTAATTTGAAAATTTACTACTTTTAAAAAATAATAATAATAAAAAATTATAGGACACCTTAATCCGCTACTCTTCATACTAGCTTATTTCAAGTGGGCAGACACGACATATTTTACATAGCTAACATGAAAAATCACTTAAAATTTTTTTTAAAAAAAAAAATCACGTCAATTGATATAAAATGAGTGTGAATAATAACATTAATTGCTTTAACATTTTTGTTTTGAAAACATAAAAGGAAAAGGAAAACAAGATGTTAGGATCTCAGTGTATTTGTCGAAAGGTCTTCTGGTATGCAGACTTTTTGGCAATCCATGGCCGGTTGATGTATGCAAACATTTTGGCAATCCATCTTAATTAACCCTCTTGTTGTAATTGTATGAACCTAATTGCTTTTGGCAATGGCTTTTGCTCATATAAAACCCGAGTTTTAACGTAGAGAGTGCTTAGAATTGCGATATATGTCCATGTTTTTTAATATAAATATATGAAAATATATGTTTAGATAGTCTTTTAGTGAGACAATTTTTTTTTTTTTTTTTGACATGTCCACATAAGAGGGGGGAGGATGGATTCGAACCAGTGACCTCCGCTTCATGAGACGTGGTCCCAGCCGATTGAGCTACCTCTTGGGGACAAGTGAGACAATTAAAACATAAGGGTTTTATTTGTAATGTATTGAATTGCCTTAATGAAGAAAACACAAAGGTTTTCAAATTGTCTCTTTATCTAATTTTCTTTGTATTTTCTCTTACTTTATCTTTAATTGTCTTCATAAAGAAAACAAAAAGTTCACAAATTATCTCTCTTTATTTTTCTTTGGGAAAATTATCATTTCCCCCATAATCTATCACGCGATTACTATTTCTTCTCATGAACTACCAACTTTACATTACACCCCCCATGAACTACCATTTCATTACTAAAACCCCATTCCATCAATCAAAGTTGTTAAGTCGGTAAACAGTACCTGTGAATAGTGTCATGAACAGTTCTGTCAGTCATGAACAATACGGTTGACCGTTCGACTTAACGGCTTCGACTAACGGAATAGGGGTTTTGGTAACAAAATTGTAGTTTATGAGGTGTGTAATGTAAAGTTGGTAGTTCATGAGGAAAAAGATAATTACCTTTTTTTCTTTTAATCTTTTCTTACTTTCTCTTTATATTTTTCTTTTAACCCTAAAAGTTTTGACGTAGATTGTGCTTAGAATTGCTACACGTGTCCATATTTTTTAATACAAATGTATAAAAATATATGTTTAGATAGCCTTTTAGTGAAACAATTAAAACATATCAATTTTATTTGTAATGCATTGAATTGTCTTAACGAAGAAAACAAAAGGTTTTCATTATCTCTCTTTATCTTTCTTTTTATCTTCTCTTGCTTTCTTTTTATATTATCATTTATCATATATTCATATAAAAGCCGAATTTTGACGTAGAAAGTGTTTAGAATTGCGACATGTGTCCATGTTTTCTAATATCTTAGCCTTTTTTTGGGGGGGGGGGTCTTAACTCTCTTCCTTTATTGAGTCCTCTCTACGGCTTTCTCTGAAATTTTAAGAAGGCTGCAGGTGAGGTTCCAGAGGAAAACAATAGCAGGACAAGATGAACAGGATGCAGGGTAGTACCATGCTCTCAGAAGGGGAACTACTGGGAATAGATGTGGAGGATTTTGAGGTGGCAGAAGCAAAACAGCAGGGAAACAATTGTCTGATTGGAAAAATTTGGGCAAGCAAACGAGTAAACAAAGAAGGATTCATCAACGTATTCAAAAGGATCTGGCGAACGAAAAAATAAGTCTTTTTCAAGGAGATCCAACCCAATGTGTGGATGTTCGAATTCAGCCAAGAGGCGCATAAGTTGAAGGTCCTGGAGGCCGCCCTTGGTCTTTTGACCGGTTCCTCCTCATCTGCAGATTTTGAGGAAGTATTCCTTCCTCCGGGATTTTTCGACATCGCCTTTTTGGATTCAAATTCATGATTTGCCTTTGATCTATATGACAAAAACGATTGGGAGCAAGATTGGACAATCACTGGGATTCCTGGAGGCAGTGGACATCGCAGGGGAAGGAGTAGAGTGGGGAAGTGTAATGCGTATTAGAGTACAAATCGACATTGAAAAACCATTGGAGAGAGGGAGGTCCCTCACCATAGCAGGGAAGGCACACTGGGTCAATTTTAAGTACGAAAACCGGTTTCGCTTCAAGCAGCAGGATTGGAGAAAATGGTTGCCCAATCGAGCACCTGCAGACCAAAGAAAGGAATGGGGAGTATGGCTAAGGGTAGAAAAACCTAGGAAACAGGGGCTGAGCAAGGAGGTGTTGGACGGATGCCGATTTCCCAAGGGCACTTTTTGGCAACATCAGCGTGCGGCAGAATTCAAACGAGATGGAAGAAGCGAGATTGGGGAAACCCTAAACCTAATCAGCACTCTCATAAGGTAAGTACAGCTACTCAATCTAAATCGACTCAATACTTGCCAAAAACATATGTGAATGAAGCAGAAATAATGGGTTCCGTGTCAACGGGCAATGAGGGATTGCGGAGACTCACAAGGAAAGAAAATCAGAAGTTATGAAAGGGGAAAATCAGCTAGAGAAGATAGGGGATTCCGCCTCGTTAAATGGGTTCAGAAGGATGTAACTGGGTTATTTAACATAGGCCCAAACCCAAAATATAAACCGGATGGAGATATAAGGGCCCATAATGTGAAAATGATTGGATTCTTTATCGAATTTGAGTGATGGAAAAGAAAAACCCTATTCTAGAAAACTCAATAAAGTGCTAGGTGGAGAAGTGGTGGCCTATAGTGAGATTCCAAGTGCTCTGCTTGAATTCAATAGAAGAAAGCAAGAGTAATTTATCCCAAAAAGTGAATGCGCAAGTTAGAGGAAAATTGATAAGAGGTACTAGGAGGAACCACAAGAAACAAAGGAGAAGGTGGAAAATAAAATCTAAGGGAAAAAAGCGATGCATAAAAAATAAAGGACGGGAGATGGAAAAATCAAGGAAAAGTGAGGAGAAGTAACTACCAGAACAACAAAAAATATTCAAAGGTATGGCGAAGAGGCAATAAGTGAGGAGGAAAATAGTATTAGATCCACACCATACACAGTTAGGAAAGAGGAAAGGGGTTTTAGAAAGTTTGGATGGTGATGAACAAAGGCACCTAAAAAGCCGCAAATGGGAAGATTACTTAGAGGCGGAGTCTGACAATGAAGATGAGACGGAGGCTGTAGCCGCCAACAACTATGAGTTTAATTAGTTGAGCTGGGGCTTGGGAACCTTCGGACAGTTCGGGACCTTTACCAGCTGATAAAGGAAAAGAGACCCAACTTTTTGTTTGTCATGGAAACAAAAAGGAATAAAATAAAGATGGAAGTGATCCGAGGTCAGCTTGGCTATGCTGGCATGTTTGTGGTGAACCCGGTGGGTAAGAGTGGCGGTCTAGCACTTTTTATGGGGAGAGGTCGAAGAACTAGAGATACAGAATTATCTCGCCGCCATATAAATGCGATAGTGACAAATGCAACTGCGGGTACCCAATGGAAACTAACCGGATTTTATGGCCATCTAGAATGGAATAAAAGAAAAGAATCTTAGGAGTTGTTGAAACACTTACAGGCTTACTCACCTTTGGCGTGGCTTTGTATAGGAGACTTTAATGAAATCGTGGACCAAAGTGAGAAGTGGGGTGCTAATCCACGACGTGAAGGGCAAATGGAAATCTTCCGGACGGCATTGGAGCAATGCAACCTTAGTGACCTTGGATATAATGGAGCCAAATTCACATGGACCAATTGTCAACCGGATGGAAACTTTGTAAAAGTTCGCCTAGATCGGGCCGTGGCAAATCCTCAATGGTGCTGCATGTTTGAGGGGGCTAGTGTACAAGTCTTAGCAGCATGAGCCTCAGACCATAAACCAATTTTGCTAAATTGGGAGAATAATGGGCAAGAAAATGGTACAGGCAAACGCGGGTTTAAATTCGAAATGAGCTGGACATTGGATGAGGATTACCAAAAGGTTGTAGAGGAGGCCTGGCACGGGATACCAAACGATGATATACGATTGAAGCTAACTGCGTAAAACCATTTTGACAAAGCTGAGTAGAGGAAAGTTCAAACAATGTTGTTCTTATCAAACGGAAAACGTGAGAATTGGAGGTGTTACAAAGAAGTGAAAGCCCTGAAAATAGTGATGCTATAAAAAGTATACATGGGGAGATTGAAAAGTTGTTGGAACAGGAGGACTTGCGTTGGAAGCAACGAGCAAAGCAAAATTGGTACAAAATGGAGATCGAAACACACAATATTTCCATGCATGCAAACCAACGCAGAAGAACAAACCAAATTCAAAAGGTCCGTGACACACAAGTCGAGAATGGCGAAACATAGCGATATTCCTAATGTCTTTTCTCGAGCACTATCGAGGAGCTATTCCAGGGTACACAGGGCTTGAGGATTGTTTAATGGTATGGAGAATCGGTTAACCCGAGATGAACGAGGTTAGTGCATTTCTTGAAAGGAGGTTGATGAAGCTTTGAAGCAAATGCAGATTATGAAATCACTAGGACCGATGGCTTTAGTCTGGATTCTTCCAACGATCATGGCCCATTGTAAGTGAGGTATGTAAAATGTGCTTGATTTTTGAATATGGAAATTTTTGATAGTGCATTGAATGAAACATATATTGCTTTAATTCCTAAACTCAAAAGTCAGGTGTAACGATTTCGGCCAATAAGTTTGTGTAATGTATTATATAAGATTATTGCAAAAGTGTTGGCAAAGATTGAAAACAGTTTTACCTCATGTATATCTTAACCAAAGTGCATTCATTGGGTAAGCATATAACCGATAACATTATAGTGGCTTTTGAGGCTTTTCATACTATGGCTACTCGGTTAAAGAAACAGGGATTATTGCATTAAAGTTAGATATGAGCAAGGTATATGACCGGTGGAGTGAATTTTTAGAAGCAATTATGAGAAAAATTGGTTTTTCGGATCAATGGATCCACCAGTCATGAAATGTGTGTCGAACAGTTACATATTTGGTTTTGATAACGGGCAACCTCATAGGAATATCCAACCCTTCAAGGGGAATAAGACAGGGGACCCATTATCCCCATACTTATTCATTCTTTGTGTAGAGAGGATTGAGTCACTTTGTTATATAAAAGGCGAATAGGAGTGTCATATAACAGTCCATTGCGGAGGAGGACCTAAGATCAACCATTTCTTCTTCGCAGATGATAATGTTCTCTTCTCAAGGCCATGTGTGCAATGGGAAAAGATCCAAATATTGTTGGAATTATATGAAAGGCTTTAGGACAAAATTAAGAGAAAGACTTTTTATTCTTTAGTAAGAACACACCACAAGCAGCGAAGGAACTTCTAGGCAACTTGGTAGGGGTGACCCCAACTAATTGTTTTGAAAAGTATCTGAGGCTGCCATCAATGGTGGGAAAGTAAAGTCCCAATGGCATCCTTTTCTTCTAAAAGGGCTTATTTGGGAAAGAAATAAGCGGGTGGAAAGAAAAGTTCTGACTCATGAAAGAAGAGTTGATGAAGGCGGTTCTACAAGCTATTCCAACCTACACCATTATTGTGTTCAACCAAAACAAACTATGAGATAATGCTTTGTTTCTAAATTCGGTGGGTCATAAAAAATGACTCAAAAATCGCATGGCTAAAGTGGAGTAAGATGGGTTTGGCAAAAATAAAGGGGTTTGGGATACAAAGATCTGAGCCTTTCAATATGGCGTTGTTGGCTAAACAAGGGTGGAGGATAATGCTTAATCTTAGTTTGGTTGTTAAAGTTTAAATCAAGTATTTTCAAAAGATTTTTACATCTCGGCTGGGAGCAATCCATTATTTGTGTGGAGGAGTTTATGGGGAGCAAAATATCTAGTACAAGCGGGATGATATGGAGGGTGGGGAGGTAAGTTGGTAAAATCTAGGAGACAAATGGATTGGTTCCACCTATACAGGCAAAATTCAGGCACCAGAACGAATATTGGGAGAAAATGATAAAGTGAGTGCCTTAATTGATGACACAACGCAGTGGTGGAATTATGAGCTGATACAAGCAATATTCCCAGAGGAGGAAGCTAAGCAAATATATAGTACGGTCCTCAGTCCTTTGGGAAAACCAGACCAAATAGTATGGGCAGGCACAAAAAATGGAATATTTACTGTCTAAAGTGCATATCATTTGGCGAAAGAGTTATCTTTGGTAGAAATAGGCGAGTGTTCCATTGTAGGACAAAAGGAGAGGATGTGGCAAATAATATGGAAGCTAAAATGCCTAAGAGTGATACATTTGTTTCTTTGGAAGGCCTGTAATAATATACTACCGACCAAAGGAAACCTCTCGAGAAGAGCAGTGACCAAAGATGATAAATGTCCGATCTGTAAGCTGGAAACAGAAAAAATTGGGCACAGTCTTTGGAGCTGTCAAGCGGCAAAAGATGTGTGGATGGAATGCCCTCCGAAGATCCAGAAAAGTCCAGGTGACGAAGATGACTTTTCAGCTGTATTCGTGCGGTTAGCAGAGCGACTGTCAAATGATGAACTACGACTTTTGGTTTTTATGGCACGACAGATATGGTTCCGTCGAAACGATTTTGTCTTCAATGGAGAATTCAGGCCCCCGGAGAAACTCGTCCAAGTAGCCCGACTTCAAATGGAGCAATATGACCAAGCAATGGCTTCGAAGGACAAGGAGGATCTTACCATGGGAAATACCTACAACCAGATACAAGTTAGATGGAAGAAGCCGCCAATAGGAGTTGTAAAATTAAACTAGGACACTGCTGTAGATGAAAGAATTGGCAATGTGGGCCTTGGCGCAATTGCAAGGGACCATGAGGGGCGAGTTCTAGCTATGCATGGCTCAATCTGCAAACACATATACAACCCAACAACGGCGGAAACACTAGCTGCTTGGAAGGCTGTGGTACTAAGTGTCCAACTGGGAGTAATCTATTTGGAAGTGGAAGGAGATGCAAATGAAGTGGTCCAAGGAATCAACTGTGCCAGTCATTGTTTGGGGTGCAACGGACCAACTTTGAATGACATAAAGACTCTCCTTCAAAGCTTCAACACATGGAAGGTTACTCATGTAAACAGGGGGGCAAATGGGGCTACTCATAGTCTAGCTAAGTTAGCTTTATTGGGTGGAGTTGATTGTATTTGGTTTGATAATTTTCCTCCGTCTGTGCAGGAAATTGTAAGTGTGGAACAAACCCAAGTTATGAATTAATAATATTGTCTTTTTTCAAAAAAAAAAAAACTCTCTTCCTTTATTTCCACTAAATGTCTTAAATCTCTCTCTCTCTCTCTCTCCTATAATTCATGTTTGAACCGTTTTTTATAAATTAATTATGTTAAACTCTCTTTATTTAATTATCTTCTCTTAATTTCTGTTTATATATCAATGCATTTAATTGTTTTAATGAAGAAAACAAAAGGTTTCTAAATTTTATCTTTATCTCTATATATTTTTTTTTTTTAATCTTCTACTGCTTTTCATTTATATCCTCAATTTAAGACAATTAAAAGTAGGAGTTTTATTTGGAATAAATTCAATTGATGTCTTAATGAAAAAAACAAAAAACTTCCCAAATCCTCCCTTTATCTTTTTGTTTATTTTTCTTTTTTCTTCTCTTACTTTCTATTTATATTCCAATGTTATTTTGTAAATTTTACACTCAATTTAGGAAAAAGACGAGAGAGATTCCAATCGTTTTTCTAGATAAAAAAATATACTACAGTTCTCTTTTTTTGCTATAACAATTCTTTTCAACTATATATATATATTAGTATTTTAATTTTTAATTTTTTATCTTTATCATATGGTTATGTTCTTCCATTTTTCGTTTGTGTCCCTTATATTTTTTTTCAAATTTATATATTATTTTTTTTCAAATTGATTACTTCTCTTTTGTAAATTTTACATTAAATTTGGTAAATTTTACAATTAAAACGTTGAGGTTTTATTTGTAACATATTTAATTGTGTTAACTTTTTTATTTAATTTTCTTTTTATCTTTTCTTAGTTTTTGTTTATATATCAATGCATTTAATTGTCTTAATAAAGAAAACAAGAGATTTCCAAATTTTATCTGTCTATTTTTCTTTTTTTCTTATATTTTTTTCCGTTTATATCTTCAATTTTAGACAATTAAAACGTACATGCTTTATTTGGAATGCATTCAATTGATGTCTTAGTAATTAAAAAAAAAAAAAGCTTCTCAAATTCTCCCTTTATCTTTTTGTTTTTTTTTTATTATTTTTTATTCTCTTGCTTTCTATTTATATTCCAATGTTATTTTGAAAATTTTACACTTAATTTAGGAAAAAGATGAGAGAGATTCCAATCCTTTTTCCTATATGAAGAGAATATACTACAATTTTCTTCTCTTTTTTTTTTCTTTTTTTTTTTGCTACAACCGTTCTTTTCAACTATATTAGTTTGAAGTATTGGCTAATGTTCGTGAGCAAAATGGAAAGAAAAGAGCCAAGCTAGTGCAACCGTTTGGACGGGATTCATAGCCGTCCGGACGTGATGTAGTTAAAGAACTCTAGTACTAAAACCCGAGTGCTTCGTTCGCTGACCGTACGCAGCCCGTTCACAGTCCGTCCGGACGCCCCGCGCCGCGTAAGATCAAGAATGCGATGTTGCCCTAGTACCGACCGGACGGTGAATTCTCCCATCCGGACGGCCCGTGTTAAAAAGACTATTCCCTGTGTTTTTAATTGCCCGTCCGGACGAGCCCACTTACCGTCCGGACGGCCCTTAGCTTTTAGGTCTAAAATACATTGTATTTGAGTTCTATTGAGACTAGAAGTCTTTAGGTGTTATAAATAGATCTCTACAGATCTGTTTAGGTTCTAATTCTGCATCTAGAATTTGCGTTGTGTGCGGAGAGCCTTTGATATTAAGCGCTTATTTTCTCTTGGTGTGTTTGGTTTTGTTAATTGACGTGAACGTTATTGAGAAGCCTAAGGGTCCGATAGAAGAGAATCACGTTGAAGAAGATTGTGAGCAAGGAGACGAAGTCGGAGGTTGTCGATCTTCTGAGCCGAGGTCTTGCAAAGGGTTGTAAGTGTTCCTAGTGTCCGTAATCTGGATAATTTTCCGATAGTGATTTCTTAAGTTTGGGCGCCTGAGAGGTTTTACAATTAGATCGGTTTCTAATTGGTTTCTCTTCGTCACCAAAATATCTCGTGGTTCCGCTTCTTTATTGCTTTAGATATTTTGTTGATTGAATTGTTTATTGCTTTATAGTTTTAATTCCACATAAATTGTGATAAACAAGTGTTTGGAGTTGTGCATAGGGTTTTTCAAACTATATTAGTATTTTAATTTTAATTTTTAATTTTTTATCTTTATCATATGGCTATTTTCTTCCATTTTTTGTTTGTGTCCCTTATTTTTTTTTCAAATTTATATATATATCTCCATTTTTCTTTATAGCTGATCTCTTGCTTTCTCTTTATATCCTACAACTAAAACGTATGAGTTTTATTTAGGATGCATTTAATTGATGTCTTAGTGAAGAAAACAAAAGGTTCCCAAATTCTCTCTTTCTTTTTTCTTTTCTTCTCTTGCTTTCTGCTTATATCTCAATGTTATTTTGTAAATTTTACACTTAATTTAGGGAAGAAAAAAGAAAGGAGAGAGAGAGAGGGAGAGAGAGTTTTCAATTGTAGTTTCTGAATGAAAAAATATACTTAAGTTCTTTTCTTTCTTTTGATTTTTGATTTTTGTTTTTTCTAGAATAGTTTTTTTCAATTATATTAGTATATATATATTTTTCTTTTTCTTTATCTTGTGGTTATATTCTTCCTTTTTCTTTTTTTTTTGTTCCCTATATATATATTTTCTAATGTATACATTATTTTATTCAAATTGATTACTTTTCTTTTGTAAATTTTGGATTGAATTCAAGAAATGATAGTGAGAGATAGTTCTCTTATTTCTAGCTGATGATTTTTTAGTTTATATTGTTGGTCATTGAGTAATTCATTTTTCTGTTTACATTCTTAATTAATGGATGACATTGGTTTTTAAGGTTTCATTAGAATCAGGAAAGATATATTGCAAAAGAAGACAATTCTTTCAATTATATTAAAAATTTTAATTTTAGTTTTTCTTTTATCTTTATTTCATGTGGTTATGTTCTTCCATTTTTGTTTTTTCTTCTTCTTAAATTTTATACTAATTTATATATATTATTTCTTATTCAAATTGATTATTTTTCTTTGGTAAATTTTACATTGAATTGAATTTAGAGAAATGATCGTGAGAAAGAGTTTCCTATCATTATTTTGCTATAAGGTATGACCTTTTTTTATTACATTGATGTTTTGTGAGTAGATTTTTTTTTTCTTCTTATGTGTCCTAAAAGTAGTTCTTTTTACGTTATATATGTTGTTACGTTATATATATATATATATATATATATATATATATATATATATATTATCAAATTGATAGCACACACATATATATATTGTAAATTTACGTTGAATTCAAGAAAAGGATAGTGAAAATGAGGTGTGAGATATGAATTTTAACTCATTTCAAAATTGTGTGTGTGTGTGTGTGTGTTTTTTTTGGTTTGTTTGCATGATTTACTATTATATTTTAATGTGCTTAAATTAAAATTAATTAAGGGTCTTATGTTTTAACTCATTTGAGGTTTTCTTTTTTCTTTACACTTCTTTCCATTTTAAATTACACATATGAGAATTTTTTAATATGTTTTAATTTATATGCATTAAAACTAAAATATATATGGTTCTTATGATCGTATATTTTTATGCAATTTATATATTCATATAATCTTATGTGTAATTGTGTTACTATGTTGAGCAATATACTGTTGTATAACCTTTAATATGTTTATTTATTTAATTTATTTATTATTATTGAAATATGCATGATAGATTTTTTTTATACAACTTTTTTGACCTATAATAAAAATAAATAAATAAAGATGTGTTTTAAGTTTTAAAATTAAATTCTTAGAGGTTGATTTTCCATTGATGGTTGCACAAATATTTTGATTATGATCATAATAGTAGTATTTAAATTATGATAAGTTAAATACTATAAGAGTTTGCGGTGTTTAATTCATATACAAAATTGAATATATATTTTTGTGGCTTTAGGGCAGATGCACCCTCTCAAGTCGCCGGGCCCCGATGGCTTTTCAGCTTGTTTCTACCAACGATCTTGGGACACCGTAAAGAAGGAGGTATGCAAATCTGTACTTGATTTTTTAAATCATGGTATTTTTGATCCGTCTGTAAATTGTACGCACATAGCCCTTATTCCAAAAATTAAATCCCCCATATCTCTCATTGATTATCGGCCTATCAGTCTTTGTAATGTGCTTTACAAGTTTAGTTCGAAGGTGCTTGCAAACAGATTAAAGAAGGTGTTACCTCACATTATCTCCCCTAACCAGAGTGCGTTTATTCCTGGGCGTCTCATCACGGACAATATCATGGTGGCGTTTGAAGCCATGCACACCATGGACAAAAGAATGAAGGGTAGAGAGGGTTATATGGCGCTGAAGTTGGATATGAGCAAGGCTTTTGATAGAGTTGAATGGGGTTTCTTGGAGGCAGTTATGCAGAAATTGGGGTTTGATGCTAGATGGATTCATATGCTTAATGACTTGTGTCCGAAGGGTATCGTACTCAATTCTCATTAATGGCCAACCGTTTGGAAATATCACACCCTCCAGAGGAATCCGTCAAGGTGACCCACTCTCTCCTTATTTTTTCATATTGTGCGCAGAGGGTCTTAGTTCTCTCTCCTCCACAAAGCTGAAAGGGATAGAAGAATTACGAGGCTCCCTATAGTTCGCGGTGGTATGAGGTTGAATCACTTGTTTTTTGCAGATGATAGCCTTCTCTTTTGTAAGGCTAATATACAGAATGGCTCAATATCCAAGACATCCGGGCTATCTATGAGCAAGCTTGTGCCAAAACTCAATAGGGAGAAAACTTCAATATTCTTCAGTCAAAACACCAAGGTGGCAACAAAGCAACATATCCTCTCGGTGGCGGGAGTGAAGTCAACAAATCAGTTTGAGAGGTATCTTGGATTGCCTGCTCTAATTGGAAGCTCAAAGGTGGAAGCTTTTTCTGGCCTCAAGGGAAAATATATGAGTAAATGGTTGGAAGGAGAAATTTCTCTCTCAAGCCGGCAAAGAGGTGTTACTGAAGGCCGTAATCCAATCTATACCTACCTACACGATGAGCATTTTTCGGCTGCCAAAATCCGTCTGCAAGGATATTAATTCTATGATGTCTAATTTTTGATGGGGCCAAAAAGATAAAGAAGCAAAAATTGCATGGATGAGTTGGGAAAAATTGGGAAGAGCTAAAGAAAAAGGAGGCATGGGTTATAGAGACTTAGAGAGTTTTAATTCGGCTCTCTTAGCTAAGCAGGGATGGCGATTACTAAAGCACCCAGAATCTTTAGTGGCACAAGTATTTCAACAGAAATATTATCCAAAAGACTCCTTTCTTAGTTCCAACCTGGGACGGAACCCCTCTTATGTGTGGCGTAGTGTATAGAATGCCAAGAGATTGCTCAATGATGGTCTAATTTGGAGAGTTGGCAATGGTGACTCTATTAAAATATGGGGAGACCAGTGGATTCCCTCTCCATCAACCTATACCATTCGCACCCCTCCTCGGATGCTTGATGGGGATCAAAAAGTTAGCTCCCTAATTGATGTTGACACTAAATGGTGGAATGTGCCCCTAATCCGTGATTTATTTTGTGATGAAGATGCAGCCCTCATCTGCAATATTCCTATATCTCCTACAAGGCAACATGACGTTATGGTTTGGTTGGGGACAAGTAATGGTGTCTTTTCTGTTAAAAGTGCCTATCACATGGCTAAGAATAAGACTGAAGAAGGCAATGGCAGCAGTTCTAATCAAAATCTAAGTACTCAACTTTGGAAGAGAGTCTGGCATGTCAAGGGACCTCCGGTAGTTAGAGTTTTTTTGTGGAAGGCCTGCTCAAATATTCTTCCCACAAAACTCAACCTCCATAAAAGAGGTATTGTGGAAGATTCTTTGTGCCCCATTTGTAAGCAAGAATGCGAATCGGTGGAGCATATTCTATGGACTTGTGAGTCAACAAGGGATGTCTGGGCTAAATGTGGCTCAAAGCTCCAAAAGTGTGCTACAATGGAGGTGACTTTTGCCAGTTTTTTTACGGAACTAGCGGATAGGCTGGATGACGATGAGATGCAAATGGTAGGGGTGGTGGCTAGGTTGATCTGGCTTCGGAGGAATAGTGTGGTGTTTGGAGGAGGCTTCACGTCACCAAAACACATTCTGGAGACCGCTTCATCTCAGCTTGAAAATTTTAGCAAGGCTGAAGTAGGAAGAAGGATGGGCTATTGTTCGCTCTATACCTGACATTGTGAAGTGGAGCAAGCCTAGCCCAGACTGGATTAAATTGAATTGGGATGCAGCTGTTGACTCTGGGAAGCAGAAGATGGGAATTGGTATCATAGCCCGAGATCATACTGGCTCGATTCTGTTTGCTGTTTGTGCTTCAAGGCCCCATGTCACAGAGCCCACAGCTGAAGTCTGTAGCTATATGGAAGCTAGCAGATGTCTGTTCATCATTGGGTCTTTCTAAAGTAGTGCTGGAAGGTGACTCCCTCGAGGTAGTAAAAGCTTTGCAGACTGAAGGTCCCTGTTGGAGTAAGTTTGGACTAATGATAAATGACGCCAAGATTTTGCTCAATAGTCTCCAAGAATGGCGTGTTTGTCATGTGAAACGGATGGGGAACATGGCTGCATGCTTGCGAAACATGGGCTGACTATAGATGAAGACCACTTCTGGAATGTTGATTTCCCTTCTTTTGTTTATGATATTGCTTTGTTTGATGTTGATTTGAATTTCCACGGGTAGCAACTAAGGCTCCTAATTGTTGTCTTTATATTATATTCCCAGCTTCCACTCTCAAAAAACCTAGGGGGGCTTGGTAGCCCCACTAGGGGAGAGAGGGGGAAGTGGGGTATGATATGCTCTTCTCTTGTTGAGGGTTGTCTTTTGAGGAGTCTGATGTATTTCTTGATTATGTTTAATGATGAATTAATCCCATTTCAAAAAAAAAAAAAAAAAATTGAATATATATTTTGTATATATTCTTGACGGCAATTAAGAATTTCCTTTGACTGCTAACTAATCTCCTGAAGGAAATACAAACACATTACTACCATCTTCTATGAGTTGGCTTGCTAATCAATTGAGAATGAACTTCTTAAGTATCTGGGTATACTTCTCAATAATTTTCATAATTATTCTCTTTTATATTACTCATATATATACATACATATACACACACTTTAGATTGTTCCATAAATATATATGTCCTATATTCATATATATATATATATATATATATATATATATATATATAACAAATTGACTCCATATATGCGTTGATAGTTCCCCATACCTACATACATATATATATGTTAACAATTATAACAATTCTGTGCAGTTATTGTTATTTTTTTATATATATATCAAAGTATTACATATATATATATATATATATACTTTACAAAAGATAAAATTCTATTGCAATCCATGATGTTCCTGATAGTATAAAACATCATAAATCACTCTAATTGGAAGATTCAATTATATGATTATATGATTACAAAAGGTTCCATATGTATTAGTTTTTTTTTATTCCCATAAGAGACAAAATAGGTGTAAACATATATTCACGTGAGGAGTAAAATAAAAGAAGGCAAACCTCTCCTTCTCACTACAGGTCAAACACGGCAACCAAGGCATGGCATTACAAAAACATTGGCCCACTAGTTCTCTAAGAATGGATGTATGAATGAAGGAAAAAGAAGAAAAATTGTGGGGGTAAGGAGTAATACCTGGAGAGCAACAGACTGTGGTGAGTGAATTGTAGAGTGAGGCGTGAAGGAGGCTACCTCTAGGGTTTTGTCTTATGTAGTTATAAGTTCCATTTTCAAAACGGGATAAGGAATAAAACTGCATATGGTTGTGGATTTCACTTACTGGGCCCTCTTTAGGCTCATCAGTTTTATTTTTTGTTTCAGGTGATGATCAGGTTGTTTTAGGAGGCCGGAATGGGGGTAGGCGTATTTATGAATTTTCTTATGATTTCACATTAGTCAAGCTAATAAGTGCATTTGCACAGTTTCTTCTAGAGATTACTGAATTTATTTTAATAAGGAATATTTCTATTGTTTGGGAGACATATTTTTGTTAAGTAGGAATATTTTAGTTTTTTTTTAGGACATGATATTCTAGAGTTTCATGCATTATTTTTTTATAATAGTATTATTTAATTGATAAACCTTATGAAATCTTTGCAAGTAAGAAAGATGATTAACAAACCTAACCCTTTTGGCCTAGGGATGTTGCAAGTGGTACTAAACCCTAGTGGCACTTGAGATATTGTCATTTGTCAAATATAATTGCCATTTTGCTAGAAAATAATAATAATAATAATAATAATAATAATAATAATAATAATGGTAGTTTTGGATAAAAATTGTTAGTTAGCCCTCTAGGCACGATCAACAATAGGAGACAGTTTACCTTGACTTCACTCGGGACTAATAGAAGTCATTTTTCCATGTAAGGCAACAAATATTTGTTAAAAAAACCACTAAAAATAGTTTGGAGGTGCTTGTGCCATCACCCATGTGTTGGAATATAATGCCTATTCCACCTCAATTTCACTTGCATTATGGGTCCCCATTTCAGATGACTATCTCTATCTGGCAATTGCCCTCAACCTTCAAAAAGGGCAATCAATCCCTCTTTCCCATAACCATTGGACCAAATAAGGATCACAAAAAAATCTCTCTCAATTTGAAGATAAGAAAAATATTATATTTCAACAACTTAATTATGAGAAAAAAATATTACGAACACAGGATGATATATGTTAGAATACCTGACTCGGCAACATAATAATATCCATCATATTAATTCTCAATTTATTTTTATTTATCTTATGATTTTGTCGGTAATTTAACTACCAAAATGGAGGCACATCATGAAGCGAGGGTCACTAACACTAAATTCCTAATGGAGGTACAACATAGATATATTTTCTGATTGTTTGTTTTTTAAATTAATTTCTAATTAGGATATATATAGATTGACCTAAAGGAGAGGTAATTGAAGTGAAGGTCACTAGTTCGAATCCCTCATCCTCCTTCCCTTGTGTGAACATGTCAAAAAAAAAAAAAATCACTTCATGTATTTATTAGTATTTATTATGATAAATCTGAATCCTTTAATTACTTTAATTAAATCATCACCCCTCAATTTTTTAATAGCATATATTTAACTACAACATACAACTATACAAGCTGGAACTGAGATTAAAAGGGTTGAATTAGAAAATGTGTGTTGGCAGGTGGGCATTATATGCACAAGGATTTAGATTCAACGGCTCATATTGAAGGAGATTAATCAAGGGAGATAGATTAATTGTATTTTCAAATGGGCAATAGATGTACCTGAAAGCGAATGGCATTTGGCATTTAATGTTGATAGAAGAGAACAAAGGAGAAGGATCATCTCCTTGGATTTGGATCTCTCATCATATATATATATAAAAGCCGAGTTTTTGCTCGGAGAGAACCTAGAATTGCGACACGTGTCCTCAATCGGTCATATTAGAAAGTACCTAGAATTGTGATACGTTGTGTTTTAGATGTTAGTCTTTTAATAAGATAATTAAAACATAGGAGTTTTATTTGTAATGCATTAAATTGTCTAAATGAAGAAAACAAAAAGTTTTCAAATTTTCTCTCTCTCTCTCTCTCTCTCTCTTTATTTTTCTTTTTATCTTCTCTTACTTTCCCTTTATATTATTTGGAATACATTTAATTGATATCTTAATGAAGAAAACCAAAGGTCTCTCTATCTTTCTTTATTTTTCTTTTTATCTTCTCTTACTTTCTCTTTATGTTCAATGTGAGACAATTAAAACGTATGAGTTTTATTTGGAATATTTTTAATTGATATCTTAATGAGGAAAACAAAAGGTTCTCAAATTCTTTCTCTGTGTTTATTTATTTATTTTTTTTCTCTCTTGCTTTCTATTTATATCTCAATGTTCCTTTGTAAATTTCACACTCAATTTAGGAAAAAGACGAGAGAAATGTAGAGAGAGAGAGTTTCCAATCGTTGTTTCTCAATGAAAAATTATACTACGGTTCTTTTCTTTTCTTTTTCTTTTTTTGCTAGAATATTTATTTTACATTATATTAGTATTGGCATTTTATATGTTTTTTTATCTTTATTTTCAGTGCTTATGTTTTTTCATTTTGTTTTTCTCCCATATATATATTTTTCTTTTGTTTTTTAATTTTCTCTTCTTTTACTTTCTATTTTATATCAATAAATTTCGGAAAAAGACAAGAGAAAAAGTTTCTATTCGTTGTTTCTCAATGAAAAATTATACTATAGTTTTTGTTTTTGTTTTTTGTTTTTTGTTTTTGTTTTTGTTTTTTGTTTTTCTAGAATAGTTAATTTTCATATTTTCCTTTTTTTGTTTTTTGTCTTTATTTCCAATGCTTACGCTCTTCCATTTTTTGTTCTAACCCTTTTTTTTTCTCTAATTTATATATTATTTTTTATTCAAATAATTAATTTTCTTTTTTGTAAATTTTACATTGAATTCGGAAAATAATAGTGAGAGAGTTTCTTTTCGTAGAAACTCAAATTTTCCAATATATTTCATACTCAAATTTTCAATCATATAATTTTTTTTTATTTGTTTTCATGTATGTCTTAAAATTATTTTCTTTTACTTTTATATATGTGCAGGATGGTTGAAAGGAAAAACATTTATTTTTCATTATATTAGTATTGTCATTTTATATGTTTTTTTTTATCTTTATTTTCTGTGCTTATGTTCTTTCATTTTTGTTTTGGTCCCATATATTTTTATTTTTTTCTTCTTTTACTGTCTATTTATATCAATCAATTCCCAAAAAAGACAAGAGAGAGAGAGATTCTATTCGTTGTTTCTCAATAAAAAATTATACTGCAATTATTTTCTTTTTTATATATTTTTTCCCTATAATAGTTCTTTTCAATTTTCCGATCTTTATTTCTCATATATATATGTATATATAAACTGAGTTTTTGCTTGGAGAGAGCCTAGAATTGCGACACGTGTCCTCAATCAGTCATATTAGAAAGTACCTAGAATTGCGATACGTTGTGTTTTAGATGTTAGTCTTTTAATAAGATAATTAAAACATTGGAGTTTTATTTATAATGCATTGAATTGTCTAAATGAAGGAAACAAAAGGTTTTCAAATTCTCTCTTTCTCTCTCTTTATCTAATTTTCTTTTCATCTTCTTTTACTTTATGCTTTTATCTTAATGTAAGACAATTAAAACATATAGGTTTTACTTGTAATATATTTAATTGTCTTAAGGAAGAAAACAAAAGGTTTATAAATTCTCTTGCTTAGAATTGGTGTTTTTGATTTTAACCTTTTAGTGAGACAATTAAAACATAAGGGTTTTATTTGTAATATATTTAATTGTCTTAATGAAGAAAACAAAAGGTTCACAAATTCTCTATCTCTCTCTCTTTATTTTTCTTTTTATCTTTTCCTACTTTCCCTTTATATTATTTGGAATACATTTAATTGATATCTTGATGAAGAAAACCAAAGGTCTCTCTATCTTTCTTTATTTTTCTTTTTATCTTCTCTTACTTTCTCTTTATGTTTCAATGTGAAACAATTAAAACTTATAAATTTTATTTGGAATGTTTTTAATTGATATCTTAATGAGGAAAACAAAAGGTTCCCAAATTCTTTCTTTGTGTTTATTTTTCTTTTTTTCTCTCTTGCTTTCTATTTATATCTCAATGTTTCTTTGTAAATTTCACACTCAATTCAGGAAAAGATGAGAGAAATGTAGAGAGAGTTTCCAATCGTTGTTTCTCAATGAAAAATTATACTACGGTTCTTTTCTTTTCTTTTCTTTTTTTTTAGAATATTTATTTTACATTATATTAGTATTGTCATTTTATATGTTTTTTATTTGTGGATTTCATTGGAACTGAGAAAATACACCAAAAGATAGTTCTTTTTATTATATTAGTATTTAAAAAATTTAACTACAACATTCTTTTGTTTACAAAATTAGTAAACATAATGTAATCAAATATCAACATGATCATATATTTTAGAATATTTCTTTATTTTGTCAGTGTAATTGTAAAATTTCTCAAAGAATTTGTTTATGAGGAAAAAGTTCAACTCTTGAAAGACAAAAGTTTACCATAATGGATTGTGTAGTAGAAGAGAAGTGGTATCATTGTTGGAATATAATGATTTATCAATCATTTTCTATAATTGATTAATCTAGGTTTTATTTTGAATTTTTTCCTTTATATTTCATTTTAAACTACATATATGGAAACAAATATTTAACATATTTCAATTTATAAGAAATAAAATTTATGAATTTTTAAATTTATTGAAAATGTGGGTTTATACTATTAAATAAAACTATGGCTTAAAATGATCTTATGAACATTTGTCATTTTTGTAGCTAATTTGTTAATTAAGAGAAGAAAATAAAATTTGTTGTTTATAATCTTTTTAAAGATTTTGACTTAAATATATATATATAGAGAAACCAGCATATGGTGAACTCTAACTAGTATTTTATAAAATATGAGATTTGCGTATTCTAAAATTTGAGTCATTTATTCCATCTAACAGTTTAAACAAATGCAGAAGTTTATGTTATAGAGACAAGTAGATTTAACATATTTAAAACTAAAATTAATTATTTTGGTAACACATAAATTTAAGAATTTATTTAGACCATTAAACATATGAGAATCTCATATTTTATAAAATACTTAACTTAGAGAACTGTCATACTGTTATTTATATATATATATAATTAAGTCAAAAAATATTTAAAAGATTATAAACAATAAATTTTATTTTCTTCTCTTAATTAACAATTTAGCTACCAAAAATTACAAATATTCATAAGATCATTTTAAACCATAGTTTTACTTAATAGCATAAACCCACATATCCAATAAATTTAAAAATTCATAAATTTTATTTCTTATAAATTGAAACATGTTAAATATTTGTTTCCATGCATATATGTAGTTTAAAATGAAATATAAAGGAAAAAATTCAAAATAAAACCTAGATTAATCAATTATAGAAAATGATTTATTACATTATATTCCAACAATGATACCACTTCTCCTCCACTACACAATCCATTGTGGTAAACTTTTGTCTCTCAAGAGTTGAAGCTTTCAAATATTTCAAATATTTTAAAATATATGAGTATGTTGATATCTGTGTAAGAGGATAACTTCTATCTTTGTGCTCTCTCTCTCTCCATCCCAACCCATAGGCGCCAAAGACAACACTCTCTTTCTCCAAAGAACCAAAGTAGAGAACCAAAAATATCATTTCATTGTCAACTCAATTGAAAGATTTCTTTCATCTTTTAAGCCAAATATATACGACAGAAAAAATTTATCAGCCAATAGTATTTTCAAGTTGCTTTGTTCATCACAAATTGGAAGAATTAGAGGTTATATATGGAGGAACCATAAAATTGTGTATCTGTGCCGCTGTGTGTGTGAGAGAGAAAGAGAGAGAGCATTGGGCAACATAAATTTTGTTCTCTGTTGCCTCTGTGTGTGTCTGTGAGAGTGAGAAAGAGCACTGGACAGTAGGGAATTTTTTTTTTTTCTCTGGTGATAGAGAGAGAGGGAGCACCAGAGAGGTCTGGGTTGGGCTCCTGCATCTTCTCTAGCAAACTTTGGGCTAGGCACTGGCATCGTCTTTGGCGTCTATGGGTTGGGATGCACGTCGTTGCCAGAGAGAGAGAGAGAGGGAGAGGGAAAAAATGAGGGGAAGGGTTTTGAGGATGTGAGAGAAAGAGATTTTATCTGGTGTTTTTAGTTTTTATTTGAGTTGGTGCAATAATCCTAAGTGGCCAACTTTGATTGGCAGCCAAAAGGAGCTGGTGTAAGAAGTTATCCTCATTTTGTAAACAAAAGAATGTTGGTAATTTAATTTTTAAAAAATACAAATATAATAAAAAAGAACTATCTTTTTGGTATCTTTTTCTCAGTTCCAATGAAATCCACAAATATAAGAAAATGAAACTAATTTTAAGACATACCTGAAAAGAAAGGCAAAAAAAATCTACGATTGAAAAATTGAATGTAAAATATATTAGAAAAATTGAGTTTCTACGAAAAGAAATTCTCACTATTATTTCATGAATTCAATGTAAAATTTACAAAAGAAAAGTAATCATTTGAATAAAAAATAATATATAAATTAAAAAAAAAAAAAAGACAAAAGCGAAATAAAGATTAAAAAAAATGAAAATATTAATATAATTGAAAAGAACTATTCTAGCCAAAACAAAAAAACAAAGCAAAAAATCATAGTATAATTTTTCATTGAGAAATAAAGATTAAAAATTGAAAAGAACTATTATAGGAAAAAAAATAAAAAAAATAACCACAGATAATTTTCATTGAGAAACAACGAATAGAATCTCTCTCTCGTCTTTTTTTCTGAATTGATTGATATAAATAGAAAGTGAAAGAAGAAGAAAAAATATATATATATATATATATATATATATGGGACAAAAACAAAAATGGAAGAACATAAGTACCGAAAATAAAGATAAAAAAACATATAAAATGACAATACTAATATAATGGAAAAATAAATGTTTTTTTTTCAACCATCCTTCATGTATATAAAAGTAAAAGAAACTAATTTTAAGACATACGGAAAACAAATAAAAAAAATTATACGATTGAAAAATTGAGTGTGAAATATATTGAAAAATTGAGTTTTACAAAAGAAACTCTCTCACCATTATTTTGAATTCAATGTAAAATTTACAAAAATAAAATTAATTATTTGAATAAAATAATATATAAATTAGAAAAAATAAGGGTCAAAACAAAAATGGAAGAGCATAAGCATTGGAAATAAAGACAAAAAGAAAAAAAAAATGAAAATAACTATTCTAGCAAAAATGAAAAAAAAAAAGATAATATAATTTTTCATTGAGAAACATTGACTGAAAATTGAAAATAATTGTTATAGGGAAAAAAAAAAAACAAAATAACTATAGTATAATTTTTATTGAGAAACAATGAATAGAAACTCTTTCTTTTGTCTTTTCGAATTGATTGATATAAAATAGAAAGTAAAAGAAAGAAAATTAAAAACAAAAGAAAAAAAAATATAAGGGACCAAAACAAAATGAAAAAACATAAGCACAAAAATAAAGATAGAAAAATATAAAATGACAATACTACTATAATGTAAAATAAATATTCTAGCAAAAAAAAAGGAAAAGAAAAGAAAAGAACCGTAGTATAATTTTTCATTGAGAAACAACGATTGAAACTCTCTACATTTCTCTCTTTTTCCTAAATTGGGTGTGAAATTTACAAAGAATCATTGAGATATAAATAGAAAGCAAAAGAAAAAGAAAAATAAACACAAATAAAGAATTTGGGAACTTTTGTTTTCCTCATTAAGATATCAATTAAATGTATTCCAAATAAAAACTCATACGTTTTAATTGTCTCACATTGAAATATAAAGAAAGCAAGAGAAGATAAAAGAAAAAATAAAGAAAGAGAATTTGTGAACCTTTTGTTTTCTTCATTAAGACAATTAAATATATTACAAATAAAACCCTTATGTTTTAATTGTCTCACTAAAAGGCTAAAATCTAAAACACCAATTCCAGGCAAGAGAATTTGTGAACCTTTTTTTTTTTTTCAATAAGACAATTAAATATATTACAAATAAAACCTATACGTTTTAATTGTCTCACATTAAGATAAAAGTATAAAGTAAGAGAAGATGAAAAGAAAATTAGATAAAGAGATAGAAAGAGAGAATTTGAAAACTTTTCGTTTTTTTCATCTAGACAATTCAATGTATTACAAATAAAACTCCTATGTTTTAATTATCTCATTAAAATGCTAAAATCTAAAACACCAATTCTAGGCAAGAGAATTTGT
This sequence comes from Carpinus viminea, assembly GCA_013348765.1. Lineage (NCBI taxonomy): Eukaryota > Viridiplantae > Streptophyta > Magnoliopsida > Fagales > Betulaceae > Carpinus > Carpinus viminea. Next base: position 53,004,063 of record CP054668.1, on the reverse strand, counting down.
GAACCTTTTTTTTTCTTCAATAAGACAATTAAATATATTACAAATAAAACCTATACGTTTTAATTGTCTCACATTAAGATAAAAGCATAAAGTAAGAGAAGATGAAAAGAAAATTAGATAAAGAGATAGAAAGAGAGAATTTGTGAACCTTTTGTTTTTTCTCATTAAGACAATTAAATATATTACAAATAAAACCTATACGTTTTAATTGTCTCACATTAAGATAAAAGCATAAAGTAAGAGAAGATGAAAAGAAAATTAGATAAAGAGATAGAAAGAGAGAATTTGAAAACCTTTCGTTTTTTTCATTTAGACAATTCAATGCATTACAAATAAAACTCCTATGTTTTAATTATCTCATTAAAATGCTAAAATTTAAAACACCAATTCTAGGCAAGAGAATTTGTGAACCTTTTGTTTTTTTTATTATGACAATTAAATATATTACAAATAATACCTATATGTTTTAATTGTCTCACATTAAGATAAAAGCATAAAGTAAGAAAAGATGAAAAGAAAATTAGATAAAGAGATAGAAAGAGAGAATTTAAAAACCTTTCGTTTTTTTCATTTAGACAATTCAATACATTACAAATAAAACTTCTATGTTTTAATTATCTCATTAAAAGGCTAACATTTAAAACGCCACATGTCGCAATTTTAGGTACTTTCTAATATGACACGTGTCGCAATTATGGGGTCTCTTCGAGCAAAAACTCGACTTTTATATGAATATATGATGAGGGGATCTCAATCCGGGATCTAAACTCCCTTTTCTTTCCTCTAGCAGGATTTAAGGGGAAACGTCACCGGACAATTAATATGCTTCATAGAAAGTAACAATTTTTTATTTTATTTTATTTTATTTTGTTTTATTTTTATTTTTATTTTTTTGAATTGGGATTCATTTCATAAAAATCAAATTGTCGCGCCTTCACATACAATAGCACACACGTTGTCAAGAAAGTTCTTTCTCCAGATTTTCTCCTCCCTCCTGCCTAAAGCTAATTTGGCCAACGCATGGGCTGCCTCATTAGCATTACGCTTTACATGAAGAACGCTCCAATTTGGGATCCTGCTTAGAAGACGGATAGCATCATTCACCAGCACTCCATATGGATAGCATCATTCATAGAAAGTAACAATTGGGGAAAGGGCAAAAGAAAGGGGAAAAACACGCCATAATTTTTTTAAAAACGTTTTTCTTTTTTAATTTTTGAATGTTTTAATAAACATTAAAATTTTATTTAGTACAGGTATCGTGTTTAAGCGAGTTGATAGGAATCTTAGTTGGAAAGATAGACAAAACCTCAACCAAACATGCAAGTTGGTATTTCAGTTTATGATAGGTATCACATAAAATATTTTTTAATAAGGTCTGGAGGTGCCAGAATATTGGTAACGTGGAAATTGAGGCCGCCAATCCATGTCAGAGTGGAAATTGAGTGTTCATTTTTTAATGCATTGCATATTTTCCAATGACTTTGAAAGTCTTGAGTTATAAGAATTATGGATGGTTTGGATTAAATTTGAAGCGATTGAAAGGTTGAGATTAAAAGGGTTCCGTTGGAAAATGTATGCGTAGACTATTTATGTTGGGTTGATCTTTTGCCCTCTTATTACTCAATCTGCTAATGAAGCTTATTTTTTGATCAATTGGACTACAAAAACATAAATTCTCAACAAACTATTTGCATGAAACTTCCTAGAAAGGGCTAGACCCAATTAGAATGCTCCAAGTGTACATATAGCATTAAGTGAAAATATTTGAGTTTGCTTTTATTCAAAACTTAATGAATTACATCAATAGGTCCTTGTCGTTGTAAAAATTTGGAAGAAAAAAATTATCATATAGGCATAAAATAAAAATACTAATCTCTAGCTAGCCATTGTTGCTTAAGTACTTGAATTGAGTAATCTAGAAATCTAGGCTTGAACGTTTGTTGAATTTGCAACCTTAGAACCAATCCCACAACCCTCACAATATGTTGAGGGTGCTAGATATATAAGAGTACCCTTATCCAATATCAAATCTGCATCAGCTAGTCTTGCATGATTTAAGAGGCTTGCTAGTAGCACTTGAGATGTTGTCATTTGTCAAATATACTTGTGATATTTCCAAAAAAAGAAAAAAAAGGAAAAAGAAAGTGGTAGTTGTAGATAGAAACTATTAGTTAGCCTTCTGGGCACAGTAGGGAACAATTTACCTTGACTTCACAGGGGACCAATACAAGTCATTTTTCCGTGTAAGCTAGGTGACAAATATTTGGGGAAATCCACTAAGAATAGTCTAGAGGTGCTTGTTCCATCCATGTTCTAGAATATAATGCCTATTCCTACTCAATTTCACTTTCATTATAAAGAGTCCCCATTTCAGAAGAGTCAGAAGGCTATTTTTATCTGGCCATTGCCCTAAACCTTCAAACACGGCAATCAATTCCTCCTTCCCATAATTAATATTGGACCAATACAAGTCATTTTTCCGTGTAAGCTAGGTGACAAATATTTGGGGAAATCCACTAAGAATAGTTTGGAGGTGCTTGTTCCATCCATGTTCTAGAATATAATGCCTATTCCTACTCAATTTCACTTTCATTATAAAGAGTCCCCATTTCAAAAGAGTAAGGCTATCTTTATCTGGCCATTGCCCTAAACCTTCAAACACAGCAATCAATCCCTCCTTCCCATAATTAATATTGACCAAATAAGGATCACAAAAAAAAAAAAAAAAAGAGAGAGGATCTCAAAAAATATCTCTATTTGAAGATAAGAAAAATATTATATTTCAACAAACACATGATGATATAGATAGCTAATCATAATAATAATAATAACTTCACAAGATTAATATATAAGATCACAGGATTAATATATAAAAAATATTAATTTATTAGATAAGATATACCATATCTAATAAATTAATATTTTTTTTTTTTCAGAAATTGATTGGTTACATAATTTTTTTTTTTTTTAACGTAATTATCATTCTTCCGCATACTCTGTAGCTGTGAAATTTCTGCTGTACATGAATATATACGTCGGAAATTTAGGAGTATAGATTGTATTGACCATATTACACGAGTTGAAATGAAAACATTTGCTGCGAGTCCTTCCAAGACAGGCATATATATGCGAGAGCCTAGCTTGTAAAAAAATTATTTTGTCCCTTTCTTTTGGGAATATGTTCATAGATGTCATGCATGTCTTACAAGCTTATCATAGTAATTAAGATAAGAGATACAATATGCATGTGGTTATTTTGCCTCCAAATTTATATGATATTGTTGGGTAAAAGTCTCTGTTTCTATTTATAGTAGTGATATGGTTTTTCATGAAAAGTAACACTCTTTCATGCCATGGCTTTAGCACTATTATGTATTTCTCTCATCACATTGTTGCTCCTTGTTCAATCGGCGAACTTTCTACGTGTTTGCCAGCGTAGCATCATCGACTTCTAAATGGCTAACAAACTTTAATGCTTCAATGTGAGAGCCATTTTTTGTAAACGAATTTTAATAGTCGAGAGGGAAAGGACGCCAATTAGATTAGCTCAAGTGGTAAGGGTCTTGTTCTTGATGATATCTCTATTCAGTTTAAGGTTTGAATTCCTTTAGGAGCAAATAATTCATTGAGGTCACGCCCATCAGCTTATACAATTTGTGAGGAGCAGACATTTTGTTCGTGTCCAAATTACAAGGAAAGAAAAAACTCTAAAATAGTTGAGACTTTTTTTTTTTTTTTTGACATGTCTGCATAAAAGGGGAGATGCGAGATTTGAACTAGTGACCTGCACTTTTATTAAGCTTGAGACTCTAAAATAGTTGAGACTTGAGAGTGAAAGGAATGAATGGAAACTTCAGGGAAGACCTGGAAACCAACTTGGTCCTATCCAATTAGAATAATGGTCCTCCTTTTCACTAATAGCTGGGGTCCAACTATATAAGCAAATATTGTCCAACTATCCCTTGCCTTCTTTCGTTCCAAAAAAAAAAAAAAACAGAGCAATGGAAATAAATCCACAAAACAAAACAAAATCTTAATAATTATAAAATAGTTGAGACTTGAAAGTGAAAGGAGTGGACAGAAAATTCAAGGAAGACTTGGAAACCAACTTGGTCCTGTCCAATTGATTAATGGTCCTCCTTTTCACTAATTGCGGGTCCAACTATCTAATCAAATATTGTCCAACTTGAAGAAATTCATAAATAGATGCAGAAATAAGATAAAAGTGAAAATAAAATAAAAGAGACAAAAGATTTTAACGTAATTCGGTTTATGACCTATGTCCACATATAAAGCCCTAAAGATTATATTAAGCTCTTATTGAATAAATTATTTTAGAATACAAATGGTCCTTATTTATAGGAATGATGAGATTATACAAAATGGTATGATTGATAAAATCAAATCATGCATATAATTCTGATTTGATTTTATTAATTACAATCAATTCTCATAATATCAAATCCCTAACTTCGTGGTCACTTAAATATGCTCTAACACAACTATCACTTGCCTTCTTTCATTCCAAAAAGAAAAAACAAAGCAAAGGAAATGAATCCACAAAACAAAACAAAATCATATATATATAAAAGCCGAATCACTCTTAGAATTGCCTTAATATTGTGACATGTGGCGTAAACCCAATTTTTTTAAGAATAAACCAGTTTTTTAAGGCATAATTTTTGAATCGATTTTTTAAAAGTTGACCGGTTTTTCAATAGTGAACCGGTCATTAAATTAGCTTCATTAAAGGCATTTAATTATATTTCATTAAATTCAAAAATTTAATGCAAGATATTAAGTATTATTAATGTCTAAATCAAATAAGAAAACAAATAATACAAATCAAATTACTATGTATTAATACTTTTAGTCACTTTAATATTTTAAATTCAAATTTAGAAAAGGTTAGAGAATACAAAGTGTTTTCCCACATATACTTTGCGCATGTAATAATAGATAATTTATAAATATTTTTTCTTTCTAAATAATAAGCGATTGAAGAATAATTAGATTAATAATAGATTATTTACAAAGTAATAAGGCCTACAAAATAAAGATTTCCCAATTATTTTGGATTTTTTTTTCTCTCTCAATTTATTTATTGATTTAATTTTTTTTTCTCTATCTTTCTAAGTCTCTTTCCACGCATATACGTCATGATCATATCACCCTACAGCCCATGCTACCATGCATATGCATACTTGCATAAAATACACCCAAACCAAAAAAAATATATATATATATACATAATAATTTTGAAAATTATATACCTAAGGTTTTCAGTATCACCTATTAAAAAGGAATTTGAATTCACATGTGAGACAGAGTGTTAAAAGTATTTATTAAATTGTTAAATTTACTTATTTTTATCGACTTAAACTTTTTGGATAACTAATGATTTAACAATTAAGGTAGGCATGTTAATAACTTGGTATGCACCAAATTAAGAAAGATTAAAAATATATATATATATATATATTAGGTTCATCAAATTTAATTTTAAGGATTAATTAATATATGTACTTACTTGAAATGCCAGTAGCAATTTTTCTTGCTACATGCTGATTTTTTTAGTTGCCAATAATAGGAATCGCAAAGACAAAGAAGTGCTACGCTTTCAAAACCAAAACCATTAATTATCAAATTTAAGTTCAACTAATGTGCCCACTTAATTAATTCCTAGCCAAGGAATTGTGTGGTTAGCAACAATATTGTTTATAGCCAGCGACCTCTCTATCTCAATGTCTCATTCTCCATATAAATGGTAATTAATGTTTTGATAATAACTCTAAGAATTGATAAAGAGAGAGTTTATCTTGATTTTATCAAATTTTAAGGATTAATTAATACATGTATTTACGAATGCCATTAGCAATTTTTCTTACTACATGCTGATTTTTTAGTTGCCAATAATAAGAATCACAAAGACAAATAAGTGCTACGCTTTCAAAACTAAAACCATTAATTATCAAATTTAAGTTCAACTAATGTGCCCACTTAATTAATTCCTAGCCAAGGAAATGTGTAGTTAACAATAATATTGTTTATAGCCAATGACCTCTCTGTCTCAATGTCTCATTCTCCATATAAATGAGAATTAATGTTTTGATAATAACCGTCTAAGAATTGATAAAGAGAGAGTGTTTATCTTGATTTTTAATAATAATAATAATATTATAATAATAATATTATTATTATTATTATTATTATTATTGGACTCTAAGAAATTACGCAAAAGATGGGCTAAACGCGTGAAATGTCAAAATGCAAGAATTTGAGGTGGATTACATAGGTTAGGGCTGACATATGTGAAATATTAGGTTTCATTCTCCTAACCATCTCCATATATGTCTTTTCAAATTTACCATTGAATATGTATGATCCATATGTAGACTTACAAATCTAATGATAAATTTGAATCTACTTGAAAAAAAGATGGTTAGGAGATAGGTGTGATAGAATGAGGTCTATCATTTCTCGACATGTTGCTATATACCAAATGAAAACTCTTTATATTACTCAATTATACCATCAATTAAACATGGTCAATCTATCCAAGCTTGCAAAAGGGACATACAAGCATTCATATCCAATTCAATAAATTTTAACTAAATTTTAATTAAATCATAATTAAAGGTGGAAAAGAAAAATGTCATGTATCTTGAGTCTACCACCAGGGCTCATGGGAGAAATGTTAGGTTTTATTCTTCTGACTATCTTTTTCCAAATGAATTTAAATTCACTATTGGATTTATAGGTTTACATGTGAGTCCTATATATTTAACGGTAGATTTAAAAAGAATATACAAGGAAATAGTTGATAAATGGTTAGGAGAATGAGACTTAACATTTCTCGGGTTGATGGGACCAAGTACTCTTTACACGATTGGTCATGCCCATTTGAGACATTCAAATGCTAAATAGTCTGTTGCATAGAAAAATGGGCACTGGATATGTGCCTTCTACCATGACAAGTACTCGCAAACGTTAGCTTATTTAATTGTTGCCCAATTGTTCTTCAATAATGGCGGTTGATGAAGTAGCTGTTACTTCATATCACCATCCAACATTCAACAATGATAGAGCATATTACTTACCAAATTTAGTGACGAGGTGATAGTACAATAGCATTATTTTTTTTTTATATGTCCACACAAGAGGGGAGAGAGGGTTATGAGCTAGCATATTTAATCAAAATTCAAAATAATTAGATTAATAATAGATTTTTTTTACATGTCCATACAACATAAACAATAAAAAAATACAATAAAAATGCATTTAAATTTTTAAATTAAATTATAATGAAAAATCCCGCGTATAACGCTGGTTATGAGCTAGTCTTAATAATTTTTATAAAATAGTTGAGACTTGAGAGTCAAAGTTGTGGACAAAAACTTCAGGGAAGACCTAGAAACCAACTTGGTCCTGTCCAATTAGATTAATGGTCCTCCTTTCCACTGAATGCTGGGGTCCAACTATACTTTGCATTCTTTCGTTCCTAAAAGAAAAAACAGAGCAAAGGAAATGAATCCACAAAACAAAACAAAATCTTAATAATTTCTATGAAATAATTGAGACTTGAGACTGAAAAGAGTGGACGGAAACTTCAGGGAAGACCTAGAAACCAACTTGGTCCTGTCCAATTAGATTAATGGTCCTCCTTTTCACTGAATGCTGGGGTCCAACTATCCCTTGCCTTCTTTCGTTCCTAAAAGAAAAAATAGAGCAAAGGAAATGAATCCACAAAACAAAACAAAATCTTAATAATTTCTATGAAACAATTGAGACTTGAGACTGAAAGGAGTGGACGGAAACTTCAGGGAAGACCTAGAAACCAACTTGGTCCTGTCCAATTAGATTAATGGTCCTCCTTTTCATTGAATGCTGGGGTCCAACTATCCCTTGCCTTCTTTCGTTCCTAAAAGAAAAAACAGAGCAAAGGAAATGAATCCACGAAATAAAACAAAATCTTAATAATTTCTATATATATATATATATATATATATACGTAAATATATTCTGTATGTATACATGATGAAGACGGTGGTGGGCTCTTTGTATTAATTAGTCTTTGGTGGACTTTGAATATTTTTAACTCTTATTACAAGTCATGGAAATCATCATGATGGTCATTGCATGAATCCAAACCGTTAGATTACATGTAGTGTTGTATAAATATAATATCTGCATTATTAGCCTGTATATATATATAGGCAATTTTTATACATTAATTTGTGTGATTCGGTATACAACCTTATTCTCATCACAAACAATTCTCACAATGCCTTGTGTTAGTGTTTTTCGCCTTGTCCTCTTTCTCATCTTGCTGCCCATTTTTGTTGTAGCTCAAAATCGTAATATAAGCGTACGTGTGAGGGAGTACTACTATCTCACTGCAGATGATGCGGCTGCTCCATTGCTTTCCAATTCTGGTGATTTTGCTTTCGGGTTTCACCAACTCGACAGTGAGGAGGATCACTTCTTGCTCGCCATATGGTTTAACAAAATACCAGACAAAACTATAGTTTGGTATGCAAATGGAGACAAACCTGCGCCAAGAGGATCCAAAGTTGAGCTAACTCCTAAGCGTGGGCTAGCACTCAGCAATCCTCAGGGTGATGAGATATGGAGATCGCAATTCACAAGGGGTGCAGTTGCTTACGGCATAATACTGGATGATACAGGCAACCTCTTGCTTGTAGATGAAAATTCTGACAACTTATGGCAGAGCTTCAAATACCCTACTGATACATTGTTGCCTACTCAAATAATGGAGAGAGGTGGGGTTCTTTCTTCCCGACAAAGAGAGAACTTCTCACAAGGAAGGTTCCAGTTTCACTTGCTTCCACATGGAAATGCTATGCTCAATCCCGTAAATAGGCTCAGCAGATATAATGATGATGGTGCATACTATATTAGTGAGACTTCTGATTCTGCCAATGATTCAAATTCTGGTTACAGAGTGATCTTCCATGACTCTGGTTACCTATACGTAGAAAGAAAGAGTGGAGAGAGATACAACATTACACAAGAGTACGCTGCCACAAGCTGCTATCACAAAGCAACTCTTAATTTTGATGGCGTTTTCACCATTAGTCAGCACCCGAAGAATCCCACCGCCAACGATAGATGGACTGTAATTCGAAGCATACCAGATAATATTTGCTTTGATTTAGAAACTGGTGTGGGTAGCGGGCCTTGTGGGAATAACAGTATCTGCTCAATCGGGGATGATCGAAGGCCGAGTTGTAATTGCCCACCAGGATTTTCTTTGACTGGAAATGACCAGTACGGCACCTGCGAACCTGATTCCATACAAGGCTGTGAAGAAGATGGGAAAACTCCACAGGAAGCTGCTTCATACAATTTAGTGGAGCTACAAAACACTGACTGGCCTCGCAATGAAGGCGAGTCGTTTAGGATTTATGATGTGGAGAACTGCAAAGCATCTTGCTTGCAGGATTGCCACTGCGCTGCAGTTGAATACGAAGACAACAAGTGTTGGAAGAAGCTGCTACCGCTCAATAATGGAAGACACGGTAGGGAAATCAAGGGGATTGTTTTCCTTAAGGTAAGAAAAAACCGACGGGAGCGTCAGGTTCTGGAGGCAACAAAAGACCAAGGCACTCTGATTATTGTGGTATCAGTCCTACTAGGTACTTCTGTGTTTGTGAATCTCTTATTTGTAGGTGCATTTTGTTTGGGTATTTTGTACTATTACAAAAAGCAGCGCAAAAGAATTAGTCACCTAGATGATGGTGTTGTGGAAAGGAATTTGCGCCAATTTACCTACAAAGAGATGATGGAGGCTACCAATGGGTTCAAGGAAGAACTTGGAAGAGGTTCCTGCGGTATTGTTTATAGAGGGGAAGTAGAAAACGGTGCTATTGCTGTCAAGAGGTTAGACAGAGTGTTTGAAGACAGCGACAAGGAATTCAAAACTGAAGTGAATGTGATAGGCAAAACGCATCACAAGAATCTGGTCCGGCTGCTTGGGTACTGTGCTGAGGGACAGCATCGTATGCTGGTGTATGAGTTCTTGAGAAATGGCACTTTAGCTAGCTTCCTTTTTGGGGATTCCAAACCCAGTTGGACCCAGAGGATTAATATTGCCATTGAGGTTGCGAAAGGACTAATCTACTTGCATGAAGAATGCAGCAGCCAGATTATTCATTGCGATATAAAGCCGCAAAATATACTTCTTGATGAGTATTACAGTGCTCGAATCTCGGACTTTGGATTGGCAAAGCTTTTGTTGATGAATCAAAGCAAGACCAAAACTAACATCAGAGGTACCAAGGGGTATGTTGCACCTGAGTGGTTTAGGACCTCGCCAGTCACTGTGAAGGTTGATGTCTATAGTTTCGGTGTCTTGCTGCTAGAGATCATTTGCTGTCGAAGAAATGTGGATATGGAGGCTGGAGGAGAGAGGGGTATTCTAACTGATTGGGCCTATGACTGCTATCAGCAAGGTAGACTGGATCTTCTGGTTGAAGATGATCGAGAAGCCCTCAATGACATGAAGAAGCTGGACAGGTTTGTGATAGTTGCCATTTGGTGCCTTCAAGAAAACCCCCATCTGAGACCCACTATGAAGAAGGTGATGCTTATGCTTGAAGGAATCGTTCAAGTTTTTGTTCCCCCAAGTCCATGCCCATTTTCTTCCATTAGCTAAAAGCTCCGATTGTTGGCTGTCTTTCTTCATTTACCAATCCATCATGGCTGGATGTTTAGATATTGTACTTGTAGGACTATTGTAGCTGTTAGTTTGCTTTGCTGTGTTAGAAGCTGTTGTAATTGTAGTAGACTCGTTCCATGATTTTCCAGGAGCCATGCAAATAAAAATTGGATTATGTCTTGCAATATAACTCCCATTTCACTGATGAAAGTTGCCAGTAGGTCCAGTTATCCATTGTCTGTAAAAATTGAAACCTAGGGCAGCAGTACCGTTTATCTCTTGTTTACACATCAGTATATGACCCCCAATAGCATAAGTTGCAAGCATTCACTCGCTCAAAGGATGTTCTTTTACGGCTCCAAAAGCCTCCTGAATCCTGATTATACAAGTTTACCAGCATAAAAGTGAAAATTGTTCCATCCATACTACAAGCTCAGCACCCAACCAGAAATGCCCAGAGTTTATCCAGAACGAGAAGACTGCAATTATACACTGAATGTGCTCACGGTTCATACAACATATATACTGCATTAATAAACTTTGATAAGAGTTCCTACACATGTAGTAACTTAATGCTTGGCCAGGAAGGCCTACATCTATGATTGGGCTACCAGGAATAGCATCAGTAAAAAAAACACAAGCTGGCTTACCCATGTAAAGATTTCCATAAAGCCCAAATGCAGGTGCAGCAAAGAGGGACTCCTCAGGCAATTAAACTTGAAACCGCGGCTCTTTCCCTCACTGCTGATTATGTTTCTGAGGGGAAAACCAAAAACAAAACAAAAAATGATTTAACATTTATTGATTTAAACTAAGCTTCCATTGCAGCCATCACAATTACAAGCATCCTTTCACCGTAATCAACATCTCCACTCCAGCACCAACTATCACAATCCAAAGAAATACCCTAAAAAGACTAGTTAAAGTTACAATTGGAGCACCCTAAAATCATTTATATAGCCAAATCTCTTGTACTTTTTTCTTCTTCTACTTAGGCATTCTCTTGTATACTTCATGTGTATTAGAATTGCGCCCCTCTGCATTCTTTGATATGCATTACACTACTTATATGTATGTATAATAAATAAATAAAACTTACATAGCCAAATCTCACATAATGAAAAACTAATGTGAGACTTGACATCCATTTCAAAATTCATCCACCCAATGTGAGACTTGATTTTTGGGGTGTCACAATTTTCTTTGCTCAAATTCCTAATTTTGTCAGGGCCTATGTCACATGTTATTAGGTTAGCTCCAGTACCATTTTCCATGACCCAAGAAAGCATTAGATACATGTGTGCTATTCTAGTTAAAGTTACAATTTGAGTACCTTAAAGTCATTTATACAACTAAATCCCACAAGAAACTAATATAGAACTTAGCATCCATACAACACCTTCACAATTCACCAACTCAATGCGGGACTTAATTTTAAGGTGTCAAACCAACTATATTTATATACTATTGTTGTAATGACCCTTAACAGAACAAAGTCATTGTACTTCTTTCATGTAATTCAACCAGAAAACCTTACAGACAATGAAAAATAAAGATGAAATCTTCCTAAGGATAATGTTCCAAAATACAATTAAAATAGCTTATTTGATGTGTAATTTGTCAACAAATCATAGACCCCTCTCAAAAGCAAAAATCAAATGGTCAGATACACAAATGATGAGTGACGTCTAATGGACTGAAAGCAAAGCGCAACACGCTCACTTATTAAGTTCCATTTTCCTCAAAATATCTGAGGACATCACTGCTAAATGGGCACTTGCCTCTATCTATATATCATCCATCACATATGTTGCAAAATCAGAGCAACAAACCATATGAAGCCTGAGCTAGCTAGTAATGATCAATAACCTCATCGATCCAACAGGAAATTTAATGTCCATGGCAACTCTAAACCAGAATAGAAACTTTCCCTTAGTGTATGCAAGTTCTGAGCAAATAGAAAACTAGTCTCCAGTAGAGCCCAAAATATTTTCATGTTTTATGAAGCAAACTCATATGTAGCTCCTTTCGTAAGTACATCAAGAATCCATAAGTGTGGGGGCATTTTCTTTTCAAATTCTGTCTCTATGTGCATAAATATGGACACTCGCATACAGACACTAATTAGGATGACTGGGGAGAAGACCATTTACGTGTTTTGTAACCTTTTATAATAAAAAAGGTGATTCCCTCACTATTACAAAATGAAAGAAGAAAATTTTGTACTCACTATTACAAAATGCCCGTGTGAACTTGTTTTACCTTTGATTAGAGTATGATACAGCCTGCTTGTTGTCTCTCGCAGGCCCTTGAGCTGTTCAAACTTTTTTAGCAAATCGATCTGAGGCCCATGGACTACCCAAGGTTTAAGCAGCCCATTTTAGGCCTCCATCACAATGAAAATATATACATATGTATTTGAGTTATCTTGAACTTACTAGTACTATCCTAATTTATCTTTTGGTAATCGACAACCAAAATAAAATATTAATCTTGGAACTTACACTGCTAGAAGAAGCTTGAGATCGTATACTATCAAGGGCAACCATAAACTAGGGCAACCATAAACTCTGCACGCAGTCCTGCCTCCATCGCTGTCCGTGCTGCACTCTCTGCCTGCAATCGTGCCTCCATCTCAGCACGTGCTGCACTCTCCGCCTGAAACAATTCATCCTCGTTTGATGGCGATAGCGGCTCCCCACTCTTGCTGTGACTGCTGAGTAACTAACTCCGTAAGAGCATCTCCAACATAGGCTCTAAAGTCTATGTTGAATTTACAAGTTTCCATTCTACTGCTACAGTAAACTTTCAGATTTAACAACCACTGTAGCACCTGTTAAGCTTATTTTATTGTATTTTCTCTTTCCTCTGCTCTTCCTCTTGCTCTTGCTCTTGGTCTTCGGAGATCAGAGAAGTTGTTGTTGTCGAAGGCGAACGAGAAGTCGAAGTCGGACCCAGACTCCAATTCCGGTGAAGACCCATTCCGGTGAACGAGAAGTCGAATTCGAAGGAGAATGAGAAGACCCATTCTGGTGAATTTCGACGAAACCCATTTCGAAGAAACCCATCGGAACCCATTTCGACAAAACCCAAAGGAAGAGAAGAGGAAGAGAGGGGGAAGAAAAATGGGTGGCTGCTGCTGCTGCTGAGGCGAATGGGTTTCAGAAATGGGTTTCGTCGAAATGGAAGAGAGGGATGGGGAAGAAGAATAGAATGGGTTTCAACTTTCCAGAATGTTCATTGGGATGCCCAGAAAAAAGAAAAAAGGAAGAGCTAAAATGAAAAGATAAAAAATATTAAAATAATGTTAAAAAATAATATTTAATTAGAATGAATGATTAAAATAAATATTTTATTAAAGTGTATAATAAAAAATTAGTAATTAAAATGAAAAAAATATGTATAATGAAGTAGTTAAAATAACCACTCGTTAAAAGATGTTCTAACTCGCTCCTACGTCCCGAAACACACATTAACCAAAAGACATACAAAACTGAGAAATATAAGCATAGTATGAAACTTTTACTTACATAAATCTGTCGTGCAGTTTCATCACTCCATGTGCCATCAGGATGACGATGGCACAGAAGCCATGTCCTGTATTCATTAGGCTGCTGACCGGTCACAGGATCCCGCTGTATTGATGTTAACAAACAATCAAGTAACAAATTAAAAGGTAAAACATAAATAGTTACTTTTGTCATTAATTTTCTACTCACTGCATCATAACTCACGGCTGCAGAAGACTTGCTGCCGGTGATTTTGCTGTCTTTGCTTTGATCGATTTTCTTTATTTCTATCACTAATGGTCTACACAGGATGAAAATATGAAGGTAGTCAATGCAGTGTACAAAATCCATATAAGAAATCTTGCGAATTATTATTATTATTATTTTTAATAAATAGAAATCCTACGAATTATACCTGAAAGTCGACGGAGAATTATACCTTAAATTCATCAGTACCAAAGTACACATTAAGAGACTCCCATTGCTTCTCTAAGACCTCTTCTTTAGGCCGGTTTTGCCTGTGGTCCTCATCATTATCATACTTATTGTAGTCCTTGGAGAGTTTTGCTCGCCAACCCCGATATCTTTGATTTGTCAACCCTAATATACTGGCTCTTCGTAAGGGTAAATCCAGGACTCCCCACTAGTGTTGAAGTGACAAAACAAAGAAAACACAATAGACTATCATATCAAATAAAAGTACTTTCTTTTTCTTTTTCTTCTTCTTTTTCTTTTTTCTTAAAAAAAAAAGATATATAAATTAACAAAAATCATATATTTTTCTTACTTACCAACACACCTTAAACAATGTTATCTTTTGCCTCCTGTGGTACTTCCGCCCACTTCTTAACATTAAGTGGTGTATGCACTCTCATCTGTTGGACCACCTCATCCACAAACATCCGCTGATTTGGCCCCACAGCTGAATCAGACATGTCTGAGAACTCAACATCCAACTTTCCATCACTTGTCTCTTGTGCTCTCTTAGCCAACTTCAAGCCTTTTGCAGGCCCTCGTCCTTGCTTTCTAATAGAAGAGGACGCTGACATGTATTCAGCATAACAACATAAGACCAGAGTAAAAGGGGGAAAAAATAAAAACCCTAAAAATTGACATAATAAAATCCGTATATATAACAAAAATAAGTGAAAATTGTAATTTTATACTTTCCGATGGTGTTAGCGTGTCCACTGAGAGCTCTGATGGCTCTGATGACTTCGCAGGGTGGGGCGCATGCATGGAAGAGTCAGTAAATGGCTGGTCAGACGGAGTGTCCGTATGACCCAGCTGGGATGCATCCATAATGTTCTATACGAAAGAGTAAACAAATGGCGACATCAATTACGTGTCTATGAGGCCTGTGCACATACAAGATGTAATTGAACCTATTGAAGCATGTTGAATGCTTCATATGACACATTGCAATGAGTAGATTGATTGTTTTTTCTTCAAACATAAAAATCCCAGAATCCAAGGGAAAAATCTTAAGGAACTTCAGAAAAGAACATGCTAACAAATCGCTACAGCTCTGAACTGCCCACCATTAGATGCCTTGATTATTTATATATATATAAAAAAAACGTTTCACAAAGAAACCATCGGCAGTGATGTAAATGCTACATGACAAAGCTTATTTTAATCAAAGCCTCTCTTTTTAGTGTTTAAGTTTAATGGTTTTCATATGCTTCCTCTCCTTCTTCCAACTAGTTGCTTTAAAAACAAATATATTGAACAGATACTGCAATTTGTTGTTATGATCCCAAGTGTTCATATAACGTCCTTGGGTGCTAGAATTCCACATTAGATTAGTGCAATCTTAACTATGTGTATATAAGTTCTTGAGTAACCTCTCATTATAAGCTGATTTTTCAGCGTAAGTTCTACCTAAGGTTTGCTACTATTGGTATCAAAGTAGGCCACATTATAGGTTGAGTTACAGAAGGGGCGACCTATAAACTGAATTAAAATGTCTGAATACTATTGATGAGCATAGTATTAAGTCATTAAATATTGATCAAATAAAAAAAACAAAGCTGCCAAAAAGGAAAGGGTTACCACTAAGTCAAGATGATGAATAAATGCCATGAACATTGAATTAGAAGCGTGAGAATATTATGATCCAAATGTCCCACATTGATTAAATTGTATTAAACTATGTATCTAAGCTCTTTGACACCTCCCCTTATTATAAGCCAATTTGCAACTATGAGTTCTACCTCATGTTTATTAGGTTTACACATTTCAACCCATTTTTATCTTGCATCATTAACTTCTCAATATCAGGTGAACCTTTAACTCTAACTCAAAATCAACCATAAAGACATGAAATGTGTATAAAAATATGTACAGGATGTGTGCAAATAATAATTTTAAAGCCAAAGCTACAATCCAGCAAAGCAAGAAAATGGATAGGAACTTTAGTACCATTCTACTTTATTAGAAAAAGGAAAACAAAAACAAATTAAAGAGAAAATAGTGTAAGGGGTAATAGAAGAGAGACTTGTTGACATGGGGAAGCAACAAAAGTAACAGCCACGTCTTCAAGTGTTCCCTCTTCAACAGTGGGTGCCTCTCCTGCTGCTTCCATTGTACTTGGACATTGCTCCTTCATCTCCTCATGGTCTTTGTCAGGGCCCCCTCATGGTGCTCCTCCTCCTTGGATATGGATTTGGCTTTGGCTTTGGCCTCTTCTTGGTCCTTGTTGCAGCTCTTCTTCTCCTTACACTACAAGAATTTAGCTCGTTAGCGTCGACCCTATTAGCGTCGACTTCTGAAAGTTGACGCTAATATATGATTATTAACGTTGACTATTAGGTTGACGTTAATAGTTATACCAAAATATGAGTATTAGCGTCGACTTTAGAGTGGACGCTAATACGTGTCAACTAAACGACTATTAGCGTCCACAAATGTCAACGCTAATAGTTGAGTATTAGCGTCCACAAAAAGTGGACGCTAATGCTCTTATCAAAGAATAAAAGAACAAATAAAAATCGAGGACTATTAGCGTTGACTCCCAATGTTGACGCTGATAGTCCATTATTAGCGTCCACTTCAAGTGGATGCTAATGCACTTGTCAAAAATTTATCACACAAAAGGAAAGGACTATTAGTGGACGCGAATAATATATTATCAGCGTCGACTCCCATTGTCAACGCTAATAGTCCACCATTAGCGTCCACTTATGCACTTATCAAAAAATGAAAAAAATAAAAGTAAAGGACTATTAGCGTCCATTGAAAGTGGACGCTAATGGTCTTCTCAAAAAATAAAAAAAATAAACGTAAAAAAAATAAATATATATCTAAAAATTAAAAAAATGGTATATATTAAATAAATAAATAAATACCAAAAATATTTTTAAAAAAATGATAGGCTTATATGATTTTTTTAATGGGTAAGAATAATAAAAAAAAAATGAAGTTCAATTGAAAATAAATAACATATATCTGGTCTTCTCGAAAAATTAAAAAATAAATATGTATCTAGCGTCTACTTTAGTGGACGCTAATAGTTAGTCATATAAATATAAAAAAAAAACAAAAAAAAAATCAAGTTTTCAATTGAAAATAAATAATATATATCTAAAAATAAAAAATGGTATATATATATTAAAAATAGAAAAAAATTATAATTATTACCCAAAAAATTTTATTTATTTTTTCTATAGGACTTAATTTTAATAGACTAATATAAATTGTTAACAATTAAAAAAAAAAAAAGTAATACATAAACTATCAACGTCGATCTCTACAGGTTGACTTTGATAGTCTAACTATGAACGTCAACTAAACTAAATATAAATTATTGGATATTTAATCGATTGTGATAGGATCAAAGGATCGATCGGTCATAACGAATTAGTTCGATTGGTTGTGATATGATCAAATGATCGATTGATCATCCGATCAATCATAATGAATTAGTTTGATTGATCATGATATGATCAAATGATTGATCGATCATCCGATTGATCCTAGCAAATTAGTTCGATTGATTGTGATTTGATTAAAGGATCGATTGATCATCCGATCGATCATAGCGAATTAATTCAATTGATCATGATATGATCAAATGATCGATTAATCATCTGATAGATCATCCGATTGATCTTAGGGAATTAGTTCGATTGATCGTGATATGATTAAAAGATCGATTAATCATCCGATCGATCATAGCGAATTAGTTTAATTGATCGTGATATAATCAAATGATCGATCAATCATCTAATAGATCATCCGATCGATCCTAGGGAATTAGTTCGATTGATCATGATATAATCAAAAGATCGATCGATCATAGTGAATTAGTTTGATTGATCGTGATATGATCAAAAGATCGATCGATCATCCGATCGATCATAGCGAATTAGTTCGATTGATCATAATAGGATCAAATGATCGATCGATCATCCGATCAATCATAGTGAATTAGTTTAATTGATCGTGATAGAATCAACTATTCAATCTAACATCCAATCGATCATAATAAATTAGTTCGATTGATCATGAAATATGATCAAATGATTGATCGATCACCGATCAATCATAGTGAATTAGTTCAATTGATTGTAATCAATCATGTTCAATCTAACATCCGATCGATCATAATGAATTAGATTGATCGTGAAATAGGATCAAATTAAAAAAAATAATATATATATAGTTTAAAAAAATTAAAGTTCTAAATAAAAATTAAAGTTTTGATTAAACTTGACACAATGTCTTAGTTTTAATTTTTTTTTTTTTATATATATAGTAATTACTATACTCTTATTAGAAATATATATATATATATATATATAATAGATTATCATTTAGTGGACACTAATACCCTTATGAAATATATATATATATATATATATATATATATATATATATAGGAAAACCTACAATCTGATCGGTCTGCAAAAGATGGTTTTACATCCACTAGGACAATGACACCTCATGTAAAGGGAAAAATGCAAAAAAAAAATCTAAACCCTCCCATAGCCGATTTTCATCTAAAGAGAAGAGAAAGAAAAAAAAAAAAAGAAGAAGAAGAAGCCACCGTGATGTCTTCCTTCGATGGGGGCGTCCGCCTCTTGGAACAACGCCGTGTGTCCTAGTCGCGGCTTGCCAGCTACGGCGTCGTTCCTAAAACGAGCAAGAGGAGTACCAGAGGGAGCAAGGCTAGCTGGGCCATGCCCACCACGATAACTACTATAGCGGCGGTCGAGAGCTTCTTCGACTTCTTCCCAACGGATTCGGGCCGGGTTCTCGAGACGGTGTGGTGGTGATGGAAAGAATGGATTGCGATCCGGTGAGTTTATTTTTGGTTTTTTGATGGGTTTGCTTGATTTGGGTATGGTTTTTGGTTTTTCTTTGGTTTTGCTTTGATTTCAGGATGATAAAATCCCAAAAAGGGTTAACCTTCCCTCTAGGTTTTAGTTTTGAATCTAAAATAAGTTTTGAAGTATTAGAATCGATTTTTGAGGCATTAGAATTGATTTTTAAGGCATTAGAATCGATTTTGAGTTTGAATTTTGTGTTTTTGGTGTTTTCCAGCTTGGGTTTGGAAAATGAATCTGGAGATGGGTCACGCCTGGACCACTCATACTAGGTCGCATGAAAATAGATTGGTTTGACTGATGAGTGCAGACAAAATGAAGTCGCTGGTGGTTTTACTGTCGCCGGAGCAGGTGGGGTGGTTTGGTTCTTTGTTTGAGTTCATCCGGTGTTTTGAGCTTATTTTATCAAAATAAGAATGATAATGTGTCACTATGGGTTTGGATGCTGTAAAAACCCCATTTTGCAGATGGGCTGTATGATAGTAGCTCTTATATATATATATATATATATATAGGATTATCACGTCCACTTTTTAGTGGACGCTAATTCTCTTATTAAAATAAAAAATTTGAAAGGCGCCCAAATTAAAAGGCGGGATCCATTGGCGGGGTGGGTGAAATTTTTTTTGTATCTCCCCCTTTTTCTTCTTCTTCGCCTCGTTCTCCTCATTCTCTCCTCAACATATTTCTCAGCAAGCCCTCCAAGAACCCTTCCGACAAGTCCCCATTTTTATCGCCATTCTTTCTTCCTTTGTTTTCCTTTTCTTTCTCTAGCACACGTTCTCTCTGTCTCTCTGTTCTTGGTTTTTATAGCCGAATCTCACCGTCTGAGCGAGAGAGATTGAGGTGGATTTTGTTCGTTGTTAATTTGCTGTTAGTTTATTTGATGAAATCTTTTTATTTTTAAATTTTGATTGGGTTTTGGAAATTTTGTTTGCAGGGGATCGTGTTCAAGCACCGAAGAGCCAGAGAGAGAGAGAAACGGAGCAACTGAGATTCTATTTGGTTTGAGTTTCAAGTGTCTTTGTTTGGAATGGATTCTATTTCTTTTAGCCCCAATAATTGAAATAAAAGAACTTTGGGTTGGTTTCATCTCACTCAAATCATCTGCGTCCTTTTAATCTTTTCGTTGTAATTATGTTTTAACATATAGCTTCATATGCCTTTTTTATTTTCTTTGGCTGTGTCATTGATTCAGTAAAGTATCAAGCTAAGCCCTGATCATTTACACAAGCACTAAAAGTGACAAATTATGTAGTTTTCAATTAAGTATGGAACTACCTTGTTGACTGTGGGGAAGAACATTTCTTTTATTAAATAATGTAGCAGCTTTTGACTGTTGTTAATGTCATAAACTTCTATTAACTGTTAGTGTTAACGTCTTTGTATTGACTTTGTTCCTTTTATACTTGCTATATATCTATAACAAATACCTTTCTTTTTGTTTTTATTCTTTTAACTTTACTTTTTGCTTCTGTGGTTTGATCCCTTAAAATTTTGCATATTTGATTCTACTGGTTTGGTTTTGACGCTCTCTTAAACTATCTGCTTCATATATTTCGCAAAGATCAAGCAGAAACTGAGGATAACTCCTATTACGTGGGAAGGGAAGTTCAACTGGCAAATATCTAACACTCTGCACAAGGGACTTAGAATAACTAGATGCACTAGGAAACAAGTAAAACACATAGATGATGGTTCAGTTCAGCATCATCTTTGAAAATGTTGAGGGCTTGATTATGTGTTCTAGAGATGAGGTAAAGTTGTGGAGGTTGTACCAACCCCTTGAGCCGTGCAACTGCTCCCCACCATTTTGAGTACTTATGCTCATTATCTAAACCCCATTGTAAACCACTTGAACCACTTAATTATGGTTAAAGGAGTTTTTGACCACATGCACAAATTTCCTTATTAGCTTAGGGAACTCAAAAATCAATCTTTCCCACTTATTGATTGAGAGCCATTAATATGGTTCAACCCATAAATTACATGGAGATCTGATTCTCAATCAAGTTAGATACCTTAACATCCTTTTTTAACATCAACCCCAAAATCTAACAAAGGCATTATTCTTTTGACTTGCTTGTTAGAAAAGGGTGAGTAACGCCTTATTATCTAACCTAACCCCATTATTGTTAATCTCTCTACTGTTCTTTTGGATGATATGTATGCAGGGTTTGGCGCAGCAACAGGGCAATTGGTTGAGAGTCATAAGATATTGGCTTGGAGCTTTAGCAATTCATAAGATATACTTGCAGATATGTTATCTTTTAAATGAACTACTAATAAAACAGCATTACTTCTCTTCTTTAGGTCTTAACCAATGTGATCTTGAATGGAATAGACATTCTAAATAGAAGTTTATTTTTTCTTGTAGAGTGTCTGTAAGAATAGTGGTGGAGGCCCTGTTTTACATGCTTTAAGTGTAATGTTTGATTATGTTCAGATCTGACCTATTTTATAAATTATTTGTTTATCTGAGTTCATTCTTGAAGATATGGAGAGGGCGATTACTGGAGATTTGGTGTCACATATACTTCTGTTTTCAACTCATTTGCTTAAGGCTGTCAATTTTACAGCTGAACTTGATTGGTGAGAATCATATGAACAACGAGTTCTCCTGTATTTCTCATGGTTGATCTTTCTTTTTCTGTTTGCCATTGGAACTTCATCAAGTGTTAATTGATCTTATTGCAGGTTTGGTGTGAGTTAAGCTCGAATACGACACTAAATACTTTCTAAAACAATTCAAAGGTTGTTGGTCCTTTTGGTTTCCTTTTTGCTATTCTTTTGGGACTCATTGAGGGCTTTCCTTCGAAAGATGTAAGCTTACATTAATTTTCTGGGGCCTTATCTTTGAAGCAGTTAATTCAAGGATGAGCTTGAACCCCACCATTGAGGGCTTTCCTTCGAAAGATATAAGCTTACATTAATTTTCTGGGGCCTTATGTTTGAATTCGTTTCTTGTACAAATTTGTGTTTGTGTCAACAATTCAAGGAGCAAAGAGTAGAGAACTTCTCTTGTAATGCCTTTCTTATGATTATTATTATTGTTAGATGAAGCTGTTGGTTGCCCAAAGGTCAAAGTAATGCTTTTATACATTGATTAATTAATTTGTTTATACATTGTTTTTGTAGTGTACAGCATTCATCAGTGACTACCCCATTACCCATGTAACTCAACTTGCAAATCCCTTTCTTGGCCTGCCCCTCGAATTTGGTAAAAATTGGAGTCTTGTGGAACTTCTGAACAAGGGAAATGCGAAGGTGCGCAAGTTTTCATCCCACCTTGTTATCTTGTATAAAAATGACTGGATATGATTAAGTCTTCAACTATATGACATGCAGATAATCATTCACTTGTATATGTTATAAAGGGTAAAGTTTTGTTCGTTTCAGGCCATTTCGGATATATTGAATTACCAATTTGAATATATCATCCCAGCCATGTCAGTGAGTTAAAAAATGATGTTGAGCTTATTGTTCTTTTGAGTGTTCAACACCAAGGCAAGTTTCACCAACTGAGCAACATAAAGCCAAGGTGAAGTCACCAAAATTTTACTTTTACTTGTTCTCTGAATTGTTCCTCTCTTTATATTGAGAAAAGATAGAGGAGCTCCTTGTTTCTATTTTCACTTTCTATTAAGAAATGAAGTGGTTCATATCAAGAATCCTAAAGGGTCATATTCATAGAAATGTACTGGCCTTGTAAATGAATGTTTCATTGATGAGTAAAATGTTGATGGACTGATTGGTGTGATTGATGGATGGTATAGTCAGGTTTAATTGGGGATAGATGGAAGTTGAGAAATATATTCCACCAGGGAGGATAACTTTCTTTTGGTTTTGCCCCCCCTTCATGGTTGGAAATGATAGTTGTGGCAACAAATTAGTTTCTTGTTTTTTTGAAGAAAGTTTTGAAGCATGTTGTATATTGTTTATGCATGTTTATGATTAGCTGGGATAGATGCAAGTTCCCCCTTCATGGTTGGGAAATGATAGTTTTGACAACAAATTAGTTTATGTTATTTTGTTTAGAAAGATTTAAAGTATGTTGTATGCTCTTTCTTTATACAAGAGATGGATTAGATGGCCTACGAAAATCTTCTATGATACATATTCTTTCATATGTTTTATATTGTTGATGGCATATTGTATCGATTATGTTCCATTTCTTTCTATTTGGCCACTAGTCACGAAGAAGGTTAATGTATGTGTTTTTGTATGCGCGGGTGCACACACGCATATGTATGCATGTATGGCTTAGGTTATTCCAAACACTTGTGGATGCTATAAAAGTTTTGTTAAAGGTTTGGCAATTAAGTGTTTGTATTGTTATTATTCATATGATACTAATGAATGGCTCCCAATTTTCAGGTTTGACATCAATTGAGGATGATTTTTCTTCGGATGGGGTAAGACCTGATTTTAATAATGTCCAACACATTTGTGTTTTGGCATCATGTCTGTTTTTCAGTTTGACATTTTTATTTAGTTGGATTTTGATTAAACGAGATTTTTGTTGAAGTAATATTATTATGGCTGTGATGAGTTGGCATTATAAAAGGGGATTAGCACATTAGGGACTTGATCAATTAGGCTAAAACTAAATAAGGCACAAGTTACTTTAAGGTCACATGAAGATAGTAAAGTGTTTGAATTTTTATTTTGGAGTCTAACAATAGTTTTAGAATAAGTGAGAAATGCTACATGGGGAGAGAAATAAGAATAGTAGATTGGAAAAATTAGTTACAGAGATTATGGGATTAAGGTATTTTTTTGTCATGACATTTTTATTATTATTTTTCATTAGGACCATTTATATATCTTTTGAATATGACATTTTTGGTATTCTTTTGTTATGATATTTTTATTATTATTTTTTATTAGGATCATTTATATATCTTTTGAATATGACCTTATGTTTTAAAATTGCTTTAAAAAAAAAAAAAATTTATTAGGGTTGAATTGACCCTAAAATATCATATTTTATTTATTTTTAGTAGGGTTGGCAATTTTGACACGACCCGTGAACCTGATACGAAATTAGTGGGTTTTGGGTTTATGCTTAATGGGTTTGGGCCGTTTATCTTATTTAAGGGTGGGTGTCAAGTCATCTGCGGGTGACCGTCAGGACTTGTTTAAGTTTTTTTTTTTTCACCTAAAGAAAAAATTAAAAAAGAAAAACACTTAAATCTAATTTCATGATTCTCACTTCTAAGGGTATTAAAAAGAGCTTATTTAGATATCACACATATGTTGTTACTTCAATTCAAAGGGTATTAAAAAATATATAGCACATTCATTATTGTTTTGTTTTGTTTATTAAGTGTTTGTTTTGTGCTAGCTAATCGGCTTATTAAGTGTTTGTTTTGTTTTGTATATTGTAAATTGTAATGATGTGGTTTGATTTGGTGCTAGCAAACTAGGAGTTTAATTTTAAGAGATGAATTGCTAAAATTATTATTTTATTTAAAAAATTGCATTTTAAGCTAAACGGTTGATTTATTAGACACGACACTTGAACCCGCTTTAAGATAAACGAGTTCACGTCGTATGGGTGACCCATGTCCCATCAAACCCGTTTAGTTTAAACGGGTTCGTGGGTCATATGTCTGACCCATGAAATTTCATGGGTCGTGTGGAGCCCGACCCGTTTAGTTAAGCAATTAGTATGCAGGTTTAAACGGGTTGCTAGTCAACCAGGTTGTAAATGGGTCGTGCCGGGTAACTCGTTTTGCCAGCCCTAATTTTTAGTTTTTTAGGACCTACAGTGGACGCTAATGGTTATTTTATTTTATTTTTAATTTTTTTTAACACTATTAGCGTCCACTTGGTTTGGACGCTAATAGTTGATTTATTATTATTATTTTATTTTAGAGCATTAGCATCGACTATGAGTCGACGCTAATAATTTTTAATTTTTTTTTAACACTATTAGCGTCCACTTTGGTGTCGATGCTAATGATACCATTAGAGTCGGACATTTAGTGCCCGACCCATTAGCATCAAACGTCGACGCTAATACTATTAGCGTCGACAAAGAGCCCTTTAGCGTCCAAAAAATGTCGACGCTAAAGGGCTGTTTTCTTGTAGTGTTAGTAACAATTATTATCATAAGGATAGTATGGACTTGATGCCTTATGATTTGGGAGGTTAGTAGCATCTAGAAGAGTAAGGAGGTATAACAGAATGAAGTTTGGTATTACAAGGGAATGTATGATAGCAGGGCAGCAACTGCAAGTAACAGTATTAATAGCTCAACAACCTGGTGATGGTTAAAGGATATTCAAGGTGTTAGCACATGCTCTTTTGGGTGGTTCCAGCTATGACAACTGATTGAAGGGGTGGTGATAGCCTGCAGATGTTTTCCCTTGTAATCACTATAGTATAAATAGTATGCATTTCTTTCTTGTTGAATTACTAAAGTTTTGATCTTGTAATTAGTTTAGTTTAGCTAGATATTTTGTTTAGCTAGGCTCCTTCTTGGTGTAAGAAGAACTATTACATTGGTTTGATCAATAAAAGTTGTAGAATCCTTTTCTTATTTTCTTTTAGTACTACTCTATGATTAGTCTATACACATATGAGGGAAATAGAGTGTAACAAGTGGTATCAGAGTAGCACTGTGATGTCTTACATCGCCTGGGTATGGAGATGGGGATATGCTTATATGTATACTTACACCCTTAATGACAGCAACGCGTTTTAAAGTCGTGATGGTCATGATCTCATTAGAATTTCGTAGTTAAGCGTGTTTTTGCGAGAGTAGTACCAGGATGAGTGACCTCTTGGGAAGTTTGGTTCGGGGGAGTAAAAAACAGACAATATTATGTATCATTGGGGTGGGGTATTAGAAATGGTATCAGAGTCATTACCTAGCCTGAGATGGGGGGAACGTGCACAAGCCCATAAAGGTTGCTAGCGGGCATTCGTTGGGACACCAAGAATGGGCTAATCCCATGAGGGTCACCAGTGGGGACGCTGAGTCTTAAAAGGGGGTGATTGTGATGTCCCATATCGCCAAGGTATGGAGATAGGGATATGCTTATATGTATACTTATACACTTAATGACAACAATGCATTTTAAAGTCGTGATAGTCATGATCCCATTAGAACTCTGCAGTTAAGCGTACTTTTGCGAGAGTAGTACCAAGATGGGTGACCTCTTGAGAAGTCTAGTTCGGAGGAGCCAAAAGAGGACAATATTGTGTGTTATTAGGGTGAGGTGTTAGCACTTTCTTGAGGAGCAATGGCAGATGGTACTCACATGAACAGAAACTTGAATGATTCCTTCAAGCATAAGCATCACCTTCTAGCTTAATGGTGGGTCTTAAGAGAGGGACCTTCTTGAAGGAACCAAATGGCAATCATCACAAACCTCTCCAGCTTCTTCATGTCATTGAGGGCTTCTGGATCATCTTCAACTAGACCATCCTCTATATCCAATTTCTAATGGTGCAGCCCATTTTGATGTTCAAGTAGTGAAAGATCATGGAATCATTGGTGTATTGTTTGAACCATCATAAAGATCTTAAGTTCGAACGTTGACTAGCTTCGTCAATTAATACCATTGAAATTAAATATTCCACTTGAGGAAAAGTGTTAAAGTGTTGGTTAAATGATTAAATTTATCTCTTCTTATTAAAGTTTTGAATCACTTAAGATTTACAAGACTACCTTGGAAAGAGTATTTGATTATGCATTTAATAAACATAATTAGAAAGGTATATATTAATGCATGCAAGACTTTGACGAGAATACAATATTTGGTCATTCAAAAGTCTCTTCTTTTTTTTTTTTTTTTTTTTTTAAATTTCCATTAGTTGCTTTTGGAATTGCATTAGCCAACAGAAACTTGTTCTTGAATATGGTAGAAAATATGATGATTGAGGCCATGGCTGAAGAGGATAGCTCCTGTTGGAAAAACATAAACATAAAAAAAAAAAATAGAGTTTTATAGTTTGTACCTTTTATCAAGAACTCACAAATAAGGATTTTTGGTAAGTGTTCTACAATGTATAGTGATGCCTTTCACGTTCAGAATTTGAAAGAAATACTCAATGGTAATGTTTTGTTACAAGAACAAAACATATATGTCCACAACTTAAATGATCTATGATGGAGAGAATATAGAAGAGAATTGAGAGGTTCCGAATTTCTAATTCTGAACTGATGGAATGAAATCTATTGTTTAACTTCTATCTCAGGGGTATTTATAACCAACCAAGAGACACAACTCTTGGTTAAGAGATACAACTCTTAGTTAAGAGACACAACTCTTGGTATTATATGGACCAGCTTCACTATGGGTATATTCAATTACTAACAGCTCCTGTACTGGTTTATCTGATATGCAGGAGTGAACTTGTATGAGATCAGGAACTAGTCCTGCTTGATGATGATTGTGATGCAGAGTAGGAATCTTTGCTGTCTGAAGGAGATTCACTAACACTTATCATGCATGTAGCGAGGTACTACTGAATTAAGCTTCCGAAGAACATGGAGAATTGGACATGTTCTTGGGTTTTACTGTGATTTAATATGAAATTTAATATAAAACTGTCAATTCCGCTCGTATATTGACAGTTTTCATCAAAATTTCGAACAAAAGTTGGAAGAAAACGGATGAAATTAGCTACTCATCCAGAGTCATAGACTTGCCAACGGTAAAGTCATATTCATCTTGACTTACAAAATTGTCCACTTCTTCCAAGACTTGAAAAAGTTAAAAATAAGGGCGGGTAGCTTCAGGTACCTTTCACACGTACAAACTCTGGTGTGAACAACTCATGCATTTTGTAGAATTAATACTATTGCTTGGCCTGTAGAGGAAGGAAACTCACATGCATCAATCGAAAGTCCCATATCAAAAGAATTGATGGGCTATGGACCCGTCTAGAGGAAATAAAGACAAGTCAATAGTCATTTGATTGAATCTTCTGCCGGATTTCTTCCAAATAGCTGTTTCTTCTGAAAAATGTTACGGAAGAGGTATTTCTATTTCCTATGAATAGAATAAAGACAAGTCAATAGTCATAGAACGCCGAAGAAAAACAAAGCACGTCGGCTAAATTTCATCTTTTACTTTTGACGAAATGTTCCCTCAATTCTTTTTTCCTTTGGCCGAGGTAAAGATCATGTCTGCTGTAGATGGTTTTTCATGAAAAGTAACACTCTTTCATGCCATGGCTTTAGCACTATTATGTATTTCTCTCATCACCTTGTTGCTTCTTGTTCAATCGGCGAACTTTCTGCGTGTTTGCCAGCGTAGCATCATCGACTTCTAAATGGCTAACAAACTTTAATGCTTCAGTGTGAGCCATTTTTTGTAAACGAATTTTAATAGTCGAGAGGGAAAGGACGCCAATTAGATTGGCTCAAGTGGTAAGGGTCTTGTTCTTGATGATATCTCTATTCAGTTTAAGGTTTGAATTCCTTTAGGGGCAAATAATTCATTGAGGTCACGCCCATCAGCTTATCCAATTTGTGAGGAGCAAACATTTTGTTCGTGTCCAAATTATAAGGGAAGAAAAAACTCTCAAATAGTTGAGACTTTTTTTTTTTTTTTTGACATGTCCGCATAAGAGGGGTGATGAGAGATTTGAACTAGTGACCTGCACTTTTAATAGGCTTGAGACTCCAAAATAGTTGAGACTTGAGAGTGAAAGGAGTGGACGGAAACTTCAGGAAGACCTGGAAACCAACTTGGTCCTATCCAATTAGAATAATGGTCCTCCGTTTCACTAATAGCTGGGGTCCAACTATATAAGCAAATATTGTCCAGCTATCCCTTGCCTTCTTTCGTTCCAAAAAAAAAAAGAGCAATGGAAATGAATCCACAAAACAAAACAAAATCTTAATAATTATAAAATAGTTGAGACTTGAGAGTAAAAGGAGTGGACAGAAAATTCAGGGAAGACTTGGAAACCAACTTGGTCCTGTCCAATTGGATTAATGGTCCTCCTTTTCACTAATTGCGGGGTCCAACTATCTAATCAAATATTGTCCAACTTGAAGAAATTCATAAATAGATGTAGAAATAAGATAAAAGTGAAAATAAAATAAAAGAGACAAGATTTTAATGTGATTCGGTTTATGACCTATGTCCACATATAAAGCCCTAAGGGTTATATTAAGCTCTTATTGAATAAATTATTTTAGAATACAAATGGTCTATATTTATAGGAATGAAGAGATTGTACAAAATGGTATAATTGATAAAATCAAATCATGCATATTTAATTCTAATTTGATTTTATTAATTACAATTAATTCTCATAATATCAAATCTCTAACTTTGTGGTCACTCAAATATGCTCTAACACAACTATCACTTGCCTTCTTTCATTCCAAAAAGAAAAAAACAGAGCAAAGGAAATGAATCCCCAAAACAAAACAAAATCATATATATATATATATAAAAGCCGAATCACTCTTAGAATTGCCTTAATATTGCGATGTGTGGCGTAAATCCAATTTTTTTAAGAATAAACTAGTTTTTTAAGGCATAATTTTTGAACCGATTTTTTAAGAGTTGACCAGTTTTTCAATAGTGAACCGGTCATTAAATTAGTTTCATTAAAGGCATTTAATTATATTTCATTAAATTCAAAAATTTAATGTAAGATATTAAGTATTATTAATGTCTAAATCAAATAAGGAAACAAATAATACAAATCAAATTACTATGTATTAATACTTTTAGTCACTTTAATATTTTAAATTCAAATTTAGAAAAGGTTAGAGAATACGAAGTGTTTTCCCACATATACTTTGTGCATGTAATAATAGATAATTTATAAAGTAAGATTTTTTTTTTTTTTTTTTTTTCCTTTCTAAATAATAAGCGATTGAAAAATAATTAGATTAATAATAGATTATTTACAAAGTAATAAGGCCTACAAAATAAAGATTTCCCAATTATTTTGGATTTTTTTTTTCTCTCTCAATTTATTTATTGATTTAATTTTTTTTTCTCTATCTTTCCAAGTCTCTCTCCACGCATATACTTCATGATCATATCACCATATATAGCCCATGCTGCCACGCATATGCATACTTGCATAAAATACTCCCAAACCAAAATAAATATATATATACATAATAATTTGGAAAATTATATACCTAAGGTTTTCGGTATCACCTATTAAAAGGGAATTTGAATTCACATGTGAGACGGAGTGTTAAAAGTATTCATTAAATTGTTAAATTTACTTCTTTTTATCGACTTAAACTTTTTGGATAACTAATGATTTAACAATTAAGGTAGGCATGTTAATATCTTGGCATGCACCAAATTAAGAAAGATTAAAAAAGAAAAAGAAAAAGAGATTAGGTTCATCAAATTTAATTTTAAGGATTAATTAATATATGTACTTACTTGAAATGCCAGTAGCAATTTTTCTTGCTACATGCTGATTTTTTGAGTTGCCAATAATAGGAATCGCAAAGACAAAGAAGTGCTACACTTTCAAAACTAAAACCATTAATTATCAAATTTAAGTTCAACTAATGTGCCCACTTAATTAATTCATAGCCAAGGAAATGTGTGGTTAGCAACAATATTGTTTATAGCCAACGGCCTCTCTATCTCAATGTCTTATTCTCCATATAAATGGGAATTAATGTTTTAATAATAACCTGTCTAAGAATTGATAAAGAGAGAGAGTTTATCTTTATTTTTATCAAATTTTAAGGATTAATTAATACATGTATTTAACTGGAATGCCATTAGCAATTTTTCTTGCTACATGCTGATTTTTTTAGTTGCCAATAATAAGAATCACAAACACAAATAAGTGCTATGCTTTCAAAACTAAAACCATTAATTATCAAATTTAAGTTCAACTAATGTGCCCACTTAATTAATTCCTAGCCAAGGAAATGTGTGGTTAGCAATAATATTGTTTATAGCCAACAACCTCTCTGTCTCAATGTCTCATTCTCCATATAAATGAGAATTAATGTTTTGATAATAACCTGTCTAAGAATTGATAAAGAGAGAGCGTTTATCTTGATTTTTAATAATAATAATATTGTTATTATTATTATTGGACTCTAAGAAATTACGCAAAAGATGGGCTAAACGCATGTGAAATGTCAAAATACGAGAATTTGAAGGGGATTACATAGGTTAGGCTGACATATGTGAAATGTTAGGTTTCATTCTCCTAACCATCTCCATATATATCTTTTTCAAATTTACCATTGAATATGTATGATCCATATGTAGACTTACAAATCTAATGATAAATTTGAATCTACTTGAAAAAAGATGGTTAGGAGATAGGTGTGACAAAATGAGGTCTAGCATTTCTTGTTGACATGCTGCTATATACCAAATGAAAACTCTTTATATTACTCAATTATACCATCAGTTAAACATAGTCAATCATCCAAGTTTGCAAAAAGGACATACAAGCATTCATATCCAATTCAATAAATTTTAACTAAATTTTAATTAAATCATAATTAAAGGTGGAAAAGAAAAATGTCATGTATCTTGAGTCTACCACCAGGGTTCATGGGAGAAATGTTAGGTTTTATTCTTCTGACTATCTTTTTTTTCAAATGGATTTAAATTCACTATTGGATTTGTAGGTTTACATGTGAGTCCTATATATTTAATGGTAGATTTAAAAAGAATATGCATGGAAATAGTTGATAAAAGGTGAGGAGAATGAGACTTAACATTTCTCGGGTTGATGGGGCCAAGCACTCTTTACACGATTGGTCATGCCCATTTGACATATTCAAATGCTAAATAGTCTGTTGCATAGAAAAATGGGCACTGGATATGTGCCTTCTACCACGACAAGTACTTGCAAACGTTAGTTCATTTAATTGTTGCCCAATTGTTCTTCAATAATGGCGGTTGATGATGTAGCTGTTACTTCATATCACCATCCAACATTCAACGATGATGGAGCATATTACTTACCAAATTTAGTGATGAGGTGACAGTACAATAACATTTTTTTTTTTTTATATGTCCACACAAAAGGGGGGAGGGGGTTATGAGCTAGCATATTTAATCAAAATTCAAAATCCACTGAATTACAATTATACTTTGCATTTTTCGTTCCATAAACATAAAAAACAGAGCAAAAAATGAATTTTAAATTAAATTATAATCAAAATCTTAATAATTTCTATAAAATAGTTAACACTTGAGAGTCAAAGTTGTGGACAGAAACTTCAGGGAAGACCTAGAAACCAACTTGGTCCTGTCCAATTCGATTAATGGTCCTCCTTTTCACTAAATGCTGGGGTCCAACTATCCCTTGCCTTCTTTCGTTCCTAAAAGAAAAAAACAGAGCAAAGGAAATAAATCCACAAAACAAAACAAAATCTTAATAATTTCTATGAAATAATTGAGACTTGAGACTGAAAGGAGTGGACGGAAACTTCAGGGAAGACCTAGAAACCAACTTGGTCCTGTCCAATTAGATTAATGGTCCTCCTTTTCACTGAATGCTGGGGTCCAACTATCCCTTGCCTTCTTTCGTTCCTAAAAGAAAAAACAGAGCAAAGGAAATGAATCCACAAAACAAAACAAAATCTTAATAATTTCTATATATATATATATATATATATACGTAAATATATTTTGTATGTATACATGATGAAGACGGTGGTGGGCTCTTTGTATTAATTAGTCTTTGGTGGACTTTGAATATTTTTAACTCTTATTACAAGTCATGGAAATCATCATGATGGTCATTGCATGAATCCAAACCGTTAGATTACATGTAGTGTTGTCCCACATTGGTTACATAAATATAATATCTGCATTATTAGCCTGTATATATATAGGCAATTTTTATACATTAATTGTGTTGTCCCACATTGGTTACATAAATATAATATCTGCATTATTAGCCTGTATATATATAGGCAATTTTTATACATTAATTTGTGTGATTCAGTATACAACCTTATTCTCATCACAAACAATTCTCACGATGCCTTGTGTTAGTGTTTTTCGCCTTGTCCTCTTTCTCATCTTGCTACCCATTTTTGTTGTAGCTCAAAATCGTAATATAAGCGTACGTGTGGGGGAGTACTACTATCTCACTGCAGATGATGCGGCTGCTCCATTGCTTTCCAATTCTGGTGATTTTGCTTTCGGGTTTCACCAACTCGACAGTGAGGAGGATTTCTTCTTGCTCGCCATATGGTTTAACAAAATACCAGACAAAACTATAGTTTGGTATGCAAATGGAGACAAACCTGCGCCAAGAGGATCCAAAATTGAGCTAACTCCTGAGGGTGGGCTAGCACTCAGCAATCCTCAGGGTGAAGAGATATGGAGATCGCAATTCACAAGGGGTGCAGCTGCTCACAGCATAATACTGGAAGATACAGGCAACCTCTTGCTTGTAGATGAAAATTCTGACCACTTATGGGAGAGCTTCAAATACCCTACTGATACATTGTTGCCTACTCAAATAATGGAGAGAGGTGGGGTTCTTTCTTCCCGGCAAAGAAAAAACTTCTCACAGGGAAGGTTCCAGTTTCGCTTGCTTCCACATGGAAATGCTATGCTCAATCCCGTAAATAAGCTCAGCAGATATAATGATGATGGTGCATACTATATTAGTGAGACTTCTGATTCTGCCAATGATTCAAATTCTGGTTACAGAGTGATCTTCCATGACTCTGGTTACCTATACATAGAAAGAAAGAGTGGAGAGAGATACTACATTACACAAGAGTACCATGCTAAAGACGCTGCCACAAGCTGCTATCACAAAGCAACTCTTAATTTTGATGGCGTTTTCACCATTAGTCAGCACCCGAAGAATCCCACCGCCAACGATAGATGGACTGTAATTCGAAGCATACCAGATAATATTTGCCTTGATTTAGAAACTGGCTTGGGTAGCGGGCCTTGTGGGAATAACAGTATCTGCTCAATCGGGGATGATCGAAGGCCGAGTTGTAATTGCCCACCAGGATTTTCTTTGACTGGAAATGACCAGTACGGCACCTGCGAACCTGACTCCATACAAGGCTGTGAAGAAGATGGGAAAACTCCACAAGAAGCTGCTTCATACAATTTAGTGGAGCTACAAAACACTGATTGGCCTCGCAATGATGGCGGGTCGTTTAGGATTTATGATGTGGAGAACTGCAAAGCATCTTGCTTGCAGGATTGCCACTGCGCTGCAGTTGAATATAAAGACAACAAGTGTTGGAAGAAGCCGCTACCGCTCTATAATGGAAGACACGGTAGGGAAATCAAGGGGACTGTTTTCCTTAAGGTAAGAAAAAACCAGCGGGAGCATCAAGTTCCGGAGGCAACAAAAGACCAAGGCACTCTGATTATTGTGGTATCAGTCCTACTAGGTACTTCGGTGTTTGTGAATCTCTTATTTGTAGGTGCATTTTGTTTGGGTATTTTGTACTATTACAAAAAGCAGCGCAAAAGAATTAGTCACCTAGATGATGGTGTTGTGGAAAGGAATTTGCGCCAATTTACCTACAAAGAGATGATGGAGGCTACCAATGGGTTCAAGGAAGAACTTGGAAGAGGTTCCTGCGGTATTGTTTATAGAGGGAAGTAGAAAACGGTGCTATTGCTGTCAAGAGGTTAGACAGAGTGTTTGAAGACAGCGACAAGGAATTCAAAACTGAAGTGAATGTGATAGGCAAAACGCATCACAAGAATCTGGTCCGGCTGCTTGGGTATTGCTGAGGGACAGCATCGTATGCTGGTGTATGAGTTCTTGAGAAATGGCACTTTAGCTAGCTTCCTTTTGGGGATTCCAAACCCAGTTGGACCCAGAGGATTAATATTGCCATTGAGGTTGCGAAAGGACTAATCTACTTGCATGAAGAATGCAGCAGCCAGATTATTCATTGCGATATAAAGCCGCAAAATATACTTCTTGATGAGTATTACAGTGCTCGAATCTCGGACTTTGGATTGGCAAAGCTTTTGTTGATGAATCAAAGCAAGACCAAAACTAACATCAGAGGTACCAAGGGGTATGTTGCACCTGAGTGGTTTAGGACCTCGCCAGTCACTGTGAAGGTTGATGTCTATAGTTTCGGTGTCTTGCTGCTAGAGATCATTTGCTGTCGAAGAAATGTGGATATGGAGGCTGGAGGAGAGAGGGGTATTCTAACTGATTGGGCCTATGACTGCTATCAGCAAGGTAGACTGGATCTTCTGGTTGAAGATGATCGAGAAGCCCTCAATGACATGAAGAAGCTGGACAGGTTTGTGATAGTTGCCATTTGGTGCCTTCAAGAAAACCCCCATCTGAGACCCACTATGAAGAAGGTGATGCTTATGCTTGAAGGAATCGTTCAAGTTTTTGTTCCCCCAAGTCCATGCCCATTTTCTTCCATTAGCTAAAAGCTCCGATTGTTGGCTGTCTTTCTTCATTTACCAATCCATCATGGCTGGATGTTTAGATATTGTACTTGTAGGACTATTGTAGCTGTTAGTTTGCTTTGCTGTGTTAGAAGCTGTTGTAATTGTAGTAGACTCGTTCCATGATTTTCCAGGAGCCATGCAAATAAAAAATTGGATTATGTCTTGCAATATAACTCCCATTTCACTGATGAAAGTTGCCAGTAGGTCCAGTTATCCATTGTCTGTAAAAATTGAAACCTAGGGCAGCAGTACCGTTTATCTCTTGTTTACACATCAGTATATGACCCCAATAGCATAAGTTGCAAGCATTCACTCGCTCAAAGGATGTTCTTTTACGGCTCCAAAAGCCTCCTGAATCCTGATTATACAAGTTTACCAGCATAAAAGTGAAAATTGTTCCATCCATACTACAAGCTCAGCACCCAACCAGATATGCCCAGAGTTTATCCAGAACGAGAAGACTGCAATTATACACTGAATGTGCTCACGGTTCATACAACATATATACTGCATTAATAAACTTTGATAAGAGTTCCTACACATGTAGTAACTTAAAGCTTGGCCAGGAAGGCCTACACCTATGATTGGGCTACCAGGAATAGCATCAGTAAAAAAACACAAGCTGGCTTGCCCATGTAAAGATTTCCATAAAGCCCAAATGCTGCAGCGAAGAGGAACTCCTCAGGCAATTAAACTTGAAACCGTGGCTCTTTCCTTCACTGCTGATTGTGTTCTGAGGGAAAACCAAAACAAAACAAAAATGATTTAACATTTATTGATTTAAACTAAGCTTCCATTGCAGCCATCACAATTACAACCATCCTTTCACCATAATCAACATCTCCACTCCAGCACCAACTATCACAATCCAAAGAAATACCCTAAAAGACTAGTTAAAGTTACAATTGGAGCACCCTAAAATCATTTATATAGCCAAATCTCTTGTACTTTTTTCTTCTTCTACTTAGACATTCTCTTGTATACTTCCTGTGTATTAGGATTGCACCCCTCTGCGTTCTTTGATATGCATTACATTACTTATATGTATATATAATAAATAAATAAAACTTACATAGCCAAATCTAACATAGACAAAAACTAATGTGAGACTTGACATCCATTTCAAAATTCATCCACCCAATGTGAGACTTGATTGTTGGGGTGTCACAATTTTCTTTGCTCAAATTCCTAATTTTGTCAGGGCCTATGTCACATGTTATTAGGTTAGCTCCAGTACCATTTTCCATGACCCAAGAAAGCATTAGATACATGTGTGCTATTCTAGTTAAAGTTACAATTTGAGTACCTCAAAGTCATTTATACAACTAAATCTCACTTAATAAGAAACCAATATGGAACTTAGCATCAATACAATACCTTCACAATTCACCTACTCAATGCAGGACTTAATTTTAAGGTGTCACACCAACTATATTTATATACTATTGTTGTAATGACCCTTAACAGAACAAAGTCATTGTACTTGCTTCATGTAATTCAACCAGAAAACCTTACAGACAATGAAAAATAAAGATGAAATCTTCCTATGGATAATGTTCCAAAATACAATTAAAATAGCTTATTTGATGTGTAATTTGTTAACAAATCATAGACCTCTTTCAAAAGCAAAAATCAAATGGTCAGATACACAAATGATGAGTGACGTCTAATGGACTGAAAGCAAATGCAACACGCTCACTTATTATGTCAACCATTTTTGCTAAATGGGCACTTACCTCTTTCTATATATCATCCATCACATATGTTGCAAAATCAGAGCAACAAACCATATGAAGCCTGAGCTAGCTAGTAATGATCAATAACCTCATCGATCCAACAGGGAATTTAATGTCCATGGCAACTCTAAACCAGAATAGAAACTTTCCCTTAGTGTATGCAAGTTCTGAGCAAATAGAAAACTAGTCTCCAGTAGTTAGCCCAAAATATTTTCATGTTTTATGAAGCAAACTCATATGTAGCTCCTTTCGTAAGTACATCAAGTATCCATAAGTGTACAGACACTAATTAGGATGACTGGGGAGAAGACCATTTACGTGTTTTGTAACCTTTTATAATAAAAAGGTGATTCTCTCACTATTACAAAATGAAAGAAGAAAATTTTGCACTCACTATTACAAAATGCCCTTGTGAACTTGTTTTACCTTTGATTAGAGTATGATACAGCCTGCTTGTTGTCTCTTGCAGGCCCTTGAGTTGTTCAAACTTTTTTAGCAAATCGATCTGAGGCCCATGGACTAGCCAAGGTTTAAGCAGCCCATTTTAGGCCTCCGTCACAATGAAAATATATATATATTTATCTTGAACTTACTAGTACTATCCTAATTTATCTTTTGGTAAACGACAACCAAAATAAAATATTAATCTTGGAACTTACACTGCTGGAAGAAGCTTGAGATCGTATACCATCAAGGGCAACCATAAACTCTGCACGCAGTCGTGCCTCCATCGCTGTCCGTGCTGCACTCTCTGCCTGCAATCGTGCCTCCATCTCAGCACGTGCTGCACTCTCCGCCTGAAGTTGTGCCTGTATCACGGTCCGTGCTGCACTTTCCTCCTGCAACTTCTGCTTCATCTCGCCAAGCTTCTCTTCAAGGGCATCACGCTCCATTTGAACCTCAACAGTTGCCAGTTTCTGCGCCTGGCTCAACCCACGTCTTTGGCCTCGTAGGTGGACTGGTCTGGAACCGAGTACCGACTGAAACAATTCATCCTCGTTTGATGGCGATAGCGCCTCCCCCTCTTGCTGTGACTGCTGAGTAATTAACTCTGTAACTCGCTCCTACATCCCCAAACACACATCAACCAAAAGACATACAAAACTGAGAAATATAAGCATAGTATGAAACTTTTACTTACATAAATCTGTCGTGCAGTTTCATCACTCCATGTGCCATCAGGATGACGATGGCATAGAAGCCATGTCCTGTATTCATTAGGCTGCCGACCAGTCACAGGATCCCGCTGTATTGTTGTTAACAAACAATTAATTAACAAATTAAAACAAAGGTAAAACATAAATAGTTACTTTTGTCATTAATTTTTCTACTCACTGCATCGTAACTCACGGCTGCAAAAGACTTGCTGCCGGTGATTTTGCCCGTCTTTTGCTTTGACCGATTTTCTTTATTTCTATCACTAATGGTCTACACAGGATGAAAATATACAGGTAGTCAATGCAGTGTACAAAATCCATATAAGAAATCCTGCAAATTATTATTATTATTATTATTATTTTTTTTTTATAAATAGAAATCCTGCAAATTATACCTGAAAGTTGAGGGAGAATTTTACCTTAAATTCATCAGTACCAAAGTACGTAATAAGAGACTCCCATTGCTTCTCTGAGACCTCTTTAGGCCGGTTTTGCCTGCGGTCCTCATCATTATCATACTTACTGTAGTCCTTGGAGAGTTTTGCTCGCCAACCCCGGTATCTCCGATTTGCCAACCTTAATATACTGGCTCTTCGCAAGGGTGAATCCGGACTCTCCACCGGCGCTGAAATGAAAAAACAAGGAAAACACATTAGACTATCATATCAAATAAAAGTACTTTTTTTTTTTTTTTTTTTTTAAAAAAAGATATATTAATTAACAAAAATCATATATTTTTCTTACTTACCAACACACCTGAAACAATGTTATCTTTTGCCTCCTGTGGTACTTCCGCCCACTTCTTAACATTAAGTGGTGTATGCACTCTCATCTGTTGGACCACCTCATCCACAAACATCCGCTGATTTGGCCCCACAGCTGAATCAGACATGTCTGAGAACTCAATATCCAACTTTCCATCACTTGTTTCTTGTGCTCTCTTAGCCAACTTCAAGCCTTTTGCAGGCCCTCGTCCTTTCTTTCTGATAGAAGAGGATGCTGACAAGTATTCAGCATAACAACATTAGACAAGAGTAAAGGGGGGGGGACCCTAAAAAATTGACATAATAAATACATATATATAACGAAATAAGTGAATTGTAATTTTATACTTTCTGATGGTGTTAGCGTGTCCACTGAGAGCTCTGATGGCTCTGATGACTTCGCAGGGTGAGGCGTATGCATGGAAGAGTCAGTAAATGGCTGGTCAGAATGAGTGTCCGTATGACCCTGCTGGGATGTATCCATAATGTTCTATACATAAGAGTAAACAAATGGCAACATCAATTACATGTCTATGAGGCCTGTGCACATACAAGATGTAATTGAACCTATTGAAGCATGTTCAATGCTTCATGTGACACATTGCAATGAGTAGATTGATTGTTTTTTCTTCAAACTTAAATCCCAGAATCCAAGGGAAAAATCTTGAGGAACTTTTGCAACCTATGCATAAACACCCAAGTATGACTATGATTCTTGACGAGGACTTGGATTTAAGGTTGGTATCCATGATTCGATGGATGCCAAATGTTAAAGAACAATGTATTACATCTCCATGCCATTCTCCAAACCTAAACTACGATAACTAATAATTCATACCATGATCAACATCATCATCTCCATTACTAAATAACAGGATACATAACAAAATTCACACATATTCATCCAATTTTTCACCACGAAAAAAAAATAAAATAAAATAAAATTCTGACATTTTTTAAGCATAACCAAACTAAGAATCAAATAACCTGAACAAAATGAAGAGGCAAAAAGAAATTGAGAGCCCTGAGCATGATCAGCAACACAATTATGTAGAAACCATCCAACATTTACATCAGCCGTTATTTAATTCATCAAACAAATTTATTATTCACTTAGTGAAACAAAAAAAAATGATATTATTGATAAGCTCATTCATCTAATTTGAATAGACTAAGAAAACCCAGCCAACATCATTGTAATTAGTGTGACCAACTACAAGAACCTAGGTAATTCCCTTTTTCGGTAAATCACATATATCCAATAGATTTAGGACCCACAACCTTCACTCTGTTTTTCAAGAAAGGGCATGCCATTTGAGCAAATGCTAATAAACATGATTTACTCCTTACCACCTTATGATGCTAATAAACATTATTTTCTTGTTCTTCTTGCCCCTACTAGCTATTTGGTTTCTCTTGTATACTTCCTATGTAAATGGGGGCACTCTACACTTTTAATGATAACTCGATTATTTATATATATAAAAAAACCATTTCACAAAGAAACCACCAGCGGTGATGTAAATGCTACATGACAAAGCTTATTTTAATCAAAGCCTCTCTTTTTAGGGTTTAAGTTTAATGGTTTTCATATGCGCCCTCTCCTTCTTCCAACTAGTTGCTTTAAAAATAAATATATTGAGCAGATACTGCAATTTGTTGGTACGACCCCAAGTGTTCCTATAATGTCCCTAGGCGCTACAATTCCACATTGGTTTAGTGCAATCTAAACTATGTGTATATAAGTTTTTGAGTAACCTCTCATTATAAGCTGGTTTTTCATGGTAAGTTCTACCTAAGGTTTGTTACCATTGGTATCAAAGTAGGCCACATTACAGGTTGAGTTACGGAAGGGGCGACCTATAAGCTGAATTAAAATGTCTGAATACTATTGAGTCATTAAATATTGATCAAATAAAAAAAAAAAAATGAAGCTGCCAAAAAGGAAAGGGTTACCACTAGGTCAGTGTTGATAGAGTAGGCTACCGTGGACATCAGATTAGGAAGCGTGGCAGAATATTACGATCCAAGTGTCCCACATTGGTTAAATTGCATTGAACTATGTGTATATAAGCTCTTTGACACCCTCCCCTTATTATAAGCCAGTTTGCAACTATGAGTTCTACCTCACGTTTATTAGGTTTGCACACCTTTCATACCCACTTTTTATCTGCATCATTAACTTCTCAATATCGGGTGAACCGTTAACATAATTCAAAATCAACCATAAAGATAAGAAGTGTGTATACAGGATGTGTGCAAATAATCATTTTTAAAGCCAAAGCTACAATGCAGCAAAGCAAGAAAATGGATAGAGAACTTAATAGTACCATTCTACTTTATTAGAAAAAGGAAAACAAAAAACAAAAGAGAAAATAGTGTAAGGGGTAATAGAAGAGAGACCTGTTGACATGGGGAAGCAACAAAAGTAACAGCCACGTCTTCAAGTGTTCCCTCTTCAACAGTGGGTGCCTCTCCTGCTGCTTCCGTTGTACTTGGACATTGCTCCTCCATCTCCTCATGGTCTTCTTCAGGGCCCCTCCTGCTCCTCCTCCTTGGATATGGATTTGGCTTTGGCTTTGACTTTGGCCTCTTCTTGGTCCTTGTTGCTGCTCTTCTTCTTCTCCTTCTCTTCCTCCAATCCAATATCCGGGCACTCCTCCTCTTCTTTGTACCACTTCTTCTCCTTCCTCCTCAGACATGTTCACTCTTCCCTGTACTCTATATACATGACACACATTCACATTGAAGAAATTAAACCCAAAAAAAAATATATATATATATATATCTCAAAAAAATGGAATTTTGAAGAAATTGGGGAATTGGAGAATTGGGTATTGGGTAAAATTAAAAAATCGAGGGAACATTACCTTGAATCGATGTGGGTCAGATAAAATTTGGGGTTTTAGGGTTTGTTGGAAGATCAAGATTTGCAAAGGGGATTTGGGGCTATTAAGGCGAAATGCAAAACAACGAAACGTATTTGGAAATCGTTTCGACTCTCAAAAGTTTGTCGGGGCTACACTTATACTCGCCACGATAAGCAGAACAGGTATCGCCCGATTTATCGTGCTGAAAAGTAACGTATCGTTACAATACGGGTGGTTCAACCTTATCACGTCGAGGTTGGTGAAGGTGACTAGCGGCTAAACTTCTCGTTTTTAATTATAAACTGTTGTGACCAAAAAAAAAAAAAATTTATAAACTGTTAAGACGACCTCGGAACAAACGTTATAATAAAAGCTGGCACACTTCTTATTATAAATAAATAAATAAATAAGTTACTGTCAGTAGAACTCTCATAATCAGTCAACCTTAAAAGCTAAAATCTATGAATTTAGGTCAAATAAAATTATGAAC
Organism: Carpinus viminea; assembly: GCA_013348765.1. Classification (NCBI taxonomy): domain Eukaryota; kingdom Viridiplantae; phylum Streptophyta; class Magnoliopsida; order Fagales; family Betulaceae; genus Carpinus; species Carpinus viminea. Next base: position 52,961,132 of record CP054668.1, on the reverse strand, counting down.
GAATTAGAGAAAATTCATCCAATTCAGTTTATTAGATTTATATATATTTTTATAGAATATAAGTTTCTTTTAAACTATGTTAGAGAAATTTTTATAAACGATCATGTGTTCTTCAAAGTTTGATCAAGTGAGAAGTATTTAATTTTTAATAATACTAATAAAAAACTATGTGAGAAAGGGACACATGGCAATCTATAATATTCATGGAACATGTCTACTATATACAATTACAACAATAGATAGATTGGCAATAAAGAAGGACAACTAACAATCGGGGGACAACTGCAAGAACAAGTGAAGCCTTCTTCAGCTGACGGAAGAAAATGGGCATGGACTTGGGGGAACAGAAACTTCAATGATTCCTTCAAGCATAAGCATCACCTTCTAGCTTCATGGTGGGCCTCAGAGAGGGACCTTCTTGAGGCACCAAATGGCAACCATCACAAACCTCTCCAGCTTCTTCACGTCATTGAGGGCTTCTGGATCATCTTCCTCTATATCCAATTTCTTATGGTGCAGCCCATTTTGATATGCAAGTTGAAAGATCATGGAACCATAGGTGTACCGTTTGAACCATCTTAGAGATCTTAAATTTGAACCTTGACTCTATCAATTAATAATATTTAAATTAAATATTTCACTTGAGGGTAAGTGTTAAAGTGTTGATTAAATGATTAAATTTATCCCTTTCTATTACCTTTAACTTTTGGATCACTTAATATTTACAAGACTACCTTGGAAACAGTATTTGATTAAGCATTTAGTAAACGTAATTAGAAAGTTAAGCAAGACTTTGACGAAGATACAATATTTGGTCATTCAAAAGTCTCTTTTTTTTTTTTCTATTTCCATTAGTTGCTTTTGGAACTTCAATAGCCAACAGAAACTTGTTCCTGAATATGGCAGAAAATATGATGATTGAGGCCATGGCTGAAGAGGATAGCTCCTGTACTGGTTTTATCTAATATGCAGGAGTGAACTTGTATGAGATCAGGAACTAATCTCCTGCTTGATGATGATTGTGATGCAGAGTTGGAACCTTTGCTGTCTGAAGGAGATTCACTAACACTTACTATGCATGTAGAGAGGTACTACTGAATTAAGCTTCCGAAGAGCATGGAGAATTGGAGATGTTCTTGGGTTTTACTATGATTTATTAATATGAAATTAAATATAAAACTGTCAATCCCGCTCTTATATTGACAGTTTTCATCAAAATTTCGAACAAAAGTTGGAAAAAAGGATGAAATTAGCTACTCATCCAGAGACAGAGTCATAGACTTGCCAACAATAAAGTCATTCATCTTGACTTAGAAAATTATCCACTTTCTTCTAAGACTTGAAAAAGTCAAAAATAAGGGCGGGTAGCTTCAGATACCTTTTACACGCGCAAACTCTGGTGTGAACCATCATGGATTTTCTAGAATTAATACTATTGCTTGGCCTGTAGAGGAAGGAAACTCACATGCATCAATCAAAATTCCCATGTTAAAATCTTCAAGAGTGAACCCCAATGGGGGTTCAACAGTGAATTGATGGGCTATGGACCTGTCTAGAGAAAATAAAAGCTCTCATCTAATGACTTTTTGAGCATATGTTGTCCCTTTTACCCATTTGATTGCCGGATTTCTTCCAAATAGCTATTTCTTCTGAAAAATTTAAGGAAGAGGTATTTCTATGTCCTATGAATAGAATAAAGACAAGTCAATAGTCATAGAACGCCGAAGAAAAACAAAGCACGTCGGCTAAAGTTCATCGTTGACTTTTGACGAAATGTTCCCACAATTCTTTCTTCTTCTTTTTTCCTTTGGCTTAGCTAGGAAAAGATCATGTCTCCTGCAGATGTTTTTGCATGAAAAATAACACTCTTTCATGCCATGGCTATAGCACTATCATGTCTTTCTCTCATCACATTGTTGCTTCTTGTTCAATCGGTGCTTTATTCCACCACTGCTCAAACCTTGACAAACCAATATCCCTTAAACACATCCCTGACTGCCCAGAACAATGGTCCTTTCTGGGCATCCGCTTCTGGTCACTTTGCTTTTGGTTTCAAACAGATTAGGAAGGGATGGTATCTACTAGCCATCTGGTTCAACAAAATACCTGAAAAAACCGTTGTCTGGTCGGCCAATGGAAATAATCTAGCGCCAAGAGGATCCGTTGTTGAACTTACACAAAATGGCGAACTTGTTCTGAAACCCCCAACTGGGAAACAGATATGGAAAGCTGATTTTTCCGGTCCAGGAGTTGCCTATGCAGCCATGCTTGACACTGGAAACTTCGTGCTGGCAAGCCAGGACTCAACCTATTTGTGGCAGAGTTTTGATCATCCGACTGACACAATATTACCTACAAAGACTATGGACAAGAGCAGCAAACTTGTTGCTCGTTATTCAGAAACGAACTACTCTAATGGAAGGTTCTGTTAGAATATATTTCCATATAATTGTGATTGCTTGTTAAATTCTTGTGATTTTGTATTACCTTAATTATATTGTATTCACCTATGACCCTTGTTCTTCAGGTTCCAGTTCACATTGCAATCGGACGGAGACCTTGTGCTTCAAACTAGAGCTTTCCCATTGGATTCTGCTAATTCTCGTTATTGGTCGGCTGAAACTGTAGACACTGGCTTTCAGGTGGTCTTCAACGAGTCTGGCTCTATATATGTTGCAGCGAAAGACGGAAGCATACTTAAGGAGATATCATCAGCTGCTGGTTATAAATTGAAAGGCTTCTATCAAAGAGCAATTCTTGAATATGATGGAGTCTTTAGGCATTATGTATACCCGACAAGCATAACTACTGCAACTGCTAGGAATTGGTCCCATTTGCAAAGCTTCATACCTTCTAATATATGCAATGCAATTCAAGAACGGAAAGGTTGTTAAATCACCACTAATTCCAAAAGCTTAAATTGATAGAAATTGATGAATTTAATCATTTAATTTATATTCTAACACAGGTGGCAGCGGAGCTTGTGGGTTCAACAGCTACTGCATGCTAGACGACGATCAGAGACCGAGTTGCCAATGTCCAGAGGGATACACCTTCATTGATCCAGATGATGTTATGAAAGGTTGTAAACAAAATTTTCTTTCTCAAAGTTGTGATGAAGGGTTGCCAGAAACGGATGTTTTTGAATTTCTTCCCATGTCACATACAGATTGGCCCGAGTATGATTATGAATATTTTAAAGGCCAAACTGAGGATTGGTGCAGGGAAGCTTGCTTGGGTGACTGCTTCTGTGCGGTTGCAATTTACAGAAATGATGAGTGTTGGAAGAAGAAAATTCCCCTTTCAAATGGGAGGAAGGATGAGAGTTTAGCAGGAACAGCCATGATCAAAATAAGGAAAGGCAATTCTACTTTGAATCCTTCAGGTGCAGATCGGTCAACTCTGATCTTCATAGGGTCAGTGCTCTTAAGCAGCTCGGTGTTCCTGAACTTACTCTTGCTATTGGCAGCCTTTCTGGTTATTTTTCGCTTCAATTTTTGGAAGCCAAAGGTGTTTCAAGCACTACACCAAGTGATGCCAGGCATGAACTTGCGAAGTTTCACTTATGAGGAACTGCAAAAAGCTACAAATGGATTCAAGGAAGAGCTGGGGAGTGGTGCTTTTGCAACAGTTTATAAAGGGTCTCTAGGATATTCTGATGATACAATCTATGTTGCGGTTAAAAGGTTGAACAATATGGTGAGACACGGTGATAAGGAGTTCAAAGCCGAAGTGAGTGCTATTGGCAGGACAAATCACAGAAATTTAGTCCAACTGCTGGGATTCTGCAACGAGGGGAGCACCGGCTTCTTGTATATGAATTCATGAGCTACGGTTCTGTAGCAAGTTTGCTCTTTGGAAGTTCAAAGCCTAATTGGTACGGTTAAATCACTGCATATCTCAAAAAGTTAAGTCGATAGGAATATTTAATTGAAATAGTAGGTGAATGACCGATAAAAAGTTTAAATTAAAAACTTTTGTTCTGATACCATGTTAAATCATCTCCTATCTTAAAAGCATAAGCCGATAGAAATTGATAAATTTAATAATTTAATTTATATTCTATTAGGTACCAAAGAATGCAAATTGCATTAGGAATTGCAAGAGGGCTGTTTTACTTGCATGAAGAGTGCAGAAGCCAGATCATACACTGTGATATCAAGCCACAGAACATCCTTCTGGATGAGACATGGACAGCAAGAATTTCTGACTTTGGAATAGCCAAGCTTTTGAAAATAGATCAGACTCGAACGACAACCGAATCCGAGGAACTAAAGGGTATGTAGCGCCTGAATGGTTCCGAAACATGCCTATTACAGTCAAGGTGGATGTTTACAGCTTTGGCATAGTGTTGCTGGAGCTCATCTGCTGCAGGAAGAATTTTGAAGTTGAGGTAGAAGATGAGAATGAGATGATACTAGCGGATTGGGCATGTGATTGCTACAACTATGGGAAACTGGATCTGTTGGTTTCAAATGATGAGAGGGCATTGGATGACATGAAGAGAGTGGAGAATTATGTGATGATTGCCATATGGTGCATTCAGGTGGATCCATTGGTAAGGCCAACAATGAAGAAAGTGGTGCAGATGATGGAAGGAGCTGTTGAAGTCCCAGTTCCTCCGGATCCATCCTCATTTACTAGTTCAATCTAAACATGTTTGAGTCAGATCAAGGATTAGTGTATAATGTATCAAGTAATCCTTTATATGAACTTTGTATCCTAGATAAAACTTCTCCATTTATCATTTTTTATTGAAAAACTACAGAAAATTAACTTCGTACAATACCCGACAGCAACATGAACCATTGACACTTTTTCCACTTTGATTTGATCTGTCCAAAATCTTTCTTTGACCTTGGAATTTAGGTTGACTGAAACACAGTAAGTCGCAGAACAGCCCTCTAGGACCAAGACAAGGGTGCTGTGAATGAATAGACTAGAAATCAGTCAATGGCATTATACAAAGATAACACGGCAACAAATTAATGACCATATTCCTGAAATTGCTGGGAGTGGCTCATAATATTCAAATATTGCATGATGTGTAATATTGATATTGTATGATAATAGTTAATCAGTAATGCTCTATGTCAGCATTTTTATTTTACGATTATTCTACAATGTGACGTGGCAATCTCAAATAATTTTTGCATTTTTTTTATAAATAATGTTACATATGTATATGCTATACCCACGTCCCACTAAGCTAAAACGACAATGCCTATGTCATGACAACTTGTTAATGCCATTTGGCTCTCAGTGGGTCTTATTTGAACGTACATGTCATTTTTTTCACAATTTTAGTGCCTCTAAAATGCCACTCGTAAAAATTTAAAATAACATTGTTTTAAGCTATATATTCTCTTTGAATGCAAGGCTTCTGCATATATATATATATAGTATATGATTTCTGATTTTATCTCTTCTGTTGGTTCTTGGTTATGCAATTATTATTATTTTTTGGACAGTTATGCATAACCCTCACGCAAAGATTGTTCCTTGTGCTTTTGTGACCTTTTCTCAACTGCAACAGACGTAGTACTTAAGTTATAATACAAACCCTAAGAAGATATCAGTGGCTGCCTCTCATTAATATATTCCCTAGAGGTCATCAGTTGGAGTTGCCGGCATGGGAAATTTACATTGGCATAAAAGGGATTGAGATCTTGTGCAATACCTAAGTATTGCATCCAATATGCATGTAATGCTTTTTCTTTGGGGCATTCATTTTGTAATGATCTAGGAAAAACACTAGTTATGACTAATCAATTTAGAATTTTTCTATGATCATTTATAAAGTGTGGTGAGCTAATAACCCACATGTCTCAAGATATTGTAATAATTAACACCCGATTCTTAATTGGGAAGAAGAGTAATCTACGCAAAGTGGGTGATTTATAAAGACACTCACGAATGCTAAGTTTCACATTACTTACTTATTAAGTGAAACGAGCTTTTATAAGTAATATATTTTAGAAACACTTTAAATTAAATTTAGTCATTTTTGGTGATAAGAAATATCATGACTAACACTTTCTTTAAATCGTTACACAATTTGTAACCAAAGAAGAAAAAAAAGTAAAAAGAGTAGTTTGAATGGCCGTCGTATATTAATAGCCAAATTCTACCAAATGGGGTGGCCAAACCATTCCCAAAGGTTTCACCACCCTCAAATCATTTTTCCTGTTGCTTGACGCCAAAAAGCCACCCCATCTTTCTATTTCATTTGTTGTCATGATCTGTAATGAATGGCCCAAATAAAAATGATTTCAATCGTATTGCACCACATCACAATCCAAATAATTAAAGTAATCTATAATCTTTAGAATTGATGCATTTGGGCTTCTTCCCATAGTTGAAAGTTGAAAGCAATATAATGTAGTGCAGAAGATGTTTTTCCCTACTCAAGCTCATACCATGGCTTTAGCACTACCATATTCTCTTACCTTGTTGCTTCTTGGTCTACCTGTGCCATATTCTACCACTGCTCAAACTCCATCATACATAGACTTGGGCTCATCCCTGATTGCAGCAGACCGTGATTCTTACTGGGCATCCCCCTCTAGTGACTTTGCTTTTGGTTTCCAAGAGGCAAGAGATTGTGAAAGGAGGGTATCTCCTAGCCATCTGGTTCAACAAAACACGTGAGGAAACCATTGTCTGGTCAGCCAATGGAGACAATCTAGCGCCAAAAGAATCTGTTGTAAAATTTACTGCAGATGGCCAATTTGTGCTCCATGACACAACAGGGAAAGAGACATGGAAAGCTGATTTAGTCGGTTCAGGAGCAGTTGCCTCTGCAGCCATGCTTCACAATGGAAACTTTGTGCTGGCAAACCAGTCTTCTGCCTATTTGTGGCAGAGCTTTAATCATCCAACTGACACAATATTACCTACAAAAATTATGAACATGGGCGGCAAACTTGTTGCTCGTTATGCAGAAACGAACTACTCTGATGGAAGGTTCCAGTTCACATTGCAACCGGACGGAAATCTTGTGCTTTATACTAGAGCTTTCCCCTTGAATTCCGCTAATGCTCCTTCTTGGTCGAGTGAAACTGAAGGCACCAGCTTTCAGGTGGTCTTCAACCAGTCCGGCTCTGTATATCTTACAACCATCAAAAACAACATGCTTTATACGATAAGTAACGGTTCTTCTGGGGATATCTATCAGAGAGTTATTCTTGAATATGATGGAGTCTTCAGGCATTATGTATACCCGAAAAGCAACGGTTCAAAGGGCTGGCACCCTTTGCCGAGCTTCATTCCTTCTAATATCTGCAATGCTGTTATAGAAGAGACGGGTAGTGGAGTGGGTTCAACAGCTACTGCAGGCTAGGAGACGTTGATCAGAGACCGCAGTGCCGATGTCCAGAAGGATACAGCTTCATTGATCCAGATGATGTTATGAAAGGATGTAAGCAAAAATTTGTTTCACAAAGTTGTGAATGCAGCTTTCCCAGAAACGGATGTTTTTGATTTCCATTCCATGCCAAACACAGATTGGCCTGGATCTGATCATGAATATTTTCATAGCCAAACTGAGGGTTGGTGCAGAGCAGCTTGTATGGGTGACTGTTTGTGTGCGGCTGCAATTTACCAAAATGGCACCTGCTGGAAGAAGAGAACTCCTCTCTGAAATGGAGGACGGATTCCATTGTTCAAACAACTACTCTGATCAAAATAAGGAAAGGCAATTCTACTTTGAAGTCTCCAGGTGTAGATTCTGAGAACAAAGACAATTCTACTTTGAAGCCTCCGGGGAAGAAAGACTGTTCTTCTTTGAAGGCTTCAGGTGTAGATTCTGAGAAGAAAGATGTGTCAGCTCTGATCCTCATGGAGTCAATACTCTTATTCAGCTCTGTATCCCTCAACTTTCTCTAATTAATGGGTTTTTAACTCTGTTTTCAAAAGTCAGCATAGTCTATAAAAGTTGTAGGTCAATCAACTTGGATTCTACAATAAGCAAGTCATGGTTGTCAATTCTCTCCTCTTGTGCGGATATGCCAAAAAATTAAAAAAAAATAAGAGCATAGTCTATAAAAGTCATGTGCTCCCTTTTGTTAAAGCTATGTATAAAATGTTTTATACTTCTGTTTCTTCACCAGTCTTTGATCTTTCTTCTTCTTTCTTCTGTTCCCTCGATAAGTTCTCCAAATATTTGGTATGCTAAATTGTTACCTAATGTATTGAAAAACAAAATTTTGGTTCTTTTGTTAGCAGTATTTAGAGGACCAAATAAAATAGTAATAGTTGGTTACCTTGCTTGCTGTTTTAACCAGCGAACCCATTTCTGGTTAATCGATTCTTTAGTTGTCGGACCATTTTCTGGTTGTATCGGGGCTGTTGTTGGGTTCCCGACCCATTTTCTTCTTATTTCCATGTAATATATATTTCCCTTCTTCTCTCTTTGAATTAAAGGAAAAAAATAAATTAATTAAAAAAAAGGGGTTAATTAGAAAAGATAAACAAAATGTATTGAAAAACAAAAGAGCTTCTCTAAAGCTATTCTATTCATTATTTGAACACAAAATATTTTTCTCTTTCTGTCTCCTGTCTCGTCTCTGATCCCTCATTTCTTTGCCTTTACCTTGGAGACAGATGAAATTTTGTATAGAAAAGTACCTAAATTTAGAAAAAATTAAAACACATGAAGCACCCTGACGCAAGGAACCATACTCAAAAAGCAATCTCTACCTCACCAACTGAATCAAAAATCCAGACTACAAAGCTGATACTTCAATAAATATATCGATCACATACTTGGATACGCTGCTTTTGATGTTATTCACTCGCTGTTCTTGTTTTCAAGTCCTTGATTCGCTTATTTATCGATCAAAAGCTTCATATGCTAAAGAAGGCTATAGTACATAGATGGGTTTGGATTATCTACGAGTGTTCATGGGGTACTTCATCAAAAAAATGAAGGGACCGTCTTTTCTGTCGTTCAACTTGTCCCCAGACTGGTTTGGTTTATGTTTGCAAAATGCCTGAAAGAAAAGGCTTTGCGACCGGGCAAGCAAGTTCATGCAATTTTGTTGACTACTGGGATTGACGTGAAAGTGTTGTCCTTGAATTCAAAGCTTGTTGGGATGTATGCAAGTTGTGGGGACGTAAGGTCGGCGAGGCTCGTGTTCGATAAAATTCAAAACCCGAATGTTTTCGCGTTGAATTGGATGGTACTGGCTTCCGCGTTTAATGGGTATTATGAGGATGCTATTGGGTATGCTTGTTTGATGCGGCGAAGTGGGAATTCTTGGCAATAAGTTCACGTTTTCAATTGTGTTGAAAGCATGTGTTGGTTTGATAGATGTAAAGAAAGGAAGAGAAGTTCATGCTGTGGTAAAGAAAATGGATTTTGAAAATGATGTGTCGGTGGCAAATGCTTTGATTGATATGTATTGTAAATGTGGGAAAGTGTGTCATGCTCGCCGACTGTTTGATAGAATGGTTAGTAGAGATGTCGCTTCTTGGACATCGATGATATGTGGTTACTGTAACATGGGAAAGACTGAGCAAGCGCTTGTGTTGTTTGAGCGGATGAAGTTGGAAGGACTGGAACCGAATGATTTCACATGGAATGCAATGATAGCTGGTTATGCTCGGTCTGGAGATACCACTAGAGTGTTTGCACTTTTTTCTAGAATGACTAGAGCAGGGTTGCTTCCTGATTTGGTTACTTGGAATGCGTTGATTTCCGGCTTTGCACAAAGCCATGAAGGTGGCAAAGCATTCAAATTGTTTCGCAATATGTTGGTTTTGGGATTAAACCCAATGGCGTGACTGTGGCAGGACTGCTCCCTGCATGTGGATTGATTGGGTCAATTGAAAGAGGGAGAGAAATTCATGGGATGATCTACAGGATGGGGCTCGATATTAATGTCTTTGTTGCTAGTGCTCTTATTGACATGTATTCAAAATGTGGCAGTGTTAGAAATGCTCAATGCGTCTTTGACAGGATTCCTGTCAAGAATATCGCATCATGGAATGCCATGATTGGATGCTATGGGAAGCATGGCATGGTTGATTTGTCAATACAGTTGTTTGAGAGGATGCAAGAAGAAGGAATGCAGGCAAATGAATTGACTTTTATTTGCATTCTTTCTGCATGCAGCCATAGTGGTTTTAGAGAGGAAGGTGTGAATATTTTAGGACAATGAAAGAGGGTTATGGGATTGATGTTGGAAAGAGCATTATGCTTGTGTTGTTGATCTTTTGTGCCGTTCAGGTAGGATGGTAGAAGCTTATGAGTTGGTGAAGGATATGCCAACACAAGTCCCAGAGTCAATTGTTGGAGCTTTCTTGAATGGCTGTAAAATCCACGGAAGAAAAGATCTGGCTGAAATGATGGCGGAGGATATGCTGTCGATGGAGTTGAAGAAACCTGGAGGTTATGTGGCACTATCAAATATTTATGCTGCTGAAGGAGATTGGGAAAAAGTTGAGAATGTAAGGACGATGATGAGGGAAAGGAACATTCTTAAGAAGTCTGGTTTTAGTATGAAGTAAAAGACGGGAACAGGTACGTGCTCTACTGTAACAGTCACTTCATAGAGATTTTTTCATATATCCACCTGTCCAATTATAAATGGGATTCTTAACTTCCTAGGAAATTGTATACGACAAACTTAGAATAATTTAACTTATAAAAGGGTATGAATTTGGAATGGCTCGGATGAAGAATAGAAAAATTTGAAATCTAGGCAATAAATTTGGAATATGACTGTTGAGAACTACTTTCACGTGAATCTTTTCCGTGCCTTGAGTAGAACAAGTGGTTGTCATTTCTGTCTATGCAGTTAACAGTAGGAAAATGCATATATTGGCCTTTGAAATAAAAATCTCTAAAAAAAAAAAGAAAGATGCATAATTTAAGGAGACATGAGTTAATGCTTTGTTTGCTCCATGACTTTGTGGCATTCATAAGTTCCTAAATTTTGTGGCTGTCTTCTGTTTGAGCACCTATTCCAAGATTTTCACTTGCCAAAAGAACTACTCCCAAGATTTTTTAACTAGGATAAGAAGAACAGAGAAATATGCAGCTAATTTGTCAGTCCTCTCTCCTCACATAACAGTGGATCCTATAATGGGATTCAATTACGTAGTGTTTGCTCTATGTTGTGACTGTTGTCATTAGTTTGTCTTCCAGCAATATGGGATGCTTGTAATGGACTTACTACAAAAACCTCTGCTTTATGATTTAGCAACCCCAAAGATTCACATGAATGGGAAACCAAATTGGGGTTGCCTTGAACTTGGATTGAGCTTCATCAAATCATGCTTGGAGTTGAACACGGATTTGGGTGGAGCCTTGGATAACCTTTTGAATCCTTAAGAAACTTTTTTGGTTTCTTCTTCAACCAAGTTAAGCAACCAATCTTAAAGAAGACGGCTCTTTATTAGGTGATTGTATTGGTCACCCAAAATGAACTTTAAAGAGAACAAGATAATTGAAGAAAAGCTTAAAGGGAAGCAAAAATGGTCCAAGCATCTATTGGACTATACATGCATTGTCTTATTCATCCCTTTATCAATTTTTTCTCTAAAGAAAAAGAAAAAGAAAAGAAAAAAGTCAGTCACCTAAATATATAGCTAAGATGGTTTAAAAAAAATTAAATAAAAAAAATAAAATAAGATAAGATAAAAAAATAAAATAAAATAAGAATATTATTGATTCAAATCTCTCCTCCTTTCTTCTTAGGGTTGAATAAAATCAGAAATAGATTTGTATTGCAAAATAAATTTATTTGAATCTGAATAGATAAGAATCGTAACCAAGCCACCTCTCTTTTTCTTCAATCTATGGAAATTTTTTATATTATATTACCCTTATTTGGACAAAATTTTTCTTTAAATTAGGTTGGAAAATATTGGTTCTATTTATATATATATAATATAGAATATGATCACTGTTTCTTTAAATGAATTGAATAATATGGATCGACAGAATTTGAAAACATAATAAAGGTCATTTTATGAAAAAATTAAAAAAAAATAATAATAATAATTTGTGTTTTCTTTTTATTAAAATCTAAACTCCTCAATGTTTTTTAAAGCTCTTCTATCAATTTATGTTAATGAAAAACGTAAAAGAAAATGCTAAGAGATGGACACTTGATAATGTTGAATAATATTTACTCGTAGTGTGTACATACTAATTAACTTGTAATTAACTATATTTACTATCTTAAGCACAAACTATTAAAGTAAAACATAGCGAAAAGCGGAATAATAGTGATTGGAGTCAACTAAATTACTTTGATCAATTTTATTCACTATCATCATATGTAAACATAAAGCTTCCAAAACAACTTAACTACAATAAATAACATCATTTAAATATTCCATGCAAACTTGTTTATATAAGCCTTTTGCTCAACTTCTTCAGCTCAACGAAATGCTCCTACCCATCAATCCATTAAATCTGCTAATCTACAAAACACTGAAGTTTTTCACAAGTGATGAAGTAATTGCGTAAGTCAATGAATTAATAAGTAAATTATCAAAGGACTGGATTTGTTATGCTAGCTGTGAGCCATAAATAAAATTTTGTATTCCTTAAACTTTGGTAATTGAGAATGTTGTGGGTTTTACAGATGGGTAAGTGTTGCTTAAGTTATCATGCTAATAAGGAAAATGAGTTTGTTTCGAAGTAGATAAGCATAATCCCAGTGACAAATTACATGTTTTTCATGTTATTTAATGTAGAAATCATGCTAGTGAGAATCTTATGCATAAACATGCAAAATGTTGCCCTACAATAAATAATCCACAAATATTTATTACTATATTAGGATAATCAATTTTTGACACAACCCACAAATCTGATATAATTTAACATGAAATTAGGGGTTAGAGTTTTGTAAAATAGAACTCAGGTCAAACCGAGTCAATTCGATTAGTCATGATTAATAAACATGTCAATTTCAAGTCAACTTACTTAACATAAGGGTGACCCGAAAAATATGTATAAATTAAAATATTTCCTTTTGTTTTTACCATTGAAAAAATAAAAACCCTAATTTGTAAATCGGATTAGACATGTAATCTTATTTTTTTGTTTATTGCTATGGGCACAGGCGGAACCACCCCTAGCCTTGGGAGGTCCCACACCCCTCCAAATTTTCAAAAAATTTAAAGTCACAGAATTTTGAAAACTTCTTCTCAATCTTAGGTATTTTTTATGAAGTGGGTCCCCAAAATTAATATTTTTCCTTATTTATTTATTTATTTTACATTTTTAGTTTTGGACTTCCCAAAATATATATATTTTTCTGGTTCCTCCTCTTACTATATGTTTGTTATGTAGATTAACTTTATTGGATTGTAATATAACTTAGAAGTTAAACTATGTTAATTCATTATGGTTGTGGTTGATATTGATTGTCATGAATCTAATTTGAATGCATATAATTAATAAGATGTATGTATATAATTATAAAATTGTGTTAATCAAGTCATACCAAATATTTGGGTTAATTTAACCCATTTACATTAAACATGTCGAAATAGGTTAAAAATAAGCTATGTTTGGATAAACCCAACATAATCTATTTATTAAATAAGTTATGAGGGTTATATTGTGTTATTTGTTTATTTAAAAGGACCATATCGGGAATGAATAAAATTTAACCCACTATTAAATAAATCTTATAACTTAAAACGATTCAAACCCGACTCATAAACCCTAGTTGCCACCCCCAAATATATATATATTATCAGATTAACTCTCTCACAGTTCAAGTTATTGCTGTCCTCTGCTTACCTAAAGAAGTCGCAAATTGGTGTCTTTGGGTTTCACTTACGGAGACAAATGGCATCAACTTTTCAAATTGTACTTTTTTTGTCACATTTTTACCCGTTAGATCCACAGATGATCATTCTTGAGCATGAGTTTAACTAAGAGCTCTTTGTAGAGCACAGCTCACTTCCGAACCTCAATTCAATTTGACCAAAACGCCCTTGGTTTTTTCAATTCCCTTTTGACATATCTCAGTTTACACTACAAAGGGTCACACAAGCTACATAGCCAATCAACAGATATCTGATATCTCTTCAGCCCTCTCTATCTCTCTCTCTCTCCCCTGCGCCCTCTGTTTCATTTGGCAATTGGTTTGGGGGGCCAACTGTTTAAACCTCGTATGCTAGTCCTTAATCCATTCGAATCTCAATGTTTCTTGATCTGGGTATCCAATATTTCGACCTCAGATCATAGTTTTTTCCATTAAAAATCCTTATTTTCTTAGCTTTACTGTGCAAATCCACTGGCAGAGAAAGAAAACGCATCTGGGTCTTGCTCTCTTTAACTTTATATGGGTGCTTTAACAGATTAAAGTAATGGGTTTCATGTTGAAGATGCAAATAAACTTTTACTCACACCTGGTCAGTATCATTTCCTCTCTCATCTTTGTCTATTGATCTTCTGTTTGAATATCTGGGTTTCTTTCTTGTTGGGATATATTGCTTTATCCTTGGTATTTCTGGGGTCTGAAAGTTGAAAGTCGTTGTATTGTATTGGATTTATTTGAGTTCTATCAAGTTCATTCTTTGCTTGGATCTTAATTTTCTGGTTTTGGAGATTGTTCTTTGTTTTAAAAGCTTATGTGCAGATTCTTTGTTTTTAGAGATATACTAATCTTCTTGTGTTCATTTCGCCCTTTACCGATATTGAGTCTTTGTGGGTATGTTACTTTTCTTCAAGATTTTAGATTCCCCCTGATTTATGCTGGTGCGCTTTAATCTATTGAGAGTAAACTGATACAATTTTCTAGTTTGTGGATGAAGCAGAACTTCGGTTATTTGATCTTCATTTTTCTAATTGACTTTTGTGATTGGCAAATCTATAGGCTGTGGCTGGTTTCATGAAATAAAGATAGAAATAAGGAAGCGATTTTAAATGTTGAATTTTCATAATTTTGGACCTTAGAGAACAAACCCTCCTCTTGTAAGTACCAAACACACTGTTAAGCTTACTCAAGTTCATCTTTTTGCGGAAAAAGAAAAAACAACTGCAACCAATGTTTCAAAAACTGGTTCCCAATTTTCTCTTGGCAACCAAATGGAGACTTAAACAAGTTCTGTAGTATTTTTTTTTTCTCTAGATGGTTCCTACTCAGCTATAAGCTGTTGTTCGAAACCAGCACAGGCACAAATCTATATTGGATTCATAGATTATGCTTATGCCTCTTCTTTATCGTTAGGATTCCTGTCATTTGCAGCCTCCAGCAGAGTAGACAAGGGCAAGGCACCGAACATGTTCTATCCTCAACATCGGTCTATCAATTGAAATCTAAATCCTTTTTTCCCATTCGCTAGTATTCTGTGCCACAACTAGGTGCCCCTTTACTAGTAAGGGCACGTTATCTAGCTACTTATAGTTATAACTCCATTTGTATTTGGGTATTCAAAGAAGCCTGCTGAAGAACAGAATATCTACTACCGTCAAATTAAAAAAGATGGAATCATAACGTTTTTTCCTTGGTAGGTAGCACATACATCCGGTGAGCCATGAACCCAAAACTTCCACCCCATTCTTATGGGGGAAGGAGGTGATCCAGCTCAAAGAGTCATCACCTTAATTTATGTATATAAGAGAAAAGTAAGACCCTGAAATCTCTTGGATTCCTAAAAATAGTCCTTTATGCTTGTGAGAACTGATTTATTGCAAATATCATGAAAGACAATATGGATTCCCATTTTTTTATTTTTTATTTTAAGTACCTCAATGCGAATCTTTCTGTTTGGTTGTTTTTGTAAGTAAAACATGATAGAATGGTAAGATCATTATATTTTCTGGAGATGTCCATATTTATCAGAAGTTTATACATTTATTGATAAGATTATGAATACCTGTTAAAGTCAATATTAGGTTGTATTGACTCCTTTGTATGTGTTTCCTGTCTAGCAGAGATCTTCATTTGTATGAGTTGTTCTTTCGTGGGGTTTTAAGACAATGGGTAGAGGCAGAGGAAAGGGGAAGAAGTTAACTGTTACCAATCACGACGATCCTGGAAGTGGTGAGGAAGAGAAAATTCCTGCACAGAAGAGAAGGGGAAGGCCACAGAAACCACTAAAGGATGACATTGATGAAGAAGTTGAAAAACTAGAAGAGGAAGACAGTGAGAATGCAAAATCTGGTACTCCAAGCAAAGAGACAAAGAGCCCTTCTGCAACAGAGAATGGAAAGAAGAGGAAAAGAAACTCACAGGTGAAAGAGAAGGCAGATTCTGTGAAGGAGGAAAATGGTAATGGAACCCGTTCAAGCACCGATGATTCGACTAAATCTAATGGATTTCGGCATAACGGAAGCAGGCGAAAAAGCAAGCCTCGTCGTGCTGCCGAAGCAGGTGTTGAGTGCAAGTGAGACTATGGCTTGTTATAGAAACGGGTTCTCCCATTTCACACTACTGGATTGCGGGATAGGAAGTGTGACCTAGTAAACCTCTAGTTTCATAATGTTTTTCTTTTTGTTTTTTATTCACCATTTTGGTAGTTCCTTATTATTCCTTTTAAATTTAGATTGTGAGATTTGGAATTGATTCTGCTGGTTGTAATTTTCCATAATGCTATAGTATTTTATGATTTCATATTAGTTTTTGTATTATATAAAAATGCATGACATGCTTTAGCCGTTTTTATTTTCTTTTGTCATTCTTTAAAATGATATTAATGTTGGCTGATTTAGTAAAATAAGAAGGCAACTACCCTGTGCTCTGCAACTTATATCTCTGTTCAATTCACAGCATTGTTTCCCCTCTAGTTAAAATGCCCTTGTTTAATACTTAATAACAGTATTTATCTCTTATTTCCTTGGATTAAATTTTTATTTTTATTTTTCCAGTTTCTTGTTCTACCAATGATTGAATACCATCTGAACCAAATACAAATTATTGCACTTCACATTTAGCTTTTTTACTCCTAGTTGGCTCATGTGCATGATCATTCTCCCGTACTTCTATATTGTGCAAGTTTTTGTATGTGTGTGTATATGTGTTCATTTACTATTTATGTACTTTTGGATTTATCAGATAATTGGTGGATCTATGTCTGCATACAATCCTTTAGGAAACACAGTAAGCTTGCTCAAGAAAGTGTTTATGCCATGTTACAGACGATTGTCGAATTATGCATACTGAATTGTTAGGAATATGATTAGATTTGTTGACAATTGATGCCCCTTATTAGCTTGTATTAACAGTTTATTAAAAGAATAATAGGTGGAGAATATCCATGCAAAGGCTCTAATGAATAGGTTCCTGGAAATTTTTAAATGCTAAAACAATTCGACTTGAAAAAGTTTATATTTGTGATTTAAAATATCTGCTAGCTTCTTGTACAGATTATTCTCATGCCCTTTGAAATGGTTGTTGTATTGTTAAAATTCCATGGTGAATTGATTTGATTTTTGGTTTCTTTTGTCTTTGTTGAATAGGCCGGAGTACCTAAAAAGAGTTATTTTGCCCCCAAGTGCTTTTCCATAGCATTTTCTGGCATGGATGTTTATCTTTTGTTTGAAAACCTGAAACTTGTGCTGCCTTTACTCTCTCTAAAAGCCTAGCAATGTGGACTGTGAATATCTCCCACTACTACGTGTATTGCTAATGTGGAGGATGCGCTCCCATTTTCAAATAAAAGGTGATCAAGAGACTACTCTTCTTGACTATATAAAGCACAAGTCACATCTAAGAGAAGTGCGATAGAGCTAAATGAATGAACTTATAAAAATTTTCAAATTGATGTGACAATGGTTTTTAAATTGAAAAAAAATGCAATTTTCTCTCCCTTATCTATCACTCACAGTTTGAAAATTTTTTTGGATTCATTTGTTTGGCTTTCTAGCACTTTTTTACATCTAAAAAAAGACAATACTTGTTAAGGTATTTTGAATGCATGTCAATTTAATAAATTGAAATTTTTTTTAAACCTAATTTAAAAGAAAATTTTATTCTTATTAGGTGGCGGCTGGATTTCCGAGGTTTTTTTTTTTTTTAATTTTAATTTTTTATAATATGTAATTAGTGGTAGAATTTGAGGTTTAGAGTGTAGGGGTTGCATGTGGTTGGCCCAAGTTTATGCTGCTTCTGAACAAGCTTCATGTTGGCCCAAATCACATAGGCCTTAATAGATAAGTTCTTGACCAAGTGGCAGCCCAATCCAATCAATTGGCTCCAAATCCATAGAATTTTTTTTTCTTTATTAGGTGCAAATAAAAAGATTAAAAGTGTTACCCAAAAAAAAAAAAAAACCATCCACAATATTCCTTTATGTACAAGTATGGATTGAAAATCCTTAGAATTTCTTTTAAATTTGAAATTCTTAAATTCTTAAATTTCAACCGTTTATCTTATATAATCGTCTAAAATAAGTCGTGTTTCATCATTCAATAAAAAACCAATTTAATATTGTGTTTTTTTATTAAATTTTAAAATATAATTTATTTTAAATGCTTAAATGAGATAAACATTGAGATTTGAACTTGTGAATCTTAAATTTTAAAAAAATTCTAACAGATTTCAACCTCAAATATTAGATACTTGAATTATAAATAAAACAAATGTATAGACGTCACAGGTATGACCAGTCAATAACGACGTTATGGAGGACAGCCACAGCTGTCTATTTAAACATACACTTGTTTTGTCCATTTGAATAGGTTCAAGTCGAGGCTTTTTAAGACTTTTCAAAACTGTATTAATTAATTAAATTATCAAGTCTTTTATTTTTTTCTTATCTTTTATCATGAATAAACCAAGAGGACTAGCCATGGCCCCTCCCTTAGTTTTAATTTTTTTTATTAAACTTAAAAATTAAGTATGACTCTTACTAAAATTAAGAACCTATTTAAGATTGCATTTGAGAGATTTAAAAATACATTTAACACTCAAAAAATCGGTTTAAAGAAAAATAGTCTTTAGTAAAAAAATTAAAAATACTTTTAAGAATTCAAAAGCGCAAAAAATAGTTAATAACGCTTTTGACAAAAGCTTAAAACGAAGCTTTTGTCAAAAAAAAAAAACATTTTTTGACTTAAAGTTATATTTATCAAACGTAATCCCAAATAAACTCTAAATCTTACCTCTCATACATATATATTTCGGTTCAATGAAATTTTTTGATTCCGTCTCTGGTGATGACATCGGAGCTAGTTCTTGTCTCTCTATTCATGTATTAAACTATTAATTAAATACATAATTTGCTTTGAATTTAAGTCTATAAGAAACCTAAGCATGAAAGCTCATTTCCAGGCATCAATGTCTGCTGAAATGTGTGTGTGTATATATATATATATATATGGATAAACATGTATGACCTTTCGTTTTGATTGCTGAGGCAGAGAAATCTGTCTCCACAAAATCTGAAAATAAAAGGGACTTCATGGCGTCTATCTTTAATTTAATAATATTTTTCCTTTGAATATTCTTCCTTCTTATAAGTTTATATTTAACCAGTGGATCGATCGGACCATTATCTTTAATTTGGACGTGCAGTGATCTAAAACAATTTTAGTTTGAATATATATGGAAAATTGTTCCACGTCTCATGCATGATGCATGGGATTATTTTTCATTTCTATTATTTTAATTTTGTTTATGAAAAATATTTTCGACTTCCACGAGAAGGACAACATTGGCAACATCGATCTTATCTGCACTTATTTTCCATTGACGGCCAATATAATTTTGTCAACGGAGAATACGTGCAGATAAGATGTATGTTGCCAATGTCCTTCTAGCCAGTGAAGCCAGAGGTTGAAAATATTGTTTCATAAACAAGAATTTTTTTTAAGTAGAAGAAATGGCATACATACGTGTCAATGTCGATCCATTAAATTAAAGATAAAATTCCATAATTTTAATGTTGCACGAAGAGTCAAGTTTTATAACATGTGCTTTGATCAAGTTTGACAAGAGAAGTTGTAATACCACACGGAAAGATGACTTAAGGAAAGTGCTAGTTATATCTATTATCATTTTAAAAGGGTTAGTAAAGTTATAATTGGAGTTTCTTAAATTGCATATAAAGTTTAATTTCTTCTAAAAGAACTAATACAAGACTTAACACACAAGAGCTCTTTATAATTAATATACCAGATTTATGTGGGCTAATTATGACATATGTATACACTATCACTCGAAAAAGACTAGTTAACTTGTTATTGGAGAGTGGGCTCCTTAATAATAGATCCAAAACAGTAAATACAAAATTAATTGAAGTTTCTTATAATTGCTTATCATGAGCTCTTTTATATATAATGCACAACGTTGTTGTTGTTATTTGTTATTTTTTTTTTTCCCCTCAAAATGATGTTTTGTGGGGCATTTTTTAAATTGATTTTTTTTTTTTTTCCGAAAAGGCATTTTAGTAACTTAACCTCAAAAAAACGATGTCGTTTTACATTTTCATCCAATTTGACGGTGTTAACTAATGGAATGGCCAAATTGTAACTTTTGATAGTTTGGGAGGCTACTTTATCACTTTTTGAATATTATGAGGCTAAATGAAAATGACTGATAGTTTAGGGGGCTAAATTATATTTTTCCTATATATATATATAAAAGCCGAATCACTCTTAGAAGTGCCTTAATATTGCGACATGTGGCATGAACCCTTTTTATTGTAATGTTAAACCGGTTTTTTAAGACACACTTTGTGAACCCATTTTTTAAGAGTGAATCAGTTTTTTATTAATTGCATTAATTATATTTCAAAAGTTTTTCATATATAAATTATTTAATAAATTAATTATTATTAATATCTGAATTAAATAAAGAAACAAATAATATAAATCAGATTATTATGTATTAATACATTTAGTTAATTTAATATGTATATTAATATGGTTAGGATTCGGAAAAAAAAAACATTTTATATATAACCGGGTTTTTTCTTAACAAAATAGTCATTAATTAATTAATTATATCTATATATCTATATGACGTCATTAATTACGTTAATTATATTTCAATATAATCCACATGTCATTAATTAGCATCATTAACTGCGTTAACTATATTATAATTCATGTATTATTCTTGCTAATTTTTTTCTTTGTACTATTCATTTTAAATTATATATACTTATAGAAATAAAGATTTAATTTTTTTATTTGAAGAGTTCATTTTAACTTATAATGAAAATTATGTGTTTAAATTTTAAAATTAAAGTAAAAATCAATCATTAAATTAGCGTAATTAATGGTGTTTAATTATATTTTAAGAGTTTTCTATATATAAATTATTTCAAAAACTAAGCATTATCAATGTTCAAATCAAATAAGGAAACAAATAATACACATCAAATCATATATATCATATATAATAGCCGAAACCTTCTTTTGAAGTATTA
Source organism: Carpinus viminea (assembly GCA_013348765.1). Classification (NCBI taxonomy): domain Eukaryota; kingdom Viridiplantae; phylum Streptophyta; class Magnoliopsida; order Fagales; family Betulaceae; genus Carpinus; species Carpinus viminea. Next base: position 52,939,784 of record CP054668.1, on the reverse strand, counting down.
CAACATGTGGCGTAATTCTTTTTTTTTTTTTTTTTAAAAAGACTAAACCAATTTTTTAACTTATTATTTTAAAAACTGAACATTTAAAAATTAACTAGTTCATATTTTTGTTCTCTCTCTATCTCTCATTTATCCTCTCTCTCAACGCTCTCTCTCTCTCTCTCTTTTTCTAAGTCATTCACTCTCATAACCCGCGTTATGCGTAAGATTCTTCATTTACTATATTTGTATAATTTACCCGAATTTATATGTTGAATAATATATTGGTGTATAACTTTTAATATGTCTTTTTTTATTATTATTTAAAAATGCGTGAATTTTTTTTTTTTTTTACAACCTATAATGAAAAGTTCGATAAAAATGTGTTTAAATTTTTAATTAAACTATAATAAAAATCTCATGTAATTTTTTCTACAACCAATGTAATTTTTTGAATGTTCATAATTTTGAGTTTTATTTATATTGAAATCTAATAAGTATTATACCAATAATATTATAAATTATTTCTAATTTTATATTAATGTTTTGATTAAGCAAAATTCAAGTTTTTTTCTTACAATTATAAAAAGTAAATTTCATAGTACTTATAAAATGTACGATTATAATAACCCTAAAAATTCTACGCATTACGCGGGTTATAAGTTTGTATATATAATAGCCAAAGGCTTACTAAAAGATACATTATAAAGGAAGTAGATACACAAAGCACAAAAGGAAAGCCACATGTAGCTAATACACTAAAGGCAAATGTAAAACCAAATATGGAAAATGAGAAGACTTCTATCTTCGGTTGTCATGGAAGGATGGCTATACAAAGTAGTCATTGAACCTCAAAAGCTGGAAAAGGGCGGCTGTATAGAGAGGCTAGTACTGTTCACAGAAAACATGGAGACATCTTTTATGTGAACAGTTGAGCATTCAATGTAGTCAATCTCCTTCGATCACGGGATCAGATTGAGTCATGAGATTTGTGTTGTAGGCTTGTAGCTGAGAAGGTAGATGGGTCTTGAATCACTTTAACATTGTGTCTCATTTTCCTGGTCCTTTTCTTTGCTTCTTTCTCTATAAAAGGCACAGACGCCTCCCAACAAAAACCAAAATCAGCTATGGCATTTCAAGGCTATCGAGTATTCCTAGGCCTCCTGGTCTTTCTTGGCTCATTGATTGATAATAGCATTGCTGTTGCACCAAGCCTTAACAATACTGCTTCCCTCAACCGGAGCAGTTTCGGCCGGGTTCATTTTCAGGACGGCATCTGCTGCCTACCAGGTAATTAACTCATGGGTTAGTTGTATCATAATAAAGTTTTTCTTTCAAGTTTCTTGAGATGTCAAGCAAATTTGGTTTTGAAATTCCAGTATGAAGGCGCAGCAAATGAATATGGCAGAGGACCAAGCATATGGGATTCTTACACCCATAGATATTAAGGTTTCTTTATGCACCGTTTTTCTTTTAGGTGCAAAAAAATAATGAAATGCAAAGGTCATTGGACGACTTTAAATGGCTTTCCATTTCCATTGTCCTTCACTTCTAGCCACAGCTTTTGTAAAAAGAAATGGAAAAATTCAGGCCAAATTGGTTTTTGTTGAAGGGGACGCAAAATTAATTTTGTTAAAGTAATGATTAAATGATTAAGACTTTATTTGGGATTGCGTTAAAGAGTTTAAAAAGTATTTGTAATACTTAAAAAGTTGTATCAAACAAAAGTTGGTATGTTTTGTAAAAAAATTTGAAAGTATTTATTTGACTTTTTTCATTCTAAAAATGGACAAAACGCACTTTTGGCAAAAAACACGTAGTTTTATTCTTCAAACATAATCGAAAAACATATTCTAAATTTACCTATTTTTATCCGCTTAAACTTTTGGGATAAATAGTTATTTAACATGATATTAGAGTCAAAAATCCTATATTCAAACCTCGACTCTATTAAATCATAAAAATAAAAAAATAAAAATCAGGAATTTACTGGTATGGGTGCAAATGTGAAATGAAACTCAAGATTTCTCTATGATATATATTATGTTAAATTAATATATATAAATTTAATCGAATTACATAACATGCATAAATCTGAAAGGTCAAAACCCAATTGGGTTTCGTGCCTAGCTAGTGCCTAGTCTAGCACAAACTCCTTAAAAGAAAATATATAGAAAAAACATGATACACATGCAATATTAATATAGATATGAATTAGTTTACCCCTTAGCATGGGATTAATTTTATTGGCAGTTGGAATCGTGTGAGGCCAATGGAAAGCTCAATCCTTTGTCTTCATATATGTCTCGCTCCATGTCTCAAAATTTACTTTTCATCTGTCACATGAAGTACTTATCGTAAAAAGAACAAACTTGTCTGTATTTGGGCAGATTGGCATGTGCACTAGTACTTGGTTAACTTGTGGCTCTAAGTACTACTAAAGAGAAAGCTGTTCAATATCCTACGAATATAATTAAAATTTATATGAAATTGCAGGTAGGATAAAGGACGGCAGTAATGGAGATGTAGCTGTTGATCAATATCATCACTATAAAGTGCTATTATTGATCAATTAGTTAAAATTTTCTCTTATAAATTATGTTAGAATTAGTGATTTATATTAATATCAGTGGAAGGCTAAGTAGACAGGAGTATAGTGAACACGGAACGGGAGACATTTTAGGGATTTTCATACAGTTTCGTACGAAGTCTGTGCAAGTTTTGTAGGCATCTGTACAAGTTCGTACGCATAGGGTTTAAGGTTTTTCCATATATATATATATATATATATCTTATTGATGTAAACCTGAACTATTAATAGAGTAATAGCCACCTCTCTGTGGACGTAGGCAAATTGCCGAACTACGTTAAATCTGTGTCTCTCTCTTTCTTGATCTATCTCTTTTCGATTATATATACTATTCATCATTATTGTATGTGGTTACAACAATTGGTATCAAAGCCTAATCATATGATGGCTGGGATTGGCATATCTTCTGCAAAGTTTAACATGATGAAGTTCGATGGATCCAGGAATTTTGGGTTATGACAGAGACGTGTCAAGGATTTGTTGGTGCAACAAGGGATGGTGAAGGCACTATATGGGACAAAACCAAAAGAGATGGTTGACATAGATTGGAAGGAACTTGAGGTGAAAATAGTGGCTACTATTCGGCTTTGTCTGAAGATGACATGATGTATCATGTCATGGACGAAGAATCTCCGGCGGCAGTTTGGTTGAAACTGGAAAGTCGGTATATGTCAAAATCGTTGATGAACAAGCTTTATCTAAAGTAGTGGTTGTACAGTTTGAAGATGGCAGAGGGCTCGGATCTGAGCTAACACATCAATGTATTTAATCAGATAATCGGCGATTTGAAGAGGGTTGATGTGAAGTTCGAAGACAAAGACAAGGCGTTGATGTTGTTGAATTCACTTTCAACTTCTTCTACGTATGAGAATTTGGCTACAACTCTGACATGGGGGAAAGAGACCTTAGAGTTGGAGGACATTACAGGAGCCCTGTTGGCTTTCCATCAAAGGAATAAAAATATTGATAAACTCAAGGAGAGGGACTAGCTGTAAAGAGTAACTATAAGCGTGAAAGAAGCAATAACAAGGTGATTCAAAAGGCAAGAATTTTCGGTCAAAGTTCAGGAGGAGAAAGGACATCAATTGCTATAAGTGCGGAAAAAAAAGGCATACGAAGCGAACTATCCAGATCGAAAAAAGAACAAGGACAATGAGAATGAAGGTTCCTCAAACTCTGCGAATGTAATGGAAAACAATTTAGACGATGTTGATGGTAATATGCTTTCTGTTGCATTTACTTCAGAGCATCCTATGGATTCTTGGATTCTAGACTTAGCATATTCATTTCATGTGACGCTCAACAAAGATTGGTTTGACACCTACATGTCAGTTAATTCTAGTATAGTTACTATGAGTAATGGTGCACATTGCAAAATTATTGGTATAGGTAATATTAGAATTAAAATATTTGATGGTGTGGTTAGAATGTTATGTGGTGTTAAACATATACCAGAAGTGGAAAAGAATTTAATTTCATTAAGCACCTTAGACTTAAACGGTTATGGTTATAAATCTGTAGATAGAGTAATAAAAGTAACTAAAAGTGCGATGGTAGTGATGAAGGGACAAATAAATTCAATGACTATCTATAAACTGTTAGGAAGTACAATTGTAGGTAGAATTGCCTGTGTGAAGTTTGAATCTGATTGTACTATTTTGTGGCATATGCGATTGGATCATATGAGTGAACGAGGCATGTTAGAGTTTCATAAGAAAAATCTATTGAATGGTGTTAAGACGTGCAAACTTGATTTTTGTAAGTTCTGTGTTCTAGGGAAGCAGAATCGAGTACAATTCAAAACAGCCACACACAAGACAGAGGGCATTTTGAACTATGTTCATTCTGATATATAGGGACCAGTGAGAACAGCGTCACGAGGAGGACATATGTATTTCATCATCTTTATTGATGACTTTTCCAGAAAGATTTGGGTTTACTTCATGATGCATAAATTAGAAACGTTTGCCAAGTTCAAGTTGTGGACAGCTGAAGTAGAGAACCAGACTGAAAAGAAGGTTAAGTGCCTCAGGATAGATAATGGCACTGAGTACACAAACGACGAGTTTAAGGATTTTTGTGAGTAGTATGGTATAAAGAGACATTTCACAGTATGCAAGACACCGCAGCAAAATGGTGTGGTGGAAAGGATGAATAGGTCGATTGCAGAGAAAGCACGATGTCTCAAGTTGAATGCTGGACTTGCAAAGATTTTCTGTGTAGACGCAGTAAGTATGGCATGTTATTTGATAAATAGGTCACCAAGGGCAACACTAGATGGGAAAGTTGCAGAGGAGATGTGGACAAATAATGAGGTAGATTACTCTGGTTTGAGAGTATTTGGTTGTCCAGCCTATATGCACATACCTAGTGAAGAACGGTCAAAACTTGATCCAAAGTCTAGACAATGTTTCTTTCTCGGATATAGGAAATGGGTTAAAGGTTACAAGTTTTGGGATCTGACGACGAACAAGGCGGTGATCAATAGAGACGTGGTATTTGAAGAAAATTCCATGTTAGAGGCGTAAAGCAAAGTGATAAGCAAATGGTGCAGATGGAGTTAGAGACTCCTATGCAGGAGAACACTTCTCACGGTACAAAGACTTATACTTCAGGAATTAAGCAGCATCATAGTATAGCCATAGATAGACCTAGATGTAGGGTTGGCAATTTAACCTGTGACACGCGAACCTGACACAAACATGATACGTGAAATCCGGGTTAGGATTGGGTTTAATCGGGTTCGGGTCATAAACGGTCGAATTCGCTTATGACACGCTATATCGAATGTCGGGTCAACCCGCCGGGTTCGCGGGTTGACCCGTTTAGCTTCTCTTCTTCTTTTTTTATAAAAAAAATTAAAAGCTTAAAACTGTAAAAGTGTAAAAACTATTCATTACCAGTGGAGGCTGCCTTGTGGTTCTTTTGCTTTATTTGGACTTGTAATCATCCAAAAATATTTTATCATATTGTTCTATACCCTTTGGTTTATTGTAACAAATTGTTTTTATATTTTTCATTTAGCTTGCTTTACAGTTTGTTGAATTGCATTTGAGAAAGAAGAATGTGTTATTAGAGAAAAGAACATTGTATTTGTTACTTTGGCTACTAAGATTTTGCTATTAAAAAGTTAAAAACTAAAATAAATTTACATTCGGGTCGTGTTGGTGTCGGGTTCACATGTCGTGACACGACACATTTATATAAAGGTTAAGTATCATTGTTACGTTTATGGACTATCGTATTCGAATTGAGGGTTCGACACATTTAATTAATCGTGTTGGGTCATAATTGGGTCGGACCCAAATCCAATACGACAACCCGAATTGTCAGCCCTAACTCATACCCGTTATGTTTAAAGGTATAATAAACAACAAACAAAGAATTCAACTTATATACCCACCAAAAATAAATAAATAAAAAAGAATTCAACTTTTATCTACCTTTACCATGTGTCATTGTCATGATTGATAGCTACTTAAGTAAACTATTTATTCAATAGATAAAGGACATAGTTTTCTTTTAAATTGAGTTTAAGGAACTTCTTTCAATTCAGTCTATAAAAATGATATTTGTCATTTGAGGATGTGAAATGCACTTTTTTTTTAAAAAATGCTATGTGTTATTCTAATGTTCTCCTAATTGTGATGTAATTTTTAAAACCACTGGTAGATTAAAAGTTAATAATGATAATTTCAAATTTAACGATGATTTTAAAAGTTGCATCACAATTGGGAAGACATTAGAAGAATACTAGAAGAACACCTACCATTTCTCTTTTTTTAATAGTATAAACAAAGTTGGAATAAATAATATTAAAAACTTATGTGCATCTCACATGTTATTAAAACTAGTTTAGAGCCCTCGTTATGCACCAGGTTTTTTTATATATATATAATTGAGTAAAAAAGTCTTTAAAATATTATCAACAACAAATTTTATTTTCTTCTCTTAATTAACAAATTAGCTACAAAATGACAAATGTTCATAAGATCATTTTAAACCATAGTTCTACTTAATAGCATAAATATATCCAATAAATTTATATATGTATATTAAAATGAAATATAAAGGAAAAAAAATTCAAAATAAAAACCTAGAATAATAAATTATAGAAAATTAATGATTAATCATTATAGAAAATAATTGATTCACCATTATATTCTAACAATATTATCACTTCTCCTCTACTACACTATCAATTATGGTAAACTTTTGTCTTTCGGGAGTTGAACTTTCTCCTCATAAATAATTTTTTGAGCAATTTTACTATTACATTGACAAAATAAAGAAGTGTTCTAAAATATATAAGCATGTTGATATCTAATTACATTTATGTTTACTAATTTTGTAAATAAAAGAATGTTAGTAGTTTAATTTTTCTTTAAAAAGAAGAGATAAAAACAACAGAAATAATATTGGAATACTCAAAACAAAAATGAACAACAAAAGTCAATTAAATTTACAAAAGAAAATTTGTAACTTGTATCAAATAAAAATAAGTAAATTTGAATAAAAATAATATATAAAGACAATTTAATGCATTACAAATAAAACTCCTATGTTTTAATTGTCTCATTAAAAGGCTATCTAAACATACATTTTCACATATTTGTATTAAAAACATAAACATGTGTCGCAATTCTAAGCACTTACGTTAAAACTCAACTTATATATATATATATATATATATATAAAGAGAAGATTAAAAGAAAAATAAAGAGAGATATAATTTGTGAACCTTTTGTTTTCTTCATTAAGACAATTAAACATAAAGTAAGAGAAGATGAAAAAAAAAAAAAAGATAAAGAGAGAGAAAAAGACAATTTGAAAACCTTTTTTTTTTAATTAAGAAAATTCAATGCATTACAAATAAAACCTATATGTTAAATGTCTCACTAAAAGGCTATCTAAATATACATTTTCATACATTTGAGTATTAAAAAACATAAACACGTGTTGCAATTCTAAATACTCTTTACTTCAAAACTCGGCTTTTATATATATATATATATGAAAATTGATACATATCATTTTTATAAACTGGATTGAAGGAAGTTTCTTCAACCTAATTTAGAAAAAAACTCTATCTGTAAATAAATAAAGAGTAAACACCTTTATAAGTCCACGTTAGCCTGTTAGGAATTAAGTGACATTATTATTTATCAATGCTAATAATGTCTTTCATTCATAAATATTAATATATTTTATCTTTAATGAATACATTTGAAAATTATGTCTCATAAAACATAGGTCATTAAATTGAATTCTCATCTCCCATTTTCTTTCTCTGGACTTGTAAAAAATAATTATTCTGGATATTACCAGGTGAGAGCCGAGGTTAATTGGTTGAAACTTGTGTTGGGAGATTAAAGCGATTATAGAGTACATTAATATACATAGTTGAACACAACTCTAACTCAAAAGCCTAAACTAATGGGTTAAGGTCCACTTAGGTATATTAAGCATTCTTTTCTTTTATATTTTCTCAATGTGGGATACAACACTCACAAGTGCACTCACAATAATCTCCCTCACTTGTGAGTCTCTTCACATTGATCAAACTCTCCTTGCTTGTGAGTCTTTTTACATTCCATGAGTGTCTCACGTCAAGAGTTGCGGAGCAAGAATCCGACGCATTCCAGACACCCATCCCAAGAAAGTAACCATGGCTCTGATACCATTTGTTGGGAGATTAAAGCGATTATAGAGTTTTTATCAAGAGTACATTAATATACATAGTTAAACACAACTCTAACCCAAAAGCCTAAGCTAATAGGCTAAGATCCACTTAAGTATATTAAGCATTATTTTCTTTTATATTTTCTCAATATAAGATACAACACTCACAACACAAGTGTACTCACAACAACTTAATGAGAGAAATATGTCATTTTTGGCTCAGCTGTTTTTTTTGGTTTTGTCATTTAGGTGTGAGTGAAGTTGTGCAGGAACGGCTTTAAAGAATTATCTCAATTTTTATTTTTTATTTTTTTCAACAAAAAAAATTTAAAATATATTTTTATTTTATTTTATATCACATCAATCAAAATTTGTTGGCAAACTCTATTAGACTTTTCCACGGAAGTTGTTGAAGTTTATATATATATATAAAATTTTAACTCGTACCTCGTGAGGCCGGCGTCAACGATTTACAATACATTTAAAAATTCCAATAAAAATTCCAATAGAATTTAACCAAAAGACAAAAACCTATGACCAAATTCAATACATCTCCAATAATACTCTGTATAACTTTATGTGTGTTGGCAAATTAATGAGAAAAGATATATATATATATATATATATATAATTTTAAGTCGTACCTCGTGAGGCCGGCGTGAACGATTTACAATACTTTTAAAAATTCCAATAAAAATTCCAATAGAATTTAACCAAAAGAAAAAAACCTATGACCAAATTCAATACATTTCCAACAATACTCTTATGTGCGTTGGCAAATTAATGAGAAAAGAGAAAAGACCTTATCAACAGAAACGGTTTTGAGAAAAAAAAACAAAAAAAACAAAAAAGAAAAGTACTCTGTATAACTTTTTGTGTGTTGGCAAATTAATGAGAAAAGAGAAAGACCTTATCAACAGGCCTACTATGCGGCTACCAAATTTCGGCTTCCCAACATCCGCCATACTTTTTTCGTTTTTTAGCAAACCAAGCATCGATCATTTGTTTTTTTTTTATAAAAAAAAAAACAAATTTTTATGTTTTTACATTCTATATGTTTAATGAAACTTTCATGAAAAAGAGAAAATGTTTTGGATTGTATTTTAAGATATTTGAGTGATATTAACTAAATTTTCATGAGTTAATATTTGAATTTTAATGCCTCAAAACTTATTTCCGAGTTTAAAACTAAAACTTAAAGGTAAAAATTAATCTTTTAGAGATAGTATCGTCCTAAAGGGATTCAGTCATCATAAATTTGATATTAATGCCTCAAAATTCGTTTCTGGATTCAAAACTAAAACCTAGAAGTGAAAGGTTAATTATTTAGGAATGATATCACCATAAAAAATTCGATTATTCTAAATTTAGTACTAATACCTCAAAACGATATATCAATTGTAACATTGGAGAAGAGGAAATCGGAGAAAAAGAAATTAAAAAAAAAAAAGATTTTTGGCAGACGTGATTGAGAGACAAAAATAAGAACAAAAAACAAAAAAGACTTTTCTTTTTTTACTTCTCGATATATATGACTTTTTTTTTTACTTCCTGTAATTATGTTGATATGATTTTCTGTAATTATGTTGATTGTATTTCCTAGTTTATACGGCCTTATTCAACTATAAATAGGCCCCTTTATATACGATTCTAAACACACAGAAATATATAATATTCAGTTTATTCTCATGTTTCTCTAGTTCTTTTGACAGAAAGAAAAGAAGAAACCAGGCTCAAAATTCTGTAATATTCAAAATAGTTTTCCTCGTGAATCGAAATTGAAGGTGATCCTTCTTATCGAAAAGCAGGGCATAAATTGAAGATTTGGATGGTTGTGGTGCTTACGTTTATCCCAATATCGGTTATAGCAGTTCTTGTTGGGTCTTGTGCTGTTTATCATGGGAGGAACAAGAGAACACAAAGAGGTGAATTTATCTAAATGGCTAATTACTAATTACCATCAAAATCTTTTCTTTTTTTCTTTTTTTTTTTCCCAGAATTATCAACAAGGAGGTAATTTCATGTTTATTTGCAGATGATGAGAAAAGCCAGAAAGCACTAATACATGAGCTGACAAGCCACACTGGAGTTGCCGTTACACAAGACGGTGAATTGGTGAGTGCTGAAGAACTGTCCTTCATGGATCTATCGACAATAGTAACAGCTACAGACAACTTTTCAGATTCAAATAAGCTCAAACAAGGTGGCTTTGACACTGTCTACAAGGTAACACCTATTAGATTGAAGACACCAAGAGGGTTTTTGGTTATAATGTCTTACTTAGCATTCAGACTTAATTCAATATATATAGGACTAATAGGAGAACATGAGATAGAAATCCACTACAAGACAACAACTAAAGACAAATAAAATGCTACTACATGCAGGAAAGCAGCCTTGAATTAAGGAAGATATTTAGGTCCATTGTTGGAGTTAGTAGCTTATATTAACACCAGTGGAAGGGTCAAGTAGACGAGATCATAGTGAACATTGTGATAGTGACGTTCACGGAACGGAAGTCTATTGGCCTATAGGCGTAATTAAGTTTGTGGGGAGAACAATTAGATTGTGGGGGTGCGAGGCGCCCTTGCAGTATGGTGGGTGTATGAGGGTATTTTAGGGATTCCATACAATTCTGTACAGAGTCCTTACGCGTCAATACGGGTAGGGTTTTGAGTGTTTTCCTATATATATATATATATATATATATATATATATATCTCATTGATGTAAACCTAAATTATAATTAGGCAAATTACCGAACCACATTAAATCTATGTCTCAACTTTCTCTTGATTTCTTTCTTTTCGATTCTATATTATTCATCATTATTATGCGCGGTTACAACACCCATGTTTCCTCTGATAGGTGACCCTTGAAGTCTGACAGCCATAGCTCCTTAGAATCTGGTTATTGGGTTGCTCTTCAATTATCAGCTTAACATAACTTTTCTAGGATCCGGCTTCACTACTGCATAGATACTATTGCCCAAAACGGTACCGTTTTGGGCAACACGGTATGTATTGTTTTGGGCAGTTCAAAGTAGGAACAAAAAACAAATAATAAAAGATCGATTCATTAAAACTTAAAAATTAAAAAAATAATAAAAAAAAAAGAAGAAGAAAAAGAAAAAATGTGGGATGGCTGGAGTGGGTCGGGTGTTGGGGTGTTGGGCCACCCCAAAAAGCCAAAGAAGGAAAAAAAAAATTAAAAAAATAAAATAAAAATTGGGGTTTGGTTTTTGGGGTGGCCGAACCACCCCATACCTATGGGTTTCCCAATACAAAGTTAGAAGAAGCAAAACCATGGGCAGTTTTTTGTCAGCCCAAACAAAACCTACCAATCCAAAACCAGCTACTCCACTCTTTGTATATATGTCTCTGTCTTTTTCTCTCCCTTCACTCAATCTAATGCATCTCCACCTTCTCCCTCTCTCTCTTATGGCATCTGTATTTGCAAAAGATTCAAGAAGGCTGTTTTATAGTTCTGGGCAACTTCATAAGTGACAATTGAATTCCAATCTTTAGGATTTTAGTGCTTTGGATAGTTTCATTTTCTGGGTTTTCTTCAAATTAATCTATTCAATTGTTGGTGTATGATTTCACTTCTACTTCCCTGAATGTTTTCCTCAACCAGTAGGTGGTGACAATTTTCTCACTGGGTGCTTGTGTTTTTGTCTTCGAAAGAGAACAATCTTTGACCGATGGAACCAAATAGTTTAGCGGGTGGATGTTTCTGAACATTGGTTTTTGGGGTGGTCCAGCCACCCCAAAAACCAAACCCCCAATTTTTTTTTTTTTGGTATCCCTTGGCCTTTTGGGGTGGCCAGACCACCCCAGACCGATCATGGGAGGTGGCTCCAGCCACCCCCTAGGCCAAAATAGGGTGGCCAGCCACCCCACCCCATTTTTATTTTTATTTTTATTATATTTTTAGCTTTTTCATTATTATTTTTTATAATTTTTAAATTTTAATGATTTTTTAATATTTTTATTGTTTTTTATTCCTACTATTGCACCGCCCAATACCGTACCGTTTTGGGCAACAACATTTGTGCGGCACAGAAGCCGGATCCACTTTTCTATTTCTTTTTCATGGCCGGCCTAATTATTGCTTCATATATATGGGGCTTGAATTTATGGATGATTCTCCCTGCAGGTGTACTGCCAGATGGTAAGAAGTAGCAGTCAAAAGGCTGTCAAGGAAGTCATGGCAAGGCATAACGGAACTTAAAAATGAGGTCATACTTATTGCAAAACTTCAACATCGTAACCTTGTGAAGCTTTTGGGATGTGGCATAGAGGGAGAGGAAAAGATGCTTGTCTACGAATTTATGCCCAATAGAAGCCTTGACTTCTTTATATTTAGTTTGTTCTTTGACCCTTCTTCTTTACTAACTTTCATTGTCAGCTTAACTCGTGAATCGAATCTAATCATCTTTGTTATTTTCAGATTCAAAAAAGACGCATTGAACTTGACTGGAAGACATGCTACAACATTATCGTTGGTATTGCTAGAGGACTTCTTTACCTTCATGAAGACTCTCGTCTTAAAATCATTCACCGGGATCTAAAGCCTAGCAATGTATTGTTGGACTATGAAATGGAAGCCAAAATATTAGATTTTGGCATGGCAAGGATCTTTGGTGAAAACCAATACTCAGCTAACACTCGAAGAATTGTTGGAACATTGTGAGTTCACTTCTTCTTCTTTTTCTTTTTTCCCAATTTTGATTTTTAAATGAAATTGAAAAAAAAACAACAACAATAACAACATGCATGGTAATGTTATATATGCTCAAAACAGTGGATACATGGCTCCCGAATATGCAATGGAGGGACTATTTTCTGTAAAATCTAATGTTTTCAGCTTTGGCATGATATTACTTGAGATTATTAGCAGGAAGAAAAATAGCGGCTTCTACCTCACAGAGCATGCCCAGACACTGCTTGCATATGTATGTATGTATGTATGTATGTATGTATGTTTTTTTTTTTTTTTTTTTTTTTTTGACAATGTCCTCTCAAAAGGGGGAGGCCAACTAGTCCAAAAACTTAACCCTATGAGTTTGAGTCCAACTATATATATACTAACCCTATGAGTTTGAGTCCAACTATACTATATTAATAACTCACACTTATTACATATTTTCATTATGGGTCTCAAACCTGTCCACAATACTCATAATTGTATACCATAAAAAACTCATTCATTTTTATCAGTTTAAGCTTTTAAAAAGACTAGTGTTATATATATATATATATATATATAGGTGAGTTCACGAGTTTAATATGTATACATATTAAACTCGTGAACTCACCCACCCTTTGCTCATAAGGGAGGAGGTGCTTTTCGTAACATGATGTATTGTATGCATTATAATGCATAAGAAATATATTTAATTACTTTTAATGTGTATTGACAGGCATGGAGACTATGGAACGAAGGAAAAGAATTGGAATTTGTAGACCCTTTGTTGATGGAGTCGTGCCCGTCTACAGAAGTGTTAAAGTGCATGCATATTGGGCTTTTGTGTGTGCAAGAGGATCCAGCGGATAGACCTACAATCTCATCTGTCCTTGCTCTGTTCGGAAACGAATCGGCCTCTCTTCCTCACCCAAAACAACCTGTATTTGTTGTGGCTCGAGTCATTCAGACTGATCACATTCCCACAAGTAATCCTTCTGTAAATTACCTTACTATTTCTAGTCTTTTACCTCGATGATGACTACTCACAAGATTGCCCCGACCCATTCGTGTTATATAACATGCTAATAAACTGATGAAATTGTTGTATCATATTTCCGGGATATTATAGAAAATAAAAGGATCTTGCACTAGATATATTAATTGACCAATTTAGATTTGTATATATTAAACTTTTACAGTAATGTGTTTGTTATTTTTCTATGGCCCTATGACTTAGTGGGCTTGTAAATTGTAAAGAACCATGAACATTTTCATTTGCCAAACGCTAACACCAAATTTAATCTGGGCCGTTTGTCCAAACATAGCCCATTTGTGAAGCGAAGAAGCCCACCAAGACTAAACGACCAACAGGATAGCTTCGGCCTTTATTAGATCAAATTATATATTCCATTGTATACTATCTTGTCGTGAAGTCAATATAGAGTATGATTGTTCTTTGGCTTTATATCCCTATTGGGAAAGTAATGAATCCTCTCCCAATAAGCTCGCTCCGTTTTTTTCTTCACATGGTACCATAGCAAGGAAAGAACCTGGCCAGAACAGAATTGTTTGCGGAATTTTTCATAGCAGAAGGTTTTTTTTTTAACTTTAATAGTAATTTTAACAAACACGTCAAAACAAAGGATAGGTCAAACATGTCTTTTCTAGAAAAGAATTTTCATTTTTGATTTGGCAATTAATTGAAATCCTAAGTTGGAAAACTAGGCTCCCTCTCTAAATTTCCCAGAATGAAAATTTCTTTTTAGATTCGGAATTATAAAGTCTAATGAAAGGAATTTTTTTTTCACAGAATGCCTTTCTTTTGAACTTCAATAGTAATTTTAAGAAATACATCAAAACAAAGGAATGGGTCAAACAGGTCTTTTTCTAAAAAGGAATTTTCATTTTTGATTTGGCAATTAATTGAAAACCTAAGTTAAGTTGGAAAACTGGTCTCCCTCTCTAAATTTCCCATAATGAAATTTTCTTTTTGGATTCAGAATTATAAAGCCTAATGAACCTGGTCTGACAATCTGTGGGCATCTCTCAGTTGATATTTCAAGCCAAAGTGTCCCAATCCCGAACACCTTCCTTGAATCTCTACAGCTCCCACCAATCTTTCTTTTGACTGCCATTAACACATCCCAGAAACTACACGGTACAAATACAGTAGAATAGGCAAATATATAAGGCCCCTATTTTGTATAGAAATGTGGCCCCAACATTGCTGCTGTCTGGCGTCAGCCGATAGTTATATTAAAACTAGTCCTGCTCCTTTACAAGAGTTGAATCTTAGAATAACGCGGTTTACTTGATTTTGACATAAGCACTTTTCGAAGAAATTACCCTTTTGATTGAATTATTCCAAGACTCCAAGAATGGAATTTTTTTGGTTCATAGACTAAGGTATAGCAGAAACAGAAACTCCTTCAGCTACCATATTGAGAGAATTGGCCATTATTGTAGTATACAAGCCCTCAAAGAAAAATATGTTCATTCCCATATTGTTCCAGAAGTTATTCGACTGTTTATGCTTTATGTTTTCCTCACCCTCCTCTGCAATCTGGCCTATGCCGAACCCCGTATTCCAATTGTTCAGTCACTAGTAGCTATGAAGGTAATATTACATTATTTCAGAACAATCTCCAAGATGTCTTCTTTTCTTTACGCTCGAATGCTTCTGTTTCCAAATTCTATAATGCCTCCAAAGGAAATGACCCAGATGGAGTTTATAGTCTTTACATGTGCCTCAACTATGTTTCAAACGAAACCTGCTGGCACTGCATAACAGCCGCTACAGAAAGCATTTTACGCCGTTGTCCAAACAGAACAGAAGGAGTTGTATGGGAGGAGTTCTGTCACTTGCGCTTCTCCAACAAAAATTTCTTTGGCCAATTGAATGTCGCAGGAAACTATATTGGCCTAGATAACATCCAGAACGTTTCAGAACCAGAACAGTTCAAACCTGTTGTGAAGGAGACGTTGAATAATCTTACAAAGAGGGCAGCTTCCAATCTTTCAGCCAATATGTATGCTACTGGGGAAGTACCCTTTCAAGATTATTTCTTGGTACTGAGGGCTGAGAACTCCATGCCATCACTTGTCATCTTCGACCCAAAAGCCAAAATAAAATTCACGTCCATAACCTAAAGGTCTGGACCAAGTATTACACCCAAAAGCAAGCCGATTGAGAAATGACTTATTATAAGCAAATAAACAACAAAAATACAGAGAAATAAAAGCCGAAACCATACAATGGAGGGGGCATTGAAAGCTCGTCGTGGTGGGGGCGCAAAAAAAGGCCTAGCAATGAACGAAGGATGGCAAAACAGATGTAGAGGAGATCGGCAAAGCTATAGAAAAATCAAACAACAAGCCAAAAACTAGAGGGAAATAACAAGCAAATACAAAACAAATACAAAGCAAAAGGAACAGCAAAACAAAAAACTACAGGAAAACAAAAGCAAAACAATGAAAAGCAAAACAAACAAAGAAACATAGTCTGAGGGATGCCAGAGCACGAGCTGGCTGGAAATTGTTGAAAGAGGTGGCAGTGGAAGCTTGACGCGGTAGGGACGCGTATAGGACCTGCATTAGGCGATAATCGGCAAAAAAACTAGTGCGGAGGCAGCATCCACAAAAACCAATCGGAGCGACGAATCTAGTGCAAAAGATGGTGGATCCGGCCGAGAAGGAGAAGGACAGGTGATGGCATATCCAGCTGATCTTGCTCCAAACCCAACCAAAAGGAGGAAAACACTGCTGATAAGGACAACTGTGGAAGAAGCAGCTAAGGATAAAACAAATGGAGGAAGGAGGTAGCCGGGATTAGGTCATCAAGTAAATAGCTTGCATCCAAGGGATACGAACGCCGCAAAAGGTAGATGATGGAGGAAAAGGAAAGGAAAGGGAGGGGCACTAGCACTAGGGGCATCAAGTAAATAAATTAGTGCCCGTGTGAAGGGGGCAAGGGGAGGAGGGAGGTAGGTGATGGCCAACCCTTCTCCTTTGAGGCTACAGCACTCTGGGGAAGCTAAAGTGATGAAACCCTAGCTTCTATCCATTGACTCCACTATTAGATTTATCTATTAGAACATAATTATTAAAGGATAAGAAGACTACATAAAAGTCTAAAGTCTATTACACTTTCGTCCATTTCAACTGTTATCAAACTCCATTCCACTTTACACTCTGACTGTTACAGAAAATGAATGGTTTTAATTAATGTGGTTTTATTTAATTGTTATTTAATATATGGGTAAGAATGTCTCTATTTTTTTTTTTTTGAATTAAAGAATGTCTATTTAAATGAATGAAGAAGTCTCCAATGTAATGAAGTGTGAGAGACAATGATAATTAGAGTTTGTTTGTAGGGACGGATCCAGAAAATTT
Source organism: Carpinus viminea (assembly GCA_013348765.1). Taxonomy (NCBI): domain Eukaryota; kingdom Viridiplantae; phylum Streptophyta; class Magnoliopsida; order Fagales; family Betulaceae; genus Carpinus; species Carpinus viminea. Next base: position 52,922,452 of record CP054668.1, on the reverse strand, counting down.
TATGGGAGTGCTAATCAAATTTTTCTTTTCGGTTATTTAGAATTTTTTTATTAAAAAAAATTATTTTGGTTGTTTTTTATGAACTAAAGACTACCATTAAGGAAAAACAAATGAACATTTTAAATTAATGGCCAAAAAAGTGGACATTTGAAAGTAAGGGCCAAATTTTTTTTTTAAAAAAACTCAATGGGTATGGCCCAAAAAAATTAAGAATATGGCCAAAAGTTTTTATTAGATATGGCCAAAAAATCTAAAAATATGGCCATTTTTTTTTCCTTATTTTGGGGGACCATGGCCTACCCCAGTCCCCCTCCCTCCATCTATGTTTGTTTGAGTTCTAATACTATCAACTTTAAATTTTGACTAAATTTTCAAATAGACGTGACGAGGGATTTTAAATTGAAAAAAATGCAATTTTTCCTCCTTTGTCTGTCACTCACGGTCTGCCACGTTAGTTTGGAAATTTTTTTAGATTCATTTGTTTGGCTTCGTAGCACTTTTCTACATATAAAAAAAGACCATACTTGCTAACGTATTTTGAATGCATGTCAATTTAATAAATTGATTTTTTTTTAACCTAAGTTAAAATAAAAATTTATTCTCATTTTTTTTTTTTGAAAGGAAAATTTATTCTTATTAGATGGCGGCTGGGTTTCCGAGTTTTTTTTTTTTTTTTAATATGTAATTAGTGGTAGAATTTGAGGTTTAGAGTGTAGAGGTTGCATGTGGTTGGCCCAAGTTTATTCTTCTTCTGAACAAGCTTCATGTTGGCCCAAATCACGTAGGCCTTAATAGATAAGTTCTTGAAAGACCAAGTGGCAGCCCAATCCACTCAGTTGGCTCCAAATCCATAGATTTTTTTATTTTTATTTTTTTCTTTATTAGGTGCAAATAAAAAGATTAGAAGTGTTAAAAAAAATCCTGAATATTCCTTTATGTACAAGTATGGATTGAAAATCCCTAGAATTTCTTTTAAATTGAGATTCTCAAATTCATAAATTTCAATTGTTTATCTTATATAATCGTTCAAAGTAAGTCGTGTTTTATCATTCAATGAAGAACCAATTTAATTCCGTGTTTTTTTATTAAATTTTAAAATATAATTTATTTTAAATACTTAAATGAGATAAATATTGAGATTTAAACTTGTGAATCTTAAATTAAAAAGAAATGGTAAGAAATGTCAACCTCAAATATTAGATACTTGAATTATAAATAAAACAAATGTATAGAGTCATAGACGTCACGGGTATGACCAGTCAATAACGACGTTATGGAGGACGGCGCCACAGCTGTCTATTTAAACATACACTTGTTTAATTTGTCCTTCTGGATAGGTTCAAGTCGAGTCTTTTTAAGGCTTTTCAAAACTGTATTAATTAATTAAATTATCAAGTCTTTTATTTTTTTCTTATCTTTTATCATGAATAAACCAAGAGGACTAGCCATGGCCCCTCCCATAGTTTTAATTTTTTTATTAAACTTAAAAATTAAGTTTGACTCCAATTAAAATTAAGAGTCTATTTAAGATTACATTTGAGAGATAAAGTGTATTTATTATTTAAAACTCAAAAAATCCGTTTAAAGAAAAATAATTGTTTAGTAAAAAAATTAAAAACACTTTTAAGAATTCAAAAAGCCTAAAAATAGTAAAATGCACTTTTGGCAAATGATTAAAAATGATGCTTTTGCCAAAAAAACGTTTTTTTAACTTAAAAACTCTATTTATCAATCGTAATCCCAAATAAGTTATCAATCTTACCTCTCATACATATATATTTCGGTTCGATGAAATTTTTTGATTCCGTCCCTGGTGATGACATCAGAGCTAGCTCTTGTCTCTCTATTCATGTATTAAACTATTAATTAAATACATAATTTGCTTTGAATTTAAGTATATAAGAAACCTAAGCATGAAAGCTCATTTCCAGGCATCAATGTCTGCTGAAATGTGTGTGTGTATATATATATATATGGATAAACATATATGACCTTTCGTTTTGATTGCTGAGGCAGAGAAATCTGTCTCCACAAAATCTGAAAATAAAAGGGACTTCATGGTTTCTATCTTTAATTTAATAATATTTTTCCTTTGAATATTCTTCCTTCTTATAAGTTTATATTTAACCAGTGGATCGATCGGACCATTATCTTTAATTTGGACGTGCAGTGATCTAAAACAATTTTAGTTTGAATATATATGGAAAATTGTTCCACGTCTCATGCATGATGCATGGGATTATTTTTCATTTCTATTATTTTAATTTTGTTTATGAAAAATATTTTCGACTTCCACGAGAAGGACAACATTGGCAACATCGATCTTATCTGCACTTATTTTCCATTGACGGCCAATATAATTTTGTCAACGGAGAATACGTGCAGATAAGATGTATGTTGCCAATGTCCTTCTAGCCAGTGGAGCCAGAGGTTGAAAATATTGTTCATAAACAAGATTTTTTTTTAAAAAAAAAGAAAAAAGAAAAAAAGAAAAGAAATGGCATACATACGTTTCAATGTTGATCCATTAAATTAAAGATAAAATTCCGATAATTTTAAGGTTGCACGAAGAGTCAAGTTTTAGAACATGTGCTTTGATCAAGTTTGACAAGAGAAGTTGTAACGCCACACGGAAAGATGACTTAGGGAAAGTGCTAGTTATATCTATTATCATTTTAAAAGGGTTAGTAAAGTTATAATTGGAGTTTCTTAAATTGCATATAAAGTTTAATTTCATCTAGAAATGAACTAATACAAGACTTAACACACATGAGCTCTTTATAATTAATATACCAAATTTATGTGGGCTAATTATGACATATGCACGTACACTATCACTTGAAAAAGACTAGTTAAGTTGTTATTGGAGAGTGGGCTCCTCAATAATAGATCCAAAACAGCAGTAAATACAGAATTAATTGGAGTTTCTTATAATTGCTTATCATGAGCTCTTTTATATACAATGCACCCACTCTATAAGTTAGCTAATTATCTTTCCAACGTGTTACAAATTAAAGCTATGCTCGTGTGTATATATATATATATATATATATATATATAGGATGATATAAACTTTTTGAAGTAAATTAATTTCTTTATAGGATAAATTTATATGACTTTGTAAATATTGCTAAGTCTAAAATTCTATCTTTTTATGAGACTTTTCCTCCCAACAATCCTGTTTCGGCAACTGGATCTTTGCTTCAAATTGTGGTGGCGAACGCATACTATATTATATATGCATGCATGCATATATGACGAGAGTTAATTTAGAGTAAACTTCATCTAATTAGATGGACCTATATATATATATATATATATATATACACACACACAATGGTTTGGATTTTTCTTTTTGATTAATTATGAAGGAGCTTACATTTTTACCAATCAAATACGGAATTTCTTTATTGGGTTATTTATGAATTGCACAAAATTAATAATTAGTTAAAATTCAACGTTCTAAAACCCACCTTATTGAGTCTTCCTTTTACCAAACAAGAAAATTAATAGACTTATTGTCAACAAGATGAAGGACTATCAACAACAATCTTTTATTATTATTATTATTTGAATGGAAATCTGAGGATTTTATTAATTAAAGATCATGAGTATAAAGTTTTTACAAAAAGCTTTTATAAAACAAATTAGACATAAAGCTTTGCAAAAATCATAACCACATGTTATGAGGTTACAAAGTCGTAGATATAAACAAAAATTATTATAATCATGTATTATCTATGACTTTTAATCTTCTGTTAATTCATGTACAAATATAATTAAAGTGCAAACCTGCTCCAAAAGAATTTTTTTTGTGACCTAACACATGCAAGAGAAAAGAGAAGAGATCGAGGATATATCTGTAAATATATATCTGTTGGTTTTATTATTGAAATTTAAAAGTGGTAATATAAAAAGTATGATGCAAAGTAAAATTGTAGCATTTCGAAGAATAAAGTCATTCCAAAATTAGGACTCCGTCCAAATTAAAGAGTTCCCTTTATTTGGGAGTCTGATCCCTATCCAACAACGTACCTACTATTATGGGCTTACGTGGATACGACAAGTCCATTGGCTAATTAACCTAATTAATTATCTTTAGCATTTTTTTTTTTTTGAAACCATTATCTTTAGCATATTAAAGAAGTAATGTTAATTTGATTATCTATTAGTAAAGTTATCTTTAATTAATACATGAAAATTATCCCTATCCAATCAACTATTATGTGCCTACTGCCTATGTAAATATTTCATTTGCTCCAAATTTAATTATCTTTTGGATTTTAAAATGCTGATATGAATTTGAATATATATTAACAAATATCACCGTATAATTATATTGATGGCTTGAGAAATTACAAAAAATTTCATTGTTTTTTAATATTAAAACTTTGCAATAAATTTACTGATTTTTTGTTTTTTTTTTTAGAGGAATTTTTCATATTCATTCATTGAAAAAATATCAAGAGCATAAAGCTTTGATAAATTATAGACAAAATTATGAGGTTAAAACATCATAAAGACAAAACATAAAAATCTTATAATCACATCCTATCTATGGCTTCAATATATATTTGCTAACTCATGTCAAAACTTCAGTTATAGAAGATATTTGCTTCAAGCAAACTCAATTTAATACATAAGTAGCCCATATTCTAAACTTTTATTTTTCCGGCCATAGTAGCAAAACTCTTCCACCGAAATTAATCCTCCTCGGCCCAAAAGTCAAGACAAAATTCTTCACCCCAAAGATCGATCATGAAAGCAGATCTATGAAGAAGTTTAAAAAAAAAAAAAAAGAAAACCCTAGCAAATAGCTACAACAGCTAGTTGGGGTGAGGGAGGCAAAGCGCAGTAATCAGCGCGTGGTGGACTAGATGGAGCCATTTTGCGCTGATGGACAACTAAGGAGAAAAGGACATGGTGAGCCGATGTGGTTGAGTGAAACCAATTGAGAAATCTAGATTTAAAAACTAGATACAAAGTCCAACCGATTCAAGAAAGCGAAGAGTGACACAACAGAGTGGAGGGTGAACGAAGGCAATACAACATAAACAAAGGCATGGCCGGAGCAACTGGACTGGCCGGAAAAACCAAAAAAATAAACTGAAAAAAAAAAAAAAAAAAAGGAGGGGAGGAAAGAAGAGGGGAGTAGGTGGGGTTACTCCCTCCTCCCCACAGGTCTGGATTTTTATCTTAAGTTTTCTCCTAGGGCCGGTTCGACATTAATTGCACTGATTTTTTATTTTTTATTTTTTATTTTTTTGCAATGCAAATAGAGTAGTCCATATATATCATTGCCATTAATTAAAAGGGAAACAATTTTGAATCAACATCAACTGATGGGGTCCACAATCCAGTGATACTCTAATTGTGTGTATATATATATATATATAAGGGTCAGTGTACCATCATAATCAATCACAACTCAAAAACTAAGCCCACCAGTTTTGATTCTTTTGAATGTGCCAATAATTTTGAGATGTACGTGGTAGATAGGGCATGCATTTTGCATCGGGTCTAACAAGCAAAAATGTCATTCTTCTAGGGTCAATATCCTATGCCCCATACAATTTATTTGGTTGAGGAATATTCGTTACTCTTGACTTTTTTATTCCTTAATTAACACATATACATATATATGGAAAAATTCATTTTACCTCCTTGAAGTTTCAAAGATTTTTCAATTTGAACCCTGAAGTTTAAAAATTAGTAATGTATTACCCTAATGTTTCAAAAATTTTTAATTTAAACATTCAATTACTAATTTCCGTCAAATTGGATGGAAACCTATAAAATTACGTAATTACCCTCAAGCTCTTTTTTTTTTAATTTTTTAATTTTTTATTTCTGTCCATTTAGACGAAAAATATTAACAAAGAGTTTAAATTGAAAAACTTCTTAAACTTTAGAGGGGTAAAGTGAATTTTCTCATATATATATATATATATATGTATAAATTTCTCCCTGCAAAATTTTAAATAAGAGTTTTTTGTGTGTGTGTGTTTTTCTTCTTGTATTTTTGGCCATTGGACTTGTCACAGATCCAAGATCGCGAAGATATAATTATATACGCATATACAGACCAATGCATGTTTTTCTTTGTCACGCGATCATGGAAAATCCTGGCCATGGGATTTCACACTACCAATTGCTTTTTTTGTAACTACCATTCTACCAATTGCTAATTAATATGATATTAAGATATTCTTTGATAGAATGGTAGTTAGTTTGCTTCAAAAAAAAAAGGTTCTATATATGCTGACGTATGTGACAGTGTTAATCTATTCTTAGATAAACAATAGACTGCCACATTAACGTAGTAAAATAGCAATGAGATATTAGTGTGATACCTAACATTTCTCATTTTAAAATGCTTTAATGATAAGTTCTTGAGTCTAATGATCAATCAAGCACAACGATTGTAAATTTGATTTTGCATTACAAGTATAATGAGCTCTTGAGTCTAACTAAATATGATTTTGGTCGTCATATAGAATTTGACAACGATCTACAACAACAATTTGGACAGTAAATTTTTAAAAAGCCTAGCTATAAGAGTTCTATCTGTCTAAATAAGTTTTTAATTATCTGTCTAATTAAATTTTAAACTGTTCGATACGTATCCGATCAATTTAATCGTATATGACTTTTCTCAAGTGACCATACGAAGAAGTGAGAGAGTGAGAGTTATGTTGCGTGTTGTGTGTCATTTTCCTTGTCCTTTTCTTTGCTTCTTTCTCTATAAAAGGCACAGACAGTGCCTCCCAACAATAACCAAAATCAGCTATGGCATTTCAAGGCTATCGAGTATTCCTAGGCCTCCTGGTCTTTCTTGGCTCATTGATTGATAATAGCATTTCTGTTGCACCAAGCCTTAACAATACTGCTTCACTCAACCGGAGCAGTTTCCCGGCCGGATTCATTTTCGGGACGGCATCTGCTGCCTACCAGGTAATTAACTCATGGGTTAGTTGTATCATAATAAAGTTTTTCTTAAAGTTTCTTGAGATTTCAAGCAAATTTGGTTTTGAAACTCCAGTATGAAGGCGCAGCAAATGAAGATGGCAGGGGACCAAGTATATGGGATTCTTACACACACAGATATCCAGGTTTCATTGGACGACTTTAAATGGCTTTCCTTTTTCGTTGTCCTTGACTTCTTAGCCACAGCTTTTGTAAAAAAAATAAAATAAATTTTTTTTTAAAAAAAAAGAGGAAAAATTCAGGGCCAAATTGGTTTTTGTTGAAGGGTTTTAATGGATGCAAAATTATTTTTGTTATATGATTGATTAAGTGATTAACGGTCTATTTGGAATTGTGTTAGATAACTTAAAAAGTGCTTTTACTATCTAAAAAGTTGTGTCAAATAAAAGATAGCAGTAAAAAAATTTCAAAGTATTTATTTGACTTTCTTTTACTCTAAAAAATGACAAAACGCACTTGCGGCGAAAACTTAAATATGAAGTTTTTACCAAAAATAAAAAGAAGAAGGAAGTTCTATTTCTCAAACATAATTTCAAATATACTTTAAATTTACTTATTTCTATCAAATTAAGTTTTTGGGATAAATAATGATTTAACATAGTATTATCAAAGGTCCAAAGTTCAAATCTTGACTCCGTCAAATAAAAAAAAAAATCAAGAGTTTACTGCATGATGTGGGTGAAATGTCAAATGAAAGTCAAGATTTCTCTATGATATATATTATGTTAAATTAATAAAAAATATATAAATTTAATCGAATTATATAACATGCATAAATCTGAAAGGTCAAAACCCAATTGGGTTTCGTGCCTAGCTAGTGCCTACTCTAGCACAAACTCCTTAAAAAGAAAATATATAGAAAAAACGTGTTACACATGCAATATATATTAATATAGATATCATGAATTAGCTTTTCAAAAAAAAGATATCATGAATTAGTTTACCCCTTGGGATTAATTTTATTGGCTCTTGGAATCGTGTGAGGCCAATGGAAAGCTCAATCCTTTGCATGTCTTCATATATGTCTTGTTCCATGTCTCAAAATTTACTTTTCATCGTAAAAAGAACAAACTTATCTGCACCATTTTTTTGTTGTTGTCTGTATTTGGGTAGATTAGCATGTGCACTAGCTAGCTAGTACTTGGTAAACTTATGGCTCAAAGTAGTAGCGCAGAGAAATCTGTTCTATATCTTACGAATATAATTAAGATTTATATGAAATTGCAGGTTGGATAAAGGACGGCAGTAATGGAGATGTAGCTGTTGATCAATATCATCGCTATAAGGTGCCATTATTGATCAATTAGTTAAAATTTTCTCTTACAAATTAATTTTTTTTAAACATATTGTGGGGGCACGGTCCATGTTGCCCATAACATGCCACTGCATATAGTGCACATAATAAAAATTTATAGAACATGTCACCTAGCCTACAGTTCATGACAATTTGACAACAATTGTTTTTTGTTTCATCTTATATATATTATATATTATAGGAAGATGTTGGGATTATGAAGGAGATGGGCTTAGATGCATACAGATTCTCCATCTCATGGTCTCGAGTGTTGCCAAGTAAGATTCTATATCGTTTAAGCATCAATCTCTAGAGCTACTTTCATAAAAAAAAAATAAAAAAAAGACAATAAATAGGGTACAAGGTTTTGAAATCAATATTATATTCCGACCCTTCTTTGCAATTATAACAATTTCATTTGGGGTCTAAATTGCAGAAGGAAAGCTAAGTGGAGGTGTGAACAGTGAAGGAATCAAATATTACAACAACCTCATCAATGAGCTCCTGAATAAAGGTTATATATCAATCTCATAATTCTATCATATGTCATATCCACTGGTCTTGCGATTATAATTCACTCTTTTCCTTTCAATTAATAAATGCAGGTTTACAGCCCTTTGTGACACTTTTTCATTGGGATCTTCCCCAAGCCTTAGAAGATGAGTATGGAGGCTTCTTAAGTCCTCACGTTGTGTAAGTGATTTATAACTCGTGATCACATATTGCCTTTCCCTTTTGTCCATTAGATCCGTAATTTTTTTTTATAAAAATATATATATATTAGCTCTAATCATGACCAAATTAATGCAAACTTTGGGGTTGTAGTCTAATTTATGTATATACGTGTGAAATGTTACTTTTTAGTGATGACTATCGGGATTACGCTGAGCTTTGTTTCAAGGAATTTGGAGACCGTGTAAAGCATTGGATCACACTAAATGAACCGTGGAGCTACAGTGTTGGTGGTTATGCAAATGGACAATTAGCACCAGGTCGATGTTCTAGTTGGCAAAATCTGAACTGCACCGGTGGAGATTCAAGCACAGAACCATATTTGGCTTCCCATCACCAGCTTCTTGCTCATGCAGCTGCCGTTCAAGTGTACAAGCAAAAATACCAGGTTTCAAGTTACTCCAAATTATGATATTCTATATGCATGGTTACAGTTAGGGGTGTCAATTCACATTTATTTACATGTCAGATTCAAGTCATGTCAAGACATGAATATAAAAATTATATAGATTAATCATAACCTGACTTATTTAATTAAATAGGTTAGACCTCTCAAATATAACCTACTAATTCATGTCGAGTTCGTGGGTCGTGTAAAAAATTGTCAACCTTAAATGTTGAGCAAGTGTTAAGTTCGGGTTGTGTTAAAGATATTAGTATAAGACTATATAAATCAACATTAATCTACTTACTAATTTTATATTGAGTTTGTGTCAAATTCATTAATTATGGTGTATGCACACAAAAGGTTTGGACAACCAAGGTTTTTGTCAATCTTGGTACTTATTTGTCAAGTTTGATAGATATAATTTTTGTTACACACCTACTAAAACTGGTTATTATTCGAACATCAAATACAAATTCCTTTTACTTTGCCATGTTATATAATTAGGACAATTTATTAACAAGGTTTCATTATGTCCAGGCATCACAAAAAGGTGTTATAGGGATTACCTTAGTGTGCCACTGGATGGTGCCATTCTCTGATGCCAAGCACAACCGTGATGCAGCGCTACGTGCCGTTGATTTCATGTTTGGATGGTAACTTCCACTTAAATTGTTCGATTGGCCCTTCTATTTAAAGAATTTGTTAAATTTTTTTTTAATGTTAATTTAAATAAACATTGTAATATAATCCATGGTTTACTGCAGGTTTATGGACCCCTTGATAAATGGTGACTATCCCCATAGCATGAGGTCTCTGGCCGGAAACCGATTGCCCAAGTTCAGCAAAGAGCAGTCCAAGCTGCTAAAAGGGTCATTTGACTTCATCGGAGTAAACTATTATACTGCCAATTATGCTGCCTATGCACCAAACCTTAATTCTGGAAATGCAAGCTACTTGACAGATTCCCTTGCTAATCTTACTAGTAAGTAGATACAACACTGTGAACCGGTTTTTAGAATAAATTTTTCATTTAAATTGAGTTGAAAGAATTTTTCTCATGTAATTCGTTCAACTCAATTTGAAGACATCTAACGTAATCCCAATTTTTATGTCTTTCTTGTATAATCTATACTTATAACTAAACCGTGCGTTTTTTTGCAATGGCAGCTGAGCGCAATGGGATCCTCATTGGTACTCCGGTGTGTGCTAAATAAATTATTATTATTATTTTTTGGTATATTGAAAAAGTAAAAACGTTCACAGTAGAAGGCATGCAACATTTGTTGGTCTTATTGACCATACACACAAAGGAAAGGGTTTGAGAAAATTCTGATCATATAATGACCCTCCATTTCTCTACGTTGTTGCAGGCTGCTTCAGATTGGCTCCATGTCTATCCTCGAGGATTTCTGGATCTTTTGCTTTACACAAAGGAGAAGTATCATAATCCACTAATCTACATTACCGAGAATGGTAAATTGTCTATTTTTTTTTTCAATTATTTTCACATAACTTCATGGAAAGTGGGCCATTTGAACGAAATATCTACAACTATATTGTAGGGATTGATGAGGTGAATAATGACACCTTGTCGCTTGAGGAAGCCCTAGTGGATAACCAAAGAATTGAGTATTACTATAGTCATCTTTGGTACCTTCGTAAGGCTATCATGTAAGTGCCACTTAACAATCACTCTCTAGAGATCTTTATCTTTCTCACTCTCAAATATTTCTTGCTTTGACATTTTTTGTTTTGTTTTGTTTAATTTGGAGACAGGGATGGCGTAAACATTAAGGGATACTTTGCATGGTCGTTGTTGGACAACTTTGAATGGTACTCAGGTTACACAGTTCGGTTTGGCATCAACTTTGTTGACTATAAGAACGGATTGAAAAGGCACCCTAAGCTTTCAGCCCGTTGGTTCAAGAATTTCCTCAAGAAGTAATAGATATGATCGAAATAATTAATGTTCATATAATTATCAACTATCTATAAATATTGGGCACTTTAATTCCTAATAAAGATAAAATATCACTTCTATCTTTCTGAATTAATCATGGATATTTAATCTAAGCAAGCAATCACCAAAATAAGAACAATCAAACACACAGGATTTTGGAAAGAGGAAACCAATTAGAAACCGATCTAATTGTAAAACCTCCGGCAGCAAACCCGAAATCACTATCGTAAAATTATCCAGAGATTACAACACTAGACACTTTTAACCCTTTGCAAGACCTTTAGAGTTTTGTAAGATCGACAAATAACTCGTTTCCTTGCTCACAATCTTCTTCAACATGATTCTCCTTTAACCCTTCATTATAAGACTTCAATTTAAAAGTTATTAAACAATATAACAAAGATCCTCTAAGAGGAACAATATAGGCTCACAATATTTCTCTCTTTAATTCTGATCCTCTCAAACTCTCGGGGTGAAAATGTACTCTAACATTCTATAGAGGTGTATTTATAAGCCAAAAAACCTAAACCTAGGACACAAACAGAATCCAAATAAAAGTTACATTAGGTAGCGTGACGGGAAGATTCTCAACGGTCACTTGAATATACATGGAAAATGGGCTTTGGAATCAAGGTCCGCTCGATTGGCCTATGAATATACATGGAAAATGGGTTGTGAGCATGTCCGCTCGAATTCATTCATATGCCGGACGGTCACTATGAATATACATGGAAAATGGGCTTGTGAACAGGGTCCGCTCGAACGTCATATGGGGTCACTATTCCGATGTGGAAATTCTAGGTTTCCATCGCTTCTTACGCATTCTTCAATCTTGGCTTAGTATTGAAGTACTTGATTGCATCCCGTCGCACTTCAAACTAACAAATTTCAATCAATAAACTGAAGATATAATTTCTTCTCCATCTTTCTGCTCTTTAAATCATGTGATTATCGTTTGCTCTGTACAGACGCAAGTTAAATTATAATAATCGTTTTATACATTCTACTCGAGACGATACTCTGAAAAAAAAAAAAAAAAAAAAAAAAAACGCATCGATCGAGAGGTTGGTCATGAGAGCATCGGTCATGCGAGCAATCTAGCTATGTATACATTCTACATGAGAACAGCACTCAAAGAATTTTTTTATTTTTAATTTTAACGATATTTTAGAGTTTTGTTTATATCTCCGACAAATAAGATTGTTTTTATAATGAGAGTGGTTAACAGTAATATAACTTTCATTATAAGTTCCTTACTTATAAAAGTTATTATAAGTAATATAACTTTTATTATAAGTGTATTACTTGGAACATTTTATATATATATAAACTCTAGTCCACCGGTAGGACTTGGATCCTCTCCATTTCAAATGAAATGTAGAGGAACAAGTTAGTTGTTTTTTATGAGCATTTTTGTCCAAATGAAAAGCAAAAAATTGAAATAACAAAATTATCCCTTAAAAGTAACTAACTTGTTCTTATTCATTTCATTTGAAATAGAGAGGATGATTCTTCCCACCACCAGTGGACTAAAAGAAAGAAACAAATTGTATCAACATCAACTTGATGGACCTAAAGTTCAATGATAACCACATGTCAAATTGATGCAACAACTTGTGGCTAAATTCATTCAAACAAAAATGCCCCTTAAAAGTAATTAACTTGTTTCTATTTCATTTCATTTAAAATGAAGAATATCTTTCTCTCCACCAATGGAACTAAAAAAGAAACAAATTGTATCAACATCAACGTAATGGGCCTAAAGTTCAACGATAACCACATACATGTCAAACTGATGAGGCAACTTGGTGGCTAAATTCATTTCGACAAAATTGTCCCTTGAAAATAACTAACTTGTTTTGATTCATTTCATTTGAAACGAAGAGGATCCTTCTTTCCACCGGTGGACTAAAAGAAAGAAACAAACTGTATTAACGTCAACTTGATGGTCCTAAAGTTCAATGACAACCACATGTCAAATTGGTGCAGCAACTTGTGGCCAAGTACTATTTTCAATGTTATCGTCTCGATGTCCCCAACTACCCATGTACCTATCAAGACAAATTTAGAATCCCCACATACGCACTCTACAGGCTGTTTTCTTTTGGAGAAAAAAAAAAAAATCAAATAACATTTGGGAAGTGAATATATTAATGCTCTTTAAATCTGTATTAATGTTCGTGCTTTCTAAATTTTTCACCAACTAAAAAAGAAATATTTTAATATTTAACAAAATAAAGGCCTTAGGCCTGACAGATAATTATATTTAAAAGATATTTTTATTGTTTTTACTTTTAAAAAAAATAAAAATACACTTTTATTATAACTAATAAGATATTATCATGTTTAACTTGAGATAATTATAATTCCTCCTATAATAAACAAAATTAGTTATGGGATTTCTAGGCTATCTACTCCTCCATGTATAAAAGCCACTGAAGTAAAGAGCCAGCTCTATCTCCCATAAAAACCAAAATCGGCTATGGCATTTCAAGGCTATCGACTGCTTCTAGGCCTCCTGCTGTTTGTTGGCTTATTGATTGATAATAGCATTGCTGTTAAACCAAGGCATCATACTGCTTCACTCCACCGGAGCAGTTTTCCGGCGGGTTTCATTTTCGGAACGGCATCGGCGGCTTACCAGGTGAGTCCTGAGTTTTTTCCTACGTATTTGTATCATAATAGGCCGGGATTCATATATATCATGTATATATGCCAGTTTAATTTGTTGTTGAAAATAACCCAGTATGAAGGTGCAGCAAATGAAGGTCGTAGAGGACCAAGTATATGGGATACTTTTGCCCATAGATATCCAGGTCTCTTTCTCTCTCTGTTTCTCTCCCAAACAAAGTACTGTAGAGTTTGCATCCAACACGGAATATGATTCTTCGCGTTTTATGATAAAATTTAAAGTTGGTTTATCTAATGTGCATATAATTCTGTGCTAATATTGACTCCACTATTAGGTCTATTTATTAGAACATAATTATTATAGGATAAGAAGATTAAGTTTAAAGCCTATTACACTTCCGTCCGTTTCAACCGGTACCAAACTCTATTCCACTTTACATTTTGACTGTTACATGAATGGTTTTAATTAATGTGATTTTATTTAATTGTTATTTAATACACATGTAAGAATGTCTATTTGTTTTCAAGAGGTAGCTCATCCAAGTTGAATCTAGCTTATATGCTATTATTGAAATTTGAAATAACAGAATATATACTGTTAAAAAATTGAATAGTGAGGATTTAGTTAAAATAATTGAATGATTTATATCTGTCATAATATGGTGAAGATTTTTCACAATAAATAATTAAAATAATTGAAGGATTTAGATTTATTATAATAAATGCCAATAAATAAATGAAGTAATTGATGAGAGAGAAAATTGATATTTATTATGACAGATCTAAACCATTCAGTTATTTTAACTAAATCCTCACCATTTAATTTTTTAACAGCATATAACAGCATGTAAGTCAGATCCCAATCGGTTGAAACTGCGCCTAATGAAGCGGTGATCACTAGTTCGAATCCTCTCTCCTCTTGTGCGGACATATAAAAAAAAAAAGAATATTTCTATTTTTTTTTTTTTTTTGGAATTAAAGAATGTCTCTATTTAAATGAATGGAGAAGTTTCCAATGTAATGAAGTGTGAGAAACGATGATAATTAGAGTTTTTTTTTGCAGCGACAAAGGTAAAAAATTTTATGGGAGTGGCCAGACAAATTTTTCTTTTCGGTTATTTTAGAATTATTTTATTAAAAAATATTATTTTGGTTGTTTTTTATAAACTAAAAACTACCGTAAAGGCCAAAAAAGTGAGCATTTGAAAGTAAAGGCAAAAAAAAGTTGACATTTGAAAGTAAGGGCCATTTAAAAAAAAAAAAAAACAATAACAACAACAACAACTTAATGGGTATAGCCCAAAAAAATTAAGAATATAGCCAAAAAATCTAAAAATAGGGCCTTTTTTTTTTTGAGGGGTAAAATTACTAAAATTAAAACTTTACTCTTTTCTTTTCTTTTCCCTTTCTTTTTTTTTTTTTTTTTCTTTCCTTATTTTGGGGGACCATGGCCTATCCGGGTCTCCCTCCCTCCATCTCTGTTTGTTTGAGTTCTAATGCTATCAACTTTAAATTTTGACTATTAAATGCATACCATCTATTTTATTTGAAATTGAGATCGAGGATCCTCGTCCATCCAAAAGATCAATGTAGTCTCAATATTTATTAAAATGGCGGCAAAGTGTAAAATAAGAATTTGAAATCTAAACCTTTATTCTAATACCATGTGAAATAATTACTTATTTAAAATTACAGGTAAGATAAAGGATGGCAGTAATGGAGATGTCGCAGTTGATCAATATCATCATTATAAGGTATACTGCACGTATTAAAAAAAAAAAAAAATTAAAGAAGTTGTTTTTTGATCACCTTTCTAATGCTTTAATTAAGCCAGTTTAATCGAGGCCCGGCATGTTCGTGACAATATTGTTTTTACATTTTATATATTATAGGAAGATGTTGGGATTATGAAGGAAATGGGTTTAGATGCATACAGGTTCTCCATCTCATGGTCCCGAGTGTTGCCAAGTAAGATCCATTAATCTCTAGCTACTTTCTTGAAATAAAATTCAGATAAAATAAAAAGACAATAAATAGGGGGTTCAAGGTTTTGAAATCAATATTATTTTCTGACCCTTCTATGCAATTATAACAATTTCATTTGGGGTCTAAATTTCAGAAGGAAAGCTAAGTGGAGGTGTGAACAGGGAAGGAATCAAATATTACAACCACCTCATCAATCAGCTTCTGCATAAAGGTCGGCATACATGAATCTCATACTTCGTTATTCTTCGCATTTATTTATCACACTTCTTTCGTACTGGGTACCGAGTAATGTGCATGGTGTGTTTTAAATGACTAACAAAAAAAGCCACTTTTATCATGTTATGTCAATCGATGTAAAATAAATATGATAAACGAGTGTGAAAAATAACATTTATCTTTCATCATATGTTATTCAAATTGAAATCCCCTCATATTTTTAAAAATATGATATTTTCAAATTTTAAAACGGAGCCAATCTAAATTAATTTAGTGGTTTGAGTATTACTAAGGTAAGTAATTATAGTTTTCAACATGCCAACCTACTTATCTTGGTAATACACAACTCTTTGCATTTATTTGAATTATTAAATGTAATGGAGGCTGGGTTCATATTCTAAAAAATTTGAGTAGGTCCAAATCTGTGTCATCCTGCATTTATAATTCACTGTTCTCTTAACTAAATGAAGGTCTAAAGCCCTTTGTGACACTTTTTCATTTGGATCTTCCCCAAGCCTTAGAAGATGAGTATGGAGGTTTCTTAAGTCCTCAAATTGTGTAAGTGAATATCTGATGATCATCCCCCTTCCCCTGCTTGATTAAAAAAAAAAAAAAAAATCTCATGATCACATTCCTCGCCCCTTTTGTCCATCAGTAGACCTTTTTCTTTTTCTCTCTTCTAATTTATGTATATATGTGTGCCTACATTACTTTTCAGTGATGACTTTCGGAATTATGCTGAGCTTTGCTTCAAGGAATTTGGTGACCGTGTCAAGCATTGGATCACACTAAATGAGCCATGGAGTTGTAGTGTTGGTGGTTATGCAAGCGGGCAAATAGCACCTGGTCGATGTTCCAGTTGGCTAAATATGAATTGCTGGTGGAGATTCAGGCATAGAGCCATATTTGGTCGCCCATTACCAGCTTCTTGCTCATGCAGCCTCTGTTCAAGCGTATAAGCAAAAATATCAGGTTTTATGTCACTCTAAATTATATTCATTAAGAAATAATAAAAAAACGTAAATAGTATTCATTATGAATGATTGCAATGGCGTAGGACCCAAAACTTTTGGGTAATTATATAAAAAACCTCTCTTAGTTAGGGTTGCATGTCTACTTTAGGACATGTTGAGGTACCAATATAAAATTATATAATTTAATCCTAACTCATCCCATTTAAACAAATGGATCAAATGACTTAAGCCCCTTAAATTGCATCAACTATAACATGCTTTTGTGTTAGATCATGTCAAGTTCGCCGATCGTGTAAAAAATTATGAACCATAAATGTCGCATGTTTGATTCGGATCATGTTGAAACTTTAGTATATAAGATTATATAAGTTAACAATAGCTCAACTTATTTAATTAAATGGGTAAGACCTCTCAATATTAACTTGCTAATTTTTGGTTGAGTTCATGTCAGGTTTGCATATAGTGTTAAAAATTGCAAACTCTAATATTAGTAAAGATTGCCAAAGTTTTTGTCAACCTTTACTCATATTTTTCAAATTTGATAGACATTATTCGAACTTCAAATACAAATTCTTTTTACTCTACGGTTACATAATTGGGTGAATTTCTTAATCAATGTTTATTATGTTTAGGCACCACAAAAAGGTGTTATAGGGATAACGCTAAATTCCCATTGGATGATTCCATTCTCTAATGCTAGGCACCACCGTAATGCCGCGTTACGTGCCCTCGATTTCATGTTGGGTTGGTAAGTTTTCATTTTTATTATTTTTTTTAAGTACAGTAAGAGGCTGTTTGCCCTACAATTTTTTTATGTTAAAATGCGATTTTAAACAAAATTATAGAAAACTTGTTGCTTGGAAGTATGTTTTTAAAAATTTGCAATTTGAAAATATATATACAAAGAAAAAAAAAAGTGTTTTCAAATCACAAGTAAGGATGTGCATTTTAAAAAATGTACAATTTCAAATGTCAAACTATGATTTGAAAGGCTAAATCACAATTTTACTGAAAGCTTAATTGCCTTTTTTAAAAAATTCATATTTTTAAATCGCATGTTTTGAAAAAGCAAACCAAAAAACCCTTTATTTGAAGAATTTGTTACAATTTTTTTTTTATATGTTAAATTTGAATAAAAATTGTAATATGTTCATTATTGAAGTTTTTTTTTTTAATTTTATTTTTTTTAAATGTGAAATTATTAAGATTAGGGGAAAATACATTTTACTCCCTTAACTATCCATCAATTTGCACTTTGACTTCCAATGTTTAAAACGTAACATTTGACCCCCAAACTTCAAAATTGTTGCAATTCGACCATTCTAACATTTTTTACTCCAAAATGTCAATCATCCCAATTTTAAAAAATAAATAAATAATTAATTATTTTTAAAAATTAAAAAAAAAAAAATTAAGAGGTGCCCGCCAACCCAATTGGGCTTGAACCACCCTAGACCGGCCATCTCTTAATTTTTAAATTTGTTTTTAAAAAATTTTATTGGGGCATTTTGGGAAAAAAGAAAGTTAGAATAGTCGAAAATAACAATTTGGAAGTTTAGAGAAATCAAGTGTCATGTTATAAATATTAGAGGTCAAAGTGCAAATAAGTGGATAGTTCATGGGGTAAAGTGTACTTTCCCTTAAAAATTATCTCCAAACTATAATATTCCATGGTGTACTCTAGGTTTTTGGACCCATTGACATATGGTGACTATCCTCATAGCATGCGATTTCTCGTTGGAAAGCGATTACCCAAGTTCAGCAATGAGCAATCGAAGCTGGTAAAAGGATCATTTGACTTCATCGGATTAAACTACTATACTACCAATTATGCAGCCTACGCAGCACACCTTAATTCTGGAAATGCAAGCTACTCAACAGATTCTCTTGCTAATCTTACAAGTAATCAGATACAACACTTGCAACAAATATCTAGAATCAAATTTTCTCCCAATTTGAGTTGGAAGAATTTCTTATAACATGATCTATTACGCTCATATGTATTCAAAATTCATATAAAGTATTCTTGTATGCATTTTTAATACATATGTAAGTTTAATAAATTGAATTGGCTTAATAGCACGTGATTTCTTCGACCCAATTTGTTGGAAAACTTTATTTTAATTTTTATGTGTTTGTTGTATCTTTTACTAACGAACTTTTTTGTTTTGGCAGCTGAGCGTAATGGGATCCCTATTGGTCCACCGGTATGTGCTAAATAAATTTACATTTTTTTCCGAGTAAAGCTACACCTTACATGCATTTCACACCAGTTAACATTGTGTGTTAATTTTTTAAGTGGCTTCAAATTCTCATAGAATTAATGATCCTCCATTTTCTCTACAACGCAGGCTGCGTCAGATTGGCTCCGTGTGTATCCTAGAGGATTTCTGGATCTTTTGCTTTACATAAAGGAGAAGTACCATAATCCACTAATCTATATTACCGAGAATGGTAATTTTTTCTTTTTTCAATTATTTTCACATAACTTCATGGCAAATGGGTCAATAATTAATTTGAATCTAAATATCTATAACTATATTGTAGGGATTGATGAGGTGAATAATGCCACCTTGTCGCTTGAGGAAGCCCTAGTGGACAACCAAAGAATTGAGTATTACTATAGCCATCTTTGGTATCTTCGCAAGGCTATTAAGTAAGTGATTAACGATATACATTTTTCTCTATCCAAATTGCTAGCAATTTTCAACACTACAAATGTATTTGCTGGCTTTGACTTGTATTTTTTGGAACAGTGAGGGTGTAAATATTAAAGGATACTTTGCATGGTCATTGCTGGACAACTTCGAATGGAATGCAGGTTACACAGTTCGGTTTGGCATAAACTTTGTAGATTATAAGAATGGATTGAAAAGACACCCAAAGCTTTCAGCCCGTTGGTTCAAGAATTTTCTCAAGAAATAGATCGACATGACGATCGATGCTCATATATAATTATCAACCACCTATTAATTTTGGACTGTTTACAATCAATAAACTAAAGATAATTTTGTCTTGATCTACTTGCTCTTTAAATAATGTGTTTATTGTTTGCATATAGAGACTCGAATGCTTGTTTATTATAATTGCATACATTCTACATAAGAAGTGCTTTATATACTTAGGCTCTCTCCGTTTCTTTTGACGTAAAATAGTTTCCATCGCCCACAATCCATGTACCTATTGAAAAAAAATAATAATAAGTAAGTGGGAGGCAACTAAATATGATTTCCATCATCATAGAATTAACCATTTGAAGAACTAAAGAGGTATGACAACTTAGAGCATCTATAAAATACCCAACTAAAATGTTCAATTTTTTACTCTATATTAATTGTTTTTTTTTTCCTTTACGGTAGTACTACAATAAATTTTTATTCTATTCTCTACTTTCTTAATATTATTTCTCATTTTTCTATTATATTTAACTCTTTCTTCCTCAAGCACTATCTCTCTACCATATGAGATGAGAGAGAAAATGTTAAAAAATTGAAACAATTTCCTACAATTAATGATACTCTGTTGGAGCTGAAAAAAAAACCTTTTATCATCTATTTTTAGCTAAGAGAATCTCTAGTAGACTAGTCGAATGGCTCAATCTAGTTAATATGAGTAATTTTCTTCTCCAGTATGCTAACCAAAATGATTTTTGTGCTACAGTAAATAGCCAATTTTGATCTGCTGCAAGCAGATTCCTCTGCTTTGCAGAATGCTATCCAATAATATGCGCATGCAATTTACTCTTTAAAAAAAAAAAAAAGGCCAATTTTTGCTACATACAGTATTTAATAGGAAGTTATTTACAATAAAGGTTCTTAAATGAGAAAATGTTAGGGGTTCTCCCCGTAGGTTCTCCTGATGTTCTTCAAGTCTTATGTAAAACATGATTTAAGAAAAAATAAAATTGTAATGGCATCTACCACCGGTTTTTTTAGGCATTAGCATTAAATTTGAGGCATTAGCACCAAATTTATGAGGCATTAGCATCAAATTTAGGATGATAAAATCTATTTTGAGTAATACCATCCCTAAAGGGTTAACCTTCTACCCTTAGGTTTTAGTTTTAAATCCAAAAACAAGTTTTAAAACATTAGAACCTAACTATTAACTCATAAAAAGTAATTGATTGACAAAAAAAAGCAATACTATAATTTTATTTTTTCTTAAATTATGTTTTACGTAAGATTAGAAGAACGCTAGGAGAACACTACGAGGAGAACCCCTAGCAAACTTTCTTAAATGATGCATTTATTAAAAGCCCCATATTCAAGGCAATTATTGACACGTCATAAAAAAAGGGTCATTTTAGACAATCAACAAGCATTTAATTGTCAAATTTATATGATATACATTGTTGAGTTATACTGCTCAACGAACTTGCTGTGCATTGTAGCTGCTCAACAATTTGATGGCTCATTTGTTAAGCTGGATGAGATGTGTCTTTTGATACTTAGCTCAACAAAATAGCACTTTGTTGAGTCGGATATAAATGCTCTTAGACTTAAACTAATGAACTTAAGTCTACTTAAATATATTAACTATTTTTTGTTTTTTTAGTTTTAATAGGACATATATAGCTCAAAGACGTCTTTGGAGGATACAATGACAAGTGGGTTTTGTTCTTCGGAGAATCTGGTATTGGGTTTTAAAGGGTTTGGGTGTTGGGATCCATTTGATTGGTTTCGGAGGGAAGGTGGAAAAGATAGCTATCTGGATTGCTCTTATTCGTCGAGAGAGACTAGAGGGGTAGAAAACGGTAGGGTTAAAAATAATAATAAAAAATATTTAACTAAGTAGAGAATAAAATAAATAATTTTGTTGCGATTTATATTAAAAAATGAATAGGTAGAATAGAGAAAGTGTTTTTATTAGCTAAAACAGCTCTTGTTGTGTTGGAGATGATATAAATATGAGAGGTTTAGAGCATATATTGGACTCTTGGAGATATTCTTCAAGTATTGCTTCTCATTTCTCTTATCCATTTCTTTGATCTTTTTGTATTTCTTATATTTTAACAATTGTAATTCTCTATAAAAGGCCCTGACAGCTCCTATATATATCTCATCCACATGCAATAACCAAAATCATGGCATTTCAAGGCTATCGACTACTCCTATAGGCCTCCTGCTCTTTGTTGCCTCATTGATTGATAATAGCATAATTAGCATTTGCTGTTACACCAAGCCATCACACTGCTTCACTCAACCGGAGCAGTTTCCCGGCCGGTTTCATTTTCGGGACTGCGACATCGTCTTACCAGGTAAGTCCTGCATGAGTTTCCTACGTGTAATTGTGTGATCATAGCTAGGAATTCATAGTGTCTCTGCGATGTCAAGCCAATTTGTTGTTGAAATTCCAGTATGAAGGTGCAGCAAATGAAGGTGGCAGAGGACCAAGTATATGGGATACTTACACCCATAAATATCCAGGTCTCGATCTCTCTCTTTTTCTCTGCTGAAAATAAAGTATGAGTTAATGAAGATATATATATATATATATATATATATATACACCAAAGTCACAATGACTTGAAATCTAAGCTTGAAGAAGTAATCATAGTTGAACTCAAAATCACTGATTTAATATCATGTTAAATCGTCATTTATTTGAAAAATAAAGTTAATAAGAATGGAGAAACCACTTTAGACCTTTGAACTATCGTGCATTTTTAGAATACCCCCTCAAACTTAAAAACTCTCAATTTACACCTATAAACTTTAAATTTCATTCAATTTACTCCAATTTATCAGATTTTATACGTTAAAAGTGATAAAATAACATTTATATCCCCTTTTTTTTATAAAATTTCAAATTTACCCTTAATTTTTTTGTTAAAAAAAAGAAATCGAAGGGTAATTTGATATTTTTAGGCATTTCTGTTAGAAGTTAACAGCTAAAACTAACAGAGGGGATAAATTGATTGAAATTGAAAGTTCATAAGTGTAAATTAAAAGTTTTTGAATTTTGGAGAGTGTTCTCAAAACGCATGATAATTTAAGGATTTAAAGTAAAATTTCTCCAAATTCAATTAATATATCAAAAACGAGGCTCAAAGTATCCAGCGCGTCAAAGATCTTTTATATGATCTTATGAATATAATATTTCTATGAAATTGCAGGAAAGATAACGGATGGCGGTAAGCCAGTAATGGAGATGTACAGCCAATGATCAAGATCATCACTACAATGTATAGTGCAGATAATTTAAAAAAAATAAAAATGAAGGAACATATTACTTGTATTTTGAACACATGCATTTCTAATGTTCATTAGAAATTGATAACAATATTGTTTTTCATATTATATATTATAGAAAGATGTTGGGATTATGAAGAAGATGGGTTTAGATGCATGCATATAGGTTCTCCATCTCATGGTCTCGAGTGTTGCCAAGTAAGATTCTATATGGGAAAAATACTATTTAGCCCATTCAACTACCAGTGATTTACTATTTAGCCCCTCAAGTATCAAAAGATGTTAAATGTCCCTCTTAACTACCAAACAGTTATGTTTTAGTCCCCTCCGTTAGTTGTTGCCATGAAAGTGGATGGAAAAATTAAAACTACGTCGTTTTGAGATTATAAGTTACCAAAATACTCTCAACTAACGAAGGGGGCTAAAACACAATTGTTTGGTAGTTGGGGGGGCCATTTAACAACTTTTGATACTTAAGGGGGCTAAATAGTAAATCTGGTAGTTGAGGGGGCTAAATAGTATTTTTCCCATTCTATATCGTTTAAGCATCAATCTCTAGCTACTTTCATAAATAATTTCAGATAAAATAGAAAAGACAATAAATAGGGTACAAGGTTTTGAAATCAATATTATATATATTCCGACCCTTCTGTGCAATTATAACAATTTCATTTGGGTCTAAATTGCAGAAGGAAAGCTAAGTGTGGGTGTGAATAGTGAAGGAATCAAATATAACAACAACCTCATCAATGAGCTCTTGACTAAAGGTTATAAATCAATCTCATAAGTCTATCACATGCATGTCCACTTGTCTTGCAATTATAATTCACTCTTTTCTTTTCAATTAATAAATGCAGGTTTACAGCCTTTGTGACATTTTTTCATTGGGATCTTCCCCAAGCCTTAGAAGATGAGTATAGAGGTTTCTTAAGTCCACACATTGTGTAAGTGACTAACTCATGATCACATTGTCTGCCCCTTCGTCCATCTCATCAATACACTTTTCTTTTAATATGCGATCATAATTATGATTTGAATGAGGACCAATTTTTCTAGTTTAAAAAAAAAAAAAAAAAAAATCCAGGTAATTAAGAGAAATACTTAAGACCCATTTGTTGGAGTACATTGTTGTTAATTTTGTAAAAATCAAGCTTGAGTTCAACCAGGGTTAGTCTCATGGGTTGCAACCTTAGCTCTAATCATGACCAAATGCAAATTTTGGGGTTGCAGCCTAAATTATGTAGATTTGATTGTACATTACTTTTCAGTGATGACTTTCAAGATTATGCTGAACTTTGTTTTAAAGAATTTGGTGACCGTGTAAAGCATTTAATAACACTAAATGAGCCATGGAGCTAAAGCGTTGGTGGTTATGTACAAGGAATATTAGCACCTGGTTGATGTTCCAGTTGGCAAAATCTAAACTGCATTGGTGGAGATTCAAGCATAGAGCCATATTTGACCTCCCATTACAAGCTTCTTGCTCATGCAGTTGCTGTTCAAGAAAAAATATCAGGTTCTATGTTACTCTAAATGAAATTCAATATGCATGGTCATAGTTAGGGGTGACAATTTGTATTTATATATAGGGTTTTGGTTGTGTTGAGACATAAATATAAGATTATATAGGTCAATCATAACTCGATTCATTTAACTAAATGGCTCAAACCTCATAACCTTAACTTGCTAATTTCATGTCGAGCTTGAAAATTTTGTAAAATACAAACTCTTTTTACTTTACCGGTGCATAATTGGGAGAATTTCTTAACCAACGTTAATTATGTTTAGATTGAACAAAAAGGCATTATAGGGATTACGCTAGTGAGCCACTGGATGGTGCCATTCTCTGATGCCAAGCACAATCATAACGCTGCGCTACATGCCCTTGATTTCATGTTCGGATGGCAACTTCTGCTTAAATTTTTTTTTTGGTAACTTCAAATGATCAAATTATACCCTAAATTGTAATATATTCCATGGTTTACTTCAGGTTTATGGATCCCTTGACACATGGTGATTATCCCCATAGCATGCAGTCTCTGGTTGGAAACCGATTGCCCAAATTCAGCAAAAAGCAATCGAAGCTGGTAAAAGGATCATTTGACTTCATAGGAATAAACTACTATATACTGCCAATTATGCAGCCAACGCACCTCACCATAATTCTGGAAATGCAAGCTGGTTGACAGATTTTTGGGCTAATCTTTCGAGTAAGCTGATCATACAACACTTAGCTTTGAACCAATTTTGAGAAATAACGTTGGAGGAATTTATTGTATTCAAAATTAATTTTACAAAGTTTTCTTACGTGCATTAATTTCTTCAATTGGATCGGATCTATACTTATATTAATTATGCTGCGCTTTTTTGTTGTGGCAGCTCAGCGCAATGGGCCGGATTCCCATTGGTGCTCCGGTATGTGCTAAATTAATCTATACTAGCTTAGAACTGCGTGTTGCACGAGATTATTTATTATAATTTAATTTTAAAACTTAAAACATATTTTTATTGTATTTTTTTTATTATAGGTCAAAAAAGTTGTATAAAAAAAATCTATCATGTCTATTTCAATAATGATAAAAATATATATTAAAAGTTATACAACAATATATTGTTGAACATAGTAACACAATTACACATAAGATTGTATAAATATATAAATTGCATAAAAATATAAACTAAAAAATATATAATTTTAGTTTTAATGCATATAAATTAAAAAAAATTAAAAAATTATTATATGTGTAATTTAAAATGGAAAAAAGTGTAAGGAAAAAGAAAAATAGCAAAAGAAAACCTAGAATGAGTTAAAACATAAGACCCTTAATTAATTTTAATTTAAGCACATTAAAAAATAATAGTAAATCATGCAAACAAACCAAAAAAAAACAAAATTTTGAAATGAGTTCAAACATAAGACTCATAAAAAATATTAAAATATTTATTCCATAAGAGTAGTCCTATCTCTTCCACAAAAGAAAGATAAAAATCGTAAAATGAATATTGGAACACAAAATAATAATAATAATAACAACAACAACAACAACAACAACAACAACAACAACAACAACAACAAAGTCAATTAAATTTACAAAATAAAAATAAGAAATTTGAATGAAAAATTATATATAGATATTAAAATATTAATTTTAGTACAAACCGAAGAAAATAAAAATCAACATAATCTAAAAATTCATACCTCATACCTCATTTTCACTATAATTTTCTTGAATTCAACATAAAATTTACAAAAGAAAAATATGTGCTATCAAGTTGAATAATATATATATTAGAACAAAATATAAGGAGAAAAAAAAAAAAAAAGAAGGAAATAACATAATAGAGTTTAACTTCAATACGGATGGGCTGCAAAACTCAACTTTTATGGCACCCAATTTCTATTTGACACCACAATTTAAGTTTAAAAATTGCACCAAAATAATATGAGGCCAAAAGCACTAGATTTCTTTCAATTTTTTTTTTTTTTCCTTTCTTTTCTCTCACTGCCGACACCATCATCATTCATCACTTCTTTCATTTTCTTTTTTCTTTTTCTTTTTCTTCCTTCTCTCCACGCCACCACTTCTTCTTCTTCCTTCTCTTTTTTCTTTTCTTCTTCTGCACCAGGATGGTAGTTCCTTCTATTTTTTCTTCTCTTCTTCTTCCTTCTCTCACCGTGAGTGCGATTTTCCGGTGCCGGACCCATTTTTTCCGGCCGTTAGGGTGCTAAAGGGTTAACTTTTCCTCTATAGGTTTTAGATTTGAATAAAAAACGAGTTTTGAGGCATTAGAAATGAGATTTAAGGCATTAGAAACGATTTTTGAGGCATTAAAAACGAATTTTAGGCATTAGAATCTAGTTTTGAGACAGATTTGGACGGGTCATGGCGGGTTCGGAGTTGAGTCGACTGGCAAGAGGCGTGGGTCTGGCCAAACCCATGGCCTGCGTGGGTCCTTGGTTGTTTGTTTGGTTTGTGGCCGTGGGTCTTGGAGTGCATCTGTGGGTCTTGGGTGATGTGGAGTGCAGCAATGGGTCTCCGTCTGTAGCCATGGTATTGGGTCTCCGGCATGGAGTGCATTGATGGGTCTCCGGCATGGGTCCTTCTTGGTTGTTTGTTTGGTTTGTGGCCGTGGGTCTTGGGTCTGCCGGTGTGGGTCATGGGTTTGCCGATGTGGGTGCTGGGTATTGGGTCTCGGCGTGGGTTGGTCTCAAGTGGGTCTTTCTTCGTTATTAATATGTTCGGTTTCTGGTTGTTAATATGTTTGGGTTTATTCGGTGATTTGAGCTTATTTTGTCAATGTAAAATTTACCAAAGAAAAATAATCAATTTGAATAAATGTAATAAAAATAAGCTTGGTGATGTGTCATCATAGGGTTGGATCTTTGTAAAATACCCTTTTAGATGGTAGGGGCTCTCAACATAATAACATGTATACGTAAATGAACTACTTTTAAAACACATAGAAAAAATCTAAAAAAATCAATGTAATAAAAAAGTCATACCTTGTACCAAAAATAATGAAAAGAAACTCTCTCTTACTATCATTTCCCTAAATTCAATGTAAAATTTACCAAAGAAAAATAATTAATTTGAATAAAAAAATATATATATATAAATTAGTATAAAATTTAAGGAAAAAAACAAAAATGGAAGAACATAACCACATGAAATAAAAATAAAAAACTAAAATTAAAATTTTTAATATAATTGAAAGAATTGTCTACTTCTACAATATATCTTTCCCAATTCCAATGAAATCTTAAAAATCAATGTCATCCATTAATTAAGAATGTAAACAAAAAAATGGATTAATTACTCAATGGAAAACACAAACTAAAAAAAATCAATTAGAAATAAGCGAACTATCTCTCACTATTATTTCCTGAATTCAATCTAAAATTTACAAAAGAAAAGTAATCAATTTGAATAAAATAATGTATACATTAGAATATATATATATATATATATATAGAACAAAAACAAAAATGGAAGAATATAACCACAAGAATAAAGAAAAAAGAAAACAAAATACTAATATAATTGAAAAGAACTATTCTAGAAAAACAAAAAACAAAAACCAAAAGAAAGAAAAGAACTGAAATATATTCATAAACAAAAATTTAAAAAATCTCTCTCCCTCTCCCTCCCTCCTTTTTTTTTCTTCCCTAAATTGAGTGTAAAATTTTAAAAAAATAACATTGAGCTATAAATAGAAAGCAAGAGAAGAAAAGAAAAAAGAAAGAGAGAATTTGGGAATCTTTTGTTTTCTTCACTAAAACATCAATTAAATGCATCCTAAATAAAACTTATACGTTTTAGTTGTAGAATATAAACAGAAAGCAAGAGATCGGATATAAAGAAAAATAGAGACGAAAAGACAAATTTTAGGAACCTTTGTTTTCTTCATTAAGACAATTAAATATGTTACAAATAAAACCCATACGTTTTAATTGTAAAATTTACCGAATTAAATGTAAAATTTACAAAAAAGAAGTAATCAATTTGAAAAAAATATATATATAAATTTTTTAAAAAATATATAAGGGACATAAACGAAAATGGAAGAACATAACCATATGATAATAAATAGGATCTCGTCATTTCAATGAAATGGACAATATCCATTTATGTAAAATGATGGGTAATATTGTAAAATTAGTTCTTCAACTTTAACGTTAAGACAATCTACCCTTATTTTACACTAAATGGATATTATCCATTTTAAATTTGAAATAAACTTTAATAGTTATCATTTCATTTGAAATGGATAAAATCTTTCCATGATAATAATAATATTTTTTATTATTATTTTTATTAAAACATCAATTGAATGCATTTCAAATAAACTTACATTTTAATTGTCTTAAATTGAAGATATAAAACAAAGCAATAGAAGATAAAAAAGAAAAATAGAGATAAAGATAAAATTTGGAAATCTTTTTGTTTTATTCATTAAGACAATTAAATGCATTGATATATAAAAGAAACTAAGAGAAGATAAAAAGAAAATTAAAGAGAGAGAGTTAACACAATTAAATATTTTACAAATAAAACCCCTATGTTTTAATTGTAAAATTTATTAATTAAATGTAAAATTTACAAAAAAGAAGTAATATATTTGAAAAAGAAATATATATATACATACAAATTTGAAAAAAATATAGGGACACAAACAAAAATGGAAGAAAGATAAAATGAAAATACTAATATAGTTGAAAAGAAATAGAAAAAAAAAAAAAAATATTTTCATCTAAGAAAAACTATTGAGCTAAATTGAGTGTAAAATTTACAAAATAACATTGAAATATAAATAGAAAGAAGTTTGGGAAGCTATTTCATTAAGACATCAATTAAATGCATTCCAAATAAAACTCCTACATTTTAATTGTCTTAAATTAAGGATATAAATGGAAAGCAATAGAAGATAAAAAGAAAAATAGAAAGAAAGATAAAATTTAGAAACCTTTTTATTTTCTTCATTAAGATAATTAAATGCATTGATATATAAATAGAAATATGAGAATATAAAAAGAAAATTAAATAGAGAGAGTTAACAATTAAATATTGGGATTTGCTAGGCGTTCTCCCTGTAATGTTCTCTTGGTGTTTTCTCAGTCTTACGTATAACATAATTTAAGAAAAAATAAAATTGTAATATCGTTTTTTTGCCAATAGATTAATTTTAATGAGTTAATAATTATATTCTAATGCTTTAAAACTTGTTTTTGGATTCAAAACTAAAACATAAGGATAGAAGGTTAGCCCTTTAGAGATGGTATCACTCAAAATGGATTTAATCATCTTAAATTTGGTGTTAATGCCTTAATTTTGGTGCTAATGCCTCAAATTTGATGTCAATGTTTCAAATTTAGTGCTAATACATAAAAATTGGTGGTGGAGGCCACTATAATTTTATTTTTTTCTTAAATCATGTTTTACGTAAGATTGGGAGAAAAGAACATGGGAGAATAGAATTTTCTTAAATATTTTACAAATAAAACCCCTACGTTTTAATTGTAAAATTTACAGAATTAAATATAAAATTTACAAAAGAGAAGCAATCAATTTGAAAAAGAAAATATATATGTGTATATATATATATATTTGAAAAAAAAAAATAGGGTAATATCTTTTAATGAACTATAGTGCATTGACATTTAAAACTACATATGAAATGATATTGAAAATCAAACTATATCTTGCACTTTAAAAAATTATAGCAATGAGTTAAATCTCTTGGAACCTTTTTAAATTTTTCTTTCCATTTTGTTCTTAGTTCATAAATAAAAATGACACTTATAAATATAAACTCTAATGCAAGAATTTAAAGAAAAAAAAAAAGATAAAATGGAGAATTTAAAATGACATATGCAAATTATATGACATCAATTGAATTCAGTTTTAACCTACTTTTGACTAATGGAAGGAGGATATAAGATGAAGTAGAAGATAAAATAGAGATAAAGAAAAATTTAGAAATCTTTCATGACAATTAAATGCATTGATATATAAATAAACAAAAATGAAAGAAAGATAAAAATGAAAATACTAATGATAGTTGAAAAGATATAATAATTAAAAAAAAAAAAAAAGTATATTTATTTCATCTAAGAAAAAAAACGATTGGAATCTCTCTATTAAGTGTAAAATTTACAAAATAACATTGAAATATAAATAGAAAGTAGAGAAGAAAAAAGAAAAATAAACAAAAAGATAAAGGGGGAATTTGGAAAGCTTTTGTTTTTTTTTTTCATTAATACATCAATTGAATGCATTCCAAATAAAACCCCTACTTTTAATAGTCTTAAATTGAGAGAGTTAGCACAATTAATTTATAAAATACCAATTCAAACATAAATTATGGGAGAGAGAGAAATTTAAGACATTTAAGTGGAAATAAAGGAAGAGAGAGTTAAGGAAAAAAAAAAAAAGTTTATATATTAGAAAACATGGACACATGTCGCAATTCTAAGCAGTTTCTAAGTCAAAACTCGGTTTTTATATATATATATATGATTTCTACTCAAGTAATTATTAGTGCATTAGATTTTGGTGGCAACATCATCAAATTTAAGGTTTAACTTTTTTTTTTTTTTGAATAGAGATGACGTAAATATTAAAGGATACTTTGCATGGTATTGTTGGACAACTTTGAGTGGAATTCAGGTTATACAGTTCGGTTTGGCATCAACTATGTAAACTATAAGAACAGGCAGAAAAGATATCCTAAGCATTCAATTTGTTGGTTCAAGAAATTCCTCAAGAAATAGACAAGAAATTATCAACTACGTATTAATATTGGACCGTTTACTTCCAATCAACAAGCTGAAAATATCGTTTCTTTGATCTCCATCTTTTTGCTCTTTAAAATAATGTTATTATTATTGTTTTTGTAGATATTCAAACGCTTGTCAAATAATTAATTAATTTTTTCTTTATCTTAGTCATGTGGTACCACGTACATGACACGAATATTAGTTTTTTTTTTTAAAAAAAAAAATTATAATAAAAGATTTAGTACCAGCTGGTAACCCATTCCGGCTATTTAATTTGCCCTGTGAGCGAGTGGATTGTGGACAAGACTTTATTTAGATGATTAATGATATAAGAAGGATCGGAATTTTTTTAAAATTATTTCAAATGTAATGTGGTATTTAAAATTAATATTTACTTGAGATGATTATTATTAAATTTTAATCTATTAATAATTTTATATAAAAGTGCAACCTAGAGCTAAAAGTGACAATCCCACCAAAAAGAAAATAAATAAATAAAATGGAGGAAACAAATTGAAGGGTATTTTCGGTTCTTCATAAATAAAGAGGGAGTAAAATTAAAACAAAAATTTTGAGGGGAAAAATTTATAAAAATAACATATTTTTGAGGAAAAATTTAAAACTTTTGCGTCCCACCCATCCAAGTGGGTCCGAGAGCCCAACATTTGATGAGTTGGACAAACTAAAATTTGTCAGCAAGAACCTCTAAGCCATTCAACAAGTTTAAGCCAATTTCCTCAACCAGCAACTTCTTTCATTTAATTTCCGCTCATAATAATAATAATAATAATAATAATAATAATTGATCATATTAGCTATATTTAGTTAAGAGCATATCTATTTAGACTAACCAAATGACTCATATAATTAGCTATTTTTAGCTAATTTGAGTCATTTTTCTCCTCCATCTAACTAGTCAAAATAGTTTTATATTATAGTAAATAGTCAATTCTTACTATTCACAGTAACATATATACTAATGCGTTTTTAATCCTCATCATCTTTCTCTAGCAGTAAACTGTCTTCCTTCACTCAAACCAAAACACTCAGAAAATCACCGAACAGATCGAGCATCTCAAGAATCACCGCCAAATTGGCCCCTTTCACCACTATCAAAAGGAAATGCTCAAGATTAGGCCTGCAAACGATCCGAGCCGAGTTTAGGCAAAGTCGGATTGGCTCTTTTTTTTGTTTTTTTTTTTTCTCCTTGTTTTGTACATGCTAATATTGCAATCATTCTTAATAGTTGTACGACTAATTTTTTTCAATGAAAAATGCATGCCTTCATGAACTTGTTAAAAATTTCATGTTCCATGAAATTAAATGGATGCTCATGGAAGAGAATTATGTGGGAAGCAAGCTCTTGGACTTTTTTTTCATTAAACGAAAAATTGGACAAAGTTCTTACGCTTTCTGTGTCACTTGGATCTAATGACAAAGTTTGCTGCTTCTTGTTGGTGGACTCCACATATTTCACACATTTACCCAAATGCCTACCAGCAAATAGCCTTTTACACCAATTACATTGAGATTTGATACCCTAACTACAACATATTCAAAATCATTCCAAACTTTATAAGTCTTGGCCCGTTACTTTTTTTCATATGCATCACTCTCAGGGTTAACATTAGCAAGAGAAATTGTATGCAGGGGAGTACTCCCCCTTACAGTTTCATTGCTACCAATTCCAAGGGTAGGAGATACACTACTTATATTATCACCCAAGTCAACTACATTGACATCCATCAGTTGACTAGTATTCTCCATAAACTGTTATAACTTCTAAAATATTAATAAAATATTAAAACAGATTCTCTCATTCTAGAGCTGTTAACTATCATGACATAATAAAGAGCATGTCATGCATATTCTATTTCATATTTTCTAATCATGTCATTTCAAAAACATCTAAACTTACAAAGAATAATTGGTATTTGGCAAACAACAAACAAAGCAACATAAACAATTAAAAATGATATAAATCATATAATCATATCATTAAAAAAAATGCCACATTTTATTTCATATTTTTTAATCATATAATTAAATGAAACATATAAACTTACAACAAACAGACAACATTTAGTATAATCAATAAGTTACAAGTGGCCATATTTTCTAATCATATCATTAAAAAAAACATTTAGATACATATTGCATCTAAAACATGTAGCCTTGGGTTTCATATTTTCCGATCATATTGCATTCATAAGTTAGTAAAAAATACATCTAAAATTAAAAAAATAAATATACCTCAGTAACTAACAGTCGTGAATAGAGTTTGCACTTTGCAGGTTACAAAAAATCAAATAATCAAGTGGAGGCAAAGATTATAGTCACTGAATCACTGATCAACTACTTGTCCCTTGAAATAGGAAAACGAAAATTGACATTAGAATTAAAAGTTATTAGTGGTACTAAGTTCCTTAATTATCTTTTCCTTCAATTCCTTAGCAAATCTAAAACAAAAGATTAAGAAAAAAGAGTGAAATTCAAAGCTGTGTGCAATGTTTTGATGTCTGCCACTGCCAGACTGCCCTTATCAATGATAA
Organism: Carpinus viminea; assembly: GCA_013348765.1. NCBI lineage: Eukaryota > Viridiplantae > Streptophyta > Magnoliopsida > Fagales > Betulaceae > Carpinus > Carpinus viminea. The sequence continues at coordinate 52,888,260 of CP054668.1, read as the reverse complement.
ATTCAATCTTTTTTATATAGGTATTTACCCAGGTATCAGTTATCATTGCATAAATTCTTATCCGTCTTCGATCCCTCAACCAATTATTCCCTCCACATTGAATGAATAATCAGACAGACCCATATAAAAGCACGAATTGAACTTAATCAAACCATCTATGCAAGACCTAGTTAACTCAATCATTCTTTTTCTCCAAAACAAAAACACAAAAACCAATTAGTCTTAAATCTCAATATTGTTATCTTTTTGTTCCCTTAAGATTCAAAGCATAAAAAACATAAAGCTAGAAACAAAGCTACACATTCTATAACAGAATCTAGGGTTTCCGAGAAAAAAGAACAAGCAAAGAGAAAGTGATTATAAACAACAAAGAAGATTTTGCAAAATATAGACAAGAGATAGACGGCATTGAGAATTGGAACTTAAAACAATGAGCTTGAAAAGGTTAGCCTCTTTGGGAGGTAGTGAGGCAGCGACCATGCCGACCAATGACATAGAGAGTGTGTGAGCGAGAGCAACAAAGCGAAGGAGAGAGTGACAGAGCGAAGGAGAGAGTGGCAGAATGACGGAGAGAGAGCGACGGAGAAAAAGAGACAAAGAGAGAGTGATGGAGAAAGAGCAACAGAGAGAGAACCTACTGCGAACTTGCAAAGTGCGAACAAACTTGAAAGAGCAGTATAACTCCTTTCCTTGAATTGATTTGTATGGGTATGGCCCTATCATATGGGAGGATTCGAGAAAGAAGAAATAACCAAATCAAATCCCTCAAAGCCATGTACTCGAGAGTAACAAATTCGTAACTTCTGCTATGGGTATGCTCTACCTAAGCTTAGGATATCAAGAATGATAAGAAATTAGGGATTTTACTGCGGGAGGGGATGGGATGGTTTAGTTTGAAAGAGAGGATCTGGTTTGTTCCTCAAATCGCCTAGGATTAGATAGCCAGAAAACCGTTGGATTTGATCTTTTGTTGAGAATCAACGGTTGAGGAAGAAACAAGAGAAAAATGCTAGTTAAGAGTCGATAAGTGTGCAAACGAGAGAAATAAAGTTCCCATCCACCGCATACAATTCTCATCAGTTGCCTGAGTTGCTCACCTTCTCCAATGCATTTGACTTGGTGGTGAGTCTGTTGACCGACGAAAAAGCAAAGATTTCAAAAAAGAAAAAAAAAAAAAAAAAATCCTCCACATGCAACACTTGCAGAACCCTATGCCATGTTATGATTTAACCTTTTTTGATTTAATTCAGGCCATTGGATTAAAGAGCTCATGGAGACATGAGAAACAACAGATTCCACAGGCCAGCCATGCCTTATAGTTGTATTCGATCATTAAATCCAACGGCTATAATATTTTCGAATTATTTATACCTTAATTCTAACGGTTGATTTTGATCACACATGTTCTTGCTAAAGTTAAATAATAGACAAACTACCAAATCCAATATTAAAAAATTTAAAACTTAAAAGATATTAAATTTAAAAAATAAATTTAAAAACCACCAAGTATCAAAGTCCAAAGATATTAAGTATAATTTATATAATTTAGGGAAAATATATCTAAACACCTGGGTAAATATGCAAAAAAAATTTCTCCCTGAGTTTTTTTTTTAACAAATTACTTCCTAAGTAAATCAAAATTAATTATAATAAAATCCCTGCAATTAAACGCCATTTTATTAGGGTCCACATCATATATATATTTATTTTATCCCACATGTCCACTAAAGATGGGTATTTATTAGCTATAATATATATTTAATGATATATATAGCTATATGCTATATATAATATATATATATATATATATATATATATATAAATGTCCCTTATGTCACATATATTATATCTGTCACATATACAAAAGTAATTTGAACACAACTTTCTTTTAATGTCAGGCCTTCATCCGTTATTTAAACTATCTTCTAACAAACCATTCTGGCAAGCTCTTTACCTCATTGTTCATCGTCTTGCGGGTGTTGACATATCACCAACAAGAAAACTGTCCTAACATCTACTATGAGCCTAAATGGAGTAGTAATTTTGGAAGTCCGTTCCTATAAAAGTGATGTTCTTAAAATTGTTATTTAATTAAAATTCAATAATAATTAATTATAAGTCTAATTGTAATTTTAGGAGTCACATACTTTTTAAAAGGACAAGAGTAATAACAATTTTTGAACTTATAGTTTGATTTTAATTGTTTGCATTTCGCTTTAATGATTGACTACTATTTTCTATATACGCCTAATTAATTTGTTCCAGGCATGAATGGAGAAACTGCAGTCACAACAGCCTAGAATATCAACAATGTCTGGGAATGAGCTTTGATAAGCAGATTAGATCAATTTATAATTGGACCCATTCAATTTAACAACCCACAAGTTAAGTTTTTAAAAATAAGCTTTGAATTGCTGTAAAAAAGCATTAATCCTGTAAAGTTACTGTTTCTTCTTTGATTCTTACACTATTTTTAATTACACTGCTTTTTGGGAATGGAATCCTCTCCATTTCAAAGGAAATGGAGAGGATCGTTCTCGTGCTTTTTGACTCCAGAAGAGAACGAGGAAACATGCATGGCATGTTGTAAGTTGTAACTTTCCACTTTACACGACATTTCCTTCTACTTTTGTAGACATTAGAGGGAAAAAAAAAGGAGAAAACTGGAATTTAACAATTCATTACAAATACTAATTAATAATAAAAAATACATATATAAATATATATATTTCTCTTTCCTGTAATAATAAAAAAAAAAAAAAACTCGCCCACTACACTAAAGAAGCAGACCAACTACACAAAAGCAATGCGAAGACAATTTTCTTTTTAATTTTGATTGCTTAATTAATTCTAACCTCCAACTTAATTTCCTCATGTTGATCGCTTTTTCACAACGTGGAAAGCCGTGGGATCGCTTGAAGGGAAATTTCAAGTAACGTGGTATATTACTATTGGGGGAGTAACTGCAATTTCCCATTTTCTTATAACATAAAGAATTGTGTTACCCTACATCTTTTTTCCAAAAAAAAAAAAAAAAAATTATTATTAATATTAATTATATATAGTAACTAAAATATATATAAGCAAAGAGAGTATGGTTGTCAAGTTAGGTAAAGCTTGGTGTGTTAATGCAATTATGATGGGCGGTTATTGACAAAAATTGCTAACCGTAACCGCCTTCGCAATTAATAAATCTTACTAACCACAATCGTAACCGCCTAACGGTTAATAGTTAGTTACTAATCATATTGTACATTAATTATATGACTGAATTTAATAATTATGACTTGTTATTGAATAATATGATTAAGTATTGATTTTATACATTTATATTATTCAATATGCATAATTGCCTATATGTATAATGTATAATTATAATTTACAACATATATGGACTTATAAGTTTATAACATATATATATATTGGAACTAAATTTCTAAATACTTAATTGTTGTATTAGTATGAACTTGAATACTTATGACTTATGAGTTATGTCCTACTATATATATATATAAAATTTGTTATTATATAATCAAATAATTTAATAATCAATTGTTATGTGATATAATCATATAAATTATAGTGATAGTATATTAATACTCAAGTTGTGATTTAGTTAACTAAAAAAAATTGCGATTCAATGATCAATTGAATATGTTATAATTATAGATATTATTATAATTATAATTATAAAAATATATTATATAAAAAGGTGGTTAGCGGTTAGTAAACTCAATAACCACTAACTGATATGCGATTATAGTGGTTAAGCGGTTAAGACAGTTAAACAATTTAACGGTCAATAATTAGCAGTTATAACGGTTAGTGGGCAATTAGAAAACCATCCGCGTGGACACCTTTACCATAAAGCACTTTGAATTTCCATGAAGCTTAACGTACGCCAAATTACCTTCATTGGTGGACCCCAATCCAACTAAATTTACACGACAAGAGAGAGTGAGCATTTGTGAGTAAACTGCAACTTTCCTTATACATGTTGACAGCTTTTTCACAACACCGAAAGCCTTGCATATAACAAGGAGGGTTTGCCAAAGAACTTGAAAAATGAAGTCGACTGAAATACTTTGTCTGAAATATATATATATGTTTGAAAAGTAATAAAATAGCCTTTCAAACTATCAAAATATAACAAAAAAGCTACTTTTTTTTGTATTCTTATAATACTCTTATTCTTTTAACAAATAAAATTTTAAAATAATTGTAAAAAAAAACAATAAAAAAAATCAATGGGCGAATATTTATTTATTCCAATTTTTTTTTTTTTTGTATTTATTACCCCATTGGTTTTTTTGTATTTCTTAAAAAATATTTAGTTTTTTTTACAATTATTTTATTATTTTATTTGTTAAAAGAATATGGGTATTAAAGGAATAAAAAAAATAAGTGACATTTTTATTACATTTTGGTAGTTTGAGGGCTACTTTATTACTTTTTGAACATTGAGATATTATATTGTGGATAACTGATAGTTTGGAGGGTTTTTTTTTTTTAATAAAATTTTTCCCTTATCATTTTTAGAATCCTTTGGCAAACACAACCTAGGGTTATGGGGAAAAAAAAAGTTGGGCCTTTAACATTTTCCTTCGTGAAAAGCTTATATTTAAATAATGTGAATATGTAAAAAAACAAAAAAAAATTATATTTTAGGACATATTGGTCAGTTGCTTCAAGACACTTGATCTTATATTACAGGGGCAACAAATCAGTAATAATGCTTTTTCTTTATTTTTTTTATAAGTAGTAATTAATGAAATTTGATTATAAAAGAAAGGTTTATCTCACTAATTAATTCAAATTTCATCTTGTCCTTCAAATCTAGAAATTAAAAAAAAAAAAAAAAAAAAAGTAGAAAACTCGATGCGTCTAAAACAATGTGTCATCCTACTTTGAAAAAAATTTATTAGTAATAATTATATGTAGTAACTAAAATATAAGTAAAGCATGGTAGCCAAGCTAAGGTAATTTATAAAGAATATTAACATAGCATTTAGTTAATGGGGTGAAAATGTTTAATTTGAATATTAGTTCAGACTATAAACAACGCTGTCAACTATAACTTTTTAACCATTTGAAATAAACATGGCTTTTGGGGTAGCCAACACTCCTTCAAGAATTTTATAGTAAAACGCGTGCAGTGAGTGGTGGATGGCACTCTCGTCATTTTGAAGAACATTCAGCCTCTTTTGTGGTGCATTCTCCGTATCTATCTGACCCCACCGAAAACGACACATTCACACCTCTCGCTCTCTCTGTTTCGCTCTCACTCACTAGGAGCTCTCCTACAGAACGCGCCTCTTAGGGTTTGTATTCGCGGCGCCGAAGGTTAGCATTCTCGGCCAGCTGGTAACAACTCTCAATCTCTGTCTCTCTTTTCTGCTTACTTGCTTTGCTTTTTAAAATTTGGCTTACAGTAGTGTTTTCCTGTCTTGGATTTGGTGCTTTTCGTTTTGTTTCGTAGGAAAGTGAGGGGGTTTGGGTTCTGAGATTTTGATCGGAAACATGGCGCCGTTTCGGAGTTGCTGGTGGGGTGGTGATGTCGAGCGAGCGCAGATGCCCCCGGCCAGGAACCGCCGGGACACGGCCGGGAACCTCGGGGAGACGATTATTGACAGTGAGGTCGTGCCGTCGTCGCTCGCAGATATAGCTCCGATTCTTCGTGTGGCCAATGAAGTCGAAAGGAGAAATCCCAGAGTGGCTTATCTCTGTAAGTTCATGCTCTGTTTTGCAAACAACTAGTGACTTTTTTTGATGTGTTAATTTACTAGGTGTTGTTAGTTTTTGTTGTGTAAAATGATCGTTACTATTTAGTTGTTCTAATGTTGATTAGTGTTGCAAATTTGTTAAATCATTCCAATAGCTTGATAGTTGGATCCCACATCAAGCTATTATGCCTTTAACAATAGCTTGATTAGTGTTGTAAATTTGTTCTGACTTTAATGTAGGCCGATCTTATGCCTTTAAGAAAGCTCAGGAGTTGGATCCCACATCTAGCGGCAATGGTGTATGTCAGTTTAAAACTGATCTCCTTAAACGACTAGAAAGAGTAAGCATTATTATGTTCTTCATAACAAGTGCATGCCAAGTTAATTTAATTGCCAAGAAATAATTTTCTGCGCAATATTGTTTAATTGTCCATTTAATTCATTCTTATAGACTTATAAAATAAATGTTAATTTATTCTTACAGGATACAATCAGCTCTAGTGACAGAATCAATTCCTCTTAAGATATCCGTGGCCTCTATAATATCGTTATCTATACTAAGGAGAGTCCTTGTTACCTAGCAATCAGGTGTTGTGTTAGTTTAGAATCATCTTTGACATAAATTTGGTCAGCCTATTCCTAGCAACAGTCTGTTAAGGTGAAAGACCACTTTTTAGGAAAATGAGTTAAGAGTGGGTTGAGATGAGCAGGCACTGGTTATGTTAAAGGGTTGACCCAGGACTTTAGGACGGGCACTTGTCAACACACTCATAGACACCTAGTGTACAATGAGGGTATGGAACTTTTCTTTTTGTTATGTACTTAGGTTATGTATATGTGGAAGTATCTTGTGTTGACGACTTCTTACAATGCTATTTGTTTACGGTGAGGTGTTTTGTGCAATGATAGGTTCTATTGTTATAGACTCACAAACAACAGATACAGTGCCAAATTTACGTCTCAAATGAATTTTGATTGGTTGAGACCATTAAATGCATTGCAGAGTTAATTAACCTATTAGCAAAGGGCATAGACCTTAAACTAAACATTGCCATAGAACTTAATCAAACATAACAATAAATAGTTCTGTGAACAGTAAATCCAGAGTTTCAAACTGAATGAAACAATTACGTCTAGTGCAAAGCAAATAACGTTGATAAGCAAGTCTTTGCTTCAGCAAATTGGTTTATTTTTTCTTTTATTTATGGTTGAATTCTCTCTGATGAAATTGCCGTACATGGTAAAATTTTTGCCATTTCTATGGGTATTCCAAAGGAAAAGAATTAAGAATTGGAGAAGAGGAGGAAAAAATGCCGAAAAAGAATAAATTTGAACTCATACTGTATAAATCCCTGAACCACCCCTTAATAAAATTTGGTAATAGTCTCTTGCATTTACAATTGCCTCCAGTACAATTTATGACTGCTTGTTGCACTTTTTGTGCATGTGGGGTTCTTTGTTAGCTTTAACTGTTTGCTTATCCTTTTTTTCTTAAAAAACTCTGTTGGGATAAATATCTCACATTAATGGGAATGGCAGAAAGTAGCGATGCAAGTGAAATGAGAACTTTTATTCGACTTCACTTTGAGGATATCAATGATTTGCAAAATGCTGCTGTTATAGATTGGTAGGTCCTCTAGGCGATATTAGGCCTTTAGGTGATGCTTCACTCAATCCCTACTTGACTGTCAATTTTTTGCTTTTTATCCAGTCCACAGGTTACAAAGGCGTGCTACACTTCTGCTATTCTCTGGGAAGTTCTGAAGCCTTTGATAGTGAATCAATCTATTGGAGTTGAATATGAGGTGAGACTATATGAAATTTCTCGAATTGTGATCTCTTGAGCTTTTGTTTTATGGTGGATGCTTTGTTTGTTTAGATTTCTGCCAATATCAAAATTATATTACTTTGTTTTTTTTTAAAAAACTTTCTATCAGCTTTAAATTTCAAGTTCTTGGCTGATCAGCCTCAGAAGCTGCAGAGGCGGATCGCGCGGACGCAGACAGCCGGGAACCTCGGGGAGACGATTTTTGACAGTGAGGTCGTGCCGTCGTCGCTCTTAGAGATATCTCCGATTCTTCGTGTTGCGAATGAAGTCGTAAAGAGCAACCCCAGAGTGGCTTATCTCTATAAGTTCATGCTTAGTTTTGCAAACAACTAGCGACTTTTTTTGATGTGTTAATTTACTAGGTGTTGTTAGTTTTTGTTTTGTAAAATGATCGTTACTATTTAGTTGTTGTACTAATGTTGATTAGTGTTGTAAATTTGTTGAACCAAGATTTTATTTTTTATTTTTTGGGTGTTTATTTACTGGGTGTTGTCAGTGTTTGTTTTGTAAAATGATCGTTTTTAGTTCTTCTGCTAGTGGATTTGGAATTTTAATGTTGATTAGTGGTTTAAAGTTGTTGAATCATGTATATAGTTCACAATTATGACAGATTTTGCTTTAAGTTTGCTTACCCATGTGCACATTCTGGGTAGCTGAGCTTATATTATCTGTTTTTGGAGTTGAGTTTTGTATGACTGTCCTGGTGCTAATGACGGGGTGGTGACTAATCAATAATCATGTCATTGCATTCACAAGGCTTTCTCTAGTTGTTACGGAACACTTAAACTGAGTGGCTTATTTATGTAAGAACATGTGAAATTCACACTATCTTTGGCCGTATGAGTATAAAGTAAAATAAACATGACACAGTCATTAGTTCAGCTACTGAATAGTTTTTCTCTTACTCCTTTCCAATTTTGCAATTATATAGCATTAACATTGATAGTATTACGCTATCTAATCAAAATATGTGTATCTAAATATGTCGTTACTTCTTACTTTGTGAAATCTTTAGATATAGACACGATGAGTGAGGCTGTAGTGATTAAACACACGGATACCTTCTTCGCTAAGTTGATGTTTTAAAAAACTGATCACATAAAGTATATAATTTCTACTTTTGGCTGCGATAAGTTATCCGTCTATTATTTTATTGTTATTGTTATTATTATTACCAATACCATTGTTTTTTTTTTTTTCTAAGAATACCAATACCATTGTTATTATTGGTTTTATTACAACAATTATTTTGGCATGTTTTCTAAGTTTGTTTGTAAAGTAATGTCAATTTAATTATTTAATTTGATATTATGATGCCCGTGCTTACATGTTGGCTCAAACTCCTCCTTAACAAGTAATGCTCAATTCGTGGAATATTTTAATTGAATTGGGAGTAAACTATGAAGCCAAGGTTTGAACCCGCGTAATCTCTACACTGATACCATGTTAATTCTCCACTCATGCCAAAATTTTAAGTTCATAGAAATAGGTGAATTTAATCATGTAGTTAATTTTCTAACAATATAATTGACATTTATTTGTTCTTTTTCTCCGGGCATAATAATTATTTTTCAATTTTCATTATGCATTCCAATAGCTTGATAGTTGGCTCGTTTGTTCTGACTTTAATGTAGGCCGAGCTTATGCCTTGGAGAAAGCTCAGAAGTTGGATCCCACATCTAGCGGGCATGGTGTTTGTCAATTTAAAACTGCTCTCCTTAAACGACTAGAAAGAGTAAGCATTATTATGTTCTTCATATCAAGTGCATGCCAAGTTTTTTTTTTTTTTTTTTTTTTTTTTTCTTGCATATAGTGAGAATTATTCACTCGTTTGCAGACCTTAGACAATAATGCTTGTATAGATTTTGGTAGCCTTCTTAGAAATCTGTATTTTAGGCCTAAAAAAAGTACAGCTCTTTAATGTTTTGCCACTAAAGCAGTTGAAGAAAGGAAAAGAAAAAACAGTATAGTGGGTACCTGAGGAAAAGGAAAATATTTCCTTCTTTACGTCTCAAATGAACTCTGATTGGTTGAGACCATTAAACGCGTCGCAGAGTTAATTAACCTATTAGCAAAGGGACATAGACCTTAAACTAAACATTGCCATAGAACTTAATCAAGCATAACAATGAATAGTTCTCGTGAACAGTAAATCCATTTCAAACCTAATGAAACAATTACATCTAGTGCAAAGCAAATAACTTTGATAAACAAGTCTTTGCCTCAGCAAATTGGTTTATTTTTTCTTTTATATATGGTTGAATTCTTTCTGATGAAATTGCTGTATATGGTAAAATTTTTACCATTTCTATGGGTATTCCAAAGGAAAAGGATTAAGAATAGGAGAAGAGGGGGAAAAAATGCCGAAAAAAGAATAAATTTGAACTCAATATTGTATAAATCCCTGAACCACCCCTTAATAAAATTTAGTACTAGTCTCTTGCATTTTCAATTGCCTCCGGTACAATTTATGACTGCTTATAGCACCTTTTGTGCGCAGGTGGGGTTCTTTGTTAGCTTTAACTGTTTGCTGATCTTTTTTTTTCTTAAAACTCTGTTAGGACAATGATCCCACATTAATGGGAATGGTTGAAAATAGTGATGCACGTGAAATACAGAGTTTTATTCGACTTTACTGGAGAAAGAATATCCAACCTTTTCAAAAACCTGCTGATAATGCCGAACAGTAGGTCCTCTGGGCGATATTAGCTCTTTAGGTGATGCTTCACTCAGTGCCCTGCTTGACTGTCAACTTGGGGTTTGCCTTTCCCTTTTCTCATCACTCACATTCTTCGAAAGAAGGGGATTAAAGGCAATTCGACGGACGGGCCAATCACTGAGAGCCCACACTTCGGCCGAATCCAGTGGAACCAGAGTTGTTCCCACATGCCTAGAGCGGCAGCAACACCACAGCCACGGCTGGAGCCAGAGCCAGAGCCAGAGCCACAACTTAACAGATAGTTTATATACTTTATTTGTTAATTTTATAATTTATATAGTATAATTATTATATGATATAATTTATCTTTATAAGTATAAAACTAAGTTAAAATAATTTAATTTTATACAATTATTATTTTTTTTGAAAAGATACTGATCTCATTAAGGTAGAAGTAAAAAACACAAAGCTTATATAACGTAGAGCAACAAAACTCTGATAAATCTTAACCATATATAGCCAAGACAAAACCATAGCTAAAACTGCTACTTCACCAACCGGTTAACCTATGTGTGACTTCCGATACTAGAATAGATTTGCAATAAGTAGAGACCAACAATACATAGGTGTAGTCCCTAACGGAACTCCCACAACCCAAGGCCAGGGGACTAAACCATCCATAACCCAAAAGGCCAGGATGCCTTATTACAAGAAAAACAATTAAGGCTAACTCATGTACCTGATTTGTATCAAACAGCCAAGATCTAGAACATGAGTAGCCCAAACACAACAACAAAAAAACTAAAAAACTCCACAAGCAGCAGCGGAGAAGCTCGGTATCGAAGAGATCCCTAGGAAGAAGCACCAAGGTTGATGAAGAAAAGCAGATCTAAGAAAGAGAAAACTAAATCTTGAGCAAGATCTAGAAATACAACTTAGATCTGAAACAAACACCTGCATGAAATGGAGATCGAAGGAAACACCGAACACTACTACTATAGAGGGGGGAGGAGGGAAAATCTAGATCTAAATCTAGATCTTCCCCCCTCAAGGCTTTTTACTAGTTTTGTTGCCTAGAGGAAGAGTGAAGAAGTAGTTTCTAGAGAGAAGGTAATTTTATACAATTAATTAATATAACATTTAAGTTTGTACTATTGTATATAATATCAATTGTCATTTGTCGCACCCTAAAGAGTAATGTACATTGATTAAGAGTACATTGTTGACAAATTTTCTAATTGTCAACTATGTTTTTTCACTATAAAAAATCATTTTTTTTTTTGTAATGGACTGTTAGTAACGTTTTAGAACCATTGTCACATTACTAAATTTTAGTAACTTGTCAATAGTAACGTGTGTGGCGGGTTAGTAAGCCATAAGTTGCTTATGAGAATTTAGTAACGTGTCAATAGTGACACGTTACCATTTGGTAACGTCACTACAAAAAAATAGAGGATTAGTGACGGTTAGTATAGTGTCGTTTTAAGAAACCGACTCTAATTATACTATAAGGTGACGGTTTGAAATCGACACCAATTAATGGTGACGGTTTTAGTAGAACCGACACCTCTTAAAAAATGAGTGTCGGTTTCACTAAAACTGTCACCATTAATTAGTGTCGATTAATGTAGAACCGATATCCCTTTTTAAGAGGTGTTGGTTTTACTGAAACTGTCACTACTAATTAGTGTTGGTTACTGTAGAACCGACACCCTTTTTTAAGGAGTGTTGGTTTCATTGAAACCGTACTAGTAATTGGTGTCGGTTTCTCTAAATTGACACCTCTTAAGTAATATTGGTTTCTACCCAAATTAGACCCAAATTATATATGTACTTATAGCACAAATAGGAACTTAAATAAGAGCAAAAGGTAGGCATGTAATTATTCATGAGTGAATTATATATATAAATATATCATTCAGGGGCATTTAATTTTATTTTTTAGACGATCTGGTATTTAAGTTCTATTTTCTTTTTTCCAGATCGGACAGTAAGCATTTAATTTGGTAATTTAATATTTCTTTTGAAAACCTAGATTGGCAAATTTATCTAAAGAGCATTTTACATAACGCCAAATCGTTCTCACTACCCTTGGACCCCTTCTCGCCAAACTGCCATTGCCGTTAACTTCTTCGCCGAAAATTGCATCTTCGCTAAACATTTGAGCTACATCTCCCGTTCTTCTCTCTGTTTCCTATTGACAAAATGTTGTCGTAGATTCACAAATCCGGCATCATCGTTTGCCTTCGTGCCAACAGGTCTCTCTCAAACATTATTATGTGATCTATTGCTACTTTTTTTTGTCAATTTGATATATAAGTTCGAGGTTTAAGTTTTGTTTTCCAAATAGCACAAAACTTTTTTGTCAAATAGCACAATAGCTATTTTATAACAATAATTATATATTTAATTCCATAAGTCTATTATGTATACCAAACGTACCCTTAAAATTTTTGGGCATACGAATACGGGGTACTCATCAATTTGAAAAGAGGTTTGCTAGGGGTTCTCCTCATAGTGTTCTCCTGGTGTTCTCCTAGTCTTATGTAGAACATGATTTAATAAAAAATAAAATTGTAATACCATTTTTTTGCTAACAGATTAATTTTTATGAGTTAATAGTTAGGTTCTAATGCTTTAAAACTTGTTTTTGGATTCAAAACCTAAGGGTGGAAGGTTAACCTTTAGGGATGATATCACCCAAAATGGATTTGATCATCCTAAATTTGATGCTAATGCCTCAATTTTGTTGTTAATGCCTCACAAATTTGTTGCTAATGCCTCAAATTTAATGCTAATCTAAAAACCGGTGGTGGTGGAGGCAACTACAATTTTATTTTTTCTTAAATCATGTTTTATGTAAAACTGAGAGAACACCAGGAGAACCTACGGGAAGAACCCCTAGCATTTTCCATTTGAAAAAGCCCTTTGAATCAGCGGTTCTCTAACTTCCCATGGCTTTGCGCGCCAATCACAAATTTCAAATTTCTCGGCGAGCACGTACAGTCCGCTCCACAAAATGTAAGATCTATGTGAATCCTCGATGCGGTTCTTCTCCGAACAAAGCCTTTGCTACGCTGATATCCTCTTTCCTTTTGAGGTAACAATTTCTTCATCATCATTGATCATTCCTTTTGGTTTGGTTCAAATTCGAAATTTTTTGGTTCATGTTCGAGCGGAAATCGAAGTGACGGTGCTTAATTTCCTCAGGATCTTGACCGTTCCTGCTCCTGCGATTTCCGATCTGTCTCTGGAACTTTTATCAATCATTCAGTATTTGACTTCATTGTGCTGCTTGATTAGCATATGATATCCTTTGCTTTGTTGCTGAGAAACCTCAGGAAAGTAGAGAGGAAAATTGAATTTAGGAAATGTTTAGGTTTTCATTTCTCGGTGCATTTTCTCAGCAACCAGACGGACATTAAGTTGGAATTTTTCTGTCAATTATTTGACAGATCAGTAGAGACTCAAGCAATAGCCGAGTGAGTCAAGGGCTATTGACTCAAGTGTCATGGATTTTCCTCTCTCACTCGTTTTGCACAAGGTCTTTGATGAGAGCCAATACCGCTAAAGCCTTCATTCGAGGTATTAATTTCAATTCAATAGTATCTTCCGCTTCTTGCTCTACAATGATGAGCTCGAAGATTATAATGTCATTTTTGTTTTCATTTTTCTACGTGATTGTGTGGAAGGTGATGGAGATGTGCTTTCGGATTCTGGTTCAAGAAAAACGTGTCACGCAGAGGGAGCTCTTCTACAAATTGCTTTGTGATTCGCCGGATTATTTTACCTCCCAATTGCAGGTTAACAGAACAATCCAAGGTTAATTGCTTGTGATTTTTTGACATTTTACAAATCAGGATCCCTTAGATTTTATAAAATAATTTTATATTAAAGTTCCTAAAATTTTAATAATTATTTTTAAATTAGATTATTCTGATTATGTTTTCTCAGTATTTATCTTCTTTAAAGGACTCTTAATTTTTTTTGTAATTCATTTCATTTACATACTTATAATTTAGCTGTTTCTAAGTTATTCAGTAAATGTGTAACAGATGTTGTAGCATTGCTTCGGTGCAGCTGATTTAGTCTTGGAATCATGGCATCCAGCCGAGGGCTTGTTGACGGGCGACCGTTGCTGCAGGCACGTTAATTATCCAATTTGCGTTTTAGTTTTATTAATTGTAGTGAAATGATGCCCCATGTTTGAAATCAATCCAACAAATTAACCTGCCGCTTTCTTTGTAATCTGGGGTTGAATTACTTAGCTTTAAACCTTCAGCTTGAACAGCGAGCTTGTGTTATTTATCATATAATGACTCTTGGAGAATTATTAATGCTTGTATACTATCAATGCAAGTGTCACAATGCATTGATACTAGGTCACTACTTAAGGGTACCCGAATAATTGCTAGCAATTCGTTATTCGGATAACTGCATAGAGAGGGAATTGCGAATCTCACTTATTTCAGACAGCTTCTACATGGTCAGGGAATGAGCTGAGGATGTGAGCCCTGCTGCCCTCCACTCTATGAATTCAGGCATCTAAGTGCAGCAAATCCTCTACACTATCCAGTTCTTGAGTTTGTTTAACTCTTTTAAGTCAGTTTGCCCAATGCTAGCCACTCATGCATATTGATTGGTCACTGAAAGTGTTCTAGACTCATGAGTCGCGACATCTATTTTTAGAATGTTCGAATTATTCAAGTTAAGAATTCACGTCAAACAATAGATAAAGTTGCACGTGGCTGAGTTGAATTAGTCTCGTGGTGTAGATATATATTTTATGATTTTTATCATTGGAAATTTGTTTGCAGATTAAATGTGCAGTGCAAACATGAGTACTGGGTGTTGGGAGGTTTCAAAGAACTCGGGAGAATGAAATTGTTGTTGTATCCTTGATTGTTTGGTTGCTTTGTTTGTCTATAGATTTAGGGGGATTGATTGTACATGTTATTGTAATGTTGTTCTGCAGAAGGGATTGCAGTTTGTTCTTGCTAGTTTTAACTGGAGTGTTTCTATTGTTTGTTTGTTAGTAATACAAAAAATTATGCAGAAGGGACTGTAGTTTGGATCTTGCTTTGCAAAAGTATATAGTTTGGATTTTATTTTAGTTAATTTTGTTTATTGATGATCGATGTATTGTTGTATAGATTGAGTTGAAGCTCAAAGAGACAACGAATAGGCTTGAGCAATAGTTGGTAGAAGAGAAAGCAGCAAGACTGAAGGTTAAAGGGCAAGCACTTTTAAATCAAAAGAAATCTAATGATGACATTCTTGAGCTCAAAGGGAAACTAGTTAATGTAAACTATGATTCTCTGTTCTACCTAAATCTAATATAGTCTAATATAGTTTACTATTGATTCTCTGCATTTATAGAATTCCAATTATGTTTACTATTGATTCTAATATAGTCTAATATAGTTTACCATTGATTCTCTGCATTTATAGAATTCCAATTATATTTAAGATGGACAATTGGCCAGCTTGTGCAGGATGTTAGGAAAAAAATTGAAAAAAAAAATAGTGTCGGTTTTTTAAAAAACCAACACCTTTTAATTAGTTATGGTTTTTTTAAAAAATCGATAACTTTTAAAAGGTGACGGTTTTTTTTTAAAAAAATGAAACCTTTTAAAAGGTGATGGTTTTTTAAAAAAAAACGACACCTTTTAAAAGGTGACGGTTTTTAAAAAAACCGACACCTTTTTTAAGGTGATGGTTTTTAAACCGACATCTTTTAAAAGGTGTCGGTTTGGACAAACCGACACTAATTAGTGTCGGTTTTGCCTAAACCGACACTTTTTCATATTTTCCTACCCTTGTTTAGCTACCATTAGGAACCGCTACTACAAAACTGTCACTACCTTTGTAATGACGGTTTTTAGCTCTAAACCATCACCAAATCTCTGTTTTTGTAGTGCATGTTAGATATTGACACGTTACTAAATTTACTAACGTGTCAAAAATCAACACGTTACTAAAGTTTAAATAATAATTAAAAAAAAAACTGGGTTGTCTTCCAGATCGTCCTCCTCCCAAAGTATAAGATGCAAGACACCGTCGTCCTCCTCTCAGATCCACACAAATACTACATCACAATGCCTAGAAAACCCAAACAAAACAAAAAATTACAAAATCAACAAAACATATACGGAGCAAATCAAACCAAACCAAACCACAGGCAACGTACAATGCAGAAAAAAAATTATCCTCCCGAGCCCAGTAACTCTCCCTAGGTTCAACACACGTAATGATCTGCTTGGTTCTTGGGAAAATGAGAGAGAAAATAAAGGAAAAATGCTCTAGAAACCGTACCGCTGTCGCGGATTAGTAGGAGCTTTATGAGGTAATCGTAATCGGTCCGAGCCCTTGCCGGTGGAGCAGCCATTGGAATATCAATTAAAATTAAGTTTAAAAAATCAAAGCCCCCCGGACCCCCTCCCACACACACACACACAAATAATTAACCTCTTTACAAGCAAAGAGCAAACATTAAAATCGGAAAATTTTGAAAAAATAAAATAAAATCAAAAGCCTAGATCAATAATTTGAAGATCTTCTATATATATATATATATATATATATATATATATATATATATATATACCTGTCGGAAAGAGATGGCTGGAGGGAGAAAGCTAGACAGCCCGAGGGGGAGAGAGACCGCCGGAGAGGGAGAGAGAACGGCGCTGGAGAGGTGACTACGCGCTGAGAGAGGGAGAGAAGAAAGAAGAGGAAGAGGGAAGAAAAAAAAATCTACATCGTACGCCTGCAACCAAGAGATCTCCTGCATATATTTTTTAAAACATTTACATTAGTAACGTGTTATTAATGACACGATACTAATTTAGTAACGTGTCATTAATAACACGTTACCAATAAATTTTATCTTATTTTGAATTTTTTATAAAATTTCCATTAGTAAGGTGTCATTAATGACGCGTTACCAATTTAGTAACGTGTCATTATTATTATTATTATTAAATTATAATACTCATTTCATTCAATAAATCAATCAAAAAGGAAAGAGTAGAAAATACTCTCCCAATGCAAATTGAGTATACATGTAAAATAAAACACTTCCTCTCAAACTCTAATTTCTCCTTAATGGCCTCAACGAACAATAGATAACGCCACCTAAAAAGGCTACACCTCTCACTGCCCCCACTAGGTTTTTCGAAATTAGAATCTTTGAGGAAAATGTAAGACAAATCAACTGAACTCATCTAGTTAGAACTTAACGCTCCAGAGAAAGCAAATCATTAACACACTCAGGAGGGTCATGCCATCTTTTCTCAATAGCATACTGAGCTGCATATTTAGCAAGGGTGTGAGCTGCTAAATTTCCATCCCTCCTTACATGTGTGCGCTTCCATTGATAAAGCCCCTGCAATTCCACGTGAATGTGTCATTAATAAGAATTATGATCCTCTCTATTTCAAAATCCCTCAATTTTATGCATTTAGTGCATTTTGAAGTGTAATGCATTTAATGCACTACTCTCATTAAAATTTTTAGACAACACTACCCTTCAAAATGCACTAAATAGAGGAAATTGAGGGATTTTGAAATGGAGATGATCCTTTTAGCATTAATAACACATTACCAATTTATTTTATTTTATTTTTTAATTTTTAAAAAATTTCCATTAGTAATGTCATTATGGCACATTACTAATGAATTTAGTAACATGTCATTAATAACACGTTACTAATGAATTTTATTTTATTTTCATTTTTAAAAAAATCCATTAGCATCATGTCATTAATGACACGTTACCAATTTAGTAACATGTGATTAATAATACAATACCAATGAATTTTATTTTTTTTAATTTTTTAAAAATTTTCCATTAGTAACGTGTCATTACACATTATTAATTTAGTAACATGTCATTATGACACATTACCAATTTAGTAACGTGTCATTAATAACACGTTACCAATTAATTTTATTTTATTTTTTAAAAAAATTTCTTTAGTAACGTGTCATTAATAACACATTACCAATGATTTTTTTTTTTAATTTTTTAAAAAATTTCCATTAATGACACGTTAATAAATTGGTAACATGTCATTAATAACACATTACTAATACCTCTTTTCTTTTTTTTTGGTAGTGTTTAATTGCTTAGATTCTTACAGCCTAGTTACTAAATTTGAGGAGGGTTTCTTAGCTTCAGCCAAGCCGTCACTCCCCCTCCTAGAATGCCGTAACAACAGGGGAGGAGGGATAGCGGAGGCCATCCCTCCTCCCCATGTCCCTTTCGCACTGGGCTCTAGTAGTTTACTTGATATCCCTAGACCCGGTGGCCCCCGTCCCTTTTCCTCATCCACTGCCTCCTCCATCCCGGTTTTTGTTTTGGTGTTTTGTTGTATTACTTTTCTATCTGTTTATGTGTTTTTTGAGTTTTTTTTTTTTTTTTTTTTTTTGCAGTTTCTGCCGATCTTCTCCGCATTGGTTTCGCTGCCCTCCGTCCATTGATGGGCTTCTTTCACGCCCCCTCTAGGATGAGCTTCCACTATGCTCTTCTTTGTATGGGGTCAACATACACGCGATCGGTTTCTTTCCCTATATTTCTTTTGCTTGTTTTCAATTATCGCTTTTCTTTTTCCTGTATTTTGTTTGTTATTTGCTTGTAATAATGCTCTTGTCTCGATGGTTTGATTGGATCCCCTTTGATCCTAACCTGTGCGTTGTGGATGTGTATGTTACCCTGGCTTTTGGGTTGAGGAGGAAAAATGGTCCAGACTTCTGTGCCGTGGATGAATGTGTATCCTGGCTTAACTGTTGAGGATGATGAGTAGTGGCATATGAGGGTTTATCTCTTAGGGTCATGGAATAAACACTTCCTGTGCAGTTGATGGCGTTTACTTGGTTTAGTAGTCTTTGAACCTGTCAAGCAAATTTGAATATTTATCCTGTTGTTTTAGTCATAGGATAGCGGACATGTTTTCGAATTTCGTTGATTTGTATGAGATTCGGCATTTGACTTTGTAGCTTAGGCTACGGTTACTTTAGGGCTTGCCCTGTGATTGTAAGAGCATTTGCTTTTGTGTTTTATGGAATGAGAATGAGTTCTTTTTTTAAAAAAAAAAATTGAGATTATTTTAATATTCATATCAAGTAATGATATTTATCCATGAAGAATTCATGAGACTATATATGTGAATATTATTAGTATGAATATTGATTTGAGATTATTATAAGAGACTTCTAAATTGAATAATATATGAGATTTGTAGATGGAATAGTATAGAACATTTGTAGATGGAATAATATAGGAAATTATAAAATAGTAGCTTAATTAGATATTACATCAATCGCTTCGTAATATATCTAATGATAATACATTAATATGTAGATCAAATGATAATTATATAGTTTATATGATATTATCTATCAAATAAATAAATAACTAAATAAGAAGTAATGAAGTATCAAATATGAATCATATGCTAAACCCTATAATATAGATATAAATATATATATATATATATATATCTAACAAGCCATTAATGTGTCGGGTTGAGCCATAAATGAGTCGGGCAGGTCGAGTGTTGAGCGAGCTAGGTTCATAAGCCCTAATCGAGTTGGGTGAGCCAAGCTAATTGATCCATAAACGAGTCGAGCTCACAAGCCCCAAATGAGTCGGGCTTGTCGAGCGACGGGTTGAGCTCATGAGCCCTTGTTGAGTTTAATCGAGCAGCCAGGTATGTGTTATTTGCTAATTGAGTGAGCTTGTACAATGTCAAGCTCGATTTTGAGCCGAGCTTAATTAGGCGAGTATCGAGCAAGCTCATGAGCTGCTCGGCTTATTTGCAAGCCTACTCAAGATCATCACCCAACCGGCCGCTTTCACCACCATGAAAGAAACATAAGAAAAAAAGTTCACAACCCAAATTCATTTTGGGCACTAGGGCATGACCATTCTGGGTGGGAAAATAAGGATATTGGATTTTGAGAATAGAGAAAAAGACTTTTATTATATATAACTTGTTGGAGTTTGTATTGCCAAATAAGAAAATAAAATAGAGAAAATGACTTTTTATTAGCTAAAATACCTCTTAACTGCTGGAGGTGCTTTACTATGAGAGGTTTAGAGCATATGTTGATTTTTAAGTAGGGAAATGTTACATGTCAAAAAAAGTAGGGAAATGTTAGGTATTCTTCGGGTATTTTTTTAGTTATATGTGAATATTATTTTTTAAAAATCAGGTGATAAAAATAAGAATTACTTTCTTTTTTTACTTTTATTAGAAAATAATATCTAATTACGATTAGGATAACACTTAAAATGTCTTATCATTTCTCTTTTCGTTTTCTTTCTTTCTTTCTTTCTATATTTATTATATTCAAAAATTTCCTATAAAAGGCCCTGATAGTGCCCCCCATCCATGTACAATAACCAAAATCATGGCATTTCAAGGCTATCGAGAAGTACTTCTTGGCCTCCTGGTCTTTTTTGGCTTATTGATTAGTAATAGCATTGCTGCTACACCAAGCCATCACACCGCTTCACTCAACCGGAGCAGCTTTCCGGCTGGTTTCATTTTCGGGACGGCAGCGGCGTCTTACCAGGTAAGTCCTGCTTGGATTTCCTCCATGTTTGTATCATATATATGTAATACAGTTTTTCTTCACGTGTTCTGAGATGGCCAACGTTTGTGTGTTTAAAATCCAGTATGAAGGTGCTGCAAATGAAGGTGGCAGAGGACCAAGTATATGGGATACTTACACCCATAGATATCCAGGTCTCTCTCTCTCTCTCTCTCTCTTTCTTTCTCTGTTGAAAATAAAGTATGTATGAGTTACTGAAGATAGATACCAAAGTCGCATGGACTTCAGATCTAAGCTTGCAGAAGACAGATGAACTTAAAACCGTAAACCGTTGCATTGATACCATGCTAACTAATTATTTATTTAAAAAGTAAAGTTAATAAAAAAGATCGAGTTAGTATAATAATTTAATTAATATCTCAAAAATAAGGCTCAAACAGAAAATATTTTATGATTTCTATGAAATTGCAGGAAGGATAAAGGATGGCACTAATGGAGACGTAGCCACTGATCAATATCATCACTACAAGGTATAGTGCAGATAATTTTTTCAAATAAATAAATAAATAAATAATGGTTTAGGCCATTTTAAGGACTAGCGTGCTCGTGCGAAATTGATAACAATTTTGTTTTTCATATTAAATGTTATAGGAAGATGTTGGGATTATGAAGAAGATGGGTTTAGATGCGTACAGGTTCTCCATCTCATGGTCTCGAGTGTTGCCAAGTAAGATTCTATATCGTTTAAGCATCAATCTCTAGCTACTTTCATAAATAAAAATTCAGATAAAATAAAAAAGACAATAAATAGGGTACAAGGTTTTGAAATCAATATTATATTCCGACCCTTCTATGCAATTATAACAATTTCATTTGGGGTCTAAATTGCAGAAGGAAAGCTAAGTGGGGGTGTGAACAGTGAAGGAATCAAATATTACAACAACCTCATCAATGAGCTCCTGAATAAAGGTTATATATCAATCTCATAATTCTATCATATGCATATCCACTTGTCTTGCGATTATAATTCACCCTTTTCTTTTCAATTAATAAATGCAGGTTTACAGCCCTTTGTGACACTTTTTCATTGGGATCTTCCCCAAGCCTTAGAAGATGAGTATAGAGGTTTCTTAAGTCCTCACATTGTGTAAGTGACTAACTCATGATCACATTGTCTGCCCCTTTGTCCATCTCATCAATCCGCTTTTCTTTTAATATATTATCATAATTATGATTTGAATGAGGACCAATTTCTCGAGTTTTTTTTTTTTTTAAAACCAGGAAATTGTGTAAGAGAAATACTTAAGACCCATTTGATGGAGTACATTATTGTTAATGATTGTAAAAATCAAGCTTGAGTTCAACCAGGGCTAACTCCAAACTAGACCAATTCCCGTGGGTTGTAACCTTAGCTCTAATCATGACCAAATGCAAACATTGGGGTTGTGGCCTAAATTATGTAGATGCGTTTGTACATTACTTTTCAGTGATGACTTTCGGGACTATGCTGAGCTTTGTTTCAAGGAATTTGGTGACCGTGTAAAGCACTGGATAACACTAAATGAGCCATGGAGCTATCAGCGTTAATGGTTATGTAAAGGGGAGATATGCACCTGGTCGATGTTCCAGTTGGCAAAATCTGAATTGCACCGGTGGGGATTCAGGCACAGAGCCATATTTGACCACCCATTACCAACTTATTGCACATGCAGCTGCTATTCAAGTGTACAAGAAAAAATATCAGGTTCCATGTTAGACTAAATGAAATTCAATATGCACAATCATAGTTAGGGGTGGCAATTTGTATTTATATATGGTGTCGGGTTGTGTCGAAGCATTAATATAAGATTATATATATCAATCATAACCCAATTCATTTAACTAAATTGCTTAGGCATCTTACCTTAACCCCACAAATTTCATGTCAATTTCGCAAGTTACGTCATATACAAGTTCTTTTTATTTTACCGGTGAATAATTGGGAGAATTTCTTAACCAAAGTTAATTATGTTTAGAACGCACAAAAAGGCATTATAGGGATTACGCTAGTGAGCCACTGGATGGTGCCATTCTCTGATGCCAAGCGCAATCATAATGCCGCACTACGTGCCCTTGATTTCATGTTTGGATGGTAACTTCTGCTTATTATTTATTTATTTATTTATTTATTTATTTTTGGGTAACTCTAAATTGTAAAATATTCCATGGTTTACTGAAGGTTTATGGATCCCTTGACACATGGTGAATATCCCCATAGCATGCAGTCTCTGGTTGGAAACCGATTGCCCAAATTCAGCCAAAAGCAATCGAAGCTGGTAAAAGGATCATTTGACTTCATAGGATTAAACTACTATACTGCCAATTATGCAGCCAACGCACCTCACCATAATTCTGGAAATGCAAGCTACTTGACAGATTCTTGCTAATCTTACTAGTAAGTAGATCATACAACACTGTGAACCAATTTTGAGAAATAACGTTGGAGGAATTTATTGTATTCAAAATTAATTTAACAAAGTTCTCTTATATGCATTAATTTCTTCAACTCAATTTTATATGTCTTCTTGTGGATCTAGATTACTTATAACTAGAACGTGCTTTTTTTGTATGGCAGCTCAGCGCAATGGGATTCCTCATTGGTACTCCGGTGTGTGCTAAATAAATTATTATTATTATTTTTGGTATAATGAAAGTAAAAACGTCCATATACAGAAGATATGTAAATATGTAATATTTGGTGGACCTTACACACACACAAAAGAAATCAAGGGTTTATAAGCAAATTCTCAAATAATTAATGACCCTCCATTGATCTCTACATCGCATGCATGAAGGCTGCTTCAGGTTGGCTCCATGTCTATCCTAGAGGATTGCTGGATCTTTTGCTTTACACAAAGAAGAAGTATCATAATCCACTAATCTACATTACCGAGAATGGTAATTTTTTTTTCTATTAATTATATATATATATATATATTCGCATAACTTCATGGGAAATGGGTCATTAGTTTGAATTTAAATATCTACAACTATATTGTAGGGATTGATGAAGCAAATAATGCCAGTTTGTCGCTTAAGGAAGCCCTTGTGGATAGCCAAAGAATTGAGTATTACAAGAGCCATCTTTGGTATCTTCGCAAGGCTATTAAGTAAGTGCTTATCAATATTGCATGTTTTTCCTTTTAACTCAAATGGGTTGGCTCAAATGATGAAGACCATTACCGTCATGTTTAAGGTTCAAATCCCCTAGTATGCAAATAAGTCATTGGATCCACACAACTGGCGAAGCCATATTTAACTGATTTGTATGGTGTGGCGCATTGGCGCATTACATGGATTCGAGATTTATCATTTAAGGATGGATACACAAAGTTGCCCTACCTTGGATAGTTACTTGTCTTTAAAAATAAATAAATACAGCTACAACACTGACGTGGCACGGAAAATCACTATTAGATTTTGGATGAATTACTATATATATCTCTTCTAACAATTTTCAACACTACAAGTATATCTTGCTGTCTTTGACAATTTTTTTGTTTTGGTGAACAGAAAGGGTGTAAATATTAAAGGGTACTTTGCATGGTCATTGTTGGACAACTTCGAATGGGATTCAGGTTATACAGTTCGATTTGGCATCAACTATGTAGATTATAAGAACGGACAGAAAAGATATCCTAAGCTTTCGGCTCGTTGGTTCAAGAAATTCCTCAAGAAATAGACATATTCGATGCCCATATAATTCCAATCAACAAACTGAAAATATCGTTTCTTCTCCATCTTTATGCTCGATCTTCTGAATAATGTGATTATTGTTTGTGTTCATACTCAAACACTTGTTTAATGTAATCGCTTTATATATACATTCTACATGAGACAGCACTCAAAAAAAAAAAAAAAAAGTTTGAGCAGTATTCAATGCACAAATTCTGCCTTTCTTGTTTTTGTCTAATTCTGCAATTGGTGAGAGAATGATCACGTAACACTAATATAGCCTCTCAAGTAAGTTTATAAAAGAATTATAATAAAAAGTGTAGTACCCAAAAATATTGTTTTGATATATATATAACTTTAACCCACCAGCAGGGCCAAAAGAAAAAAACAAATTGTATCAACCTCAACTTGATGGGCTTAAAGTTCAATGGTTATAATCACGTGTCAAGGTTTGGATGGAAAACATCATTCATTGTATATTTAATATTGTTTTTGTAGAGAAAATTGCTCTTAGTTTCATGAGATGAATAAAATCAGAATTTTTTTTTTTTTTAAAAAAAGATTATAAGAGACATTTTCTATATAATTTTTTGGTAGACCAATCGTCATATAGATTTTTCTTTTTCATTTTCTTTTTAGAGTTTTGAAGGGGTACTTAGCTTGGATTTGGGCTAGTTAAAAGTTCCTCTTGTAAAAGACATTCAACTAAATTATTGCCCGTCTTTTCACATATTTATATATATATATAAAGTAGACGATTTAGTGCTCCACTACAAAAAGCTTAACGACAAACATTTCTCCCTGCTGGGTAACCAAAACTATCATGGCATTCGAAAGCTATCTACTCTTAGGCCTTCTGGTGCTTCTTGGCTCATTGAGTAGCAGCACTAGCACCCATTACAGTACTGCTTCACTCAACCGGAGCAGTTTCCCGGCAGGTTTCATTTTTGGGACGGCATCATCGTCTTACCAGGTCAATTTTGTATTAAGTTTTCTACATGTTTTTATATAATTAAAAATCATGACAGAGTTTTTCAAGTGTTTAATTTATATATATTCCTTCCGGTATGAAGGTGCTGCAAAAGAAGGTGGAAGAGGACCAAGTATCTGGGACACCTACACCCATAAATATCCAGGTCTCTCTCTCCCTCTTCAATGAAATCAAACTATATATATATATTATGCAATATAATTGCAGCATTAGTTAGTTTACCTAGTGATTCTTATCTATTTTACTACTCATTTTTCAATACAAATTCCAACATATTCTTTATTTTATTGTCTACTTTTTTAAAAATATTATTATTTAATTTTTTTTTTTTTTTTCACTTTTCTCTCTCTCACTCTTGCTCTTCCCTCTCAACCCAAACCCAAACCAAACCCCCCATGGCCAGCTATGCAATCAGCTCTCTTTCTCACTCTCGCTTTGCCTCTTCCCTCTCAACCCAAACCCCCATGGCTGTTTGCAACTAGAAAGGTATGTGAATTTCAATGGTATATTTATTTGGCTTGATTTAAAAATTTGGATATGGTGGATCTAAACTCCATCTGTGGTGGTGGGTTCTGGTGCTCATGAGGTGTAGGTGGAGAATTTTTTTGTTTTTGTTTTGTTTGTTTGTTTTTTTTTTTTTTTTTTGGAAACAGAGAAGAAGGATTTGATACTAGAATGAAATATGAGAGGAGTTGTTGGGTGGATTTGTCCATAAAACCAAGAACTAGGAACCAGTCATGAAAAAGAGGAAAGGAATGAGGGAGAGGGAGGAGAAGAGAGAGAAAGAAAATTAAAAAATAGGAACATTGTGCTACCGTGAATAACAAAAATAATTATTACCATAGCAAAAAGATTATTTTAATTCTTTTGAAGCTAATCTGTTAGAGCTAAAAACATAGCAATAATAGCTGTATGTAGCTAATATTATTCTTTTACCTAATTTGCTAGATATGTTCTAAATTGCTAAATGTTTCCAAAATCGATAATAATCCAAAATCAATCATGAAAAATAATATTATCTTCTTCTAACAGAAATTAAAACTAAGAAAGGAAATATTGAATGAAAAAGCCAAGAGTTGCCAAGATAAGGTTTTTGAAAATTGCAACTATTCATGACCAGCAATGGCATCACATATGGCAAAGTGGTGGCCGGGTCACTTGATTGATATCATTCTTGACTCTCTGTTCGTTTTCTTTTGTCGCTAACGAGCCCATAATCTTATTTCTGTATATATATAATTGAATTTAATATATCCTTTGCATAATTTGAGTTCAAATTAATGTTTCTTGTTCTTATGTTTAACCCGGTCAAATCAAAGGGGAAAAGATGTTCTCCATTGGCTAGCTTCCTATTGCTAATTGATAAGGGAAAAAAGAAAAGAAAAGAAAAAAAGTGAGTAAATTCTTAGTTGAATATAGACCGAAACTTCCACATAATAGGATTAGAATTCCTCATAATTTCAAAAGAAACTACAAATTCTCAAATTATGGAATTCAAGCATTTCCTTGCTACGGCTTGAAAAATGCTTACCAATAAGAAGGTACTCATGTGTTACCAAGTCCTAATCGTTGTGTTACGGTTCGTTTCTCAGCTTCGCTGGCGCAATGTGCACTTCTGATTGGTTACAATATCCATCCCCGACCTTAATGAATGGAATATGTAGGGGTTAGTCAGTAGAATGGCTTGGGTTCTTGATCAGTTCCTGTTCGCTTGCCCCCCTCATAGTCCATTAGTGGGCAAGGTGGTAAACTTAGAGGGTGTCATGCTCCACCCCTAAAGAGAAGGAACGGGAAAAGCAACCGGCATCTCTTGTTGTCTTCAAGGAATTTTTCATCTGAGTTTAATGGGTGGCATGTTAACGATGAAAATTGTGTATATTTTCATCAAGTTCTTGCTCTTTATGTTGTAAAAATATTTTGAGTAAAAACTTTCATCTCTCCATTTTCCTCCTACTATGTTTGTTGCCACTCCCTTTCAATCTCCATTTACCACCCTCAGTTTATGTCATTCTCGGTTAGGACATGCATTTATTTCTCGTATTCGTTCTTTAGCTACAAGTGGTTAGTTAGGGTCTGTTGAGTCTGAGTCCTTTGATTGTGTTGCATGTTAACTTGGAAAACAAAATGCTTTACCTTTTAATAATAGTGACTATTTCTTTTTCTCCCTTTGATTTGGTGCATTTTGATGTATGGGGCCCTGTGCCTATTCCTACCATGGGGGGATCCTGCTATTTTGTAATTTTTGTGGATGATTATTCTCGATACACATGGCTTTATCTTTTACAAAATCGGTCTAAACTTCCAAAAATTTATTTTGAATTTCAAAAGATGGTTCAAACCCAGTTTTCCTGAAACATAAAATTTTTTCTCTCTGATAATGCCATGGAGTATCGTGAATCTACCTTTCTTAGTACTCTTAAACAAAATGGCATTCTTCCCCATCGTTCATGCCCAAATACTTCTCAGCAAAATGGTCATGCTGAACATAAACATAGGCACATCTTAGACACTGTGAGGACTTTGCTCCTTTATGCTTTTATCCCTGAACACTTTTGGGGAGAAGTTGCTCTTACCTCTGTTTACACCATTAATAAAGTCCCATCTCCCACTACATTCAATAGGTCCTCCTATGAACTTCTGTATGATTCTCCTCCCGATTACCAATCCCTCCACATCTTTGGTTGTATGTCTGTTTTGTGCTTCATTCGCCTCATGAATGCACAAAATTAGAACCTCGTTCTCGCCTATGTTGTTTCTTAGGTATGGCATTGAACATAAATGATATCATTGTTATGATCCCATTTCCAAACGGCTCCACATCTCATGGCATGTAACCTTTTGGGAACATAGGTTCTTTAGTAGTATGGAGTCCTTTCCTCCTAGGTCCTCTAGTTCTTCTCCTATTTTCACTAATGTCTCATTTGATTTGCTCCTCGACACTACTGATCTTGATGTAGGAATGACAAGCTCTCCAGACGACATTCCAATGGTTGACCCCAATGCCCCTACCCTGCCTATTGATCCACCTACTCTTAAGCCTAATATCTCTGTTCCTCGTTGTTCTACTCAAGTAAAAGCTCTTCATTCCCACCTTTATGATTATCATTGTTATTCTGCTCTTGCTACTTTACATGAACCTCACTTTTTTCGTGAGGCTCATACTAACCCTCTTTGGCAGAATGCTATGTCCAAGAACTTAATGCCCTTACCAAAACCCACACTTGGGACTTAGTTGATTTACCTCTTGGCAAAATGGTAGGGTGCAAATGGGTATACAAGATTAAGACAAAATCTGATGAATTTGTTGAGCGATACAAGGCACGTCTTGTGGCTAAGGGGTTCAATCAGGAGTATGACATTGATTATAAGGAGACTTTTGCGTGGCTCGCCTTACTTCTGTCCAATCCCTTATTGCCGTAGCTTCAATGTGTCATTGGGATCTTTTTCAAATGGATGTGAAAAACGCATTCCTTAATGGTGATGCCAACGAAGAAGTTTATATGCTGCCTCCTCCCGGTTACAATCATCCACCACACAAAGTTTGCCGACTTCGAGCATTGTATGGTTTGAAACAAGCTCCACGAGCTTGTTTTGCCAAATTTAGTTCTATTATTGCACAAATTAGGTTTGTTTCTACCCCTTATGACTCTGCACTTTTTATTCGGCGAACAGATTCTGGTCTCATTCTTCTCTTACTATATGTTGATGATATGATTATTACTGGTGATGATATTGTTGGTATTCGTAACCTTCAACAGTTCTTAAGTCAATAGTTTGAGATGAAGGATTTGGGTTTTCTCAGCTACTTTCTTGGATTGGAAGTATCTTCTGACTTAGATGGTTACTATCTTTTTCAAGTAAAATATGCTTTTGATCTTCTCTCATGAGCCGGCCTTACTCATTGTAAAATTGTTGATAGCCTTCTAGAAACAAATGTCAAACTTTGAGCCACTGATGATGAGTTATTTTTTGATGCCACTCTCTATTGACAATTAGTCAAAAATCTCATCTATCTTACTGTGACCCGACCGAATCTTGCCTATGCGATTCTTCTTGTCAGTCAGTTTATGACCGCACCACGCTATGTTCATTATGCTGCTATTCTTCGCATCCTTTGCTACGTGAAGGGCACTTTGTTTCATGGTTTGCATTTCTCCTCTCACTCATCATTAGACCTGCATGTCTATTTAGATGCTGATTGGGCAAGTGATCCCATTGATCGTCATTCCACCATGGGTTATTGTTTCTTACTTGGTGATTCTTTTATCTCTTGGTGTAGTAAGAAACAATCTGTTGTTGCCCGCTCTAGCACTGAAGTTGAGTATCGTGCTCTTGCTGACACCACCTCTGAGCTCCTTTGGCTCCATTGGCTTCTCCATGATATGGGTGTTTCTCAGACCTCCAGTTCTCCTATCTTTTGTGACAATCAAAGTGCGATTCAAACAACGCATAATGATGCATTTCATGAACGTACTAAACATATTGAGATCGACTGTCATTTTGTGCACCATCACCTTTTGCAGGGAACTCTCTACCTTTGTCCTATTGCTTTCGCTGATTAGTTGGCCGATGTGTTCACCAAAGCATCGACCTGGACGGTTTGGAGATTTCCAAACTCAAGTTGGCATCTACATCACCACCTTGAGTTTGAGGGGGGATGTTAGAATATATTTTGATAATCTCCATAATTGTTATTTGATATTATTTCATGTATTTATGTTGATATTATTTCCCTGTATTTTTTTTGATATTATTCTATATTTATATGTGATTGTATTTCCTAGTTTATCTGGCCTTATTCAACTATAAAGAGGCCCCTTTTTATATAGTTCAAAATAAACATAAATACATACTCAGTTTATCCCTATTCTCTAGTTATTTTAACAATACCAAAGTGGCAACGACTTTAGATCTAAGCTTGCAGTAGACAAATTAACTCAAAATCGTAAAAACGGTTTGCTTTGATATCATATTAAATAATTATTTATTTAAAAAATAAAGTTTACTAAAAAAGAGTTAGTATAATAATTTAATTAATATCTCAAAAACAAAGCTCAAGCAGAAAATATTTTATGATTTCTATGAAATTGCAGAAAGGATAAAGGATGGCAGTAATGGAGACGTAGCCGCTGATCAATATCATCACTACAAGGTATAGTGCAGATAATTTTTTCAATAATAATAATAATAATAATAATGGTATAGGCCATTTTAAGGACTAGCGTGTTCGTGAGAAATTGATAACAATTTTGTTTTTCATATTATATGTTATATAGGAAGATGTTGGGATTATGAAGAAGATGGCTTTAGATGCGTACAGGTTCTCCATCTCGTGGTCCCGAGTGTTGCCAAGTAAGATCCTCGATCGTTTGAATCAATCACTAGCCACTTTCATAAATAAAATTCAGATAAAATAGAAAAGACAATAAATAGGATACAAGGATTTGAAGTCAATATTATTTTCCGACCCTTCTATGCTATTATAACAATTTCATTTGGGGTCTAAATTGCAGAAGGAAAGCTAAATGGGGGTGTGAACAGTGAAGGAATCAAATATTACAATAACCTCATCAATGACTCTTGAATAAAGGTTATAAATCAATCTCATAAGTCTTATCATATGCCAGATCCACTTGTCTTGCGATTATAATTCACTCTTTTCTTTTCAATTAATAAATGCAGGTTTACAGCCCTTTGTGACACTTTTTCATTGGGATCTTCCCCAAGCCTTAGAAGATGAGTATAGGGGATTCTTGGCCATGTTTGGGAATAATAGAAGTAGATTGAAATAATAGCAGATTTGATTTATATAAGGAAAAAAGTAAAAATATTTTGTATAGAAAAATGAAATTTTTTGTTTTGTAGTGATTTATTTATTTGAAAAGAGATAAAAAGTGATTGATGTAATATAAAAAAGTAAAAATATTGAATTTAATTTTGAAAAAATTTGGGACTTACAAAATCCAGTCCGACTACTATTCCAAACATAGCCCTTAAGTCCTCGCATTGTGTAAGTGACAAACTCATGATCACATTGTCTGCCCCTTTGTCCATCTCATCATTACACTTTTCTTTTAATATATTATCATAATTATGATTTGAATGAGGACCAATTTTTGGAGTTAAAAAAAAAAAAAACCAGGAAATTGTGTAAGAGAAATACTTAAGACCCATTTGATGGAGTACATTATTGTTAATGATTGTAAAAATCAAGCTTGAGTTCAACCAGGGTTAGCCTCCAAACTAGACCAATTCCCATGGCTTGCAACCTTAGCTCTAATCATGACCAAATGCAAACATTGGGATTGAAGCCTAAATTATGTAGATGTGTTTGTACATTACTTTCAGTGATTACTTCTGAGATTATGCTGAGCTTTGTTTCAAGGAATTTGGTAACCATGTAAAGCATTGGATAACTCTAAATGAGCCATAGAGCTATAGCGTTAATGGTTATGTAAAGGGGAGATTTACACGGTCGATGTTCCAGTTGGCAAAATCTGAATTGCACTGGTGGGAATTCAGGCACAGAGCCATATTTGACCACCCATTGCCAACTTCTTGCTTATGTTGCTGCTGTTCAAGTGTACAAGAAAAAATATCAGGTTCCATGTTAATTTAAATGAAATTCAATATGTACGGTCATAGTTAGGGTGACAATTTGTATTTATATACAGTGTCGGGTTGTGTTGAAGCATTAGTATAAGATCATATATATCAATCATAACCCAATTCATTTAACTAAACTGCTCAAACATCTCAACCTTAACCTACTAATTTCATGTCGATTTCGCAAGTTATGTCAAAGGATTTGGCTTACATGCTGTTATTGAAATAACAGCATGTATCTTCATTATTAAATAACCTTTTAATAGGAGAGAGAAAATAAAAAGAGATTTAATCTCAACCGTTACTTTTACTACAACATACATGCTATTATTTTAATAACAACATGTAAGCCTGATCCATAATACAAATTCTTTTTACTTTACCGTGCATAATTGGGAGAATTTCTTAACCAATGTTAATTATGTTTAGAATGCACAAAAAGGCATTATAGGGATTACGCTAGTGAGCCGCTGGATGGTGCCATTCTCTGATGCCAAGCGCAATCGTAATGCCGCACTACGTGCCCTTGATTTCATGTTTGGATGGTAACTTCTGCCTATTTTTATTTATTTATTTGGGTAACTCTAAATTGTAATATATTCCATGGTTTACTGAAGGTTTATGGATCCCTTGACACGTGGTGATTATCCCCATAGCATGCAGTCTCTGGTTGGAAACCGATTGCCCAAGTTCAGCGAAAGGCAATCGAAACTGGTAAAAGGATCATTTGACTTCATAGGAATAAACTACTATACTGCCAATTATGCAGCCAACGCACCTCACCATAATTCTGGAAATGCAAGCTGGTCGACAGATTCTTGGGCTAATCTTTCGAGTAAGTAGATCATACAACACTTTGAACCAAATTTTGAGAAATAACGTTGGAGGAATTTATTGTATTCAAAATTAATTTAACAAAGTTCTCTTCTATGCATTAATTTCTTCAACTCAATTTTTATATGTTTCTTGTGGATCTATATTACTTGTAACTAGAACGAGCTTTTTTGTTGTGGCAGCTCAGCGCAACAGGATTCTCATTGGTGCTCCAGTATGTGCTAAATTAATCTACATTTCTTTTTTGGTATAATGAAAGTAAAAACGTCCACATACAGAAGACATGGAAATATGTAAAATTTGTTAGACGTTACACACACACACACAAAAGAAATTAATGACCCTCCATTGATCTCTACATCGCATGCATGCAGGCCGCTTCAGGTTGGCTCCATGTCTATCCTAGAGGATTGCCGGATCTTTTGCTTTATACAAAGAAGAAATATTATAATCCACTAATCTACATTACCGAGAATGGTAATTTGATTTTTCAATTATATATATATTCACATTACTTCATGGGAAATGGGTCAATATATAGTTTGAATCTAAATAACTACAACTATATTGTAGGGATTGATGAGGTGAATAATGCTAGCTTATCGCTTAAGGAAGCCCTTGTGGACAACCAAAGAATTGAGTATTACCAGAGCCATCTTTGGTATCTTCGCAAGGCTATTAAGTAAGTAGTGCTTATCAATATATGTTTTTCCTTTAACTCAAATGAGTCGGCTCAAATGATGAAGGCTATTACTATCATGTTTAAGGTTCAAATCCCCAGTATGCAAATAACTCATTGGATCCACACACCTGGCAAAGCCATATTTAACCAATCCATATGGTGTGGCGTGTTACATGGATTCGAGATTTATCGTTCAAGGACGGATACATGAAATGCCTTACCTTGGATGGTTACTCGTCATTAAAACTAAATAAATACAGCTACAATACTTTGACGTGGTACGAAAAATCACTATTAGATTTTGGATGAATCGCTATATCTCTTTTATCAATTTCCAACACCACAAGTATATCTTGCTGGCTTTGACCATTTTTTTGTTTTTGTTTTGGTGAACAGAAAGTGCGTAAATATTAAAGGGTACTTTGCATGGTCATTGTTGGACAACTTTTAATGGTTATACAGTTCGGTTTGGCATTAATTATGTAGACTATAAGGATAGACAAAAAGAATACCCTAAACTTTCGGCTCATTGGTTCAAGAAATTCCTCAAGAAATGGACATATAACGATGCCCATACATAATTCCAATCAACAAACTGAATATATCATTTCTTCTCCATCTTTATGCTCTTCTGAATAATGTGATTATTGTTTGTGTACGTACTCAAACGCTTGTTAAATGTAATTCGCTTTATATATACGTTCTACATGAGACAGCACTAACAAAAAAAAAAAAAAGTATGAGCTGTATTCAATGCATAAATTCTGCCTTTCTTGTTTTTGTCTAATTCTGCTATTAGTGAGAGAATGATCACATATATAACACTAATAGAGCCTCTCAACTAAGTTTATAAAAGAATTATAACAAAAAGTGAAGTACCCAAAAATATTGTTTTGATATATATATATAAACTCTAACCCAGCAGCGGGATTAAAAGAAAAAAGCAAATTGTATCGACCTCAACTTGATGGGTTTAAAGTTCAATGGTTAGAATCACATGTCATGATTTGGATGGAAAACATAATATTGTTTTGTTAGAGAAAATTGCTCTTAGTTTTATGAGATGAATAAAATCAGATTTTTTTTTTTTTTTAAAAAAAGATTTATGACATTTTCTATATAGTTTTTTGGTAGACCAATCATCATATAGATTTTCTTTTTCTTTTTCTTTTTTAGAGTTTTGAAGGTCCTCTTGTAAAAGACATTCAACTTTAATTATTGCCCCGTCTTTTCATATGTTTATATCTACAAAAAGCCCGACGACAAACATTTCTCCCTGCTGGGAAACCAGAACTATCATGGCATTCGACAGCTATCTACTCTTAGGCCTTCTGGTGCTTCTTGGTTCATTGAGTAGCAGCACTAGCACCCATTACCGTACTGCTTCACTCAACCGGAGCAGTTTTCCGGCAGGCTTCATTTTTGGGACGGCATCATCGTCTTACCAGGTTAATTAATTTTGTCTTAAGTTTTCTGCATGTTTTTATGTAAAAATCATGATAGAGTTTTTCTTCAAGTGTCTTCTTTAATTTATATATATTCCTTCCAGTATGAAGGTGCTGCAAAAGAAGGTGGAAAAGGACCAAGTATCTGGGACACCTACACCCATAAATATCCAGGTCTCTCTCTCCCTCTTCAGTGAAATCAAACTACATATATTATGCAATATAATTGCAGCATTAGTTAGTTTACCTAGTGAAAAAAAGATTCATTTTACTACTCATTTTTCAATTCAAACTTTAACAGATATTCTATTTTACTATCTACTTTTCTTTAAATATTATTATTTAATGTATTTTTTATATATTTCTTTTCACTTTTCTTTCTCTCACTCTCGCTCTTCCCTCTCAACCCAAACCCAAGCCCAAAACAAACCCTCCATGGCCAGCTCTGCAATTGGCTCTCTCTCTCTCACTCTCGCTTTGCCTCTTCCCTCTCAACCCAAACCCCATGGCTGTTTGCAACCAGAAAAGTATGTGAATTTCAATTGTATATTTATTTGGTTTGATTTAAAAATTTGGATATGGCCGGCTATGGTAGATCTGAACTCCATCTGTGGCGGTGGGTTCCAGTGCTCATGAGGTGTCGGTGGGAAAGAAGGATTTGATACTAGAAGGAAATATGAGATGAGTTATTGGGTGAGTTTGTCCATAAAACCAAGAACCGAGAACCATATAGGAGTTTGTTGTAGGACGTTTTTTATGATTTTTTAGACATATTTCCTACGCATAGGGAATAGACCCCAAGCATCTCCAGCAACAACTTTCATTTTAGCTACTCAAAATACCACTTTTTTCATTTTATCTATTACCTTTTTACTAAACACTCCAACATAATATCTATTTTAACAATCCATTTGAATTAAATATTATTTATCAATAATATTTTATTACTTTTTATCTTTTCATTTTCCTTTTTTTTTTATCTTCTCATTTTCTCTCACCAAGAGGCCATCTTCTTCATCGTCACACCCACCCATTTTCTTCCCCATCTCTCTTCCTCTTCTCTTCCTTTTCTCTTCCTCTTCTCTCTAAACATCAGTATAGAAGACAGTTCAGATTTGTCTTCGATTTTAGCGGAATGGGTTCGATTTCGTCTTCGATTTTGCCGGAACGAGTTCCGATTTTGTTTTCGATTTTCGCCGGAATGGGTTCCGATTTCGTCTCCGTGAAACTTGGTTGTTCTAGTGACTGGTTCCGATTTCGTCTCTGTTTTTGCTCAAGATTTTGGTTTTGGAAGCAAAATTTTGCACATGTTTCCGCTATTGAAAAGCATGGGTGTGTTGATTTGTGTGGATTTCTTTGAGATTTTCTGGTACTTTTGGTGGGATTTTGTGGATAATCATGGAAAACCAGAAGATGAACCAGGGGAGGGGAGAGAAGATGAACCGATTTCGTAGGGGAGAGAAA
Source organism: Carpinus viminea (assembly GCA_013348765.1). NCBI lineage: Eukaryota > Viridiplantae > Streptophyta > Magnoliopsida > Fagales > Betulaceae > Carpinus > Carpinus viminea. Next base: position 52,851,754 of record CP054668.1, on the reverse strand, counting down.
GAACAATAAAAAAAGCTTAACAGGTGCTACAGTAACTTTCAAATATGAAAGTTTACTGTATCACCTGTTAAGAAAAACGCTATTTTGAAAGGGCTGTTGGAGGAGCAAAACTGAAGCAAAACTTCTAAATTTAACAAAAAAGCTAAAGTAGAAGGGCTGTTGGAGATGCTCTTAGGGAGTTTGTTGAAAATGCTCTAATCAATTGTGAAGAAGAGGAAAGGAATGAGGGAGAGGGAGAGAGAAGAGAGAGAAACATTAAAAAATAGGAACATTATGCTACTGTAAATTACAAGAAATAGTTATTACTGTAGGAAAAAGATTAAGTTTAGCTCTTTTGAAGCTAATATGTTGGAGCTAAAAAAATAACAATAATAGTTATTTATAGCTAATATTATTTTTTTATCTAATTTGCTAGAGATCTAAACTGCTAAATGTTTCCAAAATCGATAACAATCCAAAATCAATCATAAAAAAGTTATCTTCTCCAACAGAATTAAAACTAAAAAAATAAAGGAAATATTGAATGAAAAAGCCAAGAATTGCAAGATAATGTTTTTGAAAATTGCAACTATTCATGACCAACGATGACATCACATATGGCAAAGTGGTGGGTCACTTGATTGATATTTTCTTGACTCTCTGCTCGTTTTCTTTTGTCGCTAACGAGCCCATAATCTTATTTCTATATCTATCTATCTATTCATGATATTATCTTTTTCCAAAAGAAATTAAAACTTATGCTCTATTTACTTCGACGTAAAATAATTTTTAAAAAATAATTTTTGTATTTTACAGTGTTTACTTCAACATAAAATAGTGATCAATAAAAAATATTTTTCATTTGACCGAATTTTTTTTTTAATTTTCAAAAAATGGTTTACAGTTTTCAAAACCGTAAACCATTTTTCGATTTTGAGCATCTCATTTTCAAATTGACATATTCTGTCAAGACACGCCTAGGACCTTGCCGGAACTTACCCGAGACCCAACTCGGGACTTTAATGGGACCCGTTCGGGACCTGATCGAGACCCACCTAGGACTTTTCTGAGACTTCCCTGGGACCCGCCCGAGACTATCGTGACCCATCTGGGACCCACTCAGGACTTGATCGAGAGTTGCCCGGGACCTGCTTGGGACCTGCCGATACTTCATCGGGACCCGCTTGAGACTTGACAGGGACCTGCTCAGGACTTGTCCAAGACTTGACCGGGACCTACCTGGCACCTGCTTGGGACTTTACTGGGACCCGCTTGAGACTTGACCAGGACTTGCCCGAGACCCGCCCGACACCACATATCATACTGTTCCCAAACCCCATTCCCTTTACCCCACTTTCAGTTATCCTTCTAGACATTTCATCAAAGTTGCTCACAGAAAACAAGAGGTCCCCCTCTTCTATTTCAACCTCTGCTACCCTCCTAAATTTAGGGGACATTAACTTATCCCCTAAAACCTCATAAAGATCCTCTCCTGGAACTATAGGGGGCTTTCTAGACCTTATGCAGTTCGTCATTTAAGGATGTTGATCGAGACAATTCTCCTAACATCCTCTTTCTTTCTGAAACTAAATCCCCTCCTCCTCTTGTCTCCTCTATTCTCAATAGACTTGGTTTTTACTTGATGTGTCAATTTGCTCTTGTTGGTTCTAGTGGTGGCTTGGAGCTTGCTTGGAGGCCTGGGGTGGATCTTGAGTGTTTCATCTCTAATAAGAATAACATTTCTACCTAGTGTTATTCGGATCCCCTAACTCCCCTTGGATTCTTTCTTGTATCTATGGTCCTCCCAACAAAAGAGATAAACTAGCCTTTTGAGACTCCTTTACTTCTATTGGTGAAGGTTTTGCAAGTCCTTGGCTTTGCATTGGAGACCTCAACTATATTTTGGATCAATCAGAAAAGCTTGAAGGTAGGCCTATTGCTAGCTCTTACCATTGCCCCTTTAAGCATTTCATTGATCGTTTTGGATTAGTTAACTTAGGGTTTGTTGGAAAACCTTTTACCTGGTGCAACAATAGACAAGGTTCTGATACTATCACAGAGAGATTGGATAGAGGCCTGGCTTTCCTCAGTTGGATTCATCTCCACCCAAAATTTTCCCTCCAACACATTTCAGCCTTTCAATCTGATCATCACCTAATCTCCCTCAACACTGCTTTCTACTCTTCATTCCTGCACTTGCCCTTTAGATTTGAAGAGTTTTGGACCAAAGACCCTACCTGTGGGTTGGTGATAGATGTTGCTTGGAAATTGCCCGTTTCTGGCTCTCTTGCTCACTGTCTGGTTAAATAGCTTCACCATACCAAAACCTCTTTGAGGAGATGGAATTACCTTCACTTTAGTAACATTCAAGCCCAAATCAAATCTGTTTTGGTTAAACTTGACAACATCCAAAATTCCCCTCCCAACCCTACCTCTTTCTCCATTGAAACCTCCCTCAAGGCCTCTCTTGATGAGCTTCTTCTTAAAGAGAAAATTCTTTGGAAATCTAAATGCAGAGAACTTTGGCTCTCCTATTCTGATCTCAACACTAAATTCTTTCACTCCTCCACCATCATCAAAAGAAGGTCAAATGCTACTAACTTTCTCAAGACTGACTCGGGGGACTGGCTTTCGGACAGAACAACTATTGGTGGTTCCTTTGTCTCCCATTTTTCCAATTTATTTACTTCTTCTCAGCTCCCATTGAAGATGAAATGTTGGATCTTTTTCCCCCCATTATTTCTACTGAAGATAATCTGTCTCTTTGCTCTATTCCTTCTGAGTATGAAGTGATCCAAGCCCTCTCAAGTCTAGGCTCTTCTAAAGCCCTTGGCCCTGATGGCTTCACAGCTCTCTTTTACAAGAAATACTAGTCTTTTGTTGGTGAAGATGTCTTGGCCTGTGTTAGTAATTTTTTCCATAACACGCACCTTCTTAAAGAACAAAACCATACCTTTATAGCCCTTGTCCCTAAGAAGAGAAGAGTAGTTCTCACACTATCCATTAATTTAGACCCATTAGCTTATGCAATATTGTCTACAAAATAATTACCAAAATTCTTGCCAACAGATTGAAAGTGGTGCTCCCTAAGATTATTTCCCCCCTCCAATCAGCTTTTGTGCCTAGCAAAAACATTCATGATAATTCCATTCTTGCTCATGAGCTGTTGCACTTTTTCAAGAACAAAAAAGGAAAAGGAGTTTTATGTTTCTAAATATGGATATGGAAAAAGCCTTTGACAAAATGGATTGGTCCTTTCTGTTGGCTATTCTAAAGATGTTGGAATTTGATGTTACTTGGATTGGATGGATTGAATCCTGTATTACCTCCTCCTCTTTCTCAATTTTGATTAATGGGAGCCCTTTTGGTTTGTTCTCTCCAGCTAGAGGCTTGAGATAAGGGGACCCTCTCTCCCCTTTTCTGTTTATTATTGGTTCAAAAGTGTTCTCCAGGCTGATGTTTAAGGAAGAAAGCCTTCGCCATATCAAAGGGCTTAAGATTGCTAGAAATACCTCCCCCATCCACCACTTACTCTTTGCAGATGACTTGATTTTTGGGAAAGCCTCTCTTGGGAAGCTAGCTGCATCAAGTCCTGTCTTGACAAGTATTGTAGCTGGTCTGGCCAGTCTATCAATGCCTCAAATCTTCCACCAGATTTAGCAAAAATACCCATCATTCCATCTCTACCTCCATTCTCAATATCCTCCCCTTCAACCCTAACACTTCCACCTTCATTTATCTTGGTCTCCCTATTCTACTTGGTCATTCCAAACAAGCTGCTTTCAAAGCATCATTGACAAAGTTCAAAACAAGGTTGAAGGTTGGAGATCTAAGACCCTTTCTCAAGCAGGTAGGCTGGTCCTTATCAAATTAGTTGCTATTGTTATCCCTACCATGATCTCCTTTCTGCTCCTCACCAGCATTTGTTTCAAATTGGACCAAATCTTCAAAAACTTTTGGTGGGGCTATCCTTCCTCAAAAACTAGAGACTTTTTCCTCAAGTCTTAGGACTCCCTGTCTCCTTAAAGAGCAAGGTGGTATTGGTTTCAAAAAAATGAAGGATGTGAACCTTGCTCTCATCTCAAAGCTTGGCTGGAAGTTTCATTCCAATTCAGACTTAATGTGGGTGGCTCAACTCCGTGGTAAGTATTTATCCTCTAGTTCTTTTCTTTCCCCCCTCCCCATTCTGCCCCTCCTGGCTTTGGAAAGGTATCCTTTCCTCCCAGTCTGTGATTGCTTCATGTGCCTGTCACAGAATTCACCTTCTTTCCCCTTTATCTGTTTGGAATTCTGCTTGGGTTCCCACTTTACCAAAATTTACCCCCTCTCCTGCTCATAATATCTCCTTTCTCCCTAATCTGATTGTCTCGAACCTCATTCTTCCAAACTACACCTGAAATTTACCTCTTCTTCTCTCCTTATTTGACACTTAGAGCTTTAGGAAGATCCCAAAAATCATCATCAATCCCTTCCCTAGCTCAGGTTTCCTCTAGACCCCTTCCTCAAATGGTTTATTTTCTTCTAACTCTGCTTACCATTTGATTAGCAACCCCATAATCGCTACTAACTCCTCTCCTCTTGAGCCTAAATTTTGGGAACTTCTTTGGAAACTCAATCTGAATGCTAGGCTTAAGTTATTCTTGTGGAAGATTACCTGGGACATTGTCCCCACTAAAGCCAAGCTTAGTTCTATCCTCCATATTTCCCCCTCAAACTCTCTTTGTCCCCTTTGCAATTCTGAAATTGACTCCCTTCATCATCTTTTGTTTCGTTGCATCTTTGCAAGAGTGGCCTGGAGACACTCTTTATGGCCCCTGGACTCATTAGCTTGAGACTCCCTAAGACTTCCTAACTGGATCAAAGGCATTACTCTCCCTCATCTCACCTTTGGCATCCCCAAGTCCAACTCTCACTTGTTTCAAATTTTTGTTGCTGTTCTTTGTGATTTGTTGTGGTTTAAAAGAAACAAGGTTTTCCATGGAGGCTCCATTCTTGATATCTCTAAGCTAGCTAAGTCCATCAAGAAGAATGCCTTAGCTCATTTTGCTGCTTGGAAGTCCCCTCTCGAGCTGGAGTCTGCTTCTTGGATTCCTCCTTCCAAAGGCACTTTCAAGGTCAACTTTGACACTACTATCATGGAGCATTTTTCTGCTCAAGCTGCTATCTGCAGTGGCCATTCAGGAAGACTTATTAAAGCCAGTTCTCAAATCAGTCCCCCTTGTGATATGAATTATGGGGAGGCTCTTGCTACTCATTTAGCTCTCTCCCTTGCAACCTCTTTGCAGCTTAAAAATTTCACTTTAGAGGGTAATTCTCAAATTGTAATTTTTTCTTTAAACTTTCCTGCCATCACCTTTGATTGGCACATAGAACATGTTATTGCTAGTTCCCTTTCTTTGTTTCCAGCTACCCCTTCTTGGGAGGCCAGGAAATTAACAGAAATGCAAACTTCTGTGCCCATCATGTGGTACATTGGGCCGCATTCCCATTTCTTTTTCTTCTTCTTCTTCTTCTTCTTCTCCCTTCTCCTGTAATGGTCTCAGCAGGCCTTTTGTTTTCTTTCCCCCTTGAGGGTTGTTGTTTTGTTTGTTTTCTAATGCCAAGTTTGTTACAAAAGAGGAAAAAAAAAAAAAAAAATTCCAGTATAAGGTGTTGCAAATGAAGGTGGCAGAGGACCAAGTATATGGGATATACTTACACCCACCCATAGATATCCAGGTCTCTCTCTCTTTCTTTCTCTGTTGAAAATAAAGTATGAGTTTCTGAAGATAGATATCAAAGTCGCAAGGACATCAGATCTAAGCTTGCTGAAGACAGATGAACTCAAAATCGTAAAAACTGTTGCTTTGATTTCGTATTAAATAATTATTTATTCAAAAAATAAAGTTTACTGAAAAAGAGTTAGTATAATAATTTAATTAATATCTCAAAAACAAAGCTCAAACATAAAATATTTTATGATTTCTATGAAATTGCAGGAAGGATAAAGGATGGCAGTAACGGAGACGTAGCCGCTGATCAATATCATCACTACAAGGTATAGTGCAGATAATTTTTCAAAAAAAAAAAAAAGGTTTAGGCCTTTTTAATGACTAGCGTGTTCGTGAGAAGTTGATAACAATTTTGTTTTTCATATTATATGTTATATAGGAAGATGTTGGGATTATGAAGAAGATGGGTTTAGATGCATACAGGTTCTCCATCTCGTGGTCTCGAGTGTTGCCAAGTAAGATCTTCAATCGTTTGCATCAATCTCTAGCTACTTTCATAAATAAAAATTCAGATAAAATAGAAAAGACAAGAAATAGGGTACAAGGTTTTGAAATCAATATTATTTTCCGACCCTTCTATGCAATTATAACAATTTCATTTGGGGTCTAAATTGCAGAAGGAAAGCTAAGTGGGGGTGTGAACAGTGAAGGAATAAAATATTACAATAACCTCATCAATGAGCTCTTGAATAAAGGTTATAAATCAATCTCATAAGTCTATCATATGCCATATCCACTTGTCTCGCAATTATAATTCACTCTTTCAATTAATAAATGCAGGTTTACAGCCCTTTGTGACACTTTTTCATTGGGATCTTCCCCAAGCCTTAGAAGATGAGTATAGGGGATTCTTAAGTCCTCACATTGTGTAAGTGACTAACTCATGATCACATTGTCTGCCCCTTTGTCCATCTCATCATTACACTTTTCTTTTAATATATTATCATAATTATGATTTGATTTTTTTTTAAAACCAGGAAATTGTGTAAGAGAAATACTTAAGACCCATTCGATGGAGTACATTATTGTTAATGATTGTAAAAATCAAGCTTGAGTTCAACCAGGGTTAGCCTCCAAACTAGACCAATTCCCATGGCTTGCAACCTTAGCTCTAATCATGACCAAATGCAAACATTGGGATTGCAGCCTAAATTATGTAGATGTGTTTGTACATTACTTTTCAGTGATGACTTTCGGGATTATGCTGAGCTTTGTTTTAAGGAATTTGGTGACCGTGTAAAGCATTGGATAACACTAAATCAGCCATGGAGCTATAGCGTTAATGGCTATGCAAAGGGGAGATTTGCACCTTGTCGATGTTCCAGTTGGGAAAATCTAAATTGCACTGGTGGGGATTCAGGCACAGAGCCATATTTGACTGCCCATTACCAACTTCTTGCTCATGCAGCTGCTGTTCAAGTGTACAAGAAAAAATATCAGGTTAGATGTTAGTCTAAATGAAATTCAATATGCACGGTAATAGTTAGGGGTGGCAATTTGTATTTATATATGGTGTCATGTGTCGAAACATTAGTATAAGATTATATATATCAATCATAACCCAATTCATTTAACTAAATTGCTTAGGCATCTTACCTTAACCCCACAAATTTCATGTCAATTTCGCAAGTTACGTCAAATACAAATTCTTTTTACTTTACCAGTGAATAATTGGGAGAATTTCTTAGCCAATGTTAATTATGTTTAGATTGCACAAAAAGGCATTATAGGGATTACGCTAGTGAGCCACTGGATGGTGCCATTCTCTGATGCCAAGCTCAATCGTAATGCCGCGCTACGTGCCCTTGATTTCATGTTTGGATGGTAACTTCTGCTGTGCTTTTTTTTATTTTTTTTATTTTTTGGGTAACTCTAAATTGTAATATATTCCATGGTTTACTGAAGGTTTATGGATCCCTTGACACATGGTGAATATCCCCATAGCATGCAGTCTCTGGTTGGAAACCGATTGCCCAAATTCAGCCAAAAGCAATCGAAGCTGGTAAAAGGATCATTTGACTTCATAGGATTAAACTACTATACTGCCAATTATGCAGCCAACGCACCTCACCATAATTCTGGAAATGCAAGCTGGTCGACAGATTCTTGGGCTAATCTTTCGAGTAAGTAGATCATACAACACTTTGAACCAATTTTGAGAAATAACGTTGGAGGAATTTATTGTATTCAAAATTAATTTAACAAAGTTCTCTTATATGCATTAATTTCTTCAACTCAATTTTATATGTTTCTTGTGGATCTAGATTACTTATAACTAGAACGTGCTTTTTTGTTGTGGCAGCTCAGCGCAATGGATTCCCATTGGTGCTCCAGTATGTGCTAAATTAATCTACATTTCTTTTTTGGTATAATGAAAGTAAAAACGTCCATATACAGAAGATATGTAAATTTGTAATATTTGTTGGGCCTTACACACACACACAAAAGAAATTAAGGGTTTATAAGAAAATTCTCAAATAATGACCCTCCATTGATCTCTACATCCATGCATGCAGGCTGCTTCAGGTTGGCTCCATGTCTATCCTAGAGGATTGCTGGATCTTTTACGTTACACAAAGAAGAAGTATCATAATCCACTAATTTACATTACCGAGAATGGTAATTTGTTTTTTTAATTATATATATATTCACATAACTTCATGGGAAATGGGTCATTAGTTTGAATCTAAATATCTACAACTATATTGTAGGTATTGATGAAGCGAATAATGTTAGCTTGTCGCTTAAGGAAGCCCTTGTGGACAACCAAAGAATTGAGTATTACCAGAGCCATCTTTGGTATCTTCGCAAGGCTATTAAGTAAGTGCTTATCAATAAATTTTTTTCCTTTGACTCAAATGGGTTGGCTTAAATGATGAAGACCATTACCGTCATGTTTAAGGTTCAAATCCCCTAGTATGCAAATACCTCATTAGATCCACACACTGGCGAAGCCATATTTAACAAATCCGTATGGTTTGGCGTGTTAGATGGATTCGAGATTTATCGTTCAATGATTGATACACAAAGTTGCCCTGCCTTAGATGGTTACTTGTCATTAAAATAAATAAATAAATACAGCTACAAGTCTGACGTGGCACAAAAAATCACTATTAGATTTTAAATGAATCACTATATCTCTTCTAAAAATTTCCAACACTATAAGTATATCTTGTTGGCTTTGACCATTTTTTTGTTTTTGTTTTGGTGAATAGGAAGGGAGTAAATATTAAAGGGTACTTTGCATGGTCATTGTTGGACAACTTCGAATGGGATTCAGGTTTTACAGTTCGTTTTGGCATCAACTATGTGGACTATAAGAACGGACAGAAAAGATACCCTAAACTTTCGGCTCGTTGGTTCAAGAAATTCCTCAAGAAATAGATATATACCGATGCCCATATAATTCCAATCAACAAACTGAAAATATTATTTCTTCTCCATGTTTATGATCTTCTGAATAATGTGATTAATGTTTGTGTATATATATACTCAAACGCTTGTTAAATGTAATCGCTTTATATATACATTCTACATGAGACAGCACTCAAAAAAAAAAAAAGTTTGGGCGGTATTTAATGCACATATTCTGCCTTTCTTGTTTTTGTCTAATTCTGCTATTGGTGAGATCAGAATGATCACATATATAACACTAATATACCCTCTCAAGTAAGTTTATAAAAGAATTGTAATAAAAAATGTAGTACCCAAATTTTTTTGATATATATATATATATGTAAACTCTAACCCACCAGCGGGGCTAAAAGAATAAAACAAATTGCATCAACATCAACTTGATAGGCATAAAGTTCAACAGTTATAACCACGTGTCAATGTTTGGATGGAAAACATCATTCGCTTTGTATCTGATATTGTTTTTGTTAGAGAAAATTGCTCTTAGTTTTTTGAGATGAATAAAATCAGAAATATTATTATTATTATTATTTTTTCAAAAAAAGATTATAAGAGACATTTTCTATATAATTTTTTGGTAGACCAATCATCATATAGATTTTTCTTTGAAAATAAAAAATTTGTTTAAAGGCATTTGACTCTGTCCAAAAAATAATACTCATTTGGTCTCATTCTATCCAACTTTATGAATTTGCCCCGAAACTTAATTATTGCCCGTCTTTTCACATGTTTTTTATATATGTAAAAATTAGACGATTTAGTGCTCCACTACAAAAGGCCCAACGACAAACATTCCTCCCTGCTGGGTAAGCAAAACTATCATGGCATTCGAAAGCTATCTACTCTTAGGCCTTCTGGTGCTTCTTGGCTCATTGAGTAGTAGCACTAGCACTCATTACAGTACTGCTTCACTCAACCGGAGCAGTTTCCCGGCAGGTTTCATTTTTGGGACGGCATCATCGTCTTACCAGGTTAATTAATTTGTCTTAAGTTTTCTACATGTTTTTATATAAAAATCATGATAAGAGTTTTTCTTCAACTGTTTAATTTATATATATTCCTTCCAGTATGAAGGTGCTGCAAAAGAAGGTGGAAGAGGACCAAGTATCTGGGACACCTACACCCATAAATATCCAGGTCTCTCTCCACCTTTTCAATGAAATCAAACTATACATATATGAGGCAATATAATTGCACTAAGCATCTCTACTCTCTAGCAGCATTAGTTAGTTTACTTAGTGAAAAAACACTCTTATCTATTTTACCTAATCATTTTTCAATACAAATCCTAACAGATTCTTTATTTTATTATCTATTTTTATTAAATATTTTTCCATAATATTATATATATATATATATATATCACTTTTCTCTCTCTCTCTCACTCTCGCTCTTCCTGGCCCTCTCAACCCAAACCTTCCATGGCTGTTTGCAACTATAAAGGTATGTGAATTTCAATGGTATATTTATTTGGCTTGATTTACAAATTTGGATATGGCCGCTATGCTGGCTCTGAACCCCATTTGTGGCGGTAGGTTCTGGTGCTCCTGAGGTGTAGGAGGAGAAGAAGGATTTGATACTAGAAGGAAATATGAGAGGAGTTGTTGGTTAGGTTTGTCCATAAAACCAAGAACAATATTAAAAAATAGGAACATTGTGCTACTATGAATAGAAACAAATATGTTTCAAAAAAAAACTACTTTGAAAGCTCATGAAAATATGCTAAGATAAACTTTCATATGAAAATTCAACCATAGCCTTTTACTATTGAAAAATAGCAATAATAGAAATATATAGCTAATATTATTCTTTTATCTAAGATGCTCTAAACTACTAAATGTTTCCAGAATCGATAACAATCCAAAATCAATCATAAAAAACATTATTCAATAGAAATTAAAACTAAAAAAATAAAGGAAATATTGAATGAAAAAGCCAAGAGTTGCCAAGATAATGTTTTTGAAAATTGCAACTATTCATGAGCAGCGATGGCATTACATATGGCAAAGTGGTGGGTCACTTGATTGATATCATTCTTGACTCTCTGTTCGTTTTCTTTAGTCGCTAACAAGCCCATAATCTTATTTCTGTATCTATATATCTATCTATATTTATATATATAATTGAATTTAATATATCCTTTGCATAATTTGAGTTCAAGTGTTTCTTGTTCTTATGTTTAACCCGGTCGAATCAAAGGGGAAAAGATGTTCTCCATTGGCTAGCTTCCTATTGCTAACTGATTAGGGAAAAAAATAAAAGAAAAGAAAAAAGTGAGTAAATTCTTAATTGAATGTAGACCGAAATTTCCATATAACAGGATTAGAATCCCTTACCATTTCAAAAGAAATTATAAATTCTCAAATTATGGAATTCAGGCATTAATTTCCTTGCTGCGGCTTGAAAAATGCTTACCAATAAAAAGTTGCTGTGTTACCGGCCAAGTCCTAATCGTTGCATTGCGGTTCGTTTCTTGGCTTCGCTTGTGCAATGTGCACTTCTGATTGGTTACAATATTCATCCCGAGTAATGATAGGCGCAAAGTAAGTTTCCGGTAGATATCCGGAATTGCCTACGTGGCAGGGGTTAAGCTAACCCCCAGTTAGTATTTTTTTATTATTTTTATCCACCCACCCAATACTTCTCTCTTTCTCACATGCTTCTCTCTCTCCCCTCACAACTGCACGCTTATCCTCCTTTCACCCTCTCTCTCCCTCTCAAACACTCCTTCTCTCAGGCCCTCTCTCTCGGTGACTCGGTCCCTTCCTTGCCCATGTCTCCCTCTCTCCTGTCTCTCACTCCGGCGAATGATCCGGTCACCAGATTTGGAGGAATCTGAAGGGTTCGCTCCCAGCACGACGGTGGTTTTGCCCTGATGACACTGACGGATTATCTCCGGCTCTCTCTCAACGGCTTCTGTCCTCTACCGGCAACGCTCTCTCTCTCCATCGCTCCTGTCTCTCACTCCGGCGACACTCACTCAACAGCTCCGGCTCTCTCTCAACAGCTTGTGTCCTCCACCGGCGACGCTCTCTCTCCCTCGCTTCTGTCTCTCACTCACTCCGGCGACACTCAACAGCTTGTAATTTCTCAGATATGGGCGTCGGCGTTTTTTCTCTGTTTTCGTTTTTTGATTTTGATTCCATTCGGTGGATGATTTTTTATTTTGGTAGGAGTCGTCTTTGAGGACGGTCATGTATGGTCATTCTCAGATATTGAGTCTTGATCTTCTCTGTATTGGCCAAAACTGGAGCCTTTTATGTAATCTCCTTTTTTTGGAAATTATGTAATCTCATTTTTTATGTAAGTTATGGAATCTCATTTTGTAATTTATGGAGTTGATTGGTTGTATTTTGTAATTTATGGACCTTATTGTGATGAAGTTGGTTGTGTTTTGTGAAAAAATGAATTGAATGAAATAATGAAATTGAAATCCTGAGTTCTGTTTCCTAGTGAAGAAAAATTCAATTTTTTTTCCCCTTGTCACCTCCTTCATTTGCTACCAAGGCAAAGAGTGTAAATTGTTATAGATTTTCTGTGTTTGATGGATTGAGGGTTTTTTGCTTCCTGTACTCTGTACCTCTTGCAAAAATGAGTTTGATCACAGGCAAGAGGACTTGATGTATGTGCTGCCCACAGTCATGGATAAGCATGGATAATAAAGAGTTAATTGCCATTTCCACAAATGTAGGATCAAATCATTGATAAATATTCTGTTTCATAAATTACATACATTGTTTACAAAATTTATTTCCATAAATTTCATTAATTATTTTCATTATTTGTTTACAGAGCAACTCTTTCAGCAATTTTCATATGAACCAAACAGTGTATGCATTTTTCCAATCCTGATGGTTTGCAAGCCTGGAATCTTCTTTAAATCTGCAGAAAAGCCAGAAAATATACAATGCTCATCAATTTTCATATATTGCCGCGAACTAAAATATATTCCCCAAAATTCAAGAGGAAATTAAAAACTCCTCCATTACACCCCTCTTACCACTCACTCATTCGGCCAACACAAGCATCCAAAAAATAAAAATCCCATTCCAGAAACAACCCAAGAAAACCAATGCAAACATTAGCAAGACTCTTCCCTTCCCCCATTCGGTTAAAGGAACACACAGAAAACTTAAAAATTTAACAAGATAAGCTAAATAAAATTTAACATTAGCAAGACTCTTCCCTTCCCCCATTCTCAGATTCTTAATTTGTTTATCAGCCAAATAACAACAAAAATAAACCAAAAGATAACCCCAAAATTAACCTAAGAACCAACCAGTGGAGGAGAGAGGACCACTTACCGCCGGTGTAGGAGAGAAGCAAAAACCCAAGGTTTTCCACAAATTCACGAAAAAAAAAAAACCAACCCAAGCTTTTCTCGGCAAACCAACACAGAAAAATTAACCCAAGATTTTTGTTATGTTGCAGAAAAATTAACCAACCAACAAAAAAAATGGCATGAGAACCTAGATGAGAGAACCCAAAAATACTAAAGAATCAAATTAAAAAAAGACATGTGGGTGGGTGCCGCGCTCGGTACTTTCGCGGATCGGAAGGCATGGAGAGAGAGTCTTCGCCGGAGCGAGGGAGGGAAAGCAAAACCCGCCTTCTTCTCCGGTGGCCGGCGAGGGAGGCGGAGAGAGAAACATCGGACGGTGGGCGGTGGCACTGTTGGTCGTCGTCCTAGGGTGTCGACTCCGTTCTGGGTGGGTACAGGCATCGCCGGAAGCCGAAGGAGTGGGTGGGGTAAAGAGATGCGTTAATGGTTTTGGGGGGAGATGCGTCAATGGGGGAGAGTGAGGGCTGGAGGGGAGAGAGGGTCAATATCTTTTCTTTTTAAAAAAAAAAATAATAAAAAAATCTTAACTGGGGTTGGCTTAACCCCAGCCACGTAAGCAATTCCGGATTTCTACCGGAAACTTACCTTGCGCCTATCATTACTCTATTCATCCCTGATCGACCTTAATTAATGAATAGAGTATGAAGGGGAATGGCTTGAGTTCTTGGTCAGTTCCTGTTCGCTTGCCCCCCTCATAGTCCATTGGTGGGCAAGGTGGTAAACTTAGAGGGTGCCGTGCTACACCCCTAAAGAGAAGGAACGAGAAAAGCAACCGGCATCTCTTGTCATCTTCATGGAATTTTTCATCTGAATGACTTTTAATGGGTGGCATGTTAATGATGAAAATTGAATATGTTTTCATCAAGTTTTTGCTCTTTATGTTGTAAAAATATTTTGAGTAAAATTCCGTCTTTTGATTTTCTAAAAAATAAGTGTTTCTTCAAAAGTAAAGAACAAGCATTTTTTTAAAGGAAAGTTCTTTTTGGCTTGCCCTTTTTTTAATAAAGGCAATTTCCAAACCGTTCAATATTGCAATGAACAGCTTGAATTTTGTAATTTGAGAATTTATAATTTCTCTAAAATTGTAAGTTATCTTGATCCAGTATACTGGTGGTGAGGAGTAATTAAGTACTAGTTTTAGTAAATATATATATAAAAATATTTTATTATCCCCTAAAAATAATGTCAACTTAATTAAGATGAATTATGAGGAGTAATTCAGTACTAGTTTTAGAAAATAAATAAAAAAAATCCTTTATTATCCCCTAAATATAATGTCAACTTAAGATGAATTAATTGCAGGTAGGATAACGGATGGAAGCAATGGAGATGTAGCCATTGATCAATATCACCGCTACAAGGTATCATGCTAGCCCATCATAAAAAAAAAAGAAAAAAAAAAAATCTCTTTATCAACTCCTAATTACCCTATAAATTTTCACATTTCAATTGCTTCTAGATTTTTAGGGCCCATTGTGTGTTGTCACACCATGCATTTTCTAATTTCTTGAGCATCACACACACACACACACACACACACACATATATATATATATAATTAAGACAGCTAAAAAAATATATTTTGATCAGAATTTCTGTAACTTGTTTTTGTTTTTGTGATTCTATAATTACAGGAAGATGTGAGAATTATGAAAGAGATGGGTTTAGATGCATACAGATTCTCAATCTCATGGTCTCGTTTGCTACCAAGTAAAACTCTCGTTTTTATTAATCTGAACTTTCTGACATAAAAATGGAAATTATGACGTATAATTAAGTTTCCATGGAATGGCTAAATGTTTTATACGTGTCACTTTTTTTTTTTTTTTTTAAATCATCATTTATTTTAAAAGTTTAAGCTAATAGAAAATTATGAATTTCATAATTTAATTAAAATTTTAAGTACAATATCCTCTCATGTAAAGGCTTAAATTATTCCATATAAAGTGAGTCCAATGCATGAATGTTTAATTAATATTAGAGGTGAATAACGAAGATAAGGTTTAAACCAAACTTAATACCTTAATTTGTTATGAAACATATTAAATTAACATTTATTTTAAAAGCTTAAATTGATAAGAATCGTAAATTTAATAATTTAATTAATATTTTAGCATATATCCTTACAATCTCACTTTATTTGGAGCTCTAAAAATTTCAGAAGGAAAGCTAAGTGGGGGAGTTAACAGGGAAGGAATCAAATACTACAATGATCTCATCAATGAACTCTTAGCAAAAGGTCATGATTTATTCTTAATTAATTAATTCCATTATGTGTCATCAACTTCTCATGAGCTCATAATTAATTCAATCGCTATAGTTTGCTATGACTGATTAATTTTGCAGGTTTACAGCCCTTTGTCACACTCTTCCACTGGGATCTTCCCCAAGCCTTGGAAGAGGAGTATGGTGGTTTCTTAAATCTTCACATTGTGTAAGCTTCTAATGCATGATATTAGAATGGGGGCAGCCTTTTAATTTTAAAATATTAATGTAATAATATTTTATATTAAATGTCAAAAAAATGAATTTAAAAATCATTCTTCATGAAAATTATTAATCAAGATTTTATGTTCAAGGTATATTAATTTATTATTCTCAATAGATAATATGGCTAATCCATTTCATTCTTATGGTAAGATAGTTGATTGTGACTAAGATTTAATGAGTTGTGTATTAAAATCAACGGCATATATGGTGATAATAAGCAATCACATATAACTCATAAAACCAAAAAGCAAAATATTAGAAGTGGTGGAAGAAAATAAGAGAAAAATTAAATACAAATCCAAGAGAAGGAATAGATTAAAAAAAAAACTGTTGTGGCCCATGTGAAGTCACATATGTCAACAATGATAAATAGATACACGATGTATTGTTATGGTCTAAATAGTTTGGATATTTTTGCATGTACGTAGGGATGATTTTCGGGATTATGTTGAGCTTTGCTATAAGGAGTTTGGTGATCGTGTCAAGCATTGGATCACTCTAAATGAGCCATGGAGTTACAGCTATGGTGGTTATGCAAGCGGGGTGTTAGCACCGGCTCGATGTTCCGGTTGGCAACATCTAAATTGCATCGCCGGAGATTCTGGGACAGAGCCATATTTAGTGTCACACCACCAGCTTCTTTCTCATGCGGCCGCAGTTAAAGTTTACAAGCAAAAATATCAGGTTCCACATAAAACAACTCTTTTTCATTGGCCATGTCTTATTGTGTCTTAATTAACAAAATTTTTACTTTGTGCAGGTTGCACAAAAAGGCGTTGTAGGGATAACGTTAGTGTCGGACTGGATGGTGCCACTCTCTGACGCAAGGCACGACCACAATGCCGCGCTAAGAGCCCTTGATTTTATGCTTGGATGGTAAGTCTACTAGCTAAAGTGTATGGATCTATGGTGCCATTGTCTGATTCTTTGATAGCTTTAATTTCTCCAAAACCTATTTTAGACTACGGATCTTAATTCGTGTACGTCCACATGTCAAGTTCAGATCATGTCGAATCCAGTCAAGTTGGGTTCACTCTAACCCAATAATTTTAATTTCTTGTTAGATTCAGGTTGAGTTCGTGGGTCATGTAAAAATTTGAAAGCCGCAAATGTCATGTGCTGGGTTTTAGTCGCTAGCTAATCTTAACTTGTTAATTTCGTATCAAAAATTGATAGTCCCAATCTTAACTAGCTAATTTTATATTAATCTCGCACCAAATTTGCGGGTGTAATAGAAAATTGCATGCCAGCCTTATTTTATACATATTCTTTTAACTATTTACATATGAAAAAGATTTAATTTAAGGGTTCAGGTTTATGGAGCCCTTAACGAATGGTGAGTATCCACATAGCATGCGATCTCTTGTTGGGAACCGAATGCCCAAGTTCAGCAAAGAGCAATCCAAACTAGTAAAGGGCTCATTTGACTTCATCGGATTAATTAAACTACTATACGGCTAGATATGCAGCCTATGCACCTCATCTTAATGCAGGAAATGCAAGCTGCTTGACAGATTCCCGTACTAATCTTTCAAGTACAAACTCCACGCTTTGAGATCTTTAATTGATTTGTTTTTTGCTTTCACAACTCATGTTAATTAACTACGTACCTTTATTTTTCTTTTTCTTTTTTTTCTTTTTGTTGGTGTGGCAGCTCAGCGCAATGGGATTCCCATCGGTAAACAGGTTTGTATTTTATAAAATAAATCAGGTTTTTTTTTTTTTTGTTGAATTTTTCATAGTTAAATCAGCTCGACCATGTCTTAGGTGACATATTACATTTGGTCCGATATTAATCCATGTTTGAGAGACTGAAAATGATTTTGATCTTGAAGCAGCTGCCATTAATTTCTTTAATTAAGTGATTGATCATATGTTGTAGGCTGCTTCAGATTGGCTCTATGTCTATCCGAGAGGAATTCGAGAACTTCTGCTATACACAAAGATGAAGTACCATAATCCACTCATTTATATCACCGAGAATGGTAATTTTCTTTTGATCACTTCTTCTTTAATCTTGGTCACATAAAACTCATCGTACGTACTAACTAGAGAAGTACAAAATTTGTAAAGGAATTGATGAGTTTAATGATGCCTCCCTGTCGCTTGAGGAATCCCTTGTAGACATCAATAGAATTGATTACTACTATCACCATCTTCAATATCTTCAAAGTGCTATCAAGTGAGTACTTTAGAAATTCTCTCGATCTCATTGTTTATTTTATTTCATTTTATGATTTCATTTTTTTGGTATATATAGGGACGGTGTCAACGTTAAGGGCTACTTTGCATGGTCGTTGTTGGACAACTTTGAATGGTATTTAGGTTACACAGTAAGGTTTGGGATCAACTATGTAGACTACAAGGATGGGTTGAAAAGGCATCCTAAACTTTCAGCCCATTGGTTCAAGAACTTCCTCAAGAAATAGACATGACCAAGATATATGCTCATGTTAAACTATCTATTAATATTGGATAGTGTCCAAATACCAACAATAAACTTATTGATTTCTGATCATCTATCTAGCTATTTATGTACACTTTGTTCAATAATGTTACATCTTATTAATTTGATGAAATGTTTTATGACACTGCATCATCAGAAGGTTGATCGATCTTTAATTCACTTATCTGGCAAATCTTACGCCAATTTGAGATCTAATCACCTGTTCCCCCCGATTTCTCCTAGTGATTGTAATCAGTAAATCGTAACAAGTGGTTGGATGTCCTGCTAGGGCCAACAAGTGTAAGAACAGAGAGTAATTTCTATGAGAATCTTGCCTACTTTCCTTAATTCTTTATGGTGTGCCAAGTTAATGTGGTTGGCTCCTGTTCGAATCGAATTGAAATATTTGTACGTACAAGACAATATTGGTTCCGCCACTCCCAAATACTCATAGATATAGTTTTGGCCATCCCATTTATCTGAAAGGTTGAAAGACGATGAGATTAAAATATATGAATATATAATGGGACATCACATCAAATAACTCAACTTAAAAATCTCAAATTTTTAAGTTTTAATCAAATTATATTATATTAGAGGAAACTAAACTACATTTCCATTAATTAAAAAAAATAAAAAAATAAAAAAGGCATTTTGCCAGAATGCCAGGTATTATTTATGGATTCACAGCAATTATTGACTGGTTGCTGTAAATCATAATCCATAAAGATCCACAGTAATTAAGGATCAATCCTTATCCATTATTGAAAATCTCTATAAAAAAGGCTAGCTAGCTAGTCAAATTGCTTGAGAGGATAATTAAGCAAAAGCAGTACGCATCGGCATGGCATTCGAGAGGCACCTAGTTTTCGGTTTCCTAGTTCTTCATGCCTCATTGACGAACACCATTGCTGTTAGACCAAACCATTACAGTACTGCTTCGCTCAACCGGAGCAGCTTTCCGGCAGGTTTCATTTTTGGGACGGCATCAGCGTCTTATCAGGTATATATTATAGTTAGCAGCTTTTCTTCTCCTGTCCTGAGATTTCTCAATTGCATGATGATGTGTGTTGTTTGTAATTCCAGTATGAAGGTGCAGCAAAGGAAGGTGGTAGAGGAGCATCTATATGGGACACTTTCACCCATACATATCCAGGTCACTCTCTCATCTCTCTCTTCTAAAATAAAATGATATTTTGAGTTAAAATGCATATTATATATAGATATTGTGTTGAATATCATGCTCAAAACAAAAATATATATCCCCCACTTTTGCTAGCCAAATGTAGTGGTTTTTCACCCAAAATTTATCTCCGCTAGCGGGGTGTGAATGCTCTGATGAGAGTATGGCCCGATATCACATTTAATTTAGAGTAAAAAACCTTGTGAGCAGGGATGAATTCAAAAAGTTGGATGGTGAGGGACCAAATGGGCTTTTTTTTTTGGTAGGGCCAAATGCCTATATATATATATTTAGTTCGTAAAAAAATTTTTGGAGGATTTGGGGTAGGCTAAGGCCATCCCTGTCCTCCAAACCTGCCTCTGCTTGTGAGGGTATTAGGACTAAGAGTGTGTTTCCCCTGCAATTTCGTATATCAAATGTATATATTTACACAAAATCGCAAAAAGTACTGTCATGTTTGAAAGTGTTGTATTTAAAAAACTGACAGTTTGCCCACAAAAAAAAAAAAAAAAAAAAGCTGACAGTTTGAAAACGTGAAAATATTCATGCTTGTGCACAGTAGGCAAAGGAGTGCAGTTTTTAAAAATGAATAATTTTAAATGACAAAATTTTGAGTGTTTTGTATTTTGAATTGTTTGTTAATACTTTTACTTTTTTTTTATATAAAGCAAAAAGCTTGAACAAAAAGCGTTGGCAGACAAAATCCTTTTCTTACATTAGGGTTTTTTTTTTCTTTCCCTATCCATAACTGAATCTTCAATTCAAAATCTTCAAACAACAACACAAGTTGTCTTTATATTGAGGCGGTGAGGCATATTTGCTATTTTTGGTAATTAATTTATGACCCCAATTATTGTCGCAGTAAACTCCTTAATTACATTCTAAATACTATATATTTTACAATGAAAATTACAGGTAAAATAACGGATCATAGCAATGGAGATGTAGCTATTGATCAATATCACCGCTACAAGGTATGGTACTCGAATTAACTCCTAGTTGTCAATTAATTTCAAAGATATATATATATATATTTGATGATTTTGTAATATTTAATATTTTATAAATTATTTATGATAGAGGAAGCTGTTGACATTATGAAGAAAATGGGTTTAATTAGATGCATACAGATTCTCAATCTCATGGTCCCGAGTTTTACCAAGTAAGTTTCTCATTTGCATCAATCCATTCTTTGTTATAAAAGTTCTGACCCAAAAAAAAAAAAAAAAATGCAACGTCTTAATTCTTTTGTGACAGATGGAAAGCTAAGTAGGGGTGTGAACAGAGAAGAATTAAATATTACAACAACCTCATATAATATGATACATTACATATATATATATATATATATATATATATATAATATGCTCATAATTTACGATCTATAGTTGGTATATATAATTGAATATTGCAGGTGTAAAGCCTTTTGTGACACTGTTCCACTGGGATCTTCCCCAAGCCTTAGAAGACGAGTATGGCAGTTTCTTAAGCCCTCAAATTGTGTGAGTCACGAATTAATTACTTATAGTACTGGTTCTCTATTCACCTCGTTAACGGACCTTCACATATTATTAATATAAGTTGAGAACCCATTTTCGAGTGAAAAAGGAAGAGAAAAAACTATATTTACCTCTCAATTTATCACATAATTTATAGTGTACGTTCTATTCTCCTTAATTTTTTTATTTGGTTAATGTACCATACCGATCTTATTTGGGATTACATTAATGTCCCTGTGCCAAAAATAAAAGAAAAAATGAAGAAAAAATTTACTCACGGCATGGCCCTGCATGGGTTACTTTTTATGTTTTTTTTTAATTATTTTTATTTTTATTTTTAAAAAGATTTTTTGGGGGTGCTTTTGTCATTTAGAGGCGAAACGGGGACATTGTCGCTCTAATCGTAGATTTGTAAGGTACATGATTGAAATTGAAAGATTAAAGGAGATATTGTAAATTGCATGGTGATACGTAGAATGAAGAAGATAAATTTAGTTTTTCAAAAAATAAAATGAAAATGGGAAACCATGATGGATGCTAATATATTGTTCATACTTAAGATTGCAAACATTTTAGGAGGATCCACGTTTGATCAAAGAACTTCATTTATTTTCTCTTATGTTTAATTCCACTAAAATACTCATTTACATTACAAAAAATTAGGGATTTAGTGATGTGTCTATAGTGTAGGTTGTTTTCAAACATCACCAATTGGTGACATGTTCATTCCTAACACATCACTAATTAATAATAAATAAGTGGATCAAGCTTGAATTTTTTTAGTTGTGTTAGTTCTTGAGTTGGCTAATTCGGTAATCAAAACATAAGTTTGAAAGCACCAAAATATAGTCACAAGCCAAGGCTGTCTGGACAGCAATTCCAGCAAGCTAAAATGATTCTCTGCAGTGGGTGTCCGGACAGGGTGATAGGGTGTTCGGATACCACTTCCAGCAAGTTAGTAGCCAAAATTGTCTTCTAAGGCTGCTGTCCGGACATGCTATTACCCTGTTCGTACACCCCAAATGTTTTATAGCCAAAATGTGTTTTTAAGTGGACCAGGTATAGGGTTTTATATTTGATATAAATACATCCTTATAGAACTTGAGATGTACGAATTCCTACTATAAAGTTTGTCAGAGGCTAAGTTAAGAGATCATATGTTGTGAGCTATAAACCTTTACTCTTAGAGTAAATCCGTTAGTTTGATTGTGTGCTTTGATTGAGAAGTCTATTGAAAGAATCTGGTAAAGGAGAGTCACAATGAAGAAGATTGTGAGGAAGGGAACAGTAATAAAGGTCTTGCAAATGGTTGTAAGTGTTCTTAGTGCCTATATTCTTTGGATAATCTTTTGATAATAATTTCATGAGTTTGACTTTTCCGGAGAGATTTTACTTTTAGAACATTTTTTAAAATGTTTTCTCTTCGTAATCAAAATATCTTTATCTACCTCTTTATTGCTTTATATATTTTGGAGATTAAATTGTTTATTGCTTAGTAGTATTAATTCCGCATAAATTATGATAAACAAGTTTTTGGAATTGGCATAGCATTTTCAAGTTGAAAGTGGATTTACCAGGATTGGAATACATCTCTCTTATGTCCTATTATAAAATACGGGTCCCAATCAGTTCAGTTTCAATTAAAACTGAGCTTGAGCTAGGTCTTAAACAAGTGCACACTCTCAAGTCAAGTTCTTCTTTTTTTTTTTTTTTTCTTTTTTTCTTTTTTTTAATTTGTGTGTGTATTATTGCAAAAACAAAAGCCATGATTTTCAAGACTATGCTGAGCTTTGCTTCAAGGAATTTGGTGACCGGGTGAAGCACTGGATTACAATAAATGAGCCAACGAGCTACAGTTTAAGTGGTTATGAAACTGGGATATTCGCACAGGTCGATGTTCTAATTGGAAAATTTTAAATTGCACCGATGGAAATTCTAGCACGGAGCCATATTTGGTGATACACCACCAGCTTCTTGCTCATGGAGCTGCCGTTGATGTGTACAAGCAAAAATATCAGGTTCTATATATAAATTGAAATCGAAATGTTTATTGTATATCCTAATTAGATAATATTCACCATGTGTCGTATGAGGATCAATTATAGATAGGTGATGGAAAATTGTTTCATATTATAATCTCAAATCATGTGAATTACTATACACTTTTATCCAACTACTATTTCATGCCGCTAAAATGTTGAATATTTGTAGGCAATTTTTTTTTTTTTTTGTTATTAGTAAGCAAATTTATTAAAAACCTAATAAATAAAAACGAGAACATAAGGGTGCAATAAGGTGCTACGACCCCTTAAATATAGAGATCAATAGAATTCTCTCAATTTCAAGTGAAATTGAGAAGCTTCAAAATTTTATTTTATTGTCCATTTAATAGAAACTCTTACTTAATTTGTAGATTATCACATTAGTTTGGAAATAATTTTTTTAGTAAAATTAATATTGCAGGTTAATGGGCCCTTTGACAAATGGTGACTATCCACGTAGCATGCAATCTCTTGTTGGAAACCGATTAGCCAAGTTCTCAAAAGAGCAATCCAATATTGTGAATGGGTCGTTTGATTTTATTGGATTGAACTAATATACCACTATTTATGCAGCCAATGCACCTCAACGCAATGCTGTTAATGCAAGCTACACAACAGATATGCGTGTTAATCTTTTAAGTAAGTACATGCTACAAACTCAACACTCGATGTTATATATGATTATGATTTGCTTATGAAACTAATAAAAATTAGACCATGCCTTTTGGATGTGGCTGCAGCCAAGCGAAATGCGTACCAAATAAATCAATCCATTTTCTTGTACTTAATTGAACATATATATGTACATAGAAGTCTTTTAGAAGATTGATAATTGGGTTGATTCATCTTAGATCGATAGATAAGGTCTGAGAAAATTCTCTTGTAAAACTCACAACGATCCCCATTTGATTAGATGACATTAATATATATGTATTTATGCAGGCTGCTTTCAATTGGCTCTATGTGTATCCGAGAGGAATATGAGATATTTTGCTATACACAAAGACAAAGTATCGTAACCCACTAATTTACATCACCGAGAATGGTACGTAATTAAATTCTCAATACCATAATTAAGAATATATAATATGATAGTTATATTTCCTTTAAAGCTAATTAATTAATAAAGATGATCCCATATCACAGGAATTGATGAGTTGAATGATGCCTCATTGTCGCTTGAGGAAGCCCTTGTCAACAACCATAGAATTGATTATTTCTACCACCATCTTAAGTACCTTAATAGAGCTATATAGTGTTTTAACAACACACTCTCACTCTCTCTTTATATATATATATATATATATATATATATATAAGGTTTTAGAAAACTTTAAATTTATTTGAGGTTTCTCTTTTGTATAGGCATGGGGTTAATGTGAAAGGATATTTTGCGTGGTCACTAATGGACAACTTTGAATGGGCTAATGGCTACACCGTTCGATTTGGTATCAACTATGTAAATTACAAGAACAGGTCAAAAAGACACCCAAAACCGTCAGCCCATTGGTTCAAAAGCTTCTTGAAGAAATAGAGTACATGCACATGATGCATGCATGCTTAATCTCACAATGACCAATTAATAAAACACAAGATCATTTCCTCAATATATATATGTGTGTGTTCCTTCAATAATATTGTCACTGTAACACTTTTATGGAGGTGCATACCCATCAAGCAATGAATTGCTTTATATGTACTGTATGAGAAAGCCCTTCAATTTGTGAAATTCCCCTAATTGATGGCGTTAAACGTTCACCTAACCACCATCGGCAGTTGTAATGGATAAGTGGTCTCAAAATAATTTTGAAGTGATTCGATTCTTACAATGAGAATTATTAAATCTGATTAATATTAGTCGTGTTTGGGCCTACTGATGTTCTACTATTAGGTCATACCTTAAAACACATCTTCTACAACATCCAATCAAACTTTGACACTTTACTTAAGACACCAAAATACAATAAGACTAACCGCACATGATTACATCTCCTTCAAACCCACCCACCCCTAAACCATCTCACCTCTCCGGCCAAACGCAGTCGCTAGAATCCATGGAGTCACCACCTGAGAAAGAGAGAGGCAGATGCTGTTGGAACCCATTACCCAACGAACCAAACCCATAAAACCCACCCCCACTGGAACCCAACTAGAAAACTCATCACCCAATCGGCCACCACCCTCAAAACCAGTTTCTAGATTCAAAACTAAAACTTAAGGTGAAAGGTTAACCTTCTAAGAACTCTATCACCTTGAAGGCCAGAGATGGTGACCCACAGCTGGGTCTGACTGTGACCCAACCATTGGTCACGCTAGACCCAGCCAAACCCACGACTGGGTCTAGCTAGTCTCTCTAGCTATCTCTCTTCTTTCTCTCTGGCTGTCTCTCTTCTTCCACGCCAAACCCACAGTTGTCTCTCTTCTTTCTCTCTTTGTTGAATCCAAAATCTACTGTATTTGTTTTATGGTATTTTTGTGCAATTTTTATACTTTATCTGAGGTGTCACCATATTATTGGAGGCTATAAAACTCATGTTTTACACCTTCTCTGAATATAAGGTTTTCTCATTGTCTATTAATTATAGGCTTGCCTAGCTATCTTACAAAAATGCTCGACAAGAGCAAGTGGTTGAAGTTTAAAGATCTCAAGCAATCGGTGTACGTATCTACATTTCCTGCAATTTTGAGAGGGTTTGTTTTGATCGGCTCATCGCAGACAAAACTAAGAACTTAAATCTCTATTTTTTTTTTTTTTTTTTTTTTTTGAGAAGGCATAATAATAAGGAGTTGGCTAGGGATTCTCCTCGCAGTGTTCTTCTAGCGTTCTCCTAGTCTTACGTAGAACATGATTTAAGAAAAAATAAAATTGTAGTACCATTTTTTTGCTAACAGATTAAATTTTATAAATTAATTGTTAAGTTCTAATGCTTTAAAACTTGCTTTTGGATTCAAAATTAAAACCTAAAGGTGAAAGGTTAACCCTTTAGGGATGATATCACCCAAAATGAATTTGATCGTCCTAAATTTGATGTTAATGCCTCAATTTTGGTGCTAATGCCTCACAAATTTGGTGTTAATGCCTCAAATTTGGTGCTAATGCCTAAAAAAACGGTGGTGGAGGCCACTACAATTTTATTTTTTCTTAAATCATGTTTTACGCAAGGTTAGGAGAACACCAGGAGAACCTATGGGGAGAACCCTTGGCATTTTCCTAATAATAAAGTTAAAAAATAAAAAATAAAAATAAAAAAAGACCCTAAAAATCTTAAAAGTTATTGAGTAAAGGCCATATATACCCCTCAAACTATTACCCAATTGACATTGTCCCTTTCAAACTTTCAATTATGACAATGTCCCTCTAAACTACTAAAACATTATCAATGTCACCCCTAAGACTAGCAAAAAGATAAAATACTCCTATGTATTTTTGAATAAGACAAAAATACTTCTATAAATTGAAAAAATTAATTAATTAATTAATTTAAAAAAATAAATGAAAAAAATAATTCTTTTATTTAAAAAAATAAATTTTAAAATTTTAAAATGAAAATTTTAATTTAAAAAAAAAACTATTTTTTAAAAGAAATTTTTATTTTTTAAAAAAAAAAAGATTTTTAATCGGAAATTTTTATTTAAAAGAAACATTTAAAAAAAAATTGTTTTAGAAAAAGAAAAAAATTATTTTCTTACTAAAATTCAGATGCCGGTAGCTAGGTCTGGATGCATCATTATCTTTCTCCGAGGGCCTCAAAGCTGCAAAGCTATAATCAAAACAAAATCATTGTACTTGCTTCATGTAATTCAACCAAAAAACCAGCTTATTCATGATCACTACGAAAAATAAAGATGAAATCTTCCAATGGAGAATGTTCCAAAATGCAATTAAAATAGCTTATTTAATGGGCACTTGCGTCTTTCTATATATATTCCATCAAACACACACACACACACACATATATATATATATATGCTACAAAATCAGAGCAACAAATTAACATTATGAAGCCTGACCAAGCTAGTAATGATAAATATATAACCTCATCGATCCAACAGGGAATTGAATTTAAAATCCGTAAGTTTCTCTGGTAGTTACTTGTTGACTAAATCTAAATGCGAATTTAATTAACTTAATCAATTGCCGGCATTGACTAGCTAGCTAGCTGACTAATTGTTCACACAGCCAACGTATTTAATTAGAAGGAATAACCGGCATGCCCACAAAAGATACTTAAAAAAACAAACACACGAAGACAGTATGGATTGCTAGAAATGTTCTCTCTGCAACAAAATTCGGCTGCGAATGTGCCAAAAGCCCCTCCATCAAAAAAACAACTCTGCCGGATATTTGATGTTTGTTTTAACTAAATTATCAATATTATGAGCGTATATTGGAAGAGTAAATATCTTAGTTCCAATTTTCTTCGTTTTTGGGAAGATATGGGGAAACTTGGGAATCTGAGAATCGTTTTTTTTATGTTGCAATACTCAGTTTTTTCTATTCCAATATTTCCATCTTTCTTTTTGGGGGTTTACTGCCAATATATATGAGAGTAAGCATTCTTAATTTGTTCGGTTGCTGCAAAAATGGTGGGCTTTTTAGTTGGGAAATCCAGTTTTAAGAGTCTTCCATTTTCTTTCCATTTCCCATGGTATTAGGCTACCAATAAGCGGCTACATTAGAGTTGAGTATTTGGACACAGTTTCTGTTTTTACGAATACGCGGTATAGGGTGGTGTCACAATTTGCCTTCCATGCTTTTTGCCTTCCATGCTTACTAGTGGAGGCACGAAATTGGGTGAAGAAGCTGAAGAAGCACGATGTCCATGAAGAAGAAAAAGAAGATGATGGTTCTCAGATTAATAATTTGGTAGAATTAGGTTTTTTTAAAATATTTTACCTAATGTGTTTAGCGTGAAAAAAAGTTGAGGTGAGAGTATTAGTTGACATAATAATATGACGTGGAAAATTCAAGTGTGCTTGTTAAAAGTCAAAAATAAAACATGACATGTGTCATAATTTTATTAGATGTGATATAGTACATTAACAGAATTCGTTAAGTCAATGGATGAAATTTAACTGTAGGGACAAATTTTTTTTTTTTTTTTTTGCATACCACAAAGACTTCTGAGTTTGTTTTGATACCACATAGAGTAAATTGTAAATCATGTAAACTACAAGGACTAATTTTGTATTTTTTTCCTATATTTTTTTGGTTTGATGTGATCCTCGAATATATAATGTCAAATTATTATTATTATTTTTTTTAACAAGCTGGTATTTCCTTCTTTGTAACAAGCACGCACCGAAAATTATTAATATTTTTGATGGGAAAAAGAATGATTTCATTACTCCGTAAAAATAGATTCAGCCAATACAATATGCCTGGGGAGTCATAGATAACCGCAACTAGTTTACATTGAGAGCCACAACCATTTTTGCAACTGAGTGTGCCGCTTCATTCGCAATCCTCCTTACATGACAAATATCCCAAAGTAGCATCTCCTTCGCCTCTGCGACAATGGTCCCATAACTTTCACAGCTTTTCGATCTCCTCCTTTCTCACAGCTTGCACGACTTCAAAGGAGTCTCCCTCAAATATTACATCCATGAGTCCCAACTAGTGCCGTAACTCCACTGCTGCCCGAAATGCCAAGGCCTCCGCCACTGTGGGGTCCATAATAAGCCGCCGTGTAGCACACTGGGTTGCTATAACTCCTCCTTTATAATCACTAACCACAATCCCTATACCCATTATTTTCTTCTGTATGTTAAGCGCCGCATCCTAGTTAATCTTCACGAATCCCTAACAAGGAGCTAACCATTTAACCTCTGGGGCCTTCTACCATTGTCAAGCCGACTTTGTGCGTTGCAATGGAAGTCCAACTGTATAGCTGCAATTTGGGCAACAGTTTTCGGATGGGTGAGCAGTCCCTCAAAAACCAATTTGTTTTGCCGGAGCCAAATCTGTCGTGCTGTGCATACCACCTTGTCAAAATCTGAGCTCTCCAGTCCGTCAAGCAACTGCTGGAGGATGTGGATAAATTCATCCTGTGCACTAATACTTTTCTGTGTTTTGGCACTTAATTCCATCCAGACATCACAAGCAGTAGGACAGCTCCAAAGAGCATGGCCCACCGTTTCCACTTCCAACAAGCATATCGGGCATAAAGGGTCGTTAGTAATTTTCTTCTTGAACAAGTTCTCTTTCGTAGGTAGCACATTATTGCAAGCCTGCCACAGAAATAACGTAACAACCCGAGGAACCTGAAGCTGCCAGATATTTTTCCATAAGGTTGCCATCATGTCCTGCCCGGAACAGCCCCCATCGGTGGCCCTTGTTGCCATCTCCTTCGCCAGATGGTATGCACTGCGTACTGTAAATAGCCCACTTTTATTGCCAGCCCAGACAACACGATCTTGCTGAGTGCGAGGACAAATCGCCATACTGCAAATGGCTTAACCTCCTCCTCCATAAAAATTTCCTTTATAAGCGAGATATTCCACCAATTCAGATTCGAATCAATTAAGTCACACACCTTGGCTTCACAATTCAGGACACTCACCGGAGATTGGATGGTATGTGTTGTTGGGGATGGTATCCACTTGTCACCCCAAATTTTAATGTTCTTACCATTGCCCACTCGCCAGACCATGCCTTCTTTAATTAAATCTTTTGCATTCCAAATACTCTGCCATATATACGAGGGTCTCTTACTAAAAGAAGCTTCAATAAAGATCCATTAGGAAAATATTTTTCCTTTAGGACCTTAGTCTGTGTGTATCAATTCTAATGGAGCACTTGAAATACAATTAGATGAAGAGAATGGTTGCTGTTTTCCTTTACCAACTTGACATGAATCACAAAAGAAAGGTTTATTCAAAGGAGCAACACTTAAAACAGGTAAGTGATGAATTTTTATTACATTAGACACTGTTACAAATGAAGAGTGCCCTAATCTAGAGTGCCACACAGAAGGTGTGGTTTTTAATCCTAGAAAAGCAGTAAGGCAGCAATTGTGTTTGAAGAGAGTTTTCTGCAACCGCATGGGATACAAGCCGTTTTTACTCCTGCCTTCCAGAAGAATTGCCATTGTCTGATTGTCCTTCACAAAGAAGTGTGATGCAGTTAGAATAAAGAAACAGTTATTGTCTTTGCAAAATTTCTGGATAGACAATAAATTTGTAGAAGCTACAGGGCAATGCAAGATATCTTTAAGTTTAAAAGAAGAATTAAAAGAAGTTGAAGAGAGAAGTGTAGATGAACCCGTATTTGCTATGACAAGACCAACTCCATTTCCCACTGCTATAGAATCATGTCCTTGGAAAGGCTCCTGAATGGACAAGTTTTCAAGCTCATTGGTAATGTGGGCATTAGCCCCACTGTCAGCAAGCCATTGCTGATCCTCAAGTGACATGTTGGTTTGAGACACCATTGCAGCAAGCTGTGTTGGTGGATGACGCCCTTAATAGGCATGGTCCATCCTGTGGAAGCAGTCCAATGCTTGATGGCTAGTTTTGCCACAAATTTGGTAAGGAGGGCGGCTGAGAGTGCTGAATTGAGAGTCAGTAGTGTTGCCACCAGAACTGATCTGGTGAATAGGCTATTGCCTGGGCATCGGAAGGATACCTGTGGATGTCTTGCTAGTGTTTGATCGAGGAGGAAACCTTTGAGGATACTGGGAAGACCTCTGAGGATATTGAGAGAACCTCTGAGGACTCTGAGGATACTGGGAGAACCTCTGAGGATACTATGGTTTGGCCTTGTGATTACCTGAGGAATGGCCAGACGGGTGGCTAGAGGGGTGGCCCTGTTTCTGCCCATAGAGAGCGAATGTGCTATTGTCAGAAGGAGCAGATTGGCGATCCAACATCATTTCATGATTGAGGAGTTCAGCACGGAAATCAGCAAATGATAGAGAAGTATTATGGGAGGTAATAGTGATGGTGGTAATGAAGGAGTTGAAAGAGGGGTTTAAACCACCCATGAGGTAGGATATTGTAATGCCCCGATATTTAAACTAGCAAATATCGAAGTCATTACGCTGCAACTTTAGAAATATAATTTTACAGCGAAATACGTATATAATTTTTTTCCTTTTTCTATGGCCTATGAATAGTTTGCACAACACATTTGAGCTGACAAAAATACCCCAAGATGATATATTATTTAATGAAAATAGAAATATGGTTTCATTACAACATATGTACACACTAGATGTACCAAATATAAGCCACAGATGGCACCAAATTAATATAGTAATAATTTTCAAGTTTGCACACATCACATTATCTAATAAAAGCGATTAACATAAATGAGACTGGCTTCATAGAGTAAGCATCAATCTAGCAGATAATCTATCAATCATCAAAACCAACAAAGGACCATCGTCCTCACTCTCTATTCAAGCATCAAAGGTCTATGTAAATATGGCGTTATCATATTTACATAGACAAACAAGTGAGTAATCTATTTTCTAGAAATAAAGACTAAAAGACTAGTTTGAGACAAAGTAAGATTTAAGGAATAAAATATATAATGATGAATGAGATGTGAATGCAGCATAGTGACATATTAATTAGAGTTTTATGATAATCTTTCTTCAGACCTCTCGTCATGAGCTCTCAGCCCGTTCACGTCCGTTATATCCCTCACACTTTAGAGTTTTACATTTGGTCTTTGGCGACTACACGCCGACTTAGTTATATATTAAGCATGTTGGATTGTTATATACCCTCATCCACTGAGATACCGACAGTTCCTCGCACCAATCCACCCAGCTTGTTCTTAAGGTGGCTATCTTATCAGCCCATATTATTAGACACATTATGCAACAGTTGTAATGTGAAAATTATATCAATAAGGTAAAATAAGAATTCCTATACCAATAAAATAAAGCTAATACTCAATAAGTACATCCATACTTACACTCCTTAGTATAGAATTTCTGCTCCACTTCTGCATACAAATACATACATACAAACCATATTTATATATTAGTTCATTCTCAAATAATATCATTGTTTAAAGACCCTCATCTTTTTATATTTATTTATTATCCGTCACTTCATCTTTACTTACTCATTTTATCATATAAATTTGAGAAAGTTACTTATAACTAGTTTTATTCCTGAATTCGTTTTTTGTGACGAGACTAATGGCCAATATCACAAAATAAAAACTAGTATTATAAATAATATATATAAAACATTACTCATATTTCGGGGATGAGACCGATGGTCCATACCGCCAAAAATATGAATTAAAATTTAAATGACAATAAAGTAAATGACTGAATATAAATACTTAATTCAAATTTCGGGTTTTGAGACCAATGGTCCGTACCGCCAAAAATATGAATTAAAATTTAAATAACGATAAAATAAATGACTGAATATAAATCTGAATTCATATTTAGGGTTGAGACCAATGGTCCGTATGCAAAATATGAATTAAAATTTAAATGACAATAAAATAAATGATGAATATAAAAAAGTAAAGTAAATAATATAGATAATTTCATAAGCATTTAATCAATTTGTTTATGCATTCTTATCATTAATTCTTTATTACCTTATTTTACATCATAAGCTTATTGGGTCTTAAACAATTAAATGAGAACAAATAATATAAACAATAAATCATTATAATTACACAAGAATACTTACCCAATAGCCTTGAAGTAGAATTCCACACAACCTTCTCTAGGTAGCTAATTATAAAACTAGGAACACTTGAAGACTACAAGAAGGATCTAAGCTATATGATTTTTGATTTAGAGCTAAGGAAGAGAAAGAAAGGAGGAGCAAGTAATCTTCTCTTGCTAGAAAGTGAAAGAGCTTAAGTGAAAAAATAAATTCCTTAGCCTCCTATTTATAAGAAAATGAGTGGTTAGGATTAATCCTAACACTTTTGATCCAATGGTTAAACTCAAGCTTCTATCTATTAGAGAATGGATGGCTAGGATTCATTTTCCTACTTTTAATCCAAGGGTTGAGAGGTATTCAACTAAAACATGAACCTAGTCCACATTCCAAGATTCTAGTCTATCTTATCATTTTCGTCCAACATGAGGGCAGTGCACTCCGATCTATTTTTGTATCCAAACGTACTCCGATTGACATGAAATTTTGAGGGTAGATAGAGGACTCCGAGACAAACATTTTATATTTTGGTTGACTTCATCCGAGTTCGTTTGACTCAGTTTCTGGCCCTTACAAAATTTCCCACGAAATTAGACTTTAAACTAGTTGCATTCACACTTGCCTTCACACTTGCACTTGCCCACTTGCTTCATTAAATTCCCATGATATTTCTAATAATCATTATTACTAGAAGCCTTCAAGAAGTTCAACCAAAGTGGCTAGCCTACCGTTTCTTAGTGGTTTTAATTGTTACTAGACAATATGAAAATTAAAAACAGCCTTTTAAACCAAAACTAAAAGCTTCAAATCAATTTTGATTTCACCAAACACTAACATAAATAATTTATTCACTAAATTGTGTTTTAATTATGCCCATAAACATACTTATGAAACTAAATTTGAGAATTAAATTGATACAAAAAGAAGTCAATAATCAATGTAACATAAAACCTTAACACCAAATAGTTATTTAATATCATTAATCATATATAATTTATTATTATTATTTAATCTTTTAAATATTATTTAAATAAGAATTTAAAATCTAGGTCGTTACAGATATTAAATCTTCATCATCAACATGTTTGCCTATGGCTGCTAGTTGATCAGCACATGTTTTGGCAAAGTTCAGGTAGGCAGTGCACGTTTGGAGCCCTGATGCAAGGTCTGCAGTTGGCGCTTCAGTTGAGAGATCTATGACTTAGATTGAGATGCAAATTGAGTGGCCAAGGCAAGCCAAACTTGCCGTGATGTGTGCAGCCCATAAACTGTAGACAACACTGATTCAGAGAGATTGAGATTAATCCAACTCATAATGAATTGGTCTTTCCTTACACAAACAGAGTATTCTGGGTTGGAGATTGTCTTGCCGAGTTCATCAGTCAAGAATTCTGGTGGGGAAGTGTCGGATCCATCCACAATACCCATGAGATCATAAGTTTTCAAGATGGGAACCAATTGAGTTTCCCATTGCATGTAGGTAGTTTTGGTGAGCTTGATAAGGAGGAGGAGGAAGAAGAAGAAGAAGAAGAAGAAGAAGAATGTTAGCCTAGAAAGGCTCTGATACCATGAAAGAAGAAGAAGACCATGAAATAATTTGAGAATGAATGGTTTTGATTAACTTAATCAAAAGAAGAAGAAGAAGAAGAAGAAGAAAAATGTTAGCCTAGAAAGGCTCTGATACCATGAAAGAAGAAGAAGACCATGAAATAATTTGAGAATAATTTGAGAATGAATGGTTTTGATTAACTTAATCAAAAGAAGAAGAAGAAGAAGAAGAAGAAGAAGAAGAAGAAGAAAAATGTTAGCCTAGAAAGGCTCGATACCATGAAAGAAGAAGAAGACCATGAAATAATTTGAGAATGAATGGTTTTGATTAACTTAATCAAAGAAGAAGAAGAAGTAGAAGAAGAAGAAGAAGAAGAAGAAAAAAAATGAAATAATTTGAGAATGAATGGTTTTGATTAACTTAATCAAAAGAAGAAGAAGAAGAAGAAGAAAATGTTAGCCTAGAAAGGCTCTGATACCATGAAAGAAGAAGAAGACCATGAAATAATTTGAGAATGAATGGTTTTGATTAACTTAATCAAAAGAAGAAGAAGAAGAAGAAGAAGAAGAAGAAAAAATGTTAGCCTAGAAAGGCTCTGATACCATGAAATAATTTGAGAATGAATGGTTTTGATTAACTTAATCAAAACCTGGGTATTCGTATATATATTTATAGTTGAGTTACAAGGAGTTGATATTGATCTACAATACATATGAAATTTGAATACATTTGAAATATGAAGGTTTACCTAAACTAATAGAAGATAAAGATAAATAAAGATTAGTCTTCTTATCCTTCTTCAATTCTTGAGTTCTCTTCTATTGGTTTATCTGATATGTATGAGGGAGACGTGCTTGATGATAATTGTGATGCAAAGGTGGAGTATTTGCTGTATGAAGGTGACGTAGAATTCTTCTCTAAAGGTGGTTCACTAACAAACAGAATATCATGTTCATAATGACGGTTTACATGAAAAAAGCTCAATTTTTAACATCATTTTATTAACACAAATCAATTATTACATGAAAGGGTTGTAAATTGAAATATACATGAGCAATTTCCTTGTTGATGAGATTAAAGAAACAAGGATGTAGTGGTGGAAAATATCATCTTTTGTGGAAGTTATGGAAAATCACGATCATGATGAAGCACTACATTACCAACAGTTCACTCTTATTGAAACTAGCAAAAAACTGCATTAGCAACAATTTACATGAACAAATTACACTGCCCCTATGTGAAAAATTACACGAACAAAAAGAAAGAAAAAAATAGCAAAAAACACTTCCAAAGCAGCATTGCAATAGACGCTCCTTTGATCTTCGAAGACAGCTTTAGCATCTCCCTCCAAGACGACATTCTCGAGGCCCAGAGACTTGCACAGAGAGACTAAGGAAGAGGGCCATCACTTCAGCAACAAAAGGATCAGCAGCAACTCCCTTGTGAGACTTCTCGCAATAAAAAAAATCAACACAATCTCCTCTCAACACCTCTTTTAAATATTTCAGAGAAATTCAAAAGAAAATTGACACCTTGTAACAACCACAAACCCCATTTGTAAGACTTCTTTACCCATCTGCTCTCCGTGTAGAGCTCTCCGAACCCTGTTCATCCCTGACCTCCACCCAACATTTTCGTCCCCATCTGCTTTAACCATTGATTGGTTCTTTCACCTTTTTCCTTGATCTAGCAACATGAACCCTGTAAACCAAGAAATAAATGAACTCATCACCCATACAAATGCTCTCCACTGCACCGACCACCCCACCCCAACTTTGACGGCCGCTTCAGACATACCTCCACTTCCTCCCTCCCTTACCTTGATAGGAAAATCATCTTTCACAGACCTTTCTCAAAAATCTCTATCAAGCAAAACATCCTCCAAGCATGGCAGCTGAAAAAAGCCCTCACTACCGAAGATAGAGAAGACAATAAAATGGTGTTTACTTTTGAAGAAATGGAGGATCTCTCCAAGGTTCTCAACAACTCCCCCTGGAACATCAAAGGTACGCCTTTATTTCTGAAACGTTGGGAAAACGATGAAACCTTTGAAGATATCAGCTTCCAGAAGGCTGCCTTCTGGGTCCAAGTACACGGCCTACCCCTTGAGCAGATGACAACTGAAAATGCAATAAGTATTGCAGAAAACTTAGGTGGTCTCGTGGAAGTAGACAACTTGGACAACTCAAAACCAATCAGGAAAAGCTTCTTGAGGATAAGGGCTCTTATCCCCATTGAAGACCCCGTTCCCACAGGTTTCCTCTTACACTGCCCCCCAAAAGCTCCTGCTCTGATCTCTTATCAATATGAGAGGCTTTCTGATTTTTGCTACTGTGGTAGACTTGGTCATCAATCTTTTCATTGCCCAGAGTCACTAGACTCTACTATAAAGGGCAAATATGGTCCCAAGCTTAAAGCCCGTCCAGCTTTTCTCAACCGAGTGGAAACTCTGCTACCCACTCACAGACATCAGTAGTCTGGCATCACTACTAGTGCAGATCCTAAGCTCCATGCAACTCCTCCGTTGGTATCATCTCCGATGGCCTCACTGAGTTACTCAACTCAACTCAGCTGCTCGAAGGCTAGCATCGGTTCTCGGGAAAAGGAGCCTAGTCCCAATCCCTCCAATCTCACTGTAGCAAACACTGAATTAGACGCGACGAGAATTTTAAGGCCTTCTAATTTGGCTGCATTGATGGAAAAACCTTCTCTTGTCAACTTGTAGCTGAACACAACCATTTCAGAGGGTCCCACAACCACCAACCCAGCTAGTTCATTTCTAACTAATTCTGTGGAAACTTCTAGTCACACAAATGCCATGTTGCTACCTACCACCATAAGCCAGCCCAATGCCACGTTGACACCCCCTCACACAAACCAAACCACTGCCACTTTTTCCCTTTCTCCAGAAACATCTCCTCTTCCCTCCAAACCTTCCTATCCCCACTCGCCCCTCAAACCCCTAAGTATCAAACAAAAACCTCCCCACGCTTCCATCCTTACCCCAAACAGACCAAGACATACCACACTCCAATTCTATCTCTTACAACTCCCCACCCTGAAATTCCTCCAGCAAGTCACAACTCTTATGGCGTTCAGACTCACGACATTTTTGAAGAGGTGGGCGTTTCCACGCCCCCTCAGTACCATGATCATCCTCACCTGGAATTTCAGTGGGTTCGTCCGTCCTACGGCAATTTGCTCCCTTCGGACCCTCTGCAGGATTCATAAGCCTGACATCCTCTTTCTTTGCGAAACAAAAACCCATCTCCTTGACTCTCCTAATCCCCTTTCTCCCTTCGGTTTCAGCTCCTTTCTCCAAGTCCCTGCTGTTGGCACCAAAGGAGGTTTGGTTCTCGCTTGGAAGCCAGGCATTGATTTAGAACCCATCCTCCTTAACCCTCACCATATCTCTTGCCTCGTCTTCTCTAATCCCCCTGCCACTCTGTGGCTTCTCTCTTGCATCCATGCTCCCTCTCAATGGAATCTCAGATCAGATTTTTGGTCTCTCCTCAGGCAAACTGGCTCCGTTTTAGTGGGTCTTGGCTTCTAGCAGGTGATTTTAATTCTATCCTAAGGCCCGAAGAAAAAATAGGTGGAAGGATTTTGGCTCCTCCTCCCACAACGTTTTTGCTGATTTTGTTCAAGATATGGGTCTGGTTGATTTAGGCTACAATGGCAATCCTTTCACTTAGAGTAACAAAAGGCATGGAAGGGCAAAGATAAAGGAAAGGCTGGACAGAGGGCTTTCCAACCAAGAATGGCTCCTCTTTTCCCTGATGCTCTGGTTCACCATCTGTCGGTGACAGCTTCTAACCATAATCCTATCAAAATTTCTTCCGAAAGTTCCAGCTCCCCCCTCAAACCGTTCAAGTTTGAATCCTTTTGGACTAGAGATAATTCTAGTCACTTGACCGTAGCAAACGCATGGAATTTGCCCACCCATGGCTCAGCTGCTCTGTCTCTCAGTAAGAAGATTAAATGTACCAAGGTTGCCCTTAAGAAATGGAACGTAGAACACTTTGGAATCATCCACACAGAGATTAAGTCCTTGCTTGGGAAGCTCGACAGCATCCAAAAAGAGCCTCCTTCCCCAGACTCGGACTCAAGAGAATCTATTGTCCAAGCAGCCCTCCAAGAGCAATTCATTCGGGAAGAACAATTATGGAAGCAAAAATCTCAAAACAATGGCTCACCACTAGAGACCTCAATACAAAATACTTTCATGCTTCCACGGCAATCAGACGCAGGTACAATTCGATCTCTTCTCTTAAGCTGGACAATGGCACTTTTTTGAATAATAGAAAAGATATTGTAGATGAATTTGTCAGCCATTTTAATGTTTTGTTCTCTTCCTCCAATCCTGTTTTGGATGATGCTATTGACAACCTGTTCTCCCCTGTTATTTCTGATTTAGAAAATGTTGGCCTTTGCAAAATCCCTGATGCTTTGGAGATCTCCTCTGCTATCTCTAGCTTAGGTCTCACCAAAGCTCCAGGCCCTGATGGTTTCACTGGACTCTTTTACAAAACATACTGGCATATCATTAGTAAAAGTGTCACTGACTTTGTCCAAGCTTTTTTGAAATGGTTACCTTCTAAAAGAATTCAACCACTCCCACATTGCTCTTATTCCAAAAGAGGACAACCCATCCAAAGTCAATCAATTTAGACCAATTAGCCTTGCAAATTTCAATTACAAAATCATATCAAAAATTTTGGCAACTAGGCTAAAGCCTTATTTGGACAGAATTGTCTCTCTAAATCAATCTACCTTCATCAAAGGTAGATCGATCCACGACAATTCCATCCTTGCCCATGAAATTTTCCATTCCATGAAAAACAAAAAAGGCAATGGCGGTCTCATGGCTATTAAACTGGACATGGAAAAGGCTTTTAACCGCATGGAATGGAGTTTCCTTTCAAAAAATTTTTTGGCTCTTGGCTTCAGCCATTCATGGAACCATCTCATTGAGCAGTGCCTCTACTACCTCCTTCTCAGTTTTGATAGATGGTTCCCCCCATGGCAAGTTTTCTCCTCTCGTGGCCTTAGGCAAGGGGACCCTTTGTCCCCTTTCCTCTTCATCCTAGGCTCAAAGGTTCTATCAAGATTAATCAACAGAGAGGAGGTGGCTGGTTCACTTCATGGAATCAAGATTTCCCGTCATAGCCCTTCTATCTCACACCTCCTCTTTGCGGATGATCTAATGGTTTTTGCAAGAGCCAAGGCAAATGAAGCCTCCTCTATTCAAAACTGTCTCAACAAATATGCGGCTTGGTCTGGTCAAAAAGTGAACACTTCCAAATCTTCCATTTTCCTCAGTAAGAATTGCACCCCATCCACAGTTTCCTCCATCCTTAGCATCCTCAACCTTCGGCAAATTCCCTCAAAAGCTAGGCATTTAGGCCTTCCTCTCTTTTTTCATAGAAATAAGAATGCAGCTTTTGTAGATTTAAAGCAAAAAATCTTAAATAAGATTTCTGGTTGGAGAACCAAGTTGTTATCCCAAGCCGCTCGTACCATTCTTGTCAAAACAGTAGCTAATGCCATTCCCAGCTACTCTATGTCCCTTTTCCTCCTCCCAAAATCTCTTTGCAATGATATTGAATCCAATCTTAGGAAATTTTGGTGGGGTTGTCCACTGGAAAAAAAACATAATCTCATGCTACTAGGCTGGAATTCCATCTGCTCCCCCAAATCTAGAGGAGGCCTAGGCATTAGGCCCCTAGAGTCCCAAAACAAGTCCCTTCTTGCTAAATTGGGTTGGAATATTCTCTTTAGAAAAAATATCCTTTAGGTCTCTGCTCTAACCTCTAAATATCTCAGAAATAGTGATTTTCTCAGTTCAAATTCCCCCCCAAATGCCTCATGGCTTTGGAAGGGCATTTTAAAATGCAGGAATATTATGGAAAAAGGGGCTTGCTGGTCTATTTCCACAGGCATTCACCTGAACATTTGGAACCATCCTTGGGTTCCCACAATTGATGGGTTTAAGCCTTCCCCAAACCTTTCCTTCACCAACATTCCCAACCTCACAGTAGCTGATTTAATCTCCCCATTCATAGAAGCTGGAACCACCCCCTTATCCATTCCATTTTTGACCCCACCTCCTCCTCAAAAATTTTGGACATTCACCTCTCTCATAGTCCATCCCCAGACAGGCTGCTTTGGACTCCATCCCCCATGGGCAGCTTCACTGTAAAATCAGCTTTCGAAATTGACAACCCTCCTCCCTCTCCCTCCCCCCTCTCCTCGGCTGATTGGAATGAATTATGGAGCTTAAAAATCCAGCATAGGCTCAAACACCTCCTTTGGAAGATCACTTGGAATATTCTCCCTTTAAGAACTAATATTTTCAAGTTTTCTCCTATGATTTCCCAAGATCAATTGTCTTGTAACTGTCAAGGCCCAAATTGAGAGCATTAACCACATATTTCTTTCATGTCCTTTTGCAAGAGCTATTTGGATGAATACAGCCTGCCTATCAACACAAAAAATTCGCCTCTCTCCCCATCACCGCTAGATAAAGGCCTTGCTAAAGCCCCACTCTCCTTGGCATCCCAAGAAGAGCTATCTTTGATTTCCAGCTTCATGC
The DNA here is from genome assembly GCA_013348765.1 of Carpinus viminea. Classification (NCBI taxonomy): domain Eukaryota; kingdom Viridiplantae; phylum Streptophyta; class Magnoliopsida; order Fagales; family Betulaceae; genus Carpinus; species Carpinus viminea. The sequence continues at coordinate 52,810,802 of CP054668.1, read as the reverse complement.
ATTGATCACAATGGACAATATCTGGCTGGCCAGGAACAAGTTAGTGCACAAAGGCTCCAATCCGAATCCCCAAGCTATCATAAAGCTCATCAAAACCTCAGTTTCCCATCACATTGCAGCTTGGAAATCAAACACCGATCGTGGATGACCGTCCCCCTCTTAGAGGCTTCCTCAAAGCAAACTTTGATGTGGCTATCGACCCAACTTTGCGAGGTGCAATCTTGCAAGATCACTGGGGTGAGATCATTGCTGCCCACACCAAAAGACTTCCCCATTTGGATGCAAATCAAGGAGAGGCAAGGGCTACTAGTCTTGCTGTGCAACTAGCCTCTGGTTATGGCTTTCCCCCCACCATCCTTGCTATAAATTCCCCTCACATGGCCTCAGAATGGGCCTCTGCCCAAGCACTTTCGGACGTCAACCAGCAGCTCTGCCTCTTCCCCAGTTGGATTGCTTTGAAGTCTTCTCAATGTGCAAATTTCTATGCACACCACATCGCCAAATGGGCCGCTTCGAACCAAGTGTTTGGAAGCATTCTCAACCATTCCCCCATTTTATGTTCTTTACGTTTTAGGAGTGGGAAAGACCCCCCCTTTGTAACCCCCCCTTCCTTTCTTTGCTTAGAAAAAAAAAAAAAAACCACTAACCCCATTTGGTTTGGATTCCAAAAACAGGAAAATTTACACCTTGTAACACCCACAAACCCCATTTTACAAAACAATCAACATTCAATATGCTATGGATTACCCAAAAAAAAATCTCAACCTATGACTCTACCCACAATCTTCTACAAAACAATAACAAAAATACCCATTGTGTTAAAACACAGAAAATGCATGGAGAGAGAGAGAGAGATCGTTCCAGATTCACGCATGGAGAGAGAGCGCCTTCGCCAGAGTTTCTATCCATATATGAGCAAAACCCAACTATTTACACATCTCATGGGTAAGCCTTCGCCGGTGGCGGAAGATTTTTTGCGCCATAGTGAGAAAGAGACAAGTGCAAAGGAGGAAGAGCAAGGCCCGTTCTTCTTCACCGCTGGCCGGATGAACCCTTGCGCCGGAGTAAGAGAGGGTAAGCGGCGAAGGTTTACTATAGCCGGAATGAGAGGGAGGGAGAGTGGGAGAGAAAAGGTTTCTTGTGGTTTTTGATTTTGAGAGGGAGAGGGAAAGAGCGAGCTTCTGAAAGAGGCTAGAGGGAGAAAGGGAGAGTGAGCGAGAGAAGGTGGGGAAAAGCCGACAGAGGAGAGAGAGAAGACTTTTTTTGAAATTGGAGAATGTTTTCTTGAAACAATGTTTTTTTAAGGAATGCTAGAATGCATTCTAGCCGGTAGCCACCATCTCTTCACCTTATCATCTTGATTTTTCAAAAAAAAAAAAAAGTGGGGAAATTGTAGGTACTAGGTAGAATGAGAAAAAGCATATCTCTTTTTGAAATTAGAGTGAGGAAAATGACAAAAGAAAGAAAATTGGTGCACATGGCCTGAGATAACGTGGCTAAGATCCACGTCAGTCGGAAAACCACATTCAAGGAAAAGTCTTGGAATCTCATGATTCGAGGATAAGGCCTACAGACAACACAACACCCCCATTCATCATCAGGATTCAATCATTGAAAAATAATTTTTTCACGAAGAGGGAGAAGGAGAGGGAGAGAGTCGACAGAGGAGAGTGAGTGAGAGAGGGTGGGGAAGAGCCGACAGAGGAGAGAGAGTAGACTTTTTTTTTTGTTATCGAGAGAAGACTTTTTTTGAAATTGGAGAATGTTTTTTTTTATATATATTAGAGTGAGGAAAAAGACAAAGAAAAACAATTGGTGCACATGGCCTGAGACAACGTGGCGAAGATCCACGTTAGTCGAAAAACCACATTCGGGGAAAAGTCTCGGGATCTCGCGATTGGAGGAAAAGGCCTACAGAGTATAGGCAACACCCCTATTCATGAGCAGGATTGAATCGACGAGTTGATTTTTCCACAACAAGCTTTTTTTTTAATAATATTTTTTAAATAAACAGTAAATTAGCGTTACTCACGTTGGTTGTTGTGAGAAAATCATTACTCTTCAAAAATCATCAGACTGCTATGAAACGACGAAAAAGTTTCAATAATGTTGTACGTCCTTTGTCTGTTCTTTTTTCATAATTTATGGGACTATGTTTGTCAAGAGATCGTACCGAACTTTATAAAATCTTAAAAAATAATTTTTAAAATCAATTTTAATATTTTTATTTTTTTATATTATATCAATTACTTTTTATCATTTTTAAATAAAAAAATCACTACAAAATAAAAATTTTCACTTTTTTATACAAAACATTCTTACTTTTTTTCTCACATCAATCAAATCTGCTACAGTATCAGTCAATTTTCTCCAGTCCAGTCCAATTCATTCCCAAACACACCCTATATTATTCTATTTGCGCCAATAATGTTGTCTAATCTATTATTGGTGGTGACTGTGTTGAACCCAATATGTTTCACATGATCAAATCATCTAATTTCCTTTTAATAAAAAAAATACTCTCGTAATTTTTTTAAAAAAATATATATATATTAGAATTTTACCCTTCCCACCCCCTCAATTTTTTATTTTTATATTTATCCCCAAACTCTAAATTAGTATTAACTTCGCCCCTTATATAAAGAGTCCAAATAGGCACTCGCTTGAATTAACCATCCTAGACTTCACTGAGATTTCAGCCCAAAGAGTTCTTGGTCATACTTCACTATGAGTAATTTTCCGCCTTCAACTCCTTTTCTGCCGGCAACTCCTATTCAGCCAAAAACTCCTCTCCCATCATCTTCCCCTCCCCCTCCACCGCCGACAACTCCTGTTCAGTCGGAAACTCCTTTCCCATCATTTTCCCCTCCCCCTTCACTGCCAACAACTCCTGTTCAGCTGGAAACTCCTCTCCCATCATTTTCCCCTCCCCTTCCACTGCCGACAACTCCTGTTCAGCCGGAAACTTCTCTCCCATCATTTTCCCTTCCCCCTCCACTTCACAGCTACACATGCTCAGACTCATGTAACAACCCCAACTCTGACTCCAACTCCAAGTCCAAGTCAAAGTCCAACTCCATGGCCATTGAGGTCTCCTTTGGGTCCATTTGGCCGATGATAGGGATTCTAGTTTTATTATTGATCATTTTCCTTAAGCGCAACACTGGAGTTCCTAAGCTTCCGGTTGTTGAGCCTTCAAAGGAGGATTCCGTGGTCCCTGAGGTTTCGGAGGACCCTGATCTTCCAGCGGACTCTAAGTCTCCAGCGGATTGTCCCATGTCGAGCAAGAACCTGGTGTGTAATTGCGATGGAGAGCAAAGTGAGTGTCGTAATTTTTTTTATTAAGGATTTTGAGAACCTGGAGTAGCTCATTCAAATTTCTTCATGCAGCCACGTCTTCCACCGTGATTGCATGGATGCATATTTGGAAAATGCCCATTGGTTTGTCCTTGTTGTTGGGTGTCAATCTTCTAGAGTCTTTTATTTAGGATTTTGAGAAGCTGGAAGAGCTCATTCAAATTTCTTCAGGCAGCCACGTCTTCCACCGTGATTGCATGTACGCATATTTGGAAAATTTAAATGTTATTAAAAAGTTGGTATATGAGTGTTTTTATTCATTGTGGGTAAAGTCCACTTAACTTAAACTAACCATTTAATGACAATCTACCTCAAACTATCAATTGCGACATTTATTTCAAACTACCAAAATACGAATGTACAAATTTTTAAAAATGACGAAATTACCCTTACCAAAATGAAAACAAAAATACTAAAATTTAATTTCTTTTTCAAATTTTTAAGGATATTTTTGTTTTATTGAAAATTTTATAAGGGTAATTTCGTCATTTTACTAGCATTAGGGGGTACATTGTCATTGTTTTGGTAGTTTGGGGGGTAAATTGTCATAATTGATAATTTGGGGGGTAGATTGTCATTAAGGTAGTAGTTTGAGATGGTTAAGTGGACTTTATCCTTAAAAAAAACATCTATGTTTGTTAGTTATATTGTTATTGAAAAGTTGTTTTTTTTAATACGTTATGTAGAAGACGTGTAGACGTGTTGTTTTGTTTTTTGTTTTGAAACAAATCGATTATCATTAAAACATAAGTAAGATACAGGAAGCTAAAAAGCCTAGACAAATTAGCCTAATCCAATAAGACTACAAACTCCTGAAGGAAAGTGAAGATGGAAAGCATCTATGAATGCAGCCCCAAAAAACCCTTACCACCGCACAGTTTGATGGACAAAACCAACGAGAGTACTACTACTCCTATAAAGCATCTAAACAGACTTTTATAAAAGCCATGGAGATCTTGATGCACAGTAACAGTGGATAAAAGGTTTCCGAAGAGAAACCTAAAAGAAACAACACGGATGAGGAGTTCATAGCCTAACTGGATCGGGATTAATAGAAGCCAACACAAACAAGTTACGGGAAAATAACACAACAACGTTATAGATAATAAAAGCAAACTAAAAGGCAGATTCAAATGTCCAAAAACCAACAACAACAGATTTCTTGAAGTAGAGCTCCAAAGAGCACAAAATTCCTTATCTTGAGCACTTGGTTTTCCTTGCTAAATCCCTAGATGTGAAACATCTTTAGACTTATCTCTAGATGACCCATTTTCAAACAAAACTGATTGTCCAAAAGAAGCTACTCCTCTATAAGAGATCTTCACGGTTCTATACATCAGCAACAGTGGAGTAGTCAGAGACGCTAGAGCCCACGAACCGGAGAGGGAACCAGAAGACTGGCAAAGGAGGAGGATGGAGGTGGAGCGGTACGAAAGAGGCCTCACAAGACGGCGTGTGGGGCACACGCATCTGCGAGTAAGATCTACTCATAGGTGCGTGTTGAACACGTAACGGCGCGTGGTGATCGGAAGGCCGGATCGCTGGTGGCAGGCGAAGGCGGGGACGGCCAGGAACCCTGAGGAGAGGCTCGTGTGCATCCCATGTCAGCCGAGCTTGGGGGATGTTTCTGGATGAGAGAGAATAGAGCATTTTCTTTTTTTCTTGTGCGTCCCGGCCAGATTATTTTCTTTGTTTTTTTTTTTTTTTTTTTTTTGTTATTGAAAAGTTCTTAATTGTTAAGGGTTTTTTTTTTTTTTTTACCATATCAAAAATATATAAATATACATATTTTGAATATAATTTTTTTTTTATCAAGAAAATATTAAGTTAGGTCCCTTATAGTATTTTAGAAAAATAAAAGACGTATAGTAGATCGAATATTACTTCACATGCATTATTCTCATAGTTCCATATATAGACAATTAGTGAGAAGAACAGATGCTAATAAAAGAAAAAAAGGAAAAAAAAAATAAAGCTGTTAAGTTGGCCTTGGGCGATGAATAAGCAATGTACAATTAATATATATCAAGAAGTAGTTCAATCAGATGGGATCACATCTAATAAAACAGAGATCGCTAATTCGAATCCCCCACCCTCTTTTTGTGTGGACATGTCAAAATATATATATATATATATATATATATATATAGTTTAGGTGTGAGCATCAATGGATTGAACATATATATATGTAGATTCATTTTTCCCATATCCCTTGATGTATTCATGGATAAACATTCGACACTATATGTTTGGTTGTAATCAAAATGCTTAAGATTGGTTGATTGTAATCAAAATCTTTTTATTATGAAATTATTACCATATTAATTTCGAAATGCATAAACTTTAGAAGGAATTTTTAATTTTTTTGTACATTTTTACAATTTAATGCAGGGCAGGGCCCAAGATTAAAATAGAAAGTAAATATCATACATAGCAAAGAAAAAAGACGGCCTTTCCAAGGGACATACCTTCCATAAAACGATGGATGGCTGCTCCCCACTTCTCTAAATTGTCAATGGTTTCATTATAGTCCTTTGGACAATGATTTCATGATTTCATTATAGTGACCCGAACTATAATGAAATCATACTATAATGAAATCATGAAATCCAGAGGACTATAATGAAACCATCAACAATTCAGAGAAGGTGGGGGGTAGCCATCCGTCATTTTTCAAGCGGAAAAGTTTAGAGAAATGTTGGAGGTTTGCCAACTTTCGGTTCGTTTCATAAATGGTTTTGGCATGGCAAAGACAAAGGCATGTCAACTCCACTTTTTATCAATTCACCACATTTAAATTAAATATTCCATGTGTTAAGCATCATTTATTAAAAAGAAGTTTGAATTTACACATAAGAAAAATATTAAACTATTGATTAAATAATTAAATTTATCTTTTTATATCCGTTTAACTATTTAATTTGAGATAATTGATAATTTAATAAAAATTCGATGACCAAGCACCCCCACAAACCCAAAACGGACTTTTTAAAAAATATATATATATTAATATTTTATGAGTGGGTAAAGTTATCTCCCTTAATTCTTTCATTTAGAAAATTACAACCAAAAAAATTAAGAATGTGTTTGGTAAAGTTTTTATATTATCTAAAAAAAAAAAAAGCCAAAGAGAAAACGACAATGAAATAAGTTGTGTGATGTACGGGGAGATAAAAGTAGAAAGTCTGTCTAATCTAAGATGCAAGCGCGGGCCCCACAGTGACAGCAACCAAGCTAGTACGGCTTCCTTGTCAGTTGTCACACGTCACCATCCTAATGCTTTATCTTAATTACAACCAAACAATTCCTTATCACGGGCTCGCAACCATTCAATGTAATCGTGATTCGTGTGCGGATCACAGAGAAATAAGATAATTTTTTATTTTTAATTTACGATAGAAGAATTTAAAATATATATCTTAAATTAATAAAAAATAATAAACTTAATCACTGAATTACTATTTCAATTAAATTTATAATATATATATACACGATTTTAAAATAGTGACTTAAAAACCTGTAATTTGTTTTTAAAGATAAAATAGCAGTTTGGTATTTAAAATCGCACCTATTTTGGTGTGCAGGCAACTGGTCCAGCAACGTCTGGAATAAGGATGTTATTTGCCGTCGAGTACGGATCTCTTAAGATCTGCACTACTATCAGGATTTCCAAGATTGTTGTAGACATCATAATTGTAGACCCTCTCAAAGGTCTTGCGTTCTCCTTGTCCATTGCCTATTAAAATCTTAAGCTCTTCTTCTCTAAACCTCTTCAGTCCATTTGGTGTCTGGGATGGCAAGTATGACTGCTCCACAACATGTACACAAAATCTCAAAATATGAGTGTCTTATATAAAAGGCTTAAAATAAAATAAAATTATGGTGGCCAGATTTGAATTATTCTGTAAGTTGATTACCATACGTTAAGGAAAATGATAGATGTTTTTTAGTGTTCCTTTTGTATACTCTCAACTATGATGTGATTTTTAAAATTATTAATACATTAAAAAAATTAATAATAATAATCTTAAATTAAAAGATAATTTTAAAAATCATATCACAATTAAAAAAATATTAAAAAAAATACTAGAATTCTAATATTTCTAAATTAAAGGGTTGAATAATATTAGAAGTAAAATGCAATTCGTACGGATTCTTAATTATTTGTTTCGAATTACGGATGAGTCATGATTCCGTACGCATGGAATCTTTGACACTAATCAACTAAAATCTTTACAGATTGGCTGCTTGATTGGCCATACATGTTATTGCGTGGATGCATGTGGGCATGCAAAAGTCAAAAGTCCCCGTTTTGTTAATTTAAATTACCTACATAAAAGCTTAATTAGATCGATTTATTTAGATTACTGCGGCGTGTTATCGAGTCGAGGGCTAAAGAACAATAATCAAGTAGAAAATCGTAAACCAAAAATTTTTTACAACTTTTATATGTATTAGCATATATATGGACAGAAATTTCCTATTAAATACTAATAATTTTTTGCTCCATTCATATATGATGCATGAGAAAATTAATAATAATAAAGTATATTTATTATTTATGCTTTAAATTTCTTTTTTCAATAAGGATTGGGTTTTTCCTTTCCTATTAAGATTATTTTCCTATTATGATTTATTTTCCTTTTTCAATTAGATTTGTTTTTCATTTTCATTGTTAATTTAGGAGATGCCTTGCCTATATAAAGACATCTAGTCTTTGTTATTTTTCAACTCAGTTTATATTATCAATTAAATTTAAGACTTTCAGAATTATTTCTCTCTTTGCTTATTTGGGGCAATTAAGGACTTTCTCTTCCCTACTTGTTATTTTCTCTCTTCCTGAGTTCCATTTTCTATCTTCAATTCTTAGCTTTTGCTGCGAATATACACTATCAGAACAATTTTAGTTCTGCCCGGCGTCAGTTGGTATCAGAGCTTAGGGTCTTCTTGGGATGAATTTTTTCCATTAGTTTTTCATAGCTGGTGGTCATGGTCAACGAGGACAAGTTTCGAATGAGGAAGTCCCCTACCATGCATACAGTGTACAAGACGTGATGATTGAAGACTTGCAAAGGCAGGTTGCAGAGTTAACCCAGTGTCTAGTGGTGCAAAACTTGGAGATGTATAACGATGTTGACGGTCACAATTCAAAATCCAATTTCGAGAACCCATATCACAAGCTTGTTTTAGTTCGGGAACAGCGTGTTCGGGATAAGTGGCATGAAGAGGTAGGCTTCAAAGTTGAACATCCAGAATTCTCTGATGCTATGCAAGCCGAATGCTTCACTGATTGGCTTCATAGAGTAGAGAGAATCTTTGATTATAAGGAGGTTCCAGATAGCATGAAGATGAAAACTTGTCGCCATTAAACTAAAAGGTCATGCATCTGCTTAGTGGAAGCAGCTAAAGCAATCGCGATATAGACAAGGCAAGCCAAAGATCAATAGTTGGGAGAAACTAGTAAAGCACATGAGAGCCGCATTCTTGCCCCATAATCATACCCAAGCCATGTACCAACCGTCACAAAGTTGGGCACATGGATCTAGATCCGTGAATGGGTACATGGAAAAACCTTGCAAAGAGAAGACACATGTGAAGATAATGTAACCTAAGTACCAATTGGTTTCCCGATACAATAGAGGTACATGTCGACAATTTCAGACTACATGCACCATGAGAAGCAAGGTGGTCAAACTTGTTATTGATCCAAGGAGTTGCAATAATGTAGTTTCAAATGAAGCAGTTCGAAAGTTAGGGTTTAATACCAAGAGACATCCTACACCCTATCGGTTGGAATGGCTCACGAAAGGAAACGAGGTAACAGTTTCTAAACGTTGTCTAGTGTCATTTTCCATTGGAACTAAGTATATGGATACGGTGTGGTGTGATGTGGTCGACATGGATACGTGTCACCTATTGTTAGGAAGGCCATGGCAACATGATAAAGCTGCTACCAATGATGAAGAAAATAACACATACAACTTCATGCTTGATAAAGTCAAGTTTACATTGCTACCTAACCAAGAGCCAGGACCAAAACCTTCACACGGGGATGGTCAATCCTTTGTAGCAAAGCAGGAGTTGACGGGCAAGGAAAGCAACGTCAAAGGAGTGGTACCGGGGATGGTAAAGGAGCTGTTGGAGGGATTTTCTAACGCGTTCCAAGAAAAATTATTGAAAGAGGTTTCATCATTACAAGACATTCAACCTCAACTTGATGTGGTGTCGGGGTCTAGCCTTCCTAATCATCTGCACCACAACAATAGTCCTAAAGAACATGAAGAATTGAGGCGACAAGTGGAAGAGGTAAATATTTCAAAGAGTATTGCAATTTTTCATAAAGAAGAGGAATTGTTGGAAGAGGTAAATCATTCAGGTAGTTTGGCAGTGTTTGATGACAATTCCATACACCATGTGCTTGATGAGAGCCCAGAGGATGAAGTCTTTGATTTTAGTCTATCAAATTTTCCTAATAATAATTTAGATGCTGGTTTTGAAGTGTTGGAAGACATTTTTAATTTTTGCGGTCAAGAAAGTATTAATCCTTTTTGGGAGCCTTTTATGGAGCATAAATTGGAGAAAATAAATGAAGAGTGTGTGAAGATTGATTTATCTCAAGTTAGTGTGAGAAACTTCAAATCTACTATTCAGAATCAAGTTATGATGGGTTGCAAGTTGTTCTCTTCCAACATCAAGTTATGCTCATGTTGAGAAGTACGGCATGGAAGGGATTAATTGGACATCCAAAAGATCAAGGCAAAGATGATTTGAACTTGAGGGCGAGTTCTTTCCAACCCGAAGAGACTGATGTAGGAGAAAATTAATAATAATAAAGTATATTTATTATTTATGCTTTAATTTTCCTTTTTCTATAAGGATTGGGTTTTTCCTTTCCTATTAGAATTGTTTTCCTATTAGGGTTTGTTTTCCTTTTCCAATTAGATTTGTTTTTCCTTTTTCTTGTTAATTTAGGAGATGCCTAGCCTATATAAAGGCATCTAGTCTTTGTTATTTTTCAACTCAGTTTATATTATCAATTAAATTTAAGTATTTCAGAGTTATTTCTCTGTTTGCTTATTTGGGGCAACTAGGGACTTTCTCTTCCCTACTTCTTATTTTCTCTCTTCTTGAGTTTTCTTTTCCATCTTCAATTCTTAGCTTCTACTGCGAATATACACTGTCAGAACAATTTTTGTTATGTCCGGCGTCAATATAATAAAACAATAAATATATATATAGAGAGAGAGGTCCCCTCCATCACTTTCTCTTCAATAGTTGACTTAAAAAAGAAACAAAACCATATTTAATTTGTGGCAATTGTATCCTCACATGCAAGTCACATCACTCATAATGAATCTTTGTTAGACTAATCCTCATCCACTAGCACCTCAATCTACTGATCTACATCCATGTGTCTAGCTACCACATGCAACATTATTACATATGCATGCATGTATATTAATTTGTTTAATTGAGATATTGGTAATTAATAAATTAAATAAGTAAAGAGGAGGCCAGGGTTGACCTTGTTTGCAAAGAAGACCCTCTTATGAGGATTGTCCTTCTTTGAATGAACCCATGAATTACAGTTGATATTAACGGGGCCATTAGAGAAGCCACTGAGGACAATATCCTTGAGGTACATCTCCTTGTGGTCAATTCTTAGCTTCTATTGCAAATATACGCTGTCAGAACAATCTTTGTTATGTCTGGCGTCAATATAATAAAACAATAAATATATATATATATAGAAAGAGAGAGGTCCCCTCCATCACTTTCTCTTCAATAGCTGACTTAAAAAAGAAACAAAACCATATTTAATTTGTGGCAAGTGTATCCTCACATGCAAGTCACATCACTCATAATGAATTTTTGTTAGACTAATCCTCATCCACTAGCACCTCGATCTACTGATCTACATCCATGTGTCGAGCTACCACATGCATATTAATTTGTTTAATTGAGATATTGGTAATTAATTAATTATATAAGTAAAGAGGAGGCCAAGGCTGACCTTGTTTGCAAAGAAAACCCTCTTCCGAGGATTGTCCTTCTTTGAATGAACCCATGAATTACAGTTGATATTAACGGGGCCATTAGAGAAGCCACTGAGGACAATATCCTTGAGGTACGTCTCCTTGTGGTCAATTCTTAGCTTCTGCTGCGAATATACGCTGTCAAAACAATCTTTGTTATGTACGGCGTCAATATAATAAAACAATAAATATATATATAGAGAGAGAGGTCCCCTCCATCACTTTCTCTTCAATAGCTGACTTAAAAAAGAAACAAAACCATATTTAATTTGTGGCAATTGTATCCTCACATGCAAGTCACATCACTCACAATGAATCGTTGTTAGACTAATCCTCATCCACTAGCACCTCGATCTACTGATCTATATCCATGTGTCTTGCTACCACATGCAACATTATTATATATGCATGCATGCATGTATATTAATTTGTTTAATTAAGATATTGGTAATTAATTAATTAAATAAGTAAAGAGGAGGTCAAGGCTAACCTTGTTTGCAAAGAAGACCATCTTCTGAGGATTGTCATTCTTTGAATGAACCCATGAATTATAGTTGATATTAACGGGGCCATTAGAGAAGCCACTGAGGACAATATCCTTGAGGTACATCTCTTTGTGGTCAATTCTTAGCTTCTACTGTGAATATACGTTGTTAGAACAATCTTTATTATGTTCGGCATCAATATAATAAAACAATAAATATATAGAGAGAGAGAGAGGTCCCCTCCATCACTTTCTCTTCAATAGCTGACTTAAAAAAGAAACAAAACCATATTTAATTTGTGGCAATTGTATCCTCACATGCAAGTCACATCACTCATGATGAATCTTTGTTAGACTAATCCTCATCCACTAGCACCTCTACTTATCTACATCCATGTGTCTAGCTACCACATGCAACATTATTATATATGCATGCATGTATATTAATTTGTTTAATTGAGATATTGGTAATTAATTAATTAAATAAGTAAAGAGGAGGCCAGGGCTGACCTTGTTTGCAAAGAAGATCCTCTTTTGAGGATTGTCCTTCTTTGAATGAATCCATGAATTACAGTTGATATTAACGGGCCATTAGAAAAGCCACCGAGGACAATATCCTTGAGATACATCTCCTTGTGGTCAATTCCATTTATTTAAACAATCTTTATGAGTGGTGCTTCTTTCATTTAAACAACTAGTCATGTGAGTGGTGCTTTTTTTATTTAAACAATAATTCTTGATGCTCGCTTCTCTATGTATAAGAAGTCTGCACATGCATTATTCTTACCAAATTAAAAGGCACCCGACAGTGCCACATCCTGGCTTTGTTTGACAAACGCCTACAGGCTTGATTTTTTACTGTTTATATTTTTTTACTGTTTATTGAGACAAAAATGCCCTACAATGAGAGAAAGAGGATATATGTTGGCATTTGTCCTTGTAGGGGCATTTTTGGAAATGGCGATTTTTAGTGAGGCCTGCAGCTTTTTTGTGGAAAAAGTGAAAAACCAACTTTCTGGTTTACTAAAATACCCTTGTTCTCACATTTTCTCTATGCCTTCGTTAACTGTTGAAGTTGAAGGGTATTTCAGTAAATATATCACATTGATTTTTCTGCATGCTTGTGACTGCTTCTCTAAACAGTATGCCTGCAGCCTGCAGGTTCCAAGTCAAGCTTGACACTCTTGACTTGCACAATAAAAAATCATGCATGGTAGAAAATCATGCCTTGCCTGCAGCCTGCAGGTTCCAAGTCAAACTTGACACTCTTGACTTGCACAGTAAAAAATCATGCACAGTAGAAAATCATGCCTTGAAGGTGTTTGTCAAACACAGCCCCTAATTTTCGGGGCCTAGGGGGCTTGTTTTCTCTAATTTTTTTAATAAAAAAAGTACTCTTGTAATTTTTTTTTTATAAAAAAATATATATTATAATTTTACCCTCCCCACCCCCTCAATTTTTTATTTTTATTTTTATCCCCAAACTCTAAATTAGTATTAACTTCGCCCCTTATATAAAGAGTCCAAATAGACACCGCTTGAATTAACCATCCCAGACTTCACTGAGATTTTAGCCCAAATAGTTCCTGGTCATACTTCACTATGAGTAATTTTCCGCCTTCAACTCCTTTTTTGCCGGCAACTCCTATTCAGTCGGAAACTTCTCTCCCATCATCTTCCCCTCCCCCTCCACTGCCGACAACTCCTGTTCAGACGGAAACTCCTCTCCCATCATTTTCCCCTCCCCCTCCATTGCCGGCAACTCCTGTTCAACCAGAAACTCTTCTCCCATCATTTTCCCTTCCCCCTCCACTTCACAGCTACACCTGCTCAGACTCATGTAACAACCCCAACTCTAACTCCAACTCCAAGTCCAAGTCAAAGTCCAACTCCATGAACATTGAGGTCTCCTTTGGGTCCGTTTGGTCGATGATAGGGATTCTAGTTTTATTATTGATCATTTTCCTTAAGCGCAGCATTGGAGTTCCTAACCGTCCGGTTGTTAAGCCTCCAGTCATTGTGCCTCCAGTTACGGATCTCGTGGTCTGTGACGATTCGGGTGACCTTGATCCTCCGACGGACTCTAAGCCTCCGGCGGATTGTCCCATGTCAAGCAAGAACCTGGTGTGTTATTGCAATGGAGAGCAAAGCGAGTGTCGTCATTTTTTTTATTAAGGATTTTGAGAACCTGGAGTAGCTCATTCAAATTTCTTCATGCAGCCACATCTTCCACCGTGATTGCATGGACGCATATTTGGAAAATGGCCCATTGGTTTGTCCTTGTTGTAGGGTGTCTATCTTCTAGAGTCTTTTATTAAGGATTTTGAGAAGCTGGAGGAGCTCATTCAAATTTCTTCAGGCAGCCACATCTTACACCATGATTGCAAGTACGCATATTTGGAAAATTTAAATGTTACTAAAAAGTTGGTATATGAGTGTTTTTTATTCATTAAAAAAAACATCTATGTTTGTTAATTATATTGTTATTGAAAAGTTGTTTTTTTTAATACGTTATGTAGAAGACGTGTAGACGTGTTGTTTTGTTTTTTGTTTTGAAACAAATCGATTATCATTAAAACATAAGTAAGATACAGGAAGCTAAAAAGCCTAGACAAATTAGCCTAATCCAATAAGACTACAAACTCCTGAAGGAAAGTGAAGATGGACAGCATCTATGAATGCAGCCCCAAAAAACCCTCACCACCGCACAGTTTGATGGACGAAACCAACGGGAGTACTAATACTCCTATAAGCATCTAAACAGACTTTTATAAAAGCCATGGAGATCTTGATGCACAGCAACAATGGATAAAAGGTTTCCAAAGAGAAACCTAAATGAAACAACACGGATGAGGAGTTCATAGCCTAAATGGATCGGGATTAACAGAAGCCAAAACAAACAAGTTACAGGAAAATAAGATAACAACGTTACAGATAATAAAAGCAAACTAAAAAGCAGATTTAAATGTCCAAAACCAACAACAACAGATTCCTTGAAGTAGAGCTCCAGAGAACACAAAATTCCTTATCTTGAGCACTTGGTTTTCCTTGCTGAATCCCCAGACGTGAAACGTCTTTAGACTTATCTCCAGATGACCCATTTTCAAACAAAACTGATTGTCCAGAAGAAGCTGCTCCTCTATAAGAGATCTTCACGGTTCTATACATCAGCAACAGTGGAGTAGTCAGAGACGCTCGAGCCCACGAACCGGATAGGGAACCAGAAGACTGGCAAAGGAGGAGGATGGAGGTGGAGCGGTGCGAAAGAGGCCTCACAAGACGGCGTGTGCGGGACACGCGCCCGCGAGTAAGATCTACTCGCAGGTGCGTGTTGAACACGTAGCGGCGCGTGGTGATCGGAAGGCCGGATCGGTGGTAGCAGGCGAAGGCGGAGACGGCCAGGAACCCTGAGGAGAGGCTCGTGTGGATCCAGTACATCCTAAAATCAAGAGATCTGAAATTTAAGAAATCAAAACCAAAGATACCAAGAAAGGAACTAAACCTAGACTGAAAGCTGCTGAGGATGGAGATGGTCGAAGGGATAGCGGTGGTGGATGAGCCGTTGCCATTTTTGGACAGAGATAAGGCCTCCGAGGAGAAGAGTCTCCAAAGAGACGATTTTGGCCTCTGAGAAGGCGAGGAAGGGTGGGGAAGGGGGGAATATGGGAATAGATAAAAAAGAGGGGGAGGAGGAAGCAATCATGTCGGCCGAGCTTGGGGGATGTTTCCGGATGAGAGAGAACGGAGCATTTTCTTTTTTCCTGTGCGTCCCGGCCAGATTATTTTCTTTGTTTTGTTTTGTTTTTTTGTTATTTGAAAAGTTCTTAATTGTTAAGGTTTTTTTTTTTACCATATCAAAAATATATATATATATACATATTTTGAATATAATTTTTTTTTATCAAGAAAATATTAAGTTAGGTCCCCTATAGTATTTTAGAAAAATAAAAGACATATAGTAGATCGAATATTACTTCACATGCATTATTCTCATAGTTCCATATATGGACAATTTAATGAGAAGAACAGATGCTAATAAAAGAAGAAAAGGAAAAATAAATAAATAAAGCTGTTAAGTTGGCCTTGGGGGATGAATAAGCAATGTACAATTAATATATATCAAGAGGTAGTTCAATCAGGTGTGATCACGTCTATTAAAACGGACATCATTAATTCGAATCTTCCTCCCTTCTTTTATGTGGATATGTCAAAAAATATATATAGTTTAGGTGTGAGCATCGATGGAGTGAACATATATATATATGTAGATTCATTTTTCACATATCCCTTGATGTATTCATGGATAAACATTCGACACTATATATATTTGGTTGTAATCAAAATGCTTGAGATTGGTTGATTGTAATCAAAATCTTTTTATTATGAAATTATTACCATATTAATTTCGAAATGCATAAACTTTAGAAGGAATTTTTAATTTTTTTTTGTAACATTTTTACAATTTAATGCAGGGCGGGGCCCGAGATTAAAATAAAAAGTAAATGTCATACATAGTAAAGAAAAAAGACGATCTTTCCAAGGGACATACCTTCCATAAAACGGCGGATGGCTGCTCTCCACTTCTCTAAATTGTCAATTGTTTCATTATAGTCCTTCGGACAATGATTTCATGATTTTATTATAGTTTGGGACAATGATTTCATGATTTTCATTATAGTGACCCGGACTATAATGAAATCATACTATAATGAAATCATGAAATCCAAAGGACTATAATGAAACCATCGACAATTCAGAGAAGTGGGGGGTAGCCATCCATCGTTTTTTAAGCGGAAGAGTTTAGAGAGATGTTGGAGGTTTGCCAACTTTGGGTTTGTTTCATAAATGGTTTTGGCATGGTAAAGGCAAAGGCATGTCAACTCCACTTTTTTATTTTTTCATCATTCTCTCACTTTTTATATTACATCAATTATTTTTTATTATTATTCAAATAAAAAAAGCACTACAAAACATTTTTTTTTTTCATTTTCTATATCAAATATTCTTACTTTTTTTTAAAAAAAAAAAAAAAAATTCCTACTTTTTTCTTTCATATCAATCAATTTTATCCTTTGTCATGTCGAAACCATTTATAACTAGGGATCTAGTTACACTACAAAAAAATAATTTTTTTCTGATGTGTCTGGCTATCTGACATGTCAAAAAAAATTTTGATGTGTTTGGCAGGTGAGAAATGTAGTGGTCAGAAAAAAAAAATTTGACGTGTTAGTGGGTGGAACGTCATAATTTTCTGATGTGGCAAAATATAACGTTAGAAATTTTTTTCTAATGTGCAAAAATGGCATGTCAGAAAATTTTTTGACTTGACAAAAAAACAATACGTCAGAATAGTTTTTTTTTTTTTTTTTAATAATTTCATTTAGCTCAGTAGATAATATATCCGTTTGGGATATGTTAGAATGTAATAAACTACCCACATTTGACCCATAAAAGTCTATGTTGCATCCCTTATTTATTTATTTTTTTAGTTTTTTCACAGCAAAAATATTTTAAAATATTTTTATGGGATGCTACATAGACTTTTATAGATTAAATATGAGTAGTTTATTGTATTCTAACATTTTTCTTATCCCTTTTTGTAATTTTGTTTTTTCAAAAATAAATCTCCACGGTCTGTTTATTTTTTTTAAGATGGGCATGGTGGGGGCCACTGCAGAGAGAGGCAAAGAAAATGCTGAAAAACGGAACACGTGTCATGGATATGATTAAACAGAAAGATCCACAACCACAAGAGACCAAAATGTCCATGGAAATGACGCGGGAAACCAGGTCCTTCACTCTGACTGACAGCCTCGCGTTGGAGCCTGAGGTTGAAGAGTTGCTCCGGAGATTTGTTGAAGGACAAGGAGTCTATGTGGTGCAACTTCTGAGTGAAATTACTCTGCAACTCCTCGACCACCCGCTCTATACGGGCTTTTACAAAAAGCTAAAACTTCAACTAAGCATTTTTTGCCAAGCAGAAATAAAAGAAGAGGGGAGAGGGAGGCACTGAGGCAGAGAAGAAAGAAGAAAAAAGAAAAGAAGAGGGAGCTGGCATAATGGGCGTGCAGATCTGAGAGAGGAGAGGGGAGAGGGGAGGGAGAGAAGAAGAGAAGAAGAAGAAAAAAGAAAAAAGAAAAAAGAAAAAGAAGAGGGCCAGAGCTAGCTGGGCGTGCAGATAGGAGAAGGAGAGAGAAGAAGAGAAGGAGAAGAAAAGGAAGAAGAAAAAAGAAAAAAAAGATGGAGCTGGCGGCATAATGGGCGTGCAAATCTGAGAGAGAGGAGAGCGGAGGGAGAGAAGAATAGAAGAAGAAGAAAAAGGAAGAAGAACAAAGAAAAAATAAAAAATAAAATAAAAGAAGATCGAGGGAGCTAGCTGGGCGTAGTGCAGATCGGAGAGGGAGAGCTAGAGAGAAGAAGAGAAGGAGAAGAAAAAAGAAAAAAAAAAGAAAAAGAAAAGAAGATGGATCTGGCGGCATTTATAAATGGGCGTGCAGATATGTATATAGGATCCTATATATCTGAAAGAGGCCATTTAAATTTGAAAGAGGAGATCACGTACAGCTAGCGCGCGCAGGCTCGAGAATTTTAAAAGTGAATTTCCTGACGTGTCAAGTTTGGCACGTCGGAAAAGTTTTTTTTTTTTAAATTTATAAAAAAATTAAAATCAATTTTTTTGATGCGCCAAATTGACACATCAAAAGTGGGGGGCAGCCATCCATTGTTTTTCAAGTGGAAGAATTTAGAGAGACGTTCGAGGTTTGCCAACTTTGGATTCGTTTGATAAATGGTTTTAACATGCATGACAAAGGTAAAGGCATGACAACTCCACTTTTTTTTTTTATTTTTCCAACATTTTCACTTTTTATATTACATCAATCACTTTTTATTATTATATAAATAAAAAAATTACTATAAAATAATTTTTTTTTTTTCATTTTTCTATACCAAACATTCTTTTTTTTTTTTTTTTCTTTCACATCAATCAATTTTATCCTTTGCCATGCTAAAACCATTTATAACTGGCTAGAGATCTAGTTATAATTTTCAGTAATTTTTTCGCCATTCCTTTGCCATGCCAAAACCATTTATAACCAGCTAGAGATCTACTTATAATTTTCAGTAATTTTTTCACCGTGCATGGTCAGGCCAAACCTTTTATTCTCTCTCTCTATATATCTACCTAGTACTCGATCGTACAACTTTTGATATTATATTATATATCTGAGAGACGACTGGCTTAACAATTAAGTGGTATGACTTTGTTTGTGTGAGTAATTCTTGGTGTAATTGTAATTAGCTTCTATGGAGTTGATGCAGGAAGAAGCATGTTGGTCAACGCAAAAAATCAGCTATGGCATTTCAGGACTATCGACTACTCCTCGGCCTCCTGCTCTTTCTTGCCCCATTGACTGATAACAGCATTGCTGTTACACCAAGCCATCACAGTACTGCTTCACTCAACCGGAGCAGTTTTCCAGCGGGTTTCATTTTCGGGACGGCATCAGCGTCTTACCAGGTAAGTCCTGCTTGGATTTCCTCCATGTTTGTATATATATATAATACAGTTTTTCTATTTCAAGTGTCCATAGATCGAATCTGTCAAGCAAATTGCATGATGCATTTATATATATGTGCCAATGTGTCACGTGTGTTCGAAATCCAGTATGAAGGTGCAGCACATGAAGGTGGCAGAGGATCAAGCATATTGGATGCTTACACGGTTACAACCATAGATATCCAGGTCTCTCTCTCTCTAGCTCCTCATTGAATTTTTCTTCTCTTTTTTTTTTTTTTTTAATACAAGAAGGAATGCTATAATTTACTTTAAGTTCTTTACAAATTGATCTGACTGTCAGATCAATTACTAAAATATAGACGGCCGCATAACATTTTGCATTGTACTTATAATTATCATATTTACAAACTAATGATGTCACGTTACACATGTCATCTCAACTACTAAAATGTAAGATATAATTTTAATTCAAAGGGTTTAAATTAGAGGTCAGAGTAGGAGACCAATGGCTGAGTTCTGAGGTTTCAAAGTAACGCCTAGAAATCTTCTTCTTCTTCTTCTTCTTTTAATTTTTAAATTATTTAAATTATTTTTTATTATAAATCTTAGGAATATAAGGTTTATGAAATTGCAGGTAGGTTAACGGATGGCAGTAATGGAGATGTGGCTATTGATCAATATCATCGCTACAAGGTATAGTTAGTACACATAATTAAAGAAAAACAATGTCACAATCTGATTTGTCTAATTATTCAGCCTAACTAATTAAACACAAGATGATGAGAACGAACTTAAAGATTTTGGCAACATATTTATATTTCACATTATGTACTATAGGAAGATGTTGGAATCATGAAGGAAATGGGTGCAAATGCTTACAGGTTCTCCATCTCATGGCCTAGAATTTTACCATGTAAGATTCTTGTTCACATCAATCTCTAGAGCTACTTTACATAAAATCTACACAAAAACAAAAGGACAACAAATGGGGTACAACCCAAATCTACATCAAGGTTTTGGAAACATGATTTGAATCTTTTACCATTATCTGTGGGAGAAACATAGATTGAAACTAGTTTGTACCTGAAAGAGAATGGCTGAGAGATGGAGGAGGATTGTGAAGCACTGAAGCTGCATGAGAGTTGAGACAGAGTGAGGAACAGCCGAACAGAGGAACCGAGGAATTGTCGAGAAAGTAAGACCAATTTTTTAACTTTTTATGGTAGAGGGACCAGCCTTTTTTTCCCATGCTGGGCGTGTTGGGTGGGGCGGTAAAAAAAAAAAAAATTTACAAGCAGAAACTTTTTTAGGCCTTTAGTTGACATGGGGGATGGGTCTTTGTTTTTTCTAAAAGTGGGGGAGGGGACAGGTAAAAAAAAAAAACAGCAAAACTGTTTTTAGCTGACATGGGGACCGGTCTCTTTTTGAAAAAGGGGAGGATCGGTACCCAAAAAAAAAAAAATTACAGCCTATTTTTTTTTCCCCTAGATTTGGGGGGGGGGGGGGACCATGGCCCCAGCCGGTCCCCCCTCAAGTCCGTCTTTGATGATGGGAGAAACTCCTATTTGTATTTGTCATGTAATTTTGAGGGAGTTTACTGCTCTCTTTTTCCATTGATTAATACAAAGTTACAACTTTTCTCCTAAAAAAAATGCCCAAAAGTCGAGTTAAGTCACCAAAATATATATACAAGTAAATGTTTACTATATTAATTTCTAGGCACGACATTTATTATATCAATGGATTATTGTAGGCTTATGGAACCCTTGACCAATGGTGACTATCCACATATCATGAGATCTATTGTTGGAAACCGATTATTACCCAAGCTCTCAAAAGAGCAATCCAACATTGTAAATGGGTCGTTTGATTTTATTGGATTAAACTACTATACCTCTAATTATGCAGCCTATGCACCTCAACACAATGCTGTAAATGCAAACTACACAAAAGATATGCATGTTAATCTTTCAAGTAAGTAGATGGTACGAAAGTATTCAACGTAACGCTAGCTCTTGATGTTATATATGATTATGATTTGTTTATGAAACTAATAAAAATTAGACCATGGCTTTTGGATGTGGCTGCATGTTAATCTTTCAAGTAAGTAGATGGTACAAAAGTTCTCAACGTAACGCTAGCTCTTGATGTTATATATGATTATGATTTGCTTATGAAACTAATAAAAATTAGACCATGGCTTTTGGATGTGGCTGAAGCCGAGCGAAATGGGATTCCCATTGGTCCAAAGGTGTGTACCAAATAAATCATTCCCTTTTCTTGTACTTAATTGTCGATGCAATGTTGTACTAATTTGTCTAGCTAACACAAATACTTTTGAGCTTAGCCTCGAGTTGCTAAGGTGATCTATTGCAAATTTTGTTAGACTATTAATTAAATTATTAAATCAACTATTTCCTATCAACTTAAATTTTTGATATTAGTACGTAGTAATTTAATTTAGTATTATATAAAAAGTCACAAGTTCAAACATTGTCACCATCAATTTCAGTTAAATAATCTGCACGTTAGGTTTGAGGCCACACGTTAGAGTGAGTGTTAAAGTATTAATTAAATAATTAAAAAAACAATTTTTTATCAACTAAAACTTTTAAAATAAGTAGTGATTTAACAAATCTTGACTTAGATCATATGCACGTATGTATATCAAATTAAAGTAAGTTATAGCTTTACATTAATTATTACTGCCAATTGCTTGGGTTGATACATCTTAGTCGATCGACAGAAAAGGCTCCAAAAAATTCTCTTGTAAAACTCCTAATTACCAGCTCCATTTCTTTAAATGATCACAATAATGCAGGCTGCTTCTGATTGGCTCTATGTCTATCTAAGAGGAATACGAGATCTTTTGCTGTACGTATGTCAAGACAAAGTGTCATAATCCACTAATTTACATCACGGAGAATGGTAATTAAATTCTCAATGCTATAATTAAGAATATATAATATGGTAGTTATATTTCCTTTAAAGCTAATTAATTAAGATCCCCATATCATGCACAGGAATTGATGAGTTCAATAACGCCTCAATGTCGCTTGAGGTAGCCCTTGTCAACAACCATAGAATTGATTATTACTATCGCCATCTTTCCTACCTTAATCGAGCTATTAAGTAAGTGCTTAATTAACAATATTACTCTCTCTCATTTTACAAGTTTATCAATTTATTTGAGGTTGCTCTTTAATTTGTATATATTGGGATGGAGTTAACGTGAAGGGATACTTTGTGTGATCACTATTGGACAACTTACAATGGGGTAATGGTTACACCGTTCGATTTGGTATCAACTACGTGGATTACAAGAACAGGTTGAAAAGGCACCCAAAACTGTCGGCACATTGGTTCAAAAGATTCTTGAAGAAACAGACATGATATGCATGCACGCATGTGCTCCTTGAATATATATAATGTCACGTTTGTTTAGGTGCATCCAGACCCATATGCTTATCTAGTAATGAATTGCTTTATATGTAGTACATGAGAAAGCTCTTCTCCTAATTAATGGCGTTAAGCATGCATGCACCTAATCAGTTGAAAACTTTTTGTTAATATGTGCTACATGCATATGGCATGCTGGTGAAATACTTGTATATGAAAACAGTATAGAAACACCTAGCTAATTAAACCAATCCATATGATAAAATATACGAACTTCTAACAAATTAATCTAATGTGGTTGACTTGCCACGTGGAGGTGGGATCACTACCCAAAAAAAAAAAAAAAAATCCCAATTAATTAGTAACATTTGGAATAAGGATGCTTTTGGAAAACATTACTATTTTTTTTTTTTTTTTTTTTGAGATATTGGAAAACATTACTAATTTGAGAGGCTTTACTGTTCAAACATCCATATTCAAAAAATAGGGACGTGTGGATAAAAATTACTGTTCACACATCAATAGGGACATTTGAACAATAACATATTGTTCGCATGTCCCTATTCACGCATAAATAGAGACATGTCAATGGTGTTACCGTTACCACGTCCCTATTCACCCGTAAATAAGGACCTTTAAACAATAATATTGTTCAAACGTAATTACGTGTATTGACAGTTTTACAGGTGAAAATAATGAATTTTGTCTAAATATAGAAAGTGTAGGACTCAGATTGAATGGTTAATTTGTAAGTACCTCTTATCTTAACTTAGGTAAAGGCTTTGTATTTGTAGAATATTCAGTTACAAAAGTAATGATATCTGTACCTGAGTATTTATATGACAAGATGATGTCACTACAAGAAAATTGGTCTTTAGCGACGACTCAAAGTCGTCGCTAAAGGCCTATAAGTCGTTGCTATTAACATCAACGACGACAATGGTCGTCGCTCCCCGTGGTTGCAAGTAATCCGTCGCTAAAGACTAAATAGCAACGACCTTTCATGTCGTCGCTATTGATACTTATTAGCGACAACAAATGTCGTCGCAAATAATTATTAAAATTTGTTGCTGAAAATCTTTTAAAGCCAATGTCGTCGCTAATGATACACACATCAACGACGAAATTTGTCATCACTGATGATACACATATCAGTGACGACATTTACACA
The DNA here is from genome assembly GCA_013348765.1 of Carpinus viminea. NCBI lineage: Eukaryota > Viridiplantae > Streptophyta > Magnoliopsida > Fagales > Betulaceae > Carpinus > Carpinus viminea. Next base: position 52,786,836 of record CP054668.1, on the reverse strand, counting down.
CGACGACAAATGTCGTTGCTAATGACCCACATCAGCAACGACATTTGTCGTCGTCGCTAATGATAAACACATCTAGCAACCACATTTGTCGTCGTTGGTGATACACATCTAGCAACGACAAATGTGGTCGCTGATGACGTGCACATTTATAATGATTATGCAATCATCAACGACGACATTGATCGTCGTCGTCAACATCAAATGCTTTTATTTTTGGCTAATTAATATTTTAAATTGTTTGGTATAAATGATATAAACATAATAATATGTTAGAGTTTATCGTAATTGTTTGATATTAATATTTTATATTGAAACCAAAGTAATATTTTAATAGATCTATCTTTTAATATTTTATATTTTATATGGCATACTAAAATTTTAATATCAGAGTATGCTTACTGTACATTCCAGATTGAACAAGGAAATCAAAGACGAGATGAATTTTTTCCCGATGTGTTGTGATAACAGTAAAAGATAAATCTATAAAAGCAAAAGGCAGAAAAAAAAGGAAATAAAATTTAAAAGAATGACGAACATGTTGCCACTTGACAAAGTAAATCCCATTGCGAAGAACTCCCGCTCTCACTCTCACAGATGAAGCACCAGAAATCGAAGGGATTGGTACTTTTACAACAATTGGAAAAGGGTAACAACAATTTCTTGGACCTTTTGGCATGAGTACGCCATGAAACTTGCAATGATTTTGGACGAAGAAGACAAGGTGCAGAAGACGTAACCTTCGATTCCACTATAGCACGGGTAAATGGCACAACCGAGCTAAAAATCGTATGTTTTGCAATCCGCACCGCTCACAAAGCCAAAAGAAACAACCAAAATCAGCTCCTAAAACATAATTTAAGAAATTTGAAAGAATGACGAACACACAAAAATCAAGTCATAATTGCAAAACGTACACACAAAAATCAGACACAATCATTACACACACAAGAAAATAGCCATTGCATGGAAATGAACTATTCATTTACTTCTCAACATGAGTGGAGTCACTAATAAACAAAGATAAGTTTGTGATTGAAAAAAGTTAAATCTTGTGAAGTGATTAAAAATTGTAAAAAATGTCACTATCAAAAACCCCAGAAATGATCTTAACAAAATTCCCTCATTTCAAATGCAAAAGAAACAATTCTGAATCTCACCAAACACCAAATGATACCTAATTTCAACCATATCATAAGAAGCCATATGATGTTTCAACCGAGGTCGGTGGTTGCTGGTTGGATCACTGGCTTATATTGCTTACCTATTCACATGAGCTTATTTAGTGAAAGTCCATTAATTTTTGGAAAACGGTTATATACCATGTATAGCAAAAAGAAAAGGGGCAATAGGCATAAAACAGTTGGTAAAACAAACAAATAATTTTAGGCTGTTTATATTGCAGAGACTTCCAACTAAAAAGGCAATCGGCTAGATACCTGGTAGTTGCACCCTCAATTTAAGTTATTAAAACACACAACTTTTGTGTTGATGGGAGGACCAATTGTATTAGCTAACAGTTCCACATAAAACCCCCTGGTTTAACTAGAATTTTGACCTGTTTTCTCGTATAGTCTAAATGTACCAAAGATGATAAGGGAATCCCTATATGATCCTTGGTTGAATCTGGTTCTGATAAGTATTTTGTAATCTCCCTCAAAATTTGAGTCTGTTCTTTATAATGCAATTGATGCCACCAAGAAGTTGAATAGACATATGCAAACAAGTATGCTAAGGTTACAAAACTTAAGCCTAATCCATGATAATATTTACTACATATATCATCCAATCATATGACTACAAACAACATGGGAACATACAAAAGGAAGTATAAACCATATTTAGGCTGACTTTTAAATTCTAATAAAAGCAAAGCAAATCATACCTTAATTAGCTCGCCTTCACAATAACCATCAAACTCTGCTCTGCAAAAGAGTAGAAAAATGCAGAAGATGAATAGTCTTCTAAAACAGAAAAGGACCAGAAATATCAGACAAATATGGATCAAATAAATAGAATGTACGTAGCAAGCTCTTTCTGCACACGCTCTGCTTCAAGTTGGACTACCATTTGGGCTTTCTTAACAGTTTCATATAGATTTTGCATGTTACCCAGTATTCCTGCCTATATCAAAGTAAAGTAAGGTTATGGTGAACAATAAAGGATGAGCATAAAGTTGAGAAAAGGACAGAAGAATATTATTTATAAGGTAGAAGTCAAACACATTAGTTTACAAGGCATGCTGTAGTTAACACAAGACTTGGCCAAAAGAAAACTGAACCTTTGATGACACGTCATCACTGTTTTCATTATTTTCCTTTTTCCCTCCAAATAAACCATGCATACGGAGAGATCTTGGTGTCTTTCCAGTCTTCCTACTAGGCCATGAAAAAATTGAAGGTCCAGCTGCATTTGAATACAAGTTAACTTCAATTAAATGCAACAGAGGAAAATAAATTTAATTTCTCATCAGAGATTGTAAAATTAGCAATCAGGAAAAAAAAATTATTGCACAAGAACATCAATTACAAGACAAGTGTACAAGAAAAAGCAAGTTGTATTATTTCATAATTTCTGAGATTTTTAACCAAGATGAGATGAAAAAGCACAACACATTCACAACATTACAAAATCAACAGAACCATTGCCCATTGCAGAATTACCCAACATGTTGATCATTATTGATTTAAATCATGATGTAAAAATTAAAACTATTATAATACTGAACCACTAGAATTTATATACAAAAAAATGTTGAAGAATTGTTTGTCATAGGGATGTTCAATGAATGAATTTTTCATCGTAAACGCTGGTTGGTGATAATTTTTCAACCCAGATTTATTGTCCTATACTTTGTACCTCACTGATTTTTCAAACATTGTTCTTTAGTAAGTCCACTAATGATAAATAATATAATTAAAAACAGGACCACAAATGAATGACAAACTTTGGAGAAGGATTAAGAAAGACTAATCAGAGTGATAAATGGATATATGCACGTATAGCCTACTATCTATTACTTGCAGTTGGTTCACTCCTTCCATTTAAATAATGAAAATTTAAAAGAATAACGAACACACAAAAATCAAGACATATTTCACCTAAGCATTTCGTTAAACACATGGCAGGCTCATAATACAAAATAGAAATGGATTTTTATTTAATGAGCAGGGCAATTCAACTTGGTTAACATTAAACAGTATCCCATATTTTAGCGAAATTGTAACACGGACGCATGTAGCTGAATAAAGGAAAAGTACCTGTAGCTGAATTCTTCTCTGACGACCAATAATCAAGTACCTAGAGACGGAGATAATGCATCTCCAGAGTCACCAATCAGATCCAAATCGTCCTTGAGACCCACAACCCGTCGCTCCTCCAATTGCCCGGTTCTCGCTCTTGAATCATCGAACACCTTCAATTCATCCACAGGCCACTCTAGATTCCGTGAAACTCACCTTAAATTGTGAGGAATTGCTGCTTGAACGCCATCTCTGCCATACATAGTCGAATTAACTAAACAAGAAGAAATTAAATTCCAAAAAAAATCAGTAGAATTGCTCGTGATAGAGAGAGAGAGAGAGAGAGAAAGTGTGTACAGAGATGAGATGGAGATGAGATGGATGAGGTTGGAGGAGTATATCTCGGAGATGAGATGGATGAGGTTGGGGAGTAGATCTCACAGAAAATCCAATGGCTACTGTTCTAGCACCCTTCAAGATACTCGAAAAAAATGGAAAATGGAAGTTGGGGCGAGTGGGAGACAGTGCATGCAATTAAGGGTTAGAGAGTGAGGCCCAGTGGGTGGTACATGTGTGTAATAATTGGACATGAATTTCTAGGAAAAGTTATTGCAATGTCTTTAAATAATTCTTTTACATTAATTCCTTCTCTAATAATATATATATTACATAATTCTTTATGTTCAGATCAACTACTACCTTTACTTTAAATCCTTATTAACCAACTAATAATAAATCAATTAATTAATTATAATATTTTAATATTTTTTAATATTATTTGAGTAATGCATGGGACACTTTTAATCCTTGTTAAGAATTTTAATATTTTTTCTTTAATTCATTTGCGACGACATTGTCGTCACTGTTAAGGACTTTAATATTTTTCTTATAATTCATTTGCGACGACATTGCCGTTGCTAATAAGTATTTAAAATTAGCGACAATGTATAATAAATGCTACTAAGGATTTTAATGTTTTTCCTTTATTTCATTTGCGACGATAATGTGGTCGCTAATAAGCATTTTAAATTAGCGACGACAATGTCGTTGCTATTAATGACTTTACTGTTTTTCCTTTTAATTCATTTGCGACGACATTACCGTCGTTACTAAGTATTTTAAATTAACGATGACAATGTCGTCGCAAATGATAGGAATTCCATCGCAACAGCTACATATCAGCGACGACATCTAGTTGTCGCTGTTGTCCATTTTTTTTTTATGAAATTAGCGACGACAATTTCTTGTTGTCGCTGATTGGTGAGCAATAGCGACCATATATGGGTCGTCGCTAAAAATATGGTCGCTAAAGACCAATTTTCCTGTAGTGTGTAGTAGACACATCCTTGACAAACTTTGTTTTACAATGACCAATACCAAACTACGATGCATATGTTTCTTGCTAGCCGTATCATATGCGCTGAGTGATAGATTTGTTGGTGGAAGAAAAGAGTCATCAGTTAAGCATAAAGGAACTATCAAAACTATTGAGGTCATAATCTTCATCTCTTTTCTTTTTCTTTTCTGTCGCTATATAATATTTTTGGAAAAATTTCACTCTTGCTTATCCATGGTCTATTAAAATCATTGCAGGGTATGGATGGTGATGTAATAGACTGTGTAAATATCTACCAACAGCTTGCTTTCGACCATCCATTACTCAAGAATCATATTATACAGGTTGATATTTTATTGTCTCACTCATTCCCATGTTTAAAACGATGGATGTTTATAATTGATAACACAGTTTTGTAATTTTTACAGTTTTTCTCTTTTTTGGGTGGGCTGTCACTCCATATATGATGGTCTTAAGTCCAAGAAAAACGAAGACCTAGCTATGATTGATTATTAATGTGAAATGCTTTAGAAATTTTGGGTTTGGGTTGTTATTTAGGCAATTAATCAGGAATAAGACTAATATATATAGTAATTTTTTGTTGTTAATGATCAGATGAAACCAAGCTCCATTCTAAATATAACAAATGGAGAATTCAACGATGCTGAGATGCTTCAAGGTTTGCTTGATATTGGGGAATGCCCTGAAGGAACAATCCCTGTTAGACATGCACGAGAGGACGAATACTATGAACACCGTGCTTTACCCTCAGTTCCACGTCGAATAGACCTTAATCTCCAAGACGACGATGATGATTTGAGTGGTCCTAGGGTATGTATTATCATGACAAACTAATTATGTATTGTTTTTTCTTCTCTTTTGGACATATAAATTATATTTTAAATCAGTACGCTAGAGTTGGTCTGGCTGGTGGCAGCTACCAAGGAGCACATGCATTCATTAACGTATGGAGCCCTGTGACAAAGCCTGGGGAAGTCAGCATTGCTCAAATATGGCTTAGATCAGGTCCTTCGGATGCAGTAAACACCATTGAAGCTGGATGGATTGTAAGTTTGACTAAATAGTGTCATTCCTTGAAAGATAAACGTCAGTTAAGTTTAACATTTGCTTTTGATTTTGAGCGTAAATCTAAATGTTGAAACAATTTGCTAGAAACTTTCGGATTTCGAAGGTGGGGAAGAAAATTGATGTGATCATAATGAAATTCAAAACATAAATGTAACATACAGATCAAGCATTTTGGGGATAATTTCTCACCAATAATTTTATGATTTTCAGGTTAATTTGAAGGACGTGAATAAAGCCAAGATGTACATACACTGGACTGTAAGTTGGCTTATTTCTGTTCATGATATAACTTAAATCAACATTAGGAATTAATACCCCATCAAAGCACTATTATATATTATTACATACATGCTACAATATTCTAAGTTGGTGATTCAGTGATCCTAGGAAAATTTTCAAACTGGTCAGGTACACACTAGGATATGGGATTTGAATCCCGCATTAATGGAAATCTCAATGCCTAATTAGTGTACACCACACAATAGGTCTCATTGATGTTCTAATGGGGATAGGTTAACGTATGGCTCAATCGGATTTAAGGGAACACTTGCGGTTCTTACCATCAAGGCCCCTCTTGTGTCGCCCCGTCGTACCCTTTTTGAATAAAAACAAAAATAAAAATAAATTGCATACATGCTTGTGAAATGAAGAGATCATCTCAAGTTTCAAGCTAATTATTCTTAGCATGCATGCACGTGTCAAATTGCTAATCAAGCTATATATGTGGTTGTAAGAGAGATGGAGGCCGAACAACTGGGTGCTACAATCTTGACTGTCCTGGTTTTGTGCAAGTAAACCATAAAGTCGCACTTGGTTCTGTCATAAATCCTGTTTCAACCTATGGTGCGAAGCAATACGAAATGAGGTTTCAAATATATAGGGTAAATTCTCTTTACATTTTTTTTGTGTAAATTCATTTTTCTGTTAGAGTAAATTGTCTTTACATATATCTCACTAAATTCCCCAACTTATCTGCTTCAGTCGTCTGATGGGCATTAATTGGTGGGTAAAAGTGCAAGATCAGGTACTTGGATATTGGCCTAGCTCCATCGTCCCAAATTTACAAAATGGTGCTACCGAAGTTAGTTGGGGTGGGCAAATTTATGACAAATGGCAAGATGATCGTCACACAACAACTCAAATGGGGAGTGGGCATTTTCCAAGTGAAGGCTATGGAAAAGCAAGTTATTTTCGCAATATTCAATACATGGATGTTAAAGGAAATTTCATTGACGTTGATTCAAAGGCTCTGGTACCATATGTAACAGAACGTTTGTGCTATGACGTAAAAGTAGCAAATGATAACAATGCAGGCTATAGAACCCATTTCTATTTTGGGGGTCCTGGGCTTTCAGTAAATTGTTATTAATTAAGGGAAGAAGAAAAATTGCTATTATTAGTACCAATATATAAATCACATATTCGAGGGATCAAAATGTATAATCCCATTTTGGCATTTTTGTATTTTCAATAATATCCTTAATTCACAAGTTCAAATCTGCTCGTTCAATAAGTTTTTGTACTTCTACCTAATTTTTAATGAAGTTGCCAAAGCTAGGTCAGAAGCATTATGTAAATTTGCTCTTTCCAGAAGCACCTAAATGTCCACGCTACAGTGACACCGAATTGTTCAAGATCAACTAGTTGAAAATTATGTAAATGTTGGACGAAAAATTAATGTGGCCATTAATTTTATATATATATATGTGTGTATCTTTGTCTTTAAAATGTGACGGTTAATTTCCTTTTGGTTACAAGTGGTTCTATTTCATACTTGAACAAGGGAAGTTTCTCGTATACACACTACTTTAAACGTGGCAAATTACAAGTTTGAAAGCCCATCAAACGGAACTCTCTAAAATTGATATGAGGTGTGGCTTTGATTCCCACTCAACTGTGGAAGTTTGCCTCTTGTGAAACCCCAAAAAGTTAATGTCATGATCCGCGGAAAATATTAACATGCATATGCTCATCAAAGTTATAATTGGAGCTCATTGAAATCACTTATAAAACTCAATATTTCATATTAAAGAATCAATGTAGGACTTAGCACTCATATGGTAACATAATGTATATCATTAGATTTATAAAAATAAAACACTGGATATAAAATAATTTATCTCCCTCCCTCTCTCTCTATATATATATACACATATACACGTGAGAGGGAAATGAAAATTCAAATTAATAATTTTCACCTCTTAAGGCGTGGTCGGTGATTTCCAATTGATTGAACTACTGCTTGAGAACAAGTAAAGATGATCTTTGTCTCATATGGGCTCGCCTATTTTAAAGATTTCCTAGGTAGTGCATTAAATGCATGACAAGAGCAAGTAGTTGAAGTTTAAAGATCTCTTGCAATAATCGGGTGTCTACATTATTTGCAATTGTGAGAGGGTTTTGATTGGCTCATCAGAGAAAAAACTAAGAATTTAACAAATCATATATAGGTTTTTGTTGCCTCAAAAACACCCTTAATTAAAGTACAAACAGTCGATCAGGAGCTCCGATTCATGCTAAATCCTAGCCATCTGACTTTACATTACGTCGTAAAAGAATTACAGACAGAAATGGATTCTGTGGTAGTTTCATCTAAATGAGCACAAATCTAAGTGCGAATTCAATTGAATTAGTCAATCGTCGGCCGGCATTGACTGGCTAGCTGAGCACAACCGACAGACATTTGGTAGGAATAACCGGCATGCCCACAAGCGACACTGGAAAAAAAACCAACACACAAAGACAGGATTAATTGCTCCTTAAAAATTAAAAGAAAAGTCTCTCTGCAACAAAAATGAGCTGAGTAAATTAATTGGTTGGTGTTCGACGAGGAAATATTTCAATTTAAAATCTACTCCAGACCATCAAATAATTGAATCAACGTCATCATTAATTAAAAAGCTCTTGAAATTCTTTATCAAAATCGGTTCTCCCCTTCTTCTTTTTTTTTCCTCGCCGGGAGCAGCATATAGAGAGGCCTAGACAATGAGAACTACAGGCGTTCCTTCAAGTCTGACTGAGCTGGCCATAGCCTGACCCAACCCCACCAAGGGCATCAATGGGAACCAAAGTGTCTAATGCTAATCAAGCATATGTACGTGGGGATTCTCTATTGCGAAAATTCGACCCCACGTCCTAGTATATGCCTAACAACTTTAGGGATTTCCTTGAACCATTGAACCACCACCCTTAATGGTAGACTTACTTATTGTAACTATTAACCACTGCTCTCCCATTATATATTAACAAGACTTATTTATTGTAAATTTTGATGTGATAATATGAGATTTTTTTTTTATTATTATTTGTACATTCCACACAAGAGAAGGGATAGGAGAATTCGGACTAGTGACTTTCTATACGTGAGGCGTGGTCCACAGCATGAGTTGTTATATTGTATATCTTGTAACTATTTGTCTCTTCTTTTTTTTTTTAATACAATTAAATAAAATAGTTTAATGTTATATGCAAATAGAAGGGCAACTAAAAACCTAATTTATATTTTATATTGTCCTTACTATGATATGAAGGGCAGGCAATATTTAATTAACATGACGTCCTTAAAATAAATAAATAAATAAATTGTGTAGTACTACCTCTCGATCTATAAAAAAGCCTTTGTCAAATTGCTTGAGAGTTGAGAGGATAATTAAGCAAAAGCAGTACGCTTGGCATTTCAGTGGTACCTAGTTTTGGGTCTCTTACTGCTTCATGCCTCATTGACGAACACCATTGCTGTTAGCCCAAACCATTACAGTACTGCTTCGCTCAACCGGAGCAGTTTTCCGGCAGGTTTCATTTTTGGGACGGCATCAGCGTCTTGTCAGGTACGTAAGTCCCAGTTTTCTATATATATATATATATATATATATATATACATGGTGATCATGATGTGTGTTGTTTAATTTGTAATAATATTCCAGTATAAAGGTGCAGCAAAAGAAGGTGGTAAAGGGCCATCTATATGGGACACTTTCACCCATAGATATCCAGGCACCTCTTTCATCTCTCTCTCTTCTCAAATTATTAAATAAAACGAAATGGGTAATTAATGATGGATTTCCGCCACAATCATGGGTGAATATATATTTGCTGTTTTTAGTTAACTAATGACCACAATTATTAGAGCAGAAATTAAACTCCCTTGTTTGCATCCTAAATACTATATTTTCCATTGAAATTACAGGTATGATGACGGATCATAGTAATGGAGATGTAGCTGTTGATCAATATCACCACTACAAGGTATATATGGTGTACCTAGTTCCCAACTGATTTTAAAGAGATATATAATATAAATTATTGATGATACAGGAAGATGTTCAGATTATGAAAGAAATGGGTTTAGATGCTTACAGATTCTCAATCTCATGGCCCCGAGTTTTACCAAGTAAGTTTCTCATTTACATCAATCTACTCTTTGTTTGAATTTTAATTAAATAATAAAATTAATTATTTTTACTAACTTAATTTTTTAAGATAAGATCAAAACAAATTAATGTCACAAGTCAAAACGGATGCTGGTGGGTTTATTCTTTCTTGGGAAAAGTACGGATTACCACCCCTGAAGTTTAGAGTGATTTTCAATTCAGCCACCGATGTTTAAAAATTCACAATGTACCCCCTCAAAGTTTCAAAATTTCTCAATGTTGGTACTCCGCCAATCAAACCGCCGTTGACCAGCGGAAAAGTGGTCACGTGCGTCTCACGTGACCACTGTAGCCTTCATGTTTCCCAAAATGCCCCCATCTCATTACTGTTCACTCCGAAACCCTGATCAACAGTGATTCCGGCGATACCCCGCCGGATTCCAGCGAGATCTGGCCGGAATCCAGCCAAAATCTGGCGAGCTTCTTTTTCTCTTTTTTTGTTTTTTTGTTTTTTTGTTTTGGTTTTTGTTTTTGATGAACAGATTTGTGGGCCGATTCGCGAATTACCGATGCGGTTTGGGTGATTTGGGGGCAATTCACCGACGCAACTTTGGGCAATTCACTGTCTCTCTCTCTCACTCGCTCTCCCTCTTACACTCATTGGCGATTTGGGTCACGCCGCTCGGTCATTCGCTCACTATCTCTCTGTCTCTCGCTCGCTCAGTCTCCCTCTCACACTCACTCTCGCTCACTCACAGTCTCCCTCTCTCTCTCTCGCTCACCGGAAACTTCCCCCAAGGCCGCGTATCTCTGCGGCAAACTTCCCCCAAGGCCGGCGCTGGATGCCCAAATTAGATTAGAGAGAAAAAAAAATCGCCGAATTTCCGTGAGATCTAGCCAGAATCCGGCGGGGTATTGCCGGAATCACTGTTGATTAGGGTTTCGAAGTGAACAGTAATGAGATGGGGGCATTTTGGGAAACATGAAGGCTACAATGGTCACGTGAGACGCATGTGACCACTTTTCTGCTGGTCAACAACGGTTTGATTGGCGGAGTACCGACATTGAGAAATTTTAGAACTTTGAGGGGGTATATTGTGAATTTTTAAGCATCGGTGGCCGAATTGAAAATCACCCCAAACTTCAGGGTGGTGATCCGTACTTTCCCCTTTTTTCTTTGTGACAGCTGAAAAGCTTTGCGAGGGTGTGGACAAGGAAGGAATTAAATACTATATATATAGTATATACAACAATCTAATATTCTTTGTTTGTGACAATTGGAAAGCTTTATGGGGGTGTGAACAAGGAAGGAATTAAATACTACAATGATCTCATCAATGAGCTCTTAGCCAAAGGTTATATATATTCAACTTATGGTATGCTCATATACATTTGGATATAGCTGAAGGGTTAGAAGTGCTAGGGGAAGGGTGGTTGACTGTTGCAGGTGATGTTGGAGATGGACTTTGTTCAAGTGAAGTGGTTGTAGTATTAGAGTTAGGTTCAACAAGTAAAAGACATTCAAATGGTAGTGAAACAAGGAGAAAAGAAGCATCACCTTGAGCATTGACCTTGGAAGGAAGTTGTGTAGTAGCATGATCCTTGGCAAGGAAAGAATCTTCATCAAAGATAACATGTTTAGACAAATAAGCTTGATTAGTTACAGGGTCCAAGCACTTATAGCTAGCAAAGTTATAACCTAGGAAGATGCAAGGTTTGGACCTATACTCTAACTTATGTTTACCATCATGTCTAAGAAGTGGGTAACACAAACAACCAAAGACTCTAAGCTTTTGGTAATCTGGATCACGTTTGTAGAGCTTTGAATAAGGAGACTGATTTTTCAAGACAGGTGTAGGTAACCTATTAATCACATAGACTGCTGTAAGAAAGGCATCAACCCAGTACCTATTGGATAGATGAGAGTGAGCTAAAAGGGTCAGTCCAGTCTCAAGGATATGTCTAAGTTTGCGTTCAACTAAGCCATTTTGTTGGGAAGTGTATGGGCAAGATTTTCTGTGCACAATTCCATTGCTAGAAAGAAAGGATTGAAACTGAATTGAGGTATACTCTCCTCCACCATCCGATTGGATTTGTTTGATTTTTGTGGAGAATTGATTTTCAACAAGAAGTTTGAATTTAATAAAGTTCTCAAATACTTCAGATTTACGATGTAGAGTATAAATCCAAGTGAATCTAGACCAATCATCAATAAACACCACATAATATTTAAAACCATTGATAGATTGCACAAGAGATGTCCAGATATCACTATGAATTAACTCAAGAGGTTGCAATGAGACATGAGTAGAAGCATGAAAAGGCTGTCTTTTGCTTTTGCCTAATTGGCATGAAGCACAAGAAGCGATTATTATTAATTATATTTGAAACAAGAATAGATTGTTCTTTGACAACTCGATCAACAATTTCTAAAGAAGGATGTCCTAACCTAAAATGCAACACTAAAGAGGTGGTCCTTATTCCTAAAAAAGTAGTAAATGTCTTGTTTTCTTTGCGAAGTTTCCTTCCAAGCTTGAAAGTATACAAACCATTTTCACTCCTCCCCTCCAAGAGTGTTGCATGGGTCAGCAGGTCCTTGACAAAGTAATGAGATAAAGTTAAAATAAAATAGCAAAAGCTATCCTTACAAAATTTTTGTATAGAAAGCAAGTTGATTGAGGCTTGTGGACAATGTAATATATTAGACATTTTAAAGGAAGAATGAGGTGAATGTAAAAGCGTTGAACCAGTATTTTCAATTTGAATTCCAATGTCATTGCCTATTACCACCTCCTCTTTCTGTTGAAAGGGTTGCTGAATTTGTAGGTTCTCCAACTAATTTGTAATGTGAGCATTGGCTCCACTGTTGGCCAGCCATTGCTGCTCCTCATAGGCAGAATTTGTGTGTGCTACCATGGCTGCCAGTTGTGTAGGTGGATTTCTTCCCTGAAAAGCATAATCTATACAGTGAAAGCAATCAATAGCAAGATGATTAATTCTACCACATATCTGGCAAGGTGCTCTTGAGCCACGGGAGAGCAGATTGTCATGCTGCATGGAGGCTTGATTGTTATTTTGCCTGGGGAAGGTGTTGTTTCCCTGTTGATTGTTTTGTATTGAGTTTCTTGGATAGTAGCCTTGAGGAGAGTTTCTATTATAGCCTCTATCATAGTTTTTGTTGTATTGAAAAGGTCCTCTGTTGAATTGGTGAGAATAAGGTTTGGGAGATGAATAGCCATTGTTTGGTCTAGGTGAAAAATTTCTTTGAGGGAATCTATTTGGCAGGGGTGTCTTGCCTTTGAATGTTTGGAACTAAGGAAGACCCTGGGCGGTGAGAGCAAAGGACGAGTGGTCAGTTGCTTGTTGTTGCTGTTGGTTGAGCATTAACTCATGGCTTAGGAGTTCATCTTGGAAGTCTTCAAAACTGATTTCATTGGCTCTGGTATGGAAAGAGAAAGTAGTAATAAAGTGGGTAAATGAGGAGTTCAAACCATGGAGAATTGACGTGATGATTTCTTCTTCAGGTATGGGGTTTCCTGCTGCACTGAGTTGGTCTGCTAGGTGTTTGGCCGACTGTAGGTAGTCAGCACATGATCTGGGACCTTAGGTAAGGCTCTGCAGTTGCTTCTTCAAGTTGGAGATACGAGATTTGGACTTTGAGGCAAATTTTGTAGCCAAAGCTATCCATGCTTGTTGAGAAGTGTTGAGACCATAAACAGTTGCTAAATTTTTTTCCGAAAGAGATCCTGTAATAACACTCAGTAGGTATTGATCTTTCTTGTTCCAGGTATGATATTCTGGATTAGGAGTAGCTTTTCCTTTATCATCAATGATTGTCTTTGAAGGGCTGGGTTCAGACCCATCAACAAAGCCCATTAATTTATGAGTACGTAGAATAGGATTGATTTGAGTTAACCAGTTGGTATAATTGCCGGAATCAAGTTTCAAGAGGGTGTTTTGAGTGGTTTTTGGTGGAACAAAGGATGTTGCTGCTGCCATTGAATAAGTTTGAAGATAAGTGTTTGAAGGTATGAGATTGGAATATGTGTTTGAAAAGATCTATGGTGTCGGCTGGTATGGCTCTGATACCATGAAAAACTTTGTATTTGTATATTCAAAGGTGGTAAATATTACAAGAGGTTAGTGTAGTATATATAATACTACAGCTAAACCTAATACACAAGTTAAACCTAATACAATCAAAAATCCTTTTACATTAAGGAGGGGGAAATCTTTTGCTTGTTGTCTAAGGTAGCCAGTAATTGAGTTTCTTTCCTTCCACAAATAGCTAGGGTTACTTGACATGCACTTAAAGGAGGTTGAGGGACATAGTGGGTCTTTCCATATTGGGTTTCAGCTTTCCTGCAGCTATATCCTTTAACAATCTATGGGTGTAACCGTGTAAGCATCCAATATGCTTGATCCTCTGCCACCTTCATGTGCTGCACCTTTATACTGGATTTCGAACACACGTGACACATTGGCACATATATATAGATGCATCATGCGATTTGCTTGACAGATTCTATGGACACTTGAATTAGAAAAAGTATTGTATTATATATATATATATGATACAAACATGGAGGAAATCCAAGCAGGACTTACCTGGTAAGATGTTGATGCCGTCCCGAAAATGAAACCCGTCGGAAAACTGCTCCGGTTGAGTGAAGCAGTACTGTGATGGCTTGGTGTAACAACAATGCTGTTATCAGTCAATGGGGCAAGAAAGAGCAGGAGGCCGAGGAGTAGTCGATTGCCTTGAAATGCCATAGCTGATTTTTTGCGTTGACCAACATGCTTCTTCCTGCATCAACTCCATAGAAGCTAATTACAATTACACCAAGAATTACTCACACAAACAAAGTCATACCACTTAATTGTTAAGCCAGTCGTCTCTCAAATATATAATATAATATCAAAAGTTGTACGATTGAGTACTAGGTATGTATATAGAGAGAGAGAGAATAAAAGGTTTGGCCTGACCATGCACGGTGAAAAATTACTGAAAATTATTAGTAGATCTCTAGCTGGTAAATGGTTTTGGCATAGCAAAGAATGGCGAAAAAATTACTGAAAATTATAACTAGATCTCTAGCTAGTTATAAATGGTTTTAGCATGGCAAAGGATAAAATTGATTGATGTGAAAGAATAAAAGTAAGAATGTTTGGTATAGAAAAATGAAAAAAAAAAAAAATTTATTTTATAGTAATTTTTTTATTTAAATAATAAAAAGTGATTGATGTAATGTAAAAAGTGAAAATATTGAAAAAATAAAAAAGTAGAGTTGTCATGCATTTGCCTTTGTCATGCCAAAACCATTTATCAAACGAACCCAAAGTTGGCAAACCTCCAACGCAGGGGCGGATCCACTTGGACGAATGCTTACAAGTTTTTTTAAAAAATATTTCATATGTTTTTTTTTCAAAAATTTTCCAACCTTTTAACCTAGCCCCCCCATTTTCTAGCCCAGCCCCTCCAAAAATTTGCAGCCCATAGCCCAGCCCAAAAAAAGAAAAAATTTAGTCAGATTTTTTTCTCTTTCCCGTCATTGCCGCATCCCCTTCTTCTTCTTCTTCTTCTTCTTCTTCTTCTTATTATTATTATTATTATTATTATTATTATTATTATTATTATTATTATTATTTTACTTTTTTTTTTTATTAGCCACATCCCCTTTTTCCTTTTGGGCCTTTTCATTTCTCTCAACTCTCTTCCCCCGCCCAAACGCCGTTTGACCAAAATCCCTAAATTCCCCAATCCCCACTCTGGCACTCTCCTCTTCTTCCCTGAATCCCTCAGTCACTTTCTCATCTCAGCCTCACACAGTCACACTCTCCTTAGCTCCCGCCGATTTCATTTAACGCCAGCGTCTCTCACTCTTTTGTCGCCGCCGGCTGTTGATCTTCCCAAACCCAAAGGTAATGTTCTTTTTATAGGCTTTTGTTTTGTTGCTTCACGGAATCACACTATCACAATACCAAGAATTCAAAGGCAAAACAAATTGTTTTGCACTTATATATATATATACATCTCTTTTGATTTTGTTCCTGTTTTTACCCAGGATTTTGAATCGTGAGAGGAGTTTTTCTTCTGAGTCTTCTTAGTTCTTGAAAACACTTCAGAATTCAGAAAGAAAGTAAGTTTGGCATTTTCTCACCTAGTTCGTGCTTGTGCTTGATTCCTCTGTTTTTTGAATATTCTTTTTTTTTTTTTTTTTCACGATTAACCGATTTTGACTGGTCTGAAAATTTGTTCATGTTAAATAATAATACATAATACATTGATTATAATCAAATAATTTATCAATTAATTATACTCAATTGTATTTGTTGGCTTTGTTACTTTAAAAAAAAAAAAATTGTATTTGTTGACTTTGTTGTAGATTGTCATTTGTCACTCTCTGTCTCTGTCTCTGTCAGACTTAATACATATATAAATTGTTGTTTTATGACTTTTATCAATTGTGAGTTATTCAAATTTTGTTTTTCTTGGTCTAATTAAAATAATATTGGCATTTTTAGGTGTTTTTATATATACTTGAGTTTGGGATTTTGTCAAGCATCAACAAGTTTCAGTAGATTATTGCCAATCTCAGGTATGTAACATATGTTAGCTATTATTGTTTGTGCTTTTTATTCATATATTTGTTGTTTTGTTAGATTAATAACTATTGAAAATATGCTAAATTGCTAATAATTTTATTATAATATCATTAGAGAGACTTAGAGTGATAAGTATTAAAACTAATAGATAATTAAATTTTTCAAGTTTTCGAAAAATCTTAGGTTGCATCATGAGCAAGTCAAAAACAATTGATGTTTTTTTTAAGAAAAATGATGATTCAAATTCTAAAATGTCTTCATCGGCATCTAATTCTCAAACTTTAGCTCTTGAATAAGAGTAAGAGCAACACCCTTCTAAGATGCCAAGAATTGAATCAGTTGACATTTCTACTTTACAACGTGACCCAGGGTTACGTCCTCCAATATGGGAATATTCTGTTAATCAACAGGATGAAATTAGACACATTTATCTTAAAGCTGATCTATATAGATGGGTTCCTTCTAGTAGTTCTGAATATCCTTTTTCGGACAATGAAAAAAATTGCCGAAGATTTCAATCGTCTTGGTATACAATGTTTGATTGGTTAGAATATTCTCCTGTAAAAGATGTTGCTTATTGTTTACCCTACTATATTTTCTCTAAAAAATCAACAAGTCGATTCGGAGCTTATGCATTTACTATTGAAGGATTTCGCAATTGGAAGAAAGTTAATGATGACATGCGTTGTGCTTTTTTGGGTCATGTGGGAAATGGGCCATGTTCACCTCATAATAATACTGTTAAATATTGTAACAGTTTGATGAATCAATCTGAACATATTGATAAGGTGATAGATAAGCAAACTTCAAAAGAAAAATTGAAAAATCGATTGCGATTGAAGACTTCAATCGATTGTGTTTGGTATTTAGCAGCTCAAGGATGTACTTTTAGAGGTCATGATGAAGGTCCCAATTCAAAAAATCGTGACAATTTTCTTGAATTGATAAAACTTGTGTCCACTTACAACAAGAATGTTGCTGATGTTGTTTTAGAAAATGCTTCAGGAAATGCAAAATATACTTCACATCATGTCCAAAAAGATATTTTACATGTCTTAGCAAAAATGGTACGAGATGCAATTGGTAATTCAAAATTTTGCATTATTGTTGATGAAGCACGAGATGAGTCCAAGAGAAAACAAATGACCATTATTTTAAGATTTGTTAACAAAGATGGTTTCATACAAGAACGCTTCTTTGATATTGTCCATGTTAAAGATACATCAGCATCGACTTTAAAAGATAGCATATCTTATGTTCTTTCTCAAAATGGTCTTAATATTCAAAGTATTCGTGGACAATGGTATGATGGTGCTAGTAATATGCGTAGAGAATGGAAAGGGTTGCAGGCATTATTTCTTAATGATTGTCCTTATGCATATTATGTTTATTGTTTTGCACATCGATTACAGTTAGCATTAATTGTTGCATCTCGGGAGGTTGTTTTTGTTTATGAGTTCTTCTCAAGTTTGAATTTTATTATCAATGTGGTTGGTGTTTCATGTAAACGTCACGATCAACTGTAAGATGCTCATGAAGTAGATATTGCACATTTGATAGCTATTGATGAACTTGAAACTAGAAAATGAGCTAACCAAATTGACACTTTAACACGAGCTAGTGATACTCGTTAGGATTCTTATTTTCATTCCATTTGTAGCGTACTAAGGATGTTTAATCCTACTTGTGTAATGCCCCCTCAAACTTTAGTTACTTTTGAAACACCTAATATTCAAAACTCTCACTTACATTTTGAACTTTCAAAATTCTCACTTACCCCATCCTATAAATTAGGCACAAAATTTTAAAAAAAGACCAAAATACCCTTGTTTTTCATTTTTTAAAAAAATAAAAAAAAAACATTTTGAAAGTTGACATTTTAAATAGTGAATTTTAAACGGTAACTTTTGTATAAAATTCCAACTTCTAGATATTTTTTTAATTTTTTTTTAAATAAAAAACAGGGGTATTTTGGTCTTTTTTAAAAAATTTGTGCCCTAATTTGTACGGATGGGGGTAAGTGAGAATTTTTGAAAGTTCAAGGTGGGTAAGTGAGAGTTTTTGAATATTAGGGGAATGTTTGCAAAAGTGGCTAAAGTTTGAGGGGGGTTAGTGAAATTATCCCTTGAAAATATTATAGAAGAAGGATCCAATTACTCTCAACGTGGGGATGCTAATGCCGCTTATACAATGATTACATCATTCAAATTTGCATTCATTCTACATTTAATGAGAGAAATCATGGGTACTACTGATTGTTTTTGTCAACATCTGCAACAAAAATCTCAAGACATATTAAGTGCTGTGCAGTTAATTTCTAATACAAAAACACTCCTCCAAAAAATGAGAAATGAAGATTGTGATAGTTTGCTTGAGGAAGTAATCTCTTTCTGTAATAAACATGAAATTGACATTCCAGATTTTGGTGCTTGTTATATTAAAGTCCGAGGTCGTCGTCAACAGTATCACATTACAGTAGAACATCATTATCATTTTGACATATTTAATGCTGCTATACACTGTCAATTGCAAGAGCTTGATAATAGATTTGGTAAAAGGACAATGGAACTATTGACACTTACTTCAGCTTTGGATCCAAGTGATAATTATAAATAATTTAATATTAATGATATATGTACTCTTGTGGATAAATACTATTCTCTTGATTTTTCTGACTAGGAGAAAATAACTTTGAAATTTTAGTTGAAATATTTTCAAGTTGATATGCTTAATCATCCGAAATTACAAAGATTGTCTTCCATTGCAGAATTATGTCGAGGATTGACAGAGACAAGAAAATCATATACATACTATCTTATTGACAGATTAATTCGTCTTGTTTTAACTCTTTCAGTGTCTACAGCAACTACTAAGCGAGCTTTCTTAGCTATGAAGATTGTTAAAACAAAACTTCGAAACAAAATGGAGGATAAATTTCTTGCGAATAATTTACTTGTCTACATTGAAAGAGAAAATTCTGAAAGCTTCAGTTCAAATTTGATACTTGATGATTTTGTTTCTTTAAAATCATGTCGAATGCAATTTTAGAAACTTTGTATTTTGTATTTTTCTTTATTTTTGTATTAGTACTTGTTAACTAAAATATCAATTTGACATATATTTATGAAGTCTCATAGATATGCTTTTTGTGATATACATCCAATGTTATAGTTTATATTTTTAATTGTATTTACAATATTATAATAAAAATATAATATATAAAGTGAAAAATATACATATCATTATATTTTATTATTTTCTTCACGCTCAAGCATGGAGATCCTCGATCTCGCCAACGCTTCCAACGCCTTCTAAACTCTTCCATTGAAAAAACGATGATGGTTGTTTCACTTTTGACGTGTCAATTTGGCACGTCAAAAAAATTGATTTTAATTTTTTTATAAATTATTTAAAAAAATACTTTTCTGACGTGCCAAACTTGACACGTCAGGAAATTCACTTTTAAAATTCTCGAGCCTGCGCGCGCTAGCTGTACGTGATTCTCCTCTTTCAAATTTAAATGGCCTCTTTCAGATATATATAGTATCCTATATATATATATATATATATCTGCACGCCCATTTATACATGCCGCCAGCTCCATCTTTTTTTTTTTTTTTTTATCTTTTTTCTTCTTCCTTTTTCTTCTCCTTCTCTTCTTCTCTCTAGCTCTCCCTCTCCGATCTGCACTACGCCCAGCTAGCTCCCTCGATCTTCTTTTATTTATTTTTATTTTTCTTTTTTCTTCTTCCTTTTCTTCTTCTTCTATTCTTCTCTCCTCCGCTCTCCTCTCTCTCAGATCTGCACGCCCATTATGCCGCCAGCTCCATCTTTTTTTTCTTTCTTTTTTTTCTTCTTCCTTTTTCTTCTCCTTCTCTTCTTCTTCTCTTTCTCCTTCTCCTATCTGCACGCCCAGCTAGCTCTGGCCCTCTTCTTTTTTTCTTTTTCTTTTTCTTTTCTTCTTCTTCTTCTTCTTCTCTCCTCCTCTCCCTCTCCTCTCTCAGAGCTGCACGCCCATTATGCCAGCTCCCTATTCTTTTCTTTTTTCTTCTTCTTCTCTGCCTCAGTGCCTCCCTCTCCCCTCTTCTTTTATTTCTGCTTGGCAAAAAATGCTTAGTTGAAGTTTCAGCTTTTTGTAAAAGCCCGTATAGAGCGGGTGGTCGAGGAGTTGCAGAGTAATTTCACTCAGAAGTTGCACCACATAGACTCCTTGTCCTTCAACAAATCTCCGCAGCAACTCTTCAACCTTAGGCTCCAACGCGAGGCTGTCAGAGTGAAGGACCTGGTTTCCCTCGTCATTTCCATGGACATTTTGGTCTCTTGTGGTTGTGGATCTTTCTGTTTAATCATATCCATGACACGTGTTCCGTTTTTCAGCATTTTATTTGCCTCTCTCTGCAGTGGCCCCCACCATGCCCATCTTAAAAAAAATAAACAGACCGTGGAGATTGATTTTTGAAAAAACAAAATTACAAAAACGGATAGGAAAAATGTTAGAATACAATAAACTATTTACATTTGGTTCATAAAAGTTTATGTGGCATTTCATAAAAATATTTTAAAATATTTTTATTGTGAAAAAATTAAAAAAGTAAAATAAATAATGGATGTCATATAGACTTTTATGGGCCAAATGTCGATAGTTTATTGCATTTTAACATATCCCAAACGGATATATTATCTACTAAGCTAAACGAAATTATTATTTCTTTAAAAAAAAAAACTATTTTGACGTATTGTTTTTTTGTCAAGTCAAAAAAATTTTTGACATGCCATTTTTGCACATCAGAAAAATATTTCTGACGTTACATTTTGCTACGTCAGAAAATTATGACGTTCTACCCACTAACACGTCAAAATATTTTTTTTCTGACCATTGCATTTCTCACCTGCCAAACACATCAAAATTTTTTTTGACATGTCAGATAGCCAAACACGTCAGAAAAAAATTATTTTTTTGTAGTGTAACTAGATCTCTAGTTATAAATGGTTTTGACATGACAAATGATAAAATTGATTGATATGAAAAAAAAAAGTAGGAATGTTTTTTTTTTTTTTTTTTTAAGTAAGAATATTTGATATAGAAAAATTAAAAAAAAAAATGTTTTGTAGTATTTTTTTTATTTAAATAATAATAAAGAGTGATTGATATAATATAAAAAATGAGAGAATGATGAAAAAATAAAAAAGTAGAGTTGACCTTTGCTTTTACCATGCGAAAACCATTTATGAAACGAACCCAAAGTTGGCAAACCTCCAACATCTCTCTAAACTCTTCCGCTTGAAAAACGACGGATGGCTACCCCCCACTTCTCTAAATAGTCGATGGTTTCATTATAGTCCTCTGGATTTCATGTTTTCATTATAGTCCGGGTGACCATAATGAAATCATGAAATCATTGTCCGAAGGACTATAATGAAACCATTGACAATTTAGAGAAGTGGGGAGCAGTCATCCGTCGTTTTGTGGAAGGTATGTCCCTTGGAAAGACCGTCTTTTTTCTTTGCTATGTATGACATTTACTTTTTATTTTAATCTTGGGCCCCGCCCTGCATTAAATTGTAAAAATGTTACAAAAAAATTAAAAATTCCTTCTAAAGTTTATGCATTTCGAAATTAATATGGTAATAATTTCATAATAAAAAGATTTTGATTACAATCAACCAATCTTAAACATTTTGATTACAACCAAATATATATAGTGTCGAATGTTTATCCATGAAAAAATGGATAATATAAAATGATTTATAAATTTAGTGCTTGATTTTAATAAACAATTTATATATTTTCTGGCTAAATGGATTATAATTTATTTAAATGACGGGATCATGTTCCCAACTTAACAGCTTTATTTATTTTTTTTTCCTTTTTTTATTTTATTAGCATCTGTTCTTCTCATTAAATTGTCCATATATGGAACTATGAGAATAATGCATGTGAAGTAATATTCGATCTACTATACGTCTTTTATTTTTCTAAAATACTATAGGGGACCTAACTTAATATTTTCTTGATAAAAAAAATTATATTCAAAATATGTATATATATATATTTTTGATATGGTAAAAAAAAAAAAAAAAACCTTAACAATTAAGAACTTTTCAATAACAAAAAAACAAAACAAAACAAAGAAAATAATCTGGCCGGGACGCACAGGAAAAAAGAAAATGCTCCGTTCTCTCTCATCCGGAAACATCCCCCAAGCTCGGCCGACATGGAGGGGGAAGCCGATCCCCCTCTTTTTTCTCTATTCCCATATTCCCCCCTTCCCCACCCTTCCTCGCCTTCTCAGAGGCCAAAATCGTCTCTTTGGAGACTCTTCTCCTCGGAGGCCTTATCTCTGTCCAAAAATGGCAACGGCTCATCCACCACCGCTATCCCTTGGACCATCTCCATCCTCAGCAGCTTTCAGTCTAGGTTTAGTTCCTTTCTTGGTATCTTTGGTTTTGATTTCTTAAATTTCAGATGAGGCCTCTTTCGCACTGCTCCACCTCCATCCTCCTCCTTGCCAGTCTTCTGGTTCCCTATCCGGTTCGTGGGCTCGAGCGTCTCGACTACTCCACTGTTGCTGATGTATAGAACCGTGAAGATCTCTTATAGAGGAGCAGCTTATTATCTGTAACGTTGTTATCTTATTTTCCTGTAACTTGTTTGTTTTAGCTTCTGTTAATCCCGATCCATTTAGGCTATGAACTCCTCATCCGTGTTGTTTCATTTAGGTTTCTCTTTGGAAACCTTCTATCCATTGTTACTGTGCATCAAGATCTCCATGGCTTTTATAAAAGGCTGTTTAGATGCTTATAGGAGTATTAGTACTCCCGTTGGTTTCGTCCATCAAACTGTGCGGTGGTAACGGTTTTTTGGGGCTGCATTTAGGGGTGGGCAAATTAATCGTTACCGATTAACCGACCGATTACCGACATTAACCGAGCCGATATAACCGTTACCGATAATTAACCGACCGGTAATCGGTTAAAAAATTTATACCGGTAACCTTATCGGTCGGTAATCGGTCGGTTACCGATAAATATTTTTAATTTTATACTTTTTACTCTTTTAATTTTTATTTTATAATATAAAAAAGATGTAATTGATCAATATAAAAAAAGATTCAATAAACATTTTTAGCCATATATATATTTAGGTCCCCAAAAGAGGTAAAACAACTAATTTTTAATAAGTTATTTTAGGCTTTAGTCAAATAAAAAGTATTTAAACTCTCAAAATAATTAATTTTTGGTCCAATTAGCAACTAGTAAAAAACTCAATAAAAAGTTAACAAAAACCGGTTAACCGATTAACCGGCTAGTTTAACCGATTACCGATATAACCGATTAACCGATAGCTTATCGGTCGGTAATCGGTCAAGAATCGGTTAACTGATATCTTATTGGTCAATAACCGATAACTCTATTAACCGGACCGATATGACCGATATCCAGCCCTAACTGCATTCATAGATGTTGTGCATCTTCACTTTCCTTAAGGAGTTTGTAGTCTTATTGGATTAGGCTAATTTGTCTAGGCTTTTTAGCTTCCTGTATCTTACTTATGTTTTAATGATAATCGATTTGTTTCAAAACAAAAAACAAAACAACACGTCTACACGTCTTCTACATAACGTATTAAAAAAAACAACTTTTCAATAACAATATAATTAACAAACATAGATGTTTTTTTTAACGAATAAAAAACACTCATATACCAACTTTTTATTAACATTTAAATTTTCCAAATATGCGTACATGCAATCACGGTGGAAGCTGCCTGAAGAAATTTGAATGAGCTCCTCCAGCTTCTCAAAATCCTTAATAAAAGACTCTAGAAGATTGACACCCTACAACAAGGACAAACCAATTGGCCATTTTCAAAATATGCGTCCATGCAATCACGGTGGAAGACGTGGCTGCATGAAGAAATTTGAATGAGCTACTCCAGGTTCTCAAAATCCTTAAAAAAAAAAATTACGACACTTGCTTTGCTTTCCATCGCAATAACACACCGGGTTCTTGCTTGACATGGGACACTCTGGGTCCGTTGGAGGCTTAGGGTCCGTCGGAGGATCAGGGTCCCTCGGAACATCAAGGACTGGAGGAGGCTTACGAACTCCAGTGCTGCGCTTAAGGAAAATGATCAATAATAAAACTAGAATCCCTATCATCGACCAAACGGACCCAAAGGAGATCTCAATGTTCGTGGAGTTGGACTTTGACTTGGACTTGGAGTTGGAGTTAGGTTGTTACATGAGTCTGAGTGTAGTGTGAAGTGGAGGGGAAGGGAAAATGAAGGGAGAAGAGTTTCCGTTGAACAGAGTTGCCGTGATGGAGGGGAGGGAAAATGATGGCAGAGTTGCCTGAAGTGGAGGGGGAGGGGAAGATAATGGGAGAGGAGTTTCCGACTGAATAGGAGTTTCCGACTGAATAGGAGTTGCCGGCAGAAAAGGAGTTGAAGGCGGAAAATTACTCATAGTGAAGTATGACCAGGAACTCTTTGGGCTAAAATCTCAGTGAAGTCTGGGATGGTTAATTCAAGCGAGTGTCTATTTGGACTCTTTATATAAGGGGCGAAGTTAATACTAATTTAGAGTTTGGGGATAAAAATAAAAATAAAAAATTGAGGGGGTGGGGAGGGTAAAATTATAATATACATTTTTTTATAAAAAAAGAAAGTACAAGAGTACTTTTTTTATTAAAAAAATTAGAGAAAACAAGCCCCCTAGGCCCTGAAAATTAGGGGCTGTGTTTGACAAACGCCTTCAAGGCATGATTTTCTGCCGTGCATGATTTTTTCTATGCAAGTCAAGAGTGTCAAGCTTGACTTGAAACCTGCAGGCTGCAGGCGTACTGTTTAGAGAAGCAGTCACAAGCATGCAAAAAAATCAATGTGATATATTTACTGAAATACCCTTCAACTTCAACAATTAACGAAGGCATAGAGAAAATGTGAGAACAAGGGTATTTTAGTAGACCAGAAAGTTGGTTTTTCACTTTTTCCACAAAAAAGCTGTAGGCCTCCGTAAAAATCGCCCCTTCAAAAATGCTCCTACAAGGACAAATGCCAACATGTATCCTCTTTCTCTCATTGCAGGGGCATTTTTGTCTTAATAAACAGTAAAAAAATATAAACAATAAAAAATCAAGCCCGAAGGCGTTTGTCAAACAAAGCCGGCATGTGGCACTGTCGGGTACCTTTTGGCTCTGTTTGCGGGGAGAACGGGGTGGAACGGGGTCTGGGGAACGGCACTGTAACTACAGTATTTTCACTGTAGCTGCAGTTGACTGTCAGGATAATGACAAATTTTTCCAAAAAAATTCAGCCTCTCCCTCACCTGCTGCACAAGCCACACAAGCTATTAGCCTTTAGGCTTTTTTGCCTACCCCATAACCCTTGCGACAAAACCAAGAAAAAGAAAAAAGAAAAAAAAAAATCTTTGGATAAAGATTGATACTTGAGAATTGAGAGTAAGAGAGGGACAATTGAGGGGAGGCCAATTTTTTTTTTTTCTTTAATTCTAAACATTTCACTCATTATAATTTATAATAATTAAATTTTTTTAGAAAAAAAAATTTATAACAATCAAAGTTTTTTTTAAGCGTTTAATTATATATGTTAAATCTACCGTTTTCAGAAAATTGATTTGTCATTTATTTTATTTTATTCTTATTTTTTCAAATTTGTTCAGTCTTTCACTCATTATAACATATAACAATTAAATATTTTCACAAAAAAAAAAGTTATAACAATTTAAACTTCTAAAAAAAAAAATCTATTTTAATAATTAAAGTTTATTTTAACGTTTAATTAAATATGTTAAATACATTGTATTAAAAAAACTGAATCGTCTATTTTAACAATTAAAGTTATATTTTATTATTTTAATTTTTAAAAATGAAAATTTATAACATTTATAAATTGAAAGTTATTATTTTTTTGTGATCAAATTTGTGGAGAAAGTTCAAGAAATGCAATTAAAATTTTATATTGATTAACTTTTTCTTGGTTTTGTCGCAAGGGTGATGGGGGTAGGCAAAAAAGCCTCTGGCTGTGTTTGACAAATGCCTTCAAGGCATGATTTTTTACTGTACATGATTTTTTACTGTGCAAATCAAGAGTGTCAAACTTGACTTGAAACCTGCAGGCTGCAGGCATACTGTTCAGAAAAGCAGTCACAAGCATGCAGAAAAATCAATGTAATATATTTACTGAAATACCCTTCAACTTCAACAGTTAACGAAGGCATAAAGAGAATGTGAGAACAAGGGTGTTTTAGTAAACCAGAAAGTTAGTTTTTCACTTTTTCCACAAAAAAGCTGCAGGCATCAGTAAAAATCGCCCCTTCCAAAAATGCCCCTACAAAGACAAATGCCAACATATATCCTCTTTCTCTCATTGCAGGGGCATTTTTGTCTCAATAAACAGTAAAAAAACATAAACAGTAAAAAAACAAAGCCCGAAGGCGTTTGTCAAACAAAGCCTAAAGGTTAATAGCATGTGCAGCTTGTGCAGCAGGTGAGGGAGAGGCTGAATTTTTTTGGAAAAATTTGTCATTATCCTAACAGTCAACTGCAGCTACAGTGAAAATACTGTAGTTACAGTGCCGTTCCCCAGACCCCGTTGGGACCGGGGATGGTGGTTGGGACCGGAAGCACCAGATTCCAAATATTCAACTAAATGCAACGCTAATGCCAGCAGTATACTATTTCCTTGGACCAGGCTTTTAAGTTTATAGTCTAAAAAAGTTAACCAAATTTATTAAGTTCTAATTTATGAATCATTTTTTAAGAGTGCGTTAATTTTTTATTTAAAAAATTAATTATTAAATTAATATAATTAATGATATTTAATTATATTAAAAGAGTTTTTTATGTATAAATAATTTTTAAATTAAGTATTATTAATATCAAAATCAAATAAAAAAACAAAGAGTAAATATATAATAACATATTGGGTCTGTCATCCAAAATTATAAAATGCTTAGACTTTTTTTTTTCGAGAATTTATTCCCTAACTATAAGAAAACTAGAATAAAATCTATGCCGTTAAACTTTTCGTAACGGCTATTAACGGACCAAAAACACACCGTTTTGATTGATTAAAATATTAATTTTTGAAAATTTAATTTTAAATTTTTTAATCTAAAAATTTTTAATTTTTTTTTTTAAAAAAAAAAAAAACCTGGTGACCGATTCACCCATATGGCCACCCCCAGTTAAAAAAAAAAAAAAAGGTGAAGGTGGCCACCCACAGGGGGTGGCTGGCCACCCTGTTGAAGAGAAAAAAAGTGAAAGAAGAAGAACAGTGGAGAATGCTAGACAACGAGACCATATACGAAGTTTCCAAGCAACTCTGCTGGGGCTGCATGGGAGAGTCCCTGCAATTATTGTTTGCACACAACATGGTCAGGGCGTACAAGTGGGAGCTGCCATTGATGTGGGATTCCGATCTCGAAAAGTGGGTGTTTCATTCTCTACTGTTCATTGATGTGGGATTCCAATCTTGAAATGTAGAAGAACAGTGGGTGTTTCATTCTCCACTGTTCTTCTTCTTCTTTCATTTTTTTTTTCTTTAACAGGGTGGCCAAAACCATAAACACATCTCCACTGTCGCACACGACCCGAGCACAGCCAATCCTTCTTGTATTCCGCCACACAATCTGCGTGTAGTGGCCGCACATTTGATCGGCTTGGCAGGTGTTTTTCAAGTACGTGTAATATTTCTCTTCATCAGCCCACGCACTAACGGCATCAACCGGAGTCCACGTGGAGCCGCTGCCCCAGTAGATGTTCTCTCCGAGCTTAAAATCGTATTCCGGGAAAGAATGCTCCGCTTTGCAGTCGAATTTTCTCTAGCCGGCCCACCATCTCGCATACTTTTCGAGATCGGAATCCCACATCAATGGCAGCTCCCATTTGTACGCCCTGACCATGTTGTGTGCAAACAAGAATTGCAAGGACTCTCCCATGCAGCCCTAGCAGAGTTGCTTGGAAACTTCGTATATGGTCTCGTTGTCTGGCATTCTCCACTGTTCTTCTTCTTTCTTTCATTTTTTTTTTCTTTAACAGGGTGACCGAGACCACCCCCTTAGGCCATTGGGGTGGCTCGGCCACCTTCACGTTTTTTTTTTCTTTAACTGGGGGTGGTCCGGCCACCCCCTTAGGCCATGGGGTGGCCCTAAGGGGTTGGCGAGCCACCCCTGTGGGTAGATCGGCTACCAAGTTGTTTTTTTGTTTTTTTTTTTAAGATTAACAAATTTAAAATTAAATTCTCAAAAATTAATATTTTAATCAATTAAAACGATGCATTTTGAGTCCAAAACGGTGCGTTTTGGGTCTGTTAATGGCCGTTACGAAAAGTTTAACGGCAAAGATTTTATTCTAGTTTTCTTACACCCAAGGAATAAATTTTTGAAAAAAAATCTAAGCATTTTAAAATTTTGGATGGCAGACCTAAGGTGTTATTATATATTTACCAACAAAAAAAAAAATACAAATCGAATTATTATGTATTATTATGTTTAATCACTTTAATATGTATATAATATAATATTATATGTTATAGTTGAATTAGATAAACTAAATGGTAGGATGTAAATAGAAACAAAATAGAAAAAAAATTTCATTGCATTATTAATAAAAAATAATAAAAAGCCAGTTAAAAAAAAAAAAAACTTAAGTTGCATGGGCTCAGTGGTTTAATAAAAAAAAAATAAAAAACCAATTTTTTAAGAGGTATAAAGATTATTAATCAAAAATGTCAGTGCATTATTTTATTTATTTTTTAAATATATGTGTATATTAATTATTGTATAGATTGTCGGATTTTTACTCAACATAATGATTAGGTATTTATTTTTTATTTCATTAGCAAAAATAATCTTCGTTAATAATATATATATATATGATTAGCATCTTACGAACAATTATAAAATTATTAATTGTTTGATACAACATGTGTTATATTTGATATTTGATTAAGGCCTATTCGCCTATGAGATTTTTTGTTTATTTATATGATTTACCTGAATTTTCCAATATTTTTTTCAAGTACTTTTTATATTTTTGAAAGTAAAAGAAGGCAAAAATTTATTTGATTATTATACAAAAATTGAACTTCCAAATACCTAAAAGACAAGTAAGATTGAATATAATGTGGGATGATTATTTCATTGCATTGTTGATGGAAAGAATTTTTATTATTTTGCTATGTACTTATTTTGAGGCTCATAATTATATGGGTTTTATAATTTGTATGAAATATAATAGCAATATTACTAATAATATTAATGATTCGTACTTAGTTTCTATTAATGCTTTGATAATCACAATCCAAGTTTTCTTTTCACTATTTTTTTTCTTTATATTTTTCATTTTAAACTATACGTATGCATATGGGAACACAAATTTTAACATGTTTTAATTTATATGGATTAAACTAATTAAAGTTAAAGGCATTATGATAGTAAACTTATACATTTATGCAATATTCTGTGTATGATTGTGTGTCATTATATTGACTAATATATTGACGTATAACTTTTAATATGTATTTTTATTTAAAAGTGAGTGAATTTTTTTTTTTTTTAATTTTTTACAACCTATAATGAAAAATTCGATAGAGATATGTTTAAATTTTGAAATTAAACTATAACAAAAAATCTTGCACATAATGTTTTCTATGACCAATGTATTTTTTCGAATGTTCATAATTTTAAATTTTATTTGTATTGTAATCTAATAAATACTACACCAACAATATTAGAGATTTTCTATAATTTTATATTAACATTTTGATTAAGCAAAATTCAAAATTTTCTCTTACAATTATAAAAAATAAATTTTATAATACTTATAAAAAATACGATTATAATATAATCATAAGAATTTTGCAGATTGTGCAAGTTATAAGCTAGTAATAATATAAGTACTTGGCATTGTATGATATAATAATATAATTACAAGTTGGTCCTATAATAATATCAGTATCTTGGCAGCTTCCTTTAAAATAAAGAAATGATCGTATCAAAAAAAAATAATAATAATAATAAATGAAGAGTTGAATCTCGAAAGATGAGAAAAAGCATCCGCGTTAGTCAAAGACAGAAGAAAATTCTTGGCAACTTCCACGTGGCAAACAGTAACTTTATTCAAAGTAGAAAATTATTTAGGATAAATAATTGAAGTATTAAGATTTTCACGACTCATCAACGTGAATAACATTATTATTATGTCAATTCAAAAAAAAAAAATTATTATTATGTCATGTGAAACTAGAAAGTTGATGATGGATGTACATACAGCCTACAGGGGTATGGTTTTACAACTAAAGGTTAAGGAACACCTCTTCTGTTGTGGGTGACAATTGGATTCAAAGTTGTGATGGAAATGAATTCATTTCCATTTCCATTTATAAAAATAATTATTGAATTTATAGGACTTTTATGAATTTATATGATTTTTATTATAAAAAACAATGAAAATTTTTATTTAGAAAAAAGAAAATTTTTGATTTTTTTTTTTAAAACCGAAATTTTTATTTAAAAAATTTATAACACAAAATCAAAACATAAACTTCTTCATATTTTACCATGTGGTAGAATTATAATTTGTGGATAACATCTTACACATTTAAATGGTCAAGCATAAAACAGTGTCATCATTCTTAAAATGAATCCGGCAACAACGTTTTGCAGTGAATTTTTTATTTTATTTTATTTTAATAATAACAATTATCGAGTAAAGGCCAAAGCTTGTGAAAGGAAAGGAAAAAGATAGAGCACAGTACTCGAGCAAAGGCCCATAGGATTCCTTCTAGGGCGGTGACTATGCCGCGTTCACGTTTTGCTTCAAAAACAGAGAAGCCGAAGCCACCCCAAAATTATTATTATTATTATTTTCGAAAAAATATATTTTTTAAAATTTTTAAATTTAAAAAAATAAAAAAAAATATTATATGACATATGACAACATTTGATTGGTGTTGACATGACGTTTCGTTAAGTTTTGGATGAAATTTTAACGAAAGTACCACTTTCATCTTTATCAAAACCACATGTAACTCATGTGATCCAAATGAAATCTTAGGGAACAAAAAATAAAGTACTAATACCCTATGGAGAAATTAAGTGTTTAACCCTTATGTAAATTCATTTTCCATTTTCATTTATGAAAATTAATTATTTAATTTATAGGACTTATACTTTTACTCATGTGAATTCATTTTCTATTTTTGAAAATAATTATAAAAGCTATAGGACTATATGTTAACATATACAATTTCTCAAAAACCTAAGACGGACTCTAATAAACCAAGCAAATTTAAGCCCAATGTCAATTTTGGGAGTGTTCTGAATTTCAGACAATTAGAAAGGGGCTAATTTGGACTCATACATTTAGTTTCATGAGTCCAAATTCATTGAAATTTTGTCCAACTTTTCTATTCCTGTGCCTCCTCCATCCCAAATTGGTTCGAACTACCACATTTCAAACACATAAATTAAATAAATAAATAAAGTATATTAAATTTTCATTGCTCATCAACCATATATAATAACATTATTATGTCATATGAAACTGAAAAAATGATCATAGATGTATTTACAGGCCGAACCCATCTAATTATTGTGATAGTGTAAAAGTGGCTGCTATGCACAAACTCGTTCAAAATCGAATGCTAAATATGTCCAACGCATCCTCATGTGGAACCCCATTAATTTGCCAGTTGCACCTAAAAGTACGCCATTTCCAAAATGGAAAACCCTGATACATAATTAAGTGGACAAATCAATGTATCTTAAGATAATTACTAAGATCTACTACTACACCTCCTACTATAGCATCAACAGTGGGCAGGTAGACCCAAAAACTGGAAATAGCGAGCGGTTAATCAAAAACAAAATTAACAAGCATGAAGGGAGGGCTTATTGAAAAATAGTTCCTCATATGTAGTGGGTAACAACTTAATTCCAAGGTGCAATCATTATCATCATCATTATCACCACGACGCCTCTTCATGATAGTTGAACATTCTGAACTTTCAATTTCTTCATCCAATACGCTATGATTAAATAGATACGCATGCCCTCCATGATTGCAAATCAGCTGAACTCCCCAACTTTTAATGAACATTGAACTCACTAAAAACCTAAATTGCATATTGTCATCTAGCATAAAAGAATCTAGAGTCAAGTACTCCAGCCATACATGATCCGTGCCCAGTAAATGAAAGTTTCTCTTTCTCTCAATTTCTTTACATCTATTGCTCATCGTAAAATCAGCAAGAGCATAGTCTCCGTTTGAGGGGATCCCAAGAATGGGTCCAATAACATCACACAATGCAATTCCAATGAAATTACGCGAATATTGGAGCCCATTAATATGTATTTCACATGAATTACCAAATGAACGCTACTTACTATGGCTGAACCAGTTTGGTATTAAACAAATATCATGAATTCTCATAACTATAACCCATAATTAAACCTAGGCACATACAAACATACAAAAGAGAGAGAGAGAGAGAGACATACCTTATTCAAAAAAGAATTAGCCACCTGATTAGGTATATTCACACACATGTTATAGCATTCGGACATCTCAACCCAATACAACTCTCGTAACTCGCATGTACTGAGTTGATATTCTTCTGATATTTCTGGAAATCTTTCCAATGAAACACATCCTTTATTTTTTTTGGATGAATAAGTACGTTTATTAACAACCCATAAAACACATCAACCCCTCATACAAGCCTAGAAAAACAGACTGAAAAACCTATACAGAGGCCATTTCAATCAGAAAAAACTCCAAGCAACACCAAGACCCATCTAAAACCAACCCTTACAGAGGACTAAACAAAATCCTCAAACAGAAACAGCAACGGAACAAAAAAGAAAAAAACCAAAAGGCAAACACCCTATCCCTTACAGGTCACATATAAAACCTGCAACAAACCCTTACAAAGGAACAAATAGTCCTCAAACTAGAAATCAAACCACAAAACCCTGCAGCAACCATCAACAAAGCAGAATTTCAGACAAGTTCCATAAGGAGCAGAGTAAAATATTCTCTCTAGTCCTTGGGAACTTTCCTTTCCCAGCAACTCTAGCTCGAACTTTCCACAAAACTTTCTTCAAAATCTGCTCCCCAGTGCTTGGATGGCCAGCATGCTTTAATTCATTTCTAGTGCTCCAAATGTTATAAACTGCAGAACCCAAAGCAAGTCTACACAGCAAGCTTTTCAGAGTGTTACACCTCCAAGAACTACATCCCAGCTGAAGAATATCCTCCCATATGATAGGGGGATTAACCGCTTTGAATCTAGTCATACAAAACTTCCAAATTCTACAACCAAAACTGCATTCAAAGAAACACATCCTTTAGCATATGCATATTCTATATTTGGTGGAAGTTCTGTAATTTCTTGGAAGTTGCTTACAATCCACCATTTCAAGTGACCTCAATTGAACACATCTTTTGATGCATGCAGGCAGATTGATAATATCACTTCTTGATAGATCCAACCGAACTAAACTGGAAAGCAATTTACCCATGGAAATTTGATTTTGATAGGCACGTACAATTACACAGATCCGAACTTTCCAATGCCGAAAGCCCAATTGACGAACAACTGTCATCAGAAATGCATGAATTCGCTGGAGGTGGTGTTGATAAGAATAATTATGTTTTTGAAGGAATTTTAGATTCCTTTGTTGGAAACTTAACAAGTTTTGAACAATTTCTGAGAGAGAGAAACTTTAGATGCTGCAACTGAAGAATGCTACTTGGGAGATGCATAAGGTTTTCACAATGGTTTAGATATAATTCAAAAAGCCCAGCGAAATATACAATAGATGAAGGCAGATCTTTTGTAACAGTGAAACTTAATATAATCCGTCTCAAGCATGCCATTTTACATTTAATTTTACATCAAGGTAAATCATTTTTAGAGATCTCAACTTGAGGCTTCTTGGCAAACTAATAAGGTTAGAGCATTTGGAAAATGATAGAATGGTAAGTTTATCAAGGAATCCAACAGAGTCATGGACCTTAACTAAACTTTTGCATCCATAAACATGTAATTATTCTAAATTTTTTATCCTTGAAATATCAGGGATTTCTGTTAGGAATTTACGGCTAGTGAATACCAAAATCCTCATATTTTGGAAATTTTGTAAAAAGAAAAAAAAAAAAAAGGAAAGGAAAGAGCATAAATTAGCTTTAAAAAAGTTTATAGTATAATTTAAAAGAAATAAATATATAAAAGAATAATTGTACCTTGAACACCAAGCATACTTGAAAAAGTCAGGAAAAAAACCATCAGGGTCAAGGCCTTACTGGCTTTCATGTGAAACAAAGTATCCCTTATTTCTTCTGCAGGAACCTCCTTCTCCAACAAAGTTGCCTTATCAACAGAAATAGCAACAGGAATAAGATGCCTAATTCAAGCTGCTTTTGCTTCATTGAATTGCATTTGATTAGTCATTAACAGCTTATTGTAAAAATTCTCTGCCACCAGCTTGATCTATTCAACATCATCCACTCTACTGCTATGCTCATCCTACAAATGAGTGATAGTATTCTTAGCATTCTAGACCTTAAAAGAGCGATGGAAGGAACTGTTATTCTGATCACCCAAATGCAGCCATTGATTCCTAGCGTTCTGGTTCAGGAAAGATTCCTCGGCCTTAGTCATAGAAACATAAGCATGAAGATACTCATTCTCCTTAAGCAAACTGTCAGCCCTACCAAGAGAAGCAATAAAATCTTTTTGAGCTAGATTAAAGTTATTAATTCTTTTCATCTGTTAGGGTGTGAAGAAAGTTGCAATGACCTGTTTGGTTTAAGCTCTGGTGTGCGAATTTTGCTTCAGGATCAGGTGCTGTCAAGCATGCAACAGAAGCTCAGAGCTGCACGCCCATTATGCCAGCTCCCTATTCTTTTCTTTTTTCTTCTTCTTCTCTACCTCAGTGCCTCCCTCTCCCCTCTTCTTTTATTTCTACTTGGCAAAAAATGCTTAGTTGAAGTTTCAGCTTTTTGTAAAAGCTCGTATAGGGCGGGTAGTCGAGGTAGGGGTGAAATTTAAAATTGTCTAACCGCATCCGCTAACCGTTAACCGCACTAACTGCTAACCGTTATCCGCATTAACCGCTAACCGCTTTGAAAGCGGTTAGTAAAAACCGCTAACCGCCTAGCGGTTAGTGGATTTTGAAAAACCGCCTAACCGCTAACCGTTAACTGCTAACCGCCTTTTTTAAAAATATAATATATATTAATATTATATATATATTTCATATAATACATAACAATATGTTATTGTAGCCTAGTAGTTATTGTGCACCTATTTTGAACAAGAGTCCCGATTTTGATTCCCCCACCTTTGACTTTTGTTTGGGTTTTATATTTTTATTATTTATATAATATAGAAGTGCAAAACGACGTAATTTTTCACTTCTATATATTCATTTCTTCCTAACCCATTTTGTTGTAATTTTATTTGTATATTATATGTTGTAGAAAATAACCAACAAGATTTTAGTATAATGGTCCAACATATAATGCTCACTTTAAACCAACAATTTTTAAGGCTAAAATGGCCATGAAAAAGGAAAAAAATGTTTAAAGTGAGCAAAATAAGGGTTTAAAGTGAGCCCAAAACTGGCCCAAAAAAAAAAAAAAAACTCAATAAAAAGCAGTTAGTAGAAAAATGGTTAACCGCATTAGGTTAACCGCTAACCGGGCGGTAACCGCTAGCGATTAGCAGATACGGTTAGTAGATTCTACTAACCGCCTAGGCGGTTAGCGGTTTTAGCCACTAACCGTTAATCGCAACCACTATTTCACCCATAAATCAAGGAGTTGCAGAGTAATTTCACTCAGAAGTTGCACCACATCGACTCCTTGTCCTTCAACAAATCTCCGGAGCAACTCTTCAACCTTAGGCTCCAACGCGACGCTGTCAGAGTGAAGGACCTGGTTTCCCTCGTCATTTCCATGGACATTTTGGTCTCTTGTGGATCTTTCTGTTTAATCATATCCATGACACGTGTTCCGTTTTTCAGCATTTTCTTTGCCTCTCTCTGCAGTGGCCCCCACCATGCCCATCTTAAAAAAAATAAACAGACCGTGGAGATTGATTTTTGAAAAAACAAAATTACAAAAACGGATAAGAAAAATACTAGAATGCAATAAACTATTTATATTTGGCTCATAATAGTTTATGTGGCATCCCATAAAAATATTTTAAAATATTTTTGTTGTGAAAAAACTAAAAAAGTAAAATAAATAAGGGATGCCACATAGACTTTTATGGGCCAAATGTGGATAGTTTATTGCATTTTAACATATCTCAAACGGATATATTATCTACTGAGCTAAACGAAATTATTTTTTAAGAAAAAAAAAACTATTTTGACGTATTGTTTTTTTGTCAAGTCAAAAAAATTTTTGACATGGCATTTTTGCACATCAAAAAAATATTTCTGACGTTACATTTTGCCATGTCAGAAAATTATGACGTTCCACCCACTAACACGTCAAAATTTTTTTTTTCTGACCATTGCATTTCTCACCTGCCAAACACATCAAAATTTTTTTTGACATGTCAGATAGCCAAACACGTCAAAAAAAAATTTATTTTTTTGTAGTGTAACTAGATCTCTAGTTATAAATGGTTTTGACATGATAAAGGATAAAATTGATTGATATGAAAGAAAAAAGTAGGAATGTGTGTTTTTTTTTTTTTTTTTTTTTTTTTAAAGTAAGAATATTTGATATAGAAAAATGAAAAAAAAAAAATTGTTTTGTAAAGAAGCCACTAATCGGCCCTTGGGGTGGATCGCCACCCTAAGGGCCAAACTTTTTTTTTTAATAAATGGGTGGCCACACTTTTTGGGCTGGCCGGCCACCCCTTGTATTTTTTTTAGTTTTTTTTTTTTTCTAACTTTTCTTTATTTTTATTTTGAATTAAATTTATTTTTAAAAAATAATAAAATAATGACAAGTGGACTAGCCGGCCACCTCAGCATTTATGAGAAAAATATGGACTTTTGATTGCATTCTAACAAGACCCTTAAGATAAAGCATTGGGATGGTGACGTGTGACAACTGACAAGGAAGCCGTACTAGCTTGGTTGCTGTCACTGTGGGGCCTGCGCTTGCATCTTAGATTAGACAGACTTTCTACTTTTATCTCCCCATACGTCAATTTGAGAATGAGATGCTCAAAATTAGAAATTGAATTGGTTTACGGTTTTCAAAACCGTAAACCATTTTCCGAAAATTAAAGAAGAATTTTCGGTCAAAGGGAAAATGTTTTCCGTTGACTATTATTTTATGTCTTAGTAAACACCGTAAAATACGGAAATCATTTTCCTGGAAACCATTTTACGTCGAAGTAAACGGAGCCTTAATTTTTTTTTTTTTTTTGTAATTTTCTAAATGAAAGAATTAAGGGAGAAAACTTTACCCACTCATAAAATATTAATATATATATATATATATATTTTAAAAAAAGTCCGTTTTGGGTTTGTGGGGGTGCTTGGTCATGTATTTTTATTAAATTATCAATTATCTCAAATTAAATAGTTAAATGGATATAAAAAGATAAATTTAATTATTTAATCAATAGTTTAATATTTTTCTTATGTGTAAATTCAAACTTTTTTTTAAGGGAATTTATATCAGATAGACATGGGCTGGAGGTCCAAAATTATTAAATCCTTAAGTGTTTTTTTTTTGACAAATAACAGCATGGGTACATCGACGCTTATCATAAAATCCTTCCGTCCAATTTTGTTAACTGCCGTTATCTTTTTTCAAAACGCACCGTTTTTTACCAATAAAATATTATTTTTTAAAAATTTAATTTTAAAAATAAAATATATTAAAATTTAAAAAAAAAAAAAAAGAAAAGAAAAAGAGGGTGGCTACACTCGGGGCGGCCGAACCACCCCATGTTTGGCGGGGTGGCCGAGCCACCCCTTTAAGTCTATGAAAAAAAGAGGGTGGCCAACCCCATAGGGGGTGGCCACCTCATGGGGTGGTTCACACCCCTGCATCGCCGATCCGGGGCGCCGAACCACCCCATGAGCCTAAGGGGTCATGAGCCACCCTTGTCTATGAAAAAAAGAGGGGTAATCCATTCTACAGGGGGTGGTCACACTTGGGCCATGGGGTGGTTCGCCACCCCTGCATCGCCCTTTTTTTTTTTTTTTTTTTTTTAAATTTTAATTTTAATATATTTTATTTTAAAATTAAATT
Organism: Carpinus viminea; assembly: GCA_013348765.1. NCBI lineage: Eukaryota > Viridiplantae > Streptophyta > Magnoliopsida > Fagales > Betulaceae > Carpinus > Carpinus viminea. The sequence continues at coordinate 52,747,939 of CP054668.1, read as the reverse complement.
TTAAAAATAATATTTTATTAGTAAAATTTTAAAAAAGGTAACGAATTAAGCTAACAAAATTGGACGGAAGGATTTTATGATAGGCGTCGATATACCCATGCTGTTATTTGTAAAAAAAAAACACTTAAGGATTTAATAATTTTGGACCTCCAACCCATGCCTATCTGATATAAATTCCCATTTTTTAATAAATGATGCTTAACACGTGGAATATTTAATTTAAATGTGATGAATTGATAAAGTCAAAATTTCATAACAAAACGTTTGACTTTGATATACCATGTTAAATCATTAGTTATCCTAAAATTTTAAAATAATAGAAGAAATTAATTTAATTATTTAATTAGATTTTTATTTTTATTTTTAAGTAATACTCGGTGCTGCATGCAGTGGTACCGTCGTTAGAGACGGCGATCATGGACACTGACCTCGGATTCCCGTACTTCACGGATATAGATAAGCTTTACAACGAAGGGGTTAACTTGCCTCCCCTTAAAAACCAAAACACACAGTTCCTCTGCAACCTGCTGCCCAGGCTGCTCAAGGCGATCAGTGATACACAAGAAAATGTGTTAAAGTTTGAGACACCAGAAACAATGGACAGTGAGATGACTTTGCCCTTAAATATATCATCGATCTCTTTATGCCTCCATCCATCTTCTCTCTAAACGGTAGTGTTTTTGCACACATATATACGCAGGAGACAAATTCTTCTGCTTTATAGGGATGCTGAATTTGGTGGGCAGACTCTTGCTGGTCTCAACCCCTACAGCATACGGTTGATCACGGTACGTATTTTTTGTGAATTTTTATATTTAAAAGAAAAAAGTGTGTGAAAATATATATATGCGTACGTGTGGATCAACTCTTACATAAAAGTACTATATATATATGTATGCACTTTCTCGATGCTGAAAATTTGTATGAAAATTATGCAGGAATGGCCATTGAAGAGTAAGCTTGACCCAAAGATCTATGGCCCGCCAGAATCAGCAATCACTACAGAAATGATTCAAAAAGAGATCGAAGGTATCATGACAGTCCGGGAGGTACGGGTTTAGTACGGGCAAGGTATCATGACACATAAATTTTGTGTCATTAATATGTAGGCCATACGTCAGAAGAAGTTATTCATTCTAGATTACCATGACCTATTGTTACCATATGTGAGCAAAGTAAGGGAGATTAAAGGGACAACTTACGGTGTTCTTCCTAACCCCAAGTGGCACCTTAAGGCCATTAGCCATTGAGTTGACTCGACCACCAATGGATGGGAAGCCTCGGAAAGAGGTTAGGATGCCTAGTTGGGATGCTACAGGTATCTGGCTATGGAGGCTTGCAAAAGCTCATGTTCTTGCCCATGACTCTGGTTATCACCAACTTGTTAGCCATTGGTACGTATGCATGCTCCAATTCACTCCTACTAGTACTAGTGTTAATCTATATATAGCTATTAATAGGGTAGTTGAATTTTCATCTGTTTTGCAGGCTAAGATAAGAACTCACTGTGCTACAGAAACCTTATATAATTGCGACAAATAGACAACTCAGTGCGGTGCATCCTATCTGTAGACTACTGCACCCTCATTTTTGGTACACTATGGAGATTAATGCTCTTGCTCGAGAAGCACTTATTAATGGAGGAGGGATCATTGAGACATCATTTTCACTTGGCAAGTACTCCATGGAGCTGAGTTCCGCTGCTTATGACCTGCAGTGGCAATTCAACTTGGAAGCATTACCAGCTGACTTAATTAACATGTGATTTCGTAACTAAACTTCGTATGAACAAGTTGTTAAATCACCACTTAAATATAATTAGTTAATTAATACTTTAGCATTTTACTTCACTTATGGTTTAAACTTCTCTTTAATAAGTGGTGCATGTTAGAGTATATGATAAAAATAGAAATCCTTATTATAAATGATGATTGACTTACCCCCAAAGGAAAATTATTTCTCTGTTTTCTTTTAATTTATTTTGCCACTCTCCTTACATTTCCATAGCTTTATGAATTTCTTCGGGATTTACACGTTGAGTATTTAATTGAAATTGAGTGAATTGATAGAGGCAAAGTTTCGAACTCAAGATATTGTCTCGAAATTAATACCCATATCTTATTCTCCATGAGAGGACCAATTTATGACCCAATATGTTCATTAACTTGTTGATTTTGCTACTTGCCAGGGGAATGGCTGTTGAAGATCCAACAGCTCCACATGGCCTAAAGCTCACAATTGAGGACTACCCATTTGCCAATGACGGCCTCCTCCTTTGGGACAATATCAAAGAGTGGGTGAGTGACTATGTCAACCACTATTACCCGAACCCAAGCCTCATAGAGCGTGATCAAGAGCTACAAGCATGGTGGACAGAGATCCAAACAAAAGGCCACGCCGACAAAAAAGATGAACCTTGGTGGCCGGTTCTCAAGACCCCAAAAGACCTCATTGAAATCATCACAACGATTGTATGGGTGACATTTGGACACCATGCAGCTGTGAACTTTGGACAATACACTTACGCAGGCTATTTCCCTAACCGGCCTACCATAGCTAGAACTATTATGCCCACCGAAGAGCCTTCTGAAGAATTTTGGAAAAACTTCTTGATGAAGCCGGAAGGTGAACTTTTACAATGCTTCCCCTCACAAATTCAAGCGACAAGAGTGATGGCTGTTTTGGACATCCTATCAAATTGTTAAAATAATAAATATGCGGAATATGAAGAATATGAAGAATAAGAGAAAGAGAAGAGAGAGCGGAAGCAAATGTAAGGACTACATTTCTTCTATTTTCTATATCCTTAAGATGATTACATAGACCTCAATATATAGTGAGGTTAAGAGTGATAGACAAGAAACCCTAAACTAATTAAGGTAGGAAATAAACCCTAATAGGAAAGACAATAATATAAAGAATACTATATGAAATATTATATTCTAACATCCCCCCTCAAACTCAAGGTGGAATATTCTGCAACCTTGAGTTTGAAATCTGAAATTATGATGACGGCGGTAGCGGAGGCGGGGAATGGTCCATAGATGGTGGAGACTGCCAAAGAAGATAGAGGCTGGCGAGTGGCCAACAACGGCGGTAGGTAGCTGCTGAATGCAGATTCAAATGAGCCGACAATGGACCAAACTCCAAAAGGGGCCGACGACGGGCCAAAATCCAAGAGGCCTGACAACGGGCTAAAATCCAAAAGGGCCGACAACGGGCCAAAATCCAAAAGAAATTCATGGGCCTCCAAAAGGGGCCGAATCAATATGGTGTGGGCAGATCCACCATAAGCCCGAGCTTTCTTGAAGCGCGATCCGTGTGATCCACGCAGAAAAGGATGTAGGACCTCAAGGGGCACAATCTAGTATGGCGCGACAAAGGTGCATCGCAGTAGGGATCCGTGTGCGCAGAACAAATGCAATAGTGGGTTGCGATCTGTGATCTAAGCGGTGGAACTATCGACGGCGACCGAGGAGATGGACGACAATGGCGAGATGGAACAGACAATCAAGTGGTCGGCTGCTCCGGAGTTGTTGGTCAGAGCGATTCGCCGGCCATGGTGGCCGGGAGCCCGGTGGTAAGGAGGACGTCTGTCAGATGTCCGCAGCAGCACGTGCAAGACAAGAAGAGAAATTGCAGAGATTGCTCGAGCTTGAAACTCCAATGACTGCGTGCTCGCCGGATATGGCGCGCACAATGGGTTTTCGATCGAGGGCTGCGATGGTGGACAGCTTGCATTGCCGACGATGGCGACAGCGGCGGCGTGGTAGATCCGTCTCGATTGATGGCTTGAATCGGTAGGCCCCGTATGGGTCAAGAATTGCTCAACGTGACTATATCGAAGGTGCTTGACAAAATGACTCATAGAGACATCAAGCAAGAACCCGTAAAATCGTGAATGTGAAAACAATCCGAAAAATAAAAGAAAATAAAATAAATTATAAAGAAAATGAAACAAAGGAATTAACCTAGAATCTAATAATTGGCGTTAGGCTATTAGCTCTGATACCATGTTAAAATAATAAATATGCGGAATATGAAGAATATGAAGAATAAGAGAAAGAGAAGAGAGAGCGGAAGCAAATGTAAGGACTACATTTCTTCTATTTTCTATATCCTTAAGATGATTACATAGACCTCAATATATAGTGAGGTTAAGAGTGATAGACAAGAAACCCTAAACTAATTAAGGTAGGAAATAAACCCTAATAGGAAAGACAATAATATAAAGAATACTATATGAAATATTATATTCTAACACAAATCATTCTCCGGACGAGGAGTATCTGGGGGACGGAATAGAGCCTGCATGGGCTGAAAAATCCGATCATTAAGGGGGCCTTTGAACGGTTTAATGGGAGGTTACTTGAGTTTGAAGGCACTATTGATGAGAGGAATGCAAACAGGGAGTTGAGGAACAGAAACGGAGCTGGGGTTGTGCCGAATGAGCTTTTGAAGCCATTTTCGAAACCTGGAGTGATTGGAAAGGGAGTTCCCTATAGCATATCCATTTGAAGTTGAAATGTGTATTTCGGGAAGGTAGATGATCATATGGCAAATTAGGATAAATAAGAACATGGAATATTGCTAGAAACTTCAATGGGATGAGCCAGATCGACCATCTTTTTTCTTTTCAATAGCAAGAATTGAATCCAAAAAGATTTTAGCCACAACGAAAACTTACAAAAACCATTAATTAATAGGACACCAAACAGCGATTGACATGGTCATTGGTCATGAAAAAGAAGACATCACAAGTGAGACAGAGATACTTAATTTTTAAAATTTCTGTTGCATAAAATTCAAGCCTCTTTTTTCTTCTAATGAATCCACATACGCACAAGTCATATTATTAACACTACAAGGGATTCAAACTCTTCGCAAATATTTCAATTCCATATAGTTGGTACAATATTACTTCAAATTAAAAAAAAATGGTGATTGTCTGATATATATATATATATATATATATATATATATATATATGATGAGAAGTAGTGTCCATTTCCTGTGCTATATCAACCAATCAAAAATAGCAAGCTAGCATATCCTTCTAAATGTAGTGCAGAACCTTTTTATGGTGGCCGGAAATGGACTCATGCGGTTGTACTGCTCAAGTCCACGTGATAAAAGTCCATTACCTGGACGTATCTTTCAACAATGGGATCGGTGAAACTGGAGCAGTGTGGTTCACAGATTTTCCTTGTCATGATTATGTGAGGTTATGTATGATTCGATTGGAGATTTTGGTTCCTTTATCACCTTTAGGCCGATTTGAAGGGAACGGTCGAAGCTACACCCAAATGGCAAGGGGTGGTTTGGGCCGACTTTGAAGTGGCCACTACCTAAAGCCACGGCCAGTTGAGGTAGCCGAGTCACCCCCATTGATCAGAGGAGTTGTTCGGCTTCCTCCAGACCGATCATATATAGCTTGATCATCCCTTAATTTTTTTTTTTCTTTCTCTTTTGTAAAATTTTTAAATAATACGTAGTAATGTAACATATGAGACACGTGGTAGTAATTAATGGTATGATGTTGTGTGCCATTTAGTTTTTGGACTAAAAGTACGTATATACAAATATGCACCAACTACGTTTAAAAGATCCACACACATATATATATATATCATTTGTGTCACTTTTATAAACCAAATTTATTATTTGATTCCGAGACAAACCACGTGTACTAAAATATATTTAAGCCTATTTTATTCTATTTTAATTAAGTACTGCATTACCTTGACAAAAACACTTTATCTGGCCCTCATGTTTAATTGTATATACCACGGCACCCCTCAATATCTTCATTTATTTATTTTTGCTATTGAACATATTCGTTTGAGTGTTAGGGGTAGTACAATTTTAACTATTTTTTTTTTAAATAAAATAACGTGAAATAGCTAAACAAAAAATTTAATTTATTATTTTAATTAGTTAATAAGTGACTTGCCAATCATTAACTCTTAATTATTTCACTAATTATAAATTATAAGGTCAATTTATAAGAAAAGATCGGTCAATGTATATATATATGATGGAATGTGTATGTATCAATATTGTTAATTAAAAACGCCCTCAAAGGCCGAATAGCTCAATCGCCTGAAGACTATGCCTCATAAACTTCCCTCCATATGTGAACATGCCAAAAAACACAAAAATATTGTTAAAGACGTGTTTGTTTAACTTAATTTATAAATGCCGTTGTCTTTGGGAACTCTATTAATTGCCGTACTAGTACAAGGGAAGGGACCTAAGTTACCTAACTAATGGTTTAGGGTAGTACTAGTATAGTTGGGAGTAAGAGCAATCATGGATCCAGATGAATGAAAACAATTGGATCCTTTTCCTATCTTTGTCACCTTTCCCCCCTTCATTTATCATGTGAAATAATTCTCTTACATTCAACCAAATAAGCCTAGGTAAGCTAGTACGTACATGAGGGGTGGGAGAAATATCGGTGCTTAGGCACCACAAATAATATATTCGGTTCTCAGAGTATATATCCAAGAGCAATAAAATCTGAGACACCCTTTTCTCTGTCTCTAGCTTACTCTTATCATTATTCAGCCATCTAAGCCCCACGAAAATGTTGAAGCCTGGAGTTCACCACCAGTCTCACACTTCCAAAACCCTCTTCCTATATTTACACAAGGGGCCATTCGTCCATGGCATTAATGGCGGCACTGCTTCTTCGCTTTCAATATTCTGGTCAAAATCCTCATTCCAGAAAAAAATTCGCCTAGATCGTCTCCGAACCACTCCTGACGGCCAAGGGGTGGCTTCAGCCAACCCAACCCGGTGGTCTGGGGTGACCGAAGCCACCCCTAGCCTCTAACAGTGGTGGCCAACCACCACCAAAAAATGTAAAAAAAAATTTAATTTTTTATTATTATTTTGATTTTGATTTATTTTTTAATTATAAATATTTTTTTAATAATTATTTACTAGTTGAGTAATCTGGACCATTGGATGAAAAGCAACGCCCAAATTAAGAATTCTAGGCCCTAGAATTCCCTAGGAATTTGAGGAAATCCAGATCCTAGTTGTATTGTGTAATCTTGTGGCTCCCTTTGGGATCCTGAGAAGGGTCCTTTTTTTCTCGAATAAAGTTGAGTTTTGTTTAATACATTCTTTTTCATTAAAAAACAAAGTTTATGTTAAAAATCAAGTATATTTGAAGCTTAAGCTTGTATTATAAGTACCAGTGATTAATTAGCATCATATCAAAGGCTTGAATTATAACTTTGACTCTACAATTTCTCTCCCATTTTTAATTAAATATTCAATGTATGGAGTTTTATTTGTTGAAAGAGAATTTAAACTCACATGTAGGTGAAAGGAGAGATAAAATATTAATTTAACTATTTCATATTAATTTAAACTTTCAAGATAAATTATGATTTAACAACAAAAACTTAAAAGAATTTCTTTGAAAGTGCCTCGATCAACTAAGGTTTCAAATACTTATTATACTTCTTTTTTTCTTTTAAAAAATAATAATTATAATTTGATTACCAAGGATGTAATGGCGTTTAAGAAGTTCCCAACAACAAATCATCGATCAAAATGATCAGCTAGCACTTATTTTTGAAAGACTTTTAATTCTAGCTACCTGTTCCTTTCTTTTGAAAGCCAAGTAGAACTTTATATATAGCTATTAAAATGAAAAAGGAAACTTGGCAAAATATAATAAACCCCCATATAAGGTACAAACTAGCTAGCATTATTGCTTTTTGAGTTCACATGTATGAGAGAGAGAGAGAGAGAGAGAGGGAGAGAGAGTACGTATCAATTAAATTTGGATCACAAGCAATATGATGGAGAGGCTTGAATGAGAGAGCATCTCCATTAGTCCTACGCTATGGTCCCATAACGTACGTTGGAAAGGCATGCATGTGTTGTCAGTGATCGAGTTTGGTCCCAACTCCCGACAAAGAAATTAAACATGATTTTTGTGTGGATGTGTTGTAATTTCTGTTCCTTGGTGTTGTTATCATATGTTGCCGTCCTTGCATGTGTGGCCCCGGCCGGTTGTTGTCTGCTAGCTCCAGCTTAGATGTCATGTTGATGTTGTTTTCCCTCCGTTTGAGGGATTAATTGTAGGGTGCAGAAAAAGACAATAGAAAGATAATTGTAGGATGTTGTTTTCCCTGCAGTTTGTTAATTGATAGCTGCTTTTGTGTTATCCTTGTATTCTTTGCTTCTTCTTTTAATCAAACAAGAATAATTAAGATTGAAGATAGATTAATTTTTCGCTTATGTGTGAACATAAAACTCTTCTTTAACAAATGAGGTCTAACACGTAATAAAAAAAAAAAAATTGTTAATATTTAATTAATATTTTAACATTATCGGTGTATCTTTTTGAAGAGACGGGATTAGAGAAGGATACAATTCAAGCATATGCTCATAAGGCGGGCAAGGGAGATGAGGGGGTAAAGTACGAGACCAGTTTTGAAGTTCCAATTGATTTTGGGGAGGTTGGTGCTGTGCTGGTTGAAAATGAGCACCACAGAGAGATGTTTCTTGAGGATATAGTCATCAATGGGTTCCCTCATGGCCCTGTAAATGTCACATGTCGCTCATGGGTTCACTCAAAGTTCGACAATCCTTCAAAAAGGGTATTTTTCGCCAACAAGGTGAGTCTCCTAGCTAGCTTCAAAGCTAGCATATATGCATGATATTATATGTATATATATATATGCCTGTGGCTATATCTTAAGAGAAATAGCTCTACAAATCAACACATCTTTTGAATGGAACAATCATACTCACAAACACCAAGTGGGTTGAGGAGGCTAAGAGAAGAAGACCTCGAAAATTTGTGAGGGAATGGTGAAGGAGAGTGCAAGAGCTTTGAGAGGATATACGATTATGATGTCTACAATGATCTTGGAGATCCTGACAAGAGCCTCAAACTTCAAAGACTGGTACTCGGTGGCAAAGAGCTCCCCTATCCTAGACGTTGTAGGATGGGGTGCCCTCGTTGTGACTCAGGTGTCGAAATAGAGGCTATAATTTTTACCACAAATTCTTTATAAATTGAAATGATAGTACATAATTGATAAAATGATTAAATAAAAAAATTTGACTTATTAATTTTATTAGTTAGTGATTGACTAATCAACCATATACTTTTAAGCATTTTTATCAATTATAAACTGTCACATCAGTTTGTAAGAGAATTATTGTAAAAATTGTAGTACTCCAAAGCATTTTCTATTTATTTATTTTTAATGTTAAACATGCATAATATCCTGTTCGTTTCTGATTCCTCAATAACTTACCAAAATTATGGAGATTCCTCAATATTTCATAGAGATATTTAGAATTTGTGTTTCTCTCTGTTTGAAAGCCTGACAATGACATATCCAGTTTTGGATAAGCAAGTGTATGCTTAACGACATGCTCCATTTTGTACTTATGTGGACTTCACATAAGTTAATGGTGTACTCCATAAATCTAATAGTTGATCTATTAAATTTGTAGAAAAATATAGTAGAAATATTGGCAAATTATTAACACCAATCATTTATCGAGAGAGAATAATGGCCATATATGGAAAGTTGGAGGAGAATAGGAGATACACAAAATAAAAGGCAAAAATATACCATACATAGGAACAATGAATGATTGGGCATGCATGTTTGCTGACTGGGTCCTTTGTCTCCATGTTTTATGAAAGAGAAATACTAGTGTTCTCTGATCCAACGTGGATATTATTTTCAAAAAAAGTCAAAAAAAACTTACTACATTGGTCCCTCATATTTCTTTTAAAAACCAATATCTACATAAGATCAGGAGAACATCAAGAGAAATTGTAGCATTTCTCTTTATGCAATCAAAGACAATAAAACAAGTAAAAAAATGTCATTCAAAAGTGTTGGCCTGTATGCATGTTAACATGTTTTGATATGTGATTAGAGCGTGTTAAATCTTTTTCTATTGATTAACATGAACCAATAAGTTGGCTTGGTAAATATATATGCATACATATTATAAGTTAAATATTGGTTTTGATGATTGAACAACAAAAAGCATGCATGGACGCAGATCCACGATCGGAGAAAAGAAGTAACGGTTTTATGTTCCTCGATGAATGCTTCTGAGATAAAGCCGACATTTTCAGCGAAGACAAGTGTATTCAAGTATGAGTATTGGTGCGCCTCTCTTGAACGGTGATGGCGGACAGAGATATTGGGTACCCCTACTTCACCGCCATTGACTCCCTTTTCACTGAAGGACTCAACTTGCCCTCTGAAGAAAACCAAGAAGGCTTCCTCAGAGCCGTCATGCCCAAGCTTGTCAAAACGATTTCTGACACAGGAGGAGATGTTTTGCGCTTTGAGACCCCCGAAACAATGAACAGTGAGAAAATTAGACCACAACATATATATATATATATATATATATATATATATAATCTACATGGTTTTTGGAATTGCAGGGGACAAAATATTTATGAGTTAATAGTTAGGTTCTAATGCTTTAAAACTTATTTTTGGATTCAAAACTAAAACCTAACTATTAACTCATATAATCTACTGTTAAATCTTAATGGAGAATGCCAAAAACCCAAAATAATCTCAAATTTAAAAAATTAATATAAAGAGAAGAAGTTATTGCTTGGCTGACCAGCACGTTAATTATTTAATTAGGATAATTTTGTATTTTTATATGTTTTACAGGAGTAGAAGGGACATTTGACCTATTTATAGTTTGATTTAACCATAAATCTTAACCGTATGGGTGATATTGAAAATTGTTAAAAGTGAGAATTTGACATTGCAACTTTTTAAAGATATAGTTGCAAAAGTGTAAAAACTTGAGGGACCAAATCAGGAGCAAGTGAATTTCCCCTTAATTTTTTTTCTTCTTTCTCTACAGTACTACAGATGCTTTAAAGTAATTAACTTGCATAAAATTTATGCAGGAATGACCATTAAAGAGTAAACTTGACCCAGAGATCTACGGTCCACCAGAATCAGCAATCACAACAGAAATGATTGAGGAAGAAATTGAAGGTCTAATGAGTGTTGATAAGGTCAGCAAAATGGAGATTGATCATCATATAAATTAATTTGATGCATGTAGGAATTGAAGTAATGCCCATCATGACTCAATTATTATGTCGTATTAATGCATGCATGAATGCAGGCCATACAACAAAAGAAGTTGTTCATGCTAGATTACCATGACATGTTGTTACCATTCGTCGAAAATGTAAGAAGGCTTGAAGGCACTACGCTTTATGGTTCAAGGACACTATTCTTCTTAACCAAAGATGGCACGTTGAGGCCTCTGGCTATAGAACTCACTGCCCGCCAATGGATGGAAAGCAGCAGTGGAAACAAGTTTTTAGACCTTCTTGGCATTCAACATGCATCTGGCTTTGGAGGCTTGCCAAAGCTCATGTACTTGCCCATGACTCTGGCTATCACCAACTCGTTAGTCACTAGTACGTACGTGCCACTTTGCTATAGAGCCAATAATTTTAAGTACAATTTGTAAATTGAACATGAAATCAGTAGGTTTGGGTTAAAGGGTATGACCCATTTAACTAAATGAATCAACTTATATATATAGTATTATATATACACATGTTTTGATACGACCCAAACTTGACATGGGAACACGAACTGAGCATCTTATTTTATATTTGGGTGGGCTTTAATTTGACATATTTTTATTAATTAACATGGGAAATTGTGTGGTCTCTTTAACAGGCTAAGAACTCATTGTGTAACTGAGCCTTATGTAATTGCGACCAATAGGCAACTGAGTATGATGCATCCAATCTATAGACTGTTGCACCCTCACTTTCGTTACACCATCGAGATCAACGCTTTTGCTCGGGAGGCACTTATCAATGCAGATGGAACCATTGAGACCGCATTCACACCTGCAAAATATTCCGTGGAACTCTGCTCTGTTGCCTACGGTCTCTGGTGGCGGTTTGACCACCAAGCATTGCTTGTTGATCTAGTTAGCAGGTAATTTAATAGCCAGCTTTTCATAAAATCTACACAATCTTTTGGGTATTTTGTTAAGTTTTCATAAACTACCCCTGGTTTTGCTACTCTTTTTTCCCTAATTACTTTGCAACATGTTGCAATTAAATGACCACTTGGATAAGTGGTGATTTCATATGTTATTAGGAGCTACTAGTTAATGCTGATTTTCAATTCCTAATGGTTTTATGGATTTTAATTTTAATTTTCTTCATTTTTTTCTCTTATCGTTCTCTCTTTGATTTTCATATGGTACTTGAGAGCAAAATGATCTCTCAAATTTTCTTGCTTACCGTGATTATGATTCGACGGTGCTCATTCTCTTTTGGGGTAAAAAAGTCTACCCAACATTGCTATTTCGTCTAGTTTGTTTTCTTGAGAGCTAGAGGCTGTTTCTTAAAAAAAGAAAGAAAAAGAAAATAGTCTTCAGTGGGGTATGTAGCTTTGATACCATGTTAAATCAGGTCTTGTCTTAAAAGTTTAAGCTTGAAAGAATGAGTAAATTTAATCATTTAATTAATACTACCATAACTTATCATTGTGTCCAAACTAACTACCATATCAATTGTTTTTGCAATTGTGTAGGGGAATGGTTGTTGAAGATGCTACTGCTCCTCATGGACTAAAGCTAACAATTAAAGACTACCCTTGCTAATGATGGTCTGATCCTTTGGGATACCATCAAATTATGGGTCACTGATTATGTTAAGCACTACTACCCGAACCCTAGCCTTGTAGAGTCTGATCAAGAGCTCCAAGCATGGTGGACAGAAATTCGAACGGTCGGCCATGCTAACAAGAAGGACGAACCGTGGTGGCCGGTCCTCAAAACCCCTGAAGACCTAATTGGCATCATCACAACAATCATATGGGTCACTTCTAGTCACCATGCAGCCGTGAACTTTGGACAATACACTTACGGGGGTTATTTTCCTAACCGACCTACCATTTCTAGAACCAAGATGCCCACAGAAGATCCTACTAAAGAAGAATGGAAAAAGTTCATGAAAAAACCTAAACTTGCACTCTTGAAATGTTTCCCTTCACAACTTCAAGCAACAAGAATAATGGCTATTTTGGACATATTGTCTAATCATTCACCGGATGAGGAGTACCTTGGAGAGTAGGGGTGAAATAGCGGTTGCGGTTAGCGTTTAGTGGCTAAAACCGCTAACCGCTAACCGCCTAGGTGGTTAGTAGATTCTACTAACCGCATCCGCTAACCGCCCGGTTAGCGGTTAACCGGATACGGTTAACCGCTTTTCTATTAACTGCTTTTTATTGGGTTTTTTTATTTTGGACCGGTTTTAGGCTCACTTTAAACCCTTGTTTTACTCACTTTAAACATTTTTTTTTTCTTTTTTCATGGCCATTTTAGCATTAAAAATTGTTGGTTTAAAGTGAGCATTATATGTTGGATCATTATATCAAAATCTTGTTGGTCACATTCTACAACATATAACATACGAATAAAATTACAATAAAATTATCGTTTTGGGTTAGGAAGAATGAATATATAGAAGTGCAAAACTACGCTGCTTTTGCACTTCTATATTATATAAATAATAAAAGTATAAAATCCAAACAAAAGTCAAAGGTGGTGGGAATTGAAATCAGAACTCTTGAATAAAAGAGGCGCACAATAATCACTAGATTACAATAACTTATTGTTATTTATTATATGAAATATATATATAATATAAATATATATTATATTTTTTAAAAAATGCGGTTAGCGGTTAGGCGGTTTTCTAAAATCCACTAACCGCTAACCGCCTAGGCGGTTAGCGGTTTTTACTAACTGCTTTCAAAGCGGTTAGCGGTTAGTGCGGATAGCGGTTAGCGGTTAGTACGGTTAGCGGTTAGCGGTTAGTACAGTTAGCGGTTAGTACGGTTAGGCGGTTTTAAATTTCACCCCTATTGGAGAGAAGATGGAGCCCTCATGGGCTGAAGATCCGGCCATAAAGATGGATTTTGAACGGTTTAATGGGAGATTGAAGGAGCTTGAACGGATTATTGATGAAAGGAATGGAAACAATGATTTCAAGAATAGAGTAGGAGCTGGGATTGTGCCATATGAGCTTTTGAAGCCATTTTCGCCACTAGGGGTGACCGGAAAAGGAGTTCCATATAGCATCTCCATTTGAATTTGAAATGTGTTTTTATAGTTTCAAACTCATGAGTGGTGCCCAATGAGGAAAACAAAATTGAACGAATGCTTCCATACCTTAAAAATATTCAAATGCTTAAACCTCAATGGTGATCATTGTCGTGTGTGTCTAGGGAAGGTTCAAAACTAAGATCTATCATAATCCAACACCTTGCTTGTCACTTGTTGTTTGGAATAATGCTCTCTAAAATCTAATTAATTTGTTGACATGCATTTCTTAATTTTAGTAAACATTGTTTTACTATTTGAGATTTATTTTGGGTATAATGTTAATTATTCATTTGATGAATATAGTCTAGTATGGTTAATGTGTAGATTATAACTTTAATTGACAAATGAGTAAAATCATTGTTGATTGAATCTCAACATGTTGGGTGATTACATTGAATCCATTAGGAACACTTACTTTCAAGACTGAATCCATAATTTTGTTCTTTTGAGTTAGATTTGATAGACCTATTGGCAAATTATTCAAATTCCAAGCATGGTGCTGATATAATTTACTGCTCCCCGGTAAACCGGGCTAGAATACTTGCAAAGACAAAACAAAATAGCTAGATTGACTTGATGAAAAATGGGGGCACTTTAATGCCTAATTAAGTTGGTTAATTAAGAGACGACGGATCGGCTGTGTGGAGATCATGAAATGACCTTCAGCTTATTTAAAAAGCATTTGAGTCTTGTACAAACAAAAATGATAAAGACCTAGCTAGCTAGCATACATACTCATGGAAAAGAAACGATCGATCTCCAGTGTATTGATTGGACAAGGTGAGATAAGAGATAGATATAGAGTTCATAATATATATGATCAGCATTAATTTCATGTCTAGTACTTCTTGAGAAAATTCTTGAACCAATGGGTAGAAAGCTTAGGGTGTCTTTTCAATCCGCACTACAAAAAAAGCGTTATTTACTAACGTGTCTACTGTTCACTAATTTTTGCCACGTCACCATTTTCTAACGTGTCTAAAGTTCAAACGTTAGTAAATGGTTTTTTTTTTTTTTTTTGGTTTGATATAGGGTTATCATAATTTTAAGGAAAAAAAATAAAGAAAAAAGAAAAAAATACAAGTTCTAATGTGGCACAAAACCACACGTTGGAAAATTTTTTGCTATTCCTGATGTGTCTAAAGTTCAAACGTTAGTAAATGGTTTTTTTGGGGGGTTTGATATAGGGTTATCATAATTTTAAGAAAAAAAGAAAAGAAAAAAAATACAAGTTCTAACGTGGCACAAAACCACACGTTGGAAAATTTTTTTGCTATTCCTAACGTGTCTAAAGTTCAAACGTTAGTAAATGGTTTATTTATTTATTTTTTTCGTTTGATATAGGGTTATCATAATTTTAAGAAAAAAAAAAAAAAATACAAGTTCTAACGTGGCACAAAACCACACGTTGGAAAATTTTTTGCTATTCCTAACGTGTCTAAAGTTCAAACGTTAGTAAATGGTTTTTTTTTTGTTTAATACAGGATTATCATAATTTTAAGAAAAAAAAAAATACAAGTTCTAACGTGTCATTAGATGACACGTTAGTAATGGGGTTCATTTCGTAACGTGTCTAAAGTTCAAACGTTAGTAAATGGTTTTTTTTTTTTTTGGTTTAATATAAGGTTATCATAATTTTAAGAAAAAATACAAGTTCTAACGTGTCATTAGATGACACGTTAGTAATGGGGTTCATTTCCTAATGTGTCTAAAGTTTAAACGTTAGTAAATGGTTTTTTTTTTTTTTTGGTTTAATATACGGTTATCATAATTTTAAGAAAAGAAAAAGAAAAAAATACAAGTTCTAATGTGTCATCTAATGACATGTTAGTAATGGGGTTCATTTCCTAACGTGTCTAAAGTTAAAACGTTAGTAAATGGTTTTTTTTTTTTGGTTTAATATAGGGTTATCATAATTTTAAGAAAAAATTATGATATCTAGTAATAGTAAATGTGAGAGAGCTTTGATAGAATTTGCTTATTTAAGTAGGTTTTGGGATTGTCCAATATGGATAATAAATTGTTAAAGATCTGAATCCATATTTTTTTGTTAGTATAATTATTTTCTTAAAATTCTAATTGTTGTAAAGTGTTTTCCTCATTAAATTGTTCATACTTTACCTATTAAGATTTTGTGTAAATTGATTTTCATAAATATTATGACTTATTACATGTAATTGTAGCCATGCTCTTGATTCTTCTAATGGTTTTTTTCTTTTTTGGGTTTAATATAGGGTTATCATAATTTTAAGAAAAAAAAAATACAAGTTCTAACATGTCATTAGATGACACGTTAGTAATGGGGTTCATTTCCTAACATGTCTAAAGTTTAAACGTTAGTAAATGGTTTTTTTTTTGTTTAATATAGGGTTATCATAATTTTAAGAAAAAAAAAGAGAGAAAAAAATACAAGTTCTAACGTGTCATTAGATGACACGTTAGTAATGGGGTTCATTTCCTAACGTGTTTAAAGTTCAAACGTTAGTAAGTGTTTAGGGTTTAGGGTTTCTGACCCGAACACAACACGCTCCATAAACGGGTGACACGACACGAACCCGTTTGTATAAACGTGTCGTGTCACGACACGCGAACCCGAAACCGACACGACTTGAATATAATTTATTTTAAGTTTTTTTCTTTTTAAAAAAAAACTTTTTAATAGCAAAATTTTAGCAACCAAAGCAACAAAATGACAAATACAATATTGTTTTATCTAATAACACATTCTAATAGATGAAAGCAATTACAAATATAATACAAAAAATATAAAAGATCTTGATCCATTTATTTGTGGTTTAGGAATAAGAAAAGCTTGGTGGATATTTATTTACCAAAAGGATTATATTCTTATCTCACTCTTAAAGATATTTGTGATGGACATGTGATAATTGTTTTCAATTCCGTCTATCAAATTGATATGTATTTAAAGTACATGTGATTCTCATTTATATTTTTAAAAAATATTTGGTACATGTTCTACTAAAAATACATATATAAATCATATCAATTTTAGACACTACCAACCACTTTAATATATTAAATCAAAAGAAAAAATTTTAATTTAATTTGAAATAAAACTTTATACTTCAATAAAATAATTAATATTTACACAAACATTTGAGGAATTTACAAGTGGAGATGTATTTGGAGATTTCAAAATGATATAATAAGTTAATAACCACTAGCATGGAGAAAAAATTCAATAAAAAAATTTAAAAATAAAAAGTAAAAAAAAATAAACGTGTCAACCCGCCGACCCGCCGGGTCACGGGTTAACCCGACCCGGTATGATTAAAACGTGTCAACCCGTGACCCGGTGGGTTGACATGACCCGACACGATTATAAACGTGTCATAAACGGGTCGACCCGTTTATGACCCGAATCCGATTATGCCCAACCCTAACCAGGTTTTTGCGTGTCGTGTTCATGTCAGATTTGCGTGTCACAGGTTAAATTGCCAGCCCTACCATTTGGTAACGTTTGAATTTTCAAACGTTACTGATTGGTGTTTATATGATGGGTGTTTTGCACGTAGATCTAGACCAGCAGGGGCATTATTCTCTTTTGATTTTTTTCTCTTCCCCCTCTTTTTTCTCTCATCCCGCCAGACCTCTGCTCCTCTCCCTCTCTTTATTTATTTAATTTTCCCCCTCTTTTTTCTCTCATCCCGCCAGACCTCTCCTCCTCTCCCTCTCTTTATTTATTTAATTTTCCTCTTTTTCTCTCATCCCGCCAGACCTCTCATCCTCTCCCTCTCTTTATTTATTTAATTTTTTTCTTCTCAGCCACGTGCAACTTTTTTTCTTCTCTTTCTTTTTCTCCCCAGCTTTTTTTCTTCTCAGCTTTTATTTTCTTCTCTTTTTTTCTCCTCAACGTTAATGCTGACCCACTGCTGCCGGCGTTACCCACTTTCGCCGGAGATCCAAATGCGCGACCCAACCCCACCGGAGCTCCAAGCACGCTGATCTGTTCCGCCGTTCACCACTGAACTTGCAGACCCGCGACACCGCCCAAGGCAACGACCCATTACCGGAGACGTCTCTGGTTTTTAAGTTTTCATTTATTGTTTGTCTTATTTCTGTTACTAATTTTTTTTTGTTGTTTGTACGTGTTAGGTCTGTTAACAGACCGTTGGTTCGGCTGAGTATGGTGACCCACGATGGTTAGACCCACTGCCGGCGACGCCAGAGATCAAGCAGGAAGAAATGTTAGGGGAAAAAAATGGGGGGAAGAAAGGTGTATGGATGGGGGAAAAATGGCATGCTGCGTGCTGGGTGGCAGAAAGAAAAGAGAGGAAAGGAAAACAAAACAAAACAAAAGAAAAAGCTAGCCGGCCGGCTGCTCGTGGTTTGGTGGGGAAAAAAAAAAAAAAAGAAGAAAGAAAGAAAGAAAAAGAAAAGAAAAGAAAAAGGCCTGCTGCGTACCAGCTAGCTGGGTGGGAGAAAGAAAAGAGAGAGAGAGAAAGAAAAAAAAAAGGCCTGCTGTGTACGTGGCTGGGTGGGAGAAAGAAAAGGGAGGGACGAAAAAAATAAAATAAAATAAAAATCCAATGGTAACGTTTCAAAAAGTGAAACGTTACCAATGGAGCCCCAAAATAAAAAATAAAAAATTCTAATGTAATACCCAATTTGATCGTATGATTGGCTTTTAAAAAATTACTAACGTGGCAAGAAATGCCATGTTAGTAACTGTAAAAAGAAATATATATATATATATATATATATACATTAATGGCTGTATTAAAAAAAAAAAATTACTAACGTGGTAAGAAATGTCACGTTAGTAACTGTAAAATAAAATATATATATATATATATATATACTAATGGCTGTATAAAAAAATAAAAAAAAAAAGCTAATGTGGGAAAACATTACACGTTATCCCAAGGGTAACGTGGTAATTTTTGTCACGTTACCCCAGGGGTAACATGTAATGTTTTAACACGTTAGTTTTTGTTTTTTGTTTTTTAATTTTTTCATTTACTAACGTGTGAATAGTAACACGTTAGCAAATGGTAACGTGGCACATGTTTGACACGTTAGTAAATTATAATTTCTAACGGACACTTTACTAACGTGTGAAAAACGTTAGAAACGGTACGTTAGGACCATTACTAACGTTTGGGCTTAAAACGTTAGTAATTGGGCGTTAGTAAAAAATAGGATTTTTGTAGTGCCGCTTTTATAGTCTACATAGTGGATGCCAAACCGAATGGTGTAACCTGAATTCCATTCGAAGTCGTCCAACAATGACCAAGCAAAGTATCCTTTAATGTTTACGCCATCCCTATTTTCCCCCCACCCGACACCGAAAAAGAAAAAAAAGAGAGTCAAAACCAGCTATATTTATAGGATTGTCATATAATTGGGATGATGTGATAATTAAAATTAGTCTTTAGTATTTTTTTTTTTTTTTACAAGTATTGATGATCTAATGACTATTTTTTTTTTTTTTTGCCACACTATCAAGTTGTATAACAATTTAATAAAAAACACACTATTGTTAAGCACTTACATTATAGCCTTTCGAAGATACAAGAGATGGCTATACTGATACTCAATTCTGTGTTTGTCCGCGAGGGCTTCCTCCAGAGACAGAGTGGCGTTATTGGACTCATCAACTCCTACAATTTAGTAGGTTGTATATATATATATTTAGATTCAAGTCAAATGGACATCGATCTAATGGCTACCACTCTGTTCCAATTTGTCATCAAGTTATGTGAAATTAATTGAAAAAAAGAAGAAGAGAACTTACCATTCTCGGTAATATAGATTAGCGGATTATGGTACTTCCCCTTGACATAAAGCAAAAGATCGTGAAGTCCTTTGGGATAAACATAGAGCCAACTTGATACAGCCTGTGATTTAGAGAAAATTTTCTTCAAATATTAATTAAATAGTTATTTTAATTAAATTTTTTGAGTAAGTGATAATTTAATATGGTGTCAAAGCGATAATTCGATCTCCTCCCATTTTCAATAAAGTATGGGAAAATATATAATAACACCTTGGGTCTGTCTTCCAAAATTTTAAAATGCTTAGATTTTTTTTTCGAAAATTTATTCCCTTAGTGTAAGGAACCTGGAATAAAATCCTTGCCGTCACACTTTTGGTAACGGCCGTTAACAAATCCAAAATGCACCGTTTTGGTTGATTAAAATATTAATTTTTGAAAATTTAATTTTAAATTTTTTAATCTAAAAATTAAAAAAAAAAAAAGAAAGAAGAAGAAGAACAGGGGTGGCCGATCCATAGGTGGCCCACCCCTAGGCCATGGAGGTGGCTCGCCACCACGAGACTGCCGGTCTGCAGGCCGAGCCACCCCAATGGCCTAAGGGAGTGGTTTCGCCACCTGCAAAGAAAAAAAAAAAAGAGAAGAAGAAGGTGGCCGATCCACCCCTGTGGGTGGGGCCATCCCTTAGGCTATGGGGTGGCTCGGCCACCACTAGATCTGGTTTTGGCCACCTGTTAAAAAAAACGTAAAGAAGAAGGGTGGCCGATCCACTGCCACCCCCATGGCCTAAGGGATGGCCACCACCCTTGTGGGTGGATCGACCACCCTTCTTCTTTTACGTTTTTTTTTTTTCTTTAATAGGGTGGCCAAAACCACTTTTAGTTATTAGTGGCTCGGCCACCACCAGACTGCTGTCCGTGGTGGCCGAGCCACCCCCATGGCCTAGGAGGTGGCCAGCCACCCCCTGTGGGTGGATCGGCCACCCCTGTTCTTCTTCTTCTTTTTTTTTTTTTTTAATTTTAATTTTTTTTATTTTTAATTTTTAGATTAAAAAATTTAAAATTAAATTTTCAAAAATTAATATTTTAATCAACCAAAACGGTGCGTTTTGGGTCCGTTAACGGCCATTACCAAAAGTGTGACGGCAAAGATTTTATTCTAGTTTCCTTACACTCCGGGAGTAAATTTTCAAAAAAAAAAACCTAAGCATTTTAAAATTTTGGAAGGCAGACCCAATGTGTTATTATATATTTTCCCATAAAGTATTTCACATATACAAATCCCTTTCTTTTGTTGTCCGGTGGATGTTTTTATTTAAAAAAACTATATATATAGAAGGAAAAATTTAAATATTTTGCAATCAAACATATATATATATCACCGACGGGTAGGTCAATCGGCTATAAACATATGTACATAGTTGGTCAGCGACTGTTTTTAAAATTTAGAATCACTTTATTTGTTCCACATGTGTGATTGTGACCAAAAGGTGTGGAGAAGGATCCTCTCCATTTCAAATGAAATGGAGGGGATCCGTTTAGTTGCTTTTAAGGGGTATTTTTGTTCAAATGAAAAACATGGAGCTCAAAAATGACAAAATTACTCCCTAAAAGCAACTAAATGGATCGAGTAATTCTATAAGTCCCTCTTGTGTCATTCTAATGTCCCTCCAAAAATGATGTGACTCTTAAAATTATCATTCGATCAAAATCCTATAATAATCAATCACAAGCCCAATGATGATTTAAGAGCCACGTCACTCATGGAATGACATAATAGTGACACAAAAGGAACTTGTAGCATTACTCCGATCGATTTCCTCCATTTCATTTAAAATGAAGAGAATCCAAGTCTGAAAGGTATATTAATTAACATTAAGCTATATGTTGAAAAAGAATGGGGATTTATTTAGTACGTACCATTGGACCAATAGGGATCCCATTACGCTCAGCTGCCACCACAAAAAAATGGGGGCTCTAGTAAGTAAAAGATACATAAAAATTGGTTCAAAGGGTTGTATATATCTACTTACTTGTAAGATTAACAAGAAAATCTGTCAAGTAGCTTGGCTTTCCAGAATTAAGGTGAGGTGCATAGGCTGCATAATTGGAAGTGTAGTAGTTTAATCCGATGAAATCAAATGACCCTTTTACAAGCTTCGATTGCTCTTTTGTGAACTTGGGCAATCTATTTCAACCAGGCTGAGCATCTTGTGGGGATAATCACCATTTGTCAATGGGTCCAAATACCTGCAATCAACCATGAACAATTTAAAATATGTAGGGCTGTTCAAACATGGTCCATGAATTGCTAACTAATCTCAATTTTTTTTTTTTTTTACTAGAGTGAGAATTACCGGACAATAAAAACCCTAATGACAAAGATTGTAGGGTTAAAAGCCCTTATAAAGGGTGTCATTAAGTCCCTTGGATTAGACATAATAGGAACTCTTTTGACAAATATCGCTAGGGCTAGCAATTTGGTAGTAATGGTGACAGAACCTATATGGGTTGCCCGACTACTTATTTGAGCATGTCTGTTTCATATGAGTTCTCAGTTCTCTCACAATTGTTGTCTAATTATTACCAATTTGAACAACTAATTATTAATTAAAAATCTTATTTAGGAAAAAAAAAAAAAAAACACTTCAGCAAAAGTTACCACCCCAACGCGAAATCAAGGGCACGTAGTGCTGCATGGCATTAGAGATGGGCACAAACCAGCCGATTGCTAGTGTAATCCCTATAACACCTTTTTGTGTGGCCTAAACACATAATGAACAATTTGTAGTTGAGGGTCGAATTAATCATGATGATTAAATATTTCTTTTGCATAATATATAAATTCTATTGTATAATAGTGGTAGAAATTAAATTAATGAATGTGTGCGTATAACAACAACTGTATCCATCAAACTTGACAAATCTATCTACATATGCCAAGATTGACAAAAACATTGACTTTAAAACCAATGTTTAATGGGTGTCTTCCATTCATCTCTATCCAATTGTTTATATATATGCCGACATTTAAAATCATAGAGAAAAATACTGGCGTGATATTTTATTGACTTTTTTCGAGTTTTAGCAGTAATTGTTCAATAACTCATAACATAATAAAAATGAGCAATATTTGCACGTGGAATGGAACCTGATATTTTTGCCTGTACACTTGAACAACGGCTGCATGAGCAAGAAGCAGGTTATGGGTGACCAAATATGGTTCTGTGCCTGAATCTCCACTTGTGCAATTTAGATTTTGCCAACTAGAACATCGACCCGTGCTGATTGCCCATTTGCATAACCATTACTGCTGAAGATGTGTGGCTCATTTTCTGTGATTCAGTACTTTACACGGTCACCAAATTCTTTGAAACAAAGCTCAGCGTAATCTCGAAAGTCATCACTGAAAATTAATGTGCATGCCCACATATACATAAATTAAACTTTCTTCAACTCATCCTGAGTGTGTATTTGCTTAGGATTTGTCGATGGGAAAAGACACAAATTGTATAAATGGGCTTTCAAAGGAATAGGAATATTCTCTCAATTTTTATGTGTTTTTTTACCGGCATCCTCAATCTTACTCGATGATCTTTTACCTCCTTTTTCAATTCAATCCAAAAGTTGGTCCTTATTGAAATCATAATTATGATTTTTTTAAAAAAAAACATAATTATGATATTATTATTATTAAAAAGGGTCATCGATTAATGAAAAAGGGGCAGACAATATGATTTATTAAGTACTTACACAATGCGAGGACTTAAGAAACCACCATACTCATCCTCTAAGGTTTGGGGGACATCCCAGTGGAAGATTGTCACAAAGGGTTTTAGACCTGCATTTAGTAATAGAAAAACAAAGAGTAAATTAATTATAAGAGCAAGACATGTTGGAATATATTGTACAAGGTTGAATCATGACCTTTGTCCAGGAGCTCATTGATGAGGTTGTTGTAGTATTTTATTCCTTCTCGGTTCACACCCCCACCTAGCTTTCCTTCTGAAATTAGACCCAAAATGAATTGTTATGATGATTATATATATACAAGCTTGGTCATCCCAATTTTTTCTTGTTGGGAATTTTTGTTATCATCGCTACTTATTATTAGGCAAGAGACTGAGAGAAGGCTTCCTGTCTAAGTAAAGAGTCTCTGCTCAAGTTTGAGAGCCCACCCGTCTTTTGGACAAGAAACTTCTCTCATGACCCTTTCAAATAATGTTTTGTAGATCGATTTGGGATGGATGCGAACAAGAACAAGATCAATCTTACTTGGTAAAATTCGTGGCCATGAGATGGAGAACCTGTATGCATCTGCACCCATTTCCTTCATAATTCCAACATCTTCCTATAAATACATAATGTTAAATATAAATTTTTCCATCATCTTGTGTTTAGTTAGGCTGAATAATTAGAGAAATGAATCAGATTGTGACATAATATTGGTTTTGTAATAACTATACCTTGTAGCGATGATATTGATCAACAGCCACATCTCCATTACTGCCATCCAATATCCTTTCTGCAATTTCATATAAATCTTATATATATTCGTAAGATTTAAAAAATATTTCTAAGCGCTACTTAATTTGAGCTATTAGTTAACGAAGATTAATGCACATGCCTAACCTAACCACTAAAATACTGACAATTAACTTAATCAAGAGATCGAAAAAGATAATTAACTAATCAGATACTCAGCCACTGGTCTCCCTCTACGACACCTAACATTAAAAATTTGGAACGTCTGTTGTATTGAGCTTTCTGACCATATATACCTTTTATCATTAATTTTTTTTTTCTTTTTTTGCAAATTCACGTGACAATTTGAATTTTAAAGAAAGAAATGTAACGTGGAATGTCGTGTACCGGTTCTTATACCTTGTCCTTCTTATACTTTTTTTTTTTATTTATACATAAAAAAAAAATGTTTTCAATGAAGAAGTAGAGAGAGAGAGACCTGGATATCTGTGGGTGTAAGTATCCCAAATACTTTTTCCTCTGCCACCTTCATATGCTGCACCTTCATACTGGATTTCAACAACAAATTAAATTGGCATGTATACATGATATATGTTAAACTAATGATTAAATGATTAAATTTATCTCTTCCTAGCTATTAGCTTCAGCTTTTGGGATAATTAGTAATTTAGCATGGTATTAGAGTCAATATTCGATTCCAGGACCTTTGACAAAGGTCTTGGGATCGAATTTTAACTCCATCAATTAACCCCCCATTTAGATTAAATATTTTACGTGTCGGACATTACCTATTAAAAGGAAGTTTGAGCCCATACGTGAGGAGGAGTGTTAAACTGTTAAACTACCTATCATATCGGAAATTCAAACCTTTCAAGATAAGAGTGATCAAGAGAAGAAATGTGATGGATATCAAACTCTTAGATAAGAATTTGAATGCAATGTATAGATAAGAGTATAAGAGTTTGAATAATATAGGTTTCTATCTGTAAATGGTTATCTTACTGTACATGATTATCTAGACTTGTAATTCTATATAGATGAATGAAAGCCACGTTAAGTGGTACTTGAGCATTATCAATAATATTTCGAATATAATGTTAAACTAATGATTAAACGATTAAATTATTTAAATTAAATAATTATATCTTTTTATTAAAAGAGATAATTTAACATCACGCTGAGAGAATGTTAAATTAACGACAAGAATTAAATTTATTACTTCCTCTAAGTTTGCTTTTGGAAAAACTGATAATTTAAATAATGATTAAGTGATTAAATTTATTACTTCCTATAAGTTTAAGCTTTTGGAAAATTGATAATTTAACATAAACTAATAATTAAGTAATTAAATTTATGTCTTTCTATCAGTTTAAACTTTTGGGATAACTGATAATTTAACAATATATATGTATCTCTATTATGATACAAATACGTATGAAATTGATCAGGACTTACCTGGTAAGCTGCTGATGCCGCTCCAAAAATGAAACCGGCCGGAAAACTGCTCCGGTTGAGTGAGGCAATGTCATGGCTTGGTGTAAAAGCAATGCTATTACCAATCAATAAGCCAACAAAGACCAGGAGGCCCAGGAGTACTCGATAGCCTTGAAATGACATAACTGATTTTTCTTATAATTATATATGGGTGTGGTTCTGCAGTACTAGATGTCCAGGCTTTTTATAAAGGAGTACTGCACCACTCAAATTGGTTGGTTAAATTAATAAAGGGAAAATTTCACTTATTTTTCTGAATTTTTATTTTATTTTCAATAGTTATTTTAAAGTTTATATTGCAACGAATATTTTTTTTAAAAAAAGGACAAGGTATATATTGCAACTTTTCGTCGTTTTGCAACAGTGGTAAGAACAAAGACACCTGATGGCTGATGGCAACTGGCCAAACAAAATTCAATGCTGTCAAAAAAAAGTAGTTCCGTGGCCAAAACAAATTTATTAAGAGGAAAAGTCTCAGCAACAGGCCAAACAAAATTCAATGCAGTCTCAATCCTAGCTATATATATAGGAGTTAAATTCTGAATTCCATATGTGACGAGTCCAATCAAATCCTTTCAGCAAATCTATGTAGATCACCCAATTAATTGGAAGACATCTTTATCCTTTAATCACTTTGTTCTTGTCATGCGTTTAATGCATTGCTTAGCTTGGAATTATTCAAGATGGATGTTCCCATATTACTGGATAAAGATCGAGTCATTGTCGTAAGTCTTTATTTAAAGTAAAATAAAGATGAGTTAGTCTTCAATAGATAGTTTAATCGATTGAGATCACGTCTAATAAAATTATGATCATTACTAATTTGAATCTCCTCCTCTTATGCGGAGTAAAAAAAAAAAAAAAAAAGATGAGTTATTTTATAATCAAACTTTATTTTGATTTTCTTTTTCTTTTCAAATTAACCATTGAATTTATAAAATTTATTTATTTTATTAATCTAATGGGATACACGATATCACAACTTAACATCATGTACCTCATTAGATGAAAAACAGAAAAACTGGGTTGGAGTTAGGCCCAAGACCTTGAGCTATTCACACAAAGGCGTGCTTGGGCAGCAAGCTAATTGTAGCCAATCCCAATCCGTGGAGATGAGGGTGACAATTTTGAGATGATTTGGTATATATAGAGGGGTGTCAATGCGGTTACGGTTAGCGGTTAGTGGTACTAACCGCTAATCAGAATCCTCTAGAATTAGTAAATTTAGCTAACCGCGGTTAACGGTTAATTAACCAGTTAGAAGTGTTAGTGAAATAGGTAACCGCCCGGTAACCGCTTTTTCAAAATTAGGCTTCTTTGGGCTTTTTTAATGTCTTTTTAGTCCTAATTACTATAAAAAGAGCTCATATTGAAAAATAAAAAATATTGATCCCAAATTTATATTTACTTGTACTTTTCCAACAAAGACAAAGAAAAAAAAAATCAAATAAAAGAAAAAAAAAACTAAAAAAATAATGGATTGGGCATGCTGCCCAGAGACCAAGATTTTATCGGATCCTTCTCTATGTTTAGAAAGCTCTACATATATCTAACAAGCTTCCAGTGACCAATATTCTTACATTATAATCATATTTACTTAATCAAGTTTGAGATCTTTTAATCTTAATACTTCAATTATTGTTATAAATATCGCATTATTGAATCTAATATCAATTATTTAATTTGATATTATATAGTCATATGATCTTAATAATTAAATTAGATATTACGATTAACGATTTACATTGTGATAATATTTACTTAATCAAGTTTGAGATCCTTTAATCTTAATACTTCAATTATTGAAGTATCACATGGTTGAATCTAATATCAATTACTTAATTTGATATTATATAATCATATGATCTTAATAATTAAATTAGATATTACAATTAACGATTTACATTATGATAATATTTACTTAATCAAGTTTGATATCCTTTAATCTTAATGCTTCAATTATTGTTATAAGTATCACATTATTGAATCTAATATCAATTACTTAATTTGATATTATATAGTTATATGATTTTAATAATTAAATTAGATATTACGATTAATGATTTACATTATGATCATATTTACTTAATCAAGTTTGAGATCTTTAATCTTAATACTTCAATTATTGTTATAAGTATCACATTGTTGAATTTAATATCAATTACTTAATTTGATATTATATAGTCATATGATATTATGATCTTAATAATTAAATTAGATAGATTTTGTTTACCTCTCTTTGATTGAGAATTGAGATAGATTTTGCTACCCTTTTAACTTATATTAGTATGAAATTGCATACTTATAACTTATGACCTATGAATATGTATGTATAATTTGTTATTATATAATCAAATGATTTTATGATTAATTGATCATGTAATATAATCATATAAATTATAGTGATAATATATTAATACTCAAAGTGTGATTTAATTATTTAAAACAAAAATGTGATTTAATCATTAATGATCAATTGATTATGTAATATGTATAAATATTATTATAATTATAATTATAAAAATATAGTATATAAAAAGTGGTTAGCGGTTAGTGGAAGCGGTTAGTAGACCCTATAACCACTAACCACTAACTGTTAGGCGGTTATAACGGTTAGCGGTTAGGCAGTTAGGTGGTTATAGCGGTTAGGCGGTTAAGCGGTTAAGCGGTTGGCGGTTATAACGGTTAGCGGTTGGCAGGCGGTTATTAACCGCCCGCATTGACACCCCTAATAGAGAGGAGGGAGTTGAAGGGCTAATTAAGGAGAGACACTTAATTAGAAAATCACGTGCTTAGTGCATGATGAAAACATATGTTAATTTATTAGGTTGGGTTAAAGAAAATTTCTTCCAGCCAGGCCAATTTGAAGAAAAATTATGTTATTTTTGATATTCAACCTAATAAGATTTTATTGGGAGAGAAATAGGCCACCCGAAAAACGATTAACTTCAATGCCCAAGAAAAAGTGTAGAGGTCCTAAGTCTTTCATGCAAAATTCTGTACTTAGCTGAGATATGATGTTAGTCAAAAGAGAAGATTGATTACTTGTAACAATAATATCATCAACATAAACCAAAAGAAGAATGAGAGCAGTATGAGTCTGAAAAATAAATAGAGATGAATCAGCTCAACTACAAGTGAAACCAAGATGTAACAAAAAAGAGCTAAATTGATCAAACCAAGCACGAGGGTGCTTATTTGAGTCCATAAATAGTCTTGCGAAGGTGACAAACATGAGTAGGAAAAGTGGGACTAGAAAATCTAGGGGTTGCTCCATGTAGACAACCTCTTTAAGATGGCCATGCAAGAAAGCATTCTTAACATCCAATTAGCGAATGGGCCAACCATGAGTAATAGCTAGAGATAAGACAAGCGTATAGTAGTAGGTTTAATAACAGGACTAAAAGTTTCATAAATCTATACCTTCCAATTGATTGTAACCTTTGGCAACCAACTTGGCTTTAAAGCGATCAACAGAGCCATCAGACTTGAGTTTAGTTTTGAAGACCCAGCGGGAGCCCACAATATTCATAGAATCATGACGAGGAACAAGATCCCAAGTGTGTTGGTGATGAAGAGCAGTTAGCTCCTCTCGCATAGCTTGCAACCAATGAGGACTTTGTAAAGCTGAAGAGAGATTATGAGGTTCCAAGGGAGATGGTGAGCGTGAATTGATTAAGCCAAGGTGTGTACGAGCTTTACGTCGAGTGATCATTGGATGAACATTGAGAGATGAGGAGCCTCCAGTGCATGATTCCATGGGAAGTTGAGGCAAATCAATGTATAATTCACCTAAGTGAACAGAGATTGGAAAATGGAGCACTTGAGTGTTGTTTGAGGAATATTGTTCATGCTACATGGTTCCAAGAGATGGAACACAAATGTCTTCAATGTTTGTAAAGGCAGACTTGTCTATATCCATGTTGTTGAAATGATGGGACACTTGTGTTGTAAGGAGACCCCACTTGATTGACAACATTCATTTGTGTGTTGGTCACCACGAGATTGCCCAGGATGTCATCTGAGAACCTTGGAGAAGAAGACTGGAAAAATCCATCTACAAATTCTGAAAATGTAGAAAAAATACTATTTTGTTGTGCAGGAGAAAACAACAATTTTGGGTCAGCATAAGGAAATATTTTTTTCATAAAAAATAACATGGCGAGATAAATAGACTCTCTTCGAGGGTGGATGAAGGCATCTATAGCCTTTGTGCAGGACTATAACCAAGGAACACACAAGGATAGAATTTGGGGGCGAACATGTTCTTGGCATAGTCATGTAAATAAGGAAAACACCTACATCCAAAAACCTTTAGTGAGTTATAATCAGGATGAGTTCCATGTAATTTAAAAAATGGTGTCTCCATTTTAAGAACTGAGGATGGTAGCCGATTGATGAGACATACAGCAGTGATGAAAGCATCAACCCAAAAATACTTGGGTGATTGAGCATGAAAAAGCATTGTCAATCCTATTTCGACAATGTGTCTGTGCTTTCATTCGGCAACGCCATTTTGTTCGGGTGTTCCTGGACAAGAGACATGTCGGATAATAACATTTATTTCTAAATGAAACAAAAAATCCTTTAATTCAAATTCACCACCTCCATCACACTGAAAAATTTTAATTTTGGACCCAAACTGATTTTTCACCATACATTGAAAAATGAAAAAGGTGTTGAAAAAATTGGATTTTTTTTCTCAATGGATATAGCCAGGTATATCTAGTATGATCATCAACAAAAATCACATAATATTTGTAATTTTGGATAGATGCAACAGGGGTGGGTATCCATAAATCACAATGAATTTTTGTCAAAGGATAGATTCAATTTTATTATGCAAAGGAAAAGGGAGACGACAACTTTTACCCATTTGACAACTACTACATATAGTTTGAGATTTTAACCAACTACAAACATCAATGATTTGTTTAGAAGCTAAATTTTGTAAAAGCTTAGAATGAGGATGACCAAGCCTTTGGTGCCAAAGAGGCTCAGGTGCTCTTCCAGATTTTATTGCTGCCAAAGCTATAATTACTCCCCTTCATGAAGTGCATATAAGCCACCTTGCTTATGTCCCATTGCCAAAATTAGCCCTGTGAATTTGTCCTTGATCTTAAAACCAGAAGAAATAAATTCAATAGCACAAGAGAGATCTTTAGTTAATTTACTAACAGAAATTAAATTTTTCTTAATATCAGGAACAACAAGCACATCTTGAAGTTCTAATTTTCCATGAGAAGAATCTAATGTAGTGTTACCAATATGAGAAATAGGCAACAATGAACCATCGCCAACCATCACATGATCGTTACCAGTGTAAGATTGAGGATTATTAAGATTACCTAGATCAGAAGTCATGTGAGAATTTGCTCCAATGTCGGTATACCAATTTGGATCATAGTCCTATGGGTTAGATACTGTAGTAGCAGCAAAGGCTTGAGAGAGATTGTCAGTTGTATCATAAGAATAATCATACCGATACCAACACTTTACTGCAATATGTCCAATGCGTCCACAAATTTGACATTGAGGTGTTGAATGTTAATGAGATTGCAGCTGATTTGGTCATGAAAAATCTGATTGAGAGGACTGATCTTTTTGTTGCCCAGAACGACCAAAAATATTGTTATTGGAAAAAGGTGCATGTGATTGATTTGTTCCACGAGCAATCCCACAAACATACTAACTGGAAGCTTGATTTGCTTGATTTGTTGGAGCAAATCCACGTCCTTTGGAGTTGAAAGAGAATCCTTGATTTCTGCCTTGATTCAATCCACGACCACTGGCCTTCCACCATTTCATTGACCAAAAAATGCAAGATTGAGATTTGGATTAAATCCTTCTTTTCTTCATTTGTCACGGAACCATATCTCATGTCATAGCCTTGTAACGCTATGACAAATTGACTAAATGTGGGAAACCGGGGTTTAGATAGCATGGTTGTGACAAATACATCATATTTTTGTCAAGACAATGAGACAATTGACAGTCTTGTCTTCATCAGAAACTGGTTTCTGTATGGCTGCAAGATTATCACAAATAGATTTAAAATGGGTGAGATAATTACCTAAAGGAAGTCGACTCTAGTTTGGGCATTTGAAGTTCACGTTTTAGCTGAACTTCTCTTTCTTTGGTTGCTTGAAGATAGGTTTCTTCAAGACAACACCACACTTCATATGCAGTATTTTGGCCAATAATGTGCCCAAGAGCTTCTTCTGACAATGTTCCTATGATCCAACTGCATAGCAGTAAATCTGTGGATTGCCATTCTTCATACTCAGGATTGGGCACTTCCTTATTTGACTCATATGTTGTTGTTGCCTCAAGCGGACCATGAGTAAGATGATTCATCAATTTGAGATTTTGAATTAATGGAAGAATGGTCATTTGCCATACAAGATAATTTTTGGAGTTGAGTTTAGGTGGGACTGCTATGATAAGGTTACGAAGGTTGGACATAGAGAGGGTGAGGATGTTGATGATTGAGCCATTTGTCTAAAGGTATAAAGGCTTCAATGCTCTGATACCATGAGAAAAACAATAATAAAATTGGTTTGGAAATGACAAAGAGCTTCTCAAAAACATGAGTTGCTCCATCCATATAATTCTTCTATATATTAAGGAGAAATACAAAAGGAAGGCTTTAACTTCAACCGTACAATTTCTCTCATATAGGAAAGTCAATAATGTTTCCAATGGTAACATGTGTCCATATGGGAGATTCCATACTATCCATAATATTGCAATATCCTTGAAGATCCACAACGTACAGAAATGTCCACAAATATCCACAACGGTAATATTAGAATTTAATATCTTCACAAATATCCATAATATCGTCCTAAACCAAACCAATATCTAAATTGAGTTCTTTTGCTTTATCAGGATGCGAACAAGAACAAGATCAATCTTACTTGGTAAAATTCGTGGCCTTGAGATGGAGAACCTATATGCATCTGCACCCATTTCCTTCATAATTCCAACATCTTCCTACAAATACATAATGTTAAATATAAATTTGTTGCCAACATCTTCCTATAAATACATAATGTTAAATATATATACAGATTGTGACATAATAATATTGGTTTTGTAATAACTATACCTTGTAGCGATGATATTGATCAACAGCCACATCTCCATTACTGCCATCCAATATCCTTTCTGCAATTTCATAAAAATCTTATATATATTCGTAAGATTTAAAAATATATTTCTAAGCGCTATTTAATTTGAGCTATTAGTTAACCAAGATTAATGCACATGCCTAACCTAACCACTAGAATACAGACAATTAACTTAATCAAGACCCGAGAGAAAAACTTTTTTATTTTTTTTTATTAAAAAAAAAAAAAAAAAAAACTTTGTTTCTACTTCAGGCAGAAAATTTTATTTTATATTTTATATATATTTTTTTATTTTTGCAAATTCACGTGACAATTTCAATTTTAAAGAAAGAAATGTCACGTGGAATTATCATGTACCGGTTCTTATACCTTGTCCTTCTTATACTTTTTTTTGTTATACATAAAAAAATTGTTTTCAATGAAGAACTATATATATATAGAGAGAGAGACCTGGATATCTGTGGGTGTAAGTATCCCAAATACTTTTTCCTCTGCCACCTTCATTTGCTGCACCTTCTTACTGGATTTCAACAACGTACAAATTAAATTGGCATATATATATATATATATATATATATATGTTAAATTAATGATTAAATGATTAAATTTATATCTTCCTATCAACTTAAAAACATTGTATTAGAACTAAAGGTCTTGAGATCAAATTTTGATTTCGTTAATTCACCTCTCATTTATATTAAATATTTCACGTGTTGGACATCACCTATTAAAAGAGAGTTTGAGCCCACATGTGAAGATGAGTGTTAAACCTCTCATTTATATTAAATATTTCACGTATTGGGCATCACTTATTAAAAAGGAGTTTGAGCCCACACGTGAGAATGGGTGTTAAACTAATGATTAAGTGATTAAATTTATCTTTTTCTATCGGCCTAAACTTTTGAGATAACTACTAATTTAACCATATATATATATAATTGGGTGATCTAGATTTGCTGAAAGGATTTGATTGGACTCGATCGTCACTTATGGAATTCGAATTTACAGGATTGAGACTGCATTGAATTTTGTTTGGCCTGTTGCTAAGACTTTTCCTCCTATAAATTTGTTTTGGCCACGGAACTACTTGATTCCGTGCCTAGTGCCTATTGCCTTTATACATCAGCCATCAGGTGCCTTCGTTCTTACCACTGTTGCAAAACGACGAAAAGTTGTAGTATATACCTAAGGAGTTTGTAAGGGTTCTTTCCGTAATTTTCTTCTATATTTTTTCAGTCTTATGTAAAATATGATTTAAGAAAAAATAAAATTATAGTACTATTTTTTTGCTAACAGATTAATTTTTATGAGTTAATAGTTATATTCTAATGCTTTAAAATTTGTTTTTGGATTCAAAACTAAAACTTAAGAGTGGAAGGTTAATCCTTTAGGGATGATATCACTCAAAATGGATTTAATCATCTTAAATTTGATGCTAATGCCTCAATTTTAGTGCTATTGCCTCACAAATTTGGTGTTAATGCCTCAAATTTGGTATTAATGTCTTAAAAAACTGATGGTAGAAGCCACTATAATTTTTTTTTTTTTAAATCATATTTTATGTAAGACTGAAAAAACATCAGAAGAATCTACAAGAAGAACCCCTAGCATTTTCCTATACCTAATACCTTGTCCTTTTTCTAAAAAAAAAAATATTCGTTGCAATATTAACTTTAAAATAACTATTGAAAATAAAATAAAAATTCAGAAAAATAAGTGAAATTCTCCTTTATTTAACCATCCAATTTGAGTGGTGCAGTACTCCTCTATAAAAAGCCTGACATCTAGTACTACAGCACCAGACCCATATATAATTATTAGAAAAATCAGTTATGGCATTGCAGGGCTATCGAGAACTCCTGGGCCTCCTGGTCTTTGTTGGCTTATTGATTGGTAGTAGCATTGCTGAAGCCATCACACTGCTTCACTCAACCGCAGTAGTTTTCCGGCAGGTTTCATTTTCGGAACATCATCGGCAGCTTATCAGGTAAGTATGTCCTGTTCAATTTTCTAGGTATGTGTATCAAAATACTAATTAGAAATATGTAAAAATTTTTTATTATGAAAATTTGAAAGTCTTAATATATATTTAGCCACTTTAAAGATTTTTTTGGACTATTGAAACCACCACCCTTAATGATAAATTTATTTATTGTAACTATTAATATAACCACCACTCTCCCATTATTAACAAGACTTATTTATTGTAAATTTTGATGTGACAGAATGAGTTTTTTTTTTTTTGGTAATTATTTTTTGCTCTTATGATCTATAATACCTTGATACTTTTCTTCCATGAACTATCAACTATGATATTTGACCTCATCAAACTATCATCTTATGACATTTTCTCCCATTCTGTCAGTCAAAGGGATGGTCAACAGAGAGAAATTTTTTTTTTCATTTTTGCCCCCACTTTAGGAGGGTATAAGTGTCATTTTAGTGATTTGAAGTGTGGGCAAAAATGAAAAAAAAAAATCTCTCTATTGACCATTAGTTTTAACCCCTTTGACTGACAGAATAAGAGAAAGTGTCATAAAATGATAGTTTGATAAGGGTGAAATGTCATAATTAATATTTTATGAGAAAAAAATATTAAGGTGTTATAATTTATAAGGATAAAAAATAATTACTCTTTTTTTTTTTTTTATTGGCATATCCACACAAAAGAATGGAAGGAAGATTACAAATGACTTCTTCTACGTGAAGCGTGATTCACAGCCTGAGTTATTATATTGTGTTGAAAAAGACTTGTATTTCTTAAGTTGTGTGTGGGTGCTGCAGTTTGTGTGTGAGAAAAATATTGAGAGAATTTGGCTGCAGCTCCACGTGAACCTAAGCCATGCTTTCATCAAGTCTTTTGTCCTTTTGTCTTTTGCTTATTACTCTTTGCACTTGAAAAATGCTAAGCAAACTCCAAACAATTTATTTATCACAATTTATGCGGAATTAAAACTATGAAGCAATAAACAATTTAATCAACAAAATATCTAAAGCAATAAAGAAGCAGACACAGATATTTTGGTTACGAAGAGGAAACCAATTAGAGCACTTCTCTAATTGTAAAACATTTCCGGGGCAGCCAAACCCAGGAAATCACTATCAAAAGATTATCTAGAGATTACAGACACTAGGAACACTTACAACCCTTTGCAAGACTTCGGCTTTGTAAGATCGACAAGCCTCCGACTCGTCTCCTTGCTCACAATCTTCTTCTACGTGATTCTCCTTTATCGGATCCTTCCGATAGGCTTCTCAATGACGCTCACAAATAATTTACAAAGAATAAAAACTCTAAGAGAGAGAAAACAACGCAAAATATCAAAGGCTCTCTTAGCACACGACGACGAATTCTCAGATTCAGAATTCGTGACCTAAACAGATATGTAGAGATCTATTTATAAACCTAGTCTAATTGGAACTCAATTGAATTGTAAAATAAACCTAGAAGCTACGGGCCGTCCGGACGGGCTATTAAAAACACGTGAAGACAAAGTTCACTCATGGGTCGTCCGGACGGAGACATTGGCCGTCCGAACGGTAATAGGGCAAAATCGCTTTCTCCGTTCTTTTCACGCGGCGCATTCGGACGAGCTTGCAGACGAGACTTCAGACGAGGCTCTCGGGTTTCTTGGCATCCGGACGGATTGCGAACGTACTGCGAACGGTCAGTGAACGATGCTCTCGAGTTTTAGTAGTGGAGTTCTTAACTGCATCACATCCGAACGGCTATGAATCCCGTCCAAACGCTTGTACTAGCTTGGCTCTTTTCTTTCCATTTTGCTCATGAACATTAGCCAATACTTCAAACTAACAAACTCTCCTTTTGGCAATTTCGGGAACAAAATCATCTCCCCTAACAAAACTCCCCCTTTTTGTCACAAATTGACAAAATAAATCCTGAAACACTCAACAAAAAAATCAAGGCATATGTGGAACATAAACAAAACAATAAAATTCATGATCAATCAATGAAGAATTGTAAGTTATAGCACAAGATCATGAAGAACAGAAACTCCCCCTCAAAATAAGACCCAACAATCAACAAGAACCATTTAAAAAAAATTTCTCCCCCTCAAAAGTCAAGAAAACACACATGATGCATACATCACAAACTCATGATTTCAAGCAATGAATGTTCCAAATTATCAAAAAAAGATTTAAAATATACATGAGACTTATATAAAGCACGAACACTTTCTGTTTAACCCAAGCAATGCCGAGAATTTCATTCAACCCATGCTTGTGTCGTGTGTGAAGCCAACCATTGAATATAAAAAAAATTTAAGTTGAGTAAAAGGTTTCACCACGATAAAGATTTTGACAAGCAAATCATATCAAAAGTCAAACCTTATCATACTAGGGCCTAGCCACTCTCATCCAATGCATTCCTCTTTTGAAAACAGAGCAAGTTGACACTGTGAATTTAATTCCTTTGGAATGTATTCTTTGAATATCTTGTTTCACAATTTTTCTTCATGAGAAGGTGTCTTTAACTATTTAATGCTTTGAGAAATGCAGGAATTTATAAGCCTAGGTTCAACTAGCGTATAGTCAATTTGATAGATACAACTAGTCAAAACCCTTATATAGTTACCTCACACAACTCATATTAAAAAAAAAAAAAACTCAATTTAAGCTTCAATGTGCACAAAAGTTTAAAGCATGAGCAAAACGTACAAATTAAAGTTTAGGCTTTAGGTAACCACAAAAAAATGTCCATTGAAATAATATGACAACTCATGTATATTGAAAACTTTTTAAAACACAAGGAATTAAATCCATTGAAGAAACATGAGCACATAATGGACACTCAAGGTGCATCAGACAAAAGAAGGAAGAAATAAAAATAACCAAATTAGAATATTTTTGTCTTTTTGAAATTTTTCAAAAATAAAAGAAATAAAATAAAAGACAAACTAAACCAAAAACAAAACAAAGCAAAACATGCTCTAGGATATTCAAAATAAAACAAGACAACCAATCCTAGGCATGTGGGTGACTCACCTAATCCAAGGTGAGATCACTACGACTCCCCCTCAAGGGGTGAGTGGTATCTTCTTCTTAACTCAAACTTTCTTCATTTTGGGAACGGAAGTGTGACTCTTAGCCAAGTCATTTAACTGGGTGATAACACCCCTCACCATGTTGAGTAATTCATCATGACTATTTCTAGATTGAAAATAGTCTCTTTTTGACTCATGATTATTCAACTGAAAACATTTTGGGCGAATATGCCTAATCTTACCACGATGATGACACGAAGAAATGAACCTTTGAGAAGGTTGGTTCCTTGGCATATGAGCACGTCTCGGTGTAGAAAGAGACACATAGGAATCAGTTAAAATTCCCTTACCTTTCTTACCTCTTGAAACCGGAAGAAGCATTTCCTTCTTCTTAGCTAAATTTTCTTCTTTACAAACAGGTTTCACAAAAATCAACTTTGAAGGAGAAACAACATTAATAGAAGAAACAACAGATTTATCAAAACTCAATCCAGTTCTATCAAATGAATGTTTCTAATTATGCAACATATGATTAAGCTTTTCATTAGAGAACTTTTTCAAATGATTTATTGAATCATTAAGATGATTCTCTAAGGATTTCACTCTGGTAATTAAACTATGATTTTCAGATTTCAAAATGTCAAGAATAGCATGTGAATCAGTCAAGGTGCTAGACAGTTTATCCTTTTCAAGATTAACTTCTTTAAGTTTCTGCAAGTGTTCCTTATTCAACTTCTTCACTTTACTGTATTCCGAATATAGATGGTTATAAGCTTCTTGGAAATCACCCTCCTCTTCTGATTCATTATCACAGATACCATAATCATTATCAGGAGATTTAGACTCACTAGCATCATCCTGACTATCATAAGAAACCCCAAAAACTACATAATTTGCAACATTTTCAGCTTTTTCTTCTTGGTCTGATTCATCACTTTGAGTCACATTAAAAGCCTTGCCTTTTGACTTGATCAAATTTCCACAGTCAGCACGTATGTGCCTAACACCACCACACTCATAACACTTAACATCATGACTAGGATTCACAGAATTTTTTGACTCCCTACTTTTAGATTTTCCATTGTTTCTGAGAAATTTCTTAAACTTCCTAGCCATCATAGCCAACTCTTCATCATCTCCAAACTCCTCATCAAAAAAATCTACAGATTTACCTTTAGTAGTTTTGATCTTAAGAGCTAGATTTTTTGAATTTCGGGGCTTAGGTAGCAAGAGCTCAAAAGTCTGAAGTGAACCTACAAGTTCCTCTACTCTCATGGTTTCTAGATCTTGGCTTTGTGTTATCGCAGCAACCTGAGATATAAATCTAAGAGGTAGTGATCTCAAGATTTTCTTGACCATCTTAGCATCAGTCATCTTCTTTCCAAGATTAATGGTAGAGTTTCTAATGGTGCTAAGCTTAGAATAAAACTCATCAAAATTCTCTTCCTCTTCCATCCTAATCTCTTCAAATTTTGACACTAACATCTGAATTTTAGAGGCTTTCACAATTTGAGATCATTCATGGGTAATTTCCAAAGTTTCCCATGCTTCTTTAGCTATTACACATCGAGAAATTCTTCCGAATTCTTCGAAGCACAAAGATGTGTAGATGGCATGTAACGCTTTGTCATTTGCAGAAGCTGCGTTCTTTTCATCCTCTGAAAGTTCAGCAACTGCCTTATTAGGATTAATCCATCCAGATTCAACAATATGCCAAACGTCAATGGATTTGAGATATGCTTTCACACAAATTTTCCAAAACGTATAATTGGATCCGTCAAAGACAGGAAGTGAGTTAGGTGCAACTGTGTGAGACATGTTAGATGAAGTCTGGGATCACACTCAAGAAATTAATCCCTACAGAGTGAACCCGCTCTGATACCAATTGAAAAACGCTAAGCAGACTCCAAACAACTTGTTTATCACAATTTATGCGGAACTAAAACTATGAAGCAATAAACAATTTAATCAACAAAATATTTAAAGCAATAAAGAAGTAGACACAGATATTTTGGTTACGAAGAGGAAACCAATTAGAGCACTTCTCTAATTGTAAAACCTCTCCGGGGCAGCCAAACCCAGGAAATCATTATCAAAAGATTATCTAGAGATTACAGACACTAGGAACACTTACAACCCTTTGCAAGACCTCGGCTCTGTAAGATCGACAAGCCTCCAACTC
This sequence comes from Carpinus viminea, assembly GCA_013348765.1. NCBI lineage: Eukaryota > Viridiplantae > Streptophyta > Magnoliopsida > Fagales > Betulaceae > Carpinus > Carpinus viminea. The sequence goes on along the minus strand of CP054668.1, from coordinate 52,707,728 downwards.
GTCTCCTTGCTCACAATCTTCTTCTACGTGATTCTTCTTTATCGGACCCTTCCGATAGGCTTCTCAATGATGCTCACAAATAATTCACAAAGAAAAAAAACTCTAAGAGAGAGAAAACAACGCTCAATATCAAAGGCTCTCTTAGCACATGACGGTGAATTCTCAGATTCAGAATTCGTGACCTAAACAAATCTATAAAGATCTATTTATAACACCTAAAGACTCCTAGTCTAATTGGAACTCAATTACATTGTAAAATAAACCTAGAAGCTACGGGCCGTCTGGACTGTAAGTGGGCTCGTCCGGACGGGCTATTAAAAACACGTGAAGACAAAGTTCACTCATGGGCCGTCCGGACGGAGACATTGGCCGTTCGAACGGTAATAGGGCAAAATCGCTTTCTCCGTTCTTTTCGCACGGCGCATTCGGATGAGCTTGCAGACGAGACTTCAAACGAGGCTCTCGGGTATCTTGGCATCCGGATGGACTGTGAACGGTCAGCGAACGGTGCTCTCGGGTTTTAGTACTGGAGTTCTTAACTGCATCACGTCCGGACGACTATGAATCCCGTCCGGACGCTTGTACTAGCTTGGCTATTTTCTTTCCATTTTGCTCATGAACATTAGCCAATACTTCAAACTAACAGTATTTATTGTTGTCTCCACTCATTATGTTTTGTTGACTTTGGTAATGAGTGGTGGTTGCAACTTTGCTGAATAAGTGGAAGGGTGGTAAAGATAAGATGAATGCATGTGATGGCTTCTTTCAGTCAAAGAAGACTAAATGAGGTCATTTATTAAGGGTAAGTGAAAGTTGTGGGCTCATTTAATAAGGAAGGGAGAGATGTAGTTGGTAGGGTGAGAAGAGATTTGGGGTTGCAGAGAAGGCAACCAGCTCTTTGTGTGAGAGAGATACACCTTATTATTTATTGATATTACTTTTTAGTGTTTATTTAAGTTTAGAAAAGTTTTTTTTCTTTTACATTTAATTCTCTTTTGTGTATTTATAAGATTTAGGTGTATTAAGGCTTTTCGAACCACTTCAATCTTAACGTCTTGTGTGGCTGTGTGTAATTTTTCTATTATGCACTTATTTACTTCTTTGGTTGATTTGCGTTTGTCACAACATATTGTATATCTTGTAACGACTACTTGTCTCTCTTTTTTTAATACAATTAAACAAAATAGTTTAATGTTATATGCAAATAGAAGGGCAACTAATAACCTGATTTATATTGTCCTTACTATGATATGAAGGGCAGGCAATATTTTAATTAACATGTCATTTTTTTGTTTTTTTTAACTAAATTATGTAGTACTAGCTCTCTATAAAAAAGCCTTTGTCAAATTGCTTGAGAGTTGAGAGGATAATTAAGCAAAAGCAGTACGCATGGCATTTCAGAGGTACCTAGTTTTGGGTCTCTTACTGCTTCATGCCTCATTGACGAACACCATTGATGTTAGCCCAAACCATTACAGTACTGCTTCGCTCAACCGGAGCAGTTTTCCAGTAGGTTTCATTTCCTCTTATCAGGTACGTAAGTCCCAATTTCTATATATATATATATATATATATATATATATATATGCATGGTGATGATGATGATGTATATATGTTGTTTGTAATTCCAGTATGAAGGTGCAGCAAAAGAAGGTGGTAAAGGGCCATCTATATGGGACACTTTCACCCATAGATATCCAGGTCCCTCTTTCATCTCTCTCTTCTCAAATTATTAAATAAAACGAAATGGGTAATTAATGATGGATTTCCGCCACAATCATGGGTGAATATTTGCTGTTTTTAGCTAACTAATGACCCCAATTATTAGAGCAGAAATCCAACTCCCTTGTTTACATCCTAAATACTATATTTTCCATTGAAATTACAGGTATGATAACGGATCATAGTAATGGAGATGTAGCTGTTGATCAATATCACCGCCACAAGGTATATTATATATATATGGTGTACCTGGAATTGACAATATAAAAGAAATTAACAAAGAAAAGTTAACCCCTAGTTGTCAATTGATTTTAAAGATAAATATAATATAAATTATTTATGATACAGGAAGATGTACAGATTATGAAAGAAATGGGTTTAGATGCTTACAGATTCTCAATCTCATGGCCCCAAGTTTTACCAAGTAAGTTTCTCATTTACATCAATCTCCTATTTTTTGTTTGAATTTTAATTAAATAATAAAATTAATTATTTTTATTAACTTAGTTTTTTAAGATAAGATCAAAACAAATTAATGTCACAAGTTAGAACGGATGCTGGTGGGTTTATTCTTTCTTTGTGACAGCTGAAAAGCTTTGTGAAGGTGTGGACAAGGAAGGAATTAAAGACGATATAGTATATACAACGATCTAATATTCTTTGTTTGTGAGTCTGTGACAACTGGAAAGCTTTGTGGGAGTGTGAACAAGGAAGGAATTAAATACTACAACGATCTCATCAATGAGCTCCTAGCCAAAGGTTATATATATTCAATTTATGGTATGCTCATATATAATTAATTTACTATATAGTTTTTTACTACAGCTAAATTAATGCAGGTCTAAAGCCCTTTGTGACACTCTTCCATTGGGACCTTCCCCAAGCCTTAGACAATGAGTATGGTGGTTTCTCAAGTCCTCAAATTATGTGAGTCACGAATTACTTCATGGTCCTCTATTTTCACCTGATACTTTGAAATCAAGGTCTATAATAATTTGCTATTTATTTATTTATTTTTTGTGTGTATTATTGTATAAACAAAAGCCATGATTTTCGGGATTTTGCTGAACTTTGCTTCAAGGAATTTGGTGATCGAGTGAAACATTGGATTACACTAAACGATCGAGCCATTGAGCTACAGTGTTTATCTTTTTTCAATTGAGTTCTTAGCATCGGATCGATGTTCCAATCAGCAAAATCTAAATTGCACCGTTGGAAATTCCAGCATAGAGCCATATTTGGTTTCACACCACCAGCTTCTTGCTCATGCAGCTGCCGTGAAATTGTACAAGCAAAAATATCAGGCAAAAATATCAGGTTCCTATCAAGAAAGCAAAACTCGAATTAGTTAGTTAATACAGTTGATGCTAGCTAGCTAGTTGGCCACTGGATGCTGATTTGTTTGATAATTAATTCATTGTTTTGTTATACATTGAAATCAAAATGTTATGAATTGGTCGTTGGTCTCAAAATTGTTTTTTTCTAAAAAAAAAAAAAAGAAAGACAAAAATTTTAAGTTTTTTATTTGCTATTAAGGGTATTTTCATCACTTTAGGATATATTGCAATTTTTGGATAGTTTGGAGGAACAATGTTTCAATTAATAATTTAAAGAGGACATTGCAAACTACTGGTTAGTTTTGGGAGGATATATGTACTTTTTCTCTAAAATATTTAATGTATATTCTAAATAATATTCACCATATGCATCATATGATCAATTATAGATAGGTGATCGAAATTTTTTTATATTATAATCATAAATAATGCTAAAATCTACGCTTTTATTTCACCACTATCTCATGCTATTAAAATGATGCATATTACAGGCAAGACAGAATGGGTCTATAGGAATAACATTAGTGGCAAGTTGGACCGTGCCATACTCTAATACCAAGCATGATCGTAATGCCGCACTAAGAGCCCTTGATTTCTTGTTTGGATGGTAAGTGTTACATGATTTTATTTTATTTTTTCATATAATTTTTTTTTTTTTTTTTACTACGAAAGATACATGGGACTTTTATTTTTTCTGAGGACGTAAAGGTTCAACTAGTGATGCAGCGTAAGGAAAAGAGATACAAAATCAGGGTGGAAACACAAGAGACGTAGAGTAGAACAACAAGGAACTGGAGCAAGAACTGCTTGAGCAATCAAAAATAACACACACACACGTGAGTTTCAGCAAGAATGGTCACCCTTAGGGGTGAGAAGTCGCATCTCAAGAAGTAGGCTGTTTTCTTATTTCAAAAGTAAGTTCTCACGTTACAAGGAGATACTTAAATAAGCGCATGCAAACCCTAACCCTAATTGCGCATAAATGGGCTTGGGCCCGTTATTCAAAACATAAAAATAATAAAACCCAAACATAACATAAAAGACCCACAAATAAAGGGGTTATTATAATTGGTGCCGTCAATTTCCCCCCACCGGAAAAGAACTCGACTCCGACGAGTTGCGGGCAATATAAGCATCATAAAGGTTAGGATGAAGACACTGAACTTCTTCAATCTGCAACCAACAACAATCCGATGGCGGTCAATTCTTCCAATGAACCAAAAACTTCTGGTAACCTCCCCGCCGCGTTGACACAATCTGATCATCAAGAATATCTTCTATTTCATCTCAAGGCTTCACAAACTTGGGCACACTTAGCATCGGGTCAGGTATGGTATTATCTTCATAATGGCCCGTATACAAAGTAAGGTCTTCAACATTAAAAATAGGGCTGATGTGGAGAGTTGGGGGTAACTCTACGTGATATGCATTTGGGCCCAATCTGCTAAGGATTTTACAAGGACCAGCAGACCGATGGTGTAACTTATGAACAGTCCCACGAGGAAAACGCTCTGGACGGATCCGCACCATGACGAGGTCACCAACCTGAAACTCGACATGTCGTCGATGGGGATCCACAGCTGCTTTATATGAATTAGCACTAAGTGCACTACGTCCGAACTTCATTATGGAGCTGCTGGATGTGTTGAGAGAAATCTTCAGCTGCTTCACTATGGCGAGTAGGAATTGGAAGTGCAGCGAGATCAACTGGAACTCGAGGCTTAGCTCCTGTGACTACCTCAAAAGGAGAGAGACCCGTACTCCGGTTAACAGAGCTATTGTAAGCAAATTCTACCTGGGGAAGAAGAAGATCCCAAGAGGTTTGATGGTCAGTTACCAAACAATGCATGAGGTTGCCCAAACTCCGATTAACAGCTTCGGTCTGGCCATCAGTTTAAGGATGAAAGGCGCTGAAAAATTTCAATTTCATTCCCATCTTCGCCCACAAGGTCTTCCAAAAATAACTCACGAACTTGACATCTCGGTCGGAGACTATTGTTTTTGGCAACCCATGAAGACGAACCACTTCTGCAAAGAAAAGAGAATCAACTTTGGATGCATCATATGTCTTGGCACAAGGAATGAAATGAGCCATCTTTGAAAAACTATCTACCACCACAAAGATTGAATCATGTCCATGAAGAGTCCGCGGAAGTCCAAGAACGAAATCCATGCTAATATCACTCCATGGTTGTTCAGCTATAGGGAGTGGGCTGTACAACCCCGCGTTTGTCCGAGTGCCCTTAGACAATTGATAGGTGTGACAACGCTTGATAACAGTGAAAACATCCCTCTTAAGATGGGGCCAATAGAAACGATCTTCCATAAGAGCGATCGTTTTATCACGACCAAAATGCCCTACTAACCCTCCAGCATGGAGTTCACGAATTGCAAATTCGCGTATGGAAGTATGTGGAAGGCAGAGACGTGAGCCCTTGAAGAGGTAACCCTCCAGTAGAGAATAGACGCCATCAGACTGATTAGGAGATCCCAATAGCACTTTGTAGCGCTCCCCAAAATCTGGGTCAGCATTGTAAGCCCCCTTCATTTCATCAAAACAAGTAATATCTGTTGACAATTAGGAGAGGAGGAAAGATTTGCGGCTAAGGGCATCAGCCACTGCATTCTCTACCCCGGCCTTATGCTTCAACACGAAAGTAAATTCTTGGAGATAATTCACCCAACGGGCATGCCATGCATTCAACTTTTTCTGGGCATTCAAGTTTCGTAAAGAATCATGATCTGTGAAAAGGAGGAATTCACGATGGATTAAGTAATGACGCCAATGCTTGATAGTCTGCACTAAGGCGTAGAGTTCCAAATCGTATGCAGAGTACCGCTTATGAGCTTCATTCAACTTCTCACTAAAATAAGTAATTGGGTGCCCTCCTTGGCTCAAAACACCCCTGACACCGGAATGGGACGCATCACATGACACTTCAAAAGGTGCTTCAAAATTCGGTAGTCGTAATACGGGTGCCTCCGTGAGCAATTTCTTAATAGTGCAAAATGCTTGTTGGGCGACAGTAGTCCATATGAACGAACCTTTCTTGGTGCATTCGGTAATAGGGGCCATCACAAAGATCGAACCCATGGACAAACCGTTCAGAAATGAGGCGAGCCCATGGAAGCTACAGACTTCATGAACATTGTTGGGAGTGGGCCATTCTGCCACGACACGAACCTTTTCCGGGTCAGCAGATATACCCCGGTATGAGACAATGAATCCCAAAAAATTCACGCGGTCCTGCGCAAAGGCACATTTTTTTTGGTTAATAAAAAAACTTTCAAAGCGGAGTGTAATACACAGCCGGACATGGTTAGCATGATCGGCGAGACTTCGACTGAAGATAAGAATGTCATCAAAGTAGACGACGACAAATTTATCAATGAATGGTTTGAGAACTTGATTCATCACCCGCATAAAAGTGCTTAGGGTGTTGGTAAGCCCGAATAGCATAACTAGCCACTCAAAAAGCCCATCTCGTGTTTTAAAGGCAGTCTTCCACTCATCGCCCGGACGGATACGTATTTGATGGTACCCGCTACGAAGATCAATTTTTGAGAAGATAGTGGCTCCATGTAAGACGTCTAACATATCATCCAACCGAGGAATAGGGAACCGGTATTTCACCATAATTTTATTGATCGCCCGGCTATCCACGCACGTACGCCAACTCCCATCCTTCTTTGGTGTTAATAATGCCGGTATTGCACAGGGGCTCATGCTTTCTCGTATAAATCCATGATCAAGCAATTCCTGGACTTGGCGTTGAAGTTCTTGATGCTCGGTGGGACACATTCTGTAAGAAGGCAAATTTGGCAATGATGCCCAAGGGAAAAGATCAATCGCATGCTGTAAAGTTCTCATTGGGGGGAGGGAATGAGGTAACTCGGTGGGCATGAGGTCCTGGAATTCCTGTAAAATACCCTGGATTTCCGTTGGTAAGTGTGGTTGCGCTAGATTGGTCACGCCGAGTCGCACTACCAAAGCTAGAAATAGGCCCTTCTCCTTGCAGGCTACAGTGAACTTTTGCAGGGTCAAGACTCGTCGTTCAGCTACGTGGAGTCCTCCGTTAGGAAATTCGAACTCTTGGATCTTCATGGGCTTAAGCACCAGCCGCTTGCCACCAAACGTAAATGCATATGTGTTGCGGTGCCCATCATACTGCACTTTACGATCAAATAACCATGGCCTCCCTAAAAGAACATGGCACGCTCTCATAGGGATTATGTCACACCACACGGCATCGTTATAGGACTTTCCTAGTGAAAAATTCACCAAGCAGCATTGCTTTACTGGAATTGTGGTATCATCCACCCAGCTTACTTTATACGGTTTGGGATGTTTTTCTGTAGGTAACTTCAACTTTTGGACTGCTTCAACAGATATGACGTTCATACCACTCCCATTGTCTATAATCATATTTAAGGCCTTACCGCAGTGCTCCACCCGAGTATGAAAGATGTTGGTCCGCAACCACTCATCTCCTTCGACTTCTTCCATCTTATGGCCAGTGAGTATCCACCTTATGACACATAAGGGTCTATCCGAGGGTTCAAGAACTTCTTCGGGGTCTTCGTCATCTTCTTCTCGGTGGTCATCTTTGTGTTGTTCTCCATCGTCAGTGGGGCGCTCTTCGCAGCACAAGGTCTGCCTCTGGTCTTGGCTAGGACACATAAAGGCATAGTGACCACGCCCCCCACATGAATAGCACTCCCCTCCACCTTTTTCTCCTCTTGCTTCATTCATTATTCGCCCTCGACCCTCTCCCTTGTTTATTGGTGCCCTATCAGCCATTACAGGGCCCTTTTGAAAGGTACGTTCTTTGGCAGGCGTTCCCTTAGGAGCACTAGCGTAGGTATTCTTCGACGGCCTTCCAATCCATCCAGGTGATGCACGCCTTCCTCCAGTCCATCGGGTCTGCTGCTCTAGTTTCATGGCCAATTGATAGGCTTCATCAACGCTAGTCAATCTGGTGGTGATCAATTCTCTGTTGATGTCATCCCTAAAACCAGATTTATAACGAGTTAGGGACTGTCGTTCTGTCTCGATGAGGCGACTGCGGACGGTCAGCTCATGAAATCGATGGGTATAATCGTCTATGGACGCCGAGCCTTGCTTAAGTGCTAATAGTTGCAAATACGAATCCTCATAGTCCATCGGTGAAATTTCTCCTGCATCTTCAGCTTCATCTCCTCCCAATCATTGATAGGGGTAATTGCAAGCGATGGTGATACTCTTCCACACGATCCCACCACATGTGGGCACCTTAAGCTTCATCTTCACTAACCGTACTTTGCGACGGTGATAAACTATACTGTCGAAGTAGTCTTCCAGGGCGTAAGCCGGTCTTGGAAAGCATGAGGTCAATTTTCCGTGGAAGTCAGACGTCTACTCGAGCAGCGTTTGGTGATATCATCGTGCCGATAGCCATGGGACGGTAGGTGTTCTCTATAAAGCGATGGTTCCGTCGGGGCGTGGATGATAGTCCACACATGCGTGTCGAGGTTATGCCTAGCGATAAAGTGAGGAATGGGGTGCGGAGTTGTTCATCTTTCTTACGGGAGATTACGAATCCTCGGTGACCTTCGCCCTCATCAACTTCCTTCTCACTCTTCTCACAATCGCCTAAACCTTGATTTGAGGAACAAGTGCTCCCACATAAACTCCACACGTTTGGACATGGCGTTGAACTTGTCCACCAAGTCAAGCAGGCGTCATCACGTTGTTCTTTGGGATGTACGTTTCACCATACGTTTTGCTCAGTACGCATCTAGTTACGGAAGGATACTTAGGCTCGATACCAATTTGGTGACGTAAGGAAAGAGATACAAAATTAGGTGGAAACACAAAGAGGCGTGAGAGTAGAACAACGAGGGCTGAAACAAGAACTGCTTGAGCAATCAAAATAACACACACACACACGTGAGTTTCAGCAAGAATGGTCACCCTTAGGGGTGAGAAGTCGCATCTCAAGAAGTAGGCTGTTTTCTTATTCCAAAAGTAAGTTCTCACGTTACAAGGAGATACTTAAATAAGCGCATGCAAACCCTAACCCTAATTGCGCATAAATAGGCTTGGGCCCGTTATTCAAAACATAAAAATAATAAAACCCAAACATAACATAAAAGACCCACAAATAAAGGGGTTATTATAATTGGCGCCGTCAACTAGCGGCCATAATCTCTCAAATAGAGAGAATAGAATCATTTTAATGTCAAGTGAAATTATTTTGTTATATTTAATAATTAAACAAAAAGATTTAGCTTATAAATTCTTCTTAATTATAGATTTTATATAAATTTGTAAATAATTTTAGAGTTTAACTTGACTTTAAACTCTTGAATTATTATGTAATTTTACCGTCCTCAAAACTTTAAAACATTTCAATTTAAATCCTTAACTTTCAATTGCATTCATTTTGAATCTCTCTATCAAATTTAGTAGTCAACTTCTAACCGCAATATTCAAAAAATATCAAAATATCCTTCATTTTTATTTTTATTTTAAATAAAAAATCCGTGGGTCATGCCAGAGCCACGCGAGTCTGGCCGTGACCCACACTAGTCAGCAGACCCACGTCGACGACCAACAAGCACATTCCCAGGATCCTCCCAACTTTGATTGTCACCGGCGCATCAACCATAAGATCTAGCGAAATGCACTCGGTTTGCTGTTGATCCTGCAACGCCGTCATAAAAACGTTGTCGTACTGCGTTTGCCCGGTCAAGGCAATGTGTAGTTGCGTCTTATTCCGGTGACCTTGGTAGAACTCCGGCTGCGACCAATCACAGAGTTTAACGTCTGCATACCACATGCTCAACCGGCCGCCTTTCTTGTAGTAAATTCTGATCCCGTGGGTCAGGCCAGACCCACGCTGGGTCTTCTCCTACGACGGAAACATCATGTTCGCCGCCGTAATATCTCTACTCCTCGTAATCCTCCTCGTCTTGCTTCACCACATGCGGTGCTCTATGGCCGTCTCGCACGTGCTCAGGCCCTCTCGGTTCCGCAATTTCCAGACATTGAGCATCGACACCTCTCTTTCCAACTCACCCACAAAAGGCCTCGACCCGTCTTCCATATCCGCGATCCCTGTGTTCTTGTATAGCTCGAAGGAGCACAATCATGGGTTGGATTGCGTTATCTGCTTGAGCCTGTTTGAGGAAAACGAGATGGGAAGAGAGCTGAGTCAGCTGACCCACGGTGCGTCTCGACCAGAGAACCCCTTTTTCTTTTTCTTTTTTTCCTTTTTTTTTTTAATTTTTTTAATTTAAAATTAAAGGTAAATTTGAAATTTTATAAAAATGTTAGGAGTATAAATGTAAGTTGTCTAACTTTTAATGATTAAAATCCAACAGAGGCGATCAAATTAACGAAAGTTCAAAAGTTCAAATTGAAAAATTTTGAAGCCTAGGAAGCTTATGAAATCGAATGACAATTAAGTGGTTTAAAGTGAAGTTACCACATAATTTTATAAGAGATGTGATACAGTCACAACAAAGACTCAATAAAGACCTAACTTCTTTCCTAATTTCTAGTTTAAAACTCTCTCTCTCTTCCACTAGCAGTTTGTTTTTTTTAAAAAAAATGCTAGCATTTAAAAGAAAGAAATTGGGTCTTTGTTGGATCTAAGTTGTGCCTTTATCATTTTCCCTTTTATAATAAAAGTTGCAATAGTCCACCATAAGGACAAACCAAATTTACTTTTTAAAGTACAATGGATTCACATCTTCAAATGTGAAAATCTAGTAAGTTCAATAACTTTTCACCTTTTTTTTTTTTTTTTTGGGATAATTTCCCCTAATATTCAAAAACTCTCACTTACCCCCCTTGAACTTTCAAAAATTTTCACTTACCCCCATCCATACAAATTAGGGCACAATTTTTTTTAAAAAGACCAAAATACCCCTGTTTTTTATTTTAAAAAAAATAAAAAAAATATCTGGAAGTTGGAATTTTATACAAAAGTCACCGTTTAAAATTCACTATTTAAAATGTCAACTTCCAAAATGTTGTTTTATTTTTTTTAAAAATGAAAACAGTATTGGTCTTTAAAAATTGTGCTATAATTTGCGGATGAGTAAGTGAATTTTTAAAGTTTAAGGAAAATGAAAATGAGTTTAATATTAGAAGTGTTGAAAAATGGCCAAAGTTTGAGGGGGTTAGTGAAATTAACCTTTTTTTATTTTTTTTATTTTTATATGTCCGCATAAGAGAGGGAGGAAGATTCAAACTAATAACCTCCGCTTCTATCAACACACCTTTTCGCAGTCTGACGATCACTTACAAGGATGTGAGCGTCGCGGGCATGGTATGTTTGGGCTTATCTACAAGATAAGTGCGAACGATCATCATATAGGATGCGAACGTGCACAGTCATCGGTCGCTTCCTCAGATTGTTCAAGCTTATCTAGAAGAGATGTGCGAACGATCATCATACCGAGTGCGAACGTGCGCAGGCATCGGTCGCAGATACAGAGAGCATCCCAGATACGTGTGAACAGTATTTGAGTTCTTGTAAACTAATTAACTAACTCTCTTAACTTCTTTATTTTGTAAGTTAGTTAGTTTGCACAGTTTGTTAATGATTGTAAGCTCCTATATAAGCTTCAATCATCCCTTGTAAAAGACTCACGAGATTGATATTGCAAATGAGGATTTCCTCTTCTTCTCCATTTTCCCTTCTTCTTTCTCTCCTTTGTTTTGGAGCTTTTCTTTGCTTTCTTTGATTCTTGACATGGTATCAGAGCCATAATCATGAACTGTGATTCATCTCTTCTTCTTTTTTCTTTTCTTTCCTTTTCTTGTGTTTGCTATTACTTTCTTTACAATGGCAAAAAAACAATCCATCTACTTCCGTTGTTCAGGGTGATTTTCAAGCTTCAACAATGGCTGAAAATCATCAACATCTTTTCTCTTCAAATAATCTGTCCAACACTTTGGCAGATGATCACTCAAATGGTTTGCCAAATCCTTTGACAAACTCTCCTCAAAATACTCATCCTCAAAATACTTTCAAAGATCCATTTGCAAGTTCTCGTCCTATCGATCCATCTTGTTCTCTTTTTCTCCACAATGGTGATAATCCTAGAATTCTTTTGGTTCCTCAGCCATTGACTGGAGAAAATTATAGTACTTGGAGCCGCTTGATGCTAGTTGCCTTGAGTGCCAAGAACAAACTCTGTTTCATTGATGGTTCTTTGCCAAAGCCATCCGTTTTTTAAAGTTACTACCATGCGTGGACTCGATGCAACGACCTGGTAGTTTCTTGGATCCTTAATTCCGTATCCAAGGAAATCTACGATCATCATCTACATCACTTATCGCTCATGATGTATGGCAAGACCTCATGGATCGTTATACGGAAGAATGGCGAGGGTTTTCAGCTACAAAAAGCCATATCTGTTGCCAGAAAATTCCTCGTAAGTTGTTACTTTACCAAAATCAAAACTCTTTGAGAAGAACTTAACAATTACAGACCTATTTCCATTTGTAGTTGTTGTCATTGTGGTAGAATGAAGTCAATTCTTGAACTTTATAGTCAAGAACGTGTTTTACAATTCCTCATGGGATTAAATGATTCATTTTCTGCTGTTAGAGCGCAGATTTTACTAATGAATCCTCTTCCTTCAATAAATAAGGTTTTCTCTCTTATTATTCAAGAGGAAAAACAAAGAGAAATTTGTGTGAATCCCATTAGTCATGATACATCTTCTGCTATGATGACTAAATCTTTTTTGCCTAAACACTCTACCACAACTCATCACGAACCTGCTGTATACATGAGTAAACCCTCACCAAGACCAAAATTTTTCAAACAACCCTACAAGAAAGACAGCCCCATGTGTTCTCATTGTGGAGTCGCTGGTCATACTGTCGAAAAATGCTATAGGGTGCATGGATTCCCACCTGGTTTTAAGTTTACTCAAAACAGACCAGTACCACATTCAGCAAACCAAGTATAGATGCAAGGAAATGACCTTAGTGGTCCTCATTCTCAAGGAACTGACCTTAGTGGTCCTCATTATCAAGGAATTGACCTTAGTGGTCACCAATCTCATGCTTCACAGTTGAATAGTCCTCAATTGTCCATGATTTCAGCTCAGTGCCAACAATTGATGAATCTCCTGAATCAACACCAAATTCCACACCCATCTTCTTCTACTACAGTTGGTAATTTAGGTATACTCAACCCTAAACACTCAGTTTTTTCTGCTTATGTCAATATAGCTTCTCATACAAACCTGAAAACCCACACTTGGATTATAGACACCGGAGCTACTAATCACATGATTAGTTGCTCTTCTATGTTTACCACCATTACTGCTGTTGTTTCTACCCATGTTAAACTTCCAAATGGTTCAATAGCTAATGTCACACACATTGGAACCGTTACCATTTCAGAAACCCTTACTTTAACTGGAGTTTTGTGTGTTCCTTCTTTCACTTTCAATTTGATTTCAGCCACTAAACTCATCAAATCCTTAAATTGTTGCCTCATATTTCTTGCTGGATATTGTTTTATACAGAGTTTACACAATTGGAGAACGATTGGGGTGGGTGAAGAAGTGGCTGGTTTATTCTATTTGATACAAGCAAACAAGGTTTCAACCAATGCATCTATTTCAGCTCCTTCCATTCCTTTCTTTTCAAGCACTTGTCTTTTAATTCAATAAAGGACCCCTCATGTAATCTGTGGCATTACAGATTGGGGCATCCTTCTCATTCTAGAATAAAGTTGATACAAACAATTGTTCCTTCTATTTCTTGTATACAAGAATCTGTTTGTTCAATTTGTCCTTTGGCTAAACAACGCAAATTACCCTTTCCTATCAGTAATTCTTTTTCCACTTCTGTTTTTGAATTACTTCATTGTGATGTATGGGGTCCTATGGCCATCAATTCTATCAATGGATCCAGATTCTTTCTTACTATTGTCGATGATTACTCACGTTTCACTTGGGTCCATTTGATGCAACATAAATCACAAACTTCCTCAATAATCCAATCCTTTTCTAACATGGTTCAAACACAATTCCATACCAAAATCAAATGCATTAGATCTGATAATGGTACTGAATTTCACATGAGAGATTTTTTTTCAGCCCAAGGAATCATTCATCAACTTAGTTGTGTAGAAACTCCACAACAAAATTCTGTGGTTGAAAGAAAACATCAACATCTTTTAAATGTAGCTAGATCTTTAAGATTTCAATCCAACCTTCCTTTACCTTTTTGGGCAGATTGTGTTTTAACTGCTGCTCATATCATTAATAGGATTCCAACACCTCTTTTATCCAACAAATCTCCACATGAACTTCTTTTTTCTGCTGTTCCATCTTATTCACATCTCAAAGTGTTTGGATGTTTAGCTTATGTTTCAACTTTATCTAGAAATAGAACAAAGTTTGATCCAAGAGCTACACACCTTGCATTTTCATTGGTTATCCATATGGCATTAAAGGACATAAATTCTACAACCTTCATACTCATTCCACTTTTATTTCCAGAAATGCCATATTTCATGAGACAATATTTCCTTATGCTTCTGGTTCAAATCATTTTTCACATTCAATGCATATGCATGAAAGTGTTCCTTCATCCATTCATTTTCCAATGAATGGTGACATAGATTTCTCAGATTCTTTGTCACCAAACACTCATCAACATAACATTGTTCAATCACAAAACAAAAATACTACAGTTTTTCCTAATTCAGAAAACACTTTACCTTCTCAATATAATTTTGCAGAAACTCCCTCTTCCCATTCTGAATCTGCAGATATTCATTCTCCTTCTGCAGATTCACCTTTCAGCTCTCATCCTTCTGCAGAAGTTTTAGCACCTACTCTTATTCTTAGAAGATCAGATAGGGTTAAACAGAAACCTAGTTACTTGCAAGATTATCATTGTAAACATGTCTCTTCTTGCTTACCTTAATCGGCTTCAAATGTTGACAATTCAGGTAAACCCTATCCATTGTCCTCTTTCATTTCTTATGATAATATGTCCTCTAAACATAAGCATTTTTGCCTTTCTATTTCATCCCAACCTGGGCCTAAGTTTTACCATCAAGCTGTTAAGGATCCACTTTGGTGTGAGGCTATGAAAGCTGAGATTAAAGCTTTAGAGGAAAACAATACTTGGGTAGTGACTGATTTACCTTCTGACAAACATCCCATTGGCTGCAAATGGGTGTATAAGGTGAAATACAAGTCTGATGGAACCATTGAAAGGTACAAGGCAAGGTTGGTTGCTAAAGGGTACACTCAATGTGAGGTTAGATTATCATGAAACTTTTTCACTGTTGCTAAAATGACTCTTTTAGATGCTTTTTAGCTCTTGCATGACTAAGAACTGGTTTTACATAGATGTCAATAATGCATTCTTGCATGGTGATTTGGATGAAGAAGTCTACATGTCTTTGCCCCTGGTTTTGGCACTAAGGGTGAGACAAAGGTTTGTAGGTTAACCAAATCTCTATATGGGTTAAGCGGGCCTCTAGAGTGGTTTTCAAAGTTCTCAAATTTGCATTGATTGAACTTGGCTTTCTTCAATCTAAGTGATTACTCCTTATTTACTCGTTCAAAGGGTTCTTCCTTTATTGCATTATTGGTTTATGTTGATGATGTAGCTATTGCTAGCAATGATCCACAAGAAGTGTCTTCTTTTATTACTCTTTTGAATGACAGATTCAAATTAAAGGATTTAGGGCCTTTGAAGTATTTTCTTGGTCTTGAGATTGCTAGGTCTACTGATGGAATTTCGGTTTGTCAGAGGAAATATGCCCTTGAGATTTTAGAGGATTCAGGTTTATTAGCCTTTAAACCTGCAAAATTTCCTATGGAACAGAATTTGAAACTTTCAAAGGATGAAGGAGTTCTCCTTTCAGATGCTACAAGTTATAGAAGGTAGGTTGGTAGGCTGATTTACTTGACAATTACCAGACCTGATTTAGCTTTTTCAGTTCAAATTTTAAGTCAATTTATGGATACACCAAGGCAACCTCATCTGGATGCTGCTCATAGAGTATTAAGATACTTGAAGAATTCTCCAGCTCAAGGTCTCATTTTTTCTGCCAAGTCAGATTTTCACCTTAAAGCCTTTTCAGATTCAGATTGGGCAGGTTGTATGGACACTCGAAGATCCATAACTGGTTTATGTGTGTTTCTTGGGGATTCATTGGTGTCTTGGAAATCCAAGAAGCAGCAGACAGTCTCAAGGTCTTCTGCTGAGGCAGATATAGAGCTTTAGCCTCTACTTGCTGTGAATTGATGTGGTTGATCTCTCTTCTTAAAGATTTTGGTATTTCTCATTCCAGTGCTCTCCTTTTTGTGATAGTCAATCATTCATATTGCTGCAAATCCGGTTTATCATGAAAGAACTAAACATATTGAAATAGATTGTCACATAGTTCGTGAGAAGATTCAACTTGGACTTGTTCGGACACTTCATGTTACTTCTCAAAACCAGATTGCAGATATCTTCACCAAAAGTCTTGGATTCAAAGATTTTTTTAGGTTATTGTCCAAGATGCATGTAAAGGATATTTATCATCCTCCACATCCATCTTGAGGGGGGATATCAACACACCTTTTCAGCACAGTGCGAACGATCACCCACAAGGATGCGAACGTGCGCAGGCATCGGTCGCTTCCTCAGTATGTTTGGGCTTATCTACAAGAGAAGTGCGAACGATCATCATATAGGATGCGAACGTGCGCAGTCATCGGTCACTTCCTCAGATTGTTCAAGCCTATCTAGAAGAGATGTGCGAACGATCATCATACTGAGTGCGAACGTGCGCAGCATCGTCGCAGATAAGAGCATCCGATTTGAGTTCTTGTAAACTAATTAACTAACTCTCTTAACTTCTTTATTTTGTAAGTTAGTTAGTTTGCACAGTTTGTTGATGATTGTAAGCTCCTATATAAGCTTCAATCATCCCTTGTAAAAGACTCACGAGATTGATATTGCAAATGAGGATTTCCTCTTCTTCTCCATTTTCTCTTCTTCTTTCTCTCCTTTGTTTTGGAGCTTTTCTTTGCTTTCTTTGATTCTTGACAGCTTCATTAAGCTTAATTTTAGCCAATTGAGATACCTCTTGAGAATCTTTTCACTTTTCAGGGTGAATTAAGAAAAGAAATGCCCAAAAACTGAATAAGTAATCAATATATGTAAATGTTTACTATACATTTATCAAATCGATGGATATTAATATTGCAGGTTTATGGACCCCTTGACCAATGGTGACTATCCACGTGGCATGCGATCTCTTGTTGGAAACAGATTACCCAAGTTCTCAAAAGAGCAATCCAATATTGTAAATGGGTCGTTTGATTTTATTGGATTGAACTACTATACAACTAGTTATGCAGCCAATGCACCTCAACGCAATGCTGTAAATGCAAGCTACACAACAGATATGCGTGTTAATCTTTTAAGTAAGTATATGCTACAAACTCAATGCTAAGTGTTTTACGATTGCCGAATAATTAAAATAATAAAAATTAGAATTTAATTTGTTAATTTTTACTGCCATTCATCAAATTATATTACAGTCATATAGCAATTTACCGTATTGCATTTCTCTTGATGTTACAATTTTAATTTGCTTATGAAACTAATAAAATTAGACCATGGTTTTTGGATGTGGCTGCAGCCAAGCGAAATGGGATTCCCATTGGTCCAAAGGTGCGCATCAATTAAATAAATCAATCCCTTTTCTTGTACTTAATTGAACATATATATATATATATATATATATATATATATATACACACACATATAAGTCTTTTAGAAGATTGATAATTGGGTTGATATATTCATCTTAGATCGATAGATAAGGTTTGAGAAAATTCTCTTGTAAAACTCACAACCATCCCCATTTGATTAAATGACATTAATATATATGTATATATGCAGGTTGCTTCCGATTGGCTCTATGTGTATCCGAGAGGAATACGAGATATTTTGCTATACACAAAGACAAAGTATCATAACCCACTAATTTACATCACCGAGAATGGTACGTAATTAAATTCTCACTACCATAATTAAGAATACATAATATGATAGTTATATTTCCTTTAAAGCTAATTAATTAATAAAAATGATCCCCATATCACAGGAATTGATGAGTTGAATGACGCCTCATTGTCGCTCGAGGAAGCCCTTGTCGACAACCATAGAATTGATTATTTCTATCATCATCTTAAGTACCTTAATAGAGCTATTACATAAGTGCTTAATCAACAAGTCTCTCTCTCTCTCTCTCTATATATATATATAGTTTTTAGAAAAGTCTAATTAATTTGAGGTTCTCCTTTTGTATATACAGGGATGGGGTAAACGTGAAGGGATACTTTGCGTGGTCACTGTTAGACAACTTTGAATGGAATAGTGGTTATACCTTTCGATTTGGTATCAACTATGTGGATTACAAGAACGGATTGAAAAGACACCCAAAATTGTCGGCCCATTGGTTCAAAAGCTTCTTGAAGAAATAGACATCATGATGCATTCTTATTGCTTAATCTCATAATTAATGACCCATTAATAAAACGGAAGAGAAGATCTAGATCATTCAGATCATTCCCTTTCCATCTATGTATATATGTGTGTTCTCGAATATATATTTTTGGGAAAAATGCAAAATTAGTTCTTGTGATTTACCAGATTTACAATTTAATTACTTCATGTGATATTACAATGAATTCAAAAGTCATTGTGGTATGTAAAAAAAATAATGTAGTCATTACAGTTAAATTCCATCAATTGATTTAACGGATTTTGTTAGTGTGCCATATTACATTCAATAAAATTATGACATATGTCATGCTTTATTTATGACTTTTAAAAAACACATTTGAATTTTTTACGTCATATTATTTTGTCAACTAATACTCCTACCTCATCTTTTTTCCACATTAAACATATCAGGTAAAATATTTTTGAAAAACCTAATTCGACTAAATTATTGATTTGAGCACCGTCATCTTCTTTTTCTTTTTTACGGACGTTGTGTTTCTTCAGCTTCTTCACCCAAGTTCGTGCCAACACTAGCAAGCATGAAAGGCAAATCATGACGCTGCCCCGTACCATGTGTTCGTGTTCAGAGCACCGTCACTTTAAGTCACTTAGTTCTAGCTCCCAGTTCGTGTTTGTGTTGAGGGTAGAAACCCAGTTTCATGATTCTTAATCTTCTTCATTCTCTCACAATTTTTACAGCCAAAGTTAGAGTGTATATTGAAAGAGTAAATATTTTAGTTCCAATTTTCTTCGTTTTTGGGAAAATATGGGGAAACTTTAGAATCTGAGAATCGCTTTTTTTTTAGGTTGCAATACTCAGTTTTTTCTATTCCAATAGTTCCATCTTTCTTTTTGGGGGTTTACTGCCAATATATATGAGAGTAAGCATTAGCATCCACATCAAGCTCTCTATATCTAACATTTCTTTAAAATTTTAACAAAATCTACAAAAAGTCCTCTGCATCAAATTCTCTATCAAATGTTAAATATAACATTTGTCAAACCTCCTCTTCAAATTTAAAGAGACCAAAAGCAAATGTTAAAATATTATTATATTATTTTATTACATTCTAGCACCACTTTTCATTTTTCTTCCTCTCTTTTTCTATTTCTTTCCCTCCAAAATTTCATCCCCTCATTTTTTACTTTTTTTCCCCTTCCATTTTTTTTCATCACTCCTCTTTTCTCAAATACAAAACTGCAACAATTAATATCCATTGTTTTTTTTTTTGTAATAAATTAAATGCATTCATCAATGAAATCCATTGAATTAAAGATGCAATTGTGCACAAAAAATAATTCCATGTATGTGAGCATGAAAGCAAGTTTCATGGTAGTTAAAGTAATTTGGTTTCACAATAAAAATAATAATATTTGGTAAAAATAGTAAAATATTTAAAGAGTTTGATATTTGGTAGTTTTTAAAAGTGACTAACTATATCTAAAAAAGTACACTTTGAAAGTTAAATTTAACTAAATTTTGCATAACTTGATGTGGATGCTCTTACTTTGTTCGGTTGCTGCGAAAATGGTGGGCTTTTTAGTTGGGAAATCCAGTTTCAAGAGTCTTCCATTTTCTTTCCTTTTCCCATGGTATTAGGCTACCAATAAGTGGCTACATTAGAGTTGAGTATGTGCACACAGTTTCTGTTTTTATGAACACGCGGTACGGGGCGGTGTCACGATTTACCTTCTGTGCTTGCTAGTGGAGGCACGAATTTGGGTGAAGAAGTTGAAGAAGCATGACGTCCATGAAGAAGAAAAAGAAGATGATGGTGCTTAGATCAATAATTTTGTAAAATTAGGTTTTTTAAAAATATTTTACCTAATGTGTTTAACGTATAAAAAAAACTGAGGTATGAGTATTAGTTGGCATGATATTATGATGTAGAAAATTCAAGTGTGCTTTTTAAAAGTCAAAAATAAAACACGACATGTATGATAATTTTATTTGATGTGATATGACATCCTAACGAAATCCGTTAAGTCAATAAAAGGAATTTAACTGTAAGGACCTTTTTTTTTTTTTTTTTGGCATACTACAAGGACGTTTGAATTTATTTTGATACCACAAGTAGTAAGTTGTAAATTAGGTAAACTACAATGACTAATTTTATATTTTTCTCTATATTTTTTTTGGTTTGATGTGTTCCTCGAATATATAATGTCAAATTATTATTATTATTATTATATATATTTTTAAAAAAGATAGAGAAGCAAAAGCATTTCTCTTAACTAGCCAGCAGATCATGATCATGTTACCGCAGACATGTCAGATTTTTTTTTTTTTTTTTTTCGTAGTGTCATGTTGGTACAAAAATTATCACCAGCTGGTATTTCCTTCTTTGCAACAAGCACGCACTGAAAATTATTAATTAAATAATCCTTTTGAAAAATGGTCTCTCATGCAAATTAATTAATTAATTAATAGGAAAACTACTTTTAGTTCTCATGAACTATCGGGTGTCGGTTATTTGCTTCTATGAACTGTCAAGTGTGATACTCGACCTCATCATACTACCTAATCCTAACTAATAGTCCCATTTCTTCCATTTTTTCCCTCTATTATATAAAACAATATTTATATACTCAAAATATCCTCAAAGAATGCCCATAAAATCAAAGAAAGGAGAACACCCAAACCCAGTTGCGGTGGATTTTGACGTCCTCTGCCATGATGGATTTCATGGAAAAGTTGAGCTTTGCTTGGTTTGGGAAATGGGTACTGCAAAACTCAAAAACACCCGTATTTCATTTTTAATTTATAATCAATCACAATCATGAACCTGCTTAAACAGATCAAACATTTTAAGAATCTTTAGATTAATTAATCAAACCGCATGTTGAGAAAACAAAGGAAAATAACAGAGAAAAATTATGAATTTTTGTGCTATATATAATATAGTATATAATATTTTACTTGTTAATTTGTTATAGTATTTTTCTTTGTGCTATCTTTGTGCTTCAATCCATCGACGTATTCCCACACATCCCTTGCAACAAAATAGAATTTGAGAGTTCCAAAATCATTGTGAAGCTGCTCATTTTTCTCGATCATAATAATGTTAATCAGGGGGAGTCACCAAAAGAAGATGTGGAGAAGCTGATTCGTCAAGCAAGGGGCGTAAAATCTTCAATCGGATGGTTACACGGCATTCCAGCGATACACAAAGACAAGAACAATGGTGGGTTCAATTTAGCCAAGCCGTTAAATGTGGCGAAAGAAGGCAAGAGACCCTGCCCAGTCCCTAAATCGCTAGAAGAGCTCGAAGAGGAAGAGCGAGGTAGAATGCCTGATTCGCCGTACACTCGGCTGCTTAGAACCGAGGGTAGCTTCCCTGCATAGTATTCCCCCACCCTTGACCAACACTACAAAAAAAATCAAGTTTAATGGCATTGGAATAGTGGCACTTTTTAATGACATTTGATCAATTACTTGGTTGTTAGCTAGAAATCAACATATTAGGGTGGAGGTTTAGTGACATTTTATAAAAAATGTCACTAATCAAATGTCATTAAACCTGATTTTTTTTGTAGTGCAAGCAAAGCTCAACTTTTCCATGAAATCCACCACGGCAGAGGACATCGGAATCCACCGCAACTGGGTTTGAGTGTTCTTCTTTCTTTGATTTTCTGGGCATCTTTGAGGGTATTTTGGATATATAAATATTACTTTGTAAAATGAAGAGCAAAAATGGAAGAAAATGGGACTATTGACTAGGGTTAAGTAGTTTAATGAGATCAAGTATCACACTTAGCAATTCATAAAGACAAATGACCGACATCCGATAATTCATAGATGTTAAAGGTAATTCCCTCTTAATTAATCCTTTTGAAAAAGAAAGAAGATTGCGAATCCCATATCTTTGAATATTTAAATATTTTGACAAATCTTGTCATATGAAAAGATTTTCGCATTGGGTGCACGTGGTTAAAAAACTTTATCTAGGTAGTGGAGTAAAATTAGAGTAAACACACATCCAATTAGATGGATCTATGGAGCAATGGCTTGGATATTTTTATATTTTCATTAGGATTTGCATGGAACTCACTTCATTTTTTTATGATTAATTCAAAAGATTACTTGCAAATTCTGTCGGTGAACCGCCATATAGCTAGCGTTTCAGATTTCCAGACAATGAACTCCTGCCTATTGCCATTATTAAAAATAAGGCAAATGGATCATGATTCGAGGAGAAGGCCTACAGACAACACTACACCCCTATTCATGATCAGGATTCAGGCATAGCAGACTGCTCTAAAACGACGAAAAGGTTTCAATAATGTTGTACGTCCTTTGTTCTTTTTTCATAATTTCTATTATTCTATTTATGCCAATAATGTTGTCTAATCTATTATTGGTGGTGACTGTGTCGAACCCAATATGTTTCACGTGATCAAATCAGGAATTGTCTGTTGCTCGGATAAAGCCGTATATGCCACGACAGGCTAATTAGGACTCAAGAAAACGTGAAGGAATGAAATTAATATTGAACTCTTGTTTAACAAGAAATTAGCACCTCTCGGGGTCCACGCTAGCTAGCTAATACCAGTGGTCAACTATGCAAATTTACCGATTGAAAGCAAGAATGCGACACGCATTACATGTTTGCTAAAATTTCTTTTCCTGTAAAATGCATGAAAACCCCATAGTTGGACTTGATCATACGAGATTGGTCAGTAGATTGAAGAACCTGGCCATCCTCATATAAATCTTCTGTTGGGTTGTTATTGTGCACAACAATGACAAATAAATTGGAATTGAAAAAAAAGAGATTCAGAGAGATTCAAGACACAGATTTATGCAGTTCGATAATATGTTTACGCTTACAAATGTGCAACTATATTTTACTATTCAATGATTTAGAGTTATAACATAATATATTTATAAAAAAACTTAATTGTAAGTATTTAAAAAAATTTCAAAATACTCCCCACAACTTATTTGTCCTCAAGCCCACATAAACTAATTACACTTAATGGGCCAGTAGTAGAATAAGCCACTTGTTCCAACATTAATTTTCACATTGGCGAATATTCACCTTTTTGAAGATAATTAAGGATTAAGCCTCTACCTAGAACTAATAGGTTTGGAGATACTGTCTCCTTTCCTTTTCTTTCTAACACCTAAAGATATTTGCCAACTTTAAACAATGCTTGAACTTATTTGCGGTAACATATTTTGTCAACATGTCCATTGCATTCTTAGAAGTATAAATCTTTTCAAGCTTGTAACATTGCTTACAATCATTTTCTTTTTTAGAAAATAATTACAATCATTCTTTTTCCATTTATTTAAACAATCTTTATGAGTGGTGATTCTTTTATATTTTAAACAATTAGCCATGTGAGTGGTGCTTTTTTATTTAAACAATCATTCTGAGAGGCTCGCTTCTCTATAAGAAGCCTGCACATGCATTATTCTTACCAAATTAAGAGGTGCCCGACAGTGCCACGTACACCTTGAATAACCAAAAACAGCTATGGCATTTCAAGGCTATCGACTACTCCTCGGCCTCCTGCTCTTTCTTGCCTCATTGACTGATAACAGCATTGCTGTTACACCAAGCCATCACAGTACTGCTTCACTCAACCGGAGCAGTTTTCCGGCGGGTTTCATTTTCGGGACGGGATCAGCGTCTTACCAGGTAAGTCCTGCTTGGATTTCCTCCATGTTTGTATATATATATAATACAGTTTTTCTATTTCAAGTGTCCATAGATCGAATCTGTCAAGCAAATTGCATGATGCATTTATATATATGTGCCAATGTGTCACGTGTGTTCGAAATCCAGTATGAAGGTGCAGCACATGAAGGTGGCAGAGGACCAAGCATATGGGATACTTACACCCGTAGATATCCAGGTCTCTCTCTCTCTCTCTAGCTCCTCTTTGAAATCAAAGGTATTTTTTTTTTTTTTTTTAATACACGAAGGAATGCTATAATTAATTTACTTTAAGTTCTTCATAAATTGATGTGACTGTCAGATCAATTGCTAAAATATAGACGGCCTCATAGCATTTTGCACTGTACTTATAATTATAATCTTTACAAACTAATGATATCACGTTACACATATTATTTCAACTACTAAAATATAAGATATGATTCTAATTCAAAGGGTTTAAATTAGAGGTCAGAGTAGGAGACTAATAGCTGAGTTCTAAGGTTTCAAAGTAACGCCTAGAAATCTTCTTTCTTTTTTTCTTTTTTCTTTTTTTTTTTTTTTAAAAAAAAACCTTACGAATGTAAGATTTATGAAATTGCAGGTAGGATATCGGATGGTAGTAATGGAGATGTGGCTATTGATCAATATCATCGCTACAAGGTATAGTTAGTTAAAGAAAAACAATGTCACAATCTGATTCGTCTAATTATATATTCAGCCTAACTAATTAAACACAAGATGATGAGAACGAACTTTAAGATTTTTGCAATAAATTTATATTTCACATTATGTATTGTAGGAAGATGTTGGAATTATGAAGGAAATGGGTGCAGATGCTTACAGGTTCTCCATCTCCTGGCCTCGAATTTTACCAAGTAAGATTCTTGTTCACATCAATCTCTAGAGCTACTTTACATGCATAAAATCTACACAAAAACAAAAGGACATCGAATGGGGTACAACCCAAATCTACGTCAAGGTTTTGGAAACATGATTTGAATCTTTTACCATTTTCTGAAAAAAAAAAATAATAATAACGGGGGAGGGGGGATGGAGATCCACTTTACCCCCCAAAAATTTCAGGGGTTTTTCAAGTTGAACCCCAAAATTTAAAAATTGGCAATGCATCCATCCTCATGTTTCAAAAAATTTTAATTTAGTCCTTCCATTACAAATGTCCCCCTTTAAAAGGGATGTTTTTAATGTTCCCAAAATAGGGGCATTTTGGGTACCCATAAACGTCTCAAAATTATGTACATTTTACCAAATTTTTTCCCTCTCGTGCACCACCTTTTTTTTCCCTTGTATATGATTATTTGGGGTCTAATTTCAGAAGGAAAGCTTAGTGGGGGTGTGAACCGCGAAGGAATAAAATACTACAACAACCTCATCAATGAGCTCCTCGACAAAGGTAATGATTCAACCTTGTACAATATATTCCAACATGTCTTGCTCTTATAATTAATTTACTCTTTATTTTTCTATTACTAAATGCAGGTCTAAAACCCTTTGTGACAATCTTCCACTGGGATCTCCCCCAAACCTTAGAGGATGAGTATGGTGGTTTCTTGAGTCCTCGCATTGTGTAAGTGATTAATAAATCATAATGTCTGTCCCTTTTTCTTTACTAATAATATAATAATTATTATTTCAATAAGGACAACGTTGGGATAGAAAAATGAGGTAAAAGAGAAGAGAGGATCTTAGAGCATTTACATTTGAGACAAGATGCTAAAATCTCTACCCAACAGGCTGGCTAAAATGCCCAGTATTTGCTGATGAGCTACAGTAATGAGTTATGTAGCTCAACCATGTATATAATATAAAATTGCCCACTATCTCATTTTTAATAATAAAAAAGTGTCCACTATTTATCTATTGCATGATATGACCGTTTGAAGCAAAGAATAAAGAAAAATTAAAGAAACAATATTTAAGTGTAAGATAAATAATATTTATATAAAATAGTCAAAGTGATAAGTTAAAATGTTGGGCCAGATGTGGGTACTTTAAAAAAGTTGGTAGCTAATATAGATAAAGGTGGCCTTTTGGCTAAAATTTAGCTAAATTTTGTTGAGCCAAATGTGAATGCTCTAATTTCTTTGATGGAGTACACTATTTAAATGATGGTAAAAGTTAATGAAAGGCTTTGAATTTGTTGGAATTTGTTCAACATATATCCTTAATTTTGAAAGCCCATTATACAATTTGAGCTTTTTTTTTCCATCGACAAATCATAATTTAGCAAATGCATGCTCAGGGTTGAAGTTTAATATATGTATATGTGGGCATGCGTGTTAATTTTCAGTGATGACTTTCGTAACTACGCTGAACTTTGCTTCAAGGAATTTGGTGACCGTGTAAAGCATTGGATCACAATAAATGAGCCATACACCTTCAGCGATGGTGGTTATGCTACTGGGACATTAGCACCAGGTCGATGTTCCAGTTGGCAAAATCTTAATCGCATTGTGGAGATTCGCCGCGAGCCATATTTGGTCACCCATAACCTGCTGCTTGCTCATGCGGCTGGTGTTCAAGTGTACAAGCAAAAATATCAGGTTCCACTTGCAAATATTGCTCATTTTTATTATGTTATGAGTTATAGAACAATTACTCACTACCAAAAAAAAAAAAACAAAACAAAACAAAATGTAGGTAAACACTAGGGTTTCACAATAGGTGAACACTGTTTTAAATTGATTGATTGTTCAAATAATTACTATGACTATTAACATTATGTCAAATTAAATTGAAAAACACGAAATTTTTAAGTTTTTTTTATACCTGCAAAATAAATAATTAGAGATGAGTGCAAGACACCCAATGTTTTTGTCAATCTTAGGATAAATTTGTCAAGTTTGATAGAGACAGTTTTTGTTACACATCCATTAATTTAATTTCTTGCACTATTATATATTAGAATTTATATTATGCAAAAGAAATATTTAATCATCATGGTTAATTCAACCTTCAAGTACAAATTTTTCATTATGTGTTCAGGCCGCACAAAAAGGTGTTATAGGGATTACACTAGTGTCCAGTTGGTTTGTGCCAATCTCTAATGCCAAGCACAACCGTAACGCCGCGCTACGTGCTCTTGATTTTGCCTTGGGATGGTAAGCTTTTTTTCTTTTCTTTTCTTTTCAAAATGAGATTTTCAATAATTAGTTGTCCAAATTGCTAATAATTAGACAATAATTATGAGAGAATCTATTAAACCCACTTGCTCAAATAAGTAGCCAGGCAACCCATATAGGTTATGTCACCATTACTGTCAAATCGTTAGCAATATTTGTCAAAAGAGTTCCCATTATGTTTAATCCAAGGGCTTTTAACCTTACAATCTTTGTCAGGTAATTCTCACTCTAGAATACGCAAGAAATGTTTTTTAAAAAAATGGGGATTAGCTGCAATTCACGGACCAATTTGAACATCCCTACATATTTTAAATTGTCCATGGTTGATTGTAGGTATTTGGACCCATTGACAAATGGTGACTATCCCCACAGCATGCGAGTTCTGGTTGGAAACAGATTGCCCAAGTTCACAAAAGAGCAATCGAAGCTGGTAAAAGGGTCATTTGATTTCATCGGATTAAACTACTATACTTCCAATTATGCAACCTATGCACCTCACCTTAATTCTGGAAAGCCAAGCTACTTGACAGATTTTCTTGTTAATCTTACAAGTAAGTAAATATATACAACGTCCCTTTGAACCAATTTTTATGTAACTTATACTAACTAAACCATGTTTTTTTTGGGGTGTTGACCAGCTGAGCGCAATGGGATCCCCATTGGTCCAGTGGTATGTACTAAATAAATCCCAATACTTTTTCTTCTTCTTTTGAGTTGTCCTCGGAGACAAGAGTGCGCCAACGTTATGCCTAGGTCACAATAACACATGTGAAACAAATAAAGTGATTATGATATAGTTTTTTTTTTTTTTTTTGACATGTCCACACAAAAGAAGGGAATGAGGGAATTTGAACTAATGACCTCTACTTCATAAGACGTGATTTACAGCTAATTGAGCTACCTTTTGGGAACACATATATATATAGCTGTTTGATTGCAAACTATAAAAAATCCACCGGACACAAAAGAAAGGGTTTGTATGTGTGAAAAACTTAATTGAAAATGGGAGGAGATCGAATTATTGCTTCGCACCATATTAAACTATAACTTATTCAAAAAAATTAATTAAAATGATGATTTGATTATTTAATTAATATTTGAAGAAAATCTTCCCTAAATCGCAGGCTGCATCAAGTTGGCTCTATGTTTATCCCAGAGGACTTCTCGATCTTTTGCTTTATGTCAAGGGGAAGTACCATAATCCACTAATCTATATTACTGAGAATGGTAAGTTCTCTTCTTTTTCTTTTTTCAATTAATTTCACATAACTTGATGACAAATTGGAACAGAGTGGTAGCCAATAGATCGATGTCCATTTGAATTGAACCTAAATATATATATACAACTAAATTGTAGGAGTTGATGAGTCCAATAACGCCACTCTATCTCTTGAGGAAGCCCTTGCGGACAAACACAGAATTGAGTATTACTATGGCCATCTCTCGTATCTTCGCAAGGCTATAATGTAAGTGCTTAACAATAGCCTTTTTTTGATTAAATTGTTATACAACT
This sequence comes from Carpinus viminea, assembly GCA_013348765.1. Taxonomy (NCBI): domain Eukaryota; kingdom Viridiplantae; phylum Streptophyta; class Magnoliopsida; order Fagales; family Betulaceae; genus Carpinus; species Carpinus viminea. The sequence continues at coordinate 52,678,809 of CP054668.1, read as the reverse complement.
TGGTAGTGTGACAAAAAAAAGTAATCATTAGATCAATACTTGTAAAATAAAAAATACTAAAGACTAATTTTAATTGTCACACATCATTCCAATTATATGACAGTCTTATAAATATAGCTGGTTTTGACTCTCTCTTTTTTTGGTGCCGGGTGGGGGGGAAATAGGGATGGCGTAAACGTTAAAGGATACTTTGCATGGTCATTGTTGGACGACTTCGAATGGAATTCAGGTTACACCATTCGATTTGGAATCCACTATGTAGACTATAAGAATGAATTGAAAAGATACCCTAAGCTTTCTGCCCATTGGTTCAAGAATTTCCTCAAGAAGTAGATATGAAATTAATGCTGATCATATAAATTATGAACTCTGTATCTATCTATCTATTATCTGACCTTGCCCAATCAATAAACTAGAGATCAATCGTTTCTTCTCCATGAGTATGTATGCTAGCTAGCTAGCTCTTTATCATTTTTGTTTGTACAAGACTCAAATGCTTGTTAAATAAGCTGAAGGTCATTTCATGATCTTCGCTTAGAAAAAATAATTATTTTTTATAATATTATTGAAGTTTTATATTTCTTATTATTATTTAAATGCTTGTGCATTAGCCGATTAATTATGATAAGAACATTTGATTGATCCTAGTGCATTAGTATGATTGATTGTGATGCGATTAGTTCAGTCAATCATAATAAAAACATATGATCGATCATAGTGCATTAGACCGATTGATCCTAATGAATTAGTTCGATTGATCGTGATATGATCAAATATTCGACCAAACATCTGATCGAACATCCGATAGATCATAGTGAATTAGTTCAATTGATCATGATAGGATCAAATATTCGATCAATCATAGTGAATTAGTTTGATTTATCTTGATAGGATCAAATGTTCGACTGAACATCCGATTGATCCTAGTGAATTAGATCGATTGATCGTGATAGGATCAAATGTTCGATCAAACATCTGATCGAACATTCGATCGATCCTAGTTTTCTGTTTGTTATTCTTATTTAAATGTTTGATCAATCATGATAAGAAAATCCGATTGATCCTAGTGAATTAGTTCGATTGATCGTGATATGATCAAATGTTTGACAGAACATCCAATCGATCCTAGTGAATTGGTTCGATTGATCGTGATAAGATCAAATGATCGATCGAACATCCGATCGATCAAACATCTGATCGATCCTAGTGAATTAGTTCGATTGATCGTAATAGAATCAAATGATCGATCAAATGTTTGATCGAGCATCCGATCGATTAAACATTTGATCGATCCTAGTGAATTAGTTTGATTGACCGTGATAGGATGAAATGATCGATCAAATATTCGATCGAACATCTGATTGGTCTTAGTGAATTAGTTCGATTAATCCTAATAGGATTAAATGTTTGATCAAACACCTGATCGATTCCAATGGATTAGTTTGATTGATCGTGATAGGAACAAATGATCGATCAAATGTTTGACCGAACATCCGATCAATTATTGTAAATTAGTTTGATTGATCATGATAGGATCAAATGATCGATCAAATGTTCGATCGAACATCTGATCGATCAAACATTCTATCGATCCTAGTGAATTAGTTCAATTGATCGTGAAAGGATCAAATGATCAAGAAAATGTTCGATCGAACATCCAATCGATCCTAATGAATTAGTTTGATTGATCATGATAGGATCAAATGATTGATTAAATGTTCAATCGATAATAGTGAATTAATTTAATTGATTGTGATAGGATCAAATGATCAATCAAATGTTTGATCAAACACTCGATCGATCCTAGTGAATTAATTCAATTGATCGTGATATGATCAAATGTTTGATCGAACATTTGATCGATCCTAGTGAATTAGTTCAATTGATCGTGATAAGATCAAATATTCGATCGAACATTTGATTAATCCTAGTCAATTAGTTCAATTGATCGTGATAGGATATATAAACATATAATCGATCATAGTGAATTAGTTCAATTGATCGTTATTTTTATTTTAATTATTGGTGAATTTCTTTTATATTAATTATTGGCAAATTTTGTTATTTTTATTTTAAAAATTTAAGCTATTAATAAAATATAAAAAATCTCGTGAATTATATTTTTCTTTAAAAATGACTTTTATACCCTTATAAATGCTATAAAATTTCAAATTTACCCTACATTTTAAATTAAAATTATTTTGAAAAATTTAAAGTAATTAGCGGCGACTCTAAGTGGTTGCTAATGTGCCCTCATTAGCGGCGACTTTCTAAGTCGCCGCTGATGAGGGATCTAGTCGCTGCTATTTGGTCCAAACAACGGTGACTCCAGGAGTTGTCATTGATGAAGTGTCAATAGCAGCGACCCTGGCAATAGCCGCTAATGAGGGCACATTAGCAGCCATTTATAGTGGCCGCTATTTGGTCCAAACAGCAGCGACTACAAGAGTGGTGACTAATGAGGTGTAATAGAGGCAACCTTAGGTCGCCGCTATTGAGTGCAAAAAGTAAAGCGTATATATATCTGCACCAGGCTTGGAATTTGAATAATTAGCTGGCTAAGTCTATCAAATCTAACTCAAAAGAAAAAAAATATATATGGATTCAGTCTTGAAAGTAAGTGTTCCAATCAACAATGATTTTACTCATTTGCCAATTAAAGTAATCTGCACATTAACCATACTAGACTATATATATTCAGCAAATGAATAACATTATGCCCAAAACAAATATCAAATAGTAAAACAACGTTTATTAAAATTAAGAAATGTCAACAAATTAGATTTTTTTTTTTTTGACATAAACAAATTAGATTTTAGAGAGCATGCATTATTCCAAACAACAATTGACAAGCAAGATGTTGGATTATGATAGATCTTAGTTTTGAACCTTTCCTAGACACACACGACAATTATCACCATTGTGGTTCAAGCATTTAAATATTTTTAAGGTATGGAAGCGTTCGTTCAATTTTGTTTTCCTCATTGGGTACCACTCATGAGTTTGAAACTATAAAAACACATTTCAAACTCAAATGGATATGCTATATGGAACTCCTTTTCCGGCCACCCTAGGTGGCAAAAATGGCTTCAAAAGCTCATACGGAACAATCCCAGCTCCTACTCTATTCTTGAAATCATTGTTTCCATTCCTTTCATCAATAATCTGTTCAAGCTTCTTCAATCTCCCATTAAACCGTTCAAGAGCCATCTTTATGGCTGGATCTTCAGCCCATGAGGGCTCCATCTTCTCTCCAAGGTACTCCTCGTCCGGTGAATGATTAGACAATATGTCCAAAAATAAAATAGCCATTATTCTTGTTGCTTGAAGTTGTGAAGGGAAACATTTCAAGAGTACAAGTTCAGGTTTTTTCATGAACTTTTTCTAGTCTTCTCCAGTAGGATCTTCTGTGGGCATCTTGGTTCTAGCAATGGTAGGTCGGTTAGGAAAATAACCCCCGTAAATGTATTGTCCAAAGTTCACGGCTGCATGGTGACCAGAAGTGACCCATACGATTGTTGTGATGATGCCAATTAGGTCTTTAGGGGTTTTGAGGACCGGCCACCATGGTTCGTCGTTCTTGTCAGCATGGCCGACTGTTCGAATTTCTGTCCACCATGCTTGGAGCTCTTGATCAGACTCTATAAGGCTAGGGTTTGGGTAGTAGTGCTTAACATAATCAGTGACCCATAATTTGATGGTATCCCAAAGGATTAGACCATCATTAGCAAAGGGGTAGTCTTTAATTGTTAGCTTTAGTCCATGAGGAGCAGTAGGATCCTCAACAGCCATTCCCCTACACTATTGCAAAATCAATTGATATGGTAGTTAGTTTGGACACAATGATAAGCTATATAGTAGTTTTAATTAAATGATAAAATTTACTCATTCTTTCAAGCTTAAATTTTTAAGACAATATGTGATTTAACATGGTCGTATCAGAGTTACATATCCCTTTGAAGACTATTTTCTTTTTCTTTTTTTAAGAAATAGCCTCCAGCTCACAAAAAAAAAAAACAAAAAAAACAAACTAGAAGGAATAGCAATGTTAGGTAGACTTTTCTACCCCAAAAGAGAATGAGCACCATCGAATCATAATCACGATAAGCAAGAAAATTTGAGAAATCGTTTTGCTCTCGGGTACCATATGAAAATCAAAGAGAGAATGATGAGAGAAAAAAAAATTAAAAAAATTAAAATTAAAATCCATTGAACCATTAGGAATTGAAAATCGACGTTAACCAGTAGCTCTAATAACATATGAAATCACCACTTATCCAAGCAGTCATTTAATTGCAACATGTTGCAGAGTAAATAGGGAAAAAAGAGTAGCAAAACCAGGGATAGTTTATGAAAACTCAGCAAAATACCCAAAAGATTGTGTAGACTTTATGAAAAGTTGGCTATGAAATTACCTGCTAACTAGATCAGCAGGCAATGCTTGGTGGTCGAACCGCCACTGGAGGTCGTATGCGACAGAGCAAAGTTCCATGGAATACTTTGTAGGTGTGAATGCGGTCTCAATGGTTCCATCTGCATTGATAAGTGCCTCTTGAGCAAGAGCATTGACCTCGATGGTGTAACGGAAGTGAGGGTGCAACAGTCTGTAGATTGGTTGCATCACACTCAGTTGCCTATTAGTCGCAATTACAAAAGGCTCAGTTACACAATGAGTTCGTAGCATGTAAAACAGACCACACAATTTTTCATGTTAATTAATAAAAATATTCAAATTAAATCCCACCCAAATATAAAATAGGATGCTCAATTCGTGTTCACATATTAAGTTGGGGTCATATCGAAACATGTGTATATATAATACTATATATATAAGTTGATTCATTTAATTAAATGTGTCATACCCTTCAACTCAAATCTACTAATTTCATGTTCAATTTACAAATCGTATAAAAAATTATTGGCTCTATAGCAAAGTGGCATGTACGTACCCGTGACTAACGAGTTGGTGATAGCCAAAGTCATGGGCAAGTACATGAGCTTTGGCAAGCCTCCAAAGCCAGATGCATGTTGAATGCCAAGAAGGTCTAAAAACTTGTTTCCACTGCTGCTTTCCATCCATTGGCGGGCGAGTGAATTCTATAGCCACTGGCCTCAACGTGCCATCTTTGGTTAAGAAGAATAGTGTCCTTGAACCATATACCACAGATATCCAGGTCTCTCTCTCTCTCTCTAGTTCTTCATTGAAAACAATTTTTTTTTTTTTAATGTGTGTGTGTTTATATATATATATATATATAAAGTATAAGAAGGACAAGGCATAAGAACCGATACATGACATTCCACGTGACATTTCTTTCTTTAAAATTCAAATTGTCACGTGAATTTGCAATTTTTTTTTTTTTTACCAGAAGTAGTGATAAAAGGTGTGGTCAGAAAGCTCAATACAACAGACATTCCAAATTTTTAATGTTGAGTCGTAGAGGGAGACCGGTGGCTGAGTTGAAGGGTCAACAAGACCAAAACAAAGTATCTGATTTTAATTATCTTTTTCTCTTGATTACGTTTTCTACATATTAATAATAACTTACTAAAGAAAAGAAAAAATAAATAAAACTTTTCTGACGTGGTACTATTTACCCCATTAGAATTTTTTGACGTTTAAACTTTTGCATGTCAAAAAATTCTGACGTGGTAAACAGTACCATGTCAGAAAAGTTTTTGTTTTTGTTTTTTGTTTTTTTGTTTTGCCTTTCTGGTGGGTTTAGGGTTTTAGGGCTTATAATAAGTTATAAATGGTAATGTACTATTAATATATATATTTACATATATAGTAATTAACCCAACCATGCCATTCTTTTATTTTATTTTATTTTATTTTATTTTTTTGGGTGCTTGATAATTATTATGTTCGTATCTGTTCACCATATATATAGGTGGCTCAGATCCAAAAGTATTCATCGGTCTTGGGTGGTTCAACTCATCCAGTTGGGGTGCATATCCCTGCATTGCCGATATATTCATTCTGCAAGACTAGGCAAATGCTCATGTACAAGTTGGTTTCTTGAGCCGTTCAGAATATTTGAAGTTTAAATTTATAATAAGCAATTAAATACATAAAAAAAAATTAACTTAAATATAAGAACCAGCTCGTGAACTGAATCGGTTCGTCTCGACTTATTATAAGCTCGAGCTCGATTTTTTGGCTCGACCTTAAGCTAGGCTTGAGCTCGAGCAAAATAAAAATAATAATAATAATAATAACTTATCTACATATTAATAATAACTTACTACAGAAAAAAATGCAATTAAAGAGCTAGAATGTTAAATTTTTTGAATAGTTAAAGAAAGTTAAAATTGATAATAGAATAAAATTAGACAAATTGAAGTCTGATAAGAAAAAAATAATTGGTAGAACAAAAAGCAATTAAAGTATAATCAAATTTGCAAGAAATTGTCAACGAAAAATTTAATTATACACTCTTTTTGCTAAGAAGAAGAAGAAAAAAAAAACTTTTCTGATTTGTGACAGTTCACAAGTCAGAATTTTCTGACATGTGACACTGTTTACATGTCAGAATTTTTTTTTCTTCTCAAGGAAAGTGGATTGAGTGGTTTATTATACTGTTTACACATTGATTTTATCATATTTCTTGTCTATACGCCCTTTTATGTATCTTTTAAACACTTTTAATTTCTCTGAAAATGAATTTATATAAAAAGAAATTGATGAAAAGAGGGGATGGTTTTTTAGGATATTTTTCAAATTTTGAAATTAAAAAAAAAAATTAGAAATGATAGGGTAAATATACAAATGAAATTAAAGAGCTGGAATGTTAAATTTTTTGAATGGTTAAAGAAAGTTAAAATTGATAATAAAATAAAATTAGACAAATTGAAGTCTGATAAGAAAAAAAGAATTGGTAGAATAAAAAGCAATTAAAGTAGAATCAAATTTGCAAGAAATTGTCAAAGAAAAATTTAATTATACACTCTTTTTGCTAAGAAGATAAGAGAAGGAAAAATAAAAAAACTTTCTGATGTGTGAACAGTGACACATTAGAATTTTTTGACGTGGTACTGTTCACACGTCAGATTTTGACTTGGCTTTTTTGACAGGCCTATTCCCACGTCAGAAATTGGTTTTTTTTTTTTTTTGGGTAGTGAATAATGTCCCCCTTTAAAAGTGATGTTTTTAGTGTTCCCAAAATAGGGACATTTTGGGTTTCCCAAAAACGTCTCAAAATTATGTACATTTTACCAAATTTTTTCCCGTCCTCCCCTGCACGTTTTTTTGGGTATTTTTTTCACTGTTCCCTTGGAAAGCTGACCCTTGTATATGATTATTTGGGGTCTAATTTCAGAAGGAAAGCTTAATATTGGGGGTGTGAAACGTGAAGGAATAAAATACTACAACAACCTCATCAATGAGCTCCTCGACAAAGGTCATGATTCAACCTTGTAAAATTCCAGCATAATATATGTCATCAACTCATGATGTTGCTTTTATAATTAATTTACTCTTTATTTTTCTATTACTAAATGCAGGTCTAAAACCCTTTGTGACAATCTTCCACTGGGATCTCCCCCAAACCTTAGAGGATGAGTATGGTGGTTTCTTGAGTCCTCGCATAGTGTAAGTGATTAATAAGTCATATTGTCTGTCCCTTTTTCTTTAATAATAATATCATAATTATTATTTCAATAAGGACGACGTTGGGATAGATAAAGGAGGTAAAAGAGAACAGAGAGGATCTTGGAGCATTTACATCCAGCTCAACAAAATAGCCTGTTTTCCTAAATAAAAAAAAAAAAGCCTTTTGTTAATCCAAGATGCTAAAAACTCTCCTTAACGGGCTGACTAAAATGGCCTAGTATTTGTTGATGAGCTAAAATGACGAGTATTGTAGCTCAATAATGTATATAATATAAAATTCACCCACTATCTCATTTTTAATAACAAAAAATTGTCCACTATTTATCTATTGCATGATATGACCATTTGAAGCAAAGAATAAAAAAGGAATAAAGAAATAATATTTAAGTGTAAGACAAATAATATTTAAATAGAATAGTAAAAGTGATAAGTTCAAATATTGAGTTGGAAGGTAGTGCTTTAGAAAAGTGGATAGCTAATATAGATAAAGATGGTCTTTTGGCTAAAATTTAACCAAAATTTGTTGAGCTTAATGTGAATGTTCTAATTCCTTTGATGGAGTACATTATTTAAATGATTGTAAAAGTTAATGAAAGGCTCTGAGTTTGACCTGGAATTTGTTCAACATATATCCTTAATTTTGAAAGCCCATTATACAATCTGAACTTTTTTTCCATCGACAAATCATAATTTAGCAAATGCATGCTCAGGTGTTAAAGTTTACTTTATGTACATGTGGGCATGCGTGTTAATTTTTAATGATGACTTTCGTGACTACACTGAGCTTTGCTTCAAAGAATTTGGTGACTGTGTAAAGTATTGGATCACAATAAATGAGCCACACACCTTCAGGGATGGTGTTTGTGCTACTGGGACATTAGCACCCGGTCAATGTTCCAGTTGGGAAAATCTTAACTGCACAGGTGGAGATTCAGGCACAGAGTCATATTTGGTCACCCATAACCTACCGCTTGCTCACTACAAAAAAAACGTAATTTACTAACGTGTCTACTGTTCACTAATTTTTGCCACATTACCATTTCCTAACGTGTCTAAAGTTCAAACGTTAGTAAATGGTATTTAGTAACGTGTCATAATAGTACGTTACCAATTACTGACGTGTCAAATGACACGTTAGTAATGGGAGATTATTTAAAAAATAAAAAATTCAAAATTCTCATTTCCTAACATGTCATTAAATGAAACATTAGTAATTGGGAATTATTTAAAAAATAAAAAATTCGAAATTCCCATTTCCTAACGTGTCATCAGATGAAACGTTAGTAATTGGGGATTATTTAAAAAATAAAAAATTCAAAATTCACATTTCCTAACGTGTCATTAGATGAAACGTTAGTAATTAGGGATTATTTAAAAAATAAAAAATTCGAAATTCCCATTTCCTAACGTGTCATTAGATGAAACGTTAGTAATTGGAGATTATTTAAAAAATAAAAAAATTCAAAATTCTCATTTCCTAACGTGTGATTAGATGAAACGTTAGTAATTGAGGATTATTTAAAAAATAAAAAATTCGAAATTCCCATTTCCTAACGTGTCATTAGATGAAACGTTAGTAATTGTGGATTATTTAAAAAATAAAAAATTCGAAGTTCCCATTTCCTAACGTGTGATTAGATGAAACGTTAGTAATTGTAGATTATTTAAAAAATAAAAAAAATTTGAAATTCACATTTCCTAACATGTCATTAGATGAAACGTTAGCAATGGAGCTCATTTACTAACATGTTATCGCATGACACGTTAGTAATGGGGGGTTTTTAAAAAAAAACAAAAAAATTAAAATTCCCCATTTACTAACGTGTCGTCTGCTGACACGTTAGCAATGGAGCCCATTTACTAACGTGTTATCACATGACAATGACACGTTAGTAATGGGGGGTTTTTTAAAAAACAAAAAAAATTCGAAATTCCCCATTTACTAACGTGTCGTCTGCTAACACGTTAGCAATGAGGCTCATTTACTAATGTGTTATCACATGACACGTTAGCAATGTGGCCCATTTACTAACGTGTTATCACATGACACGTTAATAATGGGGGGCTTTTTAAAAAACAAAAAAAAAAAATCGAAATTCCCCATTTACTAACGTGTCGTCTGCTGACACGTTAGCAATGGGGCTCATTTACTAATGTGTTATCACATGACACGTTAGTAATGGGGTTTTTTAAAAAAAAAAAACAAAAAAATTAAAATTCTTCATTTACTAACGTGTCGTCTGCTGACACGTTAGCAATGGGGCCCATTTACTAACATGTTATCACATGACACGTTAGTAATGGGGGGTTTAAAAAAAAAAACAAAAAAATTAAAATTCCCCATTTACTAACGTGTCGTCTGCTGACACGTTAGCAATGGGGCCCATTTACTAACGTGTTATCACATGACACGTTAGTAATGGGGGGGTTTTTAAATAACAAAAAAAAAAAAATCAAAATTCCCCATTTACTAACGTGTCGTCTGCTGACATGTTAGCAATGGGGCTCATTTACTAATGTGTTATCACATGACACGTTAGTAATGGGGGGTTTTTTAAAAAACAAAAAAAAAAATCGAAATTCCCCATTTACTAACATGTCATCTGCTAACATGTTAGTAATGGGGCTCATTTACTAACGTGTTATCACATGACACATTAGTAATGGGGGGTTTTTTAAAAAAACATAAAAAATTAAAATTCCCCTTTTACTAACATGTTAAAAAATGACACGTTACTAATAGGGGATTTTTTTTCAGCCCACACCTCACATATATATGAGAGGAAGTGTTAAAAATATAAATTAAATAATTAAATTCATTATTTTCTATCAATTTGAGCTTTTAGAACAACCTGTTTTTTCACATTTTCTTGTTTCCCCTTTTATCAGTTTGAATAGATCATAATTAATTAGATTAGGTATTAAATGAGATGAGATTAGATTTTTTTTTTTAAAAAATGAGATTAGATATTTTTAGAAAGAAAAATAACAAAAAAAAAAAAAAAAAGTCTGCTAACGTGTGGCTGCATGCCACGTTAGTATTTTCCTAACGTGGACTGTAGCCACACGTTAGGAAATGCGTTTTCAAAAATTGGGATTCAAAACCAGCTTGCCCCCATTTTTTTCCCTTCTCTTGTTTTCTTATCCCTCCCCCGCGCCATTCTCCCAAACCAGCGCCTCTCTCTCCTTTTCTTCTCCATCACCGCCGGCCATCCATATTTTTTTTCGCTTTATCATTCCCTCTTTCTCTCTCGCAGACGCGTCTCCGGTGGGGGTTGTCTTGCTCAGAAAACGATGGCGATTTCACTCAAGCTCCAGCTCTCTTAACAGATCCGGCGGTTGGGCTCTCTTAATCGAGTGGGAGTGCTATGTTCTTTGTCAATTTGGTGTTCATGTCGGTTCAGCTGTGTGTATGTGAATTTGGTTTATATTGCTTTTGGGAATGCTTTGGCCGAATGGGTTTGGGATGAATTTTAATGGGTTGATATTATTGGGATTTTCTTTGGGTATTGCGATTTGGGTCGAATTCAATACCAAATGTTGCTGTCCATGTTGCTGTTTTTGTTGTCTTTCGTTTTTTTTTCGTAATTTCTTGCTTCTTTTGTGACTTTGGTTTATAGTGCTTTTGGGAATGCTTTGGCCGAATGGGTTTGACAGAGAAATTCTCTGTTTTGGATTATTTCCCTGTAATTATTTTTTTTTTCGTTTTTCTTCTCTGCAATTTCTTAGTTTTATTTCTAATCCTTTGCTCTAATTTTTGAAATAAAATTGAAATTTATTATTATATTTATAAAGTAGTTGTTATTTCTCTCATTTATAATCAGCTTATCTACATGTCTACTAATTTCGTTGCTTTGGGCTGTTTGAGACTTTGAGAACCATTTTGATTGATTTTTGTGGAAGTTACATAAGAGTTATGGAACTTCCACAAAAATCAATATAACTTCACGAGAAACAATATCACTTTGATTCAGTGCTTGTTTAATGGGTTATGGTCAAATGTCTTGTTTGTTAGATAATGCATTTGATTTCCCAAGTTTTATTCAGCGTGCTTTGGTTAAAATCTTGCATTTGTTTTAGATGAAGGATGCTTGTGGTGTGTTGGATAATAAACTTAATTGTTAATATGTGTGTTGTTAAAATCTTGCATTTGTTTTACATATGTGTGTTTTTACTTTACTGATAGCCAAAATGTTTGTTGGAGTTAGTGATTTGGAGGAAATGCAGTGGGGATCATTTATTGATGCAATATGCATCAGCGATAGAGCTAAAACACCAATTCATGTTAACAGACTTCTAATTGCAAAGGATAATGGAACCAAATGCCCGAGTTGTAAATTGTAATCAAAAGTGGGAATTGAATGAGGGCATCAAAATTTATGTTGTGTCTTTTATTTCTTACTGCACCTTTGGAGCGTGGGTACCAAATTATGTGCAGGCAAACCATGTTAATGGGGTTTTAGAGGGTGACTCTGCATGGGGGTTGAATCTGAGTTTGGCTGCACCAGCTGGTAATATTGAAGCTCAAGTTGAATTATTATGCAATTTGATTCATATAGTAAGTCTCTTTTGATTGTGGTGATGGATTTCCATAAGAATACCTTCCAACTACCATATGAATAAAGAAGAATATTTAAATGAAGTAGACAAATATTTAGAGTTTGATGTGTGGTGCTTTTAGAAATTGGCTAACTAAAATAGCAAAAGTGTGCTATCAACTTTAGTAGGGAATGAATTGGAAACTTAATTTTGAATTGTAAAGCGGAAATTATCAAGCAAAAATTTATAATTTACTAGGGAATAAGATGAGAAATGTAGATGAATGAATTAGTTTCGAATTTATGGTATTTTGCGAGGTCTTGTTGTTCTTTTCTTCTTCTTATTCCCTTTTTTACCCTTTATTTGAAATTAGATTGGCATTGGAGGAAAAGAGATGTTGTACATAGTGGGTCTGGGACTGGGCAATGGGAAGGACATCACTCTCAGAGGTTTAGAAGCAGTGAAGAAATTCTATCAGAGGCTCGTGACTTTGATGTGGCCCTCCTTATTGTTGTTGATCCTTTTGGGTATGGATTAAGCTCACTTTTTCTTTTTGATTGGATTTTGTGGAATGCTGTAGTTGGATGATATTATTATTTTTGTGAATTTGGGTTTTATTGAATTCTTAAGTTAAAGAAAAATGTGAATTAGGGTGCAAGTTTCTAGCATTATGTAATGATGCTGATGTATGTCGTGAGACAATGAAAAGAGTAGATTCTAGTTCTGTCGCTATTGTTTTGAAGGTTCAGGAAATTCTTGTAAGTTGCAAAGAATTGAAATCAAGTGGTGAGGGTTTAGGGTTTAGGGTTTAGGGTTTCGTAATTTCTTGCTTCTTTTGTCACATCCGTGGTAAGTTAAAACAATTTTTGAGATGCTAGTACTTCACTAAGGAAGAAATTGTTGAATCTCTGTTCTTTTCACTCTCGGTAGGGATCTTTATAATCCTTAAAAAAGAAGAAGTTATTTTATATTCTAATCAAATGACTTTTCTTTTCTCTTCCTCTTTTCTGAATGCTCATTTGTTTTTATTTGGCTTTGCATCGATTTAGAAACCACTGGTGCAGTAAGGAAGACTGGAGGCGATTTCAAGGAAAAGTTGAGAGAGCTTGGAGGACTTGATGCTGTCTTTGAGGTGCCTTCAAATAATGCATGTAAATAAAAGGCAGCATTGTGTTTTAACATGTAAACTTCTTTTGAGGGCCTGTGAGTATTAAATATGCTATCATCACTAAGAGACAGCTAAAACAATGAAAATTTAATCAATTTTGGAATAAATAACCAGACTAAACACAAATAATTTACTTTGTGATGCCAACCAATGCTTACTGATAGAATCTCTAGCAAAAAGTCGCTAGAAGAATTAAAATTTTTATATTCAAGCGTTTTTATTGTGATGTATATAGTTAGAAGTTAGCATTTTATTTTACTAATCATTTTTTTTTTTCAAGTATGCCTTGTTTAGTTGCTGGAGCATCATTTATATGTTGAGAACAAATGAGCATTTGTATGTCCTGTTCCGAAGTGGTCAACCTTGTTATATTAAATTTGTTCTTTTTGTTTTGGTCTTTATTGTTTGGTAAACTAAAACAACTTTTTCACCTTCAATTTGATATCTGACAGAATAAAAACTATAATGGAATCTTTCAGGAATAATGACATACAATGGCTTTGAGAGTTGCGTTCTCAATAATCAATCTTATGAAAATGAAAGTAGAACAAGCAAAGGGGATGAATGTGTAACCGACTCCTTGGACGATGGTGGCTCGAGCTGCTCTTCCAACAAAGATGCTTTATAGGTCATTGTAACATATATATTGGATCAAAGTGTTGATGTATATTGACATTTTTACTTAAGTTGTTTGTTAATTGTTTATATAGGATGAATGTGGTTAATTGTTATGTGTGTAATGTGTGGATAATAGTAATGTGCATGTGGATAATAGTTAGATGTTATTTTTGTAATATAAAAGTAATGGATGGAGTAGTTTTTTATATAAATGTGATTATTGATTATGAATATGCTTTTTATTATAGAAATATGATTATTGATTTATCAGGTGGTTCCAAAAAAAAAAAAAAAAACACAAAAAAAAAAACATTTACTAACGTGTGTATGGGCTACCACGTTAGTAAATGTAAAAAAAAATAATACCAATTGCTAACGTGTGCCTATAGCTAACACGTTAGTAAATGAAAAACCATTACTAACGTGTCCATTCCTAGCACGTCACTAAATGAAAAACGATTACTAACGTGTCTATAGGTGCTGCCACGTTAGTAAATGGAAAAACAAAAGCTAACGTGTCTATATGCTACCACGTTAGTAAATGGATTTTTTTTTTTAACTTAAAAACAAGGGCTAACGTGTGTATAGTTGGCACGTTAGTAAATGTAAAAAATTTAGTAACGTGTCTATATACTACCACGTTAGTAAATGGAATTTTTTATTTTCCCATTTGCTAACGTGTGAACAATAACACGTTAGTAAATGCTAACGTTCTACATGTATGACACGTTAGGAAATTTCCATTTCTAACGGCTAGTTTACCAACGTGTTAGAAACGTTAGAAACAGTATGTACAACCCATTTACTAACGTATCAAATACCTTAAAACGTTAGTAAATGAGCATTAGTAAATGGCATCTTTTTTGTGGTGGCTCATGCGGCCAATGTTCAAGTGTACAAGCAAAAATATCAGGTTCCACTTGCAAATATTGCTCATTTTTATTATGTTTTGAGTTATAGAACAATTACTCGCTACCAAAAAAAAAAAAAAAGGTAAACACTGGTGTTTCACAATAGGTAAACACTATTTTAAATTGATTGATTGATTGTTCAAATAATTACTATGACTATTTACACTATGTCAAATTAAATTGAAAAACACGAAATTTTTAAGTTTTTATATACCTGCAAAATAAATAATTAGAGATGAGTGGAAGACACCCGATGTTTTTGTCAATCTTAGCATAAATTTGTCAGAGTTTGATAGAGACAGTTTTTGTTACACATCCATTAATCTAATTTCTTGCACTATTATATATTAGAATTTATATATTATGCAAGAGAAATATTTAATCATCATGACTAATTCAACCCTCAAGTACAAATTTTTCATTGTGTTCAGGCTGCGTAAAAAGGTGTTATAGGAATTACACTAGTGTCCAGTTGGTTTGTGCCAAATTGCCAATCTCTAATGCCAAGTACAATCGTAATGCCGCGCTGCGTGCTCTTGATTTTGCTATGGGATGGTAACCCCTTTTTTTTAAAAAAAAAAAAAAAAAAAAAAAAAATTCAAATGAGATTTTCAATAATTAGTTGTCCAAATTACTAATAATTAGACAACAATTATGAAAAAATCTATTAAACCCACTTGCTCAAATAAGTAGCCGGACAACCCATATAGGTTCTGTCACCATTAGTGCCAAATCACTAGCAATATTTGTCAAAAGAGTTCAATTCCTGTTATGTTTAATCTAAGGGATTCAATGACACCCCCTTAGGGCTTTTAACCTTACAATCTTTGTTGGGTAAGTGATGTAGATCAGGACAACATCTTATCTTTTAGTATTTTATTTGAATTAGGTTTATTTGTTAGTCTTTTATTCTATCTTATCTTTAAAGTCTTTTATTTGAATTAGGTTTCTTTGTTAGTCTTTTAGTTGGTTTAGTTTTTTTTCATAAACTTCTAAACTGACTTTATGTTATTGTTATCTTAGGACTAGGAGTCTTGGGGCTATAAATAAATGCTTAGAACCCTAAAAATGCGATAGTTTATTATTATTATTGAGTTTGTTTAATAAGAATACTTAGAATTGAGTTTTTTGGTTATTTTCCTTCAGGCTTTAGATAGTATTTTTTGCTTATAGAAGATTTCTTTGATTTTGTGATAGTCTCACAATCTTAGGAATATTTATCCCTTCTATTTACTGTTTTCTTGATTATACATAATCTAACCCTGCATCAATTGGTATCAGAGCCCAGTCTCTTTCCATGGCGCCAGTCACAAGGGGAAGGGGTAACCGCTTTGTACACTTGGAGGACGTGAATAATCGCCAAGAACCAGTTAGAGAAGAACCACCGGCAACCTATCAAGAACATTCAGAGGCACAATTTGCAAGCTTGAGAGAACAAATTACAACCCTCACAAAGCAATTGTCCATCAAGAATGAGCGAGATAGAAGTTGGCATATACCCTCACCGCACGAATTGGAAGAGGAAGACGCATGTATGGAGGATGAAAACAGAAACCATTTTACAGAGCGCGGAGTGCACAGGCATCAACCCCTTGTACAAGCTCTATCCAATCGGTGGGAATCTAGATTCAAACTTAATATACCGGAATTCCAAGGTTGGTTGCAACCCGAAGAGTTCCTTGTAACAGAAAAAATAGAAAAAATCGACAAAAAGAAGGTGCTTAGAGAGGCGGTGGAGATTAGGAGTTAATCGGTTGAAGAGAAGGAAGATGGATTTATTGAGAAAGATTGCTCAATAGATTGGGCCTCTCAACCAATCTATGACACTTATCCCGACAAAGAGGTAAGTTCTATACATCAAGTTGATTTCCTTGGAGTAGATGTTATCTTCTCAAAAATTTTCAATCAAAGTTGTGATGAGATCTATGGAGCGGAAAGAACTTTTCTATCAAAGCGTGAAGGGTTCTTTGTGAGTTCCTTGAGAATTCTCATGGCTTATAGGAAGGGTGAAGCACAAGAGAAGCACGACAAGTCTACATGGCAAAGTGGTATGTGGGGCTTTCACGACAAACATCAAGGTATGTAAATGATGAAGAGCGTCACGTTTATTATGGGATGTGGCCTTGTTATAATCTTGAGGAAGGGCGAGTGGAATGAGTTGACTGGGCATCCGAAAGACTGTGGAAAGAACGAGCCGAATTCGAGGACGAATTCTCTCCAACCTGGGGAGGATGATATAGATCAGGACAACATCTTATCTTTTAGTATTTTATTTGAATTAGGTTTATTTGTTAGTCTTTTATTCTATCTTATCTTTAAAGTCTTTTGTTTGAATTAGGTTTCTTTGTTAGTCTTTTAGTTGGTTTAGTTTTCTTTCATAAACTTGTAAACTGACTTTATGTCATTGTTATCTTAGGACAAGGAGTCTTGGGGCTATAAATAAATGCTTAGAACCCTAAGAATGCGGTAGTTTATTATTATTATTGAGTTTGTTTAATAAGAATACTCAAAGTTGAGTTTCTTGGTTATTTTCCTTCACGCTTTAGATATTATCTTTTGCTTAGAGAAGATTTCTTTGATTTTGTGATAGTATCACAATCTTAGAAATATTTATCCCTTCTATTTACTGTTTTCTTGATTATACATGATCTATCGCTGCATCAGTAAGATTCTAGAATACGCAAGAAAAAAAAATAAAAAAAGGGGGATTAGCTGCAATTCACAGACCAATTTTAACATCCCTACAAATTTTAAATTGTCCATGGTTGATTGTAGGTATTTGGACCCAATGACAAATGGTGACTTTCCCCACAGCATGCGAGTTCTGGTTGGAAACAAATTGCCCAAGTTCACGATAGAGCAATTGAAGGCTGAAGCTGGTAAAAGGGTCATTTGATTTTTATCAGATTAAACTACTATACTTCCAATTATGCAGCCTATGCACCTCACCTTAATTCTGGAAAGCCAAGCTACTTGACAGATTTTCTTGTTAGTCTTACGAGTAAGTTGATACAACCCTAGCATTGAACCAATTTTTATGTGCTTTTTATGTATCTTATAATAACTAGACCACCATTTTTTTTGTGGTGGCAGCTGAGCGCAATGGGATCCCCTTTGGTCCTGTGGTATGTACTTATAAATCCCCGTTCTTTTTTCTTTTTTCTCGTGAGTGACACTTCTTTTGAGTTGTCCTCGGAGACATAGGTGGACCTAGCTAGGTTATGCTTCGGCCTTCATTTAAAAAAAAAATCATATGTTGCTTGCCCTCATAGCTAACTTCTAATGATGTCCTTCCTTTAATAAAGTGCATATTTTCCTATGAAGTAGCCTCTTGGTCTATATATACAGGCAACTCCTTTTGATGAATTCATTTAACAAAGAAAAAATAATAATAAAAAATAAAAAATAAAGTGATGGATCCTCTAATATTGATGTCCTCAAGAGATAGTTCAATCGGTTAAGACTATACCTAATGAAGCAGATGTCACAAGTTCGAATCCTCCTCCCCCCTCTTGCGTGGACATGTCAAAAAAAAAAAAAGTGATTCTAAATTTTAAAAACAGTACTCATTGACCAACTACATATACAGCTGTTTGAATGCAAAATATATCAAAAAGTTTAATTAAGATGACAAAAAGTAATATATTTAATTAATTAATTAATATTCTATTAAGAGTAACAAAATTTTCTCTAAATCTCACAGGTTGCATCAAGGAGAAATACAATAATCCGCTAATCTATATTACCAAGAATGGTCAGTATCTCCTTTACGTCAAGGAGAAATACAATAATCCGCTAATCTATATTACCAAGTATGGTCAGTATCTACATTACCAGAATGGTCACTTCTTCTTCTTCTTCTGGTCACATCCGCTAATCTATATTACCAAGAATGGTCAGTATCTATATTACCAAGAATGGTCACTTCTTCTTCTTCTTCTTCGACAAATTGGTAGCCACTAATTGTCCAATTAACCTAAATATATATTATATATATATATATATATATAAAACTATATTGTAGGAACTGATGAGTACAAGAACACTACCTTGTCTCTCGAGGAAGCCCTTGTGGACAAACAAAGAATTGAGTATTACTATGGCCATCTTTGGTATCTTCGGAAGGCAATCTTGTATGTACTTAGCAATAGATTGTTATTTATATGATTATTATACAACTCGATAATGTGACAATAAAAATTATTCTAAACCAATTTTAATTGTCACGTCTTCCCAATTGTATAATAATCATATAACTATTTGCTAAAATAGCATTTCTCTAAATAATATAGAGCTTTCTCTTACTTGCTCTTAAATCTAGCTGTTTTTGACATTTATTTTTTGTTTGTGTGGCGGGGTGCATGGGGGAAAATAGGGATGGCGCAAATGTTAAAGGGTACTTTGCATGGTCATTGTTGGACAACTTCTCATGGAATTCAGGTTACACCGTTCGGTTTGGTATCCACTATGTAGACTATAAGAACGGACTGAAAAGACACCCTAAGCTTTTAGCCCATTGGTTCAAGAATTTCCTCAAGAAGTAGATCGATATGAAATATGTATATATATATATATATATATATATATATATATTATCTGACCTTGTCCAATCAATAAGCTAAAGATTTTTTCTTCTCCAGGAGTATGTATGCTGTTTAAATAATGTCATTTTTGTTTGTATTGGACTCAAATGTTGCTTGTTAAGTAAACTGATCGAAGTTCATTTCATCTCTATCCACAATCCTTTGCTTGTCCTGAAAATTCTACTAATCATGACCATAAGCATTTGCCTAATTGTGATCCATCTTGCACAAAGGAACTGATCGAGCTAGACTCAAGAAGATTGCCGCAAAATGAGATCAAGATTCTTTAGAATTTCCAAAATATTCTAATGACTACATATTGTCTACATTTATTCCCATCTTGATGATTGTTATTAGGGAAAAGTACGGATCACCCCCCTGAAGTTTAGAGCGATTTTCAATTCGGCCATTAATGTTTCAATTTTCACAATATACCCCTCAAAGTTTCAAAATCTCTTAATGTAGGTACTCTATCAGTCAAACTGTCATTGACTGACGGAACAGTGGTCACGTGCATCGCACGTGACCACTTTTGATTTTTTTTTTCCCCAAAGTACTCCCTCAACAATGATTCCAGCTATACCCTGCCGGATTCCAGCGAAATCTTGCAAGCTTTTTTTTTTTTTTACCACAATTCCAGCCAGATTTTCGACCAAACTTTGCCTCACCCATTCTTCTCATCTTATCCCCTTCTGTAGTTCAGACCATTAGGAGAGAGAGCTAGAGTGAGAGAGAGAGAGATTTAAAATTTTCTTCTTCACCATGTCCCGTGAAGTCTACCTATCCTCTGTTGTACCCATCGGCACTCTCTACGCTCTGTCCCTCTGGCTTTCCAACTTCGCCTACACCTACCTCTCCATCTCCTTCATCCAGATGCTCAAGGCCCTCATGCCCGTCGCCATCTACTCCATCGGCGTCACCTTCAAGAAGGAGGCCTTCAAGTCATCTTCGTGGAGTACTCGGTGCTGAAGGAATCCTCTAGCTTCCACTTCGATTTCGTGATCTTCGGCACCAGCTTTTTTTTTTTTTGGTTCCAGGAAGTTTCTCTCGTTACCTCGTAAAGATGGCTTTGTCGGCGAAATCTAGTCGAAAATCTGGCTGGAATCGAGCTCATTAAAAAAAAAAAAATTGCTAGATTCCGCCGATTTACGAATCAAGTATTGCCGAATCATCTTGAGGTTCTCTGGAATCACTGTTGAGGGGTACTTTGGGAAAAAAAAATCAAAAGTGGACGCACGTGACCACTATTCCGTCGGTCAATGACGGTTTGACTAACAGAGTGCCTACATTGAGAGATTTTGAAACTTTGGGGGATACAATGTGAAAATTGAAATATCAATGGTCGAATTGAAAATCGCTCTAAACTTCAGATGTGATCCGTACTTTTCCCTTTAAACTTAGTTGGTACATATTTGTATATACGTACTTTTAGTCCAAAAAATAAATGGCAGTGATGGCACACATGCAACATTATACCATTAATTACTACCACATGTCTTATATGTTACATTAATATGTATTGTTTAAAAATTAAAAAATTAAAAAATTAAATAAAATTAAGGGATGATCATGTTATATATGGCCGGTTTGGAGGCGCAGCCGAACAACCCCTCTGGTCAATGGGGTTGACTTGGCTGCTTCAATTGGTTGTAGCTTTAGGTAATGGCCGCTTCAAGGTCGGTCGGAACCACCCCCTTTGCCATTTGGGCGTGGCTCAACCTTTCCCTTCAAATCAGCCTAAAGGTGGTATATGGAGACCTTTCCCTTCAAATCGGCCTAAAGGTGGTATATGGGAGACGTGAAAGTACATCGCTGATATGAGGTAGCAAATAATTACATTTTTAGATTAAGAAAAAAGAAAGTATTCACTATGTTTATAAGATATCCACATATAATATTTGTGGATTATTTGATTTTGAAACAAATGACCAATTAATGATCGATTATCATCAAGATTTCTTTGTACATGAGCTTTCAGATCAAATATCAATTCTATATATCATTCAACTGAGTTACTCTGAAAATCACAACTCTTGATGATTCTATGAAATTATTGAGAGGTATAAAGGAACGAAAATCTCCAATCAAATCATACGTACATAACCTCACGTGATCATGACAAGGAAAATCTGTGAACCACACAGCTCCAGTTCACCTATCCCATTGTTGAAAGATATGTCCGAGTAAAAGACTATCACTTGGACTTGAGCAGTACAACCGCATGAGTCCATTTCCGGCCACCATATATAAAAAGGTTCTGCACTACATTTAGAAGGATATGCTAGCTTGCTATTTTTGATTAGTTGATATAGCACAGGAAATGGACACTTCTCATCATATATATATATATATATATATATATATCAGACAATCACCATTTTTTTGAATTTGAAGTAATATTGTACCAACTATATGGAATTGAAATGTTTGAGAAGAGTTTGAATTCCTTATAGTGTTAATAATATGACTTGTGCCGTTGTGCGTATGTGGATTCATTAAAAGAAAAAAGGTTCGTCGATCTGGCTCATTCCACTGAAGTTTCTTGCTATATTCCATGTTTTAATTTATCCTAATTTGCCATATGATCATCTACCTCCTCGAAATACACATTTCAACTTCAAATGGAAATGCTATAGGGAACTCCCTTTCCAGTCACTCCAGGTTTTGAAAATGGCTTCAAAAGCTCATACGGCACAACCCCAGCTCCGTTTCTGTTCCTCAACTCCCTGTTTGCATTCCTCTCATCAATAGTACCTTCAAGTTCAAGTAACTTCCTGTTAAACCGTTCAAAGGCCCCCTTAATGATCGGATTTTCAGCCCATGCAGGCTCTATTATGTCCCCCAAATACTCCTCGTCCAGAGAATGATTTGATAGGATGTCCAAAACAGCCATCACTCTTGTCGCTTGAATTTGTGAGGGGAAACATTGTAAGAGTGCACGTTCAGGCTTCATCAAGAAGGTTTCCCAAAATTCTTCAGAAGGCTCTTCGGTGGGCATATTAGTTCTAGCTATGGTAGGCCGGTTAGGGAAATAGCCTGCGTAAGTGTATTGTCCAAAGTTCACAGCTGCATGGTGTCCAGATGTCACCCATACAATCGTTGTGATGATTTCGATCAGGTCTTTTGGGGTCTTGAGAACCGGCCACCAAGGTTCATCTTTTTTGTCGGCGTGGCCTATTATTCGGATTTCTGTCCACCATGCTTGTAGCTCTTGATCAGACTCTATGAGGCTTGGGTTCGGGTAATAGTGGTTGACATAGTCACTCACCCACTCTTTGAGATCGTCCCAAAGGAGGAGGCCGTCATTGGCAAATGGGTAATCCTCAATTGTGAGCTTTAGGCCATGTGGAGCAGTTGGATCTTCAACAGCCATTCCCCTAGCAAGTAGCAAAATCAACAAGTTAATGAACATATTGGGTCATAAATTTGTCCTCTCATGGAGAATAAGATATAGGTATTAATTTCGAGACAATATCTTCAGTTCGAAACTTTGCCTCTATCAATTCACTCAATTTCAATTAAATACTCAACGCGTAAATACCGAAGAAATTCATAAAGCTATGGAAATGTATGGAAATGTAAGGAGAGTAGCATAATAAAAGAAAACATAGACAAATAATTTTCCTTTGGGGGTAAGTTGATCATCATTTATAATAAGGATTTCTATTTTTATCATATACTCTAACATGCACCACTTATTAAAGAGAAGTTTAAACCCATAAGTGAAGTAAAATGCTAAAGTATTGAATAAATAATTATATTTAACCAATTTTTAGGATAAGTGGTGATTTAACAACTTGCTCATACAAAGTTTAGTTACGAAATTACCTGTTAATTAAGTCAGCTGGTAATGCCTCCAAGTTGAATTGCCATTGCAGGTCATAAGCAACAGAGCTCAGCTCCATGGAGTACTTGGCAGGTGAAAATGATGTCTCAATGATCCCTCCTGCATTAATAAGTGCTTCACGAGCAAGAGCATTAATCTCCATAGTATACCGAAAATGAGGGTGCAGTAGTCTATAGATAGGATGCACCGCACTAAGTTGTCTATTTGTCGCAATTATGTAAGGTTCTGTAGCACAATGAGTTCTTAACCTGCAAAACAGATGAAAATTAAACTTTCCTATTAATAGCTATATATAGATTGACACTAGTAGGAGTGAATTGGAGCATGCATACGTACCAATGGCTAACAAGTTGGTGATAGCCAGAGTCATGGGCAAGAACATGAGCTTTTGCAAGCCCCCATAGCCAGATACCTGTAGCATCCCAACAAGGCATCCTAACCTCTTTCCACTGAGACTTCCCATCCATTGGTGGTCGAGTCAACTCAATGGCTAATGGCCTTAAGGTGCCACCTGGGGTTAGGAAGAACACCGTCCGTGATCCGTACAAAGTTGTCCCTTTAATCTCTCTTACTTTGCTCACATATGGTAATAATAGGTCATGGTAATCTAGAATGAATAGCTTCTTCTGACGTATGGCCTACAAATTAATGACACAAAATTTATGTGTGAAAGAGAAAGGACTATATATATATATATACACACGCTGATCATAATGTTTTATCATGATATTGTGTTAAGTTATACGTACCTCCTTGACCGTCATTAGACCTCCGATCTCTTTTTGAATCATTTCTGGAGTGATTGTTGATTCTGGTGGGCCATAGATCTTTGGGTCCAGTTTACTCTTCAATGGCCATTTCTACAGAATTTTCATACAGATTTTTAGCATTGATATATTGCAGGCATATATATATATATATATATATATATATATATATATATATATGGTTCTTTTATGTAAAAAGTTAATCCACACGCATATATATTTTCACACACTTTTTTTTCTTTTAAATATAAAAATTCACATAAAATACCGTGATCAACCGTATGCTGTAGGGGTTGAGACCAGCAAGAGTCTGCCTACCAAATTCGGCATCCCTGAACCAGAAGAATTTGTCTCCTGCGTATATATGTGTGCAAAAACACTACCGTTTAGAGAGAAGATGGATGGAGGCATAAAGAGATCGATGATATATTTAAGGGTAAAGTCATCTCACTGTCCATTGTTTCTGGTGTCTCAAACTTTAACACATTTTCTTGTGTATCAGCAATCGCCTTGAGCAGCCTGGGCAGCAGGTTGCGGAGGAACTGCGTGTTTTGGTTTTTAAGGGGAGGCAAGTTAACCCCTTCGTTGAAAAGCTTATCTATCTCCGTGAAGTACGGGAATCCGAGGTCAGTGTCGATGATCGCCGTCTCTAACGACGGTACCACTGCATGCAGGACCGAGTATACTGTCTTGGCTGAGAAGGTTAGCTGCTTTACTTCCGAGAAGCACTCATCCCGAGGAACATACACGCTGCTGCTTCTCTTCTCCGACAATGGATCTGCGTACAAATCAATTAATGAAGTGTATTGATTTTCATCAAAATGCATCAAGGCCTATAATTACAAATTAAAGCAATTGTTTATTATTTTATTTCTTTTATGTTATTTTATATATTTATATTTGTTCCTTGTTCTTTAGAGAGTGACTTGGGTGCACCTCCTGCAATTGCAACTCACTCACCATTTGACACCTCACTTATTTTAAAAAATTGTATGTTAGCAAAACATAGGATTAATTCTCCCTCACACATATTACCCACCACCCCCTGCTGCTGCCAATTCCACCCACACCTAGAAGCTGCCGCTGACCACCGCCTCCGGCCACCTCCAGGAACCCTAAAAACTCGTTTTTAATGCCTCAAAAATCGATTATAATACTACAAAACTAGTTTATAATGCTTCAAAACTTAATTTTGGATTCAAAACTAAAACCTAAAGGAAAGGTTAATCATTTTTTGGATTTTATCACCCTAAAATTCACCGGAGCAATGTGAAAAATCAAAAAAAAAAAAAAAAACCAAAAACATGACCCAAAGCAAGACCCATAAAAAAAAAATCAAACCCACCAGAGCAAGATCCATTAGAAAAAATCAAAAAATAAAGTTACTGGAACTATGGGTTTTGGTGGCCATGGGTGGAACCAATGGCTATGGGTCTGCACCATGGGTTTGCGTTTCTTTTGGCCATGGGTCTGCGTTTCTTCCTTCTCGGTGGGTCTACGTTTCTTCCTTCACTTCTTTGTCTCATTTTTCTCTACTTTCTCTTTTCTTTCTTCTGCATTAGGCATGGAATCAAATGTAGCCGAACTCATTTTCTAATTTGCAACTAGATGAGTTGTCATTCATTGAGTGGGTTGCACAAAAGGTAAATTTTGTGCTACCTCCTCATCTAAGTTATTATTTATTCTTTATATTCCTCAAACCTAGAATATTACTTTAAAAAAAAAAAAACCTAGGATATTGGAAAACAATGCAGACGTCTCATCTCTTTCAAAACTATTGAAGTATTGATTAAATAATTAAATTTATTCATTTTTATTAGTATAAGCTTTTGGAATAACTAGTGATTTAATATAGTATCAAAGTCAAAAGTCTTGGAATCGAACTTTGACTTTGTCAATTCATCTCATTTACATGTATTAGGCATCAACTATTAAAAAGAAGTTTGAACCCACATGTACATAAGAAAAGCATTAAAGTATTAATTAAATGATTAAATAATTAAATCCATCTTTCCTTAACAGCTAATTGACTACTTAAGATTTTGGGATAATTGATGATTTAACAAAAACACTATGATTAGGGTGCGCCATAGACCTAGTACAAACCCATCATGTCAGATCTTTATTTATTTATTTTGCAAATTAATATTTTATGAGTGGGTAAAGTTTTCACCCTTTGTTCTTTCGTTAAAAAAAAAAGACTTAAGAATTTCATTAAAAAAAAAAAAAAGACTTGAGAATGTGTTTGGTGAATATTTTTGAAAGGAAAAATGAAGAATGAATTGATGAATGTGGTATGATGTAAAATATATATATTACCATTTATATCATATTAATAAATTTTATTATAATTCAAAAATTGAAAAAAAAAAAAAAGAAGAAGAAGAAGAAGAAGAAGAAGAAGAAGAAGCTTTTTCCAAACAAACTCTACGTTGATGTGACTCATGTGAGAGTTTATAATTAATAAACTAATTTAAAAGCAAAAACAAAACAAAAGAGAAGTGATTAAAAGGACAAAACAAATTTCCACGCATGGTGTTCCATAATTTAGTAAGCTGTGGTATACGAGGAGATAAAAGTAGAAAGTCTGTCTAAGATGCACGCTTTGGCCCAGTGACAGCTACCAAGCCAGTACGGCCTCCTTGTCACACGTCACCATCTCAATTTTTTTTTTTTTTAATAAAAAATTTGGAAGAAAATCAATTATAATTATTCTATCAGAACGTAACTATAATAGTATGAACTTGTAGGGCATTGCTCAAGAGGAGTTTAAACAGTGAAAATCGTAAGCGTGTGCTCCCTCAAGATCGACAGACCGAGTGAAAACCACAGACACTCCCTCAAGACTGACCGACCGAGTCATAGCTTAACATTAACCTCACCAATGCATCAATGAAATTTAAGGTGACAAACACTAATAGGCTAAAGAAATTCTATTGCGAGAGTCAAGCCCATACTCTATTGCATGCTCAATCTCATAAAAATTTTCTTGAGACCATTAAACTACCATCCTTGGTGGTATCCCAATGCTTTATCTTATAACCACACAATTGCTTATCACCAACTCGCAACCATTCAATTTCCGTAAATGTTATTGTGATTAATTTGTGTGTGGAGTATCACAAAAAAATAAGATTATTATTATTATTTACGACAGATGAAATTTAAATATATATATAATATAAATTACGAACGGATTTGTTTCAAAAACTTAAGTTAGGAAAAAATAATAAATTTAATTACTTAATTAATATTTCAATTGAATTTATGAAAGATATATAACTTATTATAAATTTGTTTGAGCTAACTCAAAAACCTATAATTTGTTTTTAAAGATAATTAAAATAGCAGTACTTTAGCATTTAAAATAGCACCTATTTCAGTGCGTGGACGTCCAGTCCGGCAACGCCTGGGATAAGGGTGTTGTTTGCCGCCGAGTACCGGTCTCTTAAGATCTGCACTACTATCAGGATTTCCTAGATCGTTGTAGACATCATAATCATAGACCCTCTCAAAGGTCTTGCGTTCTCCTTGTCCATTGCCTCTTAAAATCTTAAGCTCTTCTTCTCTTAACCTCTTCAACCCATTTGGTGTCTGGGATGGCAAGTATGACTGCTCCACAACACGCACACAAAATCTCAAAATATGAGTCTTATATAAAAGGCTTAAAATAAAATTATGGTGGGTGGATTTGAATTATTCTGCAAGTTGGTTATGATAAGAAAAATAATAGGTGCTTTTCTAGTATTCTTTTGCGTCCTCTTAACTGTGATGTAATTTTTAAAATCACTAATACATTAAAAAGTTATTAATAATAATCTTAAATTCAATAATAATTTTAAAAATCACATTATAATTAAAATGATACAAAAAAAAAAACATTAGAAAAACACCTATATTTTCTGTTAAGTTAAAGGGCCGAATAATATTCAAAGTAAAATGCATTTCGTACGGATTCTTAATTATTTGCTTCGAATTAAGGATGAGCCATGAGTGTATTCATATGCATGGAATCTTTGACGCTAATCAAATAAAATCTTTACAAATTGGCTGCTGGACAATGCATGTTGGTGGATGCATGTGGGCATGCAAAAGTCAATAAAACAATAAATATATATAATAAAACAATATATATATATATATATATGAGTATTGATAAGCGTAAAACTGATGCGAGTGAAAAATGTTCATGTCAGTCTTATTTTATTGATAAAATATTATTAAAAATAATATTTTAATAATATTTTATCAATAAAATAAAACTAACGTAAATATTGTTTACTTACGTCAGTCATACGTTTATCACTACTCAACAGCTGTTCCCCTCCATCTCTTTCTCTTCAATAGCTGCGTGCCTTAAAAAAGAAACAAAGGCAAATTTAATTTGTGGCAATTGTATCCTCACATGTAAGTCACATCACTCATAATGAATCTTTGTTACACTCATCCTCGATCATCCACTAACACCTCGATCTACATCCATGTGTCTAGCTACCACATGCAACATTATTATATATGCATGCATGTATATTCAGTGGCGGAGCCACTCTAAGCTTTGGGGGTGCCACGAAGCTTTTTTTAAAAAAAAATTTAATTTTTTTACCCCCAAAGGCACTCCCAAAGCTTTTTTTTTTTTTAAAAAAAAATTTAATTTTTTTCCCCCAAAGCTTTTTTTAAAACAAATTTTTAATTTTTTTTTTTTGCTGGATGCTCCTTGAAGAAACCCAACTCGTCTATTTTATCAATTTGGTAATAATATGCTTGCAAAAAATGTGATCATTCAATTGATAATTAGAAGTGAATGATCACATCATAATTTTGAAAATCACCCACAGGTACAGCTAGCAAAAAAAGAATAAAAAATAAAAAATGTTTAAATTGCGATTTTGCAACAAAATGAAAAATAATTTTCTTGCAAATAGTTTAGTTCTCTATATTGAAAAGAAAATTGATGAAAGCTTTGATTTAGATTCAATACTTAATAATTTTGTACTTCTAAGTTCTAAGAGACCATAAAGTGCATTTCTAGATACTTTTTTTAAAAAAAGAAAAAAAAATTATGTCTTTTTGATATATATAATGTCGACATGTTACATTACTAATATATCAATTTGAGCACATATTTATGAACTTTTATAGATATTTTTTGTGATACATATATTGTATAAATTACCAAATTTTTAGGATGAAGAAAATTTTTAAAACGTCAAAAAAATTTAACGGCACCCCCAATATAAATTGTCTTGCTCCGCCACTGTGTATATTAATTTGTTTAATTAAGTTATTGGTAATTAATTAATTAAATAAGTAAAGAGGAGGCCAGGGCTGACCTTGTTTGCAAAGAAGACCCTCTTCTGAGGATTGTCCTTCTTTGAATGAACCCATGAACAACAGTTGATATTTACGGGGCCATTAGAGAAGCCACTGAGGACAATATCCTTGAGGAACATCTCTTTATGGTGCTCATTCTCCACTAAAATGGCCCCAACCTCCCCGAATTCTACTGGAACTTCAAAACTTGACTCGTATTTCACTTCCTCCTCAGCTTGGGTCGCCTTGTGTACGTACCCTTTAATTGTCTCCTTCTCTAATCCTGTCTCTTCAAATTACACAAATTAATATATATTAGGAACTCATTAATTCAAATCAAATATACATAATACATTTTTTTTTTCTTTTTTCTTGGTACTTGATGCCCTAGCTAGCTATCTAGGCTAGTCTGTTTATTAATGTTTCTTTACATCGGACAAACTAGGACCAGTCATTTTCAACTTTCCCTACAAATCCCAGGGGACCATATGAAGGACCAGTAGGATACTCTCTCATTTCAGTGTCTAGACACCTAATTGGTTAGAAAATATCGTTTAATATTTTAATGATCAAGAAATTATTAAAATATAATAAAAAAATTATACATAGATAGCATGCATGCATGCGGGATTCATAATCTGCATTAGGTAAATTAAAATATACTTTAAAAAGACTGCTGAATGAAGTTTGATTAGTGAAATTGTTGGGGGTATAATTTTGTTGAATCAGTAACTTACTAGGATCAAGCTCGGTGCTAACAAGCTCCAATTGGAGTGTTTCACCAAGTGAGTCTTCTGAGAGGACGCCACGAATGGTGTTTTTCACAGTTACAATGGCTTCAACAGAAGTTGCCTGCTTCTCAGTAGAGCTTGCGGCTTTTATGTTGCTGGGGGTGAAGCCGACTCGAACACTTCTGTTCTTTTTTTGGAATGAGTGCCTTGAGATTTTGGCAAGAGAAGCATTGCCATTGCCATGGATAAAGGGCTTGACTTGCAGGAAGGGGGTTCGGGTGGAGTACTGCGATGACTGGTGGGTTAGCTGTGGTTTCAACATCTTTCTGGTTTGTGGGGAGGGGGAGGATATTATCTTATCTGGGTCTTAATTAGAGATCCGATTACAATATATTTAATAGGCCAAAAAGCACTGGTTTGCATGCATACGCAATTATACCTATTTATATATATTTTTCAGATATAAAAGTAAATAAAAAACATACTCTTAGTTATAATTATTAGACTAACACCATCCATGACAGGTGGACCCATCACAGATAATTCTGCGACCTGATTTCAGCCTGCATTTGCATTAAATTGTTGACTTGCAACTTAATACGTAGGGCTCTAGCTAGTGCTTTATTTATTTAGTTTTATATATATATGGCCTGTACTGCTTAGAAATTAAACCCAAAAAAAAAGAAAAAACAAACAAACAAAAAACAAAAACAAAATAATTTTACGTTATTTGGTGTTTGTGCATGCCTGCACCCAAATAAGGGAATGACTTTTCATTATTGTTGACTATTTTTATCTTTTTGTTTTTACATGTCCACATAAAAGAGTAAGGAAGATTCGAACTACTGACATTCACTTTATTAAGTGTGATCCTAACTGATTGAAATACCTTTTAATTATAAATTGCTAGCTTGGAAAATTTTAAAATGTACTAATTTTGATGTACACAATATTACTAGATGGATCACTTCCACTTTTTGATTGAAGGCATTTTTTATTTTATTTTTTTTTTAAAGGCGACAAAAATCCTCATTTATAACTTTTATTTTTCTATTTTCCTTATTTGAATAATGAAAAAAAAAATAGAGAATAGGGTTATATATATATCAAGTCACATCGATCATATCATATGATATATGGGATAAGGATCTCTTCCAGTTGGAGATCAATTGGAGAATCTCATGTTGTGGGATCCTGGCCGTTAATAAAATCCAACGGTGAAAAAAGTGTAAACAGATTTTGTGTAATCGAGGCACAGTAAATTTGATTTTAAACTTTTGTGTAATCGAGGCACAATAAATTAAATTTTATACTGTTTTCCAAAATCTGCTTACACTTTTTGCACCATTGGATTTCATTAATGGCCAAAATCTCTCAACATGAGATTCTTCAATTAATCTCCAACTGGAGGAGATCCTTATCCCATATGATAGACCCATGGTGTTGTTCTTTGGTGTTTTTCAGTCGACTAAACTTGTTTTCCAATTTTATTTGCACATGCATGGCAACAAGCCCACAACGATTTAGTGCCTTTCATCTCCTATAAATTATATTCGGGTTTTTTTTTTTCTTCCACTTTGAAAACAACACATGTAGCAATTTCTACTATCTAAACACAAAATAAGAGAGAGAAATATATATATATATATATACACTTTTATATTCTTTTGAACGTCCAAGAATCCAAGTATGAAAGCATAAGATTTTTCTTTAAATTGAGTCGAATTTATCAATCTAATCTTCACATGTTCTCAAAATATATGTGATTCTAGTAAGCATGCATTATTTTATTTGAAAATTATATTGTCCATTAAAAATAAATTAATTTTATGGGTAAACTCAATTTGAACTAAAACTTTCTCATCCCCATCCATATATAAAGAAATTTTGCAAAAGGGCATGACATAATCTTAAGGATCATGCCTCATGGGGTTGTTTTCTTTTTCAATAACAACCCCATGAGACATGCTTTGATCATAAAAGTAAAAGCTAGTACAGGGTCTTTTTCAATAACTAACCACAATAAATGCTTTTCGTTTTTTTGCAAATGCTCAAGAAGACACCAACAGAAGTATAGTTTATCTTTTTTCACATAAAGAACTCTTAGCATAAACGACAGAACTAGTGTGATCCTTTCTCTGATCATCAGGACTGAAGAGAGAGAGAGAGTGGGAGATAGTGAATTATTGAGGAAGAGACTTTGATGTGTAGGAGCAGTAAGTAGGATAAGGCAGGTTAGTGAGAAGCATTTGCTATTGGAGCACGGGATATATATGAATTATGAAAGCAAAAAAATGATTTTTGTCAAATTGCAGAGAGTGACTTCCCTTGAAGACAAGTCAAGGTGCGATAATAGACAAAATTGGGACGCCCCCAATTGCAGGAAAATAACAAGTCTTAAATTTTAATCGCATCAATTCACGGAGTCGTTTTGGAGTTAGCTACCAACTTTGCCTTCTCATTAATTTAATCGGCGAGGAAAACATGCAAAGATGTGATTTGCCGGCCAAACGTACAACTTCTAAATAAAATCGCCCTTTAAAAAGGCGTTTGAAGCAACGAGTGCAATTTTAATATGATTTTAGAGATAATTTTCCATCGTTTCTACCAACACAATATCATTACATTTATATCATATAAGTCCGAGACTTGGATATATAGAATCCTCAAATCACTATTATTATGATGATCTCTTCATAAATTTTGTCAGTATCTCACTCTTGCTTTTGAAAATATAATCGATTTTTATTATAATAAAAAATAATAATTGTTAATTTGTCACATTAGTAAGATGGAAGCTAAGGCTCTTCCTCCTATATAAGGAGGCTCTTGTACATCTTACATACTACTTAATACAAGAGCCTCTTATATAGGAGGGATAGGAGCCTTAGCTTCCATCTACCAATGCGACAAGCCACATATACATTAACAATAATAATAATAGAGTGATTGAGGAGTCTATATCTAAGGGTTGGATTTATATATAATATTAAATATAATGATTTTGGTTTTGTTTTTTAAAGTTGTTTTTTTGTTTAACAGAATGCATGTTATGATGTAACACGACAATGAAAATTATTTTTGTATTCGAGTGATTTGATAATATTTTGTTTTAAGAATAAAAAACAAAAAGAAAAATTTTAAGGATTAAAGACTATACTTATATACTACAAAAAAGGGGAGGTTTTTTGACATGTCTATAGTAACACTTTTTGCCACGTCAAAATTTTTTGATGTGCTAATTACTGTCACAACAAAAAAAAAAAAAAAAAATACTTCTTTGATGTGTTGAAAATGCCACATCAAAAATTTTTGACATGTCAATTCAACATGTCAAAAAATTTTAAATTTTTTAAAATAAATAAATAAAATTGAATTCAACCCTTATAAAATATGTTTTAATTTTGTCTTTTTAACTATAATTAATAAATTGTTTTAGTTGGTATGATTAAATTTTTTTGACGTGCCAGTTTTGACACATTAAAATTTTTTGATATGTTGACATGTCAAAAAGTGACACGTAAAAAAATTGATTTTTTTGACACCGTGACTTTTAACCTTTGAAGCACGTCAAAATGGCTATGTCAAAAACTTTTTTGACGTGTTAGGTTGACTATCACATCAAAAAAGACCTGTCAAAATTACTGCTTTTTTTAAGTGATATCGTGTCACCAACACTTTCAATGGCCACAATTTCACTGTATTTAAGCACGGGTGGAGCACCCTTGTCTGCCCCTAAGCCTAAGGCAGGAAAGTCTATCCAATTAATATGCCAATTTAGCTTTATTGACCATTTGAGAGTACTCTCCCCGAGAATATCTTTCGTGCTACTAAAGCACTTCACTCTTGAATGCCCCTTCTCCTACACATCTACCCATCTTCCTTAATGCTTATCACGATCAAGAGAAATACTATTCACAACATCTTTATTTCGCTTTACAAACATGACAAGATATGGATATATTTTCTCGCATTTAATTGGGAGGATCCTAGACTGCCTCCACACTTTATATGGATCAATGTCTAGCAAGCACATCAGCCTCCATCAGCCTTCCTATAACATATAGGCTGGGAAAATTCATTTGTCAACTTGATTGAACTTATTGATCGATTAATGTTGGTCCTAATGAGCTTGCAACATAGGTAGGCTTTGAAGTTACAGGGTTGAGAGAAAATAGCTTCTAGTGGTCAATTAGGTGCTTCTATGAATGTAGACAGGTGGCCTCTAACTAAGCTTATAGCCTACCTATTTTGTAAGAACACTTCAACATTATTAATTAGTAGCATCATCAAATTTTACTCATCAAAATAATCAAAAGTATATTTCTCTCTATTTAATTTTAACTATTCACTTTTTTAGAGAACTCGAGCAACCTTACTATTTTAATAATCAGCATTCATTATTTCATTTAAATATATGTTTATTTTTTCTCCAACTATTAAAGGATAACAGAGAAAACGAAAAACAAAGAGGGAAAGAGAGAGAAATTACTTTTCTTTTTTTTTTCTGTATATTTCTTTTCATTTTAAATTACTCCAACAAGAACAAAGATATTATCGTGTTTTAGTTTATATAAATTAAACTAAATTCAATGATCTTATGTTTTAATCGATTTATGTATGATTATGTCATTAAGTATATATTCAGTACACTTCAAAAAAAAGTACATATTGTACTGGTGTATAACATTTAGTATGACTTTTCGTTAAAAAAAGGCATAATAGATTTTTTCACTTAAAAAGTAAGATGTAGTTGCATTTAAATTTTAAAATTAAATTATAAAAAAGAATCGCACGCATAGTGCAGGTTATGTGCTAGTTCTATATAATCGTGAGTACTATTCATTCACCTCCTAAAATAGTGAGATTGAAATTAATGGGAGTTTTTAGCCACTTTCACCAAATTGTGTCACTCAAATAACCAAAAAATGATTTTACACTACAAAAAAATGGGGCTTCTTTGACATGTCTATAGTAGCTATCTTCTTGCCATGTCAGTATTTACTAACATGCCAAACAGACATGTCAAAAAAGTAACCTTATTGATTTCTAACGTGGCAATTATGCCACATTAGAAAATAGCAACGTGTCAACTTTCAAAACGTCAAAAAATCATAATTCAATTGAATTTTTCTCAAAATATTTAATTAATATACTTTATTGGCGTGCCATAAATTTGACATGTCAGAAAATTCTAAGGTGTCATTTTGACCCATCAAAAAATTCTAACGTGTCAAAATGACACATCAGAATTTTTTTTATGTGTCAAAATGACACGTCGGAATTTGCTGACGTGTTAATATCGCTACGTCAAAAAATTCTAATGTGCCAAAATGACACATCAATAATTCAATTAACATTTAATTAATTAACATTGTTAATTAGTCATACAAAAATTAAGTGATTAATATTATTAATTAACTAATTAATTAAAACAAGTTATGATAATATTAGGTTTTATATATGAAAAGTTCCGTTGATAACATACGTGTATAGGCATGGCAATGACACATCAATAATTCAATTAACATTTAATTAATTAACATTGTTAATTAGTCATACAAAAATTAAGTGATTAATATTATTAATTAACTAATTAATTAAAACAAGTTATGATAATATTAGGTTTTATATATGAAAAGTTCTGTTGATAACATACGTGTGTAGGCATGGCAATGACACATCAATAATTCAATTAACATTTAATTAATTAACATTGTTAATTAGTCATACAAAAATTAAGTGATTAATATTATTAATTAACTAATTAATTAAAACAAGTTATGATAATATTAGGTTTTATATATGAAAAGTTCCGTTGATAACATACGTGTATAGGCATGGCATGGCGTAGGCACTAAATTAGATGAGTTGTTCATGGACATGAAACTTTACTCGATTATTAAACAATACATACTCGTATAAAACCTAGCTCGCTCGTTTACTATATAAATTATATAGGGTTATATATATTAAAATAACTTATATAGTATATAACTTATTAAAAAAATTATATATTATAAATAGTATTTATGCTTATACTATAAATACCAAATATATATAGTTAAAATATTAATAATGTCATCATATAGTGTATAACTCTTTATAGTTAATTAGTGTATTGTGTATATTAAACTAACTAAATAGTTAATTGGTTTAGTTATATATAGAGAGAGAGAGCTAATTGGTTAATATAAATTTTTTTAAAAAAAAAAATTGTTAGATTAGTTGTATACATAATAAACCTTTTTTTTTTTTTTTTATCAAAGCCAATTTCATATATTTGTAATATTAACCATGTACATTAAAGTCAATTTCATATATTTGAAGTGTCACGCTTTTAAAACCAAAACCATTAATTATCAAATTTAAGTTTAGCTAATGTGCCCACTTAATTAATTCCTATCCAAGGAAATGTGTGGTTAGCAACAATATTGTTTATAGCCAATGACCTCTCTATCTCAATGACTCATTTTCCGTATAAATGAGAATTAATGTTTTGATAATAACATGTCTAAGAATTAAGGGGAAATTACACTTTACCCTCCTGAAGTATTCATCAATTTTCACTTTTGCCTCCAAAGTTTAAAATGTGACACTTTACTCCCCCCCCCCCCAAACTTTCAAATTGTGGCAATTTAACCCATTTAGCCTATTTATTCCCAAAATGCCCCCAACACTATTTTAAAAAAAAAAATCCAAAAAAAACAAAAAACGGGGTGGCCGGCCACCACCTATGGGGTGGTTTAGCCACCCCAGCATATATTTATATTTTTTTTGGAATTTTTTTTTTATTTTTTAAAAAAAGTGCTGGGGCCATTTTGGGAATAAATAGGCCAAATGGGTTAAATTGTCACAATTTGAAAGTTTGGGGGGGGTAAAGTGTCACATTTTAAACTTTGGAGGCAAAAGTGAAAATGAGTGGATACTTCAGGGAGGTAAAGTGTAATTTCCCCAAGAATTAATAAAGAGAGAGAGTTTATCTTGATTTATAATAATAATGATAATATGATTGGACTCTAAGAAATTACACAAAAGATGGGTTAAAAGCATGAGGTGAAATGTAAAAATACGAGAATTTAAGGTGGATTACATAAGTTAGGCTGACATAAGTGAAATGTTAGGTTTCATTCTCCTAACCATCTCCATATATATCTTTTTTAAATTTACTATTGAATATGTAGGAATATATGTAGACTTACAAATCTAATGATAAATATGAATCTACTTGAAAAAAAGATGGTTAGGAGATAAGTGTGACAAAATGAGGTCTAACATTTCTTGCTGACATGCTGCTATATACCAAATGAAAAATCTTTATATTACTCAAATTTACCATCAATTTAATATGGTCAATCCCCAGGCTTGCAAAAGGGGACATACAAGCAATATTCATTTCTGATTCAATAAAATTTAACTAAATTTTAATTAAATCATAATTAAAGGTGGAAAAGAAAAGGTCGTGTATCTTGAATCTATCACCAGGGTTCATAGGAGAAATGTTAGGTTTTATTATTCTAACTATCTTTTTTCAAATGGATTTAAATTCATTATTAGATTTGTAGGTTTACATGTGAGTCCTACATATTCGATGGTAGATTTAAAAAGAATATGCATGAAAATAGTTGATAAATGGTTAAGAGAATGAGACTAAAACATTTCTTGGGTCTATGGGGCTAGGCGCTCTTTACACAATTGGTCATGCCCATTTGACAAATTCAAATGCTGAATAATCTATTGCATAGAAAAATTGGCTCTGGATATGTGTCTTCTACCATGACAAGTACTCACAAGCATTGGCTCATTTAATTGTTGCCCAATTGTTCTTCAATAATGGCAATTGATGGTGTGGCTGTTACTTCATATCAGCCTCCAACATTCAACGATGATGGAGCATATTACTTATCAAATTTAGTGATGAGGTGACAATACGATAGCATATTAATGCTTTGATAATCAGAATTCAAATTGTTTTCTTTTTTCTTTTTTTCTTTTTCTTTATACTTCTTTTTATTTTAAACTACTCCAACAGAAACAAAGATGTTACCGTGTTTTAGTTTATATAAATTCAATTCAATTCAATAGTCTTATGTTTTAATCAATTTGTGCATGATTGTGTCATTAAGTACATATTTAGTACACTTCAAAAAAAAGTACATGTTCAATAATGTACTGGTGTATAATCTTTAGTATGACTTTTCATTAAAAGTAGCATGATAGATTTTTTCACATTAAAAGTAAGATGTAAATACGTTTAAATTTTAAAATTAAATTATAAAAACGAATCCCGCGCATAGCGCATGTTATGTGCTAGTTCTATATAATAGTGAGTACTATTCATTCGCCCTTTTTTGTTCATAAAATAGTGAGGCTGAAATTAATGGGAGTTTTTAGCCACTTTCACCAAATTGTCACTCAAATAACCAAAAAATGATTTTAATTAGTGAGGCTGCAAATAGTGCTCTTATAGACAACATTTAGTTGTTGGACTTGGTTTGTGTCTAGCATAGGTGTCAGTAATTTGTGTTTATGTATTGAATTTGAGTCGTGTTTTAACTAAATGAATTAAATCTCT
Organism: Carpinus viminea; assembly: GCA_013348765.1. Lineage (NCBI taxonomy): Eukaryota > Viridiplantae > Streptophyta > Magnoliopsida > Fagales > Betulaceae > Carpinus > Carpinus viminea. Next base: position 52,640,145 of record CP054668.1, on the reverse strand, counting down.
CAAATTGAACACCTAATTTTGTGTTGATTTTGTGTTAAAATATTGTAAGCCAGTTATTATGTCGTGTGATGAGTTTAGTCTTATGTTGAGATATTAATATAAGACTATATAAATCAACTTTAACTTAATTTATTTAATTAAATTGCTAAGCTCTTATACTTCTTGCTACAAATTCAAAAGCCATTAGGGCTATAAATGAGACGAGTGAGCTGAGCTTTTGGCAAAACCGGCTTGGCTCATTATAGAGGAAATATATTCAAGCCGGTCTTAAGCTCAAGTCGAGCTAGAAAACCAATGCTCAAACTCGGCTCATTGGGCAATTTCATTGGCTCAGGATTGAGCTTGGGCTCACTAAAACGGGAAATTCGAGCCGAGTCAAGTACTCGAGTGGCTCAACTCAGCTCGAGCTCGAGAAGTAGAAAATGATTTGTGGGCTGAGTTTCTGAGCCCAAGCCTGGTTAACAAGCCACACGAGCCTTAAATTCTAGGCTTGGCCCGTTTAAGAAAAAAAAAAACAAAAACATTCTGATATTCAAAATCAATGAAAAACACATCGAATATTCATCACAAAACTGTAATATAAATATATGTATCAACATCAGCAACTAGCCTTGAGTTGTGACAATTGACAAACTACAAGCAATTTGGTAATGAACCTATTACCTAATAGCTATACATATAATAAAGATTACAATTTACAAAGTAAATTGAAAATGAACCTAATAAGAGATTATAAGTAAATTGAAATTGAACCTATAATAGATATTACAAGCAAATTGGCCAAGTACTTGATTTTCATTTCCATCACAGTCAGATCAAGTGCAATCATCTCTGCCTCTTCCAAATCACAAGAAAAAATGTCACAAAACAGTTGAAAAAACACAAATAATCAAGTGAACAATGTAAATAAGATCAGAAAATCAGGATTAGGCGGCGAGATTGGACAGGCTAGGAGAACTTTTTTGAGAAGCATTGAATGCTCACTCAGAATCACAGTTCCCTCCCTCTCTCGGTTTCAAAGGCTAAACTAAACCCTAGGCAATAGGCACTTATGCAGACTCTTGGACTTGGTTGGAATGGAATGGGAAATGGTTAATGGCCTTAATGGGTTCAAGCGAAGAGAGAAGGGATTCATTTGAATCCCTTCTCTCCTCGTTCGATTCAATCGTTTGTAGGCTTGTAGGCTTGTAGCTCTATGCAATCTGGCTAGCATGCATGCTTAGAACCCTAACTAAAATAGAGCAAACTAGTGAGTCGTGACTGGTGAGAAGTGAGAATTTGAGAACAAAGCGAACGAGTGAGAGACTGAGAGTGGGAGCGACTGAGTGAGCGAGAGGTTTGATTAGGTATTTTAGGGGTCTTTTTTTTTTCTCTCAAATGATCCACAGTTGTTGGATTTGATTCACTTTTAGCAACGAACGGTTGGATTTAATCCAATCTTTAGGGTTTTTTCCTAGGGTGCCGCGTGTCCCACTTATACGTTTATAAGTTTTTGATCCAATACGGCCGTATCTAATAAAATATCGTTTAACCCTTTCACATTGGCCGTAGATTATATAGATTAAATTTTTAAATTGAAGATTGTATAGATTAAATAGATTCTAGAAAGCTTGCGGTGATTCGCAGAACACGAGATCACTCTTTGGTTAGGCGTGGTTTACAACTATCTTCCATTAGACCTCATCCATTTTTTTAAAGATGAAATGTGAGCCATTGGATTGAGAAATTGCATTATAGTCGTAAACCAGATATTGCGTGGTTATGATCTGGTGTTCTGAAATATACGTGAGCTCACTAATCTGAAATAATTTTTAAAATCAATCCAATAATAAATGGTTCAGATGAAATCTTGAGTACATTTCATCTGGAACCATTTATTATTGGATTGATTTTAAAAATTATTTCAGATTAGTGAGCTCACGTATATTTTAGAACACCAAATCATAACCACGCAATATCTGGTTTACAACTATAATGCAATTTCTCAATCCAACGGCTCACATTTCATCTTAAAAAAACGGACGAGGCTAAACAATTGTTGAGATATTGAGATGAGTCAGTCTCAATCCATGTGCGCTGCATGTGAAGGCGTGAAGGGCTTATGATTCTTCGTGGCATGACTCACTAAAACCGGCACCATTTAAAGCACATGAATTGTTTTTTACCGTTGATTTTGATGCTTATTAATTTCATTGAATTTGAGTTGAGACTGTGTGATTGATAAGCTTATAGCGTGGCTGCCGCACCGGATAACTATCTTTGTGGGGGGTGGTTTACATCTGTTGTCTACTTATACGATCCAACGGCTCCGATTAAATCATATTAAATTAAACGGCTACGATTGAAACATCTAAAATTAAAAAATTCAAATAATAAAAGTAATCTAGTATGGGTAATTTCAGGTGAGCTCGCCTCTTAGTTATCTAATAAATAATCTAAACCGTTAAAATAAAATACAAATTTGTATCAATTAAATCTCAACCATTTAATTAACTAACGTACCAAAGAAACCATGCGTGTATAGTACCACATAAAAACTCTAAAATAAACATATTTAAAGAAAATAGGTTTAAAAATTAGGAAAATGATAATTGATAAATAAGTAAATAACACATTAACATCATTAATGACAAATAGCACATTAATTCGATTTTTAAGTGAATAGGTTTAATTAATATGTTCAATTAATAAATAACACATCACTTAGTAGTATTATTTACAATTTACCAATTTACCAATTAATTACCATCATATCATCATATTATATAATTTATATGTAGTAACTATTACCAATTTACCATGTTATATGCAGTATTATTTACAATTTTAATTAATATGCTCAATTGTCAATACATAACACATTAACACCATTAAGTATATAACATACTAACTTACTAAATACTAAGTGACTAACTAGTAGTTTAACAGTAGTAATTAATAACTTATCATGTTAAATTATTTATTTATACTTTATTAATTATATGATATAATTAATCATGATTATACTTTATTAATTCATGATAAGTTATCATAACATACTAGTAAACTAAACATACTAAGTGACTAATCCAGACTTTATTAATTATATTACATAATTATATGATATAATTAATCATAATTTTTATGTAGTAATTATTACCAATTTACCATATTATATGTAGTGTTATTTACAATTTTAATTAATATGCTCAATTGTCAATACATAACACATTAACACCATTAAGTATATATATAACATACTAACTTACTAAATACTAAGTGACTAACTAGTAGTCTAATAGTAGTAATTAATAACTTATCATGTTAGATTATTTATTTATCAACTTATCCCTAGCTTACTATTTACTAACTAAGTAAGTAACTAGACTAAGTAGCTAGTAGTCTATCATATGATATATCATATGATTCTTATGTGATATATCATTTGATAAATTAAAAAATTTCTCCTAAGGAACATCCTATATCACTTGGTAGTATTATTTGCAATTTACCAATTTACCATATTATATGTAGTATTATTTACAATTTTAATTAATATGTTCAATTGTCAATACATAACACATTAACACCATTAAGTATATAACATACTAACTTACTAAATACTAAATGACTAACTAGTAGTCTAATAGTAGTAATTAATAGTTAATATTAATATTAAGTAGTAATTGATATTTCCTATTTCCTAAATTCCCTAAATTGACCATAATTGTTATGTTAATTATGGGTTAGGGAATTAACAATTTAGGGAACCTATGATTATTATTATTGTTGTTGTTGTTGTTGAATTGGGTATTGGACATTGGATATCTTAATTAGTTAATTGTACACATATTGAACTTATGATTACTATTGATTAATTACATGGTAAATTTGTTTTTTTTTGTTTTTTGTTTTTGTTACACTCTCATGCAGGTCTGGTCGAATGATAAAACGGATCGAGCTCGGGCGAGCTAGGCAATCTTAAGTGTAATGAGTTGAGCTCATGAGCTCCAATCAAGCTTAATCGAGCAAGTTGGATATGTGTTGCTAGATAATCAAACGAGTTTCAACAGTAACGAGTGAGTTTCAATAGTGTCGAGTTCGAGTTCAGGTCCAGCTTAGTCGAGCAAGTATCCAGTGAGCTGTTGAATGTATCAAATCATTTACAGCCCTAAAAACCATACCAAAAAAGGGTATTTCAGCAATTAATGTAGAAAGATGTAGTAATTGGAAGCAGACATAATTAAAGGCACATCACATCAATCACCGAACATGTACAATAAACTCCGGAATGAATTAGTTTTTTTTTTCACATACCGTACACCACTGGATTTTTCTTTTTCTTTTTACTCTCTTCTCTCTTTTTTAGTACGTTAGTTGTCAGGTCCTAATAATTTTTATGTGTTGAATTATTGTTGATCGATAACGTGATCTTGCGGGATGCGGGTAATCTGATCCATTAATTCCGGCCGGGCTCCTAGCACGGCCAGCCCAATGGCTAGGCCACTGAGTTTGTAGCTCAAGGCCCCCAATTAATAAAGTTAATTTTTTTTTTAATAAGGCCCCAAAAAATTTAATAAGGCCTAATTTTTTTTTTTTTTTTAATAAGGCTTAAACTTTTTTCCCATAAAAACTTAAGGCTTCTAAAATAAAGTCTCAATATAATAAGCCCATTATAAAATAAGACCAATTAATCAAAAAATATATATGCCACATCATTTTTTTTTAAAATTTTTTGTCTTTTTAATCTTTCTCTCTCCTCTGTCACTAAAGAAGAGAGAGCATGATTCCTTTTTCTTAAAAAAAGAGAAATACTAGCCTCTCTAGCTCCTCTATCATCCTTTACTCTCACTCTCTCTCTCCTTCCTCTTCTTCCTTTTCTTCTCTTCATTTCTTCCTCTCCTCCTCCACAATACATCGCTGCCAATTTTCAAACATGTTTTATTATTTTATTTTTATAATTTATTTTATTATAATTTGAATATATATTTATAAATCATATTTGTTTAATTTGTTAATATTTTTAATCAAACATGTATACTATAAAATATCCATCTAAATATGAAATACTTTAAAAATAAAAAAATAAAAAAACTAATTGAATCTCAAATAGGGCTTTAAATGAATTTGTTATTACCGATAAACAAAATATTGAGGCATAAATGAAGCCTCAATTGCCAAACACCGGCCAGTAGCATTCCAACAAGGCATGAAAACTTGTTTCCACCGAGGCTTCCTATCCATTAGTGGCCGCGTCAGCTCAGTGGCCAAAGGCCTTAAAGTGCCTTCTGGGGTTAGGAAGAACAGCGTTCCTGGTCGACATAGGATTTACTATTTATGAATTATGATTATATGTTACATATGATATTGTTAATTACCTCATTCACGGTCATCAAGCCTTTGATCTCTTATTTAGAAAAAAGAAAAAGAAAAAAAAGCCTTTGATCTCTTGTTCAATCAATTATGTAGTGATTGCTGATTCTGGAGGGCTATAAATCCTTGGGTTAAGTTTACTCTTCAATGGCCATTCCTGCATAATTTAATTTCATACAAATATTTAGTTATCATTTATTTTAAAAGTTTAAATAATTTAATTTGTATTCTAAAATACTATTTTTCGCATATAGGCTTTAACTCTCATTTAATATATAAGTGAGGACATACAATACTTAGCACATTTAAAATGGGAGGAAAATGATAGATACAAGGCTTGAACTCTTAAATTTTGTTTCGATACAACGTTAAATTACTACTTATCTTAAAATTTTAAACCAATTGAAAATGATGAATTTAATCATTTAATTTATATTCTAATAAAAAGAAAACACATTACTTTAAACAAACTAACATTAGTGAAGAAAAATGCTTGCCTAGCTTCGATCCTATAATTTTCATACATATTGATATTATAATTATTGGTGCAATGACTAACTAATTAAATTAATAAGTCAAATTTTTTGCTTAATTATTTTATCAATTATAAAATATTACATCAATTTATAAAGAATTTTGTAGTAAAAATTGTAATACATACCGTGACCAACTGTATGCTGTAGGGGTTGACACCAGAAAGAGTTTGCCTAGCAAATTCCTCATCCCTAAACCAAAAGAATTTGTCTCCTGCACGTTCAAAAACACTAACATTTAGAGATCAAAGAGGCATATATATATATATATGAGTAGAGATTTTCGGCAGACACGGGTCATCCCCGGGTCTACCAAAAGTCTAATTTTTTTTTTAATTATAAAAAAATTTACAAAACTTTCTCTCTCTAACCACTCTATCCTCGATCTGTTTCCTTCTCTCCCATTTCCTCTTCTTCCATTTCTTCTTCCTCCATTTTACAACTGATATAACGTTTTGAGATATTAGTACCAAATTTAAGATGGTTGAATTTCTTTAGGGTGATGCCATCCCTAAAAGATTAACCTTCCACCTCTAAGTTTTAGTTTTGAATCCAAAAATGAGTTTTGAGGTATTAACACCAAATTTAGGATAACCGAATCCTTTTAGGGTAATACCATCCCTAAAGGGTTAACCTTTCACCCTTAGGTTTTAGTTTTAAATTCAAAAATGAGTTTTAAGGAATTAAAACCCAAATATTAACTCATATAAATTTAGCTAATATCATTCAAATATCTCAAAATATAACTTAAAACATTTTCTTTCTCATGAAAATTTCATCAAACATATAAAATGCAAAAACATAAAAAATCTTTTTTTTTTTCCAAAAAAAAAAAATGTATGGTCGACGCTGGGCTGCCGAAATTTGGCATGCGCATAGCAAGACCCTATATATATAGAGAGAGAGAGAGAGAGATGATTAAGGGCAAATTGTTTAATGCATGATGTATTGTTTTATCACTGTCTACTGTGTCCGTGGTCTCAAACCGCAGCACATCTTCAGCAGGAGGGTGCTGAGGAACCCTTTCTTCTGGTTTTCAAAGGGAGGCAAGTTAACCCCCTCGTTGAAAAGAGAATCTATGGCGGTGAAGTTGGGGAATCCAAGCTCGGAATCAAAGATTGTCGTCTCTAAGGACGGCGCCAGTGCATGCAGCACTCAGTATATATATTGTCTTGGCTGAGAACGTACGTTAGCTTCTTTTCTTCCGAGAAGTTTTCGTCACGAGGAACATAGGTGCTGCCGCTGCTCCTTGTCTCCGACAATGGATCTGCCCGACTGCATGTGTACAAATCATATATTTTTTCTTTTTCTCCTGTTGATCAAAAAGAAAAATGTTCTCTTCCGTAAAACATGTTTGGCAAGTTGTCCTTGTGAACAACTTTTAGAAAACAAAAAATGGAAATTGTCCCATATCCCTTAAGTTTTGATCTCGTGATATATGGATAAGATTCTAATTTTGATAATTAAAATTTTGAGTTTTGTTCATGTTTTCGGTCCAACTTTTGATGGAAGAAGTATCAATTTTTCCTTTTTCACTTGGACAGATGGTTTGGAAGAAATTTCTTTCAACCTAATTTAATAAGTGACAAGTGTCATCTCTCACCTGTTTTCTTTAATATTTGACCATTAATTTATTCTCATTTCACTAATCTAGGAAGCCCAACATTGTCCCCAAGAGTTAGATCAATCGGCTATGAATCACGCCCTATGAAGCGGAGGTCACAAGTTCGAATCCCCCTTCTTTCTTCCTTTGTGTGGACATGTAAAAAAAAAAAGGTAGCCCAACATTAATTTTTTAGAAAAAAAAAATGTTGAAGGAAATTTCTTGAAAATTTATGTCATTTTCACTTGAACTCAATAAAAATTTCCCATGTGGGTATCGCATGCATCCTCGTCCCACGGCCTATTTCCCCTCCACCCTTGAAGAGGTGTGGCAGCAGAGGTGGAGTTCCGCCCCTTTGCCTTCATTTTTTTTTTTTTTACCTAAAAAAAAAATTTAAATGCATGTGAGCAAAAATATGTGTACCATTTAGGCATTCATCCTTTTCTAAATAAGGACCAAATTATGGCCCCCTGGCCTAGTGGCCGGCACAACCCTAGCCTATCATTTTCGACCTGTTTTGGGTAAAATATTTCTGTAAAACATAAAATTGGCATAACATACTATAACTTTAAAGATGTTAATTAACTATCATGAATTTCACAATAAATTAATAAAAGGAAACATACTAGAATTATTGTTTTTTTATTTCTTTTTTGAAAGCATAAACACCATAAATTGGTTTCTCTTGCTTGACCCATTTTAAGTACACAAAGATTATGAAAATTGCACACATTTATAAGGCAAAGAGAAGACCGATTTCCTTTACTCCTTTATAACTCAACTTCCCATAAAAAATAAAGTTAATTCAATAGGAAATTACTTCTCTTAATTAATTAACCAACAGTTTATTAAGGATTAGGATTAAATAATCTCATAACTTTAAGAGTCTAGTAAATACCCATATGTGCCATGTCATGTGGGACATTAAATTCTTACATTCTCCCAGCTACTTGGCCCATATGACTAATATTGTTTTAGACTCAATGAGGTTAACATTAGGTGCACGAAAAATTTAATCAATCCTTACTTTAATTTGGTAATCCTAAATACCATAATTAAACAGCCTACCAGTGCATGTACGTGAGTCATGGCGGTTGTACATAAAAAATGACAATCCCTTCCATGTACCACAATATGTCATGGGTGGTGTTTGACAACCATTTTCGGGATACACTGTTCATGGTTGTACTGTAGCGTTTTTGTCGTTATATGTATAAGATAACGCCTGACGTGTTCCTCATCGCAGCAAAATTACGTTTATATCCTTATATGCCTTTCATCTTCAAAAATGAACTTCACGCTCAGGTTTGTCGAACGGAGAAATCAAGGCTGACCTAGTGCGTGGGGGGGGGAGAAAAATCAGCCCATCCCCATTGTTCTATCTCTGTCGTCAGCCGCTTCTAACCAAAGAAGTCTCCTAAAATCCCTTTACCGCATTTTGCCTTAAACTTTTAGTTCACTGGTCGTTTCTAGTACCTTTGCCGTTTCTAGTGTTCATGGTACTGAGAATATCAATTCTTTCATGATCTATTTAGCTATTTATCCTATTTTACTTTGATACCCATTTACGATACCTAGTGTTTTTGGCTTCTGGTTTGGATTTTGTGTGGTTTGTATAAATGGGTTTTTCGATCTGATTCTAAGTTCTGTATGAAGTGATTTATTTGTTGGGAATTGATATGTCTCTCTATCTGGATCGAGTAGATCACAGGATTGCAGTTATGCGCTTTTACTGAACTAGCAATTTTATTCAATGATTTAGAAGATTAAGTTGTACAGTTTAGGGTTCTAGTGAATTTACCTTCTATTTTTGTGTGAAAAGGCGAATCATTTATATGAAACATTATTTTTTTTATTTTTACGTTGATTTCTTAACAAAATGAGAAATTTAACTATGAGTACTTAACGGTAAATCTGCAAACTATCCTTATATAACTAGGTTAATCTGTTTAGCGCAAAGTATGATAAACGGTAACCATTTATATAAAAGTTGAGTTCATACAAGATAAGTTCATACAAGATAACAAGGTCCATCACGCAATGAGCAATTTAAGTTCAGGTTATGCCTCTTTCTGAACTCTTGTTATTGATTGATCACCAAACAACTCATCTCACATAGTGAATATTGAAATTGATTACAGATTTATTGATAGCAAAAATATACTATCCCTAATCACTTGGCAACTTGTCAGTATTTATAATTAACTTACAGGACGATTCATTTGAATTGCTAGCTGAAACAATTATTATTAACCTAAATTGCACATAAGGAGATAATCATGGCTTATTTTTGTCTCTCACATGAAAAAGTTTGAGAACCATACTCCCTCAGTCTTCAGTATCCTAGCAGTACAATGTAAACCACTCCTGTATTTAATCCCATGTGCTTTAGTATTGTGCTTTTGCAGCTTCACCTAATAAATGAATTAAAAATCCAAGAGAAGCTTAAGAACAGAGTGTTATTGTTAATGCAAAACTAGCAAATACGTGAAATAAGTTCACTCATTTTCATACAAATGTTCATATTTTAAGATATTAAAGTCCCAAGGTTACTCATAAAAAAAAATAATAAATAAAAAGATATTAGAGTCACAAGGTGTGCTGATTTCATCAATAATCATAAAAAGGGAAACTTTTACAACATCAAAAGAGTGCAATCTGATCATCGTAGAATCTTCCAAAAGAAGCTGAAACAAAATCAAGATCACAAAAATGAATGCATTAAACTAGCAATTCACAGCAAATGAATGCTTAATGCTTAAAATGGAAGAAAGAATTGCACTTAAATGAATGCACCATTCATACTTACCCTTCCTTTCTTCTATTAATTAGAGAATGAAATTCTCTATGATTAAAAATTCCAACTTTCAAAGAATCTAGTAAACACGTTACTAGCAATTCACAGCAATAACGAAATCGCCTAACATGGGCAGAATATACCTAAAGATATCCTCTTTAACAAATGTAATTGAGAGAATAATTGAAATAAATATCCCACCTCCATAGTTATTGTTGATATGAACCCACTAAATTTTCAGTTCATGAAGAAGAAGAAGATTGTCCCCATTAAACTCTAGAAGGTCAATGGTTACTCCAGCTCGTACCAATTAGACCTCCAATCAGAAAGAAATATGTTTTCGATATGGGCATCGTTTGATCAACCAATAAAGAACCAGGAAATCTCTAGGTGACCCATCACTCTATTAACGTGAGAACACAACCCTCTTAATAGGAAAAAGATAAGCATTTTCTCCAACTTCTGTACCTAGTCCGACTACAAAAAATGTACAATGTTTCGTGTAAGAAATATATGATATAGAAAGATAACTTCATCTAATTTAGTTTGCGTTAATTTATTTGACTAAAGCATTTGTTTTTTGTCCCAGTCGACGGTATTAATTATGTCTACGAATAGTGAGGCATCGAGTGGGCATCCATTGTGTTATTGTGGAGTTCCAGCTTTTGTACGGTATTTCTGGACAAAAACAAATTTCGGTCGAAAGTGGTATGGATGTGAAAAGTACAAGGTATTGCGTGACTACTATTTCCATGGTCAAGTCTTCTTATTTTTGTTTTTCATATATTTTTGTCGGCTTAATTTTTACATTGGATTCACATTTTTTTGATATGATGCAGCATTTTGGTGATTGTGGTTACTTCAAATGGGCCGATAACGAACTATCAACTTACGAGAGAAAAATGTTGCAATGGTTGAATGACATGGAAGAGCACTCACAGGCCGAAGCTAGAAGACTTGAGCAATTGATGGATGCTAAAATAGAAAAGTTTAGAGAAAAACAATGTCAAGCTGTCATATCTTTTATTATTTTGCTGGTATTGCTATATGTTAGTGGTTACCATGGATGTAGCAATCATAAATATATGTTAAAATGAACTATATGATGGTTAGTGGTTACCATGAACTAAAATGGATGTAGTAATCACCATGGATGTACTAAAATATATGTGTTATGTCTTTATTATTCCACTTATTTAAGTTGATATTTGAATGTTACCATTTTTTTTTTTAGACATAGCTGAGGCATTTCATTAAAATTAAATCAACTCATTTCAACAAACCATAGCAAAACAAACCCAACTAACGAAACACAAGTTGAAGTACGCCTAACATAATTAACGCAAATTAACCACCAAGGACGGTTTTTCACATGTGTTTTCCACATAACTAACATTTTCGTCTTCATATACAAGCATAACATAATTAATATAAATTAACCACCACGGAATGTTTTCCATATGTGTTCTGTCATTGCCTCTCGGGTAATAATCATAATTTCTTTACTTTGTGATATTCGGTCCGGTGATTGTCCATGCGATACATACGTCACATCTGGCATGGTAGACAACTGTGATACATCAATCCAATCTTGCCCATAATGACTCTTTAAGGCAACACTAAATAGTGGATCAGTCGCACCGCAGTCTTTGCGAATGAAGTTATGCACCGTGCAACATGCCACCACAAATAGTCGCTGGCTCGCAATCAGGTATGGAGGCATCTTATCAAAGTTATGAAATCGGGCTTTCCATACTCCAAACGTTCTTTCCACGGCTGATCGTAACATGAGTGCGTATAATTAAACAGTTCCACTGCATTCTTAGGACGGGACCGACCATTGCGAAAATCTTGCAAATGGTAGCGCTCGTTGCGGTGTGGGGGTAAAAAGCCTTTGTAACATCCGTATGCAGAGTCCACCAAGTAAAAATAATCTTAAATACACAAAAGAGCAATATATAAGAAATTTAATGCTGAAGTTACATTGTTGACATATTATACATAATGAGACAAGCAAATTACTAAAAATATACGTATATAAAAATAATGCTACCTCCGACCGGCATTGGAAAACGAGAGGTGGGGTCGTGGATGCATTCAAGGAAAATCCGCGCGTCATGTGTGCTGCCTTCCTAACCAGCATAGACGTATGTGAAGCAAAGGTCGAAGTCAGTCACACACATGACATTCTGTGTTATTGTGGACTTTCTGCTTCTATACGGCACGATGTTCTCACCTTTAACACACGCTTGAACGTGGGTGCCATCAATTGCCCCAATGCAATTCTGGTTACAACGGTATTGTGAGAAAAAAAACGAATCAGATTTACAATACAAAATGCAATAGATATATGTTTATTCTATTTAAATAAGAAATACGACTTACCGCAAACCATGGATAATAGCGGCCGTTACGTGCAATGTATGGATGGGGTAGTTCTATCGTTGTTGGACGAATAAGGGTTTTCCCAAGCCTACACAGTGCTTTAGCTGTCCGATTAACATATACGCTTACCGTATGCAGTGATCGTTGTAGCCTATCCGCTACAACCCTTTTGCGTGTGACCATGTGCCATTACCAGGCAAAACGCCGCAACTTGCTCGGTGATCTTAACGTACCGGCTGCTTTGTAGGAAACCATTATTTTTTAGTGTGTTACATAGTTTTAAAAAAGTATTGGAGTACTTACAAAATTGCTCATAGCATGTGTTTTTGTTTGGATTGGTAAGCACCCAGTGTACCCACATCGCGCCAGTCAGTTTTGAAGTCCTCTGTGGAATAGCAACTCTTACACATGGGTGCCTTAAATGGTAGTAGCATTCTTCCAAAATCATGGCCATGTGCTTTAGTATATTCTCTAGCTCCAAACGTATGCCCTGAAAATTGCATTCGTCATCATCGTCTGTGTCAAAAGCGTCCGAGTCGGGCAATTGATCGATACTATCCTCCCAATGTTGTGAACTACCATTGTCCTCACAATATTGTGAGCTCCAATTGTTAGCATTAGATGAACTACATGCGTCCATTTTGACTGTCACAGACGTAAATGTTAAATGTACAAAATTGGATTGGGTACAAAATCAAAATTCTAAAAATTTCTAAAGACATTTTAAGGAATAAATATCCATAATGTATTTAGAAAGCGTTGTTCAAAATATAACAATACCTTATTTTAAACATTACCATTAAACTAGTGAAACTAAAGCAAGCATTAAAACAAATGATCAATCAATGACATATAAAACAAAATTGCACATAGATATCATAGCTGTCAACTACAAGGATTAATGTCATGGCATAATAGCACATAAATTGTCAAATGATGCACCAGCTGTCATAAATAAAAGACACATACATTAAACTAAAAAAACAAACTAAAGCATAAATAAAATGTTTCCCAACAAATAACCGAAATTTTCATAGGTCATCACTTGTCGGTGGGCTTAATCAAATCCAATAGCCAATCACGGAGGCCATCCTCATCCATCTTCAACACTATCCTGGCCCATGACCTGCTTTTTAGCTTCCTACATGCTCGCAAATATGTTTTTGATGGTAGTTGAAGTTCTTTTTTCAAGCGATTGATGTTGTCCATAACTTCCTCCTCATGATATTGCTTGGTTGGCGGTTTGGAGGACATACCATCACTGATCTTGCACTTATCCATATAGTCTGACCTCATGGAGTCAAATTGACTCAATTTCTCTGCCAAAATTTCATCGCCTGTGTTTGAACGCTTGCTAGATTTAGAGCCATCTAACGGACAACTAGACCTCTTCAATTTGCCTTTCCCTTTTCCTTTGGAGCTTCCATGCGCAGAACAAGGCTCAATCAGGTCTATGATCACTGGAGGAGGGACGTCGATCTCTTGAATATTATTTTCATCATCAGTAGGAGGAGGAGATTGGGTGCTTGCATACCTCCACTTCCCAGTGGCCGTGGAGCCCGCAAAGATTGAGCATAGGTTGTTGAAATTCCTTGGAGGGCCATTTCGAAACTTGTAATACTTTGTAAGGCTCTTTGTCTGAAATGTAAGATCAAACAAGTGGTAAGCCCAAAACGGAAAACAACAAGTAGTAAATACATAAAAATATTTAATTACGAAGTGATAAGCATAAGTAATATGACTTACCACACGAATGTGTTCCCACTGTTCCGGAGTCCCTATGACCGTCCCTAACTCATCATCCCATCCACACCCAGTGCCCGCTTTGTCACGGACAAACTCTAAGAAGTGTACGTACAAGTTCCTCAAATATCCAATTTTAGTGTCAACCTGCTTAACACTATAGACGGTGCCATCACAAATTCGTTCATTTAACATCTCGGTAATGTGTGGCAAATGTTTCCCATATGGCGGGAGGACTCCGTCTACTTGTAGTGTCTTGAGGATATCCACCAGTGTATCATCATGTTCTTGTTCCCATTTCATATATACGTTCGCATTAGGAAGTTGTTGTGGGGACGGGGTTTGCATTACAGCCTTCCGTGGGGACTTTCGGGGGGTGGAAAAAAATGACATCTACGAATGTGTATATAACACAGTATAACAATGCACACAAAGCATTCAAAATTAACATTTTTATTCGATAAGTAATGAGACAAAATTAGGCCATTAATAAGCATTAGACACCAATCAATGCCATTAATAATGTATAATACATAGCAACATATATAATTAAAGCAACATACGAACGTTGGAGCGAATATGTAACTAACCTTGTAGTTGCTGGGCTGTCGTGGTCTCAGAGAATAACCGCCGAACTGTAAATTGAACAAGCCTAACAATAGTCAAGGATAACCAAGAATGAAACAGTAATATATACATACTCAGCATGAACTAGTCTAAGAAGCAAATAATGACAAGAATAAAAACTATTTTGTAGAATTGAACTAGTTAGACAGCAAATTTTCCTTTGAATCGGTTCAAGATGCACACAAATTTTTTTTTTTTTTAAGTTTCTTATCGTACCAATCGTGCAGGTTTTCCTTACGGGGCTGCGTCCATTTGTTCACTCATGCTGAACATAATAAGAATTGCTAACAACGTAGAATGATAAATAGAATGTGAAGATAGAAGGTTGTAAGGTAATTCAAAAAGAAAAAGTCGAATAGGGTTGAGAACAAACCCTAACTTATAACTCAAAGACTCCAATGAAACAATATTAGGTTGAATCTGTCTTGAGTTTGATCATCATTCAGACTGTAGTGATTTAAGGGTCATAATTAACACAAACATGAGGAATCTGTGAGAACCACAAAATAAATTCGTTTAGTGTTTACATACAAACAAACAAAGATTGTTAGTTGCCACTTTGGTTAGCTGTGATATTTTTCTTTTTAGTGTTATATTTTCGTTAATGATGCATTAAATTGTTGTTCTGTTAATAATGTGTGAAAATATGGAGACAATTTTAAGAGTTTTAATAGTTTATTGTAACGTTAAGTAGTCTTGGAATGCTACTCTGCCAAGAGTTATATTTTCTGTATATATATATATATATATAACTTATTTATAAAAGCTAATGGGGGTGACATTGTGTTTCAGGTTGGGCCTGGTAGCAACCATTAAGGTATGCTATTTACTCTGTGCTATAATTCTTTTATGTGAATGAATTTTTAGAATACCTATATGTTAATATGTCTGTATGTATTCCAATACTCTTATTATTGTGGTAATCGAATTCTTGGTATTCCTGAAGTATGGAGTATATCACTTAGTGAATTAGGACACTATGGCAACAATTCTTAGATATAATAGAAAATACTTGGATCTGTACTAGGCTGGAGAAATACATCACACTTTATGCATATGCTGATGACTCGAGCTTTTCTTTTTACAAAAAGCAGGCTCATCTACCCAAACAGTTGTATTGAAATTGAAGAAGCATGGGAACAATACACGCTGGGGTTGGCCGAGCAAAAGAATACATAGTGAAACAACTGGGGTTGGAGAATGGTCAATCGGTGGAGATGGGAACAATACACACTGGGGACTTTATGGTGAGATTTTCTCCTTTCTGAAATAAATCACAACTTCTTTACAGTGTTGATGAATTTATTGGCAGAAACTGACATTAATTTCAACTTAATATGTAGAGGCGCTTCCGTGGTTGAGCTTTACGGACAAAGTTTTCCTCCAAACTAGGTTGGAGGAATTTCCTTCAACCTGGTCTAGAAAAGTGACATGTGTCCCTTAACATGTGAGATGCACATGTTTTTTTAATAGTCGGGACAAAATTGGAATAAATTTTATTAAAAACTCATGTGCATCTCACATGTTATTAAAAAAATAGACACATGTCACTTTTCTAGACCAAGTTGAAGGAAATTCCTCCAACCCAGTTTGGAGGAAAACTTTGTCCGAGCTTTACCATGTGATAATGTAGCTCTGCTAACTTTAGAAGGATGTGATTAAGTATTTTTTAAAAAAAAGTTTTAAGAGTATATGATTAAAGTATCTTTTCCACATTCAACTTTTGACATTCAAATTATTATTGTCGCATAGGAGTGGGATGCAGTTTATTATTCTCTAGTATTTCCAGCTACATCTTACTTCAGTTCTTGTAAATTGGTCTCAATTATTTCCTCAGTATTGTGACTTTCAATGCTTATATCAATGACTTCTTTTTTCCCAAAATTTCAGGAGGAGCCCTATATCAATTGCAGCAGCAGTAATTTACATTATTACTCAGCTTTCAGATGATAAGAAACCTCTCAAAGGTTATTATATGCTCTTTATTTGTTGAAGCACCAGAGTTAGAAGGGTGCATTACCCGCAGCTTCTTGGGATTTCTTTGTTGTTTTATTAATTTTTTATAACTATATTCTATATCAGGCAGTTCAGCCTCATTAGGAGTCCTACATCATTGAAGCACTCTCTTTGCCCTCTAGGGGTGATTTGTCCACTTCTATAAGGGGTGGCCAACCACCCCTTGGCCTATACATATATGGATAATGAGAGAGCGATAGTTGTCATGTAGAGGTAGGGGTCGGTGTCTAGAAAGAGGGAAACATATTAAAGTTTTTAATATGTTTTTATAGGTATGAGTAGCTAATTTTAGCTAGGGCTGAAGGTGAGGAAGCTTAACCTTTTTTTTTAAACCAGC
Source organism: Carpinus viminea (assembly GCA_013348765.1). Taxonomy (NCBI): domain Eukaryota; kingdom Viridiplantae; phylum Streptophyta; class Magnoliopsida; order Fagales; family Betulaceae; genus Carpinus; species Carpinus viminea. Next base: position 52,622,752 of record CP054668.1, on the reverse strand, counting down.
ATTTGCCTAGTGTGTTAGTTATTTTTATAGTTGGCTATTTGTCGGTGATCAAAACATTGTAAATTGCTTTCATTTATGTTCGTGTTTCTCTCGGAGGATTGTGCAGCTGCTTCAGGAGTATGGGAACAAGGACCGTCCGGACGGCCAGTTCTCCCGTCCGGACGTGATGCAGTAAAATGCTCCATAGTAAAACCCGAGGGCACTGTTCGCAAGACCGTTCGCAGACCGTCCGAACGGAAAGAGTGACCGTCCGGACGGACAGAGTGACCGTCGCGTGCTGCGCTCGATTAAATCCCAAGTACCCTGCTCACGCCGCTCGCTAGCCGTTCGAATACCGTCCGGACGCCTCCGAACGCGCCGCACCAAAAGACTGGAAGTAAGCGATGTTGCCCTAGGACCGTTCGGACGGCCATTTATACCGTCCGGACGGCCTGTGTTAAATCTCCGATTTCACGTGTATTTTAAGTAGCCGTCCGAACGATCCAAGTGACCGTCCGAACGGCCTATTGCGTCTAGGTTTAATTTACCTCGTATTTGAGTTTTAATAGATCTAAGAGTCTGTGTGATTATAAATAGATCTTTACAGATCTGTAGACGTCACGAATTCTGCATCTAGAATTCGCCTTTGTGAGCCAAGAGAGTATTTGATAGTGAGAGGTTAAGTTCTCTTTCTTGGAGTGTTTATATTAATGTTCATCATTGTTCATCGTCTGTTGAAGTGAAGTCAACCAGAGTTCCGGTGAAAGGAAATCACGTAGAAGGATTGTGCCAGCTGTCTCTGGAAAGGGCTACTACGGTAGAAGACGAGTGGGTCACTTGTCTTATACAAGATCGTGTCATAGCAAAGGTTTTGTGAGTATGAACATCTTGTAATCCTTTTTCTTTTTACTGATTTAGTTGAATTCCTGGGTTTGGCTACCCTGGAGAGGTTTTACATTTTAGAGTGTTTCTCTAAATGGTTTCCTCTTCGTAACCAAATTCTGTGTGTTATTTATTGCTTATTGCTTTACATATTCTGTTGAATTGTTTATTGCTTAATTGTTTCAATTCCGCATAAATTGTGATAAACAATTAGTTGGAGTCTGTTTAGGGTCTTTCATAGTGTGTAGTCACTAAAATTAGTTCAAAGAAAATGCACAAGAGGCTACACAATTAGTTCAAGGCAGAGACTAGGATTATAAATTGTTGCATATCTGTGAGGTAGAGGATTATTTATTTGTTTCTTTTTGGTGCACTTTGTATAAAGAAGAACCAACACCTAAAGCACATTAACATTGACAAAAGACATCATCATACACACAAACAGCAAGGGAAGAAATCAGGAACAATCGATACAAATTTGGAAGCAAATCATACCATCACAATATAGAAATACCATTAACAAACCTTTCAGCACATAACTCAAGCAATTTTTAGAATATAAATACATGCATACAAATTATTTAACTTTATTTAGAAGAAGGCAGGAACTAAAAATCAGATAATGAAGTGTATTAAACATGAAAACACATCACTCACTGCAGCACTTCAGCAACGATATCAGTAAACATAACCTTAACGCCAAATGCTTCACACATAACATTAAACAAGTAATTCAACAAATAACAAATTCCTCAGATTTTCTCAGTACCTTCTTCTGTGATCTTGTGCGTGGCGTCGTGGCTAGATGTCTTGCCCTAAACCTTTCCCATTTGCGTTTAGGTACTCCGGCAGACGGCTTATTTTCGGTGGTGGAGGTGAAGTGGAGTCCATTGTGTGATGAAGCCTCCAATTTATGGAGTGTGAGAGACATGTGTCCCTCTCTCGTGCAAATGGACCACTCTCCGGATAGCAGGGTCCTTGGGCTTCAGAAGTTGGTGTCACAGTGTGGGAGAAGACGGGTCTCAGGCTTGATTCAGAGATCCTTCACACTCCACATGGATATTCAGACTTTGTATAGCAAAAATGGAATCGAACAGAGCATGGGGGAAAGGGGGAAGGAAGATTCGTCGCAGGCAAAGGACGATTCGGCCTACTGAAGCTATGATTGGAATGGACATGGTAGGATGTCTGGGGATTGGGTGAGAATCGTGAGAGAGAGACGAATCTTGGGCAGATCAAAACCCCGTTACAGATGCAAACCATGGACTTTCTGCCTTTTTGGGTTTCATAGAAATAGATGCGAAAATGGCATTTTAAGAATCGGGTTTTCAGGCCCAAATGTTGTTCTGTTCGTTTGATTGAACATTGCAAATAGAAGATTCTGGGTGCTGGAAGAACGGTGCAGGCAAGGCGCTGAAGGAATGTGGTTGAACGTTCGTCTGAGTGTGGAGGGAATCAAGAGAGAACAAACGGATATGGAGAAAACGTGGGTGAAGGAGAGAAAAATAATAAGGGTAAAACTGTAATTTAATAACCTAACGTTTTAATAAAAGTCAGCCTTAACAGGCGCTACAGTATAACCCTGATGAACAGTATATCCAGAAACTGGTTATCAAACAACGCCATGGTAATCTAGCATGAAAAACTTCTTTTGTTGTATGGCCTGTATTCATGCATGCATGCATACGACATAATAATTGAGTCATGATGGGCATTACTTCAATTCCTTGCATGCATCAAATTAATTTATATGATGATCGATCTCCATTTTTCTGACCTTGTCAATACTCATTATACTTCTAATTTCTTCCTCAATCATTTCTGTTGTGATTGCTGATTCTAATAGACTGTAGATTTCTAGGTCAAGTTTACTCTTTAATGGCATTCCTGCATAAATTTTATGCAAGTTAAATTAATTTAAAGCATTTGTAGTAATGTGGAGAAAGAAGAACAAATTAAAGGAAAATTCACTTGCTCCCTGACTCGGTCCCTCAAGTTTTTACACTTTTGCAACTATATCTTTAAAAAGTCACAATGTCAATTTCTCACTTTTCATTTTCACCCATACTGTTAAGATTTAGAGTTAAATCAAACTATAAACAGGTCAAATGTCCCTTCTACTCCTATAAAACTTATAAAAATACAAAATTATCATAATTAAATAATTAACTTGTTCAGGAGCGGGGGAAGGAAGGGTCGAGAGGGGTCAAATGACACCCCTCAACCTCTATTTTTTTTTTACCATGGTAGAAAATTTCCTAGATGCCTTGGTTGCCCACCTTCTACTGTAAATCAAGGGCAATTGACACTCACTCATTAGACATAAGGGGAAAATGACTTAAAAGGGGATTTTGAAATTTTTCTGCAACAATTTCACTGTTTATGGCTTTTAGGATTAGGTTATATGAAAAGGGGAAGAAGACGATGACAAACACTCCACTTACTAAAAAAATCGTTTAAATGAATTTTGTCTGTCTGTGGACCAGTGACCACTACATCTTCTTTCTTACAATAAGTCAATTGGTCAATGGGCTGAATGCATCAATGGACCACTGCCTTACCTTCTTTCTTTTAACACATGAGTGGGCCAATTCGTTTGGTTGAGAGACCAAACTCCAAATACTTTCCAAAAGTCCAAACCTCTTAAACTTTTATGGTAGCACCGAACAACATGATTTTAAACTTTTATAGTAACACTGCACAACATGATTAAAAAAAAAAAAAGCCTAAGTTTTAAAGCCTTCAATAATCCATACCAATTGCTTGTAAAATTTTATGATTAAACTTTTTATATTTAGATGGTTCAGTTAAATTATTTTTCTTATGAATATATATATTTTTTGTTACATGTTTTTATTGTATAAAATAAATAATTTTAATTGCCAAATTCTTGATCGAGGTAGATTTAGTAAATCTGCCAATAAATCTTTGCTTAAGAAAAAAAGTATGAAATCGAGACCAAATTCTAAAGACCTTATCAATCAATTATGAAGTCTTTAAAAGGATAATTGAATAAGATAACGTGATAAACATAACAAAATAAATTATATATTACATTTATATGTTTTAAATAATAATTAAATTTTGTAAATTATTTATTTATTTCATTAGTTATGTTTTTAATTTTGTTAATTAACTCTTGTTTAGTTTTAATTTTTTTTATTCATTAAAAAAAAAATCTTGACCTCCCTCAATCAAAATCCTTGCTCTGCCACTGAACGCAGTTAGCCAAGCAACAACTTTTTCTTCTTTTTATTTTTATTTTTTAAATTTGAGATTATTTTGGGTTTTTGGCATTCTATATTAATATTTAATAATAAATGTTAACGGAATGGTGATATTACAAAATTTTAAATACATGAACTCAACACTAAAACTTTTTAAACTTTAAGAGTGATTCCAAAAGTACCATCAAGGACTATAAGAACTGACTGAAAACGCTACAAAAATATAAAGGTTTAGTGACAGTTTTTTAGTGTTGGTTTAGAACTAAAAACCGACATTAATTCAGTAATGTTAGTTTTAAAAAGAAGCTAATCATAGGTAGGAAAATGTAAATTAGTGTCAGTTTAGGCAAAACCGACACTAAAGGAAATGTTTCGGTTGAACAATACATCACCTTTTAAAAGGTGACGGTTTTAGGCAAAATCAACACCTTTATTTTTTTTTTAATAAATTGTTTTCCCAGCTTCTTGCACAATATGGACAGAAATTGCTTGGATTTTATCTTCAAACGGCATGTAGCTTCTTCCTGGTGCTAGTAATTGTCCTGAAACGCTCTTGTCCAGCAGTGTCCGACTGCACATACCAGGGAAAACAAAAAAAAAGCGCTTTAACATCTAGATCGATTGAAACAATAGCGACTGAATATATTTGGGAAGAAGTTGGAATGAAATAGTCTTGATGTTAAGAGTATGTGATAAGGATATCCTTATCGTATTGGAATCCAAGGCTTATCATATACTTTAACACCACCAAGGCTATTCCATTCACAATAATGGAATAACAATTCAGCGTTCCAAATGTACCCTAAGTGTTCTCAGATATATATGCATGGAACAACAGGAAGACAAGAAAGAACAAGCCTATGTAGACAAAGGAAGGGGGTGGTTTTTTACAGAGAGCCACAAACCTGTACTTGAAGCTGAAGCTACTTTTGGTATTCAATAGCTTCATCAAGCATTGAAGCCTTATCTGTTTGCTGAAAAAGAAAATCATTCAATTAATAGCTGAAATGGCTCTAACAAATTGGAACCAATCAAGCTTTATAAAGGCCGAAGTTGGTTGCATGTGTGATTCTGTACCTTGTTAGAATTTGGAATCAAATTCTGCAATGCTTTCATTTTCTCGTTAATCCTGCTCCTCCCTTCTCGATCCGCCCAACATACCCCACATCAAAACCCGAAACATAACATAAGGAAATGAACAAGACTTAAAACTAACAGATCGATATTAAGAAGCGATACCAACCTTTTCGTATAAGTTATGAACTTCCTACTCGCTTCTCTTTGATGAACTACGGGAGGAACTGCCTCGCGGACGATCTTCCACCAACATTTCAAGACCCTCATATGTTTAGAAATCACCAATGGCTTAGAGCAAAAAATAAATGTACGTAGTTCTCTGTTTTTTTGCAGAGACGCTCCAGCAAAATTTTGAAACATATTATGTTCTCTTGGTTGAAATTCCTATAAACCAAAAGCACGGTCAACTCTTTAAGCTAATTTTGAGCTATATACTTTCCTCCAGTCCCAAATTATGAAATGATTAAGAATCACTAATTTATTTGCTTTCTCCACTTTTTTCTGAGTGACCAAACGGAGCACTAACCAACACGCAAACTCTATAACCAGCGCGACATCATATTCCTGGAAAGTTCAGAAACTTTACTATCCCAATTAGATGCATTACACATCTCTGAGCTGTTAGTATATATGTGGGGCTTATCCCATATTGGTAAGATTGGGAGTCAAGGCTCCTCTCTCCCTCTTATATAAGGAGGCTATTGTATCCATTCTAATACATCACAATATAATACAATGTAGTCCATTGTTAGCTTAAAAAAAAAAAAAAGAGCCAGACCCAATTGGCTGTGGCCCACCGTCTCCCATTTGTTGCACGTGTTGGCTTGGATGTCCTCCCGTCACACATGAAAGGACGTGTTGGAAGTCTCACATTGATTAGGTATTAAGGAGATGGGCTATTTATAAGGACGATGTGAAACCTTAACTCTTGAGCTAACTTTTGGGTTGAGTTAGGTCCAAATACATTTCTAACATGATATTAGAGCCATCTTTCTTGTGGCCTCCAATAAAGCGGTACTCCCGCTCCTTCTTTGGTATTCCTTCCAGCAGCCGCCCAACTCCAGCCGATCGTGCCGCCAATGCGGTATTCCTGCTCTTCCTTCGATGCTCCTTCCGGCGGCCGCCCATCTCTGGCCGACCGCAGCGCTAGTTCCTCCAGCAGCTTTTGCTTGAGCCTATTGCACCGCCACCGATACCCCTATTGGCAAAAAAAAACCAAAAGTGGTGTCTCGACCCCGGATCGGTGGATCTATGCAATTTCAGCCCATTCCTGTGTTGCACGCGAACCACGCTCCTCCCCAAACGCCAGATCAGACGCTCCGAGTCCAAATCCGAAGAGATCACCGCCGTCCAAGCTCCACGCGCTTACACGCGCGTCTAGAAGGATCTGCCAGTTTGCAAATGCGCCTCACGCACCGCCATGGTGTGGCACGCTCTTCCACGCACCGGTTGCATCTCCCACGCGCTTCCACGTGCCCTAGCACCTTCTAGTGCGTGAATTCACGCTCCCACGCGCCCTAGACCTTCTGGCGCATGAATTTCATGCTTCCACACGCTTACTGGTGCGTGAGATACACGCGCCCATCTAGCCATCAGGCTTTTGCGCATGTAATACACGCGCCAGGCATTCTTCCAACCCTATGCGCTTACTAGCGCGTGAGATGCACGCGCCCTTGCAGCCAGCACACTTTGGCGCATGCACTACACACGCCAGGCACTCCTTATCACTCTCCAGCTTCCACGTGTCCTCCAGAAGAACGGCCATGTCAGCCCTAGCCTCTGCCATGTGTCAAGCTAAAAAAAAAAAAAAAATCAAATATGATTTGGATCTAATATTTTTTGGCCTGATCCAACAGGTTAGAACCGGATCTTCTCAAGTGGGTCAGACCTTTAATCGGTCCAGGGATTTCGGTCTTTTAGGCCCTTTTAAATCGGCCCATTCAAATCGGGTTTAAAACATATCCAAAACCATCGACCTGGTCTAGTGGGTTAGACCCAGATTTACCAATCTGGCAATCCAATCCATCAACTCAACCAAGTAGGTCTCATTTCGGTTCGGATCCTCGACCCGGTTCATATTATTGTTTGGTCAACCATATTCAATGGTCCATGGGTTATGGCCAAATTTTGGCCCATTTAACCGACCCGATTAGCCTATAAGGCTTTCAATACAAGTCTCAAGCCCAATCTTTTAAGTCCAGCAGCCACATCTAGCCATCTCCAGCCACTAGCTGCCGTTGCCAGCCGCCATCCATCGCCAACGGCCGCCCAACTCCAGCCACCTCCGGCAACTTTTCCGGCAGACTTAAAAAAAAAAAAAAAACAAGTATTTTTTTTTTCTTTATTATCCTTGCTTTTGTTTTCCAACCTCAATGTTTAGACACATTGAGTTTGAGGGGACAAGCCTCACATATACACTAACATGAGCAAAGATTCCACCTTTCTCAAGCCAATCAAAGAACGCCACATAAAATTTTATTAACTTTTTTCCCACATTTTCTGAGCAACCAAACAAACAGAAAAGTCCAAACTTTAATTAAAAGTACAATCACCTCGCTTTCACAATCATACTCAACAGTCTCATTCTCACCCGCTCCAAGAGAAGAGGTGGACACATTCGAGAGGAAAGCATCAGAGCCAATGGTGCTCACTCCACTGGAGGACTCAACGCCCAAGATCCCATCCTGGATGAGCGCTGATCGGCATGAAAGGTCAGGATTTCGTGGCATAACCATATAGTTGTAGAGCTAAGCTCGTTCAGCGCGCGTGGGCCATCAGAGAAGATGAAGACAAGGATGAAGATGAACCCAGAAGGATTTGATGGACAGAAAGCGAGATTTCGTCTGAAGTAGAAGAAGACAGAGGAAGTTGAGGATGATGTGCAAAAGCTGAAGATGAACAGTAATATTTGTCATACTCATTTTCTTAGTAACCAATGAAAGGGTAAACCACAAAATATGAAGAAACCACAAGAGCATTAGAAAGCTCTGTACTTCTCTTTCTTTCTCTTCAAGTTTTTACTCATTTCAAGAAACCCAACTAAAAGGACAAAAGCTTTGTTTCACTTTCTGTTCCTTTCCTCATTTTTCCACCAACCAAACATATTCTAAAGATCAAAAAGAAAAAGTAAAAGAAAAAAGAAAATACCTTGAAGAGCGCCTTGGGGAGCCAGGAAGGGGCAATGAATTCTGGGTTTTTCTCTCAGTAGGGTTTTTTTGGAGTAGGCTTGGCAAACAGAGAGCTGAGAGAGAGACGAAAAGAAAAGATAAGTCTAATAGAAAAGAAAAGTCACGCAGGAGCTAGCTGGATGAGAGGGCGCAGGGGGTTTAATCTTTTTTTTCAAAGAGGCATCGGTTCAACAGTAACCGACACCTTTTTTATTTAAGTGGCGTTGGTTTTGCAACACTATTAAAATCAACACCCTTTTTTAAAAGGTGTCAGCTTTGCTAAAATCGACTCTATTAAATAGTGTCGGTTTTAATTAAATCAACATCCTTAAAAAATGAGTGTTCGGTTTCACTAAAACCGACACTATTTAATAGTGTCGGTTTTAGCAAAACTTTCAGCCCATTGGTTCATGAAAATGGTGGCGGTTTTTTTAGTGTCGTTTTAAGAAACCGACATTAATATATACCCAATAGTATTAGTTTTGATGAAACCGACACCTCTTAAAAATGGGTGTCAGTTTTGCTAAAAGACACCCTAAGCTTTCAGCCCATTGGTTCAAGAATTTCCTAGATCAAGAAGTATATATATATTATCTGAGCTTGTCCAATCAATAAACTAAAGATCTTTTCTTCTCCATGAGTATGTATGCTGTTTAAATAATGTCATTTTTGTTTGCATTGGACTCAAATGCTACTTGTTAAGTAAACTGATCGAAGTTCATTTCATCTCCATCCACAATCCTTTGCTTGTCCTGAAAATTCTACGTACTAATCATGACTATAAGCATCTGCCTAATTGTGATCCATCTAGCACAAAGGAGCCGATCGAGCTAGACGCAAGAAGATTGCTGCAAAATGAGATCAAGATTCTTTAGAATTTCCAAAATATTATAATGACTACATTTAATTATTCCAATCTCAATCATTTTTATTAAATTAAAATGGTGGAAGTTCTGTCATATATGTGTTAAATCTTGTAAACAATAAATGTTGATGCAAAAAATTTCCTCCATTTAGCTTGAAAACAATGCAGGTTGGGATTTGAAAAAAAGATTCTTTTAATTTAACATTCATCCATCTTGAAAAAAGCTACCGTTTTGTTGCAAAATGGATCAAGACTCCTTAGAATTCATAGGACGTACATTTTATTGAGTAAGCTAGTTTCTCCAAATCTCATTGTTTTCAAATTAAATAGCAAAATTAATTTTTTTTTTAATATTTGTGATAAATAATAAATCAAATTAATAAAATTTAAAATATGGTAAAAATTTAAGAAAACTATCATCTATAAAAATTTAAGTAATGTAAAGGTAATAAGATTATGATCCCATCTAAAATGGATATCGAAAATGACATAATTTTTCTTCAAATTGGCCCGGCTTGAAGAAATTTTCTTTAACCCAACCTAATAAATTAACATATGTTTTTTATCATGTACTAAGCATGTGATTTTCTAAGAGTCTCCCCTTAATTGGCCCTTCAACTCCCTCCTTTGTGATAAATAATAAATCAAATTAATAAAATTTAAAATATGGTAAAAACTTAATAAAACTATCATTTATAAAAATTTAAGCAATGTAAAAGGAATAAGATTATGATCCGATCTAAAAGGGATATTGAAAATGACATAATTTTCTTCAAATTGGCCCGACCGTGAGAAATTTCCTTCAATCCAACCTAATAATTTAACATATGGTTTTATCATATACTAAGCAATACTAAGCACGTGATTTTCTAAGAGTATCTCCTTAGCCCTTCAACTTTTGGAATTATTATTATATATTATTAATTGTATATAATGAGGTAGATGATGTTAACTTCTTGTGATTGATATCGTTTATCTCATTAGATTAATAAAATACATAAATCTTACAAATTCAATAATTAATTTGAAAAAAAAAAAAAACTACAAAGATGAGCCGTAAATGAACAGAAAATTAAAACACATTTTTCTAAATAAAGTAAATACTATAAAATACAAACTATTCTTTTCTCTCTCAAAAAACCCTAGCCCCCACCAAGAATAACTTCAAGAGGAGGGAAGATCTAGATCTATATCTAGATCTTCCCTCCTCCCCTTTCGTGATAGTAGTGCGGTGTCTTCTCTGTAGGTTTCACTAGTCTTCATTTATGACGGATTGCTTTAGATCTAGTTTATAGATCTAGATTTAGATCTAGACCTACTCTCTTCAACTTTAGATCTGATCGTCTTTTTTAGCCAAAGCGTGTCTTCCGAATGGATGCCTACGATATCGTGCTCCTCCGCTACTGCTCGTAGGTTTTTGTTTTAGTTTTTAGTTTTTATTTTATGGTCCTGGTTGTTGGACTGAGGATGTGAATAATACTTCTAGCTTTCGAGTCGAGAGGGGAATGTTTTGGGTATGCGTTTTTTGCTCATGCTTGGGAAATTGCTTCCTATACCACCGGAAGGAGTCTGCGTTAGTAGATTTGTTTTATAAACTGAAGATCGGGCTGTGATAGCGGATGTTTGACGTCATAGATTGATTTTTATTATAAGATCTGTATGTTTTCGATTTTTATGACGTGTAATTTTTTATTTTCGGCTATGATTTTGTAGAACTATATGTTCTGTGATTGTAAGAGTTTTTATGCTCTTGACCACGATTAATGAAATCAGATTGATTTTTCCTCAAAAAAAAAAAATACTATAAAATACTGATCATCTTTATTTCACTTTAAATAAAGACTCACGATGGTGACTCGATCTTTATCTAGTAATATGGGAACACCCATCTTGAATATTTCCAAGGCAATGCATTAAAAGCATGACAAGAACAACGTGATAGATTAAAGGATAAAGATGTCATGCAATTGGGTGCTCTAGATTTGCTGAACGAATTTGATTATTGGACTCGTCACATATGGAATTCAAAATTTAACTCCTACATATGTTAAAGTATATTTAAATGACCCTAAAGTTAGGGATTTGATAAAGATTAGATTAGCCTAATTTAAGGGATTTAATTATGATTTGATCATCTTAAATTAGGGGATTTGTTTAAGATTACATTTATGTATAAGCTCTATAAATAGAGCATTATGTATTGTAAACAATTCATTCAATAAGAGCCTAACGTAGCCATTAGGCTTTATCTGTGGATGTAGGTCATAGACCGAACCACGTTAAAACTCTTGTCTATTTTATTTTATTTTCACATTTATTATTTCCGCTTTATGAATTTCTTCATGGTGTCAGAGCTTTTCGGCTAACGCCGATGTGGTCCTATGAATTTTTTTTTTTTTTGCAACAGGAAAATGCTTTGATATTCAATTGATATTTTCTGAGAGATACATACAGTTTATAACATGTTTACAATGTAAATAAAAGGAAAGTAATAACTGTACAAATCAAACAACTATTACACACAATCAACCATGATATTATGGGATTGTGTTTTTACATAATCTTCATCAAGTCTTTCCTTGTGAGTGTATTTGACAGCAAGGGGAGATGATCTTCTTTTCTTTGCTGCAGCATTGACTAATGATTCTGCAGAGTCACGTAGATCTTTGGATGCTCCATGATTCTTGGCTGCTATATTATTCTTGCCTTTGTGGTGCTCTATAGTGCAAGTTGATGAGGATGACATGGCTGCATACTCAATGGATTTCTATTCTCTTTTACAACCGAGAGAGTCATGTAGTCTAACATCCCCCCGCAAGCTAATGGGTGGAGAACACACCTTTAGCTTGTCTCTGAGAATAAGGAACCGAGCAGTAGTGAGGCCCTTTGTGAAGATATCTACAAGTTGGTCAAGGGTAGGTAGGTATCTAGTGGCGACATCCTTGTTGACCGCTTTCTCACGAATGAAGTAATAGTCCACTTCAATATGTTTGGTGCATGCGTGATACACTGGATTAGAGGCAAGTGCTAATGCACCAAGGTTGTCACACCAGATAGTATGGAAGCAATTAAGAAAGATATTCAGCTCTTGAAGGAGCATTCTCAGCCAGCAGAGTTCAACAGTAGCAAATGCTAGTGCCCTATATTCAGCCTCAGTGCTGGATTTAGAAACAACTGGCTGCTTTTTAGCACACCAGCTGATTAAGCAAGGTCCAAGGAAAAGAGCATAACTAGTAGTGGACCTTCTATCATCAGGATTGTCTGCCCAATCCGAATCACTATAGACATTCAGGTGAAGAGAACCTTTGGTAAAGTGTAATCCATGATTGATGGAGCCCTTGAGATATCTAAGAACTCTCTTTGCTGCTGTCCAGTGAGTGGTAGTAGGAGAATGCATGAATTGATAGAGTTGGTTAACAACAAAAGAAATGTTTGGCTGAGTAAGGGTGCAATACTGCAGTGCTCCTACAAGATGTCTGTATTAAGAGGCATTGGGAAGAGGATCACCATCATGTTGAGAAAGCTGGGAACCAACTGGGAGTGGTGTCTTGGCAGGTTTGGCTCCTGTCATATGGACACGGTCCAGAAGTTTAGAGACATACTTTGTCTTATGTATAAGCTCTATAAATAGAGCATTATGTATTGTAAACAATTCATTCAATAAGAGCCTAATGTAGTCTTTAGGCTTTATCTGTGGAGGTAGGTCATAAACCGAACCACGTTAAAATTCTTGTCTATTTTATTTTATTTCCTCATTTAGTATTTTCACTTTATGAATTTTTTCATGGTATCAGAGCTTTTCAGCTAACGCCAATGTGGTCCTATGAATTTTTTTTTTCTTCTATTTTGTTTTCTTGTTCTTTTGGGTCAATATTTTTGCAGATCTCTTTGCATAGATCTTACATTATATATGGCCAGATTAAAAAAATAAAATAAAAAATTCAACAATGGTTTCAGCAACTTTTGCCGCCTCCGATGACCAATTCCACCTGGCCTTCACCGGCAATCCAACAACAGATCACTATCACACCGCCTCTTGTCACAGACAACTTCGAGTTCCACAACTTACAACCTGATTTGATCTCTCTTCTGCCGTCCCCGCCTCAAATCCAGTGCCCAGCATTGCCTTCCATTGCGAGTGGCAGTCCATCGTCCAGAAAGCACTACTCAGCTGTGTCATTCACCGTAAATCTTTTCCGCCTACCAGCCATAAATCCACGAAGTGCAGCGGCGCAACCATCTTAGCCATCCTCTCTGGCGTCAACTTCTCTACCGTCTTCGTCTCCCTCAGATTTCATCTCAAATCCGATGCCTTCTCCATGGTTGTCAAGGCCCAGCACTGGCGTAGCAACATTTCCCTTCACCTCCGACTTCAAACGACATGTTTTCCAGTGTCCTACGAGGCTTAGAGGTATGATGTACATGGTAGGAGGCCAGGAGAAGCATGTGCTAGAAATTTGGGTAAAAAAATTGAAAAAGGAATGTTTGGCTACAGGTGTGAGTTATCCTCACTTAAGTGCAAAGTTATTCCTATTCTAGTTTAGGAATATGGTATTTTTGTTTAGTTGTTATATTAGGAGTTGTTTGGTTATGGGAATAAGGTTATTCTTATCACAACTTATCTAATATAAGAATAGTGTCATTTTCAAAAAAAAAAAAAAAAGAAGAAGAAGAAGAAAAGAAAGAAAGAAAGAGAAGAGGCTCAAGTTGCCCACCAAAAGAGGCCCAAGTTGCCCATTTTTGTTTCATATTTGGCCATTGGCCCATTATTTATAATTTAGCATTTGTGGTATTGCCCATGCCAATTTTGGCCTTTGTAGTATTGTTTAAAACCTAGGCTCGGCCTTTGTGATATTGTTTCAAACCCAGGCCCATTTTAGCCCATTGTTAACTTTCATATTTGGCCATTGACCCATTATTTGTATTTTGGCATATGTGGCTTTGCTCATGCCCATTCCGACCAAAAGTTGTCGATGTTCAAAATCCGCCGATGATCTCAGCCTTCGTCACCGATCAAGATACAAACTCAATGTTTCAGAAGTTCCTACCTTGAGTTTGAAGGATGATGTTAGAATATATTTAAAGGGTTAAATACTCTATTAGTCCTTAGGGTTTGAAAACTTTATTTTTTCCTCCCTAGGATTTGGAAAGTGACCAAATTAGTCCTTATGGTTTTGAAAAGTGACTAAGTTAGTCCATCTGTCAGTTGACCGTTAGTTGACTTGACGGGCTGATACGTAGACCAATTAGAAGTTAACATATGGCTACCTAATTAAATTTTTTATTTTTTAAAAATATATATATTTAAAAAAAAAAAAACCGTAGCCACCCCCTTGGGCACCAAGGGATGGCTTGGCCACCCCCATGGGCCCATGGGGGTGGCCGAAACCTCCCCAAAGGTGATTTGGGGGTGGTTTTGACCACCCCCTTGGCTCCATGGGGGTGGCCAAAACCACCCCCAGTGCCACCCCAGTGGACGTGGGCACATACATTTCGCTTTCCAAAGAGATCCCACTTCTTAGCCTGCCTTTCTCATCGAGCTGGCTACCCCAATTAGTGGCCTGGTTCAGGAAATGGCATCTAGGTTGATTCGAATCGTGCTAGAGTGCGATAAAGAAAAGAAAGAAGAAAAGAAAGGTGTGAGAGTACTGCTTGAAGAGCAGGTGTGGAGGACTTATTGCAATGGAAATAAGAGTGGATTTGCAACAAGGAGAGAGTGCGGGCCTAATTAAGGAGTGGAAGGTTTTGAAGGTTGTGGAGCCAATTTCAATGGGAACAGGATCCTGTCTATTTCAAATGAAATGGATAATATCCATTTAGTGTAAAATAAGGGGTAGTATTGTCTTAACGTTAAAGTTGAAGAACTAATTTTACAATATTACCCATCATTTTACACTAAATGGATATTGTCCATTTCATTTGAAATGGACAGGATCCTATTCCATTTCAATGGGTGTCGGAGTTCTGCCTGGGAATGAAGCTGAAGCAGGGTCCGATGGAGAACTCATGTACATGAGGGCCAAGTTTGAGAGAATTGTGAGGTCCACGGAGGTTTTTTTTTTAAAATAAAAAATGTAATTAGGTGGCCACGTGTCAACTTCTAATTGGTCCACGTGTCACTCCGTTAAGTCAACTAACGATCAACTGACGGATGGATTAACTTGGTCACTTTTCAAAACCACAAGGACTAATTTGGTCACTTTCCAAACCTTAGGGAGGAAAAAATAAAGTTTCAAAACCCTAGGGACTAATGGAGTATTTAACCCATATTTAAATGACCCTAAAGTTAGGGATTTGATGAATATTAGATTAGCCTAATTTAGAGGATTTAATTATGATTTGATCACTCTAAATTAGGGGATTTGTTTAAGATTACATTTATGTATAAACTCTATAAATAGAGCATTATGTATTGTAAACAATTCATTCAATAAGAGCCTAATGTAGTCCTTAAACTTTATTTATGGATGTAGGTCATAGACCGAACTACATTAAAATTTTTGTTTATTTTATTTTATTTCCGCATTTATTATTTCCACTTTATGAATTTCTTCAATATATAGGATTGAGACTGCATTGAATTTTGTTTGGCCTGTTGCTAAGACTTTTCCTCCTAATAAATTTGTGGCCGCGGCCAGGATCTTGTTAGTCTACATGTGCATGCATGCACACTGTGAATGCATAAAACAGATAACGAATTCCTTTAAGAATGATTCCCTGGCGGCTAAAAACCTTCTCTAATTGAACTTTGTGCCTAATGCCTATTAACTTTATACATCACCATTAGGTGTCTTTATTTTAAAAAGCAGACGAAAAGTTGTAATATACACCTTGTCCTTTTTTAGAAAAAAAAATATTCGTTGCAATATAAACTTTAAAATAACAATTGAGTCTCCAAACTAGGGTTAGATCAATCGGTTGTGAATCATGTCTTATAAAATAGAGGTCACAAGTTCGAATCCTTCCTCCCTCTTTTTTTATGTGGACATGTCAAAAAAATAAAATAAAATAACAATTGAAAATAAAATAAAAATTCAGAAAAATAAGTGAAATTTTCCCTTTATTTAACCAACCAATTTGAGTGGTGCAGTACTCCTCTATAAAAAGCCTAGACATCTAGTACTACAGCAACACACCCATATATAATAAGAAAAATGAGTTATGACATTTCAAGGCTATCGAGTACGCCTGGTCCCCCTGGTCTTTGTTGGCTTATTGATATTGCTGTTACACCAAGCCATCACACTGCTTCACTCAACCGGAGCAGTTTTGTGGCCGGTTTCATTTTCGGAATGTGGCATCCGCGGCTTACCAGGTAAGTCCTGATCAGTTTCCGACATATTTTTATCATGATAGGGATACATATATATTGTTAAATTATCAGTTATCTCAATAGCTTAAACTGATAGAAAAAGATAAATTTAGTCACTTAATTATTAGTTTAACATCCATCCTCATGTGTGGATTTAAACTCCTTTTTAATAGGTGATGTTCAACACGTGAAATATCTAATCTAATCTAATATATATATAATAGGGGAGTTTTAGACAAGAGAGTCTAATAGTTTGACACGTGGCATTCTATTTATCTAACAAATCATTATATTAAATGAAACTGTGCGTTTGAGTTTTTTTAAAATTTTAAGTAGAATAGGCTAATATTATGACATGTGGCATTCCATTTAAAATCAATACATACGTGTTTTTCTCAAACTTCCTTTTTTCTCAATCTCAACTGCCATCAAACATTATTTATCTCTACATTATCTAATATCTAATATAATCTAATATCAAATCTCTAAAAATAAATAAATAATTCTCTAATATCTTATCTAATTGGGGTTTATCCCCACGTTATCTAATATCTAATATAATTTAATATCAAATTTCTAATATCGGGGAGTTTGTTTTTTTTTTTTTAAACCAAAACAAAGCTTTGGTGAAACGTTGTACCTTCAGTTATTTTTTTAAAACAACATTTCTAATAAAACAGTGTATCCAATAAACAGTAAATCAAACCTCTCTTCTATATCTCTCTCCTCACTTGCTTCTCCCAAACGTCTTTTCTATGGAGATGAAGATGGCTTCGGGATGCTCTACATGACGCAGGAGTGTTAGGAAATTAATCCTATTTCCCAAGACCTGTGAGATGAAAAATTAAGAAGAATGCGGAATAACAAAGATTAGGCAATCACACGACACAAAGATTTAAGTGGTTCGCTTAATGTACATCCACTTGGCGGAGACAACCCGAGAAAATTCACTATCAAAAGGTGAGTACAAGAAAGTAACAGGGTGAAAACCACTCAAACCCAAAGCCCCAATTACACCCAATTCTCACTTTACCCAAAGGAGAATAAAACAAAAAGGAAAAAATACTCTCTTTCTTGCTCTCACTTTTCTCTCAATTGTTGGCACACTCAATTGAAAATACAAAGGGCTCATGCCTTTATATAATTGTCGAGTCTGTTGTACTAGAGGAATCCAAGTCCCATGTAAACAAGGATTCCTACTCCAATCCGTCAACAATTCTACTCCAATTCTTAGAAGGACTTCAAGTCCAATTCATACTCTAAGGAAAACCAATTCCAAGAGTAATTAGGAATAGAAACGTGAGCCAAAATAAAAGACCTCCTTAAATGATGTTGGGTCCCACCATCTTTATGGTGAAAGTCACAAAACTCCAACAATCTCCCACTTGACTTGAATCCCATCAAGTTGCAACAAAGTGAATCTCCTCCGGATGTCTCCTCCACTTGTCTTCAAGCTAAAAGACCAAGCTGAGTGTGCCTTCAGCTTCTCAATAGTCACTCCTTTTGTCAAGATGTTCGCTGGATTCTCGGCCCACGAATCTTCTCAAGTAACAATTGTTCACTTTCAAGAAGAGATCGAATGAAGTGATACCTCAAATATGCTTTGTTCTTGAATGATATGCGGGTTCTTTGCAAGAAAAATGGCACTGACTATCATGTAGAATGCCCTTCTCATTCTTCTTTCCCAACTCATCCAAAAACCTTGTAGCCAAACCATCTCCTTTCCGACACATCCACGTACATACTCCTCCGTAGTGGAAAGGGCTACAATTCTGTAACCTTGAGGTCCAACACAGATTACCTCCCAGTATATACAAACCTTGTAGTACTTTTCCTACTATCAACATCACGCTAGATCAAGATCCACATAGCCTGCACTTTAAATTTGCACCTATGAAGCAAAGGGACATATCTGAAGTTCCTCTCAAATATCGCAAAAATCCACTTGATCGCCTCCCAATGCTTCCTGGATTACTCATGTACCTACTCACAACTCCTGCATGTGCAATATCCGGTCTAGTACAAACCATTGCATACATCGATTCGATATGAGGCGTAAGGTACCTTGCTCATGAATACTTTCTTTATCTCCTTTTGGTGACCGATCCTTGGTTAGTTTGAAGTGACTCCCCAAGGGTGTGCTTACCGACTTAGCTCCATCCATGCTAAATCAGAGAATCTTCTTCACATACTGTGAAATCTTGGTACTATTGGCCCTGTCCTCGATGATTCTCATCCCAAGGATTTGTTTAGCAAAGACCCAAATCCTTCATTGCAAACTGCTTTGACAAATGGTTCTTCAACTTATTGATTTCTTCCATCGGCCCTTGCAATGAGCATATCATCTACGTACAAGAGTAGAATAATGTAAGAGTTCTTAAAACTCTTGACATAGCAACAGTGATCTCATTGCACCTTGTAAACCCAAGATTACACATGAAGCTATCAAACTTCTTGTACCATTGTCTTGGAGCTTGTTTGAGCCATACAAGCTTCTTCTTAGTTTGCACACTAAACTCTCTTTTCCACTGTGAATCCTCGTGGCTGCTGCATATAAATTTCTTCCTCCAACTCACCATGAAGGAACGCCGTCTTTACATCTAATGCTCTAGATGTAAGTCCTCTGCCACAATACTCAAAGACAATTCTTATGGTTGTCATCTTCACCTTGGAGAGAATATGTCTGTAGTCAATTCCTTCTTTCGTTGGAATCCCTTGACTACCAATCTTGCCTTGTAGCGTTTGCTACCATCATGTTCACCCTTTATTCTAAACACCCATTTGTTGTGCAAAGCCTTTTTACTGGGCAACTTTGTCACTCCCAAGTCTCGTTAGTCAATAATGAGTCCATCTCATCCTTCATGGCTAACTCCCACTTGATTGAATCTTCAACCTCCAAGGCTTCAACAAACGCCTCTGCTCCGCCGCCATCCGTCAACAAAATATGAAACAAGGAGAGGTGAAAACGTGGAGATCTAATGGTTCGTAGATCTGCATGACAGCCGTGTGTCTGCTCAATATGTTGATCTACTATTTCTTCAACTTCGGACCCTCTTCATCCTCAATCTTATCAACTTCTGAATTCCTTCTGAGTACTTTTTTAGAAATTCCATCTAGGTTGATAAATTCAGCTTCTCGCCTCTAACTCAGATTTAAATGGTTCTGCACTTGAATTATTCTTATACACAACCATCTCATTAAAAGTAACATTCCTACTTCTAATGATCTTCCGGTTTGATCATCCCAAAACCTATACCCGAATGCCTCATCCCCATAGCCAATGAAATAACATTTTCTAGACTTAGCATCTAGCTTGCTACGAGCATCGATTCAATATAGACATACTGAAATACAACCAAAAACTTTCAAGTGAAAAAGATTTACCTTTTTCCACTCGGACTTCTTCAGTAGTCTATGACCCAAAGGAACTGATGGTCCTCTGTTTATCAAGTAAGCGGCGCAGTACTTACGCATCGCTTGAAAGTTTTGAGATCCAAAGATGCAACCTCATACTTCTTGCACGCTCATTGAGGGTCCTATTCATGCACTCACCAGCCATTCTTGTGGCGTTCACGAATAGTTTTCCATTTTAATCCCATTTGCCGCACAAACCGTTTTGAAAACCCCATCTTCGTATTCTCCCCATTGTCGATCTTAGGCACTTCAATTTCAGACCAGTCATCTCTACCATGACCCTCCACTTCTTAAAACTTCAAATACATCGATTTAAGTTTTAAGAAGTAAACCCATACCTTCTGCTTGAATCATCAATGAATGTGATATAATACCAGCCTCCAAGAGATGCCAGCGGGACCCCACAAGTCCGTGTGTACCAATTCCACTTTTCCGCTTCGGTGCTCTTGCAACTTTGCAAAACTCACCTTCTTCGCTTTCCTAGGATGCAGCCTTCACATAAATCAGACTCAACCGACTTTAACTCGGTAGTTTCCTTTGATGAAGTACCTTCATCCCTTTCTGCTCATGTGCCCAAGCCTTAGGTGCCATAATTTTGAGTCGACACCCTTATTTGCAACAGCAATTGTATCTCTACTATTTGTCACATATAGAGTACTGTCTTATAACCATGAGCCAAAATCCTAGCTCCTTTGCTCACCTTCCACTTTCCACCGTGGAAATGAATTGAATGCCCTTCATCATCAAGTTGTCCCGAAATCGTGTTCTTTTTCACTGGATATGCACGACCTTTGCGACTTCCATCTTGAGTCCGTGAACTTTGATGAACATCGCTGTGCCCACAACATCCAAAGGTCTTTGTTCGTCACCAAATATACCTTCCAAATTTTCAGCCACATAATTTTCGAGAATTTCACGAATTGGTGTGGTATGGAAAGAAGCTCTGAGTCCAAGACCCAAGAATCAAGAGGACATCCAATGAGATAGAAGTAGGGCATCATATACTTCTTCCGTTGCTACGACATTTGCGGCGTCATTGTCGGTCTTCTTCTTTAGTTCTCTAGTTCTTCTTGTAGTGCTGTCTTGCCACAATTCCAACACTCAAAGTTGTCGCCCAAACTTGGATTTGCTCCTACCCTTCCCGGATTTAGATCCGCCCTTCAGAGTTCCTCTCTTGACCTCTGGCCCTTGCTTCAAGGTTTAAGGCTGCACCAGAACCGGAGGTTTCACCAGAATCCTTCCTGCGGACCTCCTCACTAAGAACTAAATCCCTGACATCTTCATAGCTTAATTTACTCTTCCCTGCAGAGTTACTCATACCATCCTTACGGCTTCCCACTATTTGGCAAAGACGCCAAGACGATCAACGCTACAATTTCATCATCAAAATCAATTTCAAGACAATTGATTTGTGATAGTGTTGAACTCATTGAGATGTTGTGCCACTGACGCCCCTTCCACCATCTTTAGGTTGAACAATTTCTTCATCAGGTGCACCTTGTTGTTAGCCGACGGCTTCTCATACATGCTTGACAAAGCTGCCATTAGACTCATTGTGGTCTTCTCCTTTACAACGCTAGTGCAACTAATTTTGACAATGATAACTGATAGCGCTGTGGCTTTTACGATCAAGGTGAGCCCACTCGCTATCATACATGTCGGGTTGTTCTCCCAAAAGAGGTTGATGAAGATCCTTCCCATAAAGGATATCTTCAATCGCATCTTCCAATATGCGAAATCTGTGCCGTCGAACTTCTCGATTCCTATCTTTCCTTCTTCTCTTGCCATCGCTCCCACTTGAACCAAAGGCTCTGATACCAGTTGTTAGGAAATTAATCCTATTTCCCAAGACCTGTGAGATGAAAAATTAAGAAGAATGCGGAATAACAAAGATTAGGCAATCACACACGACACAAAGATTTAAGTGGTTCGACTTAACAAGCCTACATCCTTTGGCGGAGACAACCGGAGAAAATTCACTATCAAAAGGTGAGTAGAAAGTAACAGGTGAGAAACCACTCAAACCCAAAGCCCCAATTACACCCAATTCTCACTTTACCCAAAGGAGAATAAAACAAAAAGAAAAAAAATACTCTCTTTCTTGCTCTCACTTTTTCTCTCAATTGTTGGCACACTCAATTGAAAATACAAAGGGCTCATGCCTTTATATAATTGTCAGAGTCTGTTGTACTAGAGGAATCCAAGTCCCATGTAAACAAGGATTCCTACTCCAATCCGGTCAACAATTCTACTCCAATTCTTAGAAGGACTTCAAGTCCAATTCATACTCTAAGGAAAAACCAATTCCAAGAGTAATTAGGAATAGAAACGTGAGCCAAAATAAAAGACCTCCTTAAATGATGTTGGGTCCCACCATCTTTATGGTGAAAGTCACAAAACTCCAACAAGGAGTACCTCCATGCCTAAATTCCCACAACCAACAACTAATATACACTTCCCACTATAACTCTCGCTGGATTTGTATTTTGTAGTCACAAGCATGCATGACAACGTCACCACCAAACTCTTCCAAGCCTTCAAACTCCGGCACCACTTTCTTTGCATTCTCATCGTTGGCCGGCCTCCATGAGCAACCGGCAAATGTACTCAACTTTAACGCAAGGGTGAGACGAAAAAAAAATAATTAGAATATCATATTTAAGAATCATGTATTATCTAGCCCACTGAATTTAGTTTCGATTTATCCTTACAATTGCTCTACAACCGATCAAGAGTATATAAAATTCTAATCCATATTGCAACGCATTCCATGTCAATGTTACTTTCTTTTTCTTTTCTTTTTTTTTTTTTATAATTTTTTAGATTTTGTTCATCCATTTTAATGAAGATTTTGTTTATTTTATATTTATTAAAAAAAATTGTTTATTTTCCTCCATATTTATTTCGAATGTTCAAAATTATTTATTTGATTGTTATACATAAAAGGAACATAAACTCTTTCAAAACACTAAATACATAATGACGCATTGAACATGATGTGAGATGATTTATTTGATTCCCTTAAATGTTGAATGAAATTATTTGTTTTTGTTTATTTTGCTTTGTATTTTTTTCCTAAATGTTCAAAATTTATAAGTTTTATTTGTATTAAGATATAATAGGTATCACACCATGTGTTCTCGATCTCTTTCCCTAATCAATAGATATTAATGATCGATTTTAATTTGTTAATTTGCAATTAGTTTATTTGATGAAATAAATGTATTTTTTTTTTAAAAAAAATTGGATTATGAAATTTGCATTTGAAGGGGTGTGTCAAGAGAGGATGATAAATGACGTAGCAAAGAAGTAAATAGTCTATTTATTTTATTTTATTTTATTTTTGTGTTTATGAGCTTTTGATTCCATTTTTTGTCTCTATTTTTGTTTTAATTTTTATAATATTTTCTACTTTTATTGTAAAATTAGTTTTTTTTTTAACTTTATATATGTGAAGATTGTTGAAAGAAAAAATATCTAATTGACATGACTATTTTCTATACCTATGAATTTCATTAGAATTGAGAAAACATGGAAAATATTAAACACCCAACTTTTTTGCCCAACTTTTACCTTTTTATGAAGAAAATGGAATTTTCATTTTAAAAAATACTAGAAGGACAAAAAATATATGATTGCTTGAACACTTTTTTATACTTTTTTAAAAAAAATAAAGAAGGTAAAAGTTGGGCACAAAAGTTGGTCTTTATCATCCTAAAAACATATGGAAAAGTTAATTATATTTTATTATATTAGTATTAATTTTGATTCGGTTTTGGAAATTGTGTTTGCAAGGTTGTATTCAAGAAAATGGTAAATAATGTGGTAGAGAATGCTAAATAGTACATTTATTTGTCTTTTTATTTATTTATTTACGTAGTTTTGTGCTTCATATTCCATTTTTGTCCTTAATTATTGTTATAATTTTTATAAAGGAAATGATAGAATTTATTATATTTTAACTATCTTTTAACCATCTCTATAGTGAATGAATGAATCCATCATTGAATTTGTGTAGAGTCCATATGAGTCTGTAAATCTAATGATTGATATATAAAATTTGTAGGATGAGATGAAAAAAATATGGTTGGAAGGAAAAAAATTAAACTTTATAATGCAAAAGAATGGTTGAAAGAAAAAAAGCTCTATTTGATTAGACTTCTTCCTATACCTTATGAATTTCATTGGTTATGTTGTTGTTTATGTCTTTGAGTAAAGAAGAGAAATGATATAATTAATTTATTTTTTAACCATAATTTAATGAGTTTTTTTTTCTCAAACTTTTCTCTTTGAAAGTATTTTAAATAGAGTTATTTTGGGAATGCAAAGATACGGGCATGGAAAAATATTTGAGCATGTGTGTTGTTGTAAATGGTCTCTATATAAGGTTTTTTTTTTTTTTTTGTTATTTATACATCTACTAATTATTATTATTATTATTCTTTGTCCTGTCATTTTTAAAAACAACCCGTGCATTGCACGGGGTACAAGCTCGTTTAATATAAATGAGAAGTGAATTGACGAAATCAAGGTTTGATCTCAGGACCTTTAGTTCTAATACAATATTTTAAGTTGATAGGAAAAGATAAATTTAATCACTTAATCATTAGTTATATATATATATATATATATGCCAATTTAATTTGTACATTGTTGAAATCCAGTATGAAGGTGCAGCAAATGAAGGTACGTGGCAGAGGAAAAAGTATTTGGGATACTTACACCCACAGGTATCCATGTCTCTCTCTATATATATAGTTCTTCATTGAAAACAATTTTTTTTATGTATAACAAAAAAAAAGTATAAGAAGGGCAAGGTATACGAACCGGTACACGGTAATTCCACGTGACATTTCTTTCTTTAAAATTCAAATTGTCACGTGAATTTGCAAAAATAAATAAAAAAATATAAAATATAAAATAAAATTTTCTGCCTGAAAAAGAAACAAAGTTTTTTTTTTTTTCAAGTTTTTCTCTCGAGTCTTGATTAAGTTAATTGTCTGTATTCTAGTGGTTAGGTTAGGCATGTGCATTAATCTTGGTTAACTAATAGCTCAAATTAAGTAGCGCTTAGAAATATATTTTTAAATCTTACGAATATATATAAGATTTATATGAAATTGCAGAAAGGATATTGGATGGCAGTAATGGAGATGTGGCTGTTGATCAATATCATCGCTACAAGGTATAGTTATTACAAAACCAATATTATTATGTCACAATCTGTATATATATTTAACAATTAACATTATGTATTTATGGGAAGATGTTGGCAACAAATTTATATATAACATTATGTATTTATAGGAAGATGTTGGAATTATGAAGGAAATGGGTGCATATGCATACAGGTTCTCCATCTCATGGCCACGAATTTTACCATGTAAGATTGATCTTGTTCTTGTTCGCATCCATCCCAAATCGATTGGATGCATCATACTCAGTTGCCTATTGGTCGCAATTACATAAGGCTCAGTTACACAATGAGTTCTTAGCCTGTAAAAGAGACCACACAATTTCCCATGTTAATTAATAAAAATATGTCAAATTAAAGCCCACCCAAATATAAAATAAGATGCTCAATTCATGTTTCCATATCAAGTTTGGGTCGCATCGAAACATGTGTATATATATATTTAATTAAATGGGTCACACCCTTTAACCTGAATCCACTAATTTCGTGTTCAATTTGCAAGTTGTATTAAAAATTATTGGCTTTATAGCAAAGTGGCACGTACGTACCAATGACTAACGAGTTAGTGATAGCCAGAGTCACGGGCAAGTACATATATGTGCTTTGGCAAGCCTCCAAAGCCAGATGCATGTTGAATGCCAAGAAGGTCTAAAAACTTGTTTCCATTGTTGCTTTCCATCCATTGGCGGGCGAGTGAGTTCTATAGCCAGAGGCCTCAACGTGCCATCTTTGGTCAAGAAGAACAATGTCCTTGAACCATAAAGCGTAGTGCCTTCACTACAAGATTTAAGCTCATCAGCGTCGACCCCAGAGTCGACGCTAATAGTCGTACCAAAATACAACTATTAGCGTCCACAACACAATCGACGCTAATAAGTCGACGTAGATATGCTGGCAGGAAGGCACGAAAACTATTAGGGTCAAATTAAGTACCTATTAGCGTCGACAAAAGTTGACGCTAATGGTTTAGTATCAGCGTCCAGCTAGAGTGGACGCTAATAGTATATACATAATAAAAAAATTAAAAATAACTAAAAAATCTATCAGTGTTGACTTTTGTCGACGCTGATACTCTTATATAAAAAATAATAAAAACTATCAGCGTCCACTTATAGTGGACGCTAATAGTATATACATAATAAAAAAATTACAAAATATTAAAACTATCCGCGTCGACTTTTGTCGACGCTGATACTCTTATATAAAAAATAATAAAATAATAAAAACTATTAGCGTCAACTTATAGTGGACGCTAATAGTATATACTTAATAAAAAAAATTAAAAAAAAATAATCTATCAGCGTCGACTCTGATACTCTTATATAAAAAATAATAAAAACTATCAGCGTCCACATATAGTGGACGCTAATAGTATATACATAATAAAAAATTACAAAAATATTAAAACTATCAGCGTCGACTTTTGTCGACGCTAATACTCTTATATAAATAATAATAAAATAATAAAAACTAGTAGCGTCAACTTATAGTGGACGCTAATAGTATATACATAATAAAAAAATTAAAAAATTATCTATAAATTTTGTCGACGTTGATACTCTTATATAAAAAAAATAATAAAAAACTATCAACATCCACTTATAGTGGACGCTAATAGTATATACATAAAAAAAAAATTAAAAAAAATATTAATCTATCAGCGTTGACTTTTGTCGACGCTGATACTCTTATATAAAAAAGTAATCAAAACTATCAGCGTTCACTTATAGTGGACGCTAATAGTATATATATAAATATATTAATTTTTTAGAGGTTAACAGAAAATATTTATTGGCTTATATGATTTTTAATGGGCAAGAATGAAAAAAAAAAAAAAAACCGTCGAGTTCAATTGAAAATACATAATATATCTAAAAATTAAAAATAGAAAAGAATTATAATTATAATACAAAAAAAATATTTATTTATTTTTTATATAGGACTTAATTTTAATAAACTAATATAAATTGTTAAGAATTAAAAAAAAAAGTAATACTTAAATTATTAGCGTTGATCTTTACAGGTTGATGTTGATAGTTAGCCCCGATAATATGTCATTATTTCTTTTATATAAATTATTGGATATTCGATCGATTGTGATAGGATCAAATGATCGATCAAATTTCAAATAAATTAAAGATTCGATTGAACATCCGATCAATCATAGTAAATTAGTTTGATTGATCGTGATAGGATCAATTGATTGATCAAACTAGACATAATTGAAATTGAAGGCTTGGTCGAATATCCGATCGATCCTAGCAAATTAGTTCAATTGATCATGATATGATCAAATAAAAATCAGAAATAAAAATATATATTTATTTATTTCTTTTAAATAAAACAAATTTTCAAATTAAATTAAAACGTTTTGAAAAATTATTATTATATTCTTAATATATTATTATTGAAGTTTTCTATTTTTTATTCTTGTTTAAATGTTTGATTGATCGTGATAGGATCAAATGTTCAATCCAATATCCGATCGATCTTAATGAATTAGTTCGATTGATTATGATATATTCAAATGATCGATCGATCATTCGATCAATCCTAGCGAATTAGTTAAATTGATTGTGATATGATCAAATGATCGATCGATCATCTGACCGATTCTAGTGAATTAGTTCGATTGATCGTAATCGGATCAAATGTTCAATCAAATATCCAATCAATCTTAATGAATTAGTTTGATTGACTATGACATGATCAAATGATTGATCGATCCTAGTGAATTAGTTCAATTGATCGTGATATGATCAAATGATCGATCAATCATTCGACTGATCCTAGTGAATTAGTTCGATTGATCGTGATATGATCAAATGATTGATTGATCCTAGTGAATTAATTCGATTGATCATGATCGGATCAAATATCAGATCGATCTTAATGAATTAGTTCGATTGACTATGATATGATCAAATGATTGATCGATCATCCGATCGATCCTAGTGAATTAGCTCAATTAATCGTGATATGATCAAATTAGTTTTGTAAGTTATGCTAAATCTCAAATATCCCATACATATTTTAAATAGATTTTTCTAATTAAATAATAAAAATAAATTTAATTAGATGAAACATAATATATTCTAACCATATACATAGAATATTATGTGACAATGGCCACAATTGAGGGACAAACTGAGTTTTCAAAAGTTGACTTCCAATTCTAACCACTCAATTAATGTAAACATAAGCCATTCAATACGGAATGTGTGTCTTGAATTCTGAGTTTCACCCAATCGATTTACAACTTCCATGTTCATCTCTATATACAATCCTCTTAGCCACGGTCATAAAGCTAATGCGCCACTAGCAACTTGACCGTTCCATAAATTGCACTGGGAAAATTTATATTCTATTGGACATACCTTTTGGCTTTTGCAGAAGTAACTGAGATAATATTTGATTAGAATTTGCATTTGTCATTGTCAATGTACATTGGATGAAAAAAGTTAACAGGGGTTTGGACTGCCACTTTTTTACATTGTCAAATTTGAAACTTTGGGGTTAAAGTTAAAAAAACACTGAAACTTCATAACGGTAATAGTGAATTTTCTACTATAATTAATTATAAGATAAATATCAACTTAATGATCTTTATAAAAAAAAATTATAAACGGAAATTATTAGTTAATATTATAATAATAAAAACATATTACAAGAGAAAATAAAAAAAATAAAAAATTGTAAGTATAATTAAAAAAAACATATATTCAAAAACCGCGCCACTAGTGCGAAAAATAAAGCGCCATCTCCGTGGCGCGGTTTCTGAAAATTTTGGACCAAAAATTTTATAAACCGCGTGTTTTTTCCCCAAACCTTCAAAAGACCAAAATCCCTAACCCCCGCCCCCCCTCTCACTCACCTCCCTCATCACTCCCACTCTCGATCTCTCTCTCTCTCTCACTCAGTTCTCTCTCCCTCACTCGGCGCACGTTTCTCTCTCTCTCCGGTGCACTCAGCTCTCTCTCCATCAACGTTCTCCCATCCCTGTAAGGAAAAAACAAGAAAGTGGGCCTCCTTTTGTTCCATCCACTTCCACCTTTGAAGTTCTAGACTCTCTCTGTCTCTCTGTTTTCAGAATCAGAAAATAGGAAAAAAAAAAAAACAGAGCTTTGAGCTCGCAATCCCATATCTCTTACTTTCTCCTCTACATCGCTCTCTCCAGCGGCCAGATCTTCTTCAACAAGGTTCGTCCGTCTTCTTGCACTACTTTGTCTACACTTGGGGGTTATTATGTGTCTCGCATTTCGCATTTTGAGAATCCCTTGTTTTTGGAGTAATTTCACCTTGATTAAGACCTTGTCTTGATTGGAACAACATTACTTTTTGACAACAGTGAACTTCAAAGCATTTACTTTTGTTTTTCTGACATTCCATCTGAAGTACAACCCTGGAAATTCATGTTTGTTAATTATCTTGGCTGATAATGCTTTGTTTGGTTCCTGAGAAATTGTAAGAAATTTTGAATCTTCTCTTTAGCTGAGACTGTTGCAACCATATGATTTAGTTGAGATGGGTGGATTAAATATTCTGGAAGCAGAAATATAAATTCAAGATAGCTTTTCGACCTTTAAGTTCTTTTCTCTTCCCAATTTTGACGGTTCCCATGGAGACGAAATGGACGCTAGGAAAACAAGTTATTTTAGATTTCTGTCACTTTGACAAAAATTGTGAGGACCTTCATTCATCCTTCAGACCAGTTTTAGATCTCTGATTTGCTTTTAAGTCTTAAAAACTTAGTAATTGGAGGGGAAAAAACTGTATTTGTACCTTTTATTATTCCAACATAAGTAATGTCTTATGCTAATTTCTAACATAAAAGCTGGTGGATAAGGGCATGGAACACTTCTCCTCATCCCAGAAGTGAATGGGAGGAAATCATATGCAATTATAGCATTGTTCTGTTATTTGGGCAAGCTTTTGAGTTAGTGAATCTCCCTTAACAGTCAAATTTCCTTCCTTAACGCATCTCCTAGGATGATAGGTGGTAAAACCTGATTTACCAACTCAGAAAGAGAATCCATTGTCCCCAGAATATTTAGTACATTGGCAGGCACATATACTATTGATTAGTAAGTACAGTAACATGATCTTATTTGTGTCTTACTTGTCATGTCAAGAGTTGTTTTTATTTTGTGATTTCTGAAGTTGGGTTGCTTGGTTTGATTGGATTGGTATGTTGTGTGAGAGATATGTGTGTTTGTATGATTTAGAGATTTTGGGTGTGTGAAAATGATTTATGTTTGAACAAGTGAGAAGAGGGTGTAAATTAGCTGAAAATGAGTAGGAACTAAGATGGATAGAGTTTAAGAAAATATATGACCCTGTCTGTATATGCGTTTGATTGAAATCTTGCTGCTAGGCTTCTTGTATGGTTGAATGTGGCTGCTTCTCTGCGGAGGAGTTCAGGGTTGAGGTGGGGGGATAGCTGATGGACTGTTCTAAGAGTTTCAATCTTGCTTTATGTGAGTGCTATGTGCTCTTTAATGTTTCTTTTGAGTACCGCCACTCTCTGTTTCAATCACGATTGGGCTCTTGAATGTTTGTTTTGAATATTTAGCTCTTTGTTTTGAATGAAGGAGGATGATGTTCAACTTTGTTCGAATATTTAGCTCTAAAATGTAAGATGACCTTGTTTGGCTCTTGAATGTAAGATGACCAAGGAAAACAGTATTTTATTGTAGTGATTTTTGGATTACAATTTCTGGTTAAGATATAAAATTCATTTAGTTTCATGGTATTAGCACATGTATTTTGCTTGAGATTTGTCAAATTCATGATAATCTTTGCTAGATATTGCTTCACGCAGCTCTTGAGCAATGGCTTGAGGATCCAGATATTGGTTCATTGAGGAGGATCCAGATAAGTACTTTATTATGGGTTCTATGATTTTGTTTGCCATGGATTGTAAAACATATATTTAATAGTTTTCTTCTTTGGCAGGTTTGGTTCATGGGACAGTTTTCACATATTTTTGATGAGGTTAGTCCTTTTGGAGTTACTTCTCTTGTGGGCATAGTAGTCTTATCCAAGAGGTGTTGAACTTTTTAAACTTTGCCAGTATTTATGGTTTGCTGCTTGTGTTTGCAATGATAGGTGTCGTTTTGTAGTTTTAAGCCATTATTCATGATATATTTGGCAAGTCTCAAGATTTAATTTATTTAAAGATTTTAATATGAAGCTTTTGGGATGTGGTTGTGGGGATGGAATGGGGTTTGCTTTGGTACTGGAACATAAACTTGACACACACGTTGTCATATCGTACGTATATTAGAGTTGAAATGGATTGAGAGGATATTGTTTAACAGTTAAATTTCCTTCCTTAACACATCTCCCTTGGATGATAGGTGGTAACACCTGATTTAACAACTCAGAAAGAGAATCCATTGTCCCTAGAATATTTAGTACATTGGCAGACACATATACTATTGATTAGTAAGTACAGTAACATGATCTTATTTGTGTTTTACTTGTCATGTTAAGAGTTGTTTTTATTTTGTGATTTTTGAAGTTGGGTTGCTTGGTTTGATTGGATTGATATGTTGTGTGAGAGATATGTGTGTTTGTAAGATTTAGAGATTTTGGGTGAGTGAAAATGATTTATGTTTGAACAAGTAAGAAGAGGGTGTAAATTAGCTAAAAATGAGTAAGAACTAAGATGGATAGAGTCTAAGAAAAAATATGACCCTGTCTGTATATGTGTTTGATTGAAAACTTGCTGCTAGGCTTCTTGTATGGTTGAATGTGGCTGCTTCTCTGTGGAGGAGTTCAGGGTTGAAAACTTGCTGCTATTCACAATGTTTTTGCTGTATCACATACTATAATTTTGGTTGAACTCTGCATTAATTTAGATATTCTGATGAGTCGTATTTTGCGCCTGGATGTGATGTTGTTTCCGCTGTTAGATATTCCGTTGGGCCATAAGGCGTATTGCCACATTGTGCTTAACATAGATTTTCAAGTATAGGGTTAGGGGGTTCAATGTCACATAAGTCTAAATTTGCTGCAATTGTTCAATGTCACATAAGCCATGTGCCCCTCAATTAATGCTTGTGCCTTTGGATATCCCTTATATTCATTTGCTTTTGCTTGATTGGATGATTGGCTTAATGGTAGCCTTGCACTTTATGAAACCCTGCAGTAGATTTATGCTTGTGCCAGTAGATTGTTTATTCAAGTGTTTATATATATATATATATATATATATATGAAAGAAACAAAACCCAAATATTACTTTCTTATTGATCTTTACAGGCATGTCGTGGGAGAAGATCGGGATTCCTTGAGTCTTAAAGGGCTTCAAAATTTGAAGGTGTTATTTACCTCTCCTTTTGCTCTGGTGGGATTGTTACTAATTTATGTTTGAAATATTGTGGTCATCTCCAACATATTATATATGAACGTATATTGTGGTCACTCACATTTGAACCTTATTTTTATATATTCACCTCTTTCCCTGCATCTCATCCATGGCATTGTATTGGCCACTTGAATAAAGCATGTTTATAACTAGACTAATGATGTAGGCTAGCTTACTTTCATGAGGCACTGTAACCCAAAGTTGTTCACCATGCTATCAAAATTGAGTAATATTTCAGTTGACAAACTAATTATCCTATGTCTGAATAATATTAGGTCTGAAAACCAAGTTCACGGTTTGTTTTTGCTACCAACTTTCATTTACACAAAAAAAAAAAAAAAAGAGCGTGCTAGTGATGATGGTTATGTATTATATGATGGTTGTATTTTTGGAAGGCTGTCAGTGAATGTAATATAAGGGAGCTGCTTTTCTTCAATGTGAAAGATATGTAGTATGTGTTACTTATAAAGAAGGTGATATATACTATATGTTATCAATGAAGTGTCGAAAATTTTGTGCTGAAAACATAGTTGCTTTTGGAATTCTATCAAATATCAGCTTCTATGTAGCACACATTCTTCCATCTCTAATGGCTTTCATCCCTGCTCAACTTTTAGAATTCATTTGTAACTTACATTGGTCATTAATTATGTCAATAGTACTTTAGTGAAATATGGAATTTGTTGTTTAATGCAAAATACTGTATGGATCATGTTATGGTTATGATTTGATTTATCTGTAATCTGGTTGTGATAAACCCATATAGTAATTATTTATTTATTTATTTTAATTTTAGATAGAATTTTTTTTTTTTAATTTTTAAGACTATCAACGTCGACTTTGAGTCGATGCTGTTAGTAGATTTTATTTTATTTTTTTATTTTTAAGACTATCAGCGTCGACTTTGAGTTGATGCTGATAGTAGATTTTATTTTATTTTTTTTATTTTTAAGACTATCAGCGTCGACTCAAAGTCGACGCTGATAGTAATTTTTATTATTTTTAAATTTTTTTAAGAGTATCAATGTCGACTTTAAGTCAACACTGATAGTAAGGCTATTAGCGTCCACTAATAGTCGACGCTAATAGTGGACCATTAGCGTCGACTTTGGCTCCCGTGCATTCAAGTATTAGCGATAAAACACAATGACTTTTAGCGTTGGCATAGTCGACGCTAATGATACCATTAGTGTCGGACTTTTAGCATTGACATTATTAGCGTCCAAAAGAGGTCGACTCTGAAGGCCTTTTTTGTTGTAGTGCTTCAAGCCTTCTTACTTTGTCGACGAATGGTAACAATATGTTATGGTAATCTATGTGTTAAATGGTGGAAGTTGTCATATGTGTTAAATCTTGTAAATAATAAATGTTGATACAAAAAATTTCCTCCATTTAGCTTGAAAACAATGCAGGTTGGGATTTGAAAAAATATTCTTTTAATTTAACATTCATCCATCTTGAACAAAGCTACCGTTTTGTTGCAAAATGGATTAAGACTCCTTAGAATTCATAAGAAGTACATTTATATTGGTCATAAGTTTCTCCAAATCTCATTGTTTTCAAATTAAATAGCAAAATTAATTTTTGTTATATTGGTGATAAATAATAAATCAAATTAATAAAGTTTAAAATATGGTAAAAATTTAAGAAAACTATCATCTATAAAAATTTAAGTAATGTAAAGAGAATAAGATTTTAATCCCATCTAAAATGAATATCGAAAATGACATAATTTTTCTTCAAATTGGCCCGGCTGAAAGAAATGTCTTTAATCCAACCTAATAAATTAACATATGTTTTTATCATGCACTAAGCACGTGATTTTCTAATTAAGAGTCTCTCCTTAATTAACCCTTCAACTCCCTCTATATATATACCAAATCATCTCAAAATTGGCACCCTCACCACCACAGATTGGGATTGGCTACAATTAGCTTGTTGCCCAAGCACGCCTTGTGTGAATAGCTCAAGGTCTTGGGCCTAACTCCAACCCAGTTTTTCTGTTTTTTCATCTAATGAGGTATATGATGTTAAGTTGTGATATCGTGTATCCCATTAGATTAATAAAATAAATAAATTTTATAAATTCAATGGTTAATTTGAAAAAGAAAAAGAAAAATCAAAATAAAGTTTGATTATAAAATAACTCATCTTTTTTTTTTTTTTTTGACATGTCTGCATACGAGGGGAGGGAGATTCAAATTAGTGATCATAATTTTATTAGACGTGATCTCAGTCGATTAAACTATCTATTGGAGATTAACTCATCTTTATTTCACTTTAATAAAGACTCACGAAAGTGATTCGATCTTTATGACTTTATCTAGTAACGTGGGAGCACCCATCTTGAATATTTCCAAGCTAAGCAATGCATTAAACGCATGACAAGAACAAAGTGATTAAAGGATAAAGATGTCTTGCAATTGGGTGATCTAGATAGATTTGCTGAAAGGATTTGATTGGACTCGTCACATATGGAATTCAGAATTTAACTCCTATATATATAGGATTGAGACAGCATTGAATTTTGTTTGGCCTGTTGCTAAGACTTTTCCTCCTAATAAAATTTGTTTTGGCCACGGAACTACTTTTTTTTGACAGCATTGAATTTTGTTTGGCCAGTTGCTAAGACTTTTCCTCCTAATAAATTTGTTTTGGCCACGGAACTACTTGATTCACAGCATTGAATTTTGTTTGGCCTGCTGCTAAGACTTTTCCTCCTAATAAATTTGTTTTGGCCACGGAATTCCGTGCCTATTGCCTTTATACATCAGCCATCAGGTGTCTTTGTTCTTACCACTGTTGCAAAACGACGAAAAGTTGCAATATATACCTTGTCCTTTTTTTTAAAAAAAAAATATTCGTTGCAATATAAACTTTAAAATAACTATTGAAAATAAAATAAAAATTCAGAAAAATAAGTGAAATTTTCCCTTTATTAATTTAACCAACCAATTTGAGTGGTGCAGTACTCCTCTATAAAAGGCCTGGACATCTAGTACTGCAGAACCACACCCATACATAATTATAAGAAAAATCAGTTATGTCATGTCAAGGCTATCGAGTACTCCTGGGCCTCCTGGTCTTTGTTGGCTTATTGATTGGTAATAGCATTGCTGTTACACCAAGCCATGACACTGCCTCACTCAACCGAAGTAGTTTTCCGGCCGGTTTCATTTTTGGAACGGCATCAGCGGCTTACCAGGTAAGTCCTGATCAATTTCCAACGTATTTGTATCATAATAGAGATACATATATATATTGTTAAATTACTAATTATCCTAAAAATTTAAGTTGATAAAAATAGATAAATTTAATTACTTAATCATTAGTTTATGTTCAATTATCAATTTTTCCAAAAGCTTAA
This sequence comes from Carpinus viminea, assembly GCA_013348765.1. Classification (NCBI taxonomy): domain Eukaryota; kingdom Viridiplantae; phylum Streptophyta; class Magnoliopsida; order Fagales; family Betulaceae; genus Carpinus; species Carpinus viminea. The sequence continues at coordinate 52,586,896 of CP054668.1, read as the reverse complement.
ACTTATAGGAAGTAATAAATTTAATCACTTAATCATTATGTTAAATTATCAGTTTTTCCAAAAGCTTAAACTTAGAGGAAGTAATAAATTTAATTACTTAATCATTAATTTAACATTCTCTCTCACGTGTGGATTCAAACTCTCTTTTAATAGGTGAGGCCAACATGTGAAATATTTAATTTAAATGGGGAGTGAATTGACAGAGTCAAGGTTCGATCACATAACTTTTAGTTCTGATACCATGTTAAATTATTAGTTTTCCCAAAAGCTTAGCTTATAGAAAGATATAAATTTAATCGTTTAATCATTAGTTTAACATTATATTCGAAATATTATTGATAATGCTCAAGTACCTCTTAACGTGGCTTTCATTCATCTATATAGAATTACAACAAGTCTACATAATCATGTACAGTAAGATAACCATTTACAGATAGAAGCCTATATAATTCAAACTCTTATACTCTTATCTATAAATTGCATTCAAATTCTTATCTAAGAGTTTGATATCCATCAAATTTCTTCTCTTGATCACTCTTATCTTGAAGGGTTTGAATTTCCGATAGGATAAGTAGTTTAACAGTTTAACACTCCTCTTCATGTATGGGCTTAAACTTCCTTTTAATAGGTGATGCCCAACACGTGGAATATTTAATCTAAATGAAGGGTTAATTGACGGAGTTAAAATTCAATCCCAGGACCTTTGCCAAAGGTCCTGAAATCGAATCTTGACTCTAATACCATGTTAAATTACTAGTTATCCAAAAAGTTGAAGTTAATAGCTAGGAAGAGATAAATTTAATCACTTAATCATTAGTTTAACATATATCATGTATATATGCCAATTTAATTTGTTGTTGAAATCTAGTATGAAGGTGCAGCAAATGAAGGTGGCAGAGGAAAAAGTATTTGGGATACTTACACCCACAGATATCCAGGTCTCTCTCTCTCTCTAGTTCTTCATTGAAACATTTTTTATTTTTATTTTTTTTATGTATAAATAAAAAAAAGTATAAGAAGGACAAGGTATAAGAACCGGTACATGACATTCCACGTTACATTTCTTTCTTTAAAATTCAAATTGTCACGTGAATTTGCAAAAAAAGAAAAAAAAATAATGATAAAAGGTATGGTCAGAAAGCTCAATACAACAGACGTTCCAAATTTTTAATGTTAGGGGTCTTAGCGGGAGACCAGTGGCTGAGTATCTGATTAGTTAATTATCTTTTTCTCTTGATTAAGTTAATTGTCAAGATTTTAGTGGTTAGGTTAGGCATGTGCATTAATCGTTAACTAATAGCTCAAATTAAGTAGCGCTTAGAAATATATTTTTTAAATCTTACGAATATATATAAGATTTATATGAAATTGCAGAAAGGATATTGGATGGCAGTAATGGAGATGTGGCTGTTGATCAATATCATCGCTACAAGGTATAGTTATTACAAAACCAATATTATGTCACAATCTGATTCATTTCTCTAATTATTCAGCCTAACTAAACACAAGATGATGGAAAAGAGCTTAAAGATTTTTGGCAACAAATTTATATTTAACATTATGTATTTATAGGAAGATGTTGGAATTATGAAGGAAATGGGTGCAGATGCATACAGGTTCTCCATCTCATGGCCACGAATTTTACCAAGTAAGATTGATCTTGTTCTTGTTTGCATCCATCCCAAATCGATCTACAAAACATTATTTGAAAGGTTCATGAGAGAAGTTTCTTGTCCAAAAGACGGGTGGGCTCTCAAACTTGAGCAGAGACTCTCTACTCAGACAGGAAGCCTTCTCTCAGTCTCTTGCCTAATAATAAGTAGGGATGATAACAAAAGTTCCCAACAAGAAAAAATTGGGATGACCAAGCTTGTATATATATATAATCATCATAACAATTCATTTTGGGTCTAATTTCAGAAGGAAAGCTAGGTGGGGGTGTGAACCGAGAAGGAATAAAATACTACAACAACCTCATCAATGAGCTCCTGGACAAAGGTCATGATTCAACCTTGTACAATATATTCCAACATGTCTTGCTCTTATAATTAATTTACTCTTTGTTTTTCTATTACTAAATGCAGGTCTAAAACCCTTTGTGACAATCTTCCACTGGGATGTCCCCCAAACCTTAGAGGATGAGTATGGTGGTTTCTTAAGTCCTCGCATTGTGTAAGTACTTAATAAATCATATTATCTGCCCCTTTTTCATTAATCGATGACCCTTTTTAATAATAATAATATCATAATTATGTATTTTTTTTTAAAAAAAAAAATCATAATTATGATTTTAGTAAGGACCAACTTTTGGATTGAATTGAAAAAGGAGGTAAAAGATCATCGAGTAAGATTGAGGATGCCGGTAAAAAAACACATAAAAATTGAGAGAATATTCCTATTCCTTTGAAAGCCCTTTTATACAATTTGTGTCTTTTCCCATCGACAAATCCTAAGCAAATACACACTCAGGATGAGTTGAAGAAAGTTTAATTTATGCATATGTGGGCATGCACATTAATTTTCAGTGATGACTTTCGAGACTACGCTGAGCTTTGTTTCAAGGAATTTGGTGACCGTGTAAAGTATTGGATCACAGAAAATGAGCCACACATCTTCAGCAGTAATGGTTATGCAAATGGGCTATCAGCACCGGGTAGATGTTCTAGTTGGCAAAATCTAAATTGCACAGGTGGAGATTCAGGCACAGAACCATATTTGGTCACCCATAACCTGCTTCTTGCTCATGCAGCCGTTGTTCAAGTGTACAAGCAAAAATATCAGGTTCCATTCCACATGCAAATATTGCTCATTTTTATTATGTTATATATGAGTTATAGAACAATTCCTGCTAAAACTCCAAAAAAGTCAATAAAATATCACGCCAATATTTTTCTCGATGATTTTAGATGTCGGCATATATATAAACAACTGGATAGAGATGAATGGAAAACACCCATTAAACATTGGTTTTAAAGTCAATGTTTTTGTCAATCTTGGCATATATAGCTAGATTTGTCAAGTTTGATGGATACAGTTGTTGTTATACGCACACATCCATTAATTTAATTTCTACCACTATTATACAATAGAATTTATATATTATGCAAAAGAAATATTTAATCATCATGATTAATTCGACCCTCAACTACAAATTGTTCATTATGTGTTCAGGCCACACAAAAAGGCGTTATAGGGATTACACTAGCAATCGGCTGGTTTGTGCCCATCTCTAATGCCACGCACAATCGTAATGCCGCACTACGTGCCCTTGATTTCGCGTTGGGATGGTAACTTTTGCAGAAGTGTTTTTTATTTTTTTTCCTAAATAGGATTTTTAATTAATAATTAGTTGTTCAAATTGGTAATAATTAGGCAGCAATTCTGAGAGAACTGAGAACTCATATGAAACAGACATGCTCAAATAAGTAGTCGGGCAGCCCATATATATAGGTTCTGTCACCATTACTACCAAATTGTAGCCCTACCAATATTTGTCAAAAGAGTTCCTATTATGTTTAATCCAAGTGACTTAATGACACCCTTTATAAGGGCTTTTAACCCTACAATCTTTGTCATTAGGGTTTTTATTGTTCGGTAATTCTCACTCTAGTAAAAAAAAAAATTGGGATTAGTTAGCAATTCATGGACCATGTTTGAACAGCCCTACAAATTTTAAATTGTCCACGGTTGATTGCAGGTATTTGGACCCATTGACAAATGGTGATTATCCCCACAGCATGCGAGCTCTGGTCGGAAATAGATTGCCCAAGTTCACAAAAGAGCAATCGAAGCTTGTAAAAGGGTCATTTGATTTCATCGGATTAAACTACTACACTTCCAATTATGCAGCCTATGCACCTCACCTTAATTCTGGAAAGCCAAGCTACTTGACAGATTTTCTTGTTAATCTTACAAGTAAGTAGATATATACAACCCTTTGAACCAATTTTTATGTATCTTTTACTTACTAGAGCCCCCATTTTTTTGTGGTGGCAGCTGAGCGTAATGGGATCCCTATTGGTCGATTAGATGCATTACTAAATAAATCCCCATTCTTTTTCAACATATAGCTTAATGTTAATTAATATACCTTTCTTCATTTTAAATGAAATGGAGGGAATCGATCCGAGTAATACTACAAGTTCCTTTTGTGTCACTATTGTGTCATTCCATGAATGATGTGGTTCTTAAATCACCATTGGGCTTATAATTGATTATTATAGGATTTTGATCGAATGATAATTTTAAGAGTCACATCATTTTTGGAGAGACATTAGAGTGACACAAGAGGGACTTATAGAATTACTCGATCCATTTAGTTGCTTTTAGGGAGTAATTTTGTCATTTTTTAGCTCCATGTTTTTCATTTGGACAAAAATACCCCTTAAGAGCAACTAAATGGATCCCCTCCATTTCATTTGAAATGGAGAGGATCCTTCTCCACACCTTTTGGTCACAATCACACATGTGGAACAAATAAAGTGATTCTAAATTTTAAAAACAGTCGTTGACCAACTATGTACATATGTTTATAGCTGATTGACCTACCCATCGGGGATATATATATATGTTTCATTGCAAAATATATCAATTTCTTCCCTGCATATATATAGTTCTTTTTAAATAAAAACATCCACCGGACAACAAAAGAAAGGGATTTGTATATGTGAAATACTTAATTGAAAATGGGAGGAGATCGAATTATCGCTTTGACACCATATTAAATTATCACTTATTCAAAAAATTTAATTAAAATAACTATTTAATTAATATTTGAACAAAATTTTCTCTAAATCACAGGCTGCATCAAGTTGGCTCTATGTTTATCCCAAAGGACTTCACGATCTTTTGCTTTATGTCAAGGGGAAGTACCATAGTCCGCTAATCTATATTACCGAGAATGGTAAGTTCTCTTCTTTTTTTTTTTTTTTCAATTAATTTCACATAACTTGATGACAAATTGGAACAGAGTGGTAGCCATTAGATCAATGTCCATTTGAATTGATCTAAATATATATATATACAATGTACTAAATTGTAGGAGTTGATGAGTCCAATAATGCCACTCTGTCTCTGGAGGAAGCCCTCGCGGACAAGCACAGAATTGAGTATCACTATAGCCATCTCTCGTATCTTCGCAAGGCTATAATGTAAGTGTTTAACAATAGTGTGTTTTTTATTAAATTGTTATACAACTTGATAGTGTGGCAAAAAAAATTAGTCATTAGATCATCAATACTTGTAAAAAAAAAAAAAATACTAAAGACTAATTTTAATTGTCACATCATCCCAATTATTTGACAATCCTATAAATATAGCTGGTTTTGACTCTCTTTTTTTTTCTTTTTTTCTTTTTTGGTGCTGGGTGGGGGGAAAATAGGGATGGCGTAAACGTTAAAGGATACTTTGCATGGTCATTGTTGGACGACTTCGAGTGGAATTCAGGTTACACTATTCGGTTTGGCATCCACTATGTAGACTATAAAAACGGATTGAAAAGACACCCTAAGCTTTCTGCCCATTGGTTCAAGAATTTCCTCAAGAAGTACTAGACATGAAGTTAATGCTGATCATATATATTATGAACTCTATATCTATCTATTATCTGAACTTGTCCAATCAATAAACTGGAGATCGATCTTTTCTTCTCCATTGAGTATGTATGCTAGCTAGCTAGGTCTTTATCATTTTTGTTTGTACAAGGCTCAAATGCTTGTTAAATAAGCTGAAGGTCATTTCATGATCTCCATACAGCCGATCCGCCGTCTCTTAATTAACTTAATTAGGCATTAAAGTGCCCCCATTTTTCATCAAGTCAATCTAGCTAGTTTGTTTTGTCTTTGCAAGTATTCTAGCCCGGTTTACCGGGGAGCAGTAAACTATATCAGCACCAGGCTTGGAATTTGAATAATTTGCTAGATAGGTCTATCAAATCTAACTCAAAAGAACAAAATTATGGATTCAGTCTTGAAAGTAAGTGTTCCTAATGGATTCAATGTAATAACCCAACATGTTGAGATTCAATCAACAATGATTTTACTCATTTGTCAATTAAAGTTATAATCTACACATTAACCATGCTAGACTATATTCATGAAATGAATAATTAACATTATGCCCAAAACAAATCTCAAATAGTAAAACAACGTTTATTAAAATTAAGAAATGCATGTCAACAAATTAATTAGATTTTAGAGAGCATTATTCCAAACAACAAGTGACAAGCAAGGTGTTGGATTATGATAGATCTTAGTTTTGAACCTTTCCTAGACACACACGACAATGATCACCATTTTGGTTTAAGCATTTGAATATTTTTTAGGTATGGAAGCATTTGTTCAATTTTGTTTTCCTCATTGGGCACCACTCATGAGTTTGAAACTATAAAAACACATTTCAAATTCAAATTGAGATGCTATATGGAACTCCTTTTCCGGTCACCCCTGGTGGCGAAAATGGCTTCAAAAGCTCATACGGCACAATCCCAGCTCCTACTCTATTCTTGAAATCATTGTTTCCATTCCTTTCATCAATAATCCGTTCAAGCTCCTTCAATCTCCCATTAAACCGTTCAAAAGCCATCTTTATGGCCGGATCTTCAGCCCATGAGGGCTCCATCTTCTCTCCAAGGTACTCCTCGTCCGGTGAATGATTAGACAATATGTCCAAAACAGCCATTATTCTTGTTGCTTGAAGTTGTGAAGGGAAACATTTCAAGAGTGCAAGTTCAGGTTTTTTCATGAACTTTTTCCATTCTTCTTCAGTAGGATCTTCTGTGGGCATCTTGGTTCTGGCAATGGTAGGTCGGTTAGGAAAATAACCCCCGTAAGTGTATTGTCCGAAGTTCACGGCTGCATGGTGACCAGAAGTGACCCATACGATTGTTGTGATGATGCCAATTAGGTCTTCAGGGGTTTTGAGGACGGGCCACCACGGTTTCCCTTCTTGTCGATGGCCACGTTCAATTCATCCACCATGCTTGGAGCTCTTGATCAGACTCTACAAGGCTAGGGTTTGGGTAGTAGTGCTTAACATAATCAGTGACCCATAATTTGATGGTATCCCAAAGCATCAGACCATCATTAGCAAAGGGGTAGTCTTTAATTGTTAGCTTTAGTCCATGAGGAGCAGTAGGATCTTCAACAGCCATTCCCCTACACAATTGCAAAAACAATTGATATGGTAGTTAGTTTGGACACAATGATAAGTTATGGTAGTATTAATTAAATGATTAAATTTACTCATTCTTTCAAGCTTAAACTTTTAAGACAATACGTGATTTAACATGGTATCAGAGCTACATACCCCACTAAAAACTATTTTCTTTTTCTTTTTTTTTTAAGAAACAGCCTCTAGCTCACAAGAAAACAAACTAGACGAAATAGCAATGTTGGGTAGACTTTTTTACCCCAAAAGAGAATGAGCACCATCGAATCATAATCACGGTAAGCATGAAAATTTAAGAGATCATTTTGCTCTTAGGTACCATATGAAAATCAAAGAGAGAACGATAAGAGAAAAAAATGAAGAAAATTAAAATTAAAATCCATAAAACCATTAGGAATTGAAAATCAGCGTTAACTGGTAGCTCCTAATAACATATGAAATCACCACTTATCCAAGCGGTCATTTAATTGCAACATGTTGCAAAGTAATTAGGGAAAAAAGAGTAGCAAAACCAGGGGTAGTTTATGAAAACTCAGCAAAATACCCAAAAGAATGTGTAGATTTTATGAAAAGCTGGCTATTAAATTACCTACTAACTAGATCAACAGGCAATGCTTGGTGGTTAAACCGCCACTGGAGATCGTAGGCAACAGAGCAGAGTTCCATGGAATATTTTGCAGGTGTGAATGCGGTCTCAATGGTTCCATCTGCATTGATAAGTGCCTCTCGAGCAAGAGCATTGATCTCGATGGTGTAACGGAAGTGAGGGTGCAACAATCTATAGATTGGATGCATCATACTCAATTGCCTATTTGTTGCAATTACATAAGGCTCAGTTACACAATGAGTTCTTAGCCTGTAAAAGAGACCACACAATTTCCCATGCTAATTAATAAAAATATTTCAAATTAAAGCCCATCCAAATATAAAATAGGATGCTCAACTCGTGTTCGCATGTCAATTTGGGGTCATGTTGGAACATGTGTATATATAATACTATATATATATATATATAAAGTTGATTCATTTAATTAAATGAGTGATACCCTTTAACTTGAACCCACTAATTTTATGTTCAATTTGCAAGTTGTATTAAAAATTATTGGCTCTATAGCTAAGTGGCACGTACGTACCAGTGACTGACGAGTTGGTGATAGCCAGAGTCATGGGCAAGGACATGAGCTTTGGCAAGCCTCCAAAGCCAGATGCATGTTGAATGCCAAGAAGGTCTAAAAACTTGTTTCCACTGCTGCTTTCCATCCATTGGCGGGCGAGTGAGTTCTATAGCGAGAGGCCTCAACGTGCCATCTTTGGTTAAGAAGAATAGTGTCCTTGAACCATAAAGCGTAGTGCCTTCAAGCCGTCTTACTTTCTCGACGAATGGTAACAATATGTCATGGTAATCTAGCACGAACAACTTCTTTTGTTGTATGGCCTGCATTCATGCATGCATGTATACTACATAATAATTGAGTCATGATGCATCAAATTAATTTATATGATAATCAATCTCCATTTTGCTGACCTTGTCAACACTCATTAGACCTCCAATTTCTTCCTCAATCATTTCTGTTGTGATTGCTGATTCTGGTGGACCGTAGATCTCTGGATCAAGTTTACTCTCTAATGGCCATTCCTGCATAAATTTTATGCAAGTTAATTAATTTAAAGCATCTGTGGTGTAGAGAAAGAAGAACACTTGCTCCCTGACGCGGTCCCTCAAGTTTTTACACTTTTGCAACTATATCTTTAAAAAGTTACAATATCAATTTCTCACTATTAATAATTTGCAATATCACCCATACCGTTAAGATTTAGGGTTAAATCAAACTATAAATAGGCCAAATGTCCCTTCTACTCCTTTAAAACTTATAAAAATACAAAAATATCCTAATTAAATAATTAACGTGTTGGTCAGCTAAGCAACAACTTTTTTTATCTTCTTTTTATTTTAATTTTTAAAATTTGAAATTATTTTGGGTTTTTGGCATTCTCCATTAAGATTTAACGGTAAATGTTAATGGAATGGTGATATTACAAAAATTTTAAACACGGGAACTCAACATGTACTACAACTTTTTAAACATTAAGAGTATGATTTCAAAAGTGCCATCAAGGTACGTGGGTACATAAGTGAAATTTCACGACCAATATATATATATATATATATATAAGATTTATTTATTAATTGCTTAGTTTAATTCCTATATATAAATGTCATATATATACATTTACATAAGACTTATTTAAATCATACCGTGACCAACTGTATGCTATATGGGTTGAGACCTGAAAGAGTCTGCCGAGCAAATTCCTCGTCCCTAAACCAAAAAAATTTGTCCCCTGCAATTCCAAAAACCATGTATATTATTTATATATATTATCATTTAGGGAGGGAGCAGGGAGAGAGTTAAAGTTGTGGTCTAATTTTCTCACTGTTCATTGTTTCGGGGGTCTCAAAGCGCAAAACATCTCCTCCTGTGTCAGAAATGGTTTTGACAAGCCTGGGCATGACGGCTCTGAGGAAGCCTTCTTGGTTTTCTTCAGAGGGCAAGTTGAGTCCTTCAGTGAAAAGGGAGTCAATGGCGGTGAAGTAGGGGAACCCAATATCTCTGTCCGCCATCACCGTTCCAAGAGACGGCACCAATACTCGCAGCACCGAATACACTGTCTTTGCTGAAAATGTCAGCTGCTTTATCTCCGAGAAGCATTCATCGCGAGGAACATAAAACCGGTTACTTCTTTTCTCCGATCGTGGATCTGCGTCCATGCATGCTTATTGTTGTTCAATCATCAAAACCAATATTTAACTTATATTATGTATGCATATATATTTACCAAGACAACTTATTGGCTCATGTTAATCAATAGAAAAAGATTTAACACGCTCTAATCACGTATCAAAAACATGCTAACATGCATATGGGCCAACAATTTTGATTGACATTTTTTTACTTGTTTTATTGTCTTTGATTCCATAAAGAGAAATACTACGATTTCTCTTGGTGTTTTCTTGATCTTATATGGATATTGTTTTTAAACATAAATATGAGGGACCCATGTAGTAAGTTTTGTTTTGTTTTTTTTTTTTTTTTTTTCCTGTTTTGTTAGAAAACAATATCCACGTAGGATCAAAAAACACTAGTGTTTCTCTTTCATAAAACATGGAGATGAAGAACCCAGTTAGCAAACATGCTTGCCCAATCATTCGTTGTTCCTATGTATGGTATATTTTTGCCTTTTATTTTGTGTATCTCCTATTCTCCTCCAACTTTTCATATATGGCCATTATTCTCTCTCGATAAATGATTGGTGTTAATAATTTGTCAATATTTCTACTATTTTTTTTCTACAAATTTAATAAATCAACTATATATTAGATTTATGGAGTACACCATTGACTTATGTGGAATCCACATAAATACAAACTATAAGATGTCATTAACCATACACTTGCTTATCCAAAACTAGATATTTCATTGTTAGGCTTTCAAACAGAAAGAAACACAAATTCAAAATATCTCTATGAAATATTGAGGAATCTCCGTAATTTTGGTAAGTCATTGAGGAATAAAAAACGAATAGGATATTATGCATGTTTAACATTAAAAATAAATAAATAGAAAATGCTTTGGATACTACAATTTTTATAGCAATTCTCTTATAAAATGATGTGACAGTTTATAATTGATAAAAATGCTTAAAAGCGTATGGTTGATAATTCAATCACTACCTAATAAAATTAATAAGTCAAAACTTTTTTATTTAATCATTTTATCAATTATGTACTGTCACTTCAATTTGTAGTAAAAATTATAGCCTCTATATATTTCGGCACCTGAGTCACAATGGGGGCGCCCCGTCCTACAACGTCTAGGATAGGGGCGCTCTTTGCCACCGAGTACCGGTCTTTGAAGTTTGAGGCTCTTGTCAGGATCTCCAAGATCATTGTAGACATCATAATCGTATATCCTCTCGAAGCTCTTGCGCTCTCCTTCACCATTCCCTCGCAAATTTTCGAGGTCTTCTTCTCTTAGCCTCCTCAACCCACTTGGTGTTTGTGATGGCAAGTATGACTGTTCCATTCAAAAGATGTGTTGATTTGTAGAGCTACTTCTCTTAAGATATGGCCACATGCATATATATATATATATATAGACTCACCTTGTTGGCGAAAAATACCCTTTTCGAAGGATTGTCGAACTTTGAGTGAACCCATGAGCGACATGTGACATTTACAGGGCCATGAGGGAACCCATTGATAACTATATCCTCAAGGAACATCTCTCTGTGGTGCTCATTTTCAACCAGCACAGCACCAACCTCCCCAAAATCAATTGGAACTTCAAAACTGGTCTCGTACTTTACCCCCTCATCTCCCTTACCCGCCTTATGAGCATATGCTTGAATTGTATCCTTCTCTAATCCCGTCTCTTCAAAAAGATACACCGATAATGTTAAAATATTAATTAAATATTAACAATTTTTGTTTTTTTATTACGTGTTGGACTTCACTTGTTAAAGAAGAGTTTAAGTTTACACATGAGCGAAAAATTAATCTATCTTCAATCTTAATTATTCTTGTTTGATTAAAAGAAGAAGCAAAGAATACAAGGATAACACAAAAACAGCTAGCAATTAACAAACTGCAGGGAAAGCAACATCCTACAATTTATGAGGGTCTTCTCTACAATTATCTTTCTATTGTCTTTTTCTACACCCTACAATTCCTCAGACGGAGGGAAAACAACATGACATCTAAGCTGGAGCTAGCAGACAACAACCGGCCGGGGCCACACATGCATGGACGGCAACATATGATAACAACAGCAAGGAACAGAAATTACAACACATCCACACAAAAATCATGTTTAATTTCTTTGTCAGGAGTTGGGACCAAACTCGATCACTGACAACACATGCATGCCTTTCCAACGTACGTTATGGGACCATAGCGTAGGACCAATGGAGATGCTCTCTCATTCAAGCCTCTCCATCATATTGCTTGTGATCCAAATTTAATTGATACGTACTCTCTCTCTCTCTAATGTGAACTCATAAAGCAATAATGCTAGCTAGTTTGTACCATATATATATGGGGGTTTATTATATTTTGCCAAGTTTCCTTTTTCATTTTAATAGCTATACATAATGTTCTACTTGGCTTTCAAAAGAAAGAAACAGGTAGAATTAAAAGTCTTTCAAAAACAAGTGCTGATCATTTTGATCGATGATTTGTTATTGGGAAGTACTTCTTAAACGCCATTACAGCCGTGGTAATCAAATTATATTAATTACTTTTTTTAAAATAAAAAAAAAACTATAATAAGCATTTGAAACCTTAGTTGAGGCACTTAGCTTTCAAAGAAATTCTTTTAATTTGTTATTGTTAAATCATAATTTATTTTAAAAGCTAGAATTAATATGAAATATTTAAATTAATATTTTATCTCTCCTTTCACGTAGATGTGAGTTTAAGTTCTCTTTCAACAAATAAAGCTCCATACATTGAATATTTAATTAAAAATGAGAGAGAGAAATTGTAGAGTCAAAGTTATAATTCAAAGCCTTTGATATGATGCTAATTAATCACCGGTACCTATGATACAAGCTTAAGCTTCAAATATACTTGCTTTTTAACATAAACTTTGTTTTTTAATGAAAAAGAATGTACATATTAAACAAAACTCAACTTTATTCGAGAAAAAAGGGTCCCTCCTTGAGATCCCAAAGGGAACCACAAGATTACACAGCACAACTAGGATCCAGATCCCCTCAAATTCTTAGGGAATTTGATAGCCTAGAATTCTTAATTTGGACCGTTACTTTTCATCCAATGGTCCAAATTATTCAACTAGTAAATAATTATTAAAAAATTTTAATTTTTAAATTTTTTGACATTTTTTTATGGTAGCTGGCCACCCCAGTTGGTGGCCGGCCACCACTGTTTGAGGCTAGAGGTGGCTTCGGCCACCCAGACCGCCGGTCTGGGTTGGCCAAAGCCACCCCTTGGCCCTTGGGGGTGGTTCGGCCACCCACAAGGGCCAAGGACCACCTAAATTTGTTTTTTATTTTATTATTATTATTATTTTTAGCCCTTAGGGGTGACCAAACCACCCCCAAGGGCCAAGGACCCATCTTTTTCTTTTTCTTTTTCTTGTTCTTTTTTTTTTTTAGCCCTTGGGGGTGGCCAAGGGCCAAGGGGTGGCTTCGGCCAACCCAGAGTGGCCGAAGCCACCCCTAGCCTCTAACAGTGGTGGTCGGCCACCCCCAAAAAATGTAAAAAAAAATTTAAATTTTTTATTATTTAAATTTTGATTTATTTTTTAAATATAAATAATTTTTTAATAATTATTTATTAGTTGAGTAATCTGGATAATTAGATGAAAAGCAATAGCTCAGATTAAGAATTCTAAACCCTCGAATTCCCTCAAGAATTTGAGGGAATCCAGATCCGCACGACTAAACAACCGGCTAGGAACAATTAATAAAGCTACCAATTTGGCAAGAAAATCTCACTAATTAATACCAATTTGGAAATGGAAAATTGAATATATATAATTTCTAGCTCGAACTTTATTACCTTTTCCTTTTCTTTTGGAGAGAGGGGGAGAGTCTACCAAGTTATTTAATAAAGTCATTTAAAAAAAAAAACATGTTACGTACCCTAGCTAGTGGCCATCTTATATATATACATACATAAAGGTGTGGTTCCTTAATTAATTAGGTTAAGAGAATACTTACTGGGATGAAGCTGAGTGCTAACTAGCTCGAGGAGGAGAGTTTTACCAAGCAAATCTTTTATATCATCCAACCCTCGTTCTATCCCAAGGTTTGACAAAAATCCACGAACCGTTGGTTTCACGGTGACAACGGCTTTAACACTAATGAACTTCTCGGTAGCGGCAGGACTGGGCCGGCTGGCAACAGCTTTTATGTTGCTACCAACAAAACCAGTGCGAATTTTTTTCTGGAATGAGGATTTTGACCAGAATATTGAAAGCGAAGAAGCAGTGCTGCCATTAATGCCATGGACGAATGGCCCCTTGTGTAAATATAGGGAGAGGGTTTTGGAAGTGTGAGATTGGTGGTGAACTCCAGGCTTCAACATTTTCGTGGGGCTTAGATGGCTGAATAATGATAAGAATAAGCTAGAGACAGAGAAAAGGGTGTCTCAGATTTTTTTGCTCTTGGATATATACTCTGAGAACTGAATATATATTTGTGGTGCCTAAGCACCGATATTTCTCCCACCCCTCATGTACGTACTAGCTTACCTAGGCTTGTTTGGTTGAATGTAAGTGAATTATTTCACATGAAAAATGAAGGGGGGAAAAGTGACAAAGATAGGAAAAGGATCCAATTGTTTTCATTCATCTGGATGCATGATTGCTCTTACTCCCAACTACACTAGTACTACCCTAAACCATTAGTTTGGTCGATCCCCTTGAACTAGTACGGCAATTAATAGAGTTCCCAAAGACAACAGCATTTATAAATTAAGTTAAACAAACGCGTCTTTAATAATATTTTTGTTTTTTTGACATGTTCACACATGGAGAGAAGTTCATGAGGCATAGTCTTCAGGCGATTGAGCTATCCGGTCCTTGATGGCGTTTTTAATTAACAATATTGATACATACACATTCCATCATATATATATACATTGACCAATCTTTTCTTCTTATAAATTGACCTTATAATTTATAATTAGTGAAATAATTAAGAGTTAATGATTGGCAAGTCACTTATTAACTAATTAAAATAATGAATTAAATTTTTTTGTTTAGCTATTTCACGTTATTTTATTAAAAAAAATAAAAATAAAAACTTTAGTTAAAATTGAACATATTCGGCCGAAACCACTCCCCCTTGCCATTTGGGTGTAGCTTGACCTTTCCCTTCAAATCGGCCTAAAGGTGGTATATGAGAGACGTGAAAGTACATCGCCGATAAGTTTGAGGTAGCAAGTTATTAGATTTTTAGATTAAGACCAAAATTAAATAATAATAATAATAATAAAAATTTAAAATTTAAAATTTAAAATTAAAAAATTAAAAAAAAAAAAAAAAAACCCTATCAACTAATATTTGTGGATTATTTGATTTTGAGACAAACCATTGATCGATTATCGTCATGATTTCTTTGTACATGAGCTTTCATATCAAATATCAGTTCTATACTTCATTCAGCTGAGTCACTTTGAAAATCACAACTCCCGATGATTCTATGAAATTACTGAGAGGTATAAAGGAACCAAAATCTCCAATCAAATCATACATAACCTCACATGATCATGACAAGGAAAATCTGTGAACCACACAGCTCCAGTTTCACCTATCTCATTGTTGAAAGATACGTCCGAGTAATGGACTTTTATCATGTGGCCGGAATTGAGTACAACCGCATGAGTCCATTTCCGGCCACCATAAAAAGGTTCTGCACTACATTTAGAAGGGTATGGTAGCTTGCTATTTTTGATTGGTTGATATAGCACAAGAAATGGACACTACTTCTCATCATATATATATATATATATATATATATATATATATATATCAGACAATTATCACCATTTTTTTTAGTTTGAATTAATATTGTACCAACTATATGGAATTGAAATGTTTGCGAAGAGTTTGAATTCCTTATAGTTTTAATAATATGACTTGTGCGTATGTGGATTCATTAGAAGAAAAAAGAGGCTTGAATTTTATGCAACAGAAATTTTAAAAATTATCTCTGTCACTTGTGATGTCTTCTTTTTCATGACCGATGACCATGAAAATCGCTGTTTGCTGTTCTATTAATTAATGGTTTTTGTAAGTTTTCGTCGTTGCTAAAATATTTTCGGATTCAATTCTTGCTATTGAAAAGAAAAAGATCCTCGATCTGGCTTATCCCATTGAAGTTTCTAGCATTATTCCATGTTCATACTTATCCTAATTTCCCATATGATCATCTACGTACCTTCCCGAAATACACATTTCAACTTCAAATGGATATGCTATAGGGAACTCCCTTTCCAGTCACTATAGGTTTTGAAAATGGCTTCAAAAGCTCATACGACACAACCCCAGCTTCGTTTCTGTTCCTCAACTCCCTGTTTGCATTCCTCTCATCAATAGTATCTTCAAGCTCAAGTAACCTCCCGTTAAACCATTCAAAGGCCCCCTTAATGATCGGATTTTCAGCCCATGCAGGCTCTATTCCGTCCCCCAGATACTCCTCGTCTGGAGAATGATTTGATAGGATGTCCAAAACAGCCATCACTCTTGTCGCTTGAATTTGTGAGGAGAAGCAACGTAAAAGTGCACCCTTCGAGCTTCATCAAGAAGTTTTTCCAAAATTCTTCAGAAGGCTCTTTGGTGGGCATAATAGTTCTAGCTATTGTAGGCCGGTTAGGGAAATAGCCTGCGTAAGTGTATTGTTCAAGGTTCACGACTGCATGGTGTCCAAATGTCACCCATACAATCATTGTGATGATTGCGATGAGGTCTTTTGGGGTCTTGAGAACCGGCCACCAAGGTTCATCTTTTTTGTCGGCGTGGCCTACTGTTCGGATTTCTGTCCACCATGCTTGTAGCTCTTGATCACACTCTATGAGGCTTGGATTCGGGTAATAGTGGTTGACATAGTCACTCAACCACTCTTTGAGATTGTCCCAAAGGAGGAGGCCGTCATTGGCAAATGGGTAATCCTCAATTGTGAGCTTTAGGCCATGTGAAGCAGTTGGATCTTCAACAACCATTCCCCCGGCAAGTAGCAAAATCAACAAGTTAATGAACATATTGGGTCATAAACTGGTCGTCTCATGGAGAATAAGATATGGGTATTAATTTCGAAATAATATCTTGAGTTTGAAACTTTGTCTCTATCAATTCACTCAATTTCAATTAAATACTCAACGTGTTAAACACCAAAGGTATTCATAAAGCTATGGAAATATAAGGAGAGTAGCATAATAAAAGAAAATAGGGACAAATAATTTTCCTTTAGGGTAAGTCAATCATCATTTATAGTAAGGATTTCTATTTTTATCATATACTCTAACATTAAGCTGATCAATGTGAACCACGCTTTTATGAAGCGTGGGCCACAAAGATCGAATCCCTCCTCTACCCTTGTGTGGACATGTAAAAAAAAAAAAAAATAAATAAATAAATAACATCCACCACTTATTAAAGAGAAGTTTAAACCTATAAGTGAAGTAAAATGCTAAAGTATTAATTAAATAATTATATTTAACCAATTTTTAGGATAAGCAGTAATTTAACAACTTGCTCATACAAAGTTTAGTTAAGAAATTACCTGTTAATTAAGTCAGCTGGTAATGCCTCCAAGTTGAATTGCCACTGCAGGTCATAAGCAGCGGAGCTCACCTCCATGGAGTACTTGCCAGGTGAAAATGATGTTTCAATGATCCCTCCTGCATTAATAAGTGCTTCTCGAGAAAGTGCATACACACATATATATATATATATATATATATATATATATATATATATATATGTTACTTTTATGTAAAAGTAAATCCACACGTACGCATATATATTTTCACACACTTTTTTCTTTTAAATATAAAAATTCACAAAAAATACGTACCGTGATCAACCGTATGCTGTAGGGGTTGAGACCAGCAAGAGTCTGCCTACCAAATTCGGCATCCCTAAACCAGAAGAATTTGTCTCCTGCATAAGCGTAAGTGTGCAAAAACACTACCGTTTAGAGAGAAGATGGATGGAGGCATAAAGAGATCGATCGATGATATATTTAAGGGTAAAGTCATCTCACCGTCCATTGTTTCTGGTGTCTCAAACTTTTACACGTTTTCTTGTGTATCAGCGATCGCCTTGAGCAGCATGAGCAGCAGGCTGCAGAGGAACTGCGTGTTTTGGTTTTTAAGGGGAGGCAAGTTAACCCCCTCGTTGAAAAGCTTATCTATATATCTCCGTGAAGTACGGGAATCCGAGGTCAGCGTCGATGATCGCCGTCTCTAACGACGGTACCACTGCATGCAGCACCGAGTATACTGCCTTGGCTGAGAAGGTTAGCTGCTTTACTTCTGAGAAGCACTCATCCCGAGGAACATACACGCTGCTGCTTCTTTTATCCGACAATGGATCTGCGTAAAAATCAATTAATGAAGTATATTGATTTTGATCAAAACGCATCAAGGCCTAAAATTACAAATTAAAGCAATTGTTTATTATTTTATTTGTTTTATGTTATTTATATATTTTTTTGTTCCTTATTCTTTATATGTTCCTCAACCCTAGGATATTACTTACCAAAAAAACACTAGGATATTGGAAAACAATGCAGACGTCTCATCTTTTTCAAAACTGTTGAAGTTTTGATTAAATAATTAGATTCATTCTTTTTTTATTAGTATAAGCTTTTAGAATGACATAGAATTAGAGTTACAAGTCTTGGAATCAAAGACTTTGTCAATTCATCTTATTTAAATTAAGTATTTTACGTATTATGCAGTACTATTAAAATAAAATTTGAATTCACACTTAAGTAAAAAAGGTATTAAAAAATTAATTAAATGATTAATTTTATTTTTTTATTTATTAATTAACTATTTAAAATTTTAAGATAAATGATAACCAATACAACGCCATCATGTTAGATTTTTTTTTTTTTTTTTTTTTTGCAAATTAATATTTTTTGAGTAGGTAAAGTCTTCTCCCTTTATTCGTTCATTCAGAAAAATAAATAAAATTAAAAAACTTTTTCCAAACAAACCCTGCGTTGATGTGACCATTGTGAGAGTTTTATAATTAATAATATAATTTAAAAAAAAAAAAAAAACAAAAGAGAAGACGACAAATGTGAAAAAAAAGGATAAAACAAATTTCCATGATGGTCCATAATTTGTGGTATTCGAGGGGATAAAAGTAGAAAGTCTGTCTAAGATGCACGCCAGTGACAGCAACCAAGCTAGTACGGCTTCCTTGTCACACGTCACCATCTCAGTGCTTTTATCTTTTCTTCTCACTTTTTTTTTTTATCTATAAAAAAAAAAGTTAAAAAGAGATTAATTATAACTATTCAACAACCATAAGCCATGAATTCACATGATATTGTTTAAAAAGAGTTTAAATGGTGAGAATTACAAGCGCTCTTTTAAAATTGATTAATTAAATCATAGTTTAACACCCGTCCTATCAAAATATCAATGAAATTCAAGGTATCAAATACTAAATTGTATTGCGAGAGTCGAACTCAGTGTGCGGGCGTCCAGTCCAGCAATGCCTGGGATAAGGGTGTTGTTTGCTGCCAAGTACGGGTCTCTTAAGATTTGCACTACTATCGAGATTTCCTAGATCGTTGTAGACATCGTAATCGTAGACTCTCTCAAAGGTCGATCTTGCATTTTTCTTGTCCATTGCCTCTTAAAATCTTAAGCTCTTCTTCGATCTCTTAACCTCCTCAGCCCATTTGGTGTCTAGGATGGCAAGTATGACTGCTCCACAACATGCACACCAAATCTCAAAATATGAGAGACAAATTAAACTTCCAATATATATTGTTGTTGTTAAATTTTATATAAAAGCTAGGCTTAAAATAAAATAAAATAATGGTGGCCAGAGTTGAATTATATATTCTGCAAGTTGGTTAAGTTAGAGGGTTAGCTGAATTCAGAGTAAAATTCAATTCATACGGATTCTTAATTATTTGTTTCGAACTAATTAAGGATGAGTCATGAGTGGTTGAGATGACATATTCCACTGATTTTGAATCTTTGACACTAATCAAATAAAATCTTGACAAATTGGCTGCTGGGCCATTCATGTTAAATATTAGTGGATGCATGTGGGCAAAAGTCAAAGTCCCCGTTTTGTTAATTTAATTACCTACATAAAAGCTTAATTAGATCCACCTAAGTATCTGTTTGTCAAAAAGACCGGATTGAACCGGACTCAAAAATTTAAAGAATTTATCTCAAAATCAACTCTAACATTCTTATTTTCTAAATCACATTAATTACTTTTTATTACTATTCAAATAAAAAAATCACTACAAAACAATTTTTTTTCCCACTTTTTCGTATAAAATATTCTTATTTTTTTTTTCTTATATCAATCAAATCTGTTACAGTTCTAATTTACTCTTTTTTTTAAGTCCTTTGTTAAACACAACCTTATTACTGCGGCATATTATCTAGGGCAAAAGAACATTAATTAAGTAGAAAATTGTTAGGAATTTGTTTTCTTTCTTTTACGCACAGAATCATGATCATCATGAACGTACGTGCCATTCCATTACCATGAGTTTTTTTTTTTTTTCGTAAAAAAAAGAAATGGAATGATAATTAAAGCTCCGTTCAAGAGAAAATAAAAATAAAGATAAGAACATAGTTTATAAAAAAAAAAAAACATATTTCAAGAAAAAAAATCACTTTGCAATTGATGCCAAATTTTCAACGAAGAAAATGGAGTGGGCCAAAAAAATAAATAAATAAATAAATCCTGTAGGCTTACTTTCCGTGAACAGGAAAAAAGATTTTGTACGTGAACGAAAATGAAAGGTGTTTTTTGGGGTTTTCTTGGGTCTTAAGTAAATATTATTTTTTTGGAGAAAATTCACTTTACTCTTAAAATTTCAGGAGTTTTTCAATTTTAACCTAAAAGTTTAAAAATTTACAATGTACCTCCCTGAAGTTTCAAAAAGTTGTAATTTTAATCATATGTTAAAATTTTCCATCAAAATGGACAGAAATTTTTTTAAAAAAGTATGAGGGCAATTTTGTCATTTCATAGTTTTTTGTCCAATTTGACAGAAAAAGCTAATGAAGGGTTAAAATTGCCAATTTTTTAAACTTTAAGGGGTACACCTTTTTAAACTTTTGAGGTTAAAATTGAAAAACCCCTGAAAACTTAAGAAGGGTAAAGTAAATTTTTTCCTATTTTTTGTCATCCTGTGTGGACATGTAAAAAAAAAAGTAAATATTATTTTTAAAAAAACGAATAAGAGAAATAAGGGTCTGTTTCTTTTTTACTTTTTGAAAAATAATATCTATTTAAGAGTAAAAAAACACAGTATGTTTATGAAGTACCATCATGTCACTTTTTTTTTAAAAAAAGAAGTCATTCTCATTCCATAGAATTCAAGAGTGAAAGCTTTTACAATTACAAGGCAAGTCCTGAAATAACTGTAGCATAAGCTACAAAGTCATAAGTTGAATCTCATACAAATCAACGAAATTCGAAAACACATCCGCTATCCCATGACTAAAACAACATGATAAACATTCAAATCTGCTTGGCATGTTCAAAGACTATTGAACCAAGCAGACGTCATCAACTGCATAGGAAGCATTTATTCCACGACCTTAAGAGGTAAACCCTCTTATGCCGCTACTCATCCTCCTCGACAATTAAGCCAGGATACACATTCATCCATGACATAGAAGTCTGGATCATTTTTCCTCTTCGACCCGAAAGCTAGGGTAACATACACATCCATGACACACAAGTCAGGATCAAAGGGGATCCAATTGAACCATCGAGGACAGAGCATTATTACAAGCAAATAACAAATGAAATACAAGGAAAAGAAAAGCAACATAACTGAATACAAGCAAAAAGAAATACAGGAAAAGAAACCGATCGCGTGTACGTTGACCCCGTACAAAGAAGAGCACGGTGGAAGCTCATCGCGGTGGGGGCGTGAAAGAAACTCAGCAATGGATGGAGGGTAGTGAAATTGGCACGGAGAAGATCGGCAGAAACTACAAAAAAACTCAAAAAACACAGAAGCAGACAGAAAAGTAATACAGTAAAACACCAAAACAAAAACTGGGATGGAGGAGGCGAGGGATGAGTAAAAGTGACAGGGCACCGGGTCCAGGGACATCAAGTAAACTACTAGACCCCGATGTGAAAGGGACGTAGGGAGGAGGGATGGTGGAGGCCATCCCTCCTCCCCTATAGTTACGGCGTTCTGGGAGGAGGGTGACGGCTTGGCTAAAGCTAAGGGAGGGGGGTGGCGGCTTGAGTTACTTCTTGGGATAAATTACATTACCATCATGCATGTCACTTAATTGCATCCTATATGTCCCTTAACACACCTTAACAGCATGGTAAACATAATATTTATTACAAACTTTTTATGTATTAGCAAATGGACAGAAATTTCCTATTTAATGGTATTAAATTGCTCCATTTGTATATAAAATAAAACAATATATATATATATATATATATATATATATATATATATAAAAGAAACAAAAGCAAATTTGTGGCAATTGTTTGTACCTCGATTTATATCCTCACATGCAAGTCACATCAGTACTCATAACGAATCTTTGTTAGACAAATCCTCATCCACTAATTATCACCTCTCCATCCATGTGTCTAGCTACCACAACATTATTATAGATGCATGCATGTATATTAGTTAGTTTAAGATATTGGTAATTAATTAAATAAAGTGAAGAGGAGGGGGTTGACCTTGTTTGCAAAGAGGACCCTCTTATGAGGATTATCCTTCTTTGAATGAACACATGAATTACAGTTGATATTTGCGGGGTCATTGCAGAAGCCACTGAGGACAATAGCTTTAAGGAACATCTCCTTGTGGTGCTCATTCTGCACTAAAATGGCCCCAACCTCCCCAAATTCTGCTGAAACTTCAAAACTTGACTCATATTTCACTTCGTCCTCAGCTTGGCTCGTCTTGTGTCCGTACCCTTTAATTGTCTTCTTCTCTAATCCCTTCTCTTCAAATTACACAAATTAATATATATTAGGCACTCATTAATCCAAATCAAATATGCATATTACTTTTTTTTTTCTTGGTTCTTGAAGCCCTAGCTTTCTAGGCTAGCCTGCTTATTATTGTTTCTTTATATCGGACAAACTGGGACCATAGTCATATATCTCCCTTTCCCGCCTTATGAGCGTATGCTTGAATTGTATCCTTCTCTAATCCCGTCTCTTCAAAAAGATACACCGATAATGTTAAAAATATTAATTAAATATTTATCAATTATTTTTTATTACGTGTTGGACCTCACTTGTTAAAGAAGAGTTTAAGTTTACACATGAGCGAAAAAATCTATCTTCAATCTTAATTAATCTTGTTTGATTAAAAGAAGAAGCAAATAATAGAAGGAGAACACAAAAGCAGCTAGCAACAAACTGCAGGGAAAACAACATTCTTTAAGTTAAAGCCGTTGTCACCGTGAAACCAACGGTTCGTGGATTTTTGTCAAACCTTGGGATTGAACGAGGGTTGGATGATATAAAAGATTTGCTTGGTAAAACTCTCCTCCCCGAGCTAGTTAGCGCTCAGCTTCATCCCAGTAAGCATTCTCTTAACCTAATTAATCAAGGAACCACACCTTAATATATGTATATATATAAGATCGATGGCCACTAGCTAGCTAGGGTACTTACGTACGTACGTAACATTTTTTTTTTTTTTTTTCTTTTTAAATGACTTTATTAGACTCTCCCCCTCTCTCCAAAAGAAAAAGAAAAGATAGTAAAGTTCGAGCTAGAAATTATATATATTCAATTATCCATTTCCAAATTGGTATTGATTAGTTAGATTTTCTTGCCAAATTGGTAGCTTAATTGTTCCTGGCCGGTTGTTTAGTTGTGCTGTAATCTTGTGGTTCCCTTTAGGTTCCCGAGGAGGGTGCTTTTTTCTCGAATAAAGTTGAGTTTTGTTTAATACGTTCTTTTTCATAAAAAAAAGTTTATGTTAAAAATCAAGTATATTTGAAGCTTAAGCTTGTATTCTAAGAGAATCTCCAACATAGGCTCTAAACTAACTATTTGGCTAAATTTACAAGTTTTCACCCTTCAACAAACTAGTTAAATTTACAAGTTTTGATTCTACTGCTACAGAAAACTTTTAGATTTAACGGTCCCTGTAGAACCTATTAGAGCATCTCCAGCAACACCTTTCATTTTAACTACTCAAAATACCACTTTTTTCATTTTAACTACTACCTTTTTACTAAACACTCAAACAGAACATCTATTTTAACAATCCATTTGAATTAAATATTATTTATCAATAATATTTTATTACTTTTTATCTTTTCATTTTATCTTTTCATTTTACTTTTTTTTTATCTTCTCATTTTCTCTCACCCGCAGGCCATCTTCTTCATCGTCACCCACCCATTTTCTTCCCCATCTCTCTTCCTCTTCTCTTCCTTTTCTCTTCCTCTTCTCTCTGAAACATCAGTATAGAAGACAAATGGGTTCAGATTTTGTCTTCGATTTTAGCGAATGGGTTCCGATTTGTCTTCGATTTTCACGGAATGGGTTTGATTGCCTTGATTTTGCGGAACGCAGGTTCGATTTAAATCTTCGATTTTACCTTTGATTGGGTTCCGATTTCGTCTCCGTGAAACTTGGTTGTTCTAGTGACTGGTTTCGATTTCGTCTCCGATTTCGTCTCTGTTTTTGCTCAAGATTTTGGTTTTGGAAGCAAAATTTTGCACATGTTTCCACTATTGAAAAGCATGGGGGCGTGTTGATTCTTATGATCTGTGAGATAGAACGAAAGTCTCTATTTGGAAATAAAGAAGAGGGAAAAATATTTTGGGTATGATGAGGAATCGGTGATGGAGGAATCTGCGAGGAAGAGAAAATGGAAGAGGAAGAGAAGAAGAGGAAAACAAAATGTGTTCGGTGAACCAGGAGAGAGAACGAATAGGTGAGAGAAAGAAGTATAAAATAATAATGAAAGGCGCTACAGTGACTTTCATATATGAAAGTTCACTGTAGCATATTTTGGGTGGGCTTTTAGAATAGAGGCTCTGCTGGAGAACGAAAATGGGATAAAAGTTGTTAAATTTAACAAAATTGCTATTTTGAAGGATCTGATGGAGATGCTCTTAGCCTTATTTTATTGTATTTTCTCTTTCCTTTATTGTCGTCTTGAGTCGGTGAAGAAGGAAGGCTTGCGTTCATCGAAGTCAAAGTTGTCGATTTAACAATTCCGGTGAAAAAGAAGGCTAGGTTTCGTCGTAGTCGAAGTCGGACCCATTCCGGTGAAGATCAACGCCTCCAATTAAAGATTATTCGGCGAAACCTATTTCGACGAAACCCATCAGGTGAAAAAATCTACCTACCTATCCTTGACGAAATTCAAACACTACCTTGAATCTGCGTCCTAATGCAGAAACTGTCTCGGTTTTTTTTTATCCGGCGAGTCTGGTTAGTAACCACGCTGCGTGAGCATCGAGTACTCCAAATGGAAATTGTGTGAAGGAACAAGTACAAGCTCCAGGGATCTCTGGGTGAGTAAAATGGGTGAAGAAAGTGAGGAAAAGAAGAGGGGGAAGAAAATGGGTGAAGAAAGTGATATGCGGTTAAAATTATAAAATTATATTAAAAAATTATATTTAATTAGAAGAGAATGTTAAAATAGATGCTTGGAGTGTGTAATGAAAAATTAGTAGTTAAAATAAAAAAAAAAATGTATATAATGAGTGGCTAAAATAACCACTCTTGCGGGAAACGCTCTAAGAGGTGATTAAGCATCATATATCAAAGGCTTCGAATTAACACTAACGAACTTCTCGGTAGCGGCAGGACTGGCAACAGCTTTTTTGTTGCTACGTACCAACAAAACCAGTGCGAATTTTTTTCTGGAATGAGGATTTTGACCAGAATATTGAAAGCGAAGAAGCAGTGCCGCCATTAATGCCATGGACGAATGGCCCCTTGTCTCAGATTTTATTGCTCTTGGATATATACTCTGAGTGCTGAATATTTGTGGTGCCTAAGCACCGATATTTCTCCCATCCCTCATGTACGTACGTACTAGCTTAGCTAGGCTTGTTTGGTTGAATGTAAGAGAACTATTTCACATGAAAAATGAAGGGGGGAAAAGTGAGAAAGATAGGAAAAGGATCCAATTGTTGTCATTCATCTGGATGCATGATTGCTCTTACTCCCAATTAGTTAGGTCCCCTTGTACTAGTACGGCAATTAATAGAGTTCCCAAAGACAACAGCATTTTTAAATTAAGTTAAACAAACACATCTTTAGCAATATTTTTGTTTTTTTGATATGTTCACGCATGGAGAGAAGTTCATGAGGCATAGTCTTCAAGCTATTGAGCTATCCGGCCCTTGAGGGCGTTTTTAACAATATTGATACACACACATTCCATCATATATATATACATTGACCGATCTTTTCTTCTGATAAATTGACCTTATAATTTATAATTAGTGAAATAATTAAGAGTTAATGATTGGCAAGTCACTTATTAACTAATTAAAATAATAAATTATTTTTTTATTTTGTTTAGCTATTTCACGTTATTTTAAAAAAAAAAAAAAACCTTTAGTTAAAATTGTACTACCCCTAACACTCAAACGAATATGTTCAATAGAAAAAAATAAATAAATGAAGATATTGAGGGGTGCCGTGGTATATACAATTAAACATGAGGGCCAGATAAATTAAAGTGTTCTTGTCAAGGTAATGTAGTACTTAATTAAAATAGAATAAAATAGGCTTAAATATATTTTAGTACATGTGGTTTGTCTCGGAATCAAATAATACCTTTGGTTTATAAAAGTGTCACAAATGATGTATGTGGATCTTTTAAACTTAGTTGGTGCATATTTGTATATACGTACTTTTAGTCCAAAAACTAAATGGCACACAACATCATACCATTAATTACTACCACGTGTCTCATATGTTACATTAATATGTATTATTTAAAAATTTAAAAAATAAAAGAGAAATTAAAAAAATAAAAAAAAATCAAGGGATGATCAAGCTATATATGGCCGGTCTAGAGGCGGCCAAACAACTCCTCTAATTAATGAGGATGGCTTGGCTACCTCAACTGGCTGTGGCTTTAGGTAGTGGCCGCTTCAAAATTGGCCGAAACCACCTGCTTACCATTTGGGTGTAGCTCGACCTTTCCCTTCAAATCGGCCTAAAGGTGGTATATGAGAGATGTGAAAGTACATCGCCGATAAGTTTGAGGTAGCAAGTTATTAGATTTTTAGATTAAGACCAAAAAAAAAAAAAACTAATATTTGTGGATTATTTGATTTTGAGACAAACCATTGATCGATTATCGTCATGATTTCTTTGTACAAGAGCTTTCATATCAAATATCAGTTCTATACGTCATTCAGCTAAGTCACTCTGAAAATCACAATTCCTGATGATTCTATGAAATTATTGAGAGGTATAAAGGAACCAAAATCTCCAATCAAATCATACATAACCTCACATGATCATGACAAGGAAAATCTGTGAACCACATAGCTCTAGTTTTACCTATCCCATTGTTGAAAGATACGTCCGAGTAATAGACTTTTATCATGTGGACTTGAGCAGTACAACCGCATGAGTCCATTTCCGGCTACCATAAAAAGGTTCTGCACTGCATTTAGAAGGATATGCATGCTAGCTTGCTATTTTTGATTGGTTGATATAGCACAGGAAATGGACACTACTTTTCATCATATATATATCAGACAATCACCATTTTTTTTTAATTTGAAGTAATATTGTACCAACTATATGGAATTGAAATGTTTGCGAAGAGTTTGAATTCCTTATAGTGTTAATAATATGACTTGTGCGTATGTGGATTCATTAGAAGAAAAAAGAGGCTTGGATTTTATGCAACAGAAATTTTAAAAATTAAGTATCTGTCACTTGTTATGTCTTCTTTTTCATGACCAATGACCATGTCAATCGCTGTTTGCTGTTCTATTAATTAATGGTTTTTGTAAGTTTTCGTCATTGCTAAAATATTTTCATATTCAATTCTTGCTATATATTGAAAAGAAAAAAGATGGTCGATCTGGCTTATCCCATTGAAGTTTCTAGCAAAATTCCATGTTCTTATTTATCCTAATTTGCCATATGATCATCTACCTTCCCGAAATACACATTTCAACTTCAAATGGATATGCTATAGGGAACTCCCTTTGAAGTCACTCCAGGTTTCGAAAATGGCTTCAAAAGCTCATACGGCACAACCCCAGCTCCGTTTCTATTCCTCAACTCCCTGTTTGCATTCCTCTCATCAATAGTACCTTCAAGCTCAAGTAACCTCCCGTTAAACCGCTCAAAGGCCCCCTTAATGATCGGATTTTCAGCCCATGCAGGCTCTATTCCGTCCCCCAGATACTCCTCGTCCGGCGAATGATTTGATAGAATGTCCAAAACAGCCATCACTCTTGTCGCTTGAATTTGTGAGGGGAAGCATTGTAAAAGTGCACCTTCGGGCTTCATCAAGAAGTTTTTCCAAAATTCTTCAGAAGGCTCTTCGGTGGGCATAATAGTTCTAGCTATGGTAGGCCGGTTAGGGAAATAGCCTGCGTAAGTGTATTGTCCAAAGTTCACGGCTGCATGGTGTCCAGATGCCACCCATACGATCGTTGTGATGATTTCGATGAGGTCTTTTGGAGTCTTGAGAACCGGCCACCAAGGTTCATCTTTTTTGTCAGCGTGGCCTACTGTTCGGATTTCTGTCCACCATGCTTGTAGCTCTTGATCACACTCTATGAGGCTTGGGTTCGGATAATAGAGGTTGACATAGTCACTCACCCACTCTTTGATATTGTCCCAAAGGAGGAGGCCGTCATTGGCGAATGGGTAGTCCTCAATTGTGAGCTTTAGGCCATGTGGAGCAGTTGGATCTTCAACAGCCATTCCCCTGGCAAGTAGCAAAATCAACTAGTTAATGAACATATCGGGTCATAAATTGGTCCTCTCATGGAGAATAAGATATGGGTATTAATTTTGAGACAATATCTTGAGCTTGAAACTTCGTCTCTATCAATTCACTCAATTTCAATTAAATATTCAACGTGCTAAACACTAAAGAAATTCATAAAGCTATGGAAATATAAGGAGAGTAGCATAATAAAAGAAAACGGAGACAAATAATTTTCCTTTAGGGTAAGTCAATCATCATTTATAATAAGGATTTCTACTTTTATCATATACTCTAACATGCACCTCTTATTAAAGAGAAGTTTAAACCCATAAGTGAAGTAAAATGCTAAAGTATTAATTAAATAATTATATTAAACCAATTTTTAGGATAAGCAATAATTTAACAACTTACTCATACAAAGTTTAGTTAAGAAATTACCTGTTAATTAAGTCAGCTGGTAATGCCTCCAAGTTGAATTGCCATGTCATAAGCAGTGAGCTCCAGGGAGTACTTGCTAGGTGAAAATGATGTCTCAATGATCCCTCCTCCATTAATAAGTGCTTCTCGAGCAAGAGCATTAATCTCCATAGTGTACCGAAAATGAGGGTGCAGTAGTCTATAGATAGGATGCACCGCACTGAGTTGTCTATTTGTCGCAATTATATAAGGTTCTGTAGCACAGTGAGTTCTTAGCCTGCAAAACCGACGAAAATTAAACTACCCTGTTAATAGCTATATTTAGATTGAGACTAGTAGGAGTGAATTGGAGCATGCATACGTACCAATGGCTAACAAGTTGGTGATAACCAGAGTCATGGGCAAGAACATGAGCTTTTGCAAGCCTCCATAGCCAGATACCTGTAGCATCCCAACTAGGCATCCTAACCTCTTTCCACTGAGGCTTCCCATCCATTGGTGGCCGAGTCAACTCAATGGCTAATGGCCTTAAGGTGCCACTTGGGGTTAGGAAGAACACCGTTCGTGATCCATACAAAGTTGTCCCTTTAATCTCTCTTACTTTGCTCACATATGGTAACAATAGGTCATGGTAATCTAGAATGAATAACTTCTTCTGACGTATGGCCTACAAATTAATAACACAAAATTTATGTGCGAAAGAGAAAGGATTGTATATATATATATGTGTGTGTAAGCTGATCATAATGTTTTATCATAATATTGTGTTACGTTACGTACCTCCTTGACCGTCATGAAACCTCCAATCTCTTTTTGAATCATTTCTGTAGTGATTGCTGATTCTGGTGGGCCATAGATCTTTGGGTCGAGTTTACTCTTCAATGGCCATTCCTGCAGAATTTTCATGTAGATTTTTAGCACCGAGAAAGTGCATACATATATATATATATAGTACTTTTATGTAAAAGTTAATCCACACGTACGCATATATATTTTCACACACTTTTTTCTTTTAAATATAAAAATTCACAAAAAATATGTACCGTGATCAACCGTATGCTGTAGGGGTTGAGACCAGCAAGAGTCTGCCTACCAAATTCGGCATCCCTAAACCAGAAGAATTTGTCTCCTGCATATATATGTGTGCAAAAACACTACCGTTTAGAGAGAAGATGGATGGAGGCATAAAGAGATCCATGATATATTTTTAAGGGTAAAGTCATCTCACTATCCATTGTTTCTGGTGTCTCAAACTTTAACACATTTTCTTGTGTATCAGCGATCGTCTTGAGCAGCCTGGGCAGCAGGGTGCGGAGGAACTGCGTGTTTTGGTTTTTAGGGGCAGGCAAGTTAACCCCTTCGTTGAAAAGCTTATCTATCTCCGTGAAGTACGGGAATCCGAGGTCAGTGTCGATGATCGCCGTCTCTAACGACGGTACCACTGCATGCAGCACCGAGTATACCGTCTTGGCTGAGAAGGTTAGCTGCTTTACTTCCGAGAAGCACTCATCTCGAGGAACATACACGCTGCTGCTTCTTTCCTCCGACAATGGATCTGCGTACATATCAATTATTGAAGTATTGATTTTCATCAAAATGCATTAGGGCCTATAATTACAAAATTAAAGCAGTTGTTTATTATTTTATTTCTTTTATGTTATTTTATATATTCTATATGTTCCTGACACTGGGTTTGGATTACGATATTGATTAAATAATTAAATTTATTTTTTTATTGATTTAAAACTTTAAAATAATTAATAATTTAATATAATATTATAGTAAAAAATTTTATTACGAAACTTTGACTTTATCAATTCAACATATTTAAATTAAATATTTTACTTACGTATTAAATATTATTTATTAAAAAGAAGTTTGAAGTTACAAGTAAGAAGAATGTTAAATTATTAATTAAATAATTAATTTTATTTTTTTATATCTGCTTAACTACTAAATTTTTTAAAATAATTAATAATTTAACAAAAATACGATTACCAAGGCACCCTTAATTTTTGAAAATTAATATTTTATGAGTGGGTAAAGTTTTCACCCTTTATTCTTTCATTTAAAAAAAAAACCTTAAGAAAGTGTTTGGTAAAGTTTTTACATTATCTATAAAAAAATCAAAAGAGAAAACGACAATGAAATAAGTTTATGATGTACGAAGAGAAAAAAGAAAAAGAAAAAGAAAGTCTGTCTAAGATGCTCGCGCGGGCCCCCCAGTGACAGCAACCAAGATAGTACGGCTACCTTGTCAGTGGTCACACGTCACCATCCCAAATTCCCAATGCTTATCTTAATTACAACCAAACAATTGCTTTTGACGGACACGCAACCATTCAATGTAATCGTGATTCGTGTATGGATTTCACAGAGAAATAACATTTTTTTTTTTTTTTTTTAATTTACGATAGATGAATTTAAAATATATATCTTAAGTTAATAAAAAAAATAATAAATTTAACTACTTAATTAATATTTCAATTAAGTTTATAAAATATATATAAATATATACGATTTTAAAATAGTGACTTAAAACCTGTAATTTGTTTTTAAAGATAAAATAGCAATTTGACATTAAAAATCGCACCTGTTTTGGTGCGCGGACGTCCAGTTCGACAACGTCTGGGATAAGGGTGTTGTTTGCCACCGAGTACGGGTCTCTTAAGATCTGCACTACTATCAGGATTTCCAAGATCGTTGTAGACATCGTAATCGTAGACCCTCTCAAAGGTCTTGCGTTCTCCTTGTCCATTGCCTCTTAAATTCTTAAGCTCTTCTTCTCTTAACCTCTTCAGCCCATTTGGTGTCTGGGATGGCAAGTATGACTGCTCCACAACATGCACACAAAATCTCAAAATATGAGTGTCTTATATAAAAGGCTTAAAATAAAATAAAATAAAATTATGGTGGTCGGATTTGAATTATTCTATAAGTTGGTTACGTTAAAAGAAATGATAAATGTTCTTCTAATATTTTTTAGTGTCCTTCCAACTGCGATATAATTTTTAAAATCACTACTACATTAAAAAAGTTAATAATTATATTTTTAAATTCAATAATAATTTTAAATATCACATCACAATTAAAAAAATACCAAAAAAACTTAGAAGAAACAACGGCCATTTTCTGTTAATTTAAAGGGCTGAATAATATTCAAAGTAAAATGCATTTCGTACGGATTCTTAATTATTTGTTTCGAATTAAGGATGAGCCATGATCGAGTGGTTGACATGACATATTCATACGCATGGAATCTTTGGCGCTAATCAAATAAAATCTTTACAAATTGGCTGCTGGGCAATACATGTTAGTGGATGCATGTGGGCATGCAAAAGTCAATAAAACAATAAATAAATATAATAAAACAATATATATATATATATATATATATATATATATGAGTAGTGATAAACGTAAGATTGACGTAAATAAACAATACCCATACCAGCTTTATTTTAATAATAAAACTAATGTAAATACTGTTTTTTCATGCGCACTTTATGTTTATCACTTACATATATATATATATAATGATAGATATATACATAGAGAGGGGGGGGGTCCCCTCCATCTCTTTCTCTTCAATAGCTGCATGCCTTGAAAAAGAGACAAAGGCAAATTTAATTTGTGGCAATTGAATCCCCACTTGCAAGTCAGATCACTCATAATGAATCTTTGTTGGACTAATTCTCATCCACTGACACCTCGATCTACATCCATGTGTCTAGCTATTGGTAATTAATTAAATAAGTAAAGAGGAGGGCATGGCTGACCTTGTTTGAAAAGAAGACCCTCTTCTGAGGATTGTCCTTCTTTGAATGAACCCATGAATTACAGTTGATATTGACGGGGCCATTAGAGAAGCCACTGAGGACAATATCCTTGAGGTACATCTCCTTGTGGTGCTCATTCTCCACTAAAATGGCCCCAACCTCCCCGAATTCTGCTGGAACTTCGAAACTTGTCTCGTATTTCACTTCGTCCTCAGCTTGGCTCGTCTTGTGTACGTACCCTTTAATTGTCTTCTTCTCTAATCCCGTCTCTTCAAATTCCACAAATTAATATATATTAGGCACTCATTAATCTAAATCAAATATCCATATTACTTTCTTTTTTTTTTTTTTCTTTTTCGAGGCTAGCCTGTTTATTATTGTTTCTTTACATCGGACAAACTGGGACCATAGTCATTTTCAACTTTCCCTATAAATCCCAGGGGACCATATGAAGGACCAGTAAGATGCTCTCTCATTTCAGTGTCTAGACACCTTGGTTTGAAAATTTGCAAGTTGGATGGTTGGGATGTCTTTGTCTTTCACTTTCACTTTCACTTTCACTTTCTCTTTCTCCAACTTAGATAGACGACATAAAATATGCATTATGTGTTGGAGATGTTCTTGTACACACACGACTCAAAACAGTGAGAGAATACAAACAAAAACAAAAGAAATCTAATCTTTTGTGTTAGGTTGTGGAGCTAGATGGTCTTCTATTCCTTGGGGGGGTAAGTTTTTGAGGTAATAATATTTTCTCTTCTCAATAATTAGGTTGACGTGAAGTCTCAAAACCATATCTAGCTAGCTAGCTATCTCAAGAACAACAAGTTTTAGGGCGTCCATGACAGTAATTTAACTTCTTGCTAGTTCAATCTGTTCAAAGAAAAACATTAAAATTACAACCCTTTCAAGATTAATTGAGAGATTAACACCTTCTCTCTCTTTCCATTCTTTCTTCTTTCTTTTTTTATAAAAGAAAAGAAATAAAAACAAAAACATTAATAATCTTTTCCTTTCTCAATAATTAGGTTGACATGAAGACTTAAAACCATATCTAGCTAGCTATCTCAAGAACAATAATTTTTAGGGCTTCCATGAGAGTAATTAATCAAGTTCTTGCTAGCTAGTTCAATCTGTTCAAAGAAAAACATTAAAATTACAACCCTTTCAAGATTAATTGAGAGATTAACACCTTCTCTCTCTTTCCATTCTTTCTTCTTTCTTTTTTTATAAAAGAAAAGAAATAAAAACAAAAACATTAATAATCTTTTCCTTTCTCAATAATTAGGTTGACATGAAGACTTAAAACCATATCTAGCTAGCTATCTCAAGAACAATAATTTTTAGGGCTTCCATGAGAGTAATTAATCAAGTTCTTGCTAGCTAGTTCAATCTGTTCAAAGAAAAACATTAAAATTACAACCCTTTCAAGATTGAGAGATTAAAACCTTCTGTCTTTCCTTTCTTTCTTTCTCTCTCTCTTTTTTTTTTTTTTAATAGAAACAATTAAAAATAAGAACATTAACAAATAACTTTAAACACACAAAAAATTCAAAACTACCTTCATTTTTACCTCATATCAAAACTTTTTTTTTTTTTAACCAAAACACAACTTCTAAAAAAGGGTATCAAATTAACCAGCCCTATATATCGTTTAATATTTTAATAATCAAGAAATTATTAAAATTCTGCATTAGGTAAATTAAAATATACTTTAATTAAAAACAGTGCTAAAGGAAGTTTGATTAGTTAAATTATTGGGGGTATAATTTTGTTGAATCAGTAACTTACTAGGATCAAGCTCGGTGCTAACAAGCTCCAATTGGAGTGTTTGACCAAGTAAGTCTTTTATATCATCGATCCCTCGGGCTAAGCCAAGGTTTGAGAGGAAGCCACCAACGGTTAGTTGCACAGTTACAATGGCTTTAACGGAAGTTGCCTTCTCAGTAGAGCCTGCTACGGCTTTTATGCTGCTGGGGGTGAAGCCAACTCGAACACTTTTGTTCTTTTTCTGGAATGAGTGCCTTGAGATGGGAAGAGAAGCATTGCCATTGCCATGGATGAAGGGCTTGAGTTGCAGGAAGGGGGTTTGGGTGGAGTACTGCGACGACTGGTGGGTTAGCTGTGGTTTCAACATCTTTTTTGGGGGAGAAGAAGGAGATATTTGAGTTGTGGTTAGAGGTTAGAGATGCTCCCTGCTAAGGTTTTATAGGAGTTATGGTGGGTGATTGAGCAGGTAATCTATGAAGAACAGGACGTTGAGAAATATGAACACGATTTCCACACGCGCTTTTGTTTAGTCGTTTGCACGTGAAAAACTGTGGAATTAGGAGGATATTATCTGGGTTGATCCAATAGAATATTGGGATAAATAAATAGTGAAAATGAGATTAATTATTTGGCTTTTTTTTTTTTTTTGTTGAGGAAAGCACATAATATTTTCCTAGTTTTAATTTATCTCCATATATTCCTTATGATATAGATGGAGATAAATAAATAAGGAATCATTCAAACATGCCAAGCTAGTACTTGGCAAAGAGTCAAGAGTGATCAAGAACCACCTTCACGTATGGAGTGTTAAGGGCCTGATTGGTAAGAGACTGGTAATTTTATTTTAGTTGAAAATGATTTTACATGAAAAAATAGAACATTTAGTATGAAAAAAAAAATAGTGTTTATTTTATTTTATTTGAATAGTAATAAAAAGTTGTTGATGCAATATAAAAAGAGAATAGTATCCTGCCTTTGGCCTTTGCCAAACAAGGCCTAATTACATATAAAAATAAAATAAAATAAAAATGTATGGCCTTTCTTACCCCAAAACTCTCTCTCTCTAAGTCAATTTTCCTAATCTTAATTCTTAAGCATAGTATGCTTTCCTGCCTCTTGGGATTCGTGTCTTTTAGGCATGGATATATATAATCATGATTCATGAGGGTTTCTCATTTGGATGATTTAAGTTTGAATAATTAGGGGTTAAAGCAGTACTTAAACTTAAGTTTAGAATAGTCAAATTTAATTTTAGGCCGAAATAAAATCATGACTTTTAATTAATTTGTAGGACTAAAGTATGCATAAGAAGTTAAGTCTAATTTTGAAATGATTAAATTTAATTTTAAAGAAGTCAAATTGTATTTTTATATATAAAACTTATTTTTTATAAATTAAAAGAAAAATTAAAAGCCAGGGAGCTAGTTTAATTCATTGCCCCCTTGGTCTATACATAGCTAGTTCCGTCCTTGTATATACATGAAGAAATTAAAAAAAAAAAACGTGTTATATATGATTAACTTCAAGTCAATATTGGTGGCTGTAGAATGATTTAACCCCCAAATCTCATTTTCTTAGTTTGACACTTCATTGCCACATATACAAACGGACGAATTAATTAGGAAAAATGGCATCATATATCCTCATAATTTTCTTAATACGTATACGTAATTTAAAAAATTTCTAAGTTCAAGAATGGGTAAAATGACTTGAAAATAATAAGCTCAAAAGACAACACATCCCATTGGTAATAACGTATATATTTAATTATATATTATTTCATATGATCTGTTATTTAATAGTCAGATAATGATCATCTCATAAATTCATAATTCCTTATTTCATTTTTGTTTGGTTCTAGCTTGTCAACTTTTACTTCCTTTAGTTTTCCCATTGAAAAGTACTCAATAGAATATGATTCCTCACGATGTGCCACCCAATCCACCCTCTTCATCAACCCGCCAATATCCTTTTATCTTTTTTCTCCTTCTTCTTCCTCTTGTGGAAGTTTATGGTGAAAGAGATGGAGAATTAATTAAGATTGGCGTTTCTTTGGGGATTACAAGAACAAGTCTATCTGGTTTATCCCTCCCCAAGAATAGTGTGTTTAATTGGTGCCTTATTCCTATATATGACTAATTAAAAAAATGGGTTTGTTAGGAGTTCTCTCTATAGTGTTTTGTTATAGGTCTTACATAAACACGTGATTTAGAAAAAATAAAATTGTAGACTTATTTTTTCAACAAATTAATTTTATGAGTTAATAATTAGGTTTATCTTTTAAAACTTTTTTTTGGATTCAAAACTAAAACCTAAAGATGGATAGTTAACCCTTTAGGGATGATATTATCCAAAATGGATTTGATAATCCTAAATTTGATGCTAATGTCTCAATTTTGATACTAATGCCTCACAAATTTGGTGCTAATGCTTCAAATTTTGTACTAATGCTTAGAAAAATCGGAGTGTAGTTTAACTGATTTTATTTTTTCTTAAATCATTTTTTATGTAAAAAAAACTTAAAAAATATGAACAACATATATAGTATTGGTCAGCATCATCTTAATTTAAACCAGGCCAGGCACCATACTTTTCGATTTAACTATCTACTAAATGCCTTAATTGCTATCTACTAAACGCCTTAATTGCTAACCAACCTACCAAACATTGATCGATCTAATCTAATTTTTAAAGGGTTATATATATATATATAAAGACAAAATTAATTTTGAACGTTTTATAAATATTTTATGTTTGAAATTGTTTCTTAGAGTACTCCCACAATCCCACATTAAACGTTATTTTATCGAGATTCTTTTTTATCATTTTTTAGGAAAATCAGGGCAATTTATTGTCTCTCATTTTGAAGGATTCTCTTTTTTTTTTTTTAATGTATCTACACTTCATAAAATTATATAAATCAACTTTAACTTAATTATTTTAAGGGTTAAATACCAAATACCCCCTTGGGGTTTTACAACTTTATTTTTTCTTCTTTAGAGTTTAATTTTTATTGCAAGATTCGTGATTTTGATAAAAGAACCAAATTAATCCTTGGTTAGTTGATTAGTTGAACAAAAATCTAAATACTAACATAATGGACCAATTAGAAGTTAACACGTGGCATAACTTGACACGTCATCAATGCTAACTGTATATTAAACCGTCACCTAATTTTTTATTTAAAAAAAAACAGATTACAAATTAAAATAAAATTGTGTTTTATTTTGTTAATCAAGATTTAAAACAAACAAACAAATAAATTTAACATTTAAACATAAAAATCATTGGGTTAAGAAGTTCCAATGAAAATCAAATATAAGAAGAGGATTAACTTGTAAACCACGAACCCCACCCCAACCCTCGTCTCTAGCGTCACTCACTCTCACAAAGGCACACGGTTTCGAAGGGGAGTGGGGGCCTTTGGAAATTGGAATTTTTGTAGCTCTGCTCGAAATGGCTTGCAGACTATTTGTTCCTTTTCACTGTGTCCTCCGTTGCACTTCTTTATTATCGTGCAAGTAGAAGGCATTTCACATGCAATTTGCTATCTATTTTAGAATATTCTATTTAGGCCAAGGAATTCTATATGGGTCCATTGGGTTGATTATTCTGGTTGTGATGGCAGCCACAAATATCTAAATTTGTACGAACATAATCAACTAACACCAACTTCACCTTAATAGAGTCTACAAGTCTACAAGCCATTCCGAGCTGCAGAAATTCCAATTTCCAAAGGTCCCCACTCCCCTTTGAAACTGTGTGCCTTTGTGAGAGTGAGTGACGCCAGAGACGGGGTTGGGGTGGGGATGACGTCGGGGGTTGGGGTAGGGATGACATTGGAGACAGGGTTTGGGGTGGGGTTCGTGGTTTACAAGTTAATCCTCTTCTTAGGTTTGATTTTCACTGGAACTTCTTAACCCAATGATTTTTATGTTTAAATGTTAAATTTATTTGTTTGTTTGTTTTAAACCCTTGTAATCTGTTTTTTTTTTTTAAAAAATAAATAAATCAGGTGATAGTTTAATATACAGTCAACATCGATGATGTGTTAAGTTATGCCACGTGTTAACTTCTAATTGATCCATGTACATGTCAATAACTAAACTTCCGTTAAGTCAATTAATAGTCAACTAACAGATATACTAATTTAGTTCTTTATCAAAATCAACAAGACTTCATGCTATAAAAATCAAACCTTAAGAAAAAAAATAAAAAATTATAAAACCCTA
Source organism: Carpinus viminea (assembly GCA_013348765.1). NCBI lineage: Eukaryota > Viridiplantae > Streptophyta > Magnoliopsida > Fagales > Betulaceae > Carpinus > Carpinus viminea. The sequence goes on along the minus strand of CP054668.1, from coordinate 52,547,853 downwards.
AAAAAAATTAGATATTTAACTCTTATTTTAATTAAATGAATTAAACCCCTAAACTTTTATCTCAAATTCTGAAGTTCTATCAGAAATGGCATTCACCAATTAATGTAGAAGAATGAAGTCAATTTAAGCAGACATAATTAAAGGCACATCACATCAATCACCGAACACGTACACCAAATTATGGTGATCAATCATTTTAGTGTAGAAACATGTTATGAAGATCAAAACTCCATTAATCTTTGATCATTATCTTCTCAAATCAAAAAATGGTTATCCGCCGTGGCACCTGGCCCAGTGTCTGAACTTATATGGGTGCCTTAGTTGTCAGGTCCTTTTTAAGTTTTTTTTTTTTTTTTTTAAAGTTTCTGGGTAATTTGTAGGACGTTGAATTATTGATCATGATCGATCACGTGATCTGATCCATTCATTCATTCCGGCCGTGCTCCGAGATGACCAAATTCTCAATGAAACTCTCAAGACAACAGTACCCAAAACGACACTCCCAGGTGGTCCATTAATGCGATGTTAATTAGGGAATCTGGACCACGTACAATTCAATCAACAAATGATTCCCGTCTAGTATATATGAAACAGTACCACATCGCTAGTAAAACATTTTTCTCATTTAATTTGATTGGACCACGTCATCACATGATCGATCTGGGACCACCACCTTGCAGCAGATCTTCAACTTATGATATCATAATATGATAATATCTTCAAGTTGTGGCCAATTTTGTTTGTATCATTTAATTAGGATATATATATATTTATATATATACACGTCATTTAAGAATTTAAGTAATTTGATAATATATATTAACACAATTAAATTTATAAAACTTAATCTTGAAAATCAAATAGTTCCTCATCCCTTAATTCCGAGATACAAAATCGTCGGTCCATCAAAAATTCAAAATCATGAAACCCGTGAGTACGTAACACATTCATTATCATTGATGAATCTTTATGAAACACGACGAGCTGACCATCATCAACACTGGTCTGTGTGCACTGCAAAGGACAATAATGTTTAAAATTAACATTCATTCACGTTTTACAATGTACGTGAAGGATCACGTGGGCTAATATATATATATATATATATAAATATATATGTGTGTCCAATACGTACAATGAGAGAAGATAAGATAAGATTTCTATATCCAAAAAAATATAGCGTGAGTGGTCCTTACCTTAATTATTTTGTGTCTGACCGAACGAAGATTGATATCTCGTATATCAATCAGCAATCAGTCTGAAGTAGCACGTGATAGGTGTGCAGGCATCATATGATATGATATTGAAAGTTGAACAATTCAAACTCCCATATGAGTAATCAATCAATATGTGGCATGATTTTGACTAAAACTTCATTTAATTTAACTGCTTCCATTCCATACATTTGAGGGTAAACAAATCCCTTATGATGATTCACATGCATAATCTGTTAAATGCTAGAATATTTGTTAGGATCGGAGGATAATTGATTGTGATTAAGTTTGATAGGAATCTTAATCATTTTGGTTTTATTATCATAGCTTATACTTATCTTCACTAATCTCAATTCTCAATTAATTAATCTCTTGTAAATATCAAAGTATTTGGGCTACATTTAGCTTGTAACCATCCATCAAACTTTGTTTATATTTTCCCTACCAAAGACAATGCTAAATCTGAAAAATGAAAAATCGGAACAACCGAACAGGCAATAGATGCATAAACGATCTCATAAACTATAAACTATCAAGAACTCTATAACTTGGGCAAAAGCCAAGAAATTGGCCCATCAACCACTGAAGAGTGGTTGAGGAGGGGAACAACACTGTAAAAAACAAAATAGATTTCGTCATCGAGGAGCAACAAACTCCTTATTCAAATAGAAAAGACTCTACAAACAGAAAACCAAAGATAGAAATAGAAAATAGCATTAGGAACTCAAAAAATAGCAACTAAGGTGGAGGGACTAAAATTGTCTAGGGAAGAGGCGGAAAGTTGCTCTAGGGAGTGGGGGCATGGTGCACTATGGACGGGGTTTGGCGGAGAAAGGAAGATTTGATTTTAAAAAAGCCCAATCTTCAAGTCTTCACAAATCTAGCCAGGGAGGGGGAGGAGCTGGAACAACTGTTTTTGTGAGGATCTTGAATAAATCTAAAGAGAACTCTAGGTAGAAGAGAGATTTCCCATGAAGAGAAAATCCCAGCAAAAAGAAAAGTTGAAGGAACTAGATCAAAGATGATGAGGAGGGAAACTAGAAGGTTTGCCCTACTCATCTTGCTCTGACGGCAGGGAAAGGGGCGTTTAGGAGAGAGAAGAGAGCTTATAGTTTTTAAGGTTTACTTGGAGGCGCAGTTATTTTCTCTACTTTTCATTGCATTAAAATCGTCTTAATTTGCATTGTTTAGTAGTTGATGTAGCATGTGTTATGTAAATGGACTTACAAACTGACATGACATTGTTACATTAATCACAATAAAATTCAATTGTGTTAATGAAGTTGTTATGCCGTGCGCTTGGAGTGTCCACAGGACCACATCTATTTTATTTGAAAATATTCATTTATTGAACCGCCGACAGGCAATTTTATTTATTTATTTTTTTTTTGACAGGCAATTTTATTTATTTGATCATGCGAGACGTACACATTAATTGGGTTCATCCCCCAATTTTAGTAGATAAGGGCGACGTTATGGAACTTTTCCAGCCATATTAAGAACGTGCATACAATGCTAGCATGGTGGGTGAACAGGGGATGGATAGAGTGGCCCTTTTGGTTGATGCATTGGCTGCATGTAAAAGGGGGTCCCCTATGTATGGACCATTTCCCAATTTAAGAAGATAGATAATATATGGCATACAAGACTGCAAACTCTCAATTCCTTTTGCTCATCGTATAGAAAAGGACTTGGAATATTCTCTCCATTTTCAATTCATTTCATGGTCTATATACATTACTGCATGATAAATATGTCGGTGTAACATGCACCGTGTATACATACCATTAAATACAACAAAATAAAATTTAGACCATAAAATAGTTTGAATGAATAGCTCAATCAACTGGAAATTATGCCTCATGAAGCGGAGGTCATTAGTTTGAATCTCCATTTCTCTTTCCTTTTTTTGTGTAGACATGTTGTAAACACTCGATGCTCAAACTTAGTGAAGTAGGAGCTAAACATTAGTAGGTGATGCATGTACACAATAATGTTTTAAACATTCATTGACATTTTAATTACTATGTGAAGGATCTCGTGGGCTGCTGTGAAGGATCATGTGGGCTGCTATTGTCATACATGCGCATGCCCACCGTACGAATATTTTTCATAGACATCCCAAAACAATTATCACAAATTGGGTACAATTCCATCCCCACATGCATGCAGCTAAATCACAGTATCCGTGTTCCCTGATCGATGACATGCCTCAACCTGCGAATTGGGCCTTCACAGACCTCAACCCGATCCATAAAATGACTATTGTTCAGCTTGATATTCATTGTTGGGCAGGCCATTGGCCCTAAATTTAGGGGAAAAGGATCCTCACTATTTATTTAAAAGAACATTTAAATAGTATAGAGAAAAGATAAAGAAAATTATTGTAAATTTATTTAAATAGAGAATCGAAAAATAGTTTGGTTCTCTAAATTTAAAGAAAATCCAAGTGAGTTAAGTTTAGAGCCTTATCTATGTAAGAATAAATTTTAAAAAATACCACTAAAACTTAAAACTTAATTGCCTTTACTAAACTTCAAATGGAAATGCTATAGGGAACTCCTTTTCCAGTCACTCCAGGTGGCGAGAATGGCTTCAAAAGCTCATACGGCACAATCCCAGCTCCGCTTCTATTCATCAAATTCTTGTTGGCATTTCTCTCGTCAATAATCCCTTCAAGCTTCATCAACCTCCCTTTAAACCGTTCAAAGGCTCCTTTTATATACAGGTTTTCATTCCATGCTGACTCTACTAAGTCCCCCAGATACTCCTCGTCCGGAGAATGATTTGATAGGATGTCCATCACCGCCATCATTCTCGTTGCTTGAATTTGTGTAGGGAAGCATTCCAAGAGCACACTTTCCGGCTTTCTCAAGAAATTGTTCCAAGATTCCTCGGAAGCGTCTTCAGTGGGCATGTTGGTTCTGGCGATGGTAGGTCGATTAGGGAAATATCCCGTGTAAGAGTATTGTCCAAAGTTTACGGCTGCATGGTGTCCGGACGCCACCCATGCAATCGTTGTGATGATTTCGATGAGGTCTTTTGGGGTTTTGAGAACCGGCCACCATGGTTCGTCCTTTTTGTCGGCGTGGCCTACTGTTCGAATTTCAGTCCACCATGCTTGTAGCTCTTGGTCAGATCCTATGAAGCTTGGGTTCGGGTAGTAGTAGTTGACATAGTCGCTCACCCACTCTTTGATTGTGTCCCAAAGGACCAGGCCATCATTGGCAAATGGGTAATCCTCAATTGTGAGCTTTAGCCCATGTGGAGCAGTTGGATCTTCGACAGCCATTCCCCTAGCAAGTAGCACAATCAACAAGTTAGCTAGTGATCATCATATTGTATATGTTTGTAAAAGGTTTAGTTATCAATTAAATGAATCACCTGTTAATTAAGTCAGCTGGCAATGCCTGCAAGTTGAACTGCCATTGCTGGTCATAGGCGACGGAGCTGAGCTCCATGGAGTATTCGCCAGGTGAGAATGAGGACTCGATGATCCCCCCTCCGTTAATAAGTATTTGTCGGGCAAGTGCATTAATGTCCATAGTGTACCGGAAGTGAGGATGCAATAGTCTATAGATTGGGTGCACCACACTGAGTTGCCTATTTGTTGCAATCACATAAGGTTCCATAGCAGCATGAGTTCTTAGCCAGTGATGAACAAGTTGATGAACTCCGGAGTCATGGGCAAGGACATGAGCTTTTGCAAGCCTCCATTGGCAAACACCAGTAGCATTCCAACAAGGCATGAAAACTTGTTTCCACTGAGGCTTCCCATCCATTGGTGGCCGCGTAAGCTCAATGGCCAAAGGCCTTAAAGTTCCTTCTGGGGTTAGGAAGAAGAGCGTCCGTGATCCATACAGAGTTGTCCCTTTAATCTCTCTTACTTTGCTCACATATGGCAAAAATAGATCATGGTAATCTAGTATGAACAACTTCTTTTGATTTATGGCCTGCATCAATGTTTATATATGTGCATGTTAGAGCTACTGGTCGACATAGGATTTACTATTTATGATTATACGTTACATATGATATTGTTACCTCCTTGATGGTCATCAAGCCTTTGATCTCCCGTTCAATCAATTCTGTAGTGATTGCTGATTCTGGAGGGCCATAGATCTTTGGGTCAAGTTTACTCTTCAATGGCCATTCCTGCATGATTTAATTTCATAAAAATATTTAGTATATAGTGTATAGTTATTATTTATTCCAAAAGTTTAAATAATTTTATTTATATTCTGAAACACTATTTCTCATGTGTAGGTTCAAATTGTCACTTAATAAGTGAAGATATACACTTAGCATATTTAAAATGGGAGGAGAATGACTGATACAATGTTTGAACTCTGGACCTTTATTCTGATATAATGTTAAATCACTACTTATCTCAAAAGTTTAAGTTAATTGAAAACAATCAGTTTAATCATTTAATTTATATTATAATATAAAAAAACACATATTACTTTGAACAAACTAACATTAGTGAAGAAAAATGCTTGGCTAGCTACGATCCTATAATTTTCATACATATTGATATTATAGTTAAAATTTTATAGTAAAAATGTACTACTCCTATATATCAACACTCATATTTTAAAAATCATACCGTTACCAACTGTATGCTGTAGGGGTTGACACCAGCAAGAGTTTGCCTAGCAAATTCCTCATCCCTAAACCAAAAGAATTTGTCTCCTGCATGTTCAAAAAAACTATCATTTAGAGATCAATGAGGCATATATCTCTCTCTCTCTCTCTATATATATAGAGAGAGAGAGAGAGAGATGATTAAGGGCAAATTGTTTAATGCATGATGTGTTGTTTTCTCACTGTCCATTGTGTCCGTGGTCTCAAACCGCAGCACATCTTCTCCTGTATTAGCGATGGCCTTGACCAGCCTGGGCAGGAGGGTGCTGAGGAACCCTTTCTTCTGGTTTTCAAAGGGAGGCAAGTTAACCCCCTCGTTGAAAAGAGAATCTATGGCGGTGAAGTTGGGGAATCCAAGCTCGGAGTCGAAGATTGCCGTCTCTAAGGAAGGTACCAGCGCATGCAGCACTGAGTATATTGCCTTGGCTGAGAACGTTAGCCTCTTTTCTTCCGAGAAGCTTTCATCACGAGGAACATAGGTGCTGCCGCTGCTCCTTTTCTCCGACAATGGATCTGCATGTGCACAAATCAATTGTTAATTTGTTGATCAAAATGAAAAATGTTTTCTTCCAATAAACACGTTTGGCAAGTTGTCTTCGTGAACAACTTTAAGAAAACAAAAAATGGAAATTGTCCCTTATCCCTTAAGTTTTGATCTCGTGATAAATGGATAAGACATTTCTAATTTTGATAATTAAAATGTTGAGTTTTGATCATATTTTCCGTCTAATTTTTTATGAAAGAAGTATCAATTGCCCATTTTTCACGTAATTCAATAAAAACTTCCCATGTGGTTATAGTATGCATATCCTCGTCTCACAATGATGGTTAGTAAAATTCATTAACCGCTTCATTAAATGCTTGGCGTTAACTGATAGTTAACGGTTAATAGAATTATTAATCGTTAGCACTTTATATATATATATATATATATATAGCGGACGGTTAATAATCATCCACCTTTTTACTCTTACTATTTTTCCTCCACTCTAAAAGATTGAGGGTGGTCGAGGTGGAGTACCACCCCCCTGCCTTCAATTTTTTTTTTTTATTAAACAAGCTGGACCAAGGGCCCCTAGTGTCATTTTCGATCCGTTTTGGCTAAAATATTTCATTACACACAAAAGTCAAGACTCCAGAAAAAGAAAACAAAAGACATACAACCACTAAATATATATCTTCGTCGAATATCTGTCTCTCTCGTAGCTTCCTTTGGGAAGTATGAGGAGATAATTATGGAAATATGGAAGCCCATTATTCCATGTTCTTTCGAGAAAATAAATATCACCAAAAAAGAAAAAGAAAAAGTGCAATATTAATTAATATATATACATGGGGATGGCACCTGTGTCACAGCGTGGGCGTCCAGTCCTGCAACGTCTAGGATAAGGGTGTTGTTTGCCACCGAGCACTGGTCTTTTAAGATCTTCATTAGTGTCAGGATCTCCTAGATCGTTGTACACATCGTAATCGTACACCCTCTCAAAGCTCTTGCGTTCTCCTTGCCCATTGCCTCGCAAAACCTCAAGCTCTTCTTCTCTTAGCCTCCTCAGCCCACTTGGTGTCTTGGATGGCAAGTATGACTGCTAGCTCCAAATTGAAAGAAAAAAAATATATATATATATTATATGTACTTAAATATGCTTGTATATATGCATGCATAAGTATATATATGTATGTGTAATCGAAAGAAATTCTAGCTAGGCTTACCTTGTTTGCGAAGAACACCCTCTTCTGGGGATTGTCATTCTTTGAATGAACCCATGAATTACAGTTGATATGAAGGGGGCCATAAGGGAAGCCTTTGAGGATAATATCCTTGAAGAACATCTCCTTTTGGTGCCCATTCTCCACTAAAATGGCCCCAACCTCCCCGAAATCTTCTGGAATTTCAAAACTTGACTCGTATTTCACTTCATCCTCCTCTTTGCTCGTCCATTGTGCGTACCTTTAATTGTCTCCTTCTCTAGTCCCGTCCCTTCAAAATATAATACACATATATATTACAGCAGATTTACAGAAATTAAAATTAATTATAAAAAAAAAATTGTTGGTGGGTGGTGAAGCAGTACTTACTAGGATCAAGCTCGACGCTAACAAGCTCCAAAAGGAGTGTTTTACCGAGTAAGTCTTTGATATCATCTAGCCCTCGATCTATTCCAAGGTTTGAGAGGAAGCCACCAACGGTAAGTTTCACAGTGACAATGGCTTCAACAGAGGTTGCCTTCTCGTTGTCGGTAGTGCTTGCCACAGCTTTTATGTTGTTGCTGGTAGGGATGAAGCCGACTCCAACATTTTTCTTCTTTTTCTGGAATGAGTGCCTTGAGATTATTGGTAATACTACTGAAGCATTGCCATTGCCATTGCCATGGATGAAGGGCTTGTGCAATAGGAAGGGGTTTTGGTGGAGTGCGAGTTGAGTTATCTGTGGTTTCATCATCATCTTTTTGGGAGAGATCGATATTTGAGTTGTGGAAATACATGCAGCAGCTCTTGATCTTATTAGGGTTTATATAATCGTTATAATGCTATCTTGCTTCTTTATTTTATTAATGCACGTATCTTTATTGAAAAGGATGTGGAAAAATATGAGCTTGATATTCATATATCGTTTGCACGTTACCTCCAAATAAATAATATAAAGTTTTTTGCATGTGAAAAATAATGGAAAATGAAGCTAAAATTGTCCAACCAAACTCATTAATGAGTTGGAAGGATATATATATACACACACTTGATTTATTTTATTTATTTATTGTTTCTTTTGCTTGAAACATCCAACATCATTTAATATCAACAACACACACTATTCCTTTTTCAATATGAAAAGAAAAAAAAAAATGGGAATTTTTTTCTTCTTCAAATAATTAGAAAAAAAAGAAAGAAAGTATATATATATATATATATATAAGAAAGAGAAAACGTGATAGTATCAAATTCTAGTTAGTACGTGGCGAGTGTAGAGCGATTCATTCCTCCACCTCATTGTCTTCTCGTTTTTGTAAACGAATTAACCAGCTGGTGACAAATCTGGCAACATCACGATTGATCATATATGCCTAAATCATTAAAGGAAATATCCTGCAACCAGCTGATCATGCGTATAATCAGGGATAGGCATATCAGAAACCACAAGGAAAATCTACTACAACTCATCAACATGTAATATTGTATTTGACAAATGACAATTAAGACTCCTCTGTATATATCTAACGAATACTTGTGCCCTCCCTATTCTGCTTATATATATATATATACAGCGCAGTGTATATGATAGTGTAATTCATTGAATAAAATATTATCCTCGATCATCATTATTTTCAGTTTTGAGTCTTTGCTAACGTACAAATATATCAAAAAATTAAATGAAACCTGCATAGCATATCCTCGTGATTTTGTTAATACGTGAACGGTGTTGGTAGCTCTATTTTTCAGTCAAATGAAAGTTAAATAATATTTTTAAGTCAATGTTTCCACGCGCGATAACGTCAAAAGTCGTATAATTAACATCCATGCTGGTGTATTTGTCAAAGCACATAAATTTTCTCCGACTTATTTAAAATAGTGTCAAGTGTTCATAAACATTTAAAATACACATTAAATTCTTAACATCATTAATAGTAATTTATTAGCTTAAACTAAATTTAATGTGTGCTTTAAATGTTTATATATATTTGGCAATATTTTAAATTAGTTTGAGGATATTTCATTCAAACTAGTTTGGAAGAAATTTTGTCTTTAAGGGATAACTCAATTGACTATGGATCATATCTCATGAAATAGTGATCACTAGTTCAAATTCCTCATCTCCCTTCCCTTATATAGACATCTCAAAAAAAAAAAAAAAGAGAGAAAATTTTCATATTTGTCAAAAAAGTTTGAAAGTTTATTTCAACATGTGTATATATATATATATAACATCAATTTTATGATTTAGCTTATTTGATAAAATTATGATTCAACCTCTAAAATCATACGGGAAAATAACGATTCCGAGTTTTTCAAGTTCAAAAGATAGGTAAATAACTAAGAAAGAAGCCTCAAAATATACCACATATATATACCCATGACTCATTAGAGGACAGCTATGGACCTATGGTAGTCAAGAAAAGATATAGGAGATAAGATTAAAGTCAAAATTAACAATAATACACGGCTTTATTTAACGCCAATAGTCAATTGCTTAATTCTAAAGGCATGCATTAATATATAATCTTCAACACTCCCGTCACTATCACCTCACCTCACCTCACCTATATCCTTCCCCGTTGAAAAATGGATAGATGATTCCTCACGACGTGTGCCACCTAATCATAATATATATTCCACTTTGATTAATTAGTGCTAAAGCTAAATCACTTATCAAAAGCATATATATATATATATATAATATTGTTGGCGGCTGATTGGCACCTCATGAATTCTCTTATGTTTGAGGCTAGAACGTATGTGGCTTTATTTCTTTATTTCTTTCCATAAGAATAGACTGTTGTTAGAGTTTTAGAGTACTCGAGCATCAGAGAATGATAAGGCGGCCTTTTTGTCCTTTCGACCACTTTATTTAAACTTGACTATAATAGCATTTATCTATAAAAATCAATTGCAAGAAAGTCTAAACTGATAATTGCGTACGCTCATTTTAAGTCTGATTGAACCATAGTTTACATGCCGTACTAATCAAATATGGAATTATTAATTATGTTGTAGGTTTATAGTTTTGTAGAGTATGCCAGTGTGGTTTTCTTCTCCTATTTGTTTACGGAATTTGTGCTTATAGAAGCAACTGAGCCATAGCACATGACAACTCACAACACACCAATCACCAAAATACAGCCATTTTTGGCACACTCGATCAGAAAGTGACAACACAAGGTGACGAATAAGTAGAAAGCAACAACAATAAATTGTAATGAAGCACAAGACACCGGCCAATATTGGCCATGCTTTGGTACCACAGTGTGGAAATAATGTTTCCGTCTTCAACTTTTGTTGATTCAAAAAGACAAAAATATTGTAAATTTTTGGAATCTTGGACCACATTGGTGTCGATCAATCTAGATCTCTGCTGCACCACGTACGAATCGGACAAACTTGCTTCACAGTTTCAGTGGCTGGGATGGCTTGATGTCTGTATCAAACCACGCTAGCTAGCTAGCTGCCCATGCGCAGACGGCAGAACCTCCTAGTGTTTGATGTTTTGCCCAAACCAAAATCTGGAGAGTTTCACTGTTAATGTCGTTTTTCTACCTCTCCATCGATCTATTGAGATGGAAGAATTGAAGCCGTAACTCTTTCCTTGCTTAATTATTGCCATGCCAAGTTGCCAATTCCAGTAAGATGCTAAGGTCAATTGTTGACAATTAATGACAAAGCAAGGCCGGTTGTGAATGAGCATAAACTAGATGGGTTGCTTTTCCATCATCTTTACACCACACCCAATTGTTCTACACCAAGGGATTTTGGTATATGAATTTGTAATTTTGGTAGCAAATGTGAAAGGACTTTTATGGGTATAATGGGGTTCATCTATTCGGGCAGTAGGACGGACTGCCTAAAACTTATTTAGACAGGTGAGACTCATAAGAACTCTCTCACATTTGTTACTCAAATTGATAGCGAATCAGACAACAAAATTGTTAGAATCTCTGTCCAAGAATGTCAATCAAAATAATTGTTGAAAGGGAGCTAAGTTAATTATGTCCGTTTTGGAGGTTCTATATATAATTATATATAAATTATTAAATTGAATATAACAATGGCGCCAATGCAAATGCTCTTGCTATGCATAGAAGGCATATATCTAAGCTGGCGGGAAATTGGCGTGCGATTTTAGTTTAAAGGAACGTTTTAGCTACACTTTTCTTTGTCGTGGATCGAACACCGTCAATCAACTTAAGAAACATTTAGATCGCGTTAGGAGAAATCCTGACCGTCCGATAGAAACAAATCGCCTAAAGCTGACCAACAACAAGATCATCCGGTACGCGGAGGAGAACACCCAAGCGAAACTCGCCAGTACAAGCCCTAGAGTTCCGTTTGCGTGCTCTACTTCTTCTTCGTTTCAAAGCTCTCGGAGCTGAAATTCCTGGCGGCATTTCAATGGAGACCACCGGAGGTTACAGCGAGAGTCCACCGGAGCCGAAGAAAGGCAAATCGAAAACCCCTAGAAAAGCTAAGGAAAGCGTTCTCAAGCAGAGTCAGTCTCTCTCTCTCTCTCTCTCTCTCTCTCTCTCTCATATGTGTATGTAATCTAGGAATGATTTTTTGTTTTTTCCGTTTGCAGAGTCTCCAGCTGAGTTCTTCGCAGAGAACAAGAACATTGCTGGGTTTGATAATGTGAGTTTTATTTACTTAATTTTTCAATAATTATGCAGTTCCTTTTGCTTTTTAATAGATGTTAAGCAATTTTTGTGCTAAGAGTGATATAAAGATGGAAATTGGTTTCTCTCTATGTCGATCGGGTTTGTGGCAATTGAGTTGAGGTGAATTTTACTCGAAACAAATTTCAATTATGAAGGTGGGAAATTCAGATTCCGATGATTGATAGTTTCTCAATAATTCAGTTGAGAATTTACTAAATTTTTAGCCAAAAGAAAATAGAGTTTGAGATTGTAGTATCTTAATAGCCAAGTGTTCAGAGATTTGGGCGAATTGGATGGGGTTCGTGAATAATTCTGCATTTACATTTCTATTTGAGAAATGTGGAATTTGAAGTAATGCGTTTCTATTGTTTCTTATGTTATTTTGGTTTGTTTCCTCCAATTCTGTTTCGGAATTTTTGAAGTTTTGCATTGTAATTTTGTGGATTTCAGCCTGGGAAATGCCTTTACACTACTGTTAGAGAACTTGTTGAGAACTCACTTGATTCTGCAGAGTCCATATCTGAGCTTCCTGTGGTAGAAGTAACAATGTAAGTATGTTTATGAACAGATGAGCACGCAAAACCACATGATTATGCATACGTAATAATTGGGAATGTATATTCACTATGTCGATAAATGATATGCATAAGAAGTGTGGCTTTCAGTGGGGCATTGTTCCAGACAGTAATAGGTAAGCATGGATCTATGTAATGTTGTTTTCAAATTGGTTTGGCCCTTGCAGTGAAGAGATAGGGAAGAGCAAGTATAATTCTATGATTGGTCTTGTTGATCGTGAACGTGTTGATGAGGCATTATATGATGACTATGAAACAGCTAAGGCTCGAGAGGTATGTATGCTTGTGATGTGAATTTGTTTTGGTGTTTGTTTTTGTTAAATTTGGTGAAAATAAGTAAGAAAATGTGAACAATTTGTTTCTGTCTTTTTTTCTTTCTTCTTCTACTTCTTTTTTTTGGGTCCACAATCCTATGTATTTACTATGTTGTCCTTTGTTTTCTGGCATCAGAAACGACTGTCCAAGCAAGCTCGAGCTCAAGAAATACAAACAAAGAATGCTTCCCTTGGGAAGAAAGTCAAAGAACCTCCAGTATCAAAGGGCATGAAGGGTCGAGCTGAGGCTTCATTTTACAAGGTGACATGCAAGGTGTGCCAACTTTCCATCTTGACCTTCTACCATGTTTGTAATTTTCACTGTCTTGATTTGCTGATTATATTGGTCTGATCTAAGGACCAATTTCAAACTTGTCCCTGAAGTTTTAGAGTCATGTCCGTAAATGATTTTAAATGTAGGATAATGGGAGAGGAATGCCACATGATGACATCCCAAATATGTTTGGACGAGGTTCCACTCTTGCTAGCTCAACTTTCTATTTGATTACAGATTTGTCTACAAATGGATTTGAATAGTTTTCTTAAATAGATGAGCATATACACTTCTTTAGACTTCTTAAAGCTAGTTGCAACGGTATGGCATATTTATTCATGCAGTTCTGTCTGGGACAAAATATGGCTTAAAGCAAACGCGGGGAAAGTTTGGTCTTGGTGCAAAGATGGTAATATTTTGACATAATCTTGCCAATATGCATGGCTCTGCATCTTTTCTTGTTGTATTTGTTATACACATGAACCTATGGAAATTGAATAACTGCACTGTGTTTTTCATAGAATTTCAAGGTATGAATAAATCACCTTGATAAAAATGAAGTCTTCACCAAATCTGGGTATATGTTCTGTTTTAGGATATCAAAAAATTCCAACTTTTATTTTTTTTTAATACCAGTTATATCAGTGCATTTCTCTAATGTCCCTATGAAGATGAAATTTTCTACATAAAATGATATTAGGGGTGATAGACTATTTATAGGACATCCAAATGTGCCCGTACAGAAGGCAATGTGAAGGAACCTTCTATCTTACAGATCCCCACAAACAGAAGCTTATTTGCATAATGTAGTTTCTATGCTTGTCCGCCTGATAATCAAAGTGCAGAATGCAATGTAATTGGACTCGTATTCACTTATGCAGGCATTGATTTGGTCTAAAATGAGTACAGGACTTCCTATAGAGATCTTGTCATCAATGAAAGGCCAAAATTATGTTTCATTCTGCAGACTGGATATAGATATTCATCGGTATGACTTGATTATTTAAAGGACACAAAGCTTTTGCAAAGTATATACATATTGCACATATGCATATACAAATTTTCATATTTTTATGTGTATATATAGATTTGTTTCATAGGGCATCTTGATGTTTTATATGAAGTTTTATGTATTGTTTCTGGATTTTTTTTTTTTTTTCTACTTTTTATGACTAATTTCTGGAACATTTTATAAGCTTTAACCATTACAGAATTGTGCTCTAGGGTTTGACTTTTGTTCATACTCATAAAGATAGCTTCATTTAAATATTCAGGAATATTCCCCACATTCATGTACATGAAAAACGGGACAGCAAGGTTCGGTGGCAAGGAGCTGAAATTCAAGTAGTCATTGAGGGAAATTGGACAACTTACCGTGTATGTAATCAATCATTGCAGCTCCGGAACTGCTGTAACACTTTAAAGTTTTGCACCACATTTTCATCATGTTTGAAATGATACATGAGAACAAACTGATGGGTGTATGTTTTGTTGACTAAAAAGTTTTCTATGGGCTTGTGCAGTCCAAGATCTTGCATTACATGCGACAAATAGCTGTCATAACCCCTTATGCCCAATTCCTTTTTAAATTTGTCTCAGATGTACCCGAGTATGTCTCTCTCTCTCTCTCTCACTCTCCCCGCCAAAACCATCATAGATGCACATAATTGTCTTCATCTCTTTGGGTTCTACTTACCATTTTGCTTTTTGTGTAGGAAGAATGTCACAATAAGATTTGCCAGGAGAACAGACGTAATGCCTCCAGTTCCTCTCGAGACAAAGCACCATCCCTCATCTGTTGATTTGCTGCTAATCAAACGCCTGATCACAGAAACTTCAAAACAGAACCTTTTGCAGTTTCTGCAGCATGAATTTGTGAATATACCTAAATCATATGCTGAACGATTGATTGGTAAGAATTGGCAACTAAATTTTATCAGTCAAGTGATTAAGCAAGTTAGCATATAATGCCCACTGCTGTATTGTTATGGTTACATTGATAATCAAGCAAGTTATGAAAAAGATACCCTTTTGTTGCTATAATCAGTTAGAATAGAATTTCATAGTGTCCAACTTTTATGATGAATGTGGAGAGGAGCATATTCTGTATAATTGTATGTTGGAGAAACTGAAAGTTGGCAAAGTGGCAGGAGAACTTGAAACAGTCATTAATATAACAACATTGGATTATAAGTAAAAAATGATGCCTTTTCTGTTGCCTTCACTACTAGATTCAAGTTGATCTTTTTTGTTATTCTTTTCTACGTGCACCGAAGAAGCTTTTTGAGTATATTCCAATTTTGATTGGGAAAAAGGAAAAGAGATAATATTGGATGTGGCATAATGATCAACCCCATCTACTAAGCATGATTGATAGTAGACGCTGGAAATCAATATTTTAGGAGTTCATTACTGCCAACTCTTATATAGTCATACAGATTGATAAGAGCCTCATTTTTATCCATCTAATTCAGAAGTATCATTGTCCCAAATAATTGTCTGAGTGGTTCTTTGCTGGGAAGCCAAGATGTTGACCACCTTCTATCTATTTGGGGTGACAAGAATGTGAATACCTTTTCCAAACTTTCCATTCATGTACTACTTCATGATAGTCACTTACATTTTGCTGTTTTCTGGGTCATCCAGATTGAGATCAAATTCAGTATGGATCTTCTCTTTTGTACCAGAAAACAACCATCCAGATTTTAGATCTCCTAAGCCTAGCTGATAAGCTGCTTTGCTCGCCTACCACTTTAAGTTGCTATGATTTCAACCAAAATCAGAGAATTTACTCTATAAACCCTTAAAAGGGTAGGCTGCTGGATAATATGGAACCAAATGGCGGACTGTCACAAACGTTTATATGGAAATTACCACATAAAGGTTCTTAGTTCAATTTTGAAAGAGTGTCATGCAAACTTACAAGGCTTCCCTATACCAGATTTTCACAAAATGAAGAGAGAATATGTGGGATATTTCCTAAAATTGTTTCATGTCTTCATGACTCTTCAGCTTCTTTGTCATATGTATCGTTAGTTTGTTTGACATAAGTTTTTTACCCCTAAAATATAGTGCTAAAAGTGTCATTCAGCTTTCAGTCATCTGTTCCCCCATCCAAACCGAAGAAAAAAAAAAGGAAAAGAAAGCTAATGTTCTTTCCCTCCATAGCATGTTACAGTGATATGTATATTGCTATGGACAAGTTTGAAGCTTCATTTTGATAGTTTGAACTGTTGAGATGTTGCTTAAATCTGAACAGTTATTCCATCAAATTTTGAATACATTTGATTCTGTCCTCTGTTATTGTTGGTTTCCTTCTTAGACGCTGAAGTTGATTCATGGTAGTGATGCTCTATTGACTTTTGTAGGAGAAATGGGCCCAGAGTTTAGCCCAAAAATGGCTGCCAAGTCTCTAACATCTCAACAAATAGTTCGCATCCATCAGTTGTTTCGTCAAGCTAAGTTTGATGACCCTAGTGGTGATGTAAGCTCTTGGTCTATGGTCCTAAGTTATTCTGTTCATTTCATTTCCATGTCATTTTCATTTTCAAGTTTGTTTTGATTTCTACATATCCTTCTCATTCATAGTCCTTCACATGTTATTTTTCTAGTTTGGCACATTGCTTACAACCTTTTTTCAGTGTCTTAGTCCTGCAGGCGAATACAATCTTCGTCTTGGCATTATAAAGGAGCTGCATCCAGACATTGTTGCAACTTATTCAGGCAGGTTGTGTTTGAATGTTTTTTGGATCTGCTTCTTTTTCATTCTTCTGTGAAAATGAATTGTACAAATAGTATGCTAATATATTTCTTTTGTATTTGAAGTAAAATGTATGTTGTTAGAGTCAGATTGTTCCTCTGCTAATTAATTTTAGTTTTTTGAAATTTTTTTTCCTTCATAAATGTGACTTTTCGTTTACTGTTACATGCAGTGCTCAAGTATTTGAAGGCCACCCATTCATTGTGGAAGCTGGTGTCAGTGTGGGAGGAAAAGATGTTAAGCATGTGCGTGAGACACACTACACAAATAGCTAAATAAATTACAGAAGCTGCAAGAGTTTTAGATATGATATTAATCTTCGTTGTGTTGCTTTCTTAAAGACACTAGAAGAAATAACTAAGTAGAAAAGTTAATTGATAAAAATAGAGGAAAAGGAGGCACTGTTCTCTTTTTTGTTGCCTTTATTATGATTCCTGAAGGCTTTATTTATTTATTTTTTTCAGACGACAATAAAGGAGTTGGTGTAGTACTCTGCACTTAAATGTGTGTGATGACAGTCTACAGTTTTACCATATGCATATATAATTCAAGTTGATAATAATTCATTTGTAGAGAAGGTCTTTGTATTAATTCACTTGGATTACAGGTCTGCACCCATCCTTTGCTATTTACCTACATGAAACTACCAATTGAGAAATGTTTATGATCCTAGTAAGAATAGCACATAGAATATCCTAACTCTTGCTATTTTCTTGAGCATGGTATGTTGCTTAACCATTAATTTGGTCCAATGAAAAGCTAGACAGAGTAATACTTTTTATTCTCTAGTCATTCGATCAATGACTCAATATTTATGAAGCATCTAATGCCAGTTTTAATTGCAGGGTTTGAACATATTCCGATTTGCAAACCGCATTCCACTTCTTTTTGAGCAAGGTGCTGATGTTGTCACCAGGACTGCCCTTAAGAGAATCAAGTAAGATGTACTCAGCAGTTGAATAATTTCTTTGCTTCCTTACTTTTTTTTTTTTTTTGTGTGGCGGGGAATGAGATGTGGAGATCAGTTTTTGTCATGATACCTCTGGCAATGAGAAAAGTTACAGAATTTGCTGAAATATCTTTTTCAGTTGGAGTAGTTACAAGATCAATCATACACAAGATAAAATTGGTGTTTTTGTGAGCGTTGTGAGCACAAAAATCCCCTTTAAAGGCACCGGGAAAGAGTATATTGGAGATGACATAAGCGAAATAGCTACTGCAGTCAAGGTGGGGATTTTTCTGTTTTCATGTATCTCCAGAAAAAAAAAGGATCAAGTAAACTAACAGCAGCGTTTCTCCAGTCTGCTATTCAGCAATGTTGCATCCAGCTAAAATCCAAAATAATGAAGAAGATGCAGGCACGTGAGCAGCAGGAGAGAAAACGAAATTTAAATAGGTAAATCCGACACTTGTCTGTCCTCTATGCATGAGTCTACTAAATGATGTTATTCTTCCTGTTTGCATGAACCCTAATCAAATTTCTGTGTTGGCAGGTATATCCCTGATGCTACGGGTGCTGTGTATGATGTTTTGAGAGATATGGCACAGTCTCATGTATCAAAGAAGAAGCGTTATGATGATGAGGATGCTGACCTATTAAATAAAGTGTCTTCTCGTTTGATTACAAAAGAAACATTGAGGGAGAAGCTCGCTCAACATGTTGAGCAGGTGAGCTCTCAACTTGCATGAGAATTGGGCTTTCTTGAAACCTATCCAATGATGTGTTGTGAAGTGACATTTTCACTTATATTTGCAGGTGGACTATGAGATGGCATTGGAGTATGCTACACAGAGTGGAGTGAGTGAAGAACCCAGAGAAGATATGTATATACAGTCACTGGAAGCTGAAAATAAGTTCATTGACTTACATAGTCCCATCTTTGTTTTTAGACTCATCCAGTAGTCATTTATTGCTTTACTTTAACCCTTTTTTTAGTTCTTTAAGGGTAGCCAAAGAAAATTCATTATTGTTTTCATACAGCTCACTCTTTTTCTTGTATCAAATTATCAAAAGAAATAAAATTAAATGTTGGAGACTGAATGTAAATCTGTATCGTATCAAGAACCAGAAATTTTTTTGATTTATGATTCTGAGAAAAGCTTGCAACTGCTTATTCTTTTGGATAATTTGCTTCTATTGTTAAGACTGAAGTTGGTTGCCAACAAGATCTTAAGGACCTGTTTGTTTCATCGGAGACTTTTATTTTCTTTTATATAGGTTCAACCTTGGAAGCCAAACCCAATAAACATCATAAATAACCGTGTAGATTAGACCATTATTATTCGGCTAGCCAAATGTTATTCTGGTCATTTAGAATGTTAAATTTAAAGTACAATAAGCTTTATTCATCTCAACAATTAAAAAAAAAAATTGTGAGCTGCTTTATTCACTAAATGTAACATCAAAACATTTTTTAATCTTTAACATTTTCTCTTCTCTCAATAAAAAATAGAGAAATCATTAAAAATAATATTTAAATATAGAATAGTAAAAATAAAAGCTAAAATAAGGAACTGAACATAGTCCTCTAAAAAAGTAACCAAAATTTTTCTTTCAAAAACAAAATAATTTTTTAGTTAAAATAAAATAAAAAATTATTAATTCGGATGTCAAATGCTCTTAAAGGAGAACAACCCTTTTCATTGGCAATTTCTGTTTTAATTAAAAATTTATCATTGTCTTTGAGGGATTACTCAATAAACAGTGAATCACACCTCATAAAACCCTTTTCCCTTTCGTTACATGGACATGAAAAAAAAACCATGGAAAAGGTTATGCAATAGGCATACCACAGACATTAATTTGTCATGTGCCAAACCACGTGCACCAAGCAATTTTTCCCTTAAAATAACTCGGAGAAATCTCAGCCGTCTGCTTCATCCATCTATTCTCTCCCTCGCCTCCTCGCCGGCCGCCGCTACGCGCACTTCCTCAGTACACTCCTAATCCCCCCATCTTCAAGATCGTAATTTTTTTTCAATATTTGATTCTGTATACTTTTGTTTCTACTGCTACAACAGTGAGATAGGATTCTCAATGGCGGGCACAACATTGATATCTCGTCGGACTAGGGCTTTTTGCGGGCGTCAAACACTACTCCCTCTCTCCCTCTGACCTTTTGTAGGCGCCTCTCAACATTCCATGCCTCACCTCCATGTCCATCGGCATCCCTATTGCCAGCATCAGCACGCAGCATAAGTTCCTCTTTTCCAAGCAGAGGGCATTCTGGAGCAGCGCTTCCAATTACATTTCCTTCTATTCAAAGACAAGCCAGATTATTTTCCGCGCAAGTAACCGCCGAGATCAGCGTACAAACCAGATTATCCACCCAAAAAGCAATCACCGAGATCAGTACCGAGGACCCAAAAGACTTGCTGAAAATTTTCAGCAACGCGAGGACCAAAGAAGGCATGCTCAGCAATGCCCTGAAGATGTTCGACGCTTTGTCCAAAGATGGATTCACCCATGAGGCCTCGGAACTCTCCGCTCAGATCAAGGACAATGGTCCAATACCCGACGTGGTGTCACACACCGCCGTCATGGAGGCTTATGTCAATGCCGGCCAGCCCAATGAGGCTCTCAGGGTGTATTTGCGCATGCTGGCCTCAGGGATTGCCCCCAATGCCTACACTTACACGGTTCTTATTAAGGGGCTAACTACGGATGCTAAATACACTGGGGACGCCAAGAAGTATGTGATGGAAATGTTGGGCAAAGGGATGACGCCCAATGCGGCGACCTACACGGCCGTGCTTGAGGCCTTGTCCAAGGAGAAGAAGCTGGAAGAGGCATGGGAATTTCTAGAGCAGATGAAGAATGAGGGCTTTTTGCCCGATGAAAAGGCTGTAAGAGAGGTCCTTAACAACAAGCTAGGACGATCATCTATATGGAAGCCAGCTTTTGTTGATGCATTTCTGCTGAAAAATAAGCAGAAGAAAGATCTTCTTATGAACAGGAAAGTTTGGTCACGTAGATCTTCTGTTTTGCCGGAATTCGTTGGTTGCACTTTCCGAATTTACAATGGAAAAAACCATATTCGTTGTAAGATCACTGAAGAAAAGGTTGGTCATAAATTTGGAGAGTTTGCTTTGACACGGAAACGAAGAGTGAGAACAGCTACTACTGTACAGGGGAAAAAAAAGGGGAAAAAGTAGAGATTAAGCGCATTGATATGATCCTAATTTTAAGTTTTTATTTATTTGTCATCAATTTCATGCTTTCCTGCTTTTGTACTCGTGCCGTGTTTGATATTCTAGTGTAGAAAACAAAGGAGATTGTTAAGCTCCCATTTTCTATTTCCTGTGTCTCGTTAAAAGCTTGTAGATGCCGTATGGCTTATCAAGGAATGAATGCAAATTTACCTTTCATCTAATTGGAAGCAAGGATCCTCTTGAAGTGATTAAATTAACTCTTGGTATTAGACTTTAAACCAGTCTTTGCTTCTGCTCTTTATCATTTTATATATATACCCGAATTAGCCTTGAAATGTAACATTTTAATGTGCATACAATCAGCTTAGCTATTTATCATGGATTTGGGGTACTTATGATGGTGATCTTCATATGTGAATTCTCACTTTTACACCCTTTTCCATGCTATGTCAGTCTCTGCTGTTGAGCAGCTTCAAGTTATGGCTTCAAAACGACAACATAGCATGGCAGATGCACAGCTACAGGTACCTTATCTGTTAGCAGATCATATGTAGTCACTCCTGCTGTTTTTTACTCTCTAATGGCCCAAGTCTTTTGCGGCTCTTGAATGCCAACACTTTCAGGTTTCCTTTATACAATTGGAAATGGAATTATGATTATCGATCTTTTGGTGTTGTCATCAATCTGTAACAGACTATGATGCAGGACATCTTTTCTCCTGATCTGTCTCAGGATATATGAATCTTAGCATCGTATTACGAATAAGTGGTTTGTTTTGATGTGGTAAAGGATTAGGAAGGGCTCACGATTGGTATAATAGGAATTGTATTCTTGGAACCAAATGGTTCATGCTTGGTTCTCACCCTTTTTTTTTTTTAATTACAATGCAGTCAGCATCTTTCTCGATTTCATTATTCCTTTTTAATTTTTTTTCTTTAAATTTCGTTTCCTTAATATTATTGGAAAATTAGAGAAAGGGTGAAAATAAGATGTAATGCACTTTCATGCTACTAAGAATAGTAAGCCGCTCTTGGTATTTGACTGTCAGATAAGAATTCTACAATTGGATAATATTGTGTAGAACCTGAGATTGTGATATATGGTCTTGTCTTTCCAGGAAACAGCTCGAGGAGATCCTTGATAATAAATATGCACTAGTCAAAGTGCAGGCACTGACTATCTCATAAATAAATCATGCCATGGCTATTCTTCTCTTCATGCTTGGAGAAATAATTCTATTTTGCAGGATGAATTGTCGGCAGTCATAACAAAAGCATTGGCAACCTTAGTGCATGGCCTGGAAAGTAAATTTGGTACTGAAATGGCTGCAATGATACATGTTCCATGGAGTACCCTTGAAAGTGAGTAAGCACAGAAATTTGAAATTTTGAACCTTAAGTTCTAGTGCCTAACACAACTTTCACTGTTGAGCACATCCTCCTTGCAGGTATGTTAATCGCGTAAATATGATCCTTACTAGTAGTGTTCCTGTACTTGGAAGCCGTCTTTCACCCGGTTACTTTCAATTCTTCTTGGACAAGGTGATTATAGAGAGGACTGTGATACCATAGGTTTTTCTTCTCAACTTAGATCTTGGTCTAGTTAGGTTCAAGAATCATGCATATGGATTTATCATTTGTTTGGATTTGTTTTTCTATTATTGATACCTCATGCAGTATGTTTACAAATACAATAAAAGGCTTATGCTTATGTTTCACAACTAACTTAAATGGCCTACGTTGCATCATTCTTTGCTCAATTAGATATTTGTGGATGTAGCTTATTCGAATATCATGCCTCTGCAGTCTTTAGGCATCCTCATCTATGTGACATTTAGTTGACTTCTGAAGTTTGTGCCAAACTAGTTAATGACTTGCATTCTAACATTCTTTTCAAGTTACATTCAGCTAATTTCTCTCTTATTTTATGTGGCTCGCATCTTCTCTTATGTGAACATTTTCAAATGCAGGCACAAACTTGAATTGGGGACAAGGATCTTCTCAATTTAATTGAAATAGAGACAAGCAATTTCATGGTCAGAATTTAATGTTGTTGCATCTACAGTGTATGAAATAATGTAAATTATTACATTCAAGTTATTTGTTTATTATTTAGACTTCATTTTTTTGTTATGCAGGAGCCGTAGCTGATATTGAGTTGGCTAATGCTGGTGAGCTGAGGGTGCCAATATACTTTGACAGAGATGATGACCAGAATTGGCATGATTAGAATTAATTGTGGCAATGACACCCAACCGATTATAACATTTGGCACCCAACCGACGTAGGTTGTAGCTAAATAATAAAAAAATGAGGCAGGTCATAAATGTGGGATAAACTCATTTGTATTACAATTCTCTTGCAAACTTAAACGTGACATCGATAATTGGTACAATAATTAAGTTAATATACCATGTAAAGATTGAAGAGTGAAAATGTTTTTTAAGAGTTGAAAAATAAGTATATATTGGAAGTAAATGTTGTCGAAATTAGAACACCATAGATTAAATTGAAGCCTTACCAATTGAACCATAACTTGACTTAGGTCTACTAAGACATTAGTGATTCCTAAGGCGATTAATACTAATTTGGTTTGTGTGAGTGATTCTTTTTTATTGTGAATAGTCGATTCACATCCTAATAGGTGACAAACCACCGCCGCTTGTGGTTTTATTTTTAAATAGCAAAGAGATATATCTTTGGCTCTTTTTATCAATGCAATTTTGATTTTTTTTTTTTTTTTTTAAGTTTTGATGTTATATAAATTTAAAATTATTATTATTATTATTTTTAGGAGTGTTTGCTTTTAGATTGTTTATTTATATTATTTTTTGAAAATAGAAAATATAAGGAAAAAATATATATATATATATTCAACAGGATCTTATATAATTATATTCTTTTCTTTTATTCTGACAAAAACAAAAACTATCGCGTTGGCCTATTCAATATTCATTCCAATTTCCCGCCCTTTCAATCAAAGAGTACGTTCTCGGGAATGACATTAGCCAAAAGCACCCGCCGCTTCTGAAATTTTGACCGTTAAAATGAGACGTTGTTACTCCACCTTCAGAAAGCCATTAAATTCAATTCACAAACCCATCTCTCTTCTTGATTCATGCAAATCAATGGAGCAAGCCAAGCAAGCTCATGCCCAACTGATCACCACCGGCCTCATCCTACAACCTATCCCAGCGAATAAACTCCTCGAGAAACTCACTATCTCAAGCTTTGCTTCTCTCCGTTATGCCCATCAAGTGTTTGATCAAATTCCCTGTCCTGATCTTTTCCTTCACAACAACATGATCAAAGCTCATTCACTCTCACCCACTTCTTCTCGTAATTCTCTTATTATATTTCGGTCGATGATCCGGGGTTTGAGGCTTTTGCCTAATCGGTACACTTTTGTGTTTGTGTTTAAAGCGTGTGGTAACGGGTTGGAGGTATTGGAGGGCGAGGAAGTTCGGGTTCACGCGATAAAAGCTGGGTTGGAGAGCAATGTGTTTGTTACAAATGCGTTGATTGGGATGTATGTCAATTGGGATTTCATTGAGGAGGCTAGAAGGGTGTTTGATTGGAGCATGAATCGGGATATGTATTCATGGAATATTTTGGTCAGTGGGTATGTGGGGACCGGTGATATGGATCGAGCTATGGAGTTTTTTGACCTAATGCATGAACGTGATGTTGTATCATGGACTACTGTAATAGCTGGTTACGTTCAGGTAATAGCGTATATGAAAGTATGAATATGACATTTGTCTACATTTCAATTGCTTTTTTGTTTTACTCTTCAATCTCCAGTCAAGAATGTTGTCTCAAGTTTCCCTTTCATTCAAAAATATGTATCGGTCATTATTATCCCATTCTTTTCGAATTAGCTTTGCACCACTAGTTGAAATGGACCATACGGAGTTATCAGTCCAAAAAATATTGTTTTTCCTTTTGATATAGTACTTTTGTGGCTGATGGCTTTATTAAAAAAAAGGAATTGTTCATTATCTGTAGGTGGGTTGTTTCATGGAAGCCTTGGATCTCTTCCATAAGATGCTGCAAGCGGGTCCTAAACCTAATGAGTTTACCATGGTAAGTGCTCTTGTTGCTTGTGCAAATCTAGCGGCATTGGATCAAGGAAGGTGGATCCATGTTTACATTGATAAAGGTGAGATCAAGATGAATGAGAAACTACTAGCTAGCCTCATAGACATGTATGCAAAGTGTGGACAGATAGAATCTGCATCAAAGGTTTTCATCAATGAACGTGGTCTGAGGAGGAAGGTTTGGCCTTGGAATGCCATGATTGGTGGTTTTGCAATGCACGGAAAATGCAAGGAAGCGATTGATATTTTTGAACAAATGAAGATTGAAAAAGTTTCTCCAAACAAAGTCACATTTGTCGCCTTATTAAATGCTTGTAGCCATGGAAATATGATTGATGAGGGAAGAGGTTATTTTGAGTCCATGGCAACTTCTTATGGAATTGAGCCAGAGATAGAGCATTATGGGTGTATGGTAGATCTACTGGGCCGTGCTGGATTCTTGAAGGATGCTGAAGAGATCATATCTAGTATGCCAATGGCTCCAGATGCTGCCATTTGGGGAGCATTACTTGGTGCTTGTAGAATTCATAAGGATATGGAAAGGGCAGAGCGAATAGGAAAGATAGTGAAAGAACTGGATCCTAACCATATCGGTTGTCATGTTCTATTGGCTAATATTTATTCTGCTTCCAGGAGATGGAATGAAGCAAAGATGGTAAGAGAGAATATCAAATTAAATGGAAGAAAGAAAATCCCAGGTTGCAGCTCCATCGAATTAAATGGCATGTTCCATCAATTCCTTGTAGGAGATAGATCACATCCCCAAACTAAGCAGCTCTACCTGTTCTTGGATGAGATGACAGCTAAGTTGAAAATTGCTGGGTATTTTCCAGAATTTGGAGAAGTTCTGCTTGATATTGACGATGAGGAAGATAAAGAGACAGCCCTGTCAATGCATAGTGAGAAGCTAGCCATTGCTTTTGGTTTGATGAACACAGCACCTGGAACCCCAATTCGAATTGTGAAGAACTTAAGAGTTTGTGGGGATTGCCACCAAGCAACAAAGTTCATCTCCAAGGTTTATGATCGAGAGATTATTGTCAGGGACAGGATTAGGTATCACCATTTTAAAAATGGAATCTGTTCTTGTAAAGACTATTGGTAGAAATGAAGATTGCTTTGTGATGAATTGAAGCTGATCTCAAATTGCAAGTTTTCCTCCTTTCCTGCCAAATCTACAAGAATTTGGCTCCTCTGCAGTACATTCTGTCAGCTATTTTTCTGCTGAAAAAGTGCACAATTTGAGTTAGTAATACAACCGTGCTTTCTTTGTGAATATGGCAGTATCCTTTTGCATAGCGGGTTGACGACAAAGAGCAATGTGTTCAATGAAATGATGAGATTCATAGGCTTTTACATGAGAGGAGACCAACCCTATTTTCATTTGCTTTAGATGTCTCCCTCAGGGCATGAAAGATACTGCATGGTCGCCAAATGAAACAGGATCTTCTAAAGGTTAAGGGTTGCTTAAGGATGTGGGAGGAATCAAAGCCAATAGACACAGCTATAGAGAACAAAGACATGGGCCAACATCACAGGCATATGAATGTTTCAACAGGGGTGCACTAGAATAAATCAAAGCATAGTAGAAGTCAATTGAGGAGAAACAACTGCTTCAGGAGGCAGCAGATAGACAACTTTTCGGAGCCACTGCCAGGGATCACCTGTCAAATACAAGCACAGACAAAATGGGGAAGCTCTGAGTTTATTCAGCTTGTAAATGTTTGGTTTGGTCAATCTTCAATGGAATCCAGTCATCCTACTTATGTATATCTTCTGTTGTACTTGAGCAAAAAGGAGGAGAAGAACAATACTTTCCCTCAATTCCAATCTTTGGTTTGAAAATACATGTAGCCTAATATCGTTCTTACTAGACAGAGCAGTATAATCTATCAACATAGGCTTATTCCAAATTAGGTCATAGAAAATTCTTTTGGCCTAGTCTTTTAACAAAATACATGTAAGAATGTGTGATTCTCGCATGCATTGTTGAGAATGCATGAGTGTGAATCTCATACATTTTGAACACATTAATTTAATAAATTAAATTGAATGAAATTCTTTCAACCTAAAATATGTTTTTATCAAAAAATTATCAATTTCTCATTGTTTGTATATATATATATAAAAAAGTCCTCTATTCTCGACCAAAATGTATATAAAAAAACACCCGTCTTCATTTTTTTTTTTTTTTTTTTACATGTCTACACAAAAGAAGGGAGAGAAGGATTAAACTAATGACATTTGCTTCATTAGTCATGATTCACAACCGATTAAGTTAAACCTTGGGGATTGTCTCCATCCTTCTTGGGGCACATGTAAAACAATCCTCCAATTAACGGCACATGTAAAACAATCCCCCAGTTAACAAATCTTAATCAATGTCAAATATTCTTTTATAAAAAAAATTATCAAATTTCCATTTTTTTATTAAGAAATAAAAATTATTATTATTATTTTTGTTTAAAAAAAGAAAAAGAAAACGCCAACACCAGGGCCAAGCTCCATCAAGCTCACCATCATAAATGTCCGTCCCTCGAATCCCCATTTCCCAATCTTATGTATTACTGTTGATTTATTATATTATTTCCAAAACAAGCAAGGAGACAAAGGGAAAAACAGAAAAACAAAAAAAAGGAAACCCACTTGGGACTTGAGGAAGTGCAGGGAGGTTGGAGAACCCAATTGCAGGAACTTCAGGAATGGAAAAGGAGGCGACCCAGATTGCCATAGTTGGAGCTGGGATCTTCGTGAGGACTCAGTACATTCCCAGGCTCGCTGAGATCTCCGAGCTCTTTACTCTCAAAGCCATTTGGAGCCGTTCTGAGGTGCTTACAATTTTTTGTTCTTTTTATTATGCTTTCTTTTTAGAATACTATGATTAGTCACAGTTTAATACTTGGTGAATGAATTAACTTTTCTAGTAATGATCTAGCATATAAGGAAACTGCCATCACAGTGCAAAGCCAAAGTCTTTGGATCCAATTTTACATTCTAATTAGGAGTTGAATGTTTGAATTAAGAAGTACATTATATGAGAAAATGCTCAATCTTATTTCTTTTCTACGCTTCCTTATTTTAAAAAGAAAAACAAAATTCATGGTCTGTTTAATTTTAAATATTTTTCTGGGATTTCTTTTCCATCTTTAAGCTTCAAACTTACCAGATGGGTACAATGTTGTGGACCTTGTTTCAGTGAAAGTACTAATAATAATTATGATAATTGAATGATAATAGTAATAATAATCTAAATTTTTATACTTCAATTACTTATAATTTTTTTTTAAAAAAATCTCATTTCTCTGGAAAGTTTTGTTTTTGTGCTGGATTCCTTTTTTCTTTAAAGAAAAAGAAACTTGAAGATAAGGAAGGCAACAATGCAATATCTGCGTGTCTATTTGTGTGTACGTGTGTGAAAATTCTTGTGGATTTTCTTTTCTCCTCTAGAAACAAGTGGACCTTGTGGAAAAACATTATAGTAGTGGGATATCTGCGTTTTTTTCCTCTATATAAACAAACAGGATTTGGGGAAAACGAAGAATTTATTGGCTATTCTGTGTTTTCATATGTGTTCATATGCAGGAATCGGCAAGAGGTGCTGTTGAGATAGCTCAAAAATATTTTCCAGGAGTGGTGTGCAAGTGGGGTGATAAAGGTCTTGATGAGATCATCCATGATGATTCAATAATTGGCGTTGCGGTCGTTTTGGCCGGACAAGCTCAGGCATCATTCCTTTTTTTTCTTTTTCCTCTCTTCCATATATACAATTTGGCTCATCAATCAATTCTCATGTAATTAATATCTTTGCTTATGACGTATAGATTCCCTTTTTTGTTTTTTTTCATTCTTTTGGGTTTTATTTTGGTGCTGAGGTGATTTAAAGTTGCACTCTTTCCGTTTCAAGTAAATTTTTAGAAATTCTAGGCATGCTGATTTACACTGTAAATTCAAGTATGTCTGCTTTATTGGTTTTACAATAATTTGTTGATATGTGCATACAAGAGAAGAAATAGCTCTGAAGTATTGCTTTTTAGTGTTCACATATTTTCTGGTACATACAAGAAAGTAATATATTTCTTTTCTTTCTTAACCATTGTTTTAATTGCCATTCTCCTCTATCCTCTGAATTGCTAAAGTAAATCTCAAAATTATCTTTAATGAATTATGTTAGGGAGAGTAAATTTTGCTTAGTAGAAAATGGAAAGTAGACTAAATATAATGACAAGTAAGAAGCATAGTTAGTTGACTCCAGAAAAGATCAGTAAATCAAATATATAGACATTGAAATTCTTCGAGCTGTTTAATCTAACTCTAGGGAAAATTTCTGCGCTCCATTTTGCATGTCCCTGTTCAGTTTCTGTATTGTCCAAGGTGTGAAGGCTAATGGCTTTAAAATTTGTAATTATTGGTTAGATGTGTCTTACATGTGAAGCAATTTGCTCAGGTTGATATTTCACTGAGGCTGCTAGAGGCAGGGAAGCATGTCCTTCAAGGTAACTTATGTTTCAAAATAACCATAAATTGATG
Source organism: Carpinus viminea (assembly GCA_013348765.1). Classification (NCBI taxonomy): domain Eukaryota; kingdom Viridiplantae; phylum Streptophyta; class Magnoliopsida; order Fagales; family Betulaceae; genus Carpinus; species Carpinus viminea. The sequence goes on along the minus strand of CP054668.1, from coordinate 52,517,929 downwards.
GCAGTTTAACTGAATCTATTATAGTAGGAAAGAATGTATGCTTATGTTTCTGTACAATGCACTAAAATTTCCCTTTTTGGACATGCCATATGTGTTGCTCGGCTAACTTGATGAATCTGAAGAGAAACCGGCAGCAGCTTGTAAGTATGATGCATTTTCAATCGAATCAAGCATTATCATATCATTCTGTATAACTGATTAATGACATATACTGTGGTCATTTCCTACTAGTTGTTTCTTTCTCGTTTTCGGTTAAATCTTTTCATGGGTTACCAACTATACCTATAATCAAATCATGCCAGGAGCTGATATTTATTTGCAGAAAAGTTGTTAGTTATTTCATTGTAACCGAATTTCTCTTTGTAAAGTTTAATTTGTCCACTTGAAAACTTATATATTTACTACAATTAAACTCTTTTAGATAAGTACAAGAAATAGCAAGCTTAAAGTTACGGAAAGGGGCTAGAGTAAAGGTGTATCAGAGATATATTGGTGAGGACAATGTTGCATATAAAGATTAAGTCTCACTTGTCAATGGGATCAACTGCGTGGACTCCAGAAATGTTCTCAGTGGGAAGAACACCAAAATGAAGCTACAAGTATAATGTCTCTGAGCTTCCCCACGTCTTCTGTAACTTGGCCCAAGTTATATCATCGTCAAACACATGTTCTTTTCCTCTTTCCCAAAACTCCATAATATATGAAAAAAAATAATTAATTCTCTAGAATTTCTGGCCCTTTTCTCTCCCAAATTTAAAGTGTGCTGCTGGCAGAAACTTGTTATCAATTTAGGCATTGTCACCTGATTTTGAATCTTTGTTGAGAGTGTCAATGTAGCCACAGTTTTGCATTGGAGCTTGGATGGTAACAGAAGGTAAAGGCCAGTGTGCCAATGCCACCTAATTATAACCATTATCAAACTATATTAGCGGGTCAGCTTTCATCTGGAGGGAAAAGTGTATCTCTGTATCCGAGTATTTATCAAACCTCAAGCTTGCAGTCAAGAGTCTCATTTGGCTCTTTGATGTCTTTTGGGAACGATGTACAAGTGGTACACTACCACGTCCGTCTTTCAAGAATATTCTGGCCCTTGTTTTTAATCTTTTGATACTTCATTGCCACCAATCCAACCATGTTTTATTTATTTATTACTTCCTATATATGGGTGTGTGAGTGTATTTCACTAATTATTTTAACATGTCAATCAATCTTTCTCATTATGAACTTGAGATGAAATTTCTGGTCTTCTTTTCTGGGATTGATATCATGTGGAAGCATTCAATCTGGTATCGACAGAATTTGATATCAAAGATGTGTTTGGGTAACTTAATTCTTAAGAATTTAATATTGCAGCTACTAATGAACTGGAAACTGCACTCTCAAGCTACAAATCTATTTGTGCCACTCTCCCTAGCCAGCCTATTTGGGCTGTGGCAGAAAACTATCGATTTGAACCTGCTTTTCTTGAGGTACTTGTTTCTGTCATATTTGAAATGGTTTCCATTGCTTTGGCTTGGCAGACACTGATTGTTGCTTCCACAGTGCAAGAAACTAATGGCTGACATTGGGGATATGATGAGTGTCCAAGTTATTGTTGAAGGATCAATGAGTAGTTCAAACCCATACTTCTCAAGCACTTGGAGGCGAAACTTTACTGTATGTGCTTCATAATAAAGCTGAATAACAAACATTACTTTTTCTTATTCACAAGAGCACTTGGCATCAAACATTCAAACATATGCTTTGCATAACCTTTAGTGTAAGCTAGTTCTCAATATGCCATTGAAATTTGAGGTCAAAAGATTCTCAGGTGCCTATACAACATGATGCAATGTTAAATAGCAAGAAGACTCCATTCTTCTCATCCTTGGAGAAAATGTAAAGGATTTACTTGTTCCTGAATTCTGTATTTTCAGTGATGCCGTGCTTGATTGTTAATGTAGCCAGCGCTCTTCCCATATTATCACACTTAAATTAGTCCTTTTATGTCTTGTTCTAACAAGTTTATATTCTTATGGCAGGGGGGTTTCATCCTGGATATGGGAGTCCATTTCATTGCAGGTCTGAGGATGGTAATCTCAAACTTTCTAATAATTAATGGCAGAAGAGTCATGGTTTGTGTTGCTTAAAAACTATGTCCAACTTTTTTTTTTTTTTTGTGAAGGATATTATTCTCCTAATCAGCTTAAAGAATATTGTTATTTGAATTTCATACATTAGAATGGTCTACCTGTACTTGGGCCCCCTTCCCCCCCTCTTCCTTCAACCCTTTTTTCACTTCAATAATTTTACTTTACCTATCGAAAGAAAAAGAAAAAGAGAGAATTCTATGTTAGAATTATAGTCATACTAATATTCAGTTTTGTTCTTTAGACTCTCATTTGAACCTCCTTTTCATGTTTGACTACTCTTAAGTCCTTTTCCCCCAAAGGATTACCAAAAAAGGAAATAGAATTTTGTGATAGCTCTTAACATGGTCAACTCTTTACGAACTGTCTTAAAATGATTGAAACAGCTGACTTGATTTTTCTTTGTAAGAAACATCCTTGAACGCTTACCATGTGAATTTGTGCTAAAAATTGCCATATCAACTCAAAGATACCTTATAAACATGGAGTGTGTTTTTTCTAGTACACTATCTAATAAATGTGATTTTCTTGTTTTTATTTGAACAGCTTGTAGACAGTGAGATAGTCTCTGTGTCTGCTATGACTTCTCATGTGGATGCAACCTTACCCCCACCAGATAACATATCCTCTCTCTTGTAAGTTTTGGTTGCATGGAATTTACTTTCCAAGAATCTCAAGTCCTTTTTTTTTTTTTACTCTTTCTTTCCTGACACAATTGGAAGACTGAAGGTGAATTTTTGGAATTTCCTTGCCTTAGTCAACTGGAGAATGGATGTTCCGGAGTTTTTGTGATGGTTGTCTCTTCAAGATCACCCAAGGCATGTGGTAAATGATAGATTTACTGTAATCTTATGCACATATGAAGATACTTTAATCATAGTAGTTGCTGTGTTTTAGATATTCTGGCGAGTTGTTGGCTTTAAGGGAACACTGCAAATTGAGCGTGGAAATATAGATGGACAACATGGTTACCTGGTATATTGAGAATCAAATTTTATTGTAGTTATAGCTACTCATATATAATTAATAGCCTAGTGTTCTCTGTAAACTCAAGTATTTAAATTTTACAGACTAAAAATACTTGATTATTATCTCGACTTGTAATTTGACTTATTATATTAGCTTGTGATAGTAGCAACCTCTTATTATGTCCAATCATGCATTACAGGTTTCCTTCTATAATTCTGACGGGCAAAGCAAAAGCTCCTTTTTCACCTTCAGTGGAGTGGATGATGAATTAAAAACTTTTATACATGACATATCGCTGGCAATGCTTAAGGTAGTCGAATATGTTACTTCTCAAGCATGTATACATGGTTGGTTTCAATATTCCATAATATGGTAATATTGGCATTTGTTAGTGTATTGACTATGGAGGTTATATATTACTGGTTCCTGCAAAGAAAACGAGTTCACAAATCTTGATGGCATTCAATTTGTTGCAACATCTTGTTCTTAGATTTTGATTATCAGTATGGACCGTATGGTGATGGTAGCAGGATTCTAAGTTGTACTGGCTAGACAGCATTTTCATAGCTTTCTTTTGCATAATTCTGTCCATTCTCTCATTTTACTTTCTTTCCTTCATTTATTTGGACTTTCTGGAGACCAGCTGTTGGCACCTTATATTGGTTTTCATAACTTCACTTGAGAAATCTTTGCAACTAAACAAGAATAAAACAAAATCCAATGTGTTGCAGCGACCGATCCGTAACTCCTCCTATTTATTATTTTGCAGAAGGGGAGTGGCTATGAAGCTGATCCTCGCCTCTCTTATCTGGAAGGTGCTAGAGACGTTGCTGTTCTAGAGGCAATGATTGAATCAGGAACAAAACAAGGGGCCCTAGTTAAAGTGAAAAAATTTTAGCTTGCTGATGGGATTTCTTAATGCAGAATGAAGAATAAATAAGTTAGTATTTTAATTATATTTGGATTTTATTAGTTAATTAAGTTATTTATATTTAAACGGTTGTTTTATCTATGAGTTATTGTAATAGACTTGGCCCAAAGTCATCTAATCTAGGGTTAGGGATATTTTATAATTAGATAATGGGTTTAGCCCAAAGTTAGTCAAATTAGGGTTAGGTTTTATTTTACGGTATCTATTTAAATGCTTTTTGTACTCCTATGGAGAATGGATTATGATTAATGGAAAAAGATGTTTGCTTGGAGGCACAATTGTGCTCTTCTTTTTGGTGGTGAGACTCTTCCAAAACCCCATTGTTGACCGGTGAGACTCTGATCAACGTGGTTTATATTATTTTATGCTATCTTTTATTTATTTTCCATATTTCTCCTTCCATCCTGTGTCAATTGGTATCAGAGCCCAATTCAATTGTTTTCCATAACAATCGTTCAATCCATTGCCATCCATCCCACATCCAAACACCCAAACAGTTAAAAAACAAAAAAAAACCCAAAATCACATCACCTTTCAAGTCAAACACAATCTGTGACCTACCCTCCAAATTTTCCAATTCTGTAACAAGGCAAAACCCACAATTTTGTTCAACCCAATCGCCAATTCACAAACACCAACAAACCAAAGTGTACCTTCAGGAAAACAACACCAATCAAGTAACCCATATACCCATACGGGCCATTCCCTACCAATACCCAAAATTCATCATGTATCATTATGAATATCCCACCATCAACCCAAGAAGCATGAGGCAATTTGGGAGCCGCCCTTTACGCAAAAGAACGGTATGATGTCCGTCGATGCGTAAGAATGGATGTGTCAAATTTTCATGGCGAGCAGGATCCATATGCATTCCAAGATTGGCTCATTGCCTTGGAGGACTACCTTGAATGGATTGGTCTCTCCCCGCATCGAAGGTTTTGTAAAGATGAAACTCAAGGGACAAGCACGTGTTTGGTGGCAACGTGAGGAAGAATACCTTCATCGCCTTTCGCTACCGCCCATCTTTGAATGGGAAGAGATGAAATTCAAATTACAAGAGGAATATGGGGCTAACCATTATACTCAACATAACGTATGGATGCTATTTGGCACAGTATGTCTTTCAAACCCAACCTTCACATAAACCACCACCACCATTGTGCAAAAACAACCCAGAATTTTGGCCACCCACCCCACTACCGTCACAACCTAAATCACCACAACAATTAGTGAAGCCAAAAACAATCCCCATTGTCGCTCCTCCAATCTCCATCCATGGAACCCAAACAAACAAATCCACTCCCGTAAAGGTATCATCTCATCCCCATTACACTAAACCACCAACACAAGAAACCCTAATCACCCACACCCAATATGCAGCCACTACTGTCGTTCATAAACCAATAGACACCAAAATACAACCACCGTCTCAACCCATCACACCACAATTACTAGAAAAAGGAACCAAGCTGCAATCGTTGCCCATACCTAAGCCACCATCGAGGAACAACCAAACTCCCAATCTTCCAATCGTTCCACCATCCCCAATCAAAACAAATCAACCTAATATCCAAACCGAACAAGAAACCCAATCAAAAAATCCAAACCTTATAGAAAACCCAGTAGCAATCCCAATCGCCCCCATCCAATCAACCATTGCCATTCAAAATCAAGCAAAATAGACTACAACTATCACACTTACCCAAAATTACCACCACAGCAACAGTACCATAGCAATTTTGACTCACTCACAGTTCATATTGCCACAAATCCCACAAAATTCAATCCCCACAAAACCCATTCTTTTGGAAAACCAGCAAACCACTCACCTCAAGCGGTGATTTTGGTTTCACAAGTCATCGGCAGATGTTAGTTACGCAAATCCGGTCACGCCATTCAAATTGCTAGCACCGCTATCCAAATCGTGGCCCACCAAAATGAGAGAAGAAGCTTTGTTTGTTATGTTTGGTTTAGAAAGAGAAAGAAGAAGAAAATCAAAGAAATTGATTTGGGTAAAGGGTTGTTCGCGGGCCACATAAGGAAAAGATGTTATTGAAAAAAAAGAAAAGAAGAAAAGATGCTTTGCAACTATGAAGGCCTGTGCTTCATTTTCTCTCATCTTAAGCCCATGTCGTGACAAATCTCTAAAATATTTTCAAGACTTGAGGAATTAGGTTTGAAGCAAAAAAAAAAAAAAAAAGTTTTCTACCTTTTTAAACTCGAGGACGAGTTTTTTTCGAAGAAGGGGAGAATAATGCAGAATGAAGAATAAATAAGTTAGTATTTTAATTATATTTGGATTTTATTAGTTAATTAAGTTATTTATATTTAAGCGGTTGTTTTATCTATGAGTTATTGTAATGGACTTGGCCCAAAGTCATCTAATCTAGGGTTAGGATATTTTATAATTAGATAATGGGCTTAGCCCAAAGTTAGTCAAATTAGGGTTAGGTTTTATTTTACAATGTCTATTTAAATGCTCTTTGTACTCCTATGGAGAATGGATTATGATTAATGAAAAGATGTTTTCTTGAGGCATGAGTGTGCTCTTCTTTTGGTGGTGAGACTCTACCAAAACCCCATTGTTGATCGGTGAGACTCTCGATTAACGTGGTTTATCTTATTTTATGTTATTTTTAATTTATTTTCCATATTTCTCCTTCCGTCCTGCGTCAATTGGTATCAAAGCCCAATTCGATTGTTTTCCATAACAATCGTTCGATCCATTGCCATCCATCCCACATCCAAACACCCAAACAGTTATTAAAAAATAATAATAATAATAAATAATAAAAAATCACCTTTCAAGTCAAACACAATCTGTGACCTACCCTCCAAATTTTCCAGTTTTGTAACAAGGCAAAACCCACAATTTTGTTCAACCCAATCGCCAATTCATAAACACCAAGTGTACCTTCAAGAAAACAACACCAATCAAGTAACCCATATACCCATACGGGCCATTCCCTACCAATACCCAAAATTCATCATGTATCATTATGAATATCCCACCATCAACCCAAGAAGCATGAGGCAATTTGGGAGCCGCCCCTTTACGCAGCAGCAACGGTATGATGTCCCGATGCAGGTAAGAATGGATGTGTCAAATTTTCATGGCGAACGGGATCCATATGCATTCCAAGATTGGCTCATTGCCTTGGAGGACTACCTTGAATGGATTGGTCTCTCCCCAGACTGAAAGGTGCATTTTGTAAAGATGAAACTCAAGGGACAAGCACGTGTTTGGTGGCAACGTGAGGAAGAATACCTTCATCGCCTTCTCACCTACCATCTCATGGGAAGAGATGAAATTCAAATTACAAGAGGAATATGGGGCTAACCATTATACTCAACCGCAACGTATGGATGCTATTTGGCACAGGTATGTCTTTCAAACCCAACCTTCACATAAACCACCACCACCATTGTGCAAAAACAACCCAGAATTTTGGCCACCCACCCCCACTACCGTCACAACCTAAATCACCACAACAATTAGTGAAGCCAAAAACAATCCCCATTGTCGCTCCTCCAATCTCCATCCATGGAACCCAAACAAACAAATCCACTCCAGAAGGTATCATCTCATCCCCATTACACTAAACCACCAACACAAGAAACCCTAATCACCCACACCCAATATGCAGCCACTACGCTGCTCATAAACCAATAGACACCAAAATACAACCACCGTCTCAACCCATCACACCACAATTACTAGAAAAAGGAACCAAGTGCAATGCGTTGCTCATACCCAAGCCACCATCGAGGAACAACCAAACTCCCAATCTTCCAATCGCTCCACCATCCCCAATCAAAACAAATCAACCTAATATCCAAACCCTAACAAGAAACCCAATCAAAATCCAAACCTTTAGAAAACCCGAGCAATCCCAATCGCCCCATCCAATCAACAGCCACGCCATTCAAAATCAAGCAAAAATAGACTACAACTACCACTTACCCAAAATTACCACCACAAATTTAGCAATTTTGACTCACTCACAGTTCATATTGCCACAAATCCCACAAAATTCAGTCCCCACAAAACCCATTCTTTTGGAAAACCCAGCAAACCACTCACCTCAAGCAGTGATTTTGGTTTCACAAGCTGTCAGCAGTGTTAGTTCTGCAAATCCAGTGCCGCCATTCAAATTGCTAGCACCGCTATCCAAATCGTGGCCCACCAAAATGAGGAGAAGAAGCTTTGTTTGTTATGTTTGGTTTAGAAAGAGAAAGAAGAAGAAAATCAAAGAAATTGATTTGGGTAAAGGGTTGTTCGCGGGCCACATAAGGAAAAGATGTTTTGAAAAAAAAGAAAAGAAGAAAAGATGCTTTGCAACTATGAAGGCCTGTGCTTCATTTTCTACGTACGCCCAAGCCCATGTCAGCAGCAAATCTCTCAAATATTTTCAAGACTTGAGGAATTAGGTTTGAAGCAAAAAAAAAAAAAGTTTTCTACCTTTTTAAACTCGAGGACGAGTTTTTTTCGAAGAAGGGAGAATGATGCGAATGAAGAATAAATAAGTTAGTATTTTAATTATATTTGGATCTTATTAGTTAATTAGGTTATTTATATTTAAACGGTTGTTTTATCTATGAGTTATTGTAATGGGCTTGGCCCAAAGTCATCTAATCTAGGGTTAGGGATATTTTATAATTAGATAATGCTTAGCCCAAAGTTAGTCAAATTAGGGTTAGGTTTTATTTTACAATGTCTATTTAAATGCTCTTTGTACTCCTATGGAGAATAGATTATGATTAATGAAAAGATGTTTTGCTTGGAGGCACAATTGTGCTCTTCTTCTTGGTGGTGAGACTCTTCCAAAACCCCATTGTTGATCGGTGAGACTCGATTAACGTGGTTTATCTTATTTTATGTTATTTTTAATTTATTTTCCATATTTCTCCTTCCATCTTGTCAATTGGTATCGAGCCCAATTCGATTGTTTTCCATAACAATCGTTCGATCCATTGCCATCCATCCCACATCCAAACACCCAAACAGTTAAAAACAAAAAACCCAAAATCACATCACCTTTCAAGTCAAACACAATCATGACCTACCCTCCAAATTTTCCAATTTGTAACAAGGCAAAACCCACAATTTTGTTCAACCCAATCGCCAATTCACAAACACCAACAAACCAAAGTGTACCTTCAGGAAAACAACACCAATCAAGTAACCCATATACCCATACGGGCCATTCCCTACCAATACCCAAAATTCATCATGTATCATTATGAATATCCCACCATCAACCCAAGAAGCATGAGGCAATTTGGGAGCCGCCCTTTACGCAAAGAACGGTATGATGTCCGATGCGTAAGAATGGATGTGTCAAATTTTCATGGCGAATGGGATCCATATGCATTCCAAGATTGGCTCATTGCCTTGGAGGACTACCTTGAATGGATTGGTCTCTCCCCAGACCGAAAGGTGCGTTTTGTAAAGATGAAACTCAAGGGACAAGCACGTGTTTGGTGGCAACGTGAGGAAGAATACCTTCATCGCCTTCGTCTACCGCCCATCTTTGAATGGGAAGAGATGAAATTCAAATTACAAGAGGAATATGGGGCTAACCATTATACTCAACCAACGTATGGATGCTGTTTGGCACAGGTATGTCTTTCAAACCCAACCTTCACATAAACCACCACCACCATTGTGCAAAAACAACCCAGAATTTTGGCCACCCACCCCACTACCGTCACAACCTAAATCACCACAACAATTAGTGAAGCCAAAAACAATCCCCATTGTCGCTCCTCCAATCTCCATCCATGGAACCCAAACAAACAAATCCACTCCAGAAGGTATCATCTCATCCCCATTACACTAAACCACCAACACAAGAAACCCTAATCACCCACACCCAATATGCAACCCTACATCGTTCATAAACCAATAGACACCAAAATACAACCACCATCTCAACCCATCACACCACAATTACTAGAAAAGGAACCAAGCACCAATCTTGCCCATACCCAAGCCACCATCGAGGAACAACCAAACTCCCAATCTTCCAATCGCTCCACCATCCCCAATCAAAACAAATCAACCTAATATCCAAACCGAACAAGAAACCCAATCAGAAAATCCAAACCTTTAGAAAACCCAGTAATCCCAATCGCCCCCATCCAATCGACAACCATCGCCATTCAAAATCAAGCAAAAATAGACTACAACTATCACACTTACCCAAAATTACCACCACACACCACAGACCACAGCAATTTTGACTCACTCACAGTTCATATTGCCACAAATCCCACAAAATTCAATCCCCACAAAACCCATTCTTTTGAAAACCCAAAAACCACTCACCTCAAGCAGTGATTTTGGTTTCACAAGTCGTCGGCGGTGTTAGTTCGGCAAATCCAAAGTGCCATTCAAATTGCTAGACCGCTATCCAAATCGTGGCCCACCAAAATGAGGAGAAGAAGCTTTGTTTGTTATGTTTGGTTTAGAAAGAGAAGAAGAAAATCAAAGAAATTGATTTGGGTAAAGGGTTGTTCGCGGGCCACATAAGGAAAAGATGTTTTTGAAAAAAAAGAAAAGAAGAAAAGATGCTTTGCAACTATGAAGGCCTGTGCTTCATTTTCTACGTACGCCCAAGCCCATGTCAGCAGCAAATCTCTCAAATATTTTCAAGACTTGAGGAATTAGGTTTGAAGCAAAAAAAAAAAAAAAGTTTTCTACCTTTTTAAACTCGAGGACGAGTTTTTTTCGAAGAAGGGGAGAATAATGCAGAATGAAGAATAAATAAGTTAGTATTTTAATTATATTTGGATCTTATTAGTTAATTAGGTTATTTATATTTAAACGGTTGTTTTATCTATGAGTTATTGTAATGGGCTTGGCCCAAAGTCATCTAATCTAGGGTTAGGGATATTTTATAATTAGATAATGGGTTTAGCCCAAAGTTAGTCAAATTAGGGTTAGGTTTTATTTTACGGTATCTATTTAAATGCTTTTTGTACTCCTATGGAGAATGGATTATGATTAATGGAAAAAGATGTTTGCTTGGAGGCACAATTGTGCTCTTCTTTTTGGTGGTGAGACTCTTCCAAAACCCCATTGTTGACCGGTGAGACTCTGATCAACGTGATTTATATTATTTTATGCTATCTTTTATTTATTTTCCATATTTCTCCTTCCATCCTGCGTCATTTCTTCTTCAATGACATGATCGTTTTATTGTGACATTTTCATATTAAACAGGTTTAAGTCAAAATAAATAGTCCAGGGATATGCATGTGGGAGAATTCCAAGGGATCTAGGGGCCATTTCATTCCTTTATAATCGAATTATATCAATAAAAATTGTGACGATATTTCTGAACACTATATTTGTCTCCTGGGGATTTCTTCTTCAATTTCACCAAAAACCTCTGGATATTCTGTCAGAGCCAATTAGGGTGTAGGGCGATTTTGATGACAAACCCTTCACATGTAGGCATTAAATAGTAGCATGGCACCTCACAGACAGCAGCTAGGAATCCATCATTACCCAAACAACCTCCTGCAACTTGCTATCTCTAATCCAATCAACTTAGTAAGATGTTGGAAAGTTATTTACAGTAAGAAAACGTGGTCTGTATTTGGTTTCTTGATGTCACTAATTCTCAATTATTTTCACTTTGTCCTACATATAAGCAAGCGAGAGTTTGAACTTACAACTTAATTCAAAACAAAACAGGTTAAGATTCGGTGTAAAATACTTTTTATTTGAGCGGTTCGTTTTATCTTAAGTTAGAGACCCGGCACACTAGCGCAATACCACCGGATCTCAATTCCCTGACGAGTTATTTTCCCTATGAGACTAGTGAGTTTCAGTCCAATTATGCACATTAATTCTAGGCACAGAAATCTCAATTAAGGTATACACACATTAATTAATGTCATGTAAGAATACGGATAGAAGTTGTTCTCTTGGTCGGGAGGGAAGGGCTACTTCTTCAGGATCTTTCAGTAGTTTAATGAAACAACATTAATAAATCCACAAAACGACATTTGATGCATTGATCATGGTGATGATCAGGCCATTTTCAATGAAGTTTTACTGCAAAAATTCTTACGGCCGACCAAACTTTTAAATGCTTCACTGCCATAGGCCCATAGAGGATATGGGTTGGTTCCAAACTTCCAAACTTCCAAACCAACCACCTAACACCAATTCTTCCTCATTATTTTCTCAACCGCCATTGAAAGCGGCAGCATGGGCCAAAGAGAGGCAAACTTTGCCATCAAGGAATAAATACCATTGAAGATGAGGTACGTGTAGAAGACGTTACATGTTATTTTAGAGAATGGCCCCCCATGACTGAGTCACTCTCTCGTCGTGTTGTTAACTCAGCCCAGTTGCAGGGGAGTCAACCCACCAAATGAACTTTCAACACAATAATGGTACCGAATGGTCCAAATCTACCATAATATTGCCAAGCATACAAGTTGTTGATTTCCATAGGGCTTACAAACACTCGTGCAAGACATTTTAGCAAAAGCAAAGAAAAGACGAAAACACACTTATGCAAGACATTGTCACATGCACAGGTACGAGGAATTAATTAAGCAGAGAGATGCCATATGCATCATGTAAAATAATATATATAAGTCTTCTTGGTAAGCTTTCAGTTTCACCAACAATTTACTCAATTTTGGTTTCATAAAGCTGATGTGACAATGCCCATCAGTCTCTTTGGTAAGATTATTATTAATTTTTTTTTAGAGCATTCTCATTCGACTAATTATTTGGCTGATTGGAATGTTAAAATGGGAGTAAGAAGATGCATGCGCTCAATAACTTGAAAAAAATATTTAGGAAAAACTTTATTTTAAACCGCTGAATTACTACGCATTTGACATACCTCTCGAACTTTAAAATCTCTCAATTTGAACTGAACTTTCAATTTTAGCCAATTTGAACCCATTCTTCAGATTTTAAACTTTTAAAAAAGTAAAACAATGATGTTTATACTCTTGACTTTTTTATAAAATTCAAAATTTACCCTTAATTTCAAATTAAAAATTAAAAAAATATATATTAGATTAAAACATTCACAAGATGATTCTATTTGCCACTTTGTGACCCTTTTTTTTTTTTAAAAAAAAAATTTCCATTTTTTTCAATTTTTTTTAATAAAAAGAAAATTGAAGGGTAATTTTGTCTTTTTAGGAGTTTTAATGGCAAAAATTGACAGAAGTTTACATTTTAAAGTTATAATATTATTGGGTGTACCTAAACTTTTAAAATTCCAAATATTAGCATGATAGTCTTTCCCTGCTTGATTGGGGAACCACCCACAGTAAAGTAAATCCAAATGCTCCATAATATAAGTTTGGGAAAACCAAAAGACAAAAATAATTTCTCATCTCCAAGAATCACCAGTCTCCAACCAAACCAACCGTCCCAGCATGTGCCAAAACCGGCCACAATCCATTCCTCGCACGTGTGCCTCGGTTTCTTGTGCAAAATGAGCTTCCAATTTTACGATGTCTTATGTTTTATGTAATTTTGATTTTGATTTTAATATCCTAATTCTTAATTTGATGAATTTGTGAAAACCTCTGTTAACATTTTATCACATTGATAAAAAAAAAAAAATCTTTAGCCAGCTCATACAATCAAACGACAATAGTTGTCGTAAATGGCATGATCCAATAATAAATGGGAGGTGATATGACCACTTCTTTATCAACACATTGGGTATATCCGCGACCCACACAATGTGTTAAGGGGTGGCCTCTAACTTGAGGGATAAGGATCCTGTCCACTTCATAATGGACTGATAAGATCTAATAGGTTCTAGATTTTTTTACGAAATTATCTAAAGTTTTTAATAAAATAACTGATCACTTCTTGAATTGTGGTTGGGGGTGGCTCAATTTTTGATTGGATAGGTGAATCTGTCTAACAAATTTTTTTTCATTTTTTAAAAAGAAATTAATATATAGTCCCAAATTTACTAAATTTAACGTAAGAAAAAAAAAGAAAAAGAAAATGTAAAATCGAGTCTCGAATTTACTAAATTAAAAATTTAAACAAAATCAAATACATAAATCCTGGCTTAGTTTCCTGACTTTCCTTGATGCAAAAAAAAGGTGAAAAAGTTGGAACCTTGTTGGTGGCCTGTCCTCTTTATGCCTTTATGGAGATTCACAGATCTCCCAGCCCCCAGCCCCATATTCAGAGACACCCACTTTCTATATTAGTTCACTCTTCAGCTTCCTTACCTTCACTTTTCATTTTTCTTTACATATTTTTTTTTGTTTAAAAAAATTAGATTTTTCATTGCTGCACACAGCACATTAAAGAAAGCTCTGTCTCTCCAACTGTGCTTCAGGTCAGTGGTTAACTGGTGTGTGAGTGTTTGTGCGTGTGAACCAGAAGTACTTTGCATTTCTTTGACCTGTTCAGCAATCAGCAATGCATGTAAATGATGTAATAGATATTCTTTCAAGTTGGTTGGAGTAGTGGTTGAAAAACTCTGTTTCAGAGTAAGTAGTTGTTGAAGCTAATGGGCAAGTTTACTTGTACGTTGAGCTTACTTCTTCAAGTTGGTACCTTGAATGGTGGGTTTGATAAATAGATCTGTTTTGTCAGATATCAGCTACTCACCCTGTTGTCACAGAGTACATCCTAACAAATGTATGCTTTCTTTTCTTTTATTCTCTGTTTGGTTGCCAAGAAAATGCATGAATAGGGAAAAAAAAAATACAAGCATTGATACTGTTATCTGTCATAATACTGGATTTCCACTGGATAGAGCTTAACCCCAACTCTTGGCTGAGCCTATATACTACCTATTAAGCTGCCGTGATTGTCTTATGGTGAATCAAAAAATTGAAAGGAAAAAGTTATTTAATATCAAACTTTTCTTTGGCCTTCTAGCAGCAATCAAATGGAGGGAGGTGTAATTATAGTAACTTATCATTTCTTGCTTTGATTTTGCAGGTGGTTGCGCTTTCTGGTTTAAATCTTTCACGGAAGCGTGCTATGTATTTCTCTGCTACTTCTTGGGTGCTAGAATTGATTAGGTTCTTTTCTCCTTCCTTTCTTTTCATAGCTCTCGGGCATCTTTTTTGAAGTCACCCTTGTGTGAAAGGACTAAAGATTGCTTTTAACAATCGGGTTTTGGGTCTATGAAGAAAAAGTTGATGTTTTCAGTAGTAGTGATATCATCTCTGTAAATCCTTATTTTGTTTCGAAAGTTTGGTTTCAAAATCCATTTTCTGTCTTCTACACTTTAGTCTTTTGGCATCCCGCCTGGTTCTATAGTGTGAACTAGAAAAATGCAGAAGTCTCCGCAACTTCAAGACTTTGCTCTTAAGGAGACCTCACCCAAGATTGGGGCGGGTACAAATACAATCACGGGTGATAAGCTCTCTTGCGCCTATGACCTTGTTGAGCAAATGCAGTACCTTTATGTCCGTGTCGTCAAAGCGAAGGAATTACCTGGAAAGGATGTTACTGGTAGTTGTGATCCCTATGTTGAAGTGAAACTTGGAAATTATAAGGGAGTTACAAAGCATTTTGAGAAGAAGTCCAACCCTGAATGGAATCAGATTTTTGCCTTCTCCAAAGAACGAATTCAAGCTTCGGTTTTGGAAGTGGTGGTGAAAGATAAGGATGTTGTGATAGATGATTTTATTGGCAGGGTTATGTTTGATATCATTGACATCCCAAAACGTTTTCCACCGGATAGTCCATTGGCGCCACAGTGGTATAGACTGAAGGACCGGAGGGAGGATAGGGCTAAGGGAGAGCTGATGCTGGCTGTTTGGTGGGAACTCAAGCAGATGAGGCATTTCCTGATGCATGGCATTCAGATGCTGCAACTGTTGGCCCTGATGGTGTTGCAAATATTAGATCAAAGGTGTATCTTTCCCCGAAGCTTTGGTATGTGAGGGTCAATGTGATTGAAGCTCAGGACTTGGTACCTAACGACAAAACTAGGTACCCAGAAGCTTATGTGAAGGTTATCCTTGGAAACCAGATATTGAGGACTAGGACATCTCAAAGTAAGAGCATCAATCCCATGTGGAATGAGGACTTGATGTTTGTTGTTGCGGAACCATTTGAGGAACCCTTGATTCTGACTGTGGAAGATAGGGTGGGATCAAACAAGGATGAGACCTTGGGGAAGTGTCTGATTCCTTTACAGAATGTACAGAGGAGGTTAGACCATAAGCCTGTAATTACTAGATGGTTTAATCTTGAGAAGCATGTGGTTGTACAAGGGGAGCTGAAAAAGGAGACTAAATTTGCCAGTAGGATTCATTTGAGGGTCTCCTTGGATGGTGGGTACCATGTTTTGGATGAATCTACACACTATAGTAGTGATCTTAGGCCAACAGCAAAGCAATTGTGGAAGTCCAACATTGGAATTTTGGAACTGGGGGTTATTAGCGCTCATGGGTTGATGCCAATGAAGAAGACAAAAGATGGTCGAGGAACCACAGATGCTTATTGTGTAGCTAAATATGGGCAGAAATGGGTCCGAACAAGGACAATTGTGGATAGCTTTTTGCCAAAGTGGAATGAACAATACATTTGGGAGGTTTACGACCCATGTACTGTCCTTACAATTGGAGTTTTTGATAATGGTCATATACATGTGGGAGATAAAGCTGGAGAGGGGAAGGATTCAAAAATTGGGAAGGTAAGGATTCGGCTATCAACCCTTGAAACTGATAGAGTTTACACGCACGCATATCCCCTTCTGGTCCTACAATCTTCAGGGGTGAAGAAAACGGGTGAAATTCAGTTGGCAGTGAGATTCACATGTTCATCTTTGATTAACATGTTGCATCTGTATTCGCACCCATTGTTGCCAAAAATGCACTACATTCATCCCCTGTCTGTAATTCAGCTTGACAGCTTGAGGTTCCAGGCTATGCAAATTGTCTCCATGAGGCTGAGCCGTGCTGAACCGCCTTTGAGGAAAGAGGTGGTGTCATATATGCTGGATGTGGATTCACATATGTGGAGTATGAGGAGGAGCAAAGCAAACTTTTTCAGAATCATGGGAGTTCTAAGTGGGTTGATTGCAGTTGGAAAATGGTTTGATTCTATCTGCCATTGGAAGAACCCTCTCACAACCATTTTGATTCACATCCTTTTCATTATATTGGTCCTTTATCCAGAGCTTATACTTCCGACTATCTTTCTGTACCTTTTCTTGATTGGAATTTGGAACTATCGACGGCGACCACGACACCCTCCTCACATGGACACCCGGCTGTCCCATGCTGATGCTGCTCATCCTGATGAACTAGATGAAGAGTTTGATACATTCCCTACTTCCAAGTCGTCAGATATGGTTAGGATGAGATATGATAGACTGAGAAGTATTGGAGGGAGGGTTCAGACTGTAATTGGTGACATGGCTACTCAAGGGGAAAGGTTTCAGTCTCTTCTGAGCTGGAGAGACCCAAGAGCGACCACTCTGTTCGTTACCTTTTGTTTCATTGCTGCCCTTGTTCTCTATGTTACTCCTTTCCAAGTTGTGGCCCTTCTCGCAGGAATTTATGTGTTAAGGCACCCCAGGTTCCGCCACAAACTTCCCTCAGTTCCTCTCAACTTCTTTAGAAGGTTGCCTGCAAGATCAGACAGCATGTTGTAAGCAAGTATGGCCTTCATTGCTGCTGACTCCTTCCTATAATTCTCTCTATATGCCAGAGTTCTGCAGATGTTGCTGCAGCAGCCCCTTCAAGTAGATCTTTGTTTCATTAAATTTTAGTTGGTGCAGGTTTATGGCCCTTACAATAAGTTTTTTTTCTTTTTTTCTTTTCCTTCAGATTGTCATTTAAACAATTATCTCATGCAATATGTAAAATCTGTCACCATTTTCATTTGGAGGTTTTCTAGTCTATATAATGTTTTTATTCGCAATGATTTTGAATTGGACCGAGTTCTCAATCAAATTGAGTTAAAAGAATTTCTTAATATCCTTTCTTCCAATTTAGTATATTAAATTGACATTTGCGCGTTTTTAATAAAACCACTGTCCTTTTAACATTTGTAAATGAGAAAATTGTTAATAAAAAAAGCAAAATAAACATTTGTTTATCGCATTCATTATTGCCGGCAAAAAAGAAACAGCTAAGAATGTCATGCTCATAATGAGCATAGAGAAACGACAAACGGAAAAGACTTTTCTGTTTTCTTTCCCCCTGATTCTGCATATATAATTATGTAATGCCGACAAAGATTTGGTTCTTTTTGTATAAACTTTACATATGCTGATAAATTTGCTAGCATTATAAATATGCATATAATGCTAACTTTATATGTCCCAATTTTCATGCTTAGAAAAGGGGTAGACTTGGAAAGTTGTCGAACTAATGGAACTTGAAGAGCCTTCAATCGAATATCACCCTAGGAAATATATAAGAATTTTGCATGTCAATGTAAGAGATTGAGCAAGCAAACCTCAATTCTTCATTAAGTTTGCTCGAAGCATCAACAATATTGACAATGAAAGTCTTTTTTTTTTTTTAGAAAAAAAAAGATGAATGAGGATAACTTCTTTTAAATGTTGCCACTAATGCCAATTACAAACGATGCGCATTACTTGATCGCCGTATCAAACACCCCAGTATATCCTTTTCCTAGAATTCTGAATCCATAAATATTCATGTATATAACTTGTTTAATTAGGTCATATTCTCAATAAACAGTATCAAACCCATTTTTTTTATTCTAATGAGTAAGGTTATAGTTGATTGACCTACATGATCTTATATTCATGCTTCAACATGACCTAAACTTAACATGCAACATGTAGGATTAGTAATTTTTTATGCGAATACGACATGAACCCAACAGAAAATTAACGAGTTAAGATTGAGAGGTCTAACTCGTTTATTTAAATTTGTCAGATTAAGGTTGACTTATATACAGGGATAGATCTAGAAAGTTGGATAAGAAGGAACGGACCAAGATATATAATTTTTTTTTTGGACAGGGCCATGACCTATATTTTTTTTTTTTTGGGGAATTGGGGAGAGACCATGGCCATCCCCTATCCCCTATAGATCCATCCCTGTTTATATATAAATCTTATGCCTATACGTCGATACAACTTGAATCTGACACACAAATACGAATTGACACCGCTACTTCTCATGTGGTCGAAAATAGGCCATATATTTTTCGATTTCTTATTGTATTTATTTTGGTAGGCATATCTCTAAAAGCAATTTCCATTGTTCTAATTCTTCCTTTATGTCTAAGCTACCATTACATGATTCTTCTTGTCTAAAAACATGACCAATTCAACATGTGTGCTTAATTTATGTTTTAAAATTTCTGCCTTCCCATCAAGGATGGATCCAGAATATTTGATGGGGGGACCGTGGTAGTCTGAGACCGTAGGTCGGTATGGACCAGCTTTAATGTAAGCTCTTCGAATTTCATCTCAGCGATTAACATCATATTCTTATATCTGACAACGCAATCCATGATCATCTTTCAATGAGCTAATATTAAATTCATTGCCATCAACTCTCCGAAATCTTTTAGAAGAAGGGAAAAATACATTTTAGCCCCCTCAACTACCACCAAGTTACGTTTTAGCCCCCTAAACTATCAAAAGTTATTAAATGGCCCCCCAACTATCAAACAGTTACGTTTTAGTCCCCTCCGTTAGTCTTTGCCGTGAAATTGGATGGAAACATCAAAACTACGTCGTTTTGAGATTGCAAGTTACCAAAATACCATCAACTAACGGAGGGGGCTAAAACACAACTCTTTGGTAGTTGGGGGGGCCATTTAACAACTTTTTCTTCCCCTTTGCTTTTCGTTTTTCTTTGCTTGGCTTGGCTAGCCATGGCTTTGTGCCATCGGCTTACCTAAAATATTTGCGGAGAGGTTCAAGAAAGCCAATAATACCGGGGCCATGAGGTTTCCCGGTGCTGGGAAGCATGAACCTAATGGTAAATCTCGCACACCACAAGCTCGTTGCCACAGCCGAGTGGTTCGGAGCTAAGCGGCTCATGGCCATTGATCCGCAGTTCTTCATGATTTCCTCATCAATGATTTGAAAATTTTTTGCACCACTTTGACAGCAAAACATTGTGTTACTTGAGAAGTGCCCTCTCTTAACGCAATAGATAATCAGACAAAAGGTTATTAAAATCACAGCCACTGCTGCAGAAATGACTGCATGCAAAGAATGGTTTAAGTCACTTATTTCATTAAAGCACATAAAGAAGAAAAGAAATGAAATAATGTATTGCAAAAATGGTACATTCTTCTGACACTAGAATAGCTTTTATACAATACTAATCGTCATACCAGTTGCAATTTTCCACCACAGATTATGCTTAGAAGAATATAGATCTGCAAGAAGAACACAAAAGTTAGAGTTCTTTATTTTAAGACTTTTTTTTTTCTTGTACTTACATTATGACAATTTTATGACTAAAAAAGAGCGTGGAAGGAGAAGGGAAGTATATATAGAAGAAAAAAGAAATTATGTAGAATGCTCTAGAAGGCTGTGCCTGTGCATGTGACGAAGACCTAGTAAATTTTCAGGGAGAGAATAGCGTATCCATGAGTCTGAGAATAGAGAATCAACTCAATAAACCTAATCACAACTTGTAGAAAGGTGGCAGTCGTCATGCATACGTTGCATGTGGTAGTTTCATTAAGAAGTGGGCATGGCTTATGTGGGATTATATTAACCTAATATGAAAAATATATATTATACATCCCCCGTCAAACTTAAAGTGAAAGCTTGAGTTTGGAAAGAAAAACAATTGATTTTATTTTCTTGATACTCCTTTTTTCTTTTCTTGAGAGAGATTCGGTTGAATAAGAACCACAAACTTAGTGTGAGATCAGCTAGGATTTTTGTTGATGGATTATGATGGTTTATTGATGAAGAGAAATGAGATATGGTGCAACATAAAACATAACTTGAACCTGAGCTTGGATAGGGCCAAATCAGGTGTGAAGCGTAACCAAAACCAGGCAAGATCTCAATTTGGTGAGGTCGACATAAGACGACGATGAACGGCATACATGACAGAGATGGTGGTAGTTGGTAGTGGTTACGGGGAGGTGACCAAAGACAGTAATGGCTGATGGTGAGTAGGGACAGTGGCAACAGCGGCGGTGGCTTGCGACAACGGGTGGCAATGTGTTAGAAAACAAATTGGGTTGGCTCAATTGGGCCAATTATGGATAGTGTAGCCTGAATCCAACTCGAGTTGAGCAAACTTGGGTGGTTATTGTATCTGATGCCATGATCCAACTCAAACTAGGCTCACTTTGGTGGTTATTATATCTAAAGACCTTATCTAGTATGTGCATGCAGCGTTGAGCTCACTCTAGTCGGATTATTGAATCTGAATTACGCATGTAGCACCTTGGACAGACCCACTTGGGTTAGTTTATTGGATTGGATAACCCAAACCCAACCCACATGTATAGCGCATGCAAATTACAAGTACGACATGTGGTTGGCATGTGAAGCACATGAATTGATGGCTAGGAACTTCAACGGCACATAAGGGTGCGCAGAGGACTTCGGCAGTGGGTGACGGCTCATGTGATGTGTAGGGTGGTAGTTTGTTTTGATTCTTGCAGCAATGTGTAGATCAGTTTCCTGTTTACTTGACTAAACCATAACTTTATAACTTCTTGTTGCTCCTTACGGAGTTTACTGGCGAACCTTGAGGAGAATCGCCGCCACTCATCTCTTCTACCCCAAACAAATCAATGCCTCGAAGCCCCAGAGGTCCGAAATCGCTATTCAAATGGTTTCATGATTGCATCGCTCCGCCACGAAGATAAGTTCTTCTTTGTCACGATGTCTTGAGCGAGCTTCGCTTAGCAACATGATGTGCTCTGTGTTCGGAAAAAACTATGAAACCGTGGAGCTATTAAATGGGAAAGTTGTTAAATGGCCCCCTCAACTACCAAAGAGTTGTGTTTTAGCCCCCTCCGTTAGTTGAGGGTATTTTGGTAATTTGCAATCTCGAAACGACGTAGTTTTCATGTTTCCATCCAATTTCACGGCAAAGACTAACGAATGGGGCTAAAACGTAACTGTTTGAGAGTTGGGGGGGCCATTTAACAATTTTTGATAGTTTAGGGGGCTAAAACGTAACTAGGTGGTAGTTGAGGGGGCTAAAATGTATTTTCCCCTTAGAAGAATTTTCAAAAATTGGGATATCAGAAACTGGTGATGATGTATCACCAACATTGACATTTGAAGTTTGTGCATTTGAAGTTTGGACATTTGAACTTTGTGCATTTTTTCGTTTGAAAATTTTTTTAGAAGAATTTTCAAAAATTGGGATATCAAAAGCTGATAATGATGTATCACCAACATTAACATTTGAAGTTTGTGCATTTGAAGTTTGGGCATTTGAACTTTGCACATTTGAACTTTATGCATTTTTTGTTTGAAAAATCAAGTTGATTTTCCATCTACAACAAAATTAGAGAAAACATAAAATTCCAAAACAACTTCCACTAAAATGTTTTAGAAAAAAAAAAAAACCATCAAACATGTCTGCCAAAATATGAAACATTCTAATTCCCCAAAACAAAAGCTTAATATATGTTTTTTTTTTTTTGTGAGGCTCTATGACCGGTTTTTTTTAGGGGGGAGGAGACCGGTCTTTGATTCTTTGGTTTTGTTTTATGTTTTTTTTTTTTTAGGGGGCATTGGGACTGTCTTTTCTAGGGGAGGGACCGGGGTTTGTTTTAGTCTTATGGAGGGAGGGAGGACTGGGGTTTGTTTATTCTTATGGGAGGACCAGTATACTATTTTTTTTTTCCACAGCTGATTTTTTTTTTATTCCAGATTTGGGGGGGGGGGGGGAGCATGGCCCCAGCCGGTCCCCCCATAGGTCCGTCTCTGCTTCCCATGAAGATCCCAAGTTCTAATACTATTTTGGTTTCATTTTAGGTTGGAAGTAGACGATAACACCAACAGTAACTTTGTTCAAATACGTACGGAACAAGAAGCATACTGACATTTGGCAAAACCTTGGTGACTAACATGACATAGCCGTTATTATTTTACAGATTAAACCAATAATATATACCAATGTTTATATCACTTGTAGAGGAATGTCATTTTCAATAAAAAGTCTGTTTTTATTTTTTAGGTAAAATTGACTGTAATAAGCGTTGACAACTGGGCCATAACCCCCCCTTAATTAAATTTCATCAACACAATATTCAATTCCTAATTCCCGTAATTTGACTTATATATATATGAGTAGTGATTTTCATGCCGCTGGCGTGGGTGAACAATACCCATGCCAGCATTAAAATGATATTAAAAAATAAAATATTATTTTAATGCATCACCTATGCTAGCGATATGAAAATTATTACTCTCTCTCGATATATTTATGTTTTCTTTAAATTATGTCATCTACTAGGGACGGAACTAGAGGGGCCGGCAAAGGCCCGAACCCTTCACCTTCTAGTTATAAATATATATATATGATTAAATTATTTATAAATAAATATATAGTTAACTATTAAATTTATGAAATAATTATAAGATAAAAATGTGATTATTAACCTTTCTAATATATATACATATATATATTATCTTGCTTCATTTTTTTTTTTTACAAGTCCACACAAGAGGGGGAATGAGATTCAAACTAGTGATCTCGACTTCATAAAGCATAATTCTCAACCAATTAAGTTACCCTTAGAAATATTATTTTGCTTCATCTGACTTGTTTAGAAATTTTCTAGTGGAGTCATTTTAATAATGGAGTGATTTTTTTTTTTTCTGTATATAGTTATAAAATAATTAGTGTATTGGTCAATCTATTATCCATTTGTTTTAATAAGGAAAATTAAATAACTTCATGGCCGTTGTAAGAGTTCAGCCTTGAAGCCTGTCTCCCGCGCACTTATAAATATTTAAAATAGTAAAAACAAAAAAACAACGAAACAAAACCGTCGTAGCTTGCTATGTCCGCAATGAATCCAAGGTTTTCCCCTGAAAACCCAACCAGCGTTGCTCGTGTCGCCTCGGCAAATCCGTGGATCCAAGACCCCAGTTTTATCAATGCATATTCCAAAATTCGCCTTTTCATCTTCGTTTTTATAAACAATCTGTGATTGTCTTTCTTTACCTTGTGCGAATATAAAAATTGTGTAAGATTTGCCGGAATCCCACGTTGTCAAGGCGAAGACGGCGTTTTCGAGGCCGAGATTAAAAGGGAATATCTGGGATATTGGATTGGAAATGCTCGGAGCATCCAAGGATGTGAGAGAGTGTCTTCTGAGTGTTTAAGGAACAGTGTGGACTTGTCGTGTACTTAATTGTTTAAACATAAGAATGAGATCGGGAGCTTCCAGTTCAGGGTGCAGAGAACGGCCTCTCTGACGCTTTTCTCTTTTATTTTTCGCCACTTGGCGTCCAATCCGACAAACCCCTTTGCCCATTTCAGCTCTCAGGTTAGTCTTTTCATTGTCCCTGTTAAGAGAGGGAGATAGAGAGAGAAAGATTTGTTAATTTTTTATTAATTTATGTGGTATAAGAGAGAGTAGCCTGGAAATTTTTTCCCTTTCTTTTCATGTGTATTTCATGTTTGGTATCGGATTTCTGATTACAATGGCATCACAGAGAGTGGATGCACAGCATACTAAATTGGACTGACCAGCGCTAAAGGAGTGCTATTCTTCATTTGATTCATCTCTAAGGTATGTTTCTGTTATGTTCTTCGGTTAAATAATAGTTCTTGAAGCACTTAGGTGTTTGATGATGATAGAAGTGATGGTAGAGCCGATGGGGAATGATTTGTTTCATTCCCGATATTTTGCCTTCTGTGTTTGTGCCTCTGTGAGTGAATCTAAAGATATACGAAAATAATTTTTCTCAGTTAAGGCTATGTGTGTCATTGATATTGCTTTATATATATATATATATATATATACACATATATGAGTAACCTTCTTTTTTGTCTGCTGCTGCTAAATGATTAGAAGCTTTGATATACTTATGCAGGCTTTTGTTCAATGTCAGTGTGTGGTTTTGGTGTTCTTCTTGGCTTGTCTAAACTTATCACTTTTTAGAAACCCTTTCTCCACATAATAACAGACAAAAAGGCATGTAAGAGTTTGGTTGCATAATTTTACATTTGGTTTTGGTTTGGCATTCTGAATTCAAGGCTTGAATTACTCGTACACATAATTGATGGAACTTGAACTTACTTTGTTAGTTCATCTAATTAAGTACTTCTAGTAGGAGTACTGAAGTACAGAGAGAGAAGATGGACCCAAAAAATTTGATAGAAGATGAATTCTTCAAGCTGCATCCATGCCTGCCTGTCAACACAAGAATTGGGATTGTAGGCGCTGGTCCAAGTGGCATATCAGCTGCTTATGCACTGGCCAAGCTTGGTTATAATAATGTGACTGTGTTAGAGAAGTACCACACTGTTGGAGGCATGTGTGAATCAGTGGAGATTGAAGGTAAAAAAGTTCCTAATTGTATGTACTATCTTCTAAACCTGGCTTGTTATGTCATGGATTAAGGTTAAATATACTATCCTTACAGGAAAAATCTATGATCTGGGTGGTCAAGTTCTTGCTGCAAACAGCTCCCCTGTCATCTTTCACTTGGCGAAAGAGACTGCGTCTGAACTAGAAGAAATGGATTCTCACAAGCTTGCCCTCATTGACAGCTCTACAGGGGAATTTAAAGATATTAAAGTGGCAGATGATTACGTTTCTGTGATCTCACTGACCTTGGAACTTCAGGTCAGTGCCTTTATTACTTTGCGTATACATTATTTCTTGATTTTGCAGCTTGGCAATCATTGAATCTCCATTTTTCTGTCAATAGGAAAAGGCAAAGGACTCAGGTCTTATTGGTGTCCATGCTGTAAGTGAATTTGCTTCAGACTTAACCCCTGCATACCTGGAGGGTCATGGACTAAAATCTGTTCCTAAATCTGTGGCTTATGGATACACTGCTTCTGGGTATGGATTTGTTCAAGACATGCCTTATGCCTACATTCATGAGTTCACTCGTACTTCCATGGCTGGGAAGATTCGGCGATTCAAAGATGGATATACAAGTCTGTGGGAGAAGATCAGTGAATCGCTTCCAATAGAAGTTTACTGCAACACTGAAGTATTAGAAGTCAGACGCCACTCGAATGGAGTCATTGTTAATGCCAAAAATTGTGGAGAACTCAAAAGTATGGAGTTTGATAAGATCATAATCTCTGGTTCTTTTCCTTGGAAAAATGGAAGCACTTACAGGTCACCAATCTCAAATATTACAGGTCTGTTGATTTTAGTCCTCGATTTCCTTTTCTTTCTCTCTCTCTCTCTTTCTTTCTTTTTTTTTTTTTTGGTTTTTTGTTGAGGTGGGGAGATGCTAATTATGTTATCTTATAGCAGAATATGAAACAGAAGTAATGGATATGGGTGATCTTGAAAAGGAGTTGTTCAGTAAAGTACAGACTATTGACTACTACACTACTGTTTTGAAGATAAAAGGGCTAGAACACATGCCTCTCGGGTTTTATTACTTTGGTGAATATATGGATGACCCTGCAACAATTGGCCATCCGGTTGCAATGCAGAGATTCTATGCTGACACTGATATATTTTTGTTCTGGTCTTATGGCAACTCCGTTGATATTATGGGGCCAATGGTCACAGAGCTTGCAATCAATGCAGCTAAAAATATTGGGGGAGAAGTAGAGAAGGTGGTTCTACAAAGGCGATTTAAATACTTTCCCCATGTTTGCAGCCAAGGTATGACAATGACTTGCTTTTATGCAGTTTGTACCTGCAAATTGGAATAATCTAATATAATATATAATAGGAGAATGTTAAGGAGAAGGGCCTAATATTGTGACACGTGACATCTTATTTATCTGACAAATGTCTATTTTTAAGTTTTAAACTAGAGGGTTTAATAGCTTGACAAGTGTCATTCAATTTATTTGACAAATGTTTACTTTCAATTAAACTGTGCATTTAAAACAAAACAAACAATTAAGAAAATAAACGGTTTCTACAAAACAAAACCACAAAACAGTTTCTACCCCATTCAACAACGTACAAACACCCTCTCAAACAGTTTCTACTCTATTAATTCCTCTGGACATAGTAAGTTTATTCTATTCCTTCTAAGTTTATTTAAACAAAATCCCCATTGTTAAAATTTCAATTGTTTTTATATGTTTACAAATTACCATTGTTCAACGTTATTGTTTATGTTAACACTGTCATTTACTGTTATTGTTCGATTTGTTGTTATCATTTTTTATGAGTCTATTTGAAAACACGTTTCATTGGTTATAGTTCAAAAATTCCCCTACAAACCCCAGATTAAAAAATGGATATGATTAAGTGGTGGAGTTATTTCCCAATTTCTTTTTTATAAGTTATTTCTACATTCTACTTTTTCTACATTCGGGTTTGAAGGCCAAATTTTGAATTATAAGTAATAAATGTTTTAAGATATAATATCTTTAGTCTCACTTTTTATTGTTTGGATCGCCTTGAAAATTTTCAAGCCAAGATCGTGACATAATAAAAATAAACAGCCCATTTCATTATTATTTTTGCCATGTTTGTGTGAAAAAAGGCTAAATTTTTCTATGAAATTCTTGGGACTTTTGGGTCTAAAATTCAGCCCCTCTATCCCTACAATTGTTGAGTCCATTATAGATTGTGTTGTTAGTGGGTTAGTTAGTTTGTTAGGAGTTATAATAACTAAGGACTGCAGGTTTTTCTTTTCTTTTATTATTTTGATTCTTCTTTTTTTAACTGTCATGTATTGGAAAAGACAAACTAATCAAATTATGCACATACTTAAATTTAAAACGAAAATTTTAATTAAACAAAAAAAGATTCTTTAAATTTTTTATTTTTTGAAGGAATTTAAATAAAAAAAAGATTTTTTTAAATGAAAATTTTAATTTTTTATTAAAAAAAAATTATTATTGGATTTGTAGAATCATGGGTCCCATAAAAATTCAATGATAGATTTACTAATTCATTGTACGATTTTTATCATTTATCTTTAATATAATAGGGGAGTTTTAACTTTTAAATGAAACGATGGATCACATCGCTTCATCAGTTTCCTTTGTATCTTTCACCTTTTTATCAAATTGCTTGTCTTTAGCACTCAACCGCCATCAAAAACTGCAAACTATATATACCCATTTCTAAACGCTGCTTGAACTATACTTGATTATTGTTCCCTTCTTCGAATCTACCTTTAGATTTGTCAAAACTGAATCTGCAAACAGCAACATTGATCCTCTAAAACTCCATTGCTGTACACCAAGTAAGTTTAATGTGTTTTAGAATTATTTTAAAATAAGTTTGTGTTACTGTCTCTATAAAAATATCAAGTTCCCAACCTCTAAAACTATATGTTGTTTCTCTTGTCGCGTATGTTAAATCCGAGTAGTATAATTTTGAGTCTGAAGCATGCATGTTGCCATGTTGATTTCATGAAAATCATGGATGCCATTTGTGGTTGTAGTAAAGCTTTTTGAACAACCTATATAAATGGAGTTTATTCTACAAATGAAAAAAAGAAAGTTTAAATTGTGTTTTTTATGTTTGAAAACGCCATTTCTGTGTGCATTTATTTAAGTTTATTATGATATTTAGTCAAATTGTTTAAATTTCAATTGTTTTATTATGTTTACAAATTGCCATTGTTCATTAATGTTATTATTTATGTTAACACTATCATTAACATTATTTGTTCAATTTGCTTTGATTATTTTTATGAGTCTATTTGAAAACACGTTCAAAAATTTTCCAAACCCCAAATTAAAAATGGCTCAATTCTCAAACCCAAAAGCGTTTTACAATAGTTTTTAGAATACTCATTTGGGATTTTTTTTTGTAGTTTCTACATGGTGTTCTCCATTATCTCAACATTAATTATTCAATTGCTTTTGTTTTCCTGTAAAGGTGTCCACAAAATTATGGTCCATTGAAAATAACAAATTAAATGGATTTCATCACGCTTTTTGTCTTTCAATTCAATGGGGTTCAAAATTATGGCCTTTTATAATGTGCTTAAATGTATTCCAAAAATCTATAATTGTCTAAATTTTTAAATTCAAGGTCTACTTTCCATTTTGTTTGATAACATATGTCTCTACCTATTCATTCCTATAACCACAAACTAGCTTTTTTAAAGTACATATTTTTGCATAAGAAAAAGTGTGGTAGAGAAAGGAATTTTAATTTTAATTGAAATTATTAGTATTTTTCTAAAGTAAGAAGTTAAAATAAAAATGCTAAATTTTTCAAACAAAGTATAGAATGATATTTGTCTTTTGTTTATGCATGATTTAGGAATAAAGTTTTCTCTCTTTGAAATTAAGTATCTTAAATAAAATTATTTTGGAAAGCCAAAGATGAGGGCATGGACAAAATCAAATCATGATCTTTTGTTAGTGTTGTATTATAATAGTTTTTACACACCTTTTAATTTTGATTATTAGTTTCAATATGTGATTTTGTTTTTTTTTTTTAAATATAATATATAAATTCTTTTATATTTGGTAAAATTGTAGATACATATAACAGTTGGTATTCAAGCGTTAAGTCAATTAGCCTAATTGGTTTTCACAATCTCTTTCTTTGAAAGTTTCAATAGGTTATATTTTTCATATATAATACAATTTGAGAATTTTTTCCTTTTATTAATTAGAAAAAATGAAACTTGAGTATTTGTGTTGTTGTAAATGGCCACTTAATGCTTTCTTTTTCTTTACAGCTTTATAGAACACCTTTTAATTAATTAATTAATTTTTTTGCTTCCTACTTGAAACTTTCTTTTTTCTTTCTTCATTTATGCATATACTAATTATTATTATTATTATTTTCTTGGAGTAAGTCTACTTGACCTCCTCAAATTACTACTCTAATGATAATCTACCCCCCAAACTATCAACTGCGACAATTGTCATTGGGATGGTAATTTAAGGGGATTAAGTGAATTTTACCCCTTTTTTTCTTCTGTCATTTTTAGAAACAAACCCGTGCATTGCACGGGTTCCAAGCTCCTTTCTATAATTTAAATATAAAATTAAAATGCAGAAATGAAGAATGGGTTTTATGAGAAACTGGAATCTGAACTTCAGGGATTGAAGAACACATACTATGTAGGTGGGCTCATGGCATTTGAGCTTACAGAGAGAAATTCATCATATGCCATGGCTTTAATCTGCAAGCACTTTGCAAATAACAATCCCTTGCCAAAGTTTCCTTATGTTAAGGTAGTTTGACATTCCAAATAATTGAATTGATCAATAAATTTCTAACAATCCACATATGATGAATTGAAACATTACTCTCTCTCTCTCTCTCTCTTTTTTTTTTTTTGGCAGTCTCTCTTACCCTTACAAGAAAAATGCATGAAGAGTCAATTGAATTAGACGAATTTCCAGGAGTAGAATTTCCTGATTTGTCTTCCCTTGATGGTTATTTGAAGCACTGGGGAACTCATGGAGTCACTCAAAACAAAACCCTCTATACTTGGATTAATGAAGAAGGGGCGGTGGTGTGCCAAAGGACTTATGGAGAACTTCATGCCAATGCGTCTTGCATTGCTCAGAAGCTCTTGACAAGTCGAAAACCAGTTATCAAGCCTGGTGACAGAGTTCTCCTAATCCATGTCCCAGGTCTGGACTTCATTGATGCCTTCTTTGGATGCCTAAGAGCTAAAATCTTACCTGTCCCAGTTCTTCCCCCGGATCCTTTGCAAAGAGGCGGGCAAGCGCTTTTGAAAATTGAAAACATTGCCAAATCATGTGGTGCAGTGGCAATTCTGTCAACCATTGGTTATCACTCAGCAGTTCGAGCAGGTTCTGTGAAGAATCTGATCTCTTTGACAGGAAAGAATGGGAAATCCACAGCTCGCTGGCCTAATCTTCCATGGTTGCACACAGATTCTTGGACTAAAAACTCCAAGAACCTGGTTTCAGAAGATCTAGCTGATCAATCTGAACCTCAGCCAAGTGATCTATGTTTTCTGCAATTCACTTCAGGTTCAACTGGTGATGCCAAAGGAGTCATGATAACTCATGGTGGGATTATTCATAATGTGAAGTTGATGCGAAAGAGATATAAGAGCACCTCGAAGACTGTACTAGTAAGCTGGCTTCCCCAATACCATGACATGGGATTGATTGGAGGACTATTTACAGCTCTTGTTAGTGGTGGATGTGCAATTCTATTTTCACCATTGACATTTATCAAGAACCCACTCTTATGGCTTGAAACCATTAGCAAATATCAGGCTACTCACACTGCTGGCCCCAATTTTGCTTTGAGCTAGTTATTCGAAGACTGGAGTACTCCAACAAAGATAAGGCCCGAAAATATGACCTTTCTTCCATGATTTTTCTCATGGTTGCTGCTGAACCAGTGAGGCAGAAAACTCTGAAAAGATTTGTTGAACTTACCCGTCCTTTTGGCCTCTCTCAAGAGGTGATGGCTCCTGGGTATGGCTTGGCTGAAAATTGTGTTTTTGTAAGTTGTGCATTTGGGGTAGGGAAATCCATTTTCATAGACTGGCAAGGAAGAGTTTGTTGTGGGTATGTGGATCCAAATGATGTAGATGTTGACATTAGAATAGTCAATGCAGAGACCGGTGACGAACTTGAAGAAGATGGAAACGAAGGAGAGATATGGATTAGTAGTCCAAGTGCCGGAATTGGCTACTGGGGTAGGGAAGAACTGAGCCACATAACTTTCAGAAATGAGCTTCAGAATCATCCCGGACGTAAATACACTAGAACCGGAGATTTGGGACGAATAATTGACAGAAAGTTGTTCATCACTGGAAGAATCAAGGATCTTATCATTGTAGCTGGAAGAAACATTTACTCAGCAGATGTAGAAAAGACAGTTGAAAGCTCGTCTGAACTTATACGTCCAGGTTGTTGTGCTGTCATTGGCGTTCCTGAGGAAATCCTAGTGGCGAAAGGGATTTCAGTTCCTGATGGGTCTGACCAGGTTGGTTTAGTTGTGATTGCAGAGGTTAAGGATGGTAAACCTGTCAGCAAGGAAGTTATAGAGCAAGTTCAAGCCCGTGTTGCAGAAGAACATGGAATCAGTGTTGCCTCAGTCAAGCTGATCAAGCCCAGAACCATTAGTAAAACAACGTCTGGAAAAATCAAGAGGTTTGAATGTCTGAAACAGTTTGCTGATGGAACTCTAAACCTAGTACCAGAACCAATATTGTTAAAAAGAACGTTGGTCCGCTCCTTCACTACAGGAACTTGTAAGGAGGGAAAAACACCTCAGCCTGAGCTCGTGAGAAGTTCTCTTCTACCAAACCCCCCAAAGCTGAGTAACAAGGAGATAGTGGAGTTCCTGAAAGGCTTAGTTTCCGAGCAAACTGGTATTCCAATTAAGAAAATCTCTGCCACTGAGAATCTGGTGTCTTATGGAATTGATTCGGTTGGAGTGGTCAGAGCAGCTCAAAAACTTTCAGATTTTCTAGGAGTGCCAGTTGGGGCTGTAGATATCTTCACTGCAACCTGCATTTCAGAATTGGCAAGCTTCTCAGAAAATTTACTAATGAAGTATCAACCACAACTCATGAACTGTCCATCTCAGACTCCAGAAACTGAGATTGATTCCGCCAAGCTTGTGATTGAGATATCGAAGTCCTGGCAATTGGGTATTTGGTTGTTCCAACTTCTGGCTCTTATATATGTTTCTGCCATGCTGATCTTTCCTGCTTATTTATCAATATCTGCCTATATAAATTCCATTTCATTGATCCATTCTGCAATAGTTAGAATTCCCTTGTTGCATTATTTGATTGCCCTGACTTTAGCTCCTCTTGCTTGGATCCTCTGCATATTATCCACCTGCATTTGCATTGCTTTCTTTGGAAATTCTTTCTTAAGACCAAACTATGCCTTGACCCCTGAAATTCCCATCTGTTCAATGGATTTTGTTAAGTGGTGGGCACTTTACAAGGCCCAAGAAGTTTCTTCCAAAGTTCTGGCAGTACATCTGAGAGGAACAGTTTTTCTCAATTACTGGTTTGAGATGCTTGGAGCAAGAATTGGATCCTCAGTGTTGCTTGATACTGTTGACATCACAGACCCATCTTTGGTTTCCATTGGAGATGGAGTTGTGATTGCAGAAGGGGCTTTGGTTCAAAGCCATGAGGTAAAGAATGGAGTCTTGAGCCTCCTCCCCATCAGAATCGGCAGAAATTCTTCGATTGGCCCTTACGCTGTTATCCAGAAGGGAAGTGTTTTGGGAGAAGAGGCTGAGGTACCACCGTTGCAAAAGCTTGAAGGAGGCAAACCTCTATTTAAATCTGCCAAGGCAAACAATGTTCAGAAGGTAAGTGCTATTCGGATTTTCCATCAGACATTAGCATAGGCATAAAAAAAAAATGCTTTAACTACTGTGGATTATCCTAAAAGGAAAAAGACTTGTACAAGCCATGACAACACATGCTATATTACACTAGATGCATGTTATAAATAATCTGAATTCGCCTCTTTGTTTCATGTCAGTTAGCTACATGTTTTATAATTGTTCTAGGTTTTAATTACTTTTCCAGTGACTTCTCATTTGCATACACACCAGGCACACTGGCTGTCATTGTATTTCTTGTCTTCCAAGATAGCATTAAAGAACCTATGCTTCTCAAATCTATAGGTATTACTTGATAGATTTTCTTTTCATTTTCCTTTTCACCAATAAGGGGCACCTCAACAAAGTATGAATAAGCAAAATAGGAAATTATCCATCACACCATTACAGGTGCATCTTAAGTGAAGAACGTGAAATGTTAGAGCAACAGATTTCTACTTTCTTCATTCCTTCTCTTTTTTTATCTTGCTAGGAAATCTTTCAATTTGAAGGCACGAACATGTGGTAAATATGAACATATGAAGCTATCTAAAAATTTGGCATGTTTTATCCATTGTATATCTTTTCTGTTTCATGCTTTTAGATTATAAAACCTTGAATTGGCATTTTGTCTACTTCTAAGAGTATAAACACTGTAGTTTTTCAAATAAATAAATTCCAATTAATGGTCTTTTCCATTTCTTTTCTCCTTTTACATGTTAAACTAAAGAAGCTGTTGATAATCATACTTACATATTCAACATCAATACATTGTTATCAAGCATTGCTTTCAAGTTTAATAATCATTTTCATACAACTAAGAGATGATCTAAACTCATGTTCTTTGAACATAATTTCAGGGTCCAGTACCATCAAATGTTAAAACTCAAACTGAGGCCATTTATCACTTTGTATTGGTATCTATTTAGTTGGTTTACTCAGCTCTCTCTCAGCAGCTATCATCTACTTTGTCTACATTTGGCTATCTCAACTGCCTCTTTCTCTTCAATCCTTCACATTTCTTTGCATAGCTGGAAGCTTCCACTGGATTCCATTCACCATCACTGCATACTGCTTGATTTTTGCTCAGCTCCCTTCAAACTCGACTAACTTTGCGGTCACAATAGCCGGTGCTTACTTAGTTCATGGCATGATACTCAGCCTACTCACAAGTGCTTTAATTCGGTTACTAAGTTGTAAACAAGAAACAAACAGTCCCTCTTGATAACTTGGCTTCACCACCGCATTACAATAGCCTGCCACCTCAGATTTACCAAGCTCATATCTGGGACAGAGGTGTTCTGCATGTACTTACGCCTTTTGGGTGCAAAAATAGGCAAGCATTGTTCTATCAGAGCCATCAACCCAGTTTCAGACCCGCAACTAATTTCAATAGGCGCTGGTGTCCATCTTGGTGATTTCAGCCGGATCATTGCTGGGTTTTATTCCTCCAGTGGGTTTACCTGTGGGAAAATTGAGGTGGATGATAATTCAGTTATTGGGAGTCAGAGCCTAATACTCCCTGGTTCAGTTGTTCAAAATGATGTTATTCTTGGTGCACTTTCTATTGCTCCAATGAATTCAGTACTCCTAAAGGGTGGTGTTTACATTGGGTCTCAAACTCCAGTCATGATTAAGAACACAATGCATGGTTTGGATGAAAGGATAGAAGAGATGGACATGAAATACAAGAAAATAGTTGGTAATCTGGCTGCAAATTTGGCTGCCACAACTCTGAAGGTTAAAACAAGATACTTCCATCGAATTGGTGTTAGTGGGAAGGGATTCTTGAAAATTTATGACAACATTAAAGGTTTGCCAGATCACAAGATCTTCTGTCCTGGAAAGAGCTACCCTGTCATTGTCCGACATAGCAATTGCTTAAGTGCTGATGATGATGCAAGGATCGATGCACGTGGTGCAGCATTGAGAATTCTTTCAGATGAGTCGGGTGGTGACTCGCCACTCCTTGATCTGACACTAAAAACAGGCAAGGCATTTTCTGCCCGCACAATTGCTGATTTTGCAACATGGTTAGTCTGCGGGCTTGCTGCAAGGGAGGAGCATGTTAAGCGAGTCCCACATCTGCGTGATGCAGTCTGGACTTCCCTCTGTCGAGCTGACTCATATGCTGAGCTGCATTACCACTCAAATATCTGCAGGCTCTTCCGGTTCACAGATGGACAGGAGATGTATGTGAAGTTCAAGCTGCGGCCTAATGATGAAACTATCAGTGAGGATTCTGGTAAGGTGGAGCCTATTGGAATTCTCCCACCTGAAACAGGTGCGATTCCTAGGGATGACAATGACACTCGCCCTTTGCTTTTTCTTGCTGAAGATTTCCAACGCCGTGTGAGTTCACCTAATGGGGTTCATTACATTTTCCAACTGCAAATCCGGCCAGTTCCACATGATGAGGCCACCTGTGACATTGCACTTGACTGCACCAAATCATGGGATGAGGCTGAGTTCCCATATATCGATATTGGGGAGATTAGTATTGATCAAAACCTCTCCACTGAAGAATCACAAGGATTGGAGTTTAATCCATTTCTCCGATGCCATGAGGTGGACGTCATCAGGGCTTCATCGTGCTCCAAGAGTGCTTCAATTGATCATGGTCGTTCATTGATATATGAGATTTGCCAGCATTTACGGAATGGGGAACCTCTTCCAGAATCCTGGAAGATCTTCCTAGAACAATCTGATGTCAAAGTAGACCTTTCCGGATGTCCAATGGCTGCAGCATTGGAGAAGAAAGACATAAAAAGAGTGACTCTTGCTAGGACTTGGTACCAAACGTTGTGGGCTACTTTTGCTCAACCATTCCTGCAAATAGTTCTGCCTCATTTCATGCTGGGTTTTGTTATCTTTGCTCCTCTGAGCTGGGTTATGAACTTGAAGGATGCCAAGAAACTCCCACTGCATTGGTTGCTTCCTTTCTTTTGGGTGTGTTCAGGCCTTTTAGCTGGATTAGCATGTGTTGTTGCAAAATGGGTTCTTGTTGGAAAGAAGAAAGAAGGTGAAACAATACAGATTTGGAGTACAGGAGTCTTTATGGACACTATATGGCAGGCCTTCAGAACTTTAGCTGGGGACTATTTCATGGAAATGACGAGTGGGTCTATGTTGTTTGCACTGTGGATGAAGCTCATGGGTTCAGATATTGATATGGACCAAGGGGCTTATGTGGATAGCATGGGAGCTTTGTTGAATCCTGAAATGATGGAGATTGAGAGCGGTGGATGTGTGGGAAGAGAAGCTCTACTATTTGGACACATATATGACGGTGAAGGAGGGAAAGTAAAATTTGGGAAAATCAAGATTGGAGAAGGTGGGTTTGTGGGAAGTAGAGCTGTGGCCATGCCTGGGGTGAGAGTGGAGGATGGGGGCAATCTTAGTGCTCTCTCCTTGCCATGAAGGAAGAGATTGTTAAGTCAAGGTGAAGGGTTGATGCTTATGCCTCATCAGTATTTTTTTTTCCTAAGCACTTGTATCTCTTCTTTAATGTCACAAGTAGTAGTCTTTTTATATTGACAGAGTAAACATGTATGGCTGATCCTTTCAATAAATTACCAATACTAATATATTTCAAAGATTAGAAATCCAACTCCCTCTGTTTGTCTGTGTTGTTGAACTCGCAGTCAATTTTGAAAAATATTTGATTTAGAAACCAATAAATTACCAATAATAAGAGATTTCAAAATATTCAGTTTGTATTGTTGAGATGCAGTAATATGTGATTGGAAGGTGTTAAATTTTTAATTCGTTGATTTGGTTCTAACTACATGTTGACACGTGTCAACAATTTATAAAAGAGCTATATGTTTACTCTTTCAAGAATTGAAAACAAGGGACCATAAAACAAGTGCCTGTTTGGGACACAAATAACACCCAAAAAAAAAGAATCACAAGGCCAAATTCTTAAATCCATTAATACAATAGTATACATGTTGACAAGAAACATCAGGCTCTAACTTATCAAAATGCGCCCAATAACTGATCCAACCAAATGTCCTCCAATATACTCGGACGATCAATTCCGTGACTGAAGGGTCTGTTCAATCCTCCACGATCTAATGATGGGCAATCAAACAAAGAGAAGGCCGAGAATCATTTGGTCGACTTTGCTCCTCGTTGTTAAGCATGTCTTTTGCATTGCCCTGCAACTCCCCTGCAGGAATCTCCTTTGCACTTGTATCCACCCCAACTTCCTCTGGCTGAGACCCATTTTCCCATAATGGGTTATAAGAGTTGCCTGCATCTCCAGGATTGCTCCGAGTACATTCAGATGCAGCTACCTGGGGCTGGGGCTGGGGCTGGGGCTGGACATCAACTGTTAGTTTTGGTCTGACACGGCTACTGGGTTGCTTTTCCCCTGGACCTTTATCCAGGACAGCAGGAGTGTCATTGCCTAGATTGTCTGAAGGCTCTACATCCATCAGCTGATTTCTCCCATCGTCCACACCATTCACGTCTGCACGCCCTGTCCCAATTTCAGAAAACAGAACTTACGAAAGAGAGGATAAACATTGGATAAAACTGTCTTACAACTGCTTAAATAGTCTCCAACTCAGAAGCAAATTCCTAGCATCAAGGAACCGCTAAACCACAACCAAAACTCCTAATAAAGGACACAACAAGCAGGTTTGTAGGACCTTATCCTCTGTCAAACTCTCAAACCGCCTTAATGCAATTCCAAACATGTTCTGAATAGGCTGCTCACTCATGTTCTACATTATTCCTAACAAAAGACACTCTCACTAGAAATAATAGGAATTCTTCTCCAATCTTCCAGACGATCTTCCATTGGAGATAAGCCAAACTCCATTTTATACTTTTGACTTTTTCATTACTTGAATTTTTCATTTGATAGCTAGAATTATGGTTGGACAATGGATTGAGTTTAAGATGGCAGTTGTACAACCTAGGCTAACATTTGAACAATCCAACTCTATTCCGGCATGA
This sequence comes from Carpinus viminea, assembly GCA_013348765.1. Taxonomy (NCBI): domain Eukaryota; kingdom Viridiplantae; phylum Streptophyta; class Magnoliopsida; order Fagales; family Betulaceae; genus Carpinus; species Carpinus viminea. The sequence goes on along the minus strand of CP054668.1, from coordinate 52,479,555 downwards.
TTAGGGTATGTTAGAGGATCCTCAACGAGCTCTCTAGTAATAACCAAAATTTGAAGAAAATCTTCAAAAACCAACGTTTATCAAATTCTCCATCATTTTTCCAAAATAGTTTTTGTCTGATACTCTCTCTAAACTGGTGCTCAATTTTCTTTAACCATTCAATTTTTTAATCTTTTTACTTTTTCGCATTGAACAACTTACTCTTAAAAGTATTGCATTGAAAATGGAAGTGGTTAACTCATGATTACTTTTTCACCAAAGTATGGAAATAATTAGAGAGTTTTGATATATGATGCTTTGAGAAGTGGCTAACTAAAATAGTAATAGTATATTTTTTTAATTAAAATTTGGAGAAATTTTCCAAACTTTAGAAAGCTCATTGAGGATGCTCTTAGATTGAACAATTAGGTTTCTAACCAAAATATACGAAGTAACAAATCAGAACAATGACCTTCTACAGAAAATGTTGCATGGTCCAATGGGCTTCTCATGCGAGCCGCCTCTAACAATAACTTCAAAAAATTTAAAAAGAAAATTTAAAAAAAAAAAAAATCACTCTTTCTAATGAAGCATGTTATACACATGACTCTCTGAATTATCTTTTAACCATATCTTTTTATAAATTCAATGAATCTACCATTAAATTTATAAACTCATGTAGGTCTAACATAAATTCAATGATGGATTCACCCATTCATTATATAAAGATGGGTGAATGATTAGATGGAGAATGATTTTATAATTTCTCATTTGAATTACATTGTTTTAAATAAAGGGATATGATTAGATTTAAATAAATTCAAATCATCCATAAGCTCTATAAATAGAGCCTTTAGTACACAATTAAATGACCAAGTGAATATGAGTAAAGCGTAACCCCTTAAAGCTTTAATATGTTAATGTAAATCTTTATTTTCATTTTATATCACAACTCAACGCCAAGTGCTAACAGAAGGTATTTCTTGTAATGAGATGGTCATTTGATGGGGTTGATTGGTGTTCTAAACACCAATGGTGATAGTTTAGGGTGGAAAGTTCAAACTTTCCACCTTTCTTTTATTTTGTTTTTGTTTATTTTGTTTTTGTTGTTATCATAGATTGATCGAGAATAGCGAAAGGGGCCACAAACTATCTACTAAGTAAACAAAAAGGCATTGTTTAGCTAAATGGGCCACTTCCCACCTAGTGTTTGGAAGCATTTCCATAGGATCATCCATTCTCTCGTCCATTCAGAACAAGAGTGAAAAAAAATCCTCCCTTGTAATCTTTTCCTCCTTTCAATTAAAAAAAAAAAAAAGAGTAAACAAAAAAGCATCCCCTTCCCCTTTTCCCTATTCTGAATAAATAATAATAATAAAAAAAAATTAAAAAAAAATGAAGAAGAAGAAGAAGTAAACAGAAAAGCATATTGCCTTACAAAGAACCAGTAACTAAAAGGCAATAGGGAGTTCCTCAAATAACTGAAGGGACAAAGACACGTGCTAGTAGAATGAATGAAGAACACAATCAGCACATCTATAAAAAATTACCGCCCAAACAGAAAAATCAAAATATCATAACTTTCTCATTAAGCCAGTCTAAGAAATTGAATTATTTACAAGAACCCCACGACTGTCAATCCTATTGAGAGCAAAGTGAGGCTAAATATTAACAGGAAAAGTCGTGCCTCTGTTGTTTTTGTTTTCAAATGATGAGTTATGAAGATTCAAGTTCGAAGTCACCGTCATCTAACGCACAAATGATAACCACCGAAAGTAGAAACATGTCCAGTGAGTCGGGGGAATTACCTCAAGCTTGGTTATCAATGGATGCTGCACTTTTGCAGACCCTGCACAAAAATAAAATCAGAAAAAGAGTCACAAGGCAAAACTCTTAAATCGAATGATAAAATAAGATGCATGGTAACAAGAAACATCACTTACAATCTAAGCTCTGATGTATCAAATCTAATAATTTTTATGCGCCAAAGCATTGGATCAAATCATCATTCCACCAAAAGTCCTCCAATGGACTCGAGCCATCAATTCCAAGATCGAAGGGGGGGCTGTTCAATCCTCCACAATCTAATGACAGGTTTTCCATTGCAGGGTCAAACTGAGAATCAATAGGTGGAATTTGCTCGGGGTTAAACATCGCAAAGCACAAGTCCCCTCCAGGAATCTCGTTTGCACTTCTATCCAGCGCGCGGACATGGACTCCAACATCCTCTGGCCTAATGTGAGGTTCATTCATTACATTCTGAGACCGCTGCCAGTCATGTGTGTGCCCATATTCCCCTGGCCGATTATACAAGTTACTAGCATCTCCGTGATGCATCCCAGTGTTTTGCAACAGAGGAAAAAGCAAAGGCCTTCCATCCACATTCATGCTCTGAGTGGATATTACATTGTCAGAAGGTAGAGCAGAGAAATTATTAAATTCAGATGCACCTAGATGGTGTTGGACATCAATATCTTTCTCCAGGGGCCTCAAAGCTGCAATTATACCATTTTCCTGTTGATCTCCATGGGTCTGGAATCCAACCGACTCCACATCAGTGAGGTTTACATCAGGCAGAGAGATTCTTGGCTCAACATGTAGACGTTCATTCTGAGACGGTGCAGGCACTTCAGCAGGGTTTGATTTGACACGGGCTCTTTTTCTCCTCGGCTGCTTTGCCTCTGGATCTTTATCCTGGACAGGAGTGTTATTGCGTAGATTGTCTAAAGGTTCTACATCCATCAGCTGATTTCTCCTATCATCTTTAGATGAAACAGAACCAACACCATCGTCAACACCATCTACATCATAGTCACTGTCACTACTAATCGCAGCTTGCTTATTTTCACCATGGCCACCTCGTCGCGTCTCAGTTACACCAGATGCCCCATTATCACTACTGGGCTGCCGAATTAGGGCTTCCTCTCTGCTTAAAACCCCCAACCAGATGGCACTCTCCTTTGCTGTCATCTTATCCTGTAAGCACTTTGACTGGCGGACATGCCTCCTTATCTTAGCAATGTCAGGTGACATATGCTTTATCACAGCTGTTAACACTCCAACTTTCCACATCTTCTTCAAATCATGTGGTTTCTTATAAGGAGGACTTTGACCATGGGGTAGCCCTAATTTAACCCACCAATCTTCATTCCCAGTAGGCCACCAAGGTGGCGGAACTGCCTTTTCTAGTGGGTACTTCCTTTGAGGGGGGTCACAGTGTTGCATCAAAGAAGACAAAAGTGACCCAAGAGTTGCATCTTGAAGGTCTTGCAGAATGCTCTGAGAGTTCCCATTTCGAATGTTATCTGCCTCAGTCATGGCAAGACACTCGGCTTCATACTTGGCTATGGCTGCTGGCCCATTCTTATCAAACTTCACCTTTTCTTTCCACCAAGCCCTTATGTTATCAGAAGCACCACTCACTGGCTTGCCTTTCTCAGGAATGATACCATACACAAATCCTCGAGCTTTGCATACTTCCATCAGCTTCAGCATATACTTGAGAATCCCATCTTGGGCTCGAGACATTTTCTTCCTCCGAGCCTGATCAGAGGTCTGCTTGGGCTTCTGCTTCTCTGCAGCTAGCTGCGCTGCAAGCTTCTGTTTTTCCTTCAACCTTTTGAGCTTGATACGGTCCTTCCACATTCGCCTCTCCAAATCATCTGCTTCAATCTCTTCATCACTAACATCTTTCTCCGCTATGTTTTCACACCTAAGGTCGTCAATTTCTAAATCTGAACTGTCGCCCAATGTGTCATCAACCATCATAAGGTGATCCATTGAATCAATTTACAATAACCCTCACTTGGTTGCTGAGAAAAATGATTCGACTAAAACAAACAGAAAAATGATTCGAATAAAACAAACAGTTGTACCAGGCTCTTAAAAGCACAAGGTTCACTTCTATTGGATAACAAGATCAACCCACAATCAAATTCTTCTGAGCACGTGGTTTCTCTTCTATTCGTACCCTTTTGTCAGCAACCAAACAATGAATAATTATTAATAAGATCCGAAGAACTCCAAAAGATTCATCAAAACCCCATATTTCTGATGATCTTAAACAGTCGCTACCTTTCGTCCAGAAAACAAAAACGCTCTACCTATAACAATTCATAAAAGGACATTAGAATATGACAAATGAAATTAATATACAAGACCCAACATCCCTTATCAGATTTATAAACAAAGCCACCTCTCACAATTTCCACAAAATTGAATCTTTTGAACAGATGGAAACGGCCTAGTTTCATAGTAATTCAAATACCAAACTCATATTCTATAAAAATCACACGTAAACAGTCCCAAAATAGAACCAGTTGAAACGGGGCAGACAAAGGGTTATTCAACTACTTCTCAAACAATTCAATAACAAAAATACCAATAGACAGATGATAGAGAGAAAAACCCATGAGATTGATATTTTGGGTATTGAGAAATGAAATGAATTCTTACCAAATTTCAGCTCCAAGCTCTTAAACTTCAATCATCTTGTATGAAAAGTCCCGGATTCTAATGTGATTATGTGAACTTTGCAAACCCCTCAAAAATTGAATCTTTTTTTCCCTTCGTTTATCGAGGAGCTGACCAACAAGAGAGGAAGATAAAGATGAACCCAGAAAAAAGGCATACGAGTTTTGGCCAGACTAAAAAAAAATTATATATTTATATCTGAAAATTCAGTGCAGAGAGAGAGAGAGAGAGAGATAGAGAGATGCTGAGGCGGCCAAAGGGGCACACAAAGATGTCATAAAAAGTCAGAATCACCCCCCAAGGCAGCAGCTATTCACGAGGCCTGGTATCCTTCAGCATCGTCAATTACGTAATACAGGCCGCAGGGTGGGACCCATGAGTTTCCCTCTTTGACGGAACTTGTAAAATTCAATTTGATATCTTCTCTCTGTTAATTTCACCTATTTTTTTAGAAAGTTTTAGCAAATTAAAAGGAAAATCCCTATTATTAATGCTTTTTTTTAGGGTAATTTTTTGTTTTTCCTTTGAAAAAAAACAAAATTATTGTATTGGTTTGATTATTTTATGTTTTAAATGATTTGTTAACATTTAAAAAAAAACACAGAAAATAAAATAAAAATTAAAAAAACTTTGAACTAGTCGTTTTAGAGTAATTTAATTTTGAGAAGGAAAATCAATTACGACACCTCAAAAAAATTAATCCTAGATTGACAAGATGAGTTGTCTTGCAAGACATGAGAGAGTTTCTTATTAGAAAGCAACAATCATTAATATATGATATGCTGGGACGGAACTAGCATAATTTTGGAAATTTAACTCTAGCTATGGTAAATGGGTTGGTAAATAAGGAAAATGTTTGGTACTACAGCTTTTACAACAATTTATTACTAACCTGCATGCATGGCAATTCAGATTTTAATAACTATCATGGTAAGTATTATATAGAAGTTTACAAAGGTAGTAAAGTTACTAAAGTATGTAGAAAAATACTTTCCCTCACATAAATGATAATAATTGCATTTTTTTTGTTTTTGTTTTTTTGAAAAATATATAATTTTTACTAATGAAATTTCATGAGCATAAAGCTCTTACAGTATAGAGTATACAGCTCTGAAAAATCATAGTCAAAAGCTATGAAGGTTACAAAGTCATAAAAATGACTTTAATTATCTTTTGCTAATCTATGTATAATTACATTTAAGAAACATATTTGTTTTGTGTGGACTAGATTTAGGACATGGATAGTCTAAATACAAAAAAATAAAAATAAAAAACAACTTAAAATTAAAAATTTAGCCATGAGAGTTAAGCCTTCACACTTATCTACCCCATCCTTAATCTGAAGGCCAGGAAAACAAATTTACCCTCAACCCAAAAGGCCAGACAAACAAAATAAAAGACAAAAACCCCTACAGCAACATGGTAGGCTGGACGTGGATTCCAGGGCAAGTGAGATTTCTGGGTTTAGTGAAGTCTCCCAAGCATTGTTGGGATTTCCATATATATTAATATACGTACAATATCCTATTATAGGTTCATGCACGCAAGTGGGTACTCTCTTTATCAACAACTTTCGACCTCCCCATTTTAAGGTTAATTTACTCTTTTTCATGGACATTATATAGGTTCATGTATTCTAATGGTGTGCCGCTGTTTTTCTAATAAAGTATTCCCTAAAAGAAAAAAAAAATTTATATATATTAATCAGCCCTTCACTGTCCAAATGGTCTTAACTATCATTAATTGGTGGTGATGATTGATGATAGGATATGAGGAGAAACGACTTCTTCTTTTTTTGGTAATTAAATATGAATCGAAAGAAACCGTAGCGGAAGTAAGAGAGAAAAGTTGGGACAAAAGATTTGGGGTGATTCGGTGTTATACACACGCTTATGTTTACCATTGAGGCAAAAGTTATAAACGCTATATTGTGCTCTTATTCCTTAATGATTTACAATATAATATGACCAAATTTAAATTGGAATAGGTGGGGTAGATGAAAGAGAATACAAGAATAATAATCGTCTCCAAGGGGTATGTCAATTAGTTATAGACCACGCCTTATAAAGTAGAGGTCATTAGTTCGAATCTCCCTTCCCATTTTCATTGTGTGGACATATCAAAATAATAATGATAATAAAAAGAGGGGGGCCCTGAAGCCTTTGATTGGAGAGACAATGGCCTCTTATTATGCTGCTCAGCTGTGCAACCAATTGGGATTGCAGAAAGTCATCTTAGAAGGAGATGCCAAGACTGTCGTGGAGGCCATAAATGGTGAGAGCAGGTCTTGGAGCAACATTGGGCATATGGTGGATGATACACGTGTGGCTTTGCAGGCTTTTCTACTGTGGAATTGTGTACATGTGAAACGTACTGCTAACATGGCAGACCATAGGCTGGCCAAGTTAGCAACAACTGATATCATTGATAGGCTATGGAACTCTAGAGTTTCCGACTGTATTAGTAATGTTATTTTGATGGAGTAAGTTGTCCCATCCAGTGATTGATTTTGAATTAGAATAAGAATTTTACTTCCAAAAAAAAAAAAAATCTTTACTCACAAATCTCTTACAAATTGATATGATATATATCAATCACTAAAATGTGAATTGCTTCAAGACAATCTGTATAGTATTTATTATTTACCATGTTTACAAGTAGTGATGTAACCAAAATTTCTCATCTAAAGGGACAAAGTATGAACGAGGGTCAAACATATTTTTTGATAGAGGTCAAAATACACACATTCAACTTTATAAAAAGATAAAATAAAATAAAATTTGAAAACGACGGCTATGGCCCTCTTCGTCTATTAATAATTTTGTCATTGTTTACAAATTGACATGATAGTTTAAGTTATATTTATCACTTCAATTACTAAAATGTTGACTACCACATGAATTTGTAAGGCTTTATACTAAAAATTGTAATATTCCAAATATTTTTCATTATGTTATGGCTAAGAAAGGGCATATATATATATATAAACTTGAAATATTGGAGTTGTTTGAAATCCAATTATATTTTTTTGAATTTAACTTTGGTTAGGAGTCTCCTTAAAATACCACTTTTACAGTATCCAATCCCTAACTGACAGTTCAACAAAAACTAAAAAAATGCATCAAAATAACATAAATCCTAATGCACTGAATTGCTTTGAGGAAGGGAAAAAAAAAAAAAAGATGAAAGAACTTGGTAGTGAAGGCCGAAGGGGTCTACACCCCTTCGTGAACTTGGCGAGACCCACGCAAACCCCTTCGTGAACTTGGCCAAACCCACGGCGTGGGTCTCACCAGACCCGCTCTGTGGGTTTCGCCGTGGGTCATCTCTCTCCGGCGCCGGTTTTCAACATTTAGGATGATAAAATCCCTAATGGGTCAACTTTCTTCCTCTAGGTTTTAGATTTGAATCCAAAAACGTATTTGGAGGCATTAGCAACGGGTTTTGGGGCATTAGAATCAAGTTTTGAAGTGATTTCGGCGAGTCACGGTGGATTTTGAGTCGGTGAGTTTTGAAGCAGACCCACATGGTCGTTGAAAGAAGCATCCCGACTAAATTGGCAGTGTCGGCTTGGAGCAAATTGACGCGATCGACGGCAATGGTGGCCTCCACCTGGCCTGTCGAATGTTGTGGGCCTTCTGGTAGAAGCCGGGGACGGATGCTTTTCCCAGTGGGATTCCACGGTACATGACCGTGAACCTAGATTCACTGTACTTGATCCCCACCCTGTTGGGGTTAACCACCGTGAACAGCATCTGGATGTTGAGCGAAAGGGAGGCGGAGGAGGTCGGGGTGGTACTCGGATTGGTGGCTAGGTCTGCTTGCAAGGGTATTTTTGGTATTTTATTTATTTTGATTTGGTGTGTTTGTGCTCATTTTTATTTTTTGCATTTCTCTTAAAGTGATGATGTGGCACTTGACAAGTGGGTACTGTAAAAGGGATGATTTGTAGTGCATCCAGGACCATAGGGGCTCTTTATTTTTTTTCTTGAAAAAAATCAGTTTCATTGTGTTTTTGATAACTTCTCTATTTATTTGTTTACTGTCAACTCCACATGGAACTGTAAACCTCCTCCTTGTGAATCCTTAGGGGCTAGTTTAGTAATTCTACCGCCTAGAATTGTTGGTAGTTGCTCTAGGAATTTATTCTGATAATTATTATATTTGTAAACCAATGGACACACATGTTTAGGATAATAAGTGCCGCAAAAACGCTTTAAACACGCCATACACACACAAAAATAAATAATAAATAATAAAAAGATATAAATAAATGAACAAATAAATCCTTCTGTGACTTTTGGCAATTACAGAAGGTGATAAACCAATATATATCATACACCTGCTCATTTTATTTTCCCATTACCATTTAAAAATGCTCCCGCACCTTTTAAATAAAGGTCCATATTCTACAATCAATGGAAAAGATGCACGGGTTGAATACACACTCATTCCACACTCATTTCTTATATCCCTTAATCCCCCTCTTATCATAATTAATTAGATAACATTATTTTTTGTGATTTTTCTTTTTTTTTTTAAGTAATTAACATAAAAAATCACTTAAAACACATTATGTCAATTAATGTAAAATAAGTGTGATAAATAGGTGTGAAGAATAACATTTTCCTAACTTATTTTATAGAATAATGTTACTCTTTATACCAATTTATCACAGTACACATTTCACACAAACTAATATAGCTTGTTTTAAGTAATTTTCCATGTCAATCACTTAAAACACGCAACTTCTATTAAAAGTCTCTTATATATAAACTATAATATCCTAAATATTTTCCTTTTTACAAAGCCATCTAATATTTTTTTAAGAGTGGCATGTTTGAATATTTTTCAACAAGTAACTATATAATTTTATAAACAAGTGGACCTTTTTAATGTGGTCTTCTTATTTTAATATATCCATCTAATGTTTTTTTAAGCATAAACACGTCATTATAAACTTAGGTCCACCATGAAGTGGGGTTCTTGTTTTGTTTCTTTTTCTTTGCTTTTTCTACCTTTGACTCAATCCTTAACTAGCTCTAAAGCAACGTACTTGGCTCCATCGTCCATGCAATGTGGAGGGGACGAGTTTTCTTATTTTATTTTATTTATTTATTCATTTATTTTTAAATTTATTACTGCAAATGACAGTGCATGCACCTAGCACCATTGTTTAATGCTTATTTGCTTAACTATCATTATTTCTTCGTACGTGTTAAAACGCAATTTGGCAATCCCTCTTTATATATCAAACTAATTACATCACATTGTTTTCTCTATACCACCAATTAAATTGTAATGCCACGAATAATTATACTTACATCATGTATTTTTATAACTGGACATCTTCGGTTAAAATATTGAATGGTTATGATTTGCCAAAACACAAACCATCACAAAAAAATAAAAAATAACTTAAAAAATAAAAATAAAATCCATATATAGTAGACAGAAGAGAAAAGAAATAAGTCGTCACACCCATTTTACATTGACTTACTTGGCATGTTTTAAGTTGAAAGCCGTGAAATGTGTATGAAGAGTATATATAGTATTTCTAAAAAAAAGTCACAGAGAACATGAAAAGGGGAAAAAAAATTATAGGTCAAATTAATGTAATAAATTAATGTGAAGAGTTGAGAAAAATAACAAAAATACCATATTATTACATCGACCCAGGCATGGAATGTAGGATCTGTAGAGGATGGATTAGGAAGACTATACCATCGACGAAACTCAAACTTCTTCTTATCGTTAGTCCGATGGATCGTCTCCAATAAGGTATTAATTGTCACCATTCAAGGGCTGAGAAAGAAGCAAAGAATCTCCCTGATGGAGAAAAAATGGGCTAGAGAAATTTTTAGTGGAAAGTGTAGTGGAAGAAGAAGATTCATAACAAACTTGCAATGTGCAGGAATCAAGAATCAGAAACTAGAAGAGGAGAGAGAAGACAAAATGTGGAGGATGAATGATTTCATTAGTCTACACGCGTTCAATGTTTTATAAACTTTGGGTAGAACTCACCATTGAAAACCGACTTATGAGGAGAGGGTATCCAAGAGCTTATATATACATAATTAAGATCGATTAGACCAAATCCATGTGAGATACAAGGATCGTCCTTTCGCAGCCGACGTCCATGGTGGCACACAATCGACACTAACTCAAGGTAGCCCTTTCTCTTTTAGCAACTCCATTCACCTATCATTATTTTAAGGGAAAAATACAAAATTAGTCCCTGTGGTTTACTTGATTTACAATTTACTCCCTGTGGTATCAAAACGAACTCAAAAGTCCCTGTGGTATGTAAAAGAAACAATTTAGTCCCTATGTTAAATTCCATCCATTAACTTAACGGATTCCGTTAGCCATGTCACATCCAATTAAATTATGACACGTCATGTTTTATTTATGACTTTTAAAAATTACACTTGATTTTCACGCCATATTATTATGCCAACTAATATTTCAACCTCAATTTTTTTTTTTACATTAAACACATTGGTAAAATATTTTAAAACCCTAATTCTACCAAATTATTGATCTAAAACCTAATTCAAAAGAAAACAAATTATTCTTCTTATTCCCTCCTCTTCTTCTTTGTCTCTTTTCTCTGCCTTCTTCTTCTTCTTCTCCTTCTTTTTCTCCTTTTTTCTTCTCCTTCTTCTTTTCTCCATTTTTTTCTTGTCATGGTTTTTTCTCCATCTCTTCTTCTTCGCTTTTTCTTGTCGTGGTTTTTTTTCTTTGTCTCTTCCTGCCTCTTCTATTTATTCGCTTATGCTCTTCTCCTATGTCGAAATTCCTCTTTTCTTGGCAACATTCAAGAGGGCGATAGAGACAGAGGAAAAAAAAAAACCTTGCGACACCCCGATAAGATATAGAAAAGACAAACGAATTGAATAAACCAAAACAGCAATTTGAAGTTTTGTTGGTTTTTGATGTCAACTGCATATACTTTTGTGTTATAGAAGAAGAAGAAGAAGAAGGAAAGAAAGGAGAAAGAAGAAGAAGAAGAAAGAAGAAAGAAAGAAAAAAAAGGAGAAGAAGAAGAAGACAGAGAAAAGAGGCGAAGAAGAGGAGGAAGAAGAATAATAATTTGTTTTCTTTTTGAATTAGGTTTTCAGATCAATAATTTGGTAGAATTAGGGTTTTAAAAATATTTTATCTTATGTGTTTAACGAGAAAAAAAGAAAAAAAAAGAGGTGGTGGCATAATTATATGATGTGGAAAATCCAAGTGTGATTTTTAAAAGTCATAAATAAAACATGACACGTGTCATAATTTAATTGATGTGACATGGCACGCTAACGGAATCCGTAAGTAAATGGATGAATTTAACTGTAGGATTAAATTGTTTTTTTACATACCACAGGACTTTTGAGTTCATTTTGATACCACAGGAGTAAATTAAATCAAGTAAACCACAGGGACTAATTTTATATTTTTCCCTTATTTTAATCTAGCTCACCATAACTCGAACCCACAACATAGTGTTTGCCTTTGATACCAAATGTTATAAACCTTTAGGTAGAACTCACATTTGAAGACCGACTTGCAATGAGAGCTAGGGTATTCAAGAACTTATATACACATACATAATTAAGATTAGATTTAACCCATGTGAAATACAAGGATCGTAAGATAGTGATACAAAGAATCCTATATTTATACCTGAATGAATACGAAGTAAACCTAACCAACTAGAATCTTTATATCACGTGTCAGTTTAGTCTAACTAAATTGTGTTTTTAGGCTTCTTTTATATTGCACATGTTTCTTACAGCTATAGAATATTAAATTCTCATAATTATAAAGATATGATCAAATTAGTTTAATTTTAAACGGACAGAAAAAGTAAACTAATATAGACATTTCCATTAGTAGTACTTTTAAAATTACTATTGAATTTATAATTGTTAAATATATTAGAGAGTGAAGAAGGAGAGAAAGAGGAGAGAGAGAGAGCGAAAGCATATAAGAACTACATTGTATTGAAAGTATATGTGAATGACTACAAGACCTCTATTTATAGAGAGGCTATTAGTGATAAGTAAGAAACGCTAGACTAATTAAGATAGAAAATAAACCCTAGAGAATAATATAAAATATTCTAACATCTCCCCTTAAACTTAACAACGTGTAAGCTTGAGTTTGGGAAAAAGAAGGGAAATAAAGAGGTTTTCTTTTCTTGGTCACCAAAGTAGTGGTCGGAGGCAAATGAAGGCGGCAACATGCAGTTGTAGGCTAATGGTAATGGTTGCTAGAGGACTTGGGCCAACTGGATGGACTTATGACTTGGATTGGAGCCTTATAGGGTTACCAATTACATGGGCCATAATAATTTGGGCGAAAGCCGTGGACCGTTGAATGGGTTAGCTTGGCTCAAAATGATGTGACCTGGGTCTAACCCGGTGGACTAGGTTGACTAATTGAATCGGGTTGAAACAGTGGGCCGATTCATATTGGATCCAGCGTAACCGGGTCTAATCCCATAAAAAACGAGTTGATAGATTGATCCAAACCGATTTGGCATGTGGGTGCGTGTTGGCACATTAAAGGGCCTACATGTTCTCCAAGTGGCGCGTGGAAGCACGTGTAAGACTGAAATGATTTGAAATTGCATAGATTCACCAATCTAGGGTAGAGACACCACTTTTGGTGGTTGATTGGCTGAGAAGAGTCACAAAGGCCACGGATGAAGCGTGTGGGAGTGCTGCTGGTGGGCGCACGTGGGTAAGCCATTGGTGGCTGATCTTCCACATATCAGTAGATCTGTGCCTTACAAGCTTGATTATGTGATTAGTTTTCTAGATGAGGCTACGATGAAGGCATGGAAGAGATTTACAGGGTCTCTAGAGGCTTGGAGACGAGCGGACGACCGGAATAGAGGGAAACGTCAATGACATTTTTGGAGGCCACAAGAAAGTGGCTCTGATACCATGTTAAATAAATTTGAGAACGGAAGAAAAAGAGAGAGAAAATAGAGAGAGGGAGAGCTGAAGCATATGAGGACTATATTGTATTGAGTAGTATATGTGAATAACTACAAGATTTCTATTTAATAAAAAGAGGATATGAGTGATAAGTAAGAAACCCTAGACTAATTAAGGTAAGGAATAAACCCTAATAGGAAATACAATAAACTCTAGAGAATAATATAAAATATTCTAACAATGATAATAAATAATTATTAGATTTTGATCTAATGGTAGACTCAAAGAGTGTTAAAATATATTGTAGAAGTTACAAAAGACATATTTTACATGTGTGAGTTACATAGGATTTATTCTACATGTGATGGTCACTTAGGATTTATAATGCAATTGGGAGTTATAGATGATGTAAATAAGTGAGATTAATATTGGAAGCTAGAATGATCATTTCTATAAATATCCATGTAAAGCAAGGCATTTTTATTAAGTGAATAAGAGCAATAATGTAGCCCCTAGGGTTTTATCCTATGGATATAGGTCATAGACCGAACCATGTAAATTCATGTGTTTATTTTTTTCATTCGCATTTTCCTTTAATTTCTTTTACAATTATCTTTTCTTCCAAAAGGACATGGATTTTTCTTCTAGCATTACTCACTTTTGTAATTACTTGTATATATGTATTGACCTTTTAACAATTGATCGATACCAAATTTCTGTCTAAATATGTAAATGTGTTGAATTAAGATCGAATGTTTTGTTACATGCAACCTTATCTTAACTTCGGTAAAGAATTTGTATTAATAGAATATTCAGTTACAAAGGATAATAATGTACTGAGTATTTATATACCTTTGTGAAAGCTTAACAATTTGAGCTTATTTGTTCTTATCATTGAAAAAATAGCATTTTTCAAAAATAAGACAAATTTGCTCAATGGCAAAGACCAAGCTATTATGCGTATTTTTCTTGGTAGCCATATCTAATGCGCTGAGTGATAGATTTGTTGCTGGAAGGACTGGTAACATGGAAATAAAAGAGTTAGTTAAGTATAAAGGAACAGTCAAAACTATTGAGGTGATCATAATGCGTATTACATCTTTCTTAATTTTATTTTGATTTTGATTCTTGATAATCCTTTACTCTTTTTTTTTCTTTTTTTTTCCGGTTGCTATATATTTTTCGAAAATTTTCAAGCGTGCTTATCCATGGTCTAGTAAAATCCTTGCAGGGTAATGAAGGAGACATAATAGACTGTGTAGATATCTATCAACAACTTGTTTTCGACCATCTATTACTCAAGAATCATACAATACATGTTTCTTTATTGCTTTTCCTAACTCCATTTTTGTTTTACACTATGTCGTCGCTTTGTTATTGTCTTATTTGTTTGCATGTTTAAACGATTTGTATAATTGAAAACATAGTTAGAGGGAAAATGCTAGGGGTTCTCCTCGTAGGTTCTCCTGGCGTTCTCCCAGTCTTACTTAAAACATGCTTTAAGAAAAAATAAAATTGTAGTGGCCTCCACCATCAGTTTTTTTAGGCATTAGCACCAAATTTGAGGTATTAGTACCAAATTATTGAGGCATTAGCATCAAAATTGAGGCATTAGCATCAAATTTAGGATGATCAAATCCATTTTGTATGATATCATTCTTAAAGGGTTAACCTTCCACCCTTAGGTTTTAGTTTTAAATCCAAAAACAAGTTTTAAAGTATTAGAACCTAACTATTAACTCATAAAAATTAATCTGTTAGCAAAAAAACAGTACTACAATTTTATTTTTTCTTAAATCATGTTCTATGTAAGATTGGGAGAACGTCAGGAGAACACTATGGGGAGAACCCCTAGCAAACCTCTAGTTAGAGTGTATGGCTAAAAATTATATAACTTTTTTTTTACATTTTTCTTCTTTTTGGGTGGGCTATCATTTCATCTGACGCTGAAAAAAAAAAAAAAAAAGGAGGGAAAACAAAGACCTATTACTGAATCTTGCTTATAGATACTAAAAGAAAGATGTACGTACAGCTAAAGCTTAAGTGAAAGAAGAAGGTTAGCTCCAATGGCTTTAAAGTTCAAAATCTTCCTAAACAATAATCAACCCCATCACATAAAATATTTAATTAAAATCGTAATTTAATCATAAGGTAAAAGTATAAACACAAGACATCTGTTTTGATAGCATGATAAATTAAAAGTTGTTCCAATATATACATATATATATATATATATACATATATTGATCATTAATATATATACGTTAGAAATTATTAACTATAGTAATTTTTTGTTGTTAATCAGATGGAACCAAGTTCAAGCTTGCTGAAGTTCGATTTGGTGATGTAGATCATCCTATCTGGACTGTTTCTAAAAAAGGAGAATTTGTTAGTTCTGATACTTGGCAGGCTCTAAGGGAGAAAAAAGATCAAATTGAATGGTGGAAAATTATTTGGTTCCCCCTTGCTATACCTAAACATGCTTTTATATTGTGGCTTGCCATGAAAAACAAGCTAGTTACAGGGGTGAGGTTGCTGCAATGGGGATACCAAGGAGATGTTAATTGCTGGTTTTGCAGAAATCATGTTGAGAGCCGTGATCACTTATTCTTTGAGTGTAGCTTTAGTTACAAAATTTGGAGATTTTGTATGGCTAGATGCGGGGTTGATAATCCTCCTATCATGTGGGATGATATCATCCAGTTGGGATGCAGCAATTGGGGCAGTAAAATTCTGAAATCATTGCTTTGTTGCCTGGTTTTGAGGTCAACTTTATATCATATCTGGTGTACTCGAAATGAAATATTGCATGCAGGCCAACCAAAAACTGAGGAGTAGATTTTGAAAGAAATCTTGTGGGAAGTTCGAACTAAAGTGATTGGAAGCAAGAAATTTCCTAAGACTAAGGAAAATCTTGTGTTTTGTTCATTATGGAACCTGCCCGAAGATATTCGCTGTTGAGACATGATGTTGGAGTAGCTTCTTGTAATTTTGTTGTTGGTTTATTGATTTAGTTGTATTTGTTGTTTAGCAGCCAGCTTGTTTGCTGTTGTTTGCTGCAGTAGACTTGGTGCTAGTTTGGAGTTTGCAGCCTGTAATTCTGTTTGCTGCAGTAGACTTGGTGATAGTTTGGAGTGTGCAGCCTGTTTTTTTGGAATGTTTGTAGGCCTCTGTGAGGTTTTTCAGCCTCTTTTATAGGCTTGTAATGGGGTGTTTTGTACTCTTTTGAGTTTGATCTATAAAGCTTCTTATTCATCAAAAAAAAAAAAAAGATGGAACCAGGTTCTATTCCAAATGTAACAAATAGAGAATTCTATGACGCTGATGAGCAGTTTGAGATTTTGCTTTTAAAGGAGCAATGCCCAGAATGAACAATTCCAATTAGACATGCAAGAGAAGATGAATATTATCCACCTCGTGTTATACCCCCAATTCCACATCAAGAAAAGCTTAATATTGGCCTTGATTCTCTAACGAATGGCCATGAGGTATATCATATTATTAAGCGATTGTTTTTTTCACAAGTATTATCATGAAAAATTATGCATTGCGTTTTTTCGCCTTAAAATTTTTTTCCATTCGAAAATTAATTTCAACAAAATTATTTTTTAGAGAAAATGATTTTCCTGAAAATATTATTAGAGTTTAGCTCATACGAAAATGAGCGATGAAAACGAATGGGTGGTCCGATGGTCCAACAGATGTTTGATGAACACCAAATATTGAAAAATATGGGAAAAAAATTTCTATTATTATTATTATTATTATTTTACATAGAAACAAAGGGAGAGACTAAATAAAATTCCTTGAGTCCTCAAGGGTAGCTCAATTGGCTGTGGACTATGCCTTATGAAGCAGGGGTCACAAGTTCAAATTCCCTCTCCCCATTCCCTTGTGTGGACATGTCAATAAAATAAAATAAAATTCTTTGAACTAATTTCAAATTAGGTTTATTTGATTGGTTGACCATTTTTTTTTTTTTTCATTTCTCTTTATAACATATGAATTATATTTGAACTTAGTACGCTCAAGCTAGTGTGACTGGTGGCCGCTACCATGGAGCTCGTGCACATATTAACGTATGGAACCCTATGACATATGGTGGCGAATACAGCATTGCTCAAATATGGGTTTTATCAGGTCCTCAAGACCGACTAAACACCATTGAAGCTGGATGGATGGTAAGTTTAGAGCAAATATCATAGTCCTTCATGGGGATATAAACGTCAATTAAGTCTAACAATTTCTTTTGATTTTAGTGTAAAGATTTGCCTTTCTGAGGACGAGACAGTGGAACACATCATTTGGGAATGCCCAGCGGCGAGTGATGTCTGGGGAGGAGCTCCGATCAAATTGCAGAAAAGCACATGCTCAGGGGGGAACTTTATACAGATTTTGTCTGGCATAAAATCAAGGTGTGCTATAGAAGAGGTTGAGCTCTTTGCTATCATAGCTTGACGTATTTGGCATCGCCGAAATGAAGTTGTGCACGGTGGAGATTTTAGACACCCTACGCAGATGGTACGAGAAACAATAACCACGCTTGAGGAATTTCAAAGGGCCAACTAGTCAGGTGGGACTCAAAATGACGTATCTAGAAAACAGGGGTGAGGATAACTGGAAGCCACCACCGGAGAACACATTAAAAATTAACTGGGATGCTGCTGTGGATTTGAAAAAAGGAATCATCGGCTTGGGGACCATTCTTAGAGATGAAAGAGGAGAGTTTGTAGAAGCTGAAACTAAATATCTAAGAATGCAAGTAGAACCGGTTGTGGCAGAAACTTTGGCAGCACTACAAGCTCTAAACTTATGTACAGAGCGGGGATACCAAAGCGTCATCATGGAGGGAGATGCTCTGTAGGTGATACATTTGATCAACTCAATGGAACCTTGTAATAGTGGGTATGGACATCTGGTTGAAGACATTAGAGCAGGTAGCAGACGTGTGGGTGGCATCCGATTTCAGCATGTGCGGAGAACAGCAAACAAGGCTGCCCATGAACTAGCTATATTAGCTAGGACCCGTGTCACTAATATGAGATGGACATCAATTCCATCTTGTGTGAGTGGTATTGTAAGGGACGAAAGACTCCTCTTGCCCAGTTGATTTTTGTGCTCTTTTATGAGCTTGAATAATATTCAAATTATTTTTCAAAAAAAAAAAAATGTTGAAACAATTATAGAAACTTTTGGACTTTAGATGTGGGGGAGAAATCATATCATATATATATATATATATATATATATATATATATATGAGGTTTATAGGGGTTCTCCCAGTAGTGTTCTGATGTTCTCCTATTATATAGAACATGATTTAATAAAAAATAAAATTGTAGTACCATTTTTTGCCAATGATTAATTTTTATGAGTTAATAGTTAGGTTCTAATGTTTTAAAACTTGTTTTGGATTCAAAATTAAACCTAATGGAAGGTTAACCCTTTAGGATGATATCACCCAAAATGGATTTGATCATCCTAAATTTGATGCTAATGCCTCAATTTTGTTGCTAATGCCTCACAAATTTGTTGCTAATGCCTCAAATTTGATGCTAATGCCTAAAAAATCGGTGATAACTACAATTTTATTTTTCTTAAATAATGTTTTATGTTATATATATATATAAATTATTCAATAAATTAAGTATTATTAATGTCCGAATCAAATAAGGAAACCAATAATATAAATCAAATTATTATGTATTGATATATTTAGTCAATTTATTATGTATATTAATATGGTTAAGATTCTAAAAAAAAAAAAAACCGGTTATATATATAACCGGTTTTTTCTTAAAAAATCAGTCATTAATTGCGTTAATTATATTTTAATATAATCCAGATGTCATTAATTAGCGTCATTAACTGCATTAACCATATTATAATTCATGTATTATTCTTGCAAATTTTTTTTCTTTATACTATTTATTTTAAATCATATATACTTATAGGAACAAAGATTTAATTTTTTTTATTTAAAGAGTTCCTTTTAACTTATAATGAAAATTATGTGTTTAAATTTTAAAATTAAAGTAAAAATCAATCATTAAATTTGGATAATTAATGGCGTTTAATTATATTTCAAGAGTTTTTTATATATAAATTATTTCATAAATTAAGCATTATCAATGTGACAATGTCCAAATCAAATAAGAAAACAAATAATACATATCAGATCATATATATCATATATATACCTGAATTTATATGTTGAGTAATATATTGGTTGTAACCTTTAGTATATCTTTTTTTATTTAAAAATGTGTGATTTTTTCTTTTCTTAAATTTTGAAATTAAACTATAACAAAGAATCTCGCATGTACTTTTTTCTACAACCAAAGTCCTTTTTCGAATGTTCATAATTTTGAGTTTTATTTATATTTAAATCTAATAAGTATTATACCAACAATATTAGAAATTCTTTCTAATTTTATATTAATATTTTGATTAAGTAAAATTCAAGTTTTCTTCTTACAATTATAAAAAGTAAATTTCATAATACTTATAAAAAGTATGATTATAATATAACCTAAAATCCGATTGATGTAATATATAGATCAAGCAATTGGAGCATAATTTCTCACCAATAACTTCATAGTTCCAGGTTAATTCACGTGACAGGAAACCCAAGTTATTCATATTCTGAACTGTAAGTTACCTTATTTCCTTCCATGATATTACTTAAATTGGCATTAGGAATCCCCATCAAAGCACAATTATATATTGCATAAATAAAAGCTTGTCAAACGAAGAGATAATCTCACCATCTAGGGTGATGGTTCAATCACCTCAAGGTAATCCCTAAATATTTGGGCAAGTACTATGCTGTAAGTTTAACTGTCGAAATGGGAATCCTCGCTCTTAATTAATATTATTCATCTTGCATCTCATTGATGTTATGATTAAGCTAAAATTCAATAGGACTCGAGGGAGCACTTACGGTTACCACCGTCTAGACCCCTCTTATGCATCTCAAGTTCAAAGCTAATTCTAAGCATGCACCTGTGAAATCACTTATCAAGATATATTTGTGGGTTGCATATAAGGGTGATGGATACAAATCAACTGGGTGCTACAATATCAACTGTCCTGTTTCATGCAAATAAATCGTAGAATTGCACTTGGTTCTGCCTTCAACCAAATTTCAAGCTACAATGGGAACCAATACTCAGTAGGGATAATCATATACAAGGTAATATTATGCACATGTCTATTAATTTCCTGTTGAAATTTTTGTTGTAAATTCATTTCCTATATATATATATATATATATATATATATATATATATTTCTCACTAAATTCTCCAAATTTCTTATGTGCTTTAGAGTAGTAAAGGAAATTGGTGGCTACAAGTGAAAGATCAGTTACTTGGATATTGGCCTAGCTCCCTCTTCAAAGAATTAGCAGTCAGTGCTAACACAGTTAGTTGGGGTGGAGAGATTGTTGACTCAGGGCAACAAGAACATCACACCACAACTCAAATGGGGAGTGGGCATTTTCCGAGTGATGGGTTTCAAAGAGCAAGTTATTTTCGCAATATTCAATACATGACTGACAGAGGAAATTTCATTGACCCTTCTATTGGCCGTGGAGGACTTCTACCATATGCAACAAAATCTACGTGCTATAATATAGAAATAAAGCAACGTCAGAATATAAACTATGGAACCCATTTCTATTTTGGAGGTCCTGGGTATTCAAGAATATGTCCTTAATTAGAAATTGAAGAAGTTAAATACTGATACTATTAATTAATACTAATAAATTACATATTGGTGCTAGTGTGTGACTCAATACCACAAGCAAGTTGGTGCTAGTGTGTGACTATGTGACCATTTCATATCTCATCTCTAAACATACATTAAACAACTTGAAGAAGCCATTGCCATTGCAATTGCAGTTGCGTCATCTCTACACCCGTTTCTTTGCAATTGCCATTCTTCATTTCATACCATATTATTACATCGACCCAGGCATGGAATGTAGGATCTGTAGAGGATGGATTAGGAAGACTATACCATCGACGAAACTAAACTTGTTCTTATCGTTAGTCCTATGGATCGTTTCCAATAAGGTAATTGTCACCATTCAAGGGCTGAGAAAGAAGCAAAGAATCTCCTGGTGGAGAAAAATTGGGCTAGAGAAATTTTCAGTGGAAAGTGTGGTGGAAGAAGAAGATTCAGACATTGCTAAATTTTCAAAGGAACTCTGATACCATAACAAATTTGCAATATGCAGGAATCAAGAATCAGAAAGTAGAAGAGAAGAGAGAATGAATGATTTCATTAGTTTGAGCGCGTTCAATGTATTATAAGCACGGACTTGTGAAGAGATGGTTCCACAGATCTTATATATATATATATATATAGAGAGAGAGAGAGAGAGTTAAGATTAGACCTAACTCATGTGGGATACAAAGATCGTAACAAACACCAAGATCTTATATCGTAATGTCAAACACATTATGTTCTACGATATATTTTGAATTAAAGCAAATTATTTTTATGAAATCGCAATTCCAAACACACCCTTAATTAACTCATGTGGGATACAAGGATCATCGTAACATAATAAAACAAAGAAGCCTATCTTTATACCAGAATGAATACAAAGGAAACTTAAACAACTAGACTCTTTATATCACGTGTCAGTTTAGTTATTTTTAGGCTGCTTCTATAATACACATGTTTCTTACATCTGTAGATCGAATATTAAATTCTCATAATTATAAAGATATGATCAAATTAGTTTATCTTTAAACGGACAGAAAAGTAAACTAATATAGACACGTTTTCATTAGTACCTGTCCAGGGTTCTCTATACACCTACAACTTCTTTGAACTTCTTTAATTTTTTGAAGAATGCTAGAAGGAAAACTCGGGTCTTCCTTGTGTCCTTTTGAAATTGATGTAGTTTTTAAAATCATAATTAAATTTGTGAAAAATGATTATTGGATTTTGATCTAATGGTAAACACAAAGAGTGTTAGAATACATTGTGATAATTACAAAAGACTTATTTTACATGTCGGAGTTACATATGACTTATTCTACATGTGTGGGTTACTAATTAGCATTTATAATGCAATTGGGAGTTATATATGATGTAAATTAGTGAGATTAAAACTGGAAGCTAGAATGATCAATTGAATAAGAGCAATAATATTGTAGTCCTTTTTTTTTTTTGACATGTCCACACAAGGGAAGGGGGAGAGAGGGATTCAAACTTGTAACCTCCGCTTCATTAGGTGTGATCCACAGTCGATTGAACTATCTCTTGGGGACTAATATTGTAGTCCTTAATTAGGGATTTATCACGTGGATGTAGGTCATAGACCAAACTATATAAATTTACGAGTTTATTTTTTTCATTCCACATTTTCCTTAAATTTCTTTTACGATTATCTTTTCTTTCAAAAATAACATGAGTCTTCCTTTTAGTATTATTCAAATTTATCACTTCCTCATTTTTGCAATTACTTGTATATAGTATTTGACCTTTACAGATCGATTCCCAATTCTGTCTAAATATGTGAAAGTTTTGGATTAAGATTGAGTGGTTTGTGACATGCAACCTTACCTTAACTTTGGTAAAGAATTTTTATTTATAGAATATTCAGTTACAAAGGATAATGATGTACCGAGTATTTATATATCTTTGTGAAAGCTTAACGATTTGAGCTTATTTGTGCTTATAATTGACAAAATACCATTATTCGGAAATAAGACAAGTTTACAACTTTGTTTTTCAATGGCCAATACCAAACTAATGTGCATATTTTTCTTGGTAGCCATAACTTATGTGTTGAGTGATGGATTTGTTGGTGGAAGAAGGATTGGTAACATGGAAAGAAAAGAGTTAGTCAAGCATAAAGGAACTGTCAAAACTATTGAGGTGGTCATAATGAATATTACATCTTTCTTAATTTTATTTTGATTTTGATAACCCCTTTCTCTTTTTTTTTTTTTTTTCGGTTGCTATATATTTTTTGAAAATTTTCAAGCTTGCTTATCCATGGTCTAGTAAAATCCTTGCAGGGTAATGATGGAGACATAATAGACTGTGTAGATATCCATCAACAACCTGCTCTCAACCATCCATTACTCAAGAATCATATTATACAGGTTTCTTTATTGTGTTTCCTAATTCCGTTTATGTTTTACACTATATAGTTGCTTTGTTATTGTCTCATTCGTTTGCATGTTTAAATGATTTGTATAATTGAAAACATAGTTAAAATGTATAGCTAAAAATTATATATATTGATCATTAATATGAAATACGGTTATAAATTATTAACTATAGAAACTTGTTGTTGTTAATCAGATGGAACCCGATTCTATTCCAAATGAAACGGATAGAAAATTCTATGATGCTGAGCAGCTTCAAATTTTGCTTTTAAAGGAGCAATGCCCAGAAGGAACAATTCCAATTAGACATGCAAGAGAAGATGAATATTATCCACCTCGTGTTGCACCCCCAATTCCAGACCAAGAAAAGCATAATCTTGGCTTTGATCCTCTAACGAATGGCCATGAGGTACGTGTATCATATTATCAAGCAATTGCGTTTTTTCACAAGTATTATCATGAGAAATTATGCATTGTTTTTTTTTTTACTTAAATTCTTTTCTATTCAACAAAATTATTTTCTAGAGAAAATGATTTTCTGAAAATATTATTTGCGTCCAACTCATACGAAAAATGAGCGATGAAAAAGATTAATGGGTGGTCCGATGGTCCAACCGATGATGAATACTGCAAAATATGGGAAAAAAAATTCAGAAATTTTATCTTATTTTATTTTTTTATTTATTTTTACATGGAAACAAAGGGAGAGACTAAATAAAATTCCTTGAACTAATTTCAAATTAGGTTTATTTGATTGGTTGACCATTTTTTTTTTTTTTTCATTTCTCTTTTTAACATATGAATTATATTCGAAATTAGTACGCTCAAGCTAGTTTGATTGGTGGCCCCTACTTCGGAGCACGTGCAGACATTAATGTATGGAACCCTTTGACGTATGATACCGAAATAAGCATTGCTCAAATATGGGTTGTATCAGGTCCTCAAGACCGAGTAAACACTGTTGAAGCTGGATGGTTGGTAAGTTTTTGCCAAATATTATATCATATTATAGTCCTTCCTGGAAATATAAACGTCAATTAAGTTTAACAATTTCTTTTGATTTTAGTGTAAATCTAAATGTTGAAACAATTATAGAAACTTTTGAACTTTAGATGTGATGTGGGGGAGAAATTGATGTAATATACAGATCAAGCATTTGGAGGATAATTTCTCACCAATAACTTCATGATTGGTTCCAGGTTAATTCGCCTGACAAGAAACCCAAGTTATTCATATACTGGACTGTAAGTTGCCTTATTTCCTTCCATGATATTATTTAAATGTGCATTAGGAATCCCCATCAAAGCACTTATATATATATATATATATATAAGCTTGTCAAATGAAGAGATAATCTCACCATTTAGGGTGGTGGTTTAATAGCTTCAAGATAATCCCCAAGTAGTTGGGCAAGTAAAATGGTGTAAATTTGACTTTTGAAATGGGAATCCTCACTCCTAATTCGTATTAATCATCTTACGTTCCACTGATGTTATGATCAAACGATGGTTCAATAAGACTTGATGCAATATATGCGGTTGTCATAGTGTAAGACCCTCATGCATGTGCATTTCAAGTTTTGAGCTAATCCTTAGCATGCACTTGTTAAATCGCTAATCAAGCTATATATGTATGTGGGTTGTATATAAGGCTGATGGATACCAAACAACTGGATGCTACAATATTGACTGTCCTGGTTTCGTGCAAGTAAACCATAAATTTGCACTTGGTTCTATCTTCCACCATATTTCAACCTATGATGGGAGCCAATACTCAGTAGGGATAAACATATACCAGGTAATATTATGCCCATGTCTATTTTCTATTGAAATTTTTGTTGTAAATTCATTTCTTAGATGATTAGTAAATTATCTTTACACACACACACACATATATATATATATATAGGAAAATATATAAAAAATAAAACTCCCCAAACTAACCATCATATGTGATAGGACCCTACAATGTTCAAAATGTACTAAAGTAACCCATCAAACTGCTAAAGTGTGTAAAAAAATGCCACGTTTTTTATATATTCCTATAATACTCATATTCTTTTAAAAATTAAAATAAAAACACAATAACAAAATAAACTAAACTATTTATTAATAAGAAAAAGATTTTAAAAAATTAATGGGTGAATAAATACATTTTTTAAAAATAAATAAATAATTAGTCACTATAGTTGGCTTAAATTATATATCACTCATGCGTTATAAAAGATATGAATAAATGCAAAATCAAACCCTATGGTTGGCCTATTACAATTCAGTTTATGTCGTATGAAAGTGAAATTAAATGTTCTTGGGATATGCCAAAAAAACAATTTAGTTCCTAAAGTCAAATTCCGTTAAAAAAATATGACGATTATGTTAAATGTCACGTTAATGCCAATAAAAAATGGTGACATGTGTCATTCTTAATAAAAAATATATTAAAATAAAATAAAAACTAAAAATGATTTTTTAGTACATTTTGAATATTGTGGGGTTCATTAAAAAAACAGTTGTTAATTTGGGATTTATATATATATATATATATAGAAAAATATTTCTCACTAAATTCTCCAAATTACTTATGTGCTTCAGAGTAAAGGAAACTGGTGGCTACAAGTGAATGATCAGGTACTTGGATATTGGCCTAGCTCCCTCTTCAAAGAATTAGCAGCCAGTGCTGCCAGAATTAATTGGGGTGGAGAGATTGTTAACACAGGGGCACAGGGACATCACACAACAACTCAAATGGGGAGTGGTAATTTTCCGAGTGCTGGCTTTAAAAGAGCAAGTTATTTTCGCAATATGAAGTACATGGCTGTCGCAGGAAATTTCATTGACCCTTATATTGGCAATAGTTTGCCTGGTGGACTAGTATCATATGCATCAAATCCTAAGTGCTATAATATAGATATAAAGCTACATCAGAATGTAAACTATGGAACCCATTTCTATTTTGGAGGTCCTGGGTATTCAGCAACATGTCCTTAATTAGAAAGGGAAGAAGTAAAATGTTTATATTATTAAATATTAGTACTAATAAATTACATATTGGAGGGATTACTGTGTCCTGTAAATGATATCACCACAACCTTTGTTGTCAAATATTTTTTTATTTTCGATCAATAATATCCTTTGTAAGTTGAAATTTGGTCATTCCATAACTTTTTGTGGTTATACCTAATGTCAAAGGAAGTTGATCAAATTTCGAGAACACGTAAAAAAAAAAAAAAAGCGAAAACAAATTCTCGAAGTTATTTATAGTGACACTAAAATGTTCAAGATCAATTGGCTAAAAGATTATGCAAATGTTGGATGAAAAATTTTTAATTTTAATTTTTTTTCAAATTGTGATTGTTAATTTCCTTTCCATTACTAGTGATTTTATTTCATACTCTAATAATAAGCCAAAAACACTATAACCCAAATTAAATCCTTCATACCTAGCCACCATAATTAATCCCTTAAAAATCACAAGGCTTTAAAGGAATGACAAAAATTTCTTCCAAACCAGTATGGAGGAAATATCCTCCAACCCTTCTTTCTTTCTTTTTTTTTTTTTTTTTACATGTCCACACAAGAAGGGATGGAGATTTGAACTAGTGACCGTTGCTTTATTAGGCGTGATCTCAATCGATTGAGCTATCTCTTGATCAAGGACATCCTCCAACCCATTTAAAATAGTATCAAGTGTTTATAAATATTTAAAACATTAATCTAAGTGCGTTTTAAATGTTTATAGACAATTGACATTATTTTAAATGGGTTAGAAGATATTTCAGTTATTTCTTTCACACTAGTTTGGAGGAAATTTATATCCTAAAGGAGTTAATAAATACCAAATGTTAACCTTAAATAAGGAATTAAAAGCCATGACTAAAAATCATCTAACAAAATGTCTATCTTGAATAACTCAAAGGAATTACTAGAAATTGGTAGAAATCGCTTATCCACATGTCTCGAACTCGGAAACCGCTAGCGTTGGGGTTGCTTCTCCGCCTATGGCGCCACCTAGCCTTAATCACCGCGACCTGTGCCAAAAAATACACTTCTCTCTCTCTGGTCTCTCTCAAAATCGCAGCTCTCTCCCTCTCTCCCATGCTGCCTCTTCCTTTCTCTCTTTTCTCTCTTTTCTCCTCTTCTTCTTCTTCTTCTCTTTCTTTCCTCCCTCTCTCTCTTGTTTTGGTTGGGCAGGAGCAGAGACGAATTTAGGGGGACTGGCAGTGGCCCTGGTTCCCCACCCCTAAATCCTTTTTACCATGACTTGCCAAGATGCAGCTGATGGCTCCAGGAGATGTGCAATAATGGTGGGAAGTGGTGCAGCGGAGGAGACTAGGCGCACGCGTCAGCAACAGTCCTTCAAACCTCTTTTTTTTTTTCCTCCCCTTCAATTTTGAACGGCCATGACTTGCCAAAACAAAAAGGAAAGCTTTAGACAGAGAAAAGAAGCTAGAAGAAGAAAACAAAAAACAATAATCACACATTTCATTCTGACTCTCTTTTTTTTACGTGTCCACACAAGGGAAGGGAGAGGAAATTTAAACTAATGACCTCCGCTCCATGAGACATAGTTCACAATCGATTGATCTATCTTTTGGGGACTAATTCATACTCCTTGATGTATTTTAAATGACTTTTCTTCTTTTTAATGTCATAAATCACTACAAAAAACAGTTTTTTTTTTTTTCGTCTTACTTTTTTGACATGTCAGCCGACTTTCCTTCTTTTAATGTCATAAATCACTACCAAAAACAGTTTTTTTTTTTTTTACCTTACTTTTTTGATGTGCCAGTCATACTAACACATCAATAAACTTTATTGACATGTCATTTTTTACGTGTGTCAAAGGTTAGCAATGGGGTGTTTGACGTGTCAATTTTGACACATCAGAATTTTTTGACATGTCAAAATTGGTAAAAAGTAACATTAGTCATTGGTGTAATATGATACATGGCAAGGCAAATGGGCTTGCCAGGTGTCATATTATATCATATGAAAATGCCAGAGTTGCAAGACTAATCAAAGATGGTTGTATGAAATTCTCTAAAAAAGTAATCATAAGCTAACTATGTAAGTGGTAGGTTCTCTGCTAAACTAATATAGACTCATAGTTCCATAATTAGTACTCTGTCCAGGGTTCTCCATACACAATTTCTTAATTTGAAGTTCTTTATCACTTCCTCACTTTCGTAATTGTCTGTATTGACCTTTTAACAGTTGATGCTAAATTTTGTCTATATATCTAAAAGTTTTGGATTAAGATTGAATGGTTAACTTAGGCAAAGACTTCGTATTTATAGAATATTCAGTTACAAAAGATAATAATGTATCGAGTTATTTATACATCTTTGGCTTGTTGAACACTGTGCTTATCTTATAATATTGTTTGATGTTGATTTGATTGAGCTGGTCTGTTGGGACGAGCTGATATAGAAGACATATCATTGAAAAAATAGTATTATTCAAAAATAAGGGGAGTTTGCATATTAGTTTTTCAATGGCCAAAACTAAACTAAAATGCATATTTTTCTTGGTAGCCGTATCGTATGTGCTGAGTGATAGATTTGTTGGTGGAAGAAGGATTGGTACCGTGGAAAGACAAGCGTTAGTTAAGCATAAAGGAACTCTCAAAACTATTGAGGTGATCATAATGAATATTACATCTTTCTTAATTTTAATTTGATTTTGATTCTAGATAATCTCCTTCGCACTTCTTTAATTTTTCTTTCCGTGGCTATATATTTTTTGAAATTTTTCAAGCTTGCTTATCCATGGTCTGATAAAATCTTTGCAGGGTAAGGATAGTGACTTCATAGATTGTGTAGATATCAACCAACAACCTGCTTTCGACCATCCATTACTCAAAAATCATACTATACAGGTTTCTTTATCGTTTTTCTTAACTCTTTTTATGTTTTATACTATATATGTAGTTGTTTTATTATTGTCTCAGTCGTTTGCATGTTTAAACAATTTGTATATATAATTGAAAACATATTTATAATGTATAGCTAAAAATTATATAGTTTTTATGTTTTTTTTTTTTTTTGGGTGGGCTATCATTTCATAAGATAGTGTTATATCCATGCAAAAATAAAAAACAAAAAACAGAGTAGAAGAAGAAGAAGACCTAGGAAAACAAAGACCTATGATTTGAATCTTGCTTAAGCTTTTTCTTTTCTTTTCTTTTCTTTTTTTTTTAAAATTTTTTTTTTTTAATCTTCTTTAAGCTTAAGTGAAAGCTTCAATATGGCTACAAAGTTCAAATTCTTCCTAATTAGTCATCCGTACACGTGCAATATTTAATTCAAATTGTAGGTTAATATGAAATGACAAAAACTAACCTCATTTCAATTACAAAGGACTTGTAAACAACGAGATGCAACTTTGTCATGAACAAATTAAAATGAATGTCAATTTCAATATGTTTTGTTCGTGCATGAGAAACTGGGTTTGCTACAAGGTGGATAGCGTCAATGTTGTCACACCAAAAAATGGGACACCGAGTTTGTAAAACGCCAGGTTCAGCCATATATAAGAGACAAAAGTCATGTGAGTTCCATTGTGACTTTGTCTAGGGCTCGATACTCAGCATCAGTTCTAGAACAAGATACAATGCTTTGCTTCTTAGTAGACAATGATATCAAATTAATTAGAGCCCAAATGAATACAATAACCCCAGTCTAATTTCAATCATCAAGACAATTTGCTCAATCAGCATATGAATAGGCTGATAGTGTTGTGACTGCTAAATAAGAAGACCATGAGAAATAGTCTCCTTTTAATAACAAAGTATCATCTTAACCGCTGTCCAGTGAGTCACGGTGGGTTGTTGCATAACTGACAAACTTTGTTAACTGCAAACATGATACCAGGTTAAGTGAAAGGTAGAAGCGCAAGGTGCAATCGGCTCTAGAAGCCATGTACCCAAGTTGCAGTAATTTGGTGTTTAATCATCAGAACCATGCTCATGGGGCCTACTTGAGACCATAAATTGCTTTCTAAGGTAAAAGTACAAGATCTCAAAAATTTCTTTGAACAAACCCGGTTGATTGTTGCATGTAAACACGTTCCTTCAAGTATCCATGCCAGAAGGCATTAGGTATGCCAATTTGTTTGATACTCCGCTTAGAAAAAAAAAAAAAAAACCATGGATATATTTAACAACATTCTAATGGTAATTGTTTGTTTAACCACGGGACTAAAGGTTTCATCAAAGTCAATACCGGGATGTTGATGATGATAGATAGCCCTTGGCCACTAACCTAGCCTTGTGGCGATCAATTTCGCCATTTGCATTCTGTTTGGGCTATCTTTAATGACCCACTTAAACCCAACAATATTCCTACCTGAGATTTGAGGAGCCAATTTATAGTCTCACGCCATTATATATGTATTAATTTGTTGATGCACTAGGCCTAGCTAGGTGAAAGAAGTGGGTTCCTAATCTTCCT
Organism: Carpinus viminea; assembly: GCA_013348765.1. Lineage (NCBI taxonomy): Eukaryota > Viridiplantae > Streptophyta > Magnoliopsida > Fagales > Betulaceae > Carpinus > Carpinus viminea. The sequence continues at coordinate 52,448,587 of CP054668.1, read as the reverse complement.
AATTAAGAAACAATAATTCATATACAACTAATCTTCTACACTGTCATTGTCTTTATTGCCTTTTATAGTTGGAAGGGGTTTCGACCTTGGAGCATATATGGTTTAGAGTTGGACATACGCAATACTAGAACTTTTTCTTCAACGTACAGAAGCAAATTAGCAATTTTCCTGGAGTTCAAAGTTTAAAAATAATTATTATTATAATTTAATTAATATAATAACATGCGTCTTGGAAAAGTTGTGATGGGAATTAAGCTAACTACTTAAAAACATAATAATTTTCCTATCCTTTCAAAATTGATCATTAATATGAAATGCTTACGAAATTTTGGGTTTGGCGTTTAATTTATTCCGGCAATTGAGTGATAAGAATAACTACAGTAATTTTTTTTTTGTGGTTAATCAGATGGAACCCGATTCTATTCTGAAGGTAACAAATGGAGAATTCCATGACACCGAGCTGCTTCAAGGTTTGCTTGAGAATGGAGAATGCCCTGAAGGAACAATCCCAATTAGACATGCACAAGAGAATGAATATTATTATGCACACCGATCTATGCCCTCAGTTGAAAGCCTTGATTCTAATATTAGTGGTCATGAGGTATAATAATCGTATTATTATCATGACATGACAAACTAAGTAAAATTCCTTAAAACAATTAGGTTTCTTAATTTGATTTATTGATAATTTTTTTTTCTATTTTTTATATATGAATTATATTTGAAATTAGTACACTGGAGTTAATTTGTTTGGTGGAAACTACTCTGGAGCACATGCATTCATTAACGTATGGAACCCTGCAATAGCTGAAGGGGATATTAGCATTGCTGAGATAGCTCTTTCATCAAATCATTCAAATATAACAAGCAGCATTCATGCTGGATGGATTGTAAGTTTGATCAAATATAGTCGTTCTTGAAAAGATAAATGTCAATTAGTTTTAACAATTTTCTTTTTTATATTATTATTTTGACTAAATGCGAAAAAAACAATTAGAAACTTTGAATTTCATGGTTCCAGGTTAATTCGCAATACAAAGAACCCAAGCTATTCATATATTGGAGGGTAAGTTGGTTTATTTCCTTTCCATGATATAACTTAAATTGGGCATTAGGAAGAGGAATCCACACCAAAGCATTGCTATATATTGCATACATGCTGCCATCTAGGGTGGGGGTTTAGTAGTCCCAAAAAAAATTTAAAAATGGTCAAATACGCACTAGGGCATGAGTTCAAATCCGATCCCACAATGTAAATACCCATACCTGATTAGTGTAAACCACTATAGGTCCCATTGAATCTCTAATAGAGCTAGGTTAGATTATGGCTTAATTGAACTTGAGGGAGGACCAACAGTTCCTTCCATCAAAACCCTTTATATGCGGTTCCCAATGAGTATGTACTACTACGGTCATGTCTATGTAGAGTAGCCACTCTAGTCTCCCTTTCCTTCCTTTTCAATTAAAAAAAAAAAAATCCTAATCAAGATATATATATATGTGGTTGTAAGCGTGATGAATCCAAAACAACTGGGTGCTACAATCTCAAATGTCCCGGTTTCGTGCAAGTAAATCAAAGAATTGTACTCGGTTCTTCCCTACAGCCTGTTTCAAGCTACCAAGGGAGGCAATACTCAATAGAGATAAGCATATACAAGGTAATTGCACATGTCTATTTCCTGCTGACATTTTTGTTGCAATGAAATTCATTTTATAGTTCAGTAAATTCTCTTTACATATATATTTCTCACAAAATTCTCCAACTTATTGTGTGCTTTAGAATATGGGAAATTGGTGGCTACAAGTGCATGATCAAGTACTTGGATACTGGCCTACATCCATCTTCACAGATTTAGCAAATATTGGTGCTACCGCAATCTACTGGGGTGGAGCGATTCATCACAACTCAAGGCAACAGGGTAATCACACAACAACTCAAATGGGGAGTGGACATTTTCCGAATGAAGGCTTTGGAAAAGCAAGTTATTTCAGGAATATTCAATACATGGATGGCTTAGGAAAATTCAATGACACTGATCAGAGACAATTGGTACTATCTGCGAAAACACCTTTGTGCTATGGTATAAGTGTAGTCAATTCTACGAATGACGGCTTTGGAACACATTTCTATTTTGGGGGTCCTGGGTGTCCTTAATTAGAAAGGGAGGAAGCAAATATTGATAGTATCAGTACGAATAAGGGATCAAAATGTCCTGAAAATGATATCACCACAACCTAGGCTGTCCAATCTTTTTGTATCTTCAATAATATCCTTATTAAGTTGAAATTTGGTCGATCCATAAATTTTTGTGCTTGTACCTAAAAGTCAAATGAAGTTGATTAAAGGTCAGAAGCAAATAAAAAGGACAAAAACAAAAGAAAAATCAAAATCTGGACGTTACCAAAGTACTGTTCGAGATCAACTAGTTGAAGATTATGCAAATGTTGGACGAAAAATTAATGTGGCCATTAAATCTTTTTTTTTTCCTTCAAATTGTGATTGTTAATTTCCTTTTCGTTACAAGGGAAGATTCTTGTACAACACTAATTTAAACTTGGCACACTAGAAGTTTGATTGGCATTTTGTTCTTGATGGGCATTCGAACTACTTCTAGGGAAGTAAGCATTTACTCACTAACCCTAATTATAACATTTGATGTTTAGAGTTGGTACATGTTGGAAGATTTTGGGTTTTATTGTGGATTTTGGGTTTCACCGAACTTTTAGTGAGAAAAACCAAACGATCGATGCAACCTTAGCCACGAACGTTTGACTCAAGAACCGAACGTTTGATGATGGTTATTAGTGAGTAATTTTGGGTGTCCCTACCCTTCAGAGCATACACGGTACATCTTTAAATGCATATTTTCAACCCTTTTGTCTCATTTGGCCGCCTCCAACCTCTGAAAGCTCTAGAGGACTGGGGAGAGAGAGGAGAATGTTGAGATTTCTCTTAAAAGAAGGTAACCTCCTGCTCAAATCTTGTTCTTGTTACTGTATTAGCATGCTACCTTGTTTATCCATTCTGTATTAGCTTATTAATCGTAGGTTTCCATTTGGGTTTACAGATTTAAACTTTTAAGGTGGGCCTCACCCCATTTGAAGGAAGTTTGAGCACATTTGTGAAGATGAGCATTCAAGTATTTGATTAATTAAATAATTAAATTTACTCGTTCATATAATCTTGTTAATTCTTTTGAGATAAAAATAGTTTGCATAAACGCATGTTTTCAAAAGGGTGTACATGTAAACTTGTCCTCTCTGCCAAAGCTGGCTGACAGAGTTTACAAAAGGATGTTTTGATTGTTTTCAAATGGGTGTACATGTACATGTGAACTTTGTCCAATGTCCTCTGGGCTTCCCTTGATGTTTTCAAAAGTAATATACAGATCTAGCATTTGGAGGATAATTTCTCACCAATAACTTCATGGTTTCAAGTTAATTTGCCTAACAAGATACCCAAGTTATTCATATACTAGACTGTAATTAAGTTGCCTTATTTCCTTCCATGATTTTACTTAAATGGGCATTAGGAATCCCCATCAAAGCACTTTTATATATTCCATAAATAAAAGCTTGTCAAACGAAGAGATAATCTCATCATCTAGGGTGGTGGTTCAATAGCTTCAAGGTAATCCCTAAGTATTTGGGTAAGTAAAATAATGTAAGTTTGACTCTCAAAATGGGAATCCTCGCTCCTAATTAATAGTAATCATCTTACGTCATACTGATATTAATTATGATTAAGCGATGATTCAATAGGACTTGAGGCAGCATATGTGGTTACCATTGTCTAGGACCCTCCTTTGCATCTCAAGTTTTGAGCTAATCCTTAGCATGCACTTGTCAAATCGCTAATTAAGCTCTATATGTGGGTTGTATATAAGGGTGATGGATACCAAGCAACTGGGTGCTACAATCTGGACTGTCCTGCTTTCGTGCAAGTAAACAATCAAATTGCACTTGGTTCTGCCTTAAACCATATTTCAAGCTACATGGGGAGCCAATACTCAATAGCAATACGCATATAAAGGTAATATTATGCACATGTCTATTTTGTTGACATTTTTGCAGTAAATTCATTTTCTAGTTGATTCGTAAATTATCTTTACACACATATATAGGGAAAAATATAAAAAGTCCCCCAAACTAACCGTCGTTTGTGATAGAACCCTACAATGTTCAAAATATACTAAAGTAACCCGTCAAACTAGCTACCAAAGTGTGTTAAAAATGCCACATTTTTTTTATATATTCCTATAATACCCATATTCTTTTAAAAACTAAAATAAAATAAAAAATAAACTAAACTATTTTTAACAAAAAAAAAGATTAAAAAAAAACTAATGGGTGAATAAATAAAATTATTTTTAAATAAATAAAAAATTAGTCATTATAATTGGCCTAAATTACATATTACTCGTGCGGAATAAAAGATATGAATAAATGCAAAATCAAACCCTATGATTGGCCTATTAAAAATTAGTTCATGTCTTATGAAAGTGAAATCAAAGGTTCTTGGGATATGCCAAAAAAAAAAAAAAAGATCCTAGAGTCAAATTCCATTAAAAAATATGAGTTATGTTAAATGTCACGTTAACGCGAATAAAAGATAGTGACACATGTCATTCTTAATAAAATGTATATAAATATATTAAACTAAAAAAACTAACAATTATTTTGAGAAAAAAAAAAAAAGGAAAGGGTGACGGGGGACGGAGAGTTGCCCCACACCACCTCTGGGGGGTGGGGTGGCTGCCCAACCGCAGCCACTCCTTTCCTTTTTTTATTTTTTAATTAGTTTTCTAAGTTTTTAAAAGAATAGTATTATAAGAATATTTATAAAATTAAAATTAAAATTAAAAAAAAAGTTTCATTTTTAGCATAATTTGGTAGTTTGATGGGCTATTTTAGTACATTTTGAATATTGTGGGACTCTTTAAAAAACAATTGTTAATTTGTGGATATAAAAATATTTCTCACTAAATTCTCCAAATTACTTATGCGCGTCAGAGTAAAGGAAATTGGTGGCTACAAGTCAAAGATCAGGTACTTGGATATTGTCCTAGCTCCATCTTCAAAGAATTAGCAGTCAGTGCTACCAGAATTAAATGGGGTGGAGAGATTATTAACTCAGGGGAACAGGGACATCACACAACAACTCAAATGGGAAGTAGACATTTTCCGAGTGCTGGCTTTAAAAGAGCAAGTTATTTTCGCAATATTCAGTACATGGATGACAAAGGAAATTTCGTTGACCCTTATATTGGTGGACTAGTACCATATGCATCAAATTCTAAGTGCTATGATATAGAAATAAAGCCAAATCAGAATGTAAACTATGGAACCCATTTCGATTTTGGAGGTCCTGGGTATTCAGCAGTATGTCCATAATTAATTAGAAAGGGAAGAAGTAAAATCTTGATATTATTAATTAGTACTAATAAATTAAATATTGGAGCTAGGGATTACACTGTCCTGAAAATGATATCACCACAACCTTTGTTGTCCAATATTTTTGTATTTTCAACAATATCCTTAGTAAGTTGAAATTTGGTCATTCTATAACTTTTTGTGGTTATACCTAAATTTCAAAGGAAGTTGATCAAATTTCGGAAGCACATAAAAAGGACAAAGACAAAAGCAAAAACAAATTCTCGAAGTTATATATAGTGACACTAAATGTTTGAGATCAATTGGCTAAAGATATGTAAATGTTGGACAAAAAATTTTTAATTTTCTTTTTTTTTTCAAATTGTGATTGTTAATTTCCTTTTCATTCAAGGAAGCATGTAAAAAGGACAAAAACAAAATCAAAAACAAAGTCTCAAAGTTATATATATGACACTAAAATGTTCGAGATCAATTGGCTAAAGATTATGCAAATGTTCGATGAAAAATTTTTAATTTTTAATTTTTTTTCAAATTGTGATTGTTAATTTTCTTTTCATTACTAGTAATTTTATTTCATACTCTAATAAGGGAAGATTATCGTACAAACACTACCAGAAGTTCGAATGCCCATCAAACAAGACTCTCACTACAAGAAAAAGCACCTTTAGCATTGACTTGTTTTGGACGCTAATAATGTCGATGCTAAAAGCTCGACTCTAATGAAATCTTTAGTGTCGACTTCATATGGACGCTAATAGTTGACTTTTAGCATCAACTATGTCAACACTAAAAGTCGTTGTATTTTTAACGCTGATGATGGAATGGACGAAAGTCAAAGTTGATGCTAATAGTCTCAAAAAAATAAAAAATAAAAATAAAATAAACTATTAGCGTCCTTGGTAGTACGCTAATGGTCCTTTAAAAAAAAAGGTTCTAATCATGGCTCCCTACTAATTAATGCTTCCAGATATTTTTCTCCATCTACATCATCAAAAAATTAAAAAAGCCTACAAAAAATCATAACAAATTAGGCCTTATGAGCTGAAACATATACAAACACCAACATCAAATTCTCAAACTTCTTCCATAAAGAATGGGTAAATTCACAAAATTCCAGTTCTAACGGCCTTGAACAAAGCAACTTGGTCGTAGAGGGAGTAAATGTACTTTTCCAAAATATCATAATCCTAAAAGAAATGGGGAAAAAAACGGATATGGCTAGGAATTTCTACAAGCCCAACTATCTCAACAGGCTACACAAATTCAAGTTGGACATTATTTTTTTGATCTGTAGACTGTAAAACAAACACTGCAGAGTTGTTTTCTCCAGAACTAATGGCACTTACTAGGCACACCATAGCCAGAAGTTTGTTGGCTTCACCACTCTTAGAGCATCTCCAACAAGGGCTTTTAGTTTAGCTACTCAAAATACCACTTTTTTCATTTTAGCTACTACCTTTTCATATTTCACTCCAGCAGAAGAGTTACTTTAACTCCACATTCTAATTAAATATTACTATTTAGTATTATTTTTATCATTTTATTTTCTTTCTTCCTCCCGTCTCTCTCTCCTCTCACTCTCATCTCCACCTCTCGCATTCTCCCCTCTCTGGCCTCCCTCTTGCCTTTCATTTTAGCCTCCCTCTCACCATTCAGCTACAGCCACAGCCATGGCCTTTAAGAACAGCCATCGCCACAGCCATGGCTTCTTCTATTATTGGATCCGACGCCGTTTCCTTCACAGATCCAATGGTCTCCGATTCCCGGAGGAGTCAGGTTGGGCCAGCTCCGGCCTAGCGCTGGCCTCCGTTGCGGATCGAAGAGCTCGTTTTCTTCCCCCGGTAACGACTTTGTTCTGTGCGATTCTTTCTCTGTTTGGGCGTGTTGATTTTGGGCATGCTGATTTGGGTACTCTTCAATTGGGTCTGTTGATTTTGGGTGTGTGTTCTGAGTGAAGGAAAGAAATTGGATTTTGGGCGTGGGGTCTGTTGATTTTGGGCGTCGATTTCTTTGAGATTTTCTGGTAGGATTTATTTGAGATTTTCTGGTACTTTGGTGGGATTTTGCGGGTGATTGGAGAAATAGAAGCCGAGAGAAGATGAACAAGCAGAGGGAAGAGAAAGAATGATAAAAATACTTATAGGATACAGGAAACTTTCAAATATGAAAGTTTCCTGTAGCATATTTAGGAAGGATGGCTATTGTAAAGGGTCTGTTGGAGGACGAAAACTGTTAAATTTAACCAAAAAGCTAGTTTGAAAGGTCTGATGGAGATGCTCTTAGAAGTTCAAATAAAAATGAGAAGTCATAGAAAGCATGCTACATGTTTTCTTCTAGCTTTTCTAGCATTCCAGTGGCAGCATTCATTTTGCTTTAATTAGCTTAGTCAAATTGTGCATGAAGTCAAGAAGAAAACGTTTGGTAGCCATTTTGGTGGACTGTGTTTTTTTAGATTTATTAGCACTTGAGTGCTATATGTGTAGGGTGGTGATTTCTTTGACAAAAGCAACCATCCATTTTAGACTTTGTAAACATAGCATTGAGTGCTACGATGACTTGTGTGTTTAAAAATTCCCTACATAAGGGATGTGGGTGTGTGTTGTTTTTCAAGAGAAACAAAGAAGCAAGAATAAAGTAAAAGCTTGATATTTTCTCTTCAAACATCAAAGTCTTGTAATTCATCTTGTCCTTTCTTCTTTCGACCTTTGTTATTTCTAATTCTTTGTGAGTGTCCATGTATTTGGGTATTGGTTTGTAAACTTAATCCCAACAAATTGATATCAGAGCTAGTTTATTCCTAGCATTGCAGTCATGGCCTCCAATATGGTGCAAATCCAAGTTCCTCAATTGAAAAAGGAAAATTATGAGAAATGGTGCATCCAATTCAAAGCATTGTTTGGATCACAAGATCTTTGGGAGATTGTTAGTACCGGGTTTGTTGAGCCCACTCCAGAGCAAGAAGCCACCTACATTGCAGATCAGAAAGCCACTCTCAAAGACCAAAGAAAGAAGGATAAGAAGGCATTGTATCTCCTTTATCAAGGATTTGATGATTCAACGTTTGAGATGGTTCGCTGAAGCGTCAACAAGCAAAGCAGCTTGGGACACCTTGAATACAATTTTCAAAGGTGTTGATCAAGTGAAGAGAATTCATCTTCAATCATTAAGGGCTGAATTTGAATTTGCCCATATGAATGAAGGAGAAAATGTCTCTGATTATTATTCTCGATTACTTGTAATCGTGAATGAAATGAAGAGAAATGGCGAAAAGCTTGAAGAGTTTCATGTCATGGAAAAGATACTTCGATCCCTCACACACAAATTTGAGCATGTGGTGATGGCAATTGAAGAATCAAAAGACTTGGAGACTATAAGTGCAGATGAGCTGCTAGGATCTCTCCAAGTTCATGAACAACGCATTCTGAATAATGCATGCTCCACATCTCTTGAGCAAGCTTTGGAGTCAAAATTAAATTTTGACAAACCAAAGGAAGGTCGTGGACAATGGAATTCAAGACGTGGTGGTGCCAACTACCGTGGTCGAGGTCGAGGTCATGGACGCGGTAATACAAATGATCGTGGTCCATCTCAAGAAAGGAGAAATTTCTCTAACCGGAGAAAGTAGAATGTCCAATGTTACAACTGCGGAAAATATGGACACTATGCCTCAGAATGTTCGTACAAGAAAGATAACCTTGTCATCCTTGCTGAAGCATCAAGTAGTGAGAGTAAAAATTCTACTCTCTTATTAGCACACAATGATTCCAGTGGTCAACATGATGTTTGTGAAGCCATATGGTTAAGAAATTTTTTGGAGTCACTTAATCACCCACAAGAAAAATCTATTGTGTTTCATTTGGACAACAAGTCAGCAATTAAGCTCTCAAAGAATCTAGTGCAACATGGAAGGAGCAAGCATATTGATACTAGATTTCATTTTCTAAGGGACCATATAAAGTAGAAGACAATTAAACTAGAGTATTGTAATACCAAGGACAAGTGGCTGATATCTTCACGAAGCCACTACCAGTTGCACCCTTTAACATGTTACGTGAAATGCTTGGCATGAAAGCATTTTGATTTGAGGGGGTGTGTTAGAAGTTCAAATAAAAATGAAAAGTCATAGAAAGCATGCTACACGTTTTCTTCTAGCTTTTCTAGCATTCCAGTGGCAGCATTCATTTTGCTTTAATTAGCTTAGTCAAATTGTGCATGAAGTCATGAAGAAAACATTTGGTAGCCATTTTGGTGGACTTTGTGTTTTTTTAGCTTTATTAGCACTTGAGTGCTAAATGTATAGGGTGGTGATTTCTTTGACAAAAGCAACCATCCATTTTAGACTTTGTAAACATAGCATTGAGTGCTATGATGACTTGTGTGTTTAAGAATTCCCTACATAAGGGACGTGGGTGTGTATTGTTTTTCAAGAGAAACAAAGAAGCAATAATAAAGTAAAAGCTTGATATTTTCTCTTCAAACATCAAAGTCTTGTAATTCATCTTGTCCTTTCTTCTTTCAACCTTTGTTCTTTCTAATTCTTTGTGAGTGTCCGTGTATTTGGGTATTGGTTTGTAAACTTAATCCCAACAACCACATGCTGCAGTCATCTGGTCCATCACACCACATGGAGCTCCAACAATATGATTCTCCACCTAATAAACAAAATGAAACAACAAATAAAATAGCATAATATGCACAAGGTATTAAAAAAAATAAACATACTAGGATGAATCAAAGAATAAATCAGAAGGTTATGCTGACCCGTCAAGAATACAGAGAAATCCTCATATAAACCCTAAACTTACATCCACAAACTCAAGCTAAATCCAGAAAATCAATAGAAAAGAAACCCACTCATAGACCAATCAAGAAGCAAAGAAGAATTCTAAAGCTCAAATAGCAATGATTTCTGAAATCTGACATAAAAATTAACCAAAATATACAAAGCTCATCAACAAAACTTTGACATGATTTCATTTTCCAATATTGCATCGAGTACCAAACAAAATCTAAAATAATAAATCGATCTACAAACAAACAATAGGTATCTAAACTTAAACAGAAGAAAAAATAAAGAAATACTTCTTAGGAAAAATATATATATATATATGAATTTTCTTTCCCAAATCTCCCATTCCATGAAAAATATATCATTTTCTCCAATTTCAAGTTGAGGTGAGAAAGAGAGGAGGGGTTGAATGCTTTTCGCTTCATGTTATATATTAATTGGGTTATATATAAATATATATATATATTTGAAGGTATGAAGGGTTATATATATAATTTATTTTTTTAAAACTATAGTAACATGGCATACATGCCACATTACAAACTTTTTTTTTTTAATATAAAATAATATATATATATATATATATATACCCATAAACAAATGATCGATCGATCATTTGATCATATCATGATCAATCGAACTAATTCACTATGATCAATCGGATGATCGATTGAACATTTGATCTTATCACGATCAATTGAACTAATTCACTAAGATCGATCAATCATTTGAATATATCATAGTAAATCAAACTAATTCATTAGGATCGATCGGATGTTAGATTGAACAGTTGATTTTAGCATGATCAGTTGAACTAATTCACTAAGATCGATCGGATGATCGATCGATCATTTGATCATACAACAGTCAATTGAACTAATTCATTAGGATCGATCGGATGTTAGATTGAACATTTGATCCTATTACGATCAATCGAACTAATTCACTAAGATCGATCAATCATCATTTCATGATGAATCAAAACTAATTCAATATGATCGATCAAATGATCGATTGATCATTTGATCATATCACGATTAATCGAACTAATTCACTATGATCGATCATTTGAATATATCATAGTGAATCGAACAAATTCATTAGGATCGATTGGATGTTAGATTGAACAGTTGATTCTATCATGATCAGTTGAACTAATTCACTAGGATCGATCAAATGATCAATCAATCATTTGATCATATCATAGTCAATTGAACTAATTCATTAGGATTGATCGGATATTTGATTAAACATTTGATCCTATCACGATCAATCGAACTAATTCACTAAGATCGATCAAATGATCAATCGATCATTTGATCATATCACGATCAATCGAATTAATTCACTAGAATCGATCGGATGTTTGATTAAACATTTGATCCTATCATGATCAATCGAACTAATTCACTATGATCGATCAAATGATTAATCGATCATTTGAATATATCATAGTCAATTGAACTAATTCATTAGGATCGATCGAATGATCATTTGATCATTGATCATATCACGATCAATCGATATGATTTTTTTTGTTTTTTAAATAAAATCGTTCTTTTTAATTTTTTTTATTATTATTATTTGAGCTTATAGGGGCATTTTAATCTTTTTACTAGCCTTAGAAGGGACATTGACAATATTTTGGTAGTATGGGAGGAGGATATTGTCACAATGAAGGTTTGGGATGGACATTGTCAATTAGGTGATAATTTGAGGAGGAATATGGACTTTATCCTTTTTTTATTTTTTTAATTATTATGAATGACTATTAGCGTCCACTAAAAGTGGACGCTGATAGTCTTTTTTTAATTTTTTAATTTATATGTATGAGTGGACGCTAATAGTCTTAATTTTTTTTTATTTTTTTAATTATTATTTAATGACTATTAGCGTCCACTAAAATATTTTGAATGACTATTAGCGTCCACTTTTAATGGCCGCTAATAGTCTCAATTTTTTTATTTATTTTGAATGACTATTAGCGTGGACATTGATAGTCTTTTTATTATTATTATTTTGAATGACTATTAGCGTTCGACCCTAGAGTGGACGCTAATACTCATATTTTGGTACAACTATCAACGTTGACTTCAGAGTTGACGCTAATACTCAGCCATTAGCGTCAACTTTCAAGAGTTGACGCTAATAACTTAGTATTAGCGTCGACACTGATAAGCTTTTTTCTTGTAGTGTCTAAAATTGATACAAGGTGGTGTGGCTTTACTACCCGCTCATCCGGTGCAATGTCACAAGATTTTTATTTTTTTCTACTTGGGTTTCAAATTCTATCACAAAAGGTATCTCACTTACGAGAAAATACCAACTTAGTACCTCCATTAGGTTCTATTAGATCAAACTAACGGAATGATGCCACGTGTCGTCACATACATATGCCACGTATCTTAAAAAATTTAAAATAAAAAATAAAAAGTAAACCCTAAAAAATATATAAATTGAAAATTATGGGTTGGAGTGGCTATGCCACTTTGGCCAATGGCCACCCCCATTTTGGCCATTGGATGAGCCACCCCAAGGCCAGTTTGGGGTGGCCGAACAACCTCAATGGCCAAAAAGTAGGTAGCAACCTCAATGGCCAAAAAGTGGGTAGCTGAAACTACCCCCAAAGGCCTCTACCATCCCCAATGGTCATAGGATAAATGGTTTGACCACCCCTGCAACCAGTATGGGAATGGCCAAGCTAGGCTTTGGGATGGTTCGGCCACCCTTAATGACCAAAAAACATGTGACTTTAGCCGTTTCTACGGCCGGTCTGAGGTGACCAAACCACCCCCCTCCTTTTTCTTTGGATGAATAGCTTGTCCTTTCTCTTCTGAGAGAGGGAGGAAGAAGCATATATATAGCTCTGGAAACGTTCTTCCCTTTACAAACGAATTGAAAATCTCTAGGGAGAGAGATCAAGTAGAGAATTTCAGATTTTTTGTGCTAAAGTGAGTTTTGAGCCAGTTACGTGGTTAACTTGTTGATGACTTGATGGACATGATGCTCAATACATGGAAGTTGGAACACGTTGAATGAGCATAATTGGACACCTAAGAAAATTACTGCCACATGCAATCAATCTACTTGACTTCTTTCTTTTTTCTTCTTTCAATGATTTTTTTTGGGGAGGGGGGATAAATGATAATGAATTTTGTCACCATTTTTTTTTCTTTGATTTGATTTTATTTTTTTGGAAGGGAGGGCGGCATTTTTCTTCTTCTTTCATTGGCTGGCTAAGGATTAATTCTCAGTTACATAGTCTGGTAGGCTGGACGGGGATTCCAGGGCAGAAGAGATATCTGGGTTTAGTGATCTCTCCGCCGACAACATTGTTGTGATCTCCTCATATATAATATCCTATTACTCTAAAAAATATATATATCCTATTAGGTTCATGCACTCCGGCATAATTAAAAATAATGGACAATAATATGACTTTTACGATGAAATATCAATTTTTAAACCTACTTCATAATTAATAAAAATAACTAAGCAAAAAATTTAATTAGTTAGTGTTTAATTTGTATATCATATATATCACTCTTATTACATCACTTTGTAAGAAAATTGTAGTACCCCAAACACTTTTATATGTTGTGCATGTGATATACAAATAATACTAAGTAATGCCCAAATAATTTTAGAAGTTTATTTTGTGTCTATCTTAAATTCATCCAAGAACAATGTGGCTATTACACTTTTATATTGTGCATGTGATATACAAATAATATTGAGTAATGCCCAAATAATTCTAGAAGTTTATTTTGTGTCTATCTTAAGTCCATCCAAGAACAATGTATCTATTAAAATCATCATTTGATCAAAATTCAATAATGATCAATCACAATCTCAATAGTGATTTTAATAGCTATATTATTCTTGGATTGATACAAGATGAACTTAATTATATTAATACTTGTAATGCCCTGACCTATTGCATTTTACTTACGTGTCTTTACGTGTTGACACTGCCACATCAACTAATAATAAAACTTACAACACAAAATCACCAAATTTGGCCCATTTGATAGCTATGTGGGTGATGCAATTATTACCAAAGGTTTGGCAGGGATGACCAACCATCAGCCACCCATGAGAGTGGTTGGGTATAACTATTTAGCCACCCTCACTAACTTGTTAAAAAAGGAGGGGGGTTAATGTGAACTAATTGAGCTAGATCAATATTATTGGTGTGACAACATGATATTATTGAGATGGACCATAATTTTTGTCTCGAAAGCTGAGGAAACAATCCTTCATGCCTTTATTTTTTAATATATTATAATATTTTATATATTATAATAATATATAATATATTAAAATATAATATATATATATTATTATAATATATTAAAAAATAAAGGCACGAAGAATTGTTCCTCACACGACGATTATTTTCACCCTATTGAAATGAATAATATTGATGCCAAAACTGTTGCCTCTGCAGAATACCTGAAATACCCTCCTCCATCCAAAGGAAGCTAGAAGCGTGCATCATTTCCTGCAAGGGTATTGGTGTAAAATAATACCTGGCAAGGCAAATGTCACGATTGCAGTGTGATCTTCTGGGCCCTATTACTAATGATTGGACGAAGACTGTCCTTAGGTACTGCCTTCTCTCTCTCTCTCTCAAACGTGGCAATGATCCAATGAGTCTTCGCCACGTTCCATGCCTCGTCTCACGCCGCCAATACCCACTACGAGGATGTCTGTCGTGGCACGTGGCGGACAAACAAAAGCCAACGATTTTTCCTTAACTCCGAATGAAGCCGAACGCCCTCCGAAAAGACAACTACACCCTTGTTAAATTTTGCTGCGTTGCTTTCTTCCAATGGTAAATTTATTACGATCACGGGTCAAAAGCGTCTTACGGAGTTCGCGCTCCCCTTTCTGTCGCGTGTAATAGAAAATCGGAAATATTTGGCGAATTTCGAAACAACCCCTAGCGAAACTTTTCGGGGGTAATTTTGATATTTTGACCAAACATTTCCAAATCGTATCTCAGTCCATCATCAGCCTCATCACTTGCATATCATCCGCCACAAACGTATGTTTTCAAAAGGCTGTACATGTAAACTTTGTCCTCTCTCTCTCTCAAAGTTGGCTGGGGTTTGGTTTCTGAGCTCAACAAAAATGGCGTTTAGGAAAGCTCTCACCTTTCCAACCTTTATGGTCATTTTAATGGTGATTTCAATGCCATTTGTCCAATCTTCTCGTACCCGTGAGTTTAATCTTCTCTCTCTCTCTCACATTAACTTGCAGTTTTCTTCATGTGTTGTTCTACCATTCAATGTGCAGGTCTCCAAGGCCGGACAACAATGGCAGAAAGCACAGCCAGAGTAGCACAGGTATTGCTGACCATCAAAAGCATGTCGAAGAGAAGGCTTTTCCTTGTTTCTTTGACACTCTGAGTCTTCAAACGTTAACCCTTTTCTCTAAAGAAAGTTTGCTTTTTTTCTTTTTTCTTTTGTTTGTTTTTGAAAGGGATTTCAAACCCAGGCTGAGACATATGGGAATGGAGCTTCAGTTCTCACTGTAGAAGACTCAGCAAGGGAAGTTCCAACCGGACCTG
Organism: Carpinus viminea; assembly: GCA_013348765.1. NCBI lineage: Eukaryota > Viridiplantae > Streptophyta > Magnoliopsida > Fagales > Betulaceae > Carpinus > Carpinus viminea. Next base: position 52,432,829 of record CP054668.1, on the reverse strand, counting down.
ACCCTCTTCACCACAACAACAACCCAACAGGCCCTTGAGCTCTCTATCAACCTCTCTCTCTCTCTCTCTCTTGGTGGATATATTTAATTCTAACTAGTTTTCCCCCCCTTTATATCACTTTATTGAGCCACCGAGCTTCTGGGTTATTGAGTTTTGTCAACAGAGCTGTTCATACAAGGCGCATTTAGTAATTTAAGATGATAGTGTTTTTCTTTTGTTGTTAAAACCAGAAAGGCTTCCTTCTCTCTATGGATTATTAATTGATCTTATTAGTTGTATTTACTTTGATTGATTTATATGAGTTTTCTTTTTCTCTTACTAAAATTCATCTGAAATCTCTTAATCAGCTTCCTATTTATAAGTTCAACAAGCAAAAAAGAAAAAGAAAAATAAAGGAAAGATGACTGCTCCTGCCAAATGTCTATTTCTCTTCATTTCTTGATTTAATAGTGACTCAAGCCATGCATTTTCGTCTATGGAATTTTTTTTTTTTTTCTTGTGGGGTTTTATTTATTTATTTATGTTTTTTTTTTTAATTGGGTAACATTAAAAAAAAAAAAAAACAACAGAGAGAAAGCATCCTAGCAAATGTTTGTGATTCCTTTTTGGCTGGCGGTCTGGTGCTCCCTGCCAAAATGGGCCATGAGAGTTGTCATCATGGGGTTATGCTGGTGTACGTACATGCAATGTCAGAACACTGATCAGGGTACGTAGAGCCCCATTGCTAGAGATCATTTGGGGACAAAAGAAATGCTACAAATTCGCTAGTGTCAGAATTTTATATAATTATTCATAATTCAGACATGCATCTTCCATTCAATCTCAAAAGATCATATTCCTCCAAATGATATATATTAATCACCGAAATGCAAATTTAGTTGAATGATATACATGGCATAAACAATAACTTTTCATTGACATTGTTGTCTCACTTGATTGCTTCCTTTTTTTTTTTTAAATAAGTCTGAGATTATTATTCATGCACCAAAAGGAGGAATCAAATTCCAATCACATAAAGTGGTTGGCAATAAGCAATAGCAAGCAACACTTGATTGCTTCCTAAGCTTACAGAGTCGATGATAACAATTTTCGAGCTTTTTTTTTTTCTAACTAATTTATTAAAGTGACATGCGTCCACTTCACTTTCTAAATTGACGGGGCTTAGACTTTGTTGGGGGCTGACTTGTTACTGCTTAGTCCATGTGGCGCAATCTCATTTGATTGAAAAAAAAAAAATCCATATCGTATTTTATTGGGGCTAGCTCATGGTTTTTCTATTCTATTTCCACATCCAATGAATTCACATCAACTCATTTGGGCTAAGCTAGGGAACTCCATGCTCCCAAAAAGGCCCAATTGAAGTACAAATTTATAGAGGCAAGAATAGCCCAATCCAGCCCAAAGAAAACCAAGTAATCTTCTTTCCTAAAGAAGTCAAACCAAGTAATTTTTTAGGGCTCATGATTTTTGACAAGCTGCTCATCATGGCTTTATTTCAACTCTTAATTGACATTATTTTTAACCATGAGCGAAGCTCATAAGTTGGCTAATGACAAAAGGAAGGAAAATTGTGATCAGGAAAGCGTGGATGTGATTTAGGAGCATTCTAGCTCGTCAAACCATGATCATGTATTGTGTGGATTAGCACAATTATTAATGGGTCTTGAAAAATCTAGAAGCAATATGCATCAAGTTGATTGGCTAAATCACAACTTAGTTTCTTGGGCCTTGACTAATCACTCTCTTAGATATTTTCAACATTGGGGGTCTAAATCTCTTACTACGACAACTTGCATATTTGGGGAACAAAGACTTAGATGTGCAAATAGTTAGTGGGAATGCCTCCAATGGAGGAAGACATTTAGTAAAAGCATAGAGAATGTTTGTTTCCTCAACACTAAAAGATGGCATGACAGCCGCATCAAAAGTAACCTTAATAGCCTCAATGGCCAATGCATTGGGGGGTGTGGGCAATGCTTGATATTACATTTGTCACCCAAATTTAGTAAAGAAATTGCTGCATGACTTGGTTTTTGAGATTGACCCATATACAAATAGGTCCTTAATTAAGGTTTAACAAAGTACCAAAGAACTTCATGTTACAAATTTCAACCATTTTTCCTTGAGAAACTATACATATGCCCTAAAAATTATATATATAAAAAACTTTAAAAATTAAAAAATTAAAAAAAAAAAAGAGAGAGAGAGAGAAAAAAAGAACTTATATGATATATCAAAACAGTTCATCAAACCAAACATAAAGAATACTTAGTCAAATACACCAACACACATAGCCCTTCAATCCTAAGTGCCCCTTTCAAATTTCTCATTGAAATTGGAAAAATGGAAGAAAAAAAGGGAGAAATATATATATTAATCAAATAAGAAAAAGCGGGTTATAGGACTAATTGACCACAAAAGGGGTGAGTACTTAACAACAAGGCCTAATTAAGAGGTAAATATAGTACAAATTCAAGAACAAATTCTGAATTTTGTCTAAAATGACCAAATAGTAGGCAATAGCATACAAGTCAAGCCTTTTCTAAGGTCACACAAGACAATGATAAATGCAAAAGAACTCGATGAAAAGTCTGTTGCGATAAAGGCAACGACCGCTGTTAAATAATTATTGTTAGGCAGGCATTGCATATAACCGAATCGGATCCATTGAAGGACGATCACCGGCAATAAAACCCACAAAAAATAAACAAAAACAAAAATAAAGGAACACAAACAAAGTAGCGGAAATACATCATAAATATATAATTGATGAGTAGGAAATTGGATATGAGATTGATTTTTATAAATAATTCTCAAACATCTCAAGACTTCTAGTACCTTCTAAAAGAAGAAAAGATCTAGAAAAAGTGAATCGGAGGGGAAATATCTCTTGAGTCTTGAAAAGTGCATCCCAAAAAAGCGAAAATATCTGACTAAAAATCTGTGCCTCCGTGTCACTCTTGCGTTCTTTCTTATCACTCGCTCCCTCTATATAAGCGTATCTATCAAAAACTCCACGTAAACCGTACTCGCCGTAAAAAATCGCTCCACGGTCCTCAATGTCGTCGGCGCACCTCGAGACCCCAGAGCTGAACTCGGAGGGCCCCACGCTCCTCCACGCGATTACGGAGCACGGCGGGTACGCCTATGTCAGCATGGCCACGCTGGCGGCCGCGGGGGACCCAAGCGCAGCGGAGGCGGCGCGTGAGATTGCGTGGGAGCAGCTGCACTCGGGGCCGTGGCACTCGGTGGATCCGGTCTGGCGCGACGCCTACTCCATGGCTTGCCTCCACGTGGCCAGGCTCCATTTCTCCAAGAGTGAGCTAAGCGAGGCCCTTAGAGTTTTGGATATGGGCTTGATCATGGGCGGCACGCTTCTCCGGAAGGACCTCGACTCCGCAGTCCAGAAGGTCTCCGCCGTGGCCGGGGACGTCTCTAGGGTTTCCGAGCCACGCGCCGAGCGTGATGCTCTCCGCCAAGTGGAGCTCAATGAGGCGGAGGTGAGGTTCGTCTTTTTTAATTTGTATTTTGTTTTATATTATGTTTGTGATTTTGTAAACCTCTGTTATTGATTGGAGCAACAATGGCGAAATTTTGAATTTTTAGGATTTCTTTTTTATTTTTCATTTGGAAAATTTATGCCAATTTTATTGTACCCCCTTAGTACTTCAAATTTTAATCAGCAGTTTTAAATTAAATGGTTCAGATTTTTCCGTCTCTGTATTAACTGTAGTCAAAATTCTAACAATACTTTTGAGCATTATTTTGTCTTAAGTAAGATATATATCGAATAAAGAGAAAAACTATCACTTTAAAGGTGGTAAATGTTGAGTTGACAAAATCTCAATCTTTTAATCAAAAGCTTATTGTTACAATTTTAAAACTCAATATGAAGTAGGGAATCCAGAAAAGGAACTTTCTTTAAAGCTGATTTTGTTATCTATTGGATATAAAGTTTTGGGGGAGGAGGAGACTGACTGGTGGAATTGGTTTATTTCTATGTAGAATTGGTGTGCTACATGATCATTTTCGTTTTAAGTTTTGGGTCTTATCAAATTATAATGTAAGCCCTTAGATAAAACTATGTTCTAATTAATAAAATGGACAGATCTGGTGTCAATAATTTTAGTTTAGTTCTTCATACGAAAGTCAGTTTGTTTTAACTCTATTCTTGGGGACGAAATGATTGTAAATCTCACTTGTGTCTAGTGGTTAAACTTTAATTTTTAGTAGTTTTAGATATTTTACGACTTCTATTATGATTTCATTTTTGCTTTTCTATTAGTGAGATAATTTTGAGTTGGGTTTACTTTTGAAAGCCTTAAACTCAAGTGTGAATGGTAATTGCTGTTTGCAAAAAACAACTTAGAGTGATTAAAATACCCAAAAAAAAAAAGGAAAGAAAGTTGTCAGTCATCTATGAATTATTACGCATAATCCTGTTGTGAGCTGAAAACATTTCCAACTTTTCATGCCGTACTGAATCCTTGAAAATGTAGAACAACCTTTTGTCCAGAATGGTTTATAATGAAAAGGATGGAGCCTGCATGGGTTTATTCTTTGACAGGGTAATGAAGAAGTGGTTCAGAATGAAATAAGAGATGAGATGTAGCATACGTATTGTTTTCTTTTCCTTTCATTGTTTTACTATGTTGAGCATCCCTCCTTATATTATCTGGTTATCAGTTGGTTATTAGCATGTCACATAGCACAAGTGAAGAGAGATTTTTAAGCTTATTTAATATTCAATGTACTGCTTTCAAATTTTGCAGGTGCTTCAGTCTTTACCTGTTAAATCTCTGTCTTTAAAAATTGTGGTAAAGAGGCCTGCTCTATCTTTGGAGGGATTCCTTCGTGAATATTTCGTATCGGGTTCTCCAGTTATTATTAGTGACTCTATGGCTCATTGGCCAGCCAGGACAAAGTGGAATGACATGGATTACCTAAGAAGGGTTGCAGGAGACCGCACAGTCCCAGTTGAGGTGATTAATTTTGATAAGGATTGAATACAGTCTACTAGATCACTATGACTGTTCTATGTTGGTCCATATTCTTTTCCCCCAGATAACAACAGTAGACTAATATATTGTTTACTGCAAATGCCTTTATTTGCTCCATATTATTTTTTTACGCTAGTAGATTATTATTGGTGATGTATATGCCTCTTATTGTACCAATCCCATATAAGTTCCTCCCAATCCATTGTGATTAATTCGGTTGATTTTGGTCAACTCTATTAGTGATTATTAATTCGGTTGATTTTGGTCAACTCTATTAGTGATTCCAGTTTATTCAGTTAACCAGTTTATATAAAATATTTAATGCTTGATTGGTTTTCTTTATTTTATTTAATAACTGAAAAATGTCAAAGTTAAAACTTTTTTGCAGGTTGGAAAAAACTATTTATGCCCAGAGTGGAAGCAAGAGCTTATCACATTTTCCCAGTTTCTTGCGAGGATTGAGGCCAATGACTGTTCTTCTGCGGACACTACATATCTTGCTCAGCATCCATTGTTTGATCAGGTATTCATGTCCATCTTTATGGGGTGCTATGTCATGATTGCATGATACATGATAGTATAAGTAAAAGTTGCTGCCTTTTAAATAATGATATTATATTTTAATGGCAGATAAGCGAGCTACGGAAGGACATTTGTATTCCTGACTATTGTTTTGCTGGAGGTGGGGAGCTGAGGTCTCTTAATGCCTGGTTCGGTCCAGCTGGGACAGTAACACCATTGCACCATGATCCACATCATAACATACTAGCGCAGGTATTTCAGATGTTCTGAGTAAATGCAAAATGAAGCTGCTATTTGGAGTTTGTTCATCAATATTTACCATCAAGTGGCTGTTGCATTTCTCTTCAATTATATTTGCTCTTGAAATAGCTTCTATCTTCTCTTCTGTTAGCATGATCACTATGCTCATGTTTCATGCTACTCTTTAGAAGTGACATATTAGTTAAAAATCGTGCACTTATGGCTATTTGCTATATAGCTGATAGATGTAGATTTGTAAACGCTTTTTGTACATCATAACTATGTTCTTCAGACATCAGCAATTCCAGTTTCTGTAGTTTGATCGTAAGTGAGAATTTCGTATGTCTTTGTATATGACTTTGTGATAGACTTGAATTCCTTAAAATGGACAGTGCCCAAACTTACATGTATTTGATGCCAGACATTTTGTCTTTTACCCTTTATAAGGTGAAAAACCAACTGGGATCCATGTAAGTTTGGGCATGTGCGCGCATGTGTCTTTGTTTTTTTGTTATTGTTAATAAAACTATTGAACATATACTTATATTATCTTTGCCTCTTTATTCTCAGGTCGCTGGCAAAAAGTATATAAGGCTTTATCCTGCTTCCTTGTCAAAGGAACTTTACCCATACACTGAAACCATGCTTAAAAATTCAAGCCAGGTATCTCCATTCTTGAACTCTATCTAGACTGAATGAACTATCTGCTTGAGTTTGCTCTGTAATTTAAGTGAAAATACACGTTTTATAGTTGCATATTTAAAAAGAAATCAAACTCTGCATGTGTCCTGAATGCAATTTCTTTTGATACAATCTTGCCTTCGCTCTCACACGCACATGCGCTCACACACACTTGTGGGAGCATGAGTACACTTGTACATGCTTGCAATCAAGTGATTCTGTGCAAGGCTTCCATTAAACTGTAAGCAAGCACATACCTTGGAAGCCCTGGGTTCCCTAAAGTAACACCTCACTGGTTAATAATACCAGTTTCCTTTTTAGAAGTTGGTGAATCCAGCACATCTAGTGGCCTACTTTTCTCCTTTGGCACGGACAATATATCCTGTTAACCTCCTAAGGTACTCTAGGGTTTGAATACCATATTGGTTAATCTTCCTCCCCTTTTTCCCACCGTAGATGTATAAGTGGAACCTATTACCTGCAGTTAAAATTATTAATCAAGTTTTATGATGAATTTAAATTTTGGGTAGAAAAGACTAATTACACCTAAGAATCTTGTGCGCCTTTCTTGCAAGTGTCTTCCATCCTGCCTTTCTGATTATGAGCGATAAGTGTTGCATATTCATGCTCATATCTTCATGTCCTATAGCATAGATATGCATTGTATAGATATTAAACTTTATCCTTTTGGTTTAATTGGTTATAATTTTGATTGAAGGTTGATCTAGACAACATAGACGAGATAAGGTTTCCAAAGGTGCATGACTTGGAATTTCAAGACTGCATTTTAGAGGAAGGTGAGATGCTTTATATCCCGCCCAAGTGGTGGCACTACGTGCGATCTTTAACTAGAAGTTTTTCAGTTAGCTTTTGGTGGAGCGACTGCGAGAATCAAAACTTGTCCTGATTAGGGTTGTTTAAAAATGTCTTTATTAGGAGGGGGGCTGTCAACTTCTTGGTTGCCAGAGTGAAAGGATCTGTGTTGAATCTGATTATATGCTATAATTTATATTACAGATGTAGTTATTTTGTACTTTTTACTAGAAGGTTAGTTACTCATAAAATATAACGCAAGTATAATTTGGATTAAGTATCCTAATTTTGGATTTTATCCAATTATATCTATTCCATCTAAATCATTTTTACATATCTAATTTGGATCCAAACTCTCAGATTAGTTTTATGGTAGTTGAATCTTAATAGATTGTATTGGATCCACACTCTCAGAGAAGGTTTCACTTATGGTAAAATGAAAACCTTGGCCCTGACTTGCAAAGACTGGTGTTGCAGAGATTCTTGCCGGTTCTTTTGAAAAAGTCTAGGTTGTTCTTTTTAAGTTAGTGGGGGGGAAGGGGGAATCAAATGGAGTATATAATTCTTTTGTTTATTTTAGGCACATAGTATATGATTCATTTGGTAAACCTACCAATCGATGACATAAACAAATACATCACATTTGATACGGTGGATTTTATCCTAATAAAAAATGGATAAAAAAAAAAAAGAAGTAAAAGTAATGGTATCATGCCATGATCTAGTTAATTAGGTTTATGTCTTTTCCAATCTTATCTGGTGCAAGCAAGGATAGTAAAAGGCACAAGATATCCTGTGGGCAGGAAGAAAGCCAGAGCCCTGTGGAGAAGGATCGGATTTTTCAGCCATGACCTCACCACATAGCCGGCACTATATCTGGTTATGCAGCTAAATGAGTGAAAAAAACAAAACAAAACAAAAACACAAAAAAATAAAAAATAAAAACAAAACAAACATGAAGCACACCCAGAATACATTATTACAAATGCTGAAATGAAAATCACTTCGCTTCACAAACTTATTCTTCCAAATTCGTTCTGCTTGACTCAAGCAGGCTAAGCGGCAATGTTCTTTCCCCTCTCAGTCCTCTCCCTCATTGACACTGCAGCACTAAAAAAGCCATCCAAGGCTTCGACAGAAGACCCTTTGAAACCTTCCTCATCTTTCGTGGCATTCTTGATCATCTCCATCACTTGACGAGCTTTGCTTTTCATTTCCTTCCCTGTCTCTGTCTCGCTCATCACCAACTCAATCTTTGCAAATATGTCTTCATATCTAACCTCACAGCTCTTCCCCCTAGCTACCTCTACACAGACTCCCACCTTTTCCTCCAGCAAATTGATGTTGAAGAATTGCTCGGCTGCCATTGGCCACCCAATCAGCGGCACACCATGACTGAGCTTCGAGCACCGAATTCCACCCACCATGAGTTAAAAATGCAGCAACAGACTTGTGGCTCAAAATTTCCATCTGTGGTGCCCAATTGTACACTAGTAACCCTCTTCTTGAATCCTTGATCCTCTCTTCGAATCCTTCTGGCAACCATTCTTTCACTCTAAATTCCGAGTTTATGTCAAACCCAATTGGTGGCCTGAGAACCCAGATGAAATTCTTGCCACTAGCCTCCAACCCCATAGCCAACTGCATCATTTGTGAGGCAGAGATCGTATTCATCGATCCAAAAGACACATAGAGAACAGAACTCGTAGTTTTTGTATTCAGCCATTCAATACAAAATTCCGGACCAATGCCTCCTTTGACAGCACGTCCTTGGCCATCCAAAGATAAAAGAACGGATCCAACCGCCCAAGCAGGCCGACCAAGTTTACGCCTAAAATATGATAGTCCAATATGGTCAAATTGCTCGACAGTGTTTACCAAAATCCCACCAGAATTCACCCACTCAGGAAGATTCTCCTTTTGAAAGACAGACCAAGCATCAGTACCATCAGCCTCGAGTATATTTGTTGCTAATTGTGTAATATGAACTCTTGAAGCTTCTGGAAAATCAGGCAACAAAAACTCATCGGAATTGACCTTCCTGTGAGGCAGGTTCATCCAAAGAGAATAGTAACATGCCAAGCCATACGCACTTGACACGGTAAAGATTCCATGGAACACGTTAAGCTCTTTGGCCAAGCTTGCAGTCCATCCAAAGAATATGTCAGCGATGATGCAAAGTGGCCGGAGGCCGTGTTGCTCTTTGATCATGTCTTCTATGAGTTTCTTGAAGGATGGTTTCAGAGAGTTAGAGGCTTCAAGGAGGTGGATGACAAGGTGGTAGGGAGTGGAATAGGTGTTCTCGATGTTGGGTGGGAGGCCGTGATCGGAGCTCGTAAAGGGGAGCTCGACGAGGCGAATGGAGGAGTTTGGAGGAATGGAAGACCTGAACTTCTGGATGTTGAGGGGGGTGTTGACAAATGTTATGGAGTAGTTCATCTTTTGTTCTATGCGGAGAGCGAGGGCTATGAAAGGGATAATATGGCGATGTTCCCATGAATGGGAACATCACTACGTTCTCTTTTCTCTGTGCCATGTTGCTCTTTAGTCTTTGAGCGCTAGGAGGATGGCTGGTTGTGAAGAAGGTCTACCGCTCTTTTTTATTTGCTCGGGTAGTGATTTTCACCCAACTGGCATGCATAAACAGTAACACACCGGTGAATTATTTAATATTATTTTATTAAAAATTTACTGTTTATTATTTTTTTTATTTTATATTAAATAATTCATCAGCATGCTACTGTTCATGCACATCAGTCGGGTGAAAATCACTACCCGATTTGCCCTCGTCTTATTTCAAAGAAAAAGTGGTTTGACGCAAATGTAAAGCTAGCCACCACTTATTCATTAAAATATATATATGGCCACCAACTCTTGGATTTGTTTTCTCCTTTGGATGGCTTTCAAGCTTATAAAAGTTTCCATTAACAAGGCTTGTTTTGCTGTTGGCTGCGGTGACGACAAATAAATAGATACAATCTTTCCGGTGTCAAGTAGTGGTTTTGGTTGTTTGGTTGTCTTTTTGTTTCTACTATTCTTAAGCAAGAGTTCGAGCATCTTTGGATTTGCATTTGAAAATAAAATTTTTAAAGCTAAAAGGAGTGTTTTTTAGAAAAAAAATTTCATTGGATTTTGACCATTTTTAGAGCAAAAACACTTAAAGAAGTATTTTTGGAGTTACTTTATCAAACATACCACTAAAATTAATTTTTAAGCTCTCTAACGCTATCCTAAACAGACTCTTAACTCATATTTTCAAACTCGTGTTTGCATAATACTTGTTATCGGTTTGGGTATGATAGTTTTGATTATAGGGTAATTTATTTAACTCACTTCATAACAGATGATGTAAGACTCCTCAAAACTGTCATCTTTCTTAATCCACATATTTAGTTATAAAAAAATTATTTTGTTATCATACCAATTACCAAGATTAAAGAAAAATGACTAGTGTTAATATTTTGCTCATATTTTTTTCATATTATCTTACAAATTAATTATCATATATTTTTTCCATATCTAATGGTTGATCTATTGAATTTGTAAGAGAATATGAATATATAAATAGACAAATTATTGAGACCAATCATTGCTGCTTCTTAACTTGAGGTGCAGCAAGATGTGATTTATCTTATTATCCTCTAAGAGTTTATTAAAAGTTGGATATGATAGCTATGGGATAAATCAAATCCAGGACCTGCAACTACCAAAGCCCAAGAGAGCCTGATATGATGCTTCTTCTTCTTCTTCTTTTCTTTTTTGGCTCCTAAAGGAGGTAGAAGAGGATTTTGTAGGTAAACTAGCAACCTGTTATTTATTTATTTATTTATGGTGATTGAGAAACCAAAGATCAAGAAGTGGTGGGAAGGAGGAAAGGGAAATGCTTTTGGAGTAGAAGATAAAAGCAGCCCATTTAGCAATAGTCTGGGCATAAGAATTTGCACTTAGATGGTTTTATAGTCCCAAACAACTCTCTTGTATGGGCGTATATATGAGATCCATAAGGACTCTCATATATATGGGCATATACTGTGACATAACACGGTATTATGCGGGCCTAAAAAAAAAATGTCCAATCCTTTTTATGAGTGGCCAACCACCCCCAACTGAATCTTCGAGACTGGTCCCAACCATCAAATCATGCATACCCCAGAAGAAGGATGGTTTTGACCCGGTGACAGGATTTAAAAGTCTTGAATGTGATTCTTGTATGCAATTTGGTCGAATAATGTTATAAATCCATTTTGTATTACTCTTGTGTCTCTTCAAGCAATAGTGGAAACAGAAACTGGTTCCTAGGGGTTCCCGGTCAAATGTATTTTGCGGCAAAGTGATAATCTATATTTTTTAATATTTAAATAATAATTAAATAATATTAAATTTAATATTATTGTTATTATATTTTTCTGAAAATTAGTATTATACGCATTAAAGGACAAAAATTGATAATGAAGTTGTGCAGGAAGTGGGACATGCGACATGGAAGAGAGACAATTTTTTTTTTAATTTTTATATATCATTTTTGAGTAAAAGAATCGGAAATAGGAGAGAGAACTAGACATTATTTAATTTTTCTTTGGTGAAAAGCCATCTTTTAGCCTTTAGGAGAAAATGTTAAGAGGAAAATTTTGTTGGGGGGTTTGTATAATAATTTTTGCAGGGACCCTCCTAAGGCTATAATATATAAAATAGCAAATTTGTAAAGGTTTAAAAAAATTTTGGGGTGTCCATGGTCCCCAGACCTCCATGTGGGTCCGTCCCTGTCTCTAAGGTCTTGTATTTCTTTAAAGATGATGTGACTCTTAAAATTATCATTGGACTTATAATTAATTATTATTGAATTTTTATCAAATGGAGATTTTAACAACCACCTCATTTTTAGAGGGATATAAAAGCAATACAAGAGAGACTTCTAAAATTACTATATTTGGTCACAATGAAAATCCAAAAGTTTTATTGAACAATCTAGAAACTAGAGAGTTGGGTCAATTCTAGGTACACTAATTTCAACTGCTTTGCATAAAGCTTTTTTTTTCCTTTTTCTATTTTTACATGTCTGCACGAAGGATTGACTAATAACGACATCTGTTTATTGATAGAGCTTTGGACAGATAAAATGCAACAAAATGAGTTAATAACTTGAAATATCAGGGTAAGAATTGAAACTCACACTGGCTTTGACAGAAGGCATTGCTTCTTTCACCACTGTCCTTTTCCTCCGCAGAGAAAAATGGAACTTGATTTGGTACAATTAGTTATTCTACCAAATCCTTTCTGCTTGAATCACGCAGCTATGTTCTTTCTCACTCTTCTCCCTCATTGACAGTGCAGCACTAAAAAAGTCGTCCATGGCTTTGACAGAAGACCCTTTGCCACCTTTCTCATCTTTCATGGCAGTCTTAATCATCTCCATCGCTTGACTAGCTCTCCTTCTCATTTCCTTCCCTGTCTTTGTCTCATTCATCACCAACTCAATTTTGTCAGCTATATCTTCACATCTAACCTCGCAGCTCTTCCCTCTAGCGACCTCCACACAAACTCCCACCTTTTCCTCCAGCAACTTGACGTTGAAGAATTGCTCGGCTGCCATCGGCCATCCGATCATTGGCACGCCATGGCTGAGAGCTTCGAGGACAGAATTCCACCCACCATGCGTCAAAAATGCAGAAACAGACTTGTGGCTCAAAATTTCCACCTGGGGTGCCCAATTATATACTAGTAGCCCTCTTCTTGAATCCTTGATCCTCTCTTCGAATCCTTTTGGCAACCATTCTTTCGCTCTGAATTCCGAGTTTATGTCAAACCCAATTGGTGGACGAACGACCCAGATAAAATTCTTGCCACTAGCCTCCAACCCCAACGCCAAGTTCATCATTTGTGAGGCAGAGATCGTATTCATCGACCCAAAAGACACGAATAGAACAGAATTCACTGGTTTTGTACTCAGCCATTCAATGCTTCCTTTCCCAACACGTGCTCTGCTTTCCATAGGTAAAAGAACCGGCCCGATCGGCCAAGCAGGCCGGCCAATCTTACGTTTAAAGTAGAGCAATCCAGCATCGTCAAGCTCCTCCACAGTGTTAAACAAAATCCCATCAGATTTCAGCCACCCAGAAAGATTCTCCTTCTGAAAGATCGACCAAGCATCTGCACCATCACCCTCGCGTATATTTGTTGCTAGCTGTGTACTATGAATGCTCGAAGCTTCTGGGAAATCAGGCAACAGAAACGCATCGGAATTGATCACCTTCCTGTGAGGCAGGTTCATCCAGAGAGAGTAGTAGCACGCCAACCCGTACCCGCTTGCACCGCTGAAGATTGCGTGGAAAACGTCGAGCTCCTTAGCCACGCTTGCCGTCCATCCAAAGAAAATGTCAGCGATAATGCAGAGAGGGCGTTGGCCGTGTTGCTCTTCGATTAGGCCTTGGATGAGTTTCTTGAACGATGGTCTGAGAGAAACGGAGGCTTCGAGGAGGCGGATGACGAGGTGGTAGGGAATGGCGTCGGTGTTCTCGGTGTCGGGCGGGAGGCCGTGGTCGGAGCTGCAGAAGGGGATCTCGACGAGGCGAATGGAGGAGGTTGGAGGGAGGGAGGAGGTGAGCTTCTTGATGTTGAGTGGGGTGTTGACAAATGTTATGGTGCAGTTGTTTCTCTGCTGCATGTGGATGGCCAAGGCTAGGAAAGGGATAATATGGCCTTGCGCCATGAATGGGAACATCACTATGCTTTCCTTTCTCTCCGCCATTTTTCTCTCTGGGGAGTCTCTGCGGTAGGATCGTAGGAACACTGGTTGGACCTTTATTTCTGGCTGCTCACATGATATCTGTTTCATCGTTTTATGTGGTGCTTGCTTCCACAGTCAAAAAGGCGCCGACAACTTCTGCCTACCGCTACTTTCCACTTTCCAGCTTTAAAGAGTTTGCACTAAAAAATAGAACCTAAAAAAAAAAAGAAAAAAAGAAAGGAACCTATTCCATTCATTTCCTTGCCAGTTACGCCCAAATGGTCTGTCTTCTCTTTATCATGGTTTGCTTTTTCAAAAATGCCCCCATTTTGATTGTGTGGAAAGACCAAATCACCCCCCATAGATTAGTTTTATGTAATATAATTTTGGTTCCTCAAAAATACCTTCATTTTAATTTGAAGGTAGTAATTTACAAAAAAAATGCGAAACTCTCATATGAAATGCAATGTTTTGATCCTAGTTTCACAATAGGGATAATGTCCAATGGGACTATATTTTGATTATATTAAGTTAAATATTGTGTATTACAAAGTAGATATATATATAAATAGGGCCGGCTAGAGCCTTAGGCGGATTAGATGACTGCCTAAAACCCCAATTTAATAAGGTATTTAATTCATAAATATTAATAAATATTTTTTTCCATATTTAAAGCATTAATTACCGTCAATATTATTTAATTTAGGCCTCAATTTATGGTAAATTGGAGGAGAAATGATAAAAATCATTATTTCAACCATTTTTAACCATTTTTCTATTGTGAATGGGTAAATTTATTATTAAATATTTGTATGACTCTCATGAGTTCCCAAATCAATGGTGGATCCATTGAATTTGAAAAAAAATAATTAAGAGAATTATGTGTAGCGCATTCCATTCTTGAAACAAGTATTATAATAATTGATAGTATTAAATAAGGAAATCAAATAATATATTAATTTACAATGACAGCTAATCAGCAATAAATTAAGTTTCTACTAGCAATTGGATAGTCATTGCATGAGATATGAGTTTTTTTTTTCTTTTTTGGGTTAAGTACTATTTTAGTAACTCTGTATGCACTTTTTAATTTTTTTCCTTAGGTGAGACATAGGTTGCATTTGTCCACAAAACATAGTTAAGAAGATGGAAAGTCTTTAAATATTTTATTCAATTACAAACTCATATTTATAAGTTTATATTGTTTCTCTCTATTTCTCTATTCTAGTCTCTTATTCAAATTTGAATTCTTCTTTTTTTTTCTCCAATTTTATTATTTTCCAACAACTAATTGTTCAAATCCTTAAAATCATATCCTATCTAATTATTGATTAAAAAAAAAAAGGAGATGTTAAAAAAATTTGAATATAAAACCTTAATAAGTAATTTTGCATTTCAAAAAGCAAGAAGAATGCTTTTTTTTTTAAAAAAAAAACATAATACTAAATTAAATACTAGCTTAGAGCTCGCGCTATGCACCATTTTTTTTTTTTATATATAATTAAGTCATAAAGACTTTAAAAGAATATCAACAACAATTTTTTTTCTTCTCTTAATTAACAAATTAGCTACCAAAAATGACAAATGTTCATAAGATCATTTTAATCCATAATTTTATTTAATAGCATAAACTCACTTATCCAATAAATTTAAAAATTCATAAATTTTAGTTCTTATAAATTGAAATGTGTTAAATATTTGTTCTCATATATGTAGTTTAAAATGAAATACAAAGGGAAAAAAAATCTAGATTAATCAATTATAGAAAATGATTGATTAATCATTATATTCCAACAAGGAAAATGGTAGGGGTTCTCCCCATAGGTTCTCCTACGGTAGAGGCCACAACAATGATACCATTTTTCCTCCACTACACAATCCATTATGATAAACTTTTGTCTTTTTAGGAGTTGAACTTATTCCTCATAAACAATTTTTTTGAGAAATTTTACCATTACACTGACAAAAGTAAATAAATGTTTTAAGATATATGAGCATGTCGATATCCGATTATAGTTATGTTTACTAATTTTGTAAACAAAATAATTTTGGTAGTTTAATTTTTCTTTAAAAAATAAAAAAACAAAGATAAAAACAGTGACATAAATATTGGAACACCCAAAAGTAAAAATGAACAACAAAAGTCAATTAAATTTACAAAAGAAAATTTGTAACTTGTATTAAATGAAATTAAGAAAATTTGAATGAAAAATAATATAGAAATTAAGGACAAAAAAAAAAAGTAAACAAATGAAAAATACTAATATAATAAAGAAGAACTAACTTTTTGTATATTTTTCTCTGTTTCAATCAAATCCACAAATATAAGAAAAGGTTTTGTCAAATAGGTTTTTTTCTTTTGAACCATCCTTCACATATATAAACGTAAAAGAAACTAATTTTAAGATATACAGGAAAACAAAGACAAAAAACTCTATCGATTGAAAGTTTGAGTTTCTAAGAAAAGAAACTCACTATTATTTCCTAAATTCAATATAAAATTTACAAAATAAAAAGTAATCATTTGAATAAAAAATAATATATAAATTAGAAAGGAAAAAATAAGAGTCTAAAACAAAAAATGGAAAAACATAAGCACCAGAAATAAAGATAAAAAAATGAAAAAAAAAATTAATATAATTGAAAATAACTATTATTGCAAAAAAAAAAAAAAGAAAGAAGGTAGTATAATTTTCATTGAGAAACAACAATTGAAAAATTGAAAAGAACTATTATAGGAAAAAATATATATATAAAGAAAGAAAATAACCGTAGTATAATTTTTCATTGAGAAACAATGAATAAAAACTCTCTAATATATAAGGGACAAAAAAAGAAAAAATGAAAGAATATAAGCATCGAAAATAAAGATAAAAAAACATATAAAATGACAATACTAATATAATGAAAAATAAATGTTTTTTTTTTGTTCAACCATCCTTCACATATATAAAAGTAAAAGAAACTAATTTTAAGACATACAAAAAACAAAGATAGAAAAAATCTATGACTGAAAAATTGAGTGTGAAATATATTGAAAAAACTGAATTTCTATGAAAAGAAACTTTCACTATTATTTCTTAAATTCAATGTAAAATTTACAAAAGAAAAGCAATAATTTAAATAAAAAAATAATATATAAATTAAAAAAAAGGGTAAAAAAAAAAAACAAAAAACAAAAACAAAAAAAAGGGGGGGAAGAAAATAAAAACCGGAAATAAAGATTTAAAAAAGGACAAAATGAAAATATTAATATAATTGAAAATAACTACTCTAGCAAAAAAAAAAAAAAGACAAAGAAAAAGAACTTTAGTATAATTTTTCATTGAGAAACAACAATTGAAAAATTGAAGAGAACTGTTATAGGAAAAACAAATAAAGAAAGAATGAAAATAACTGTAGTATAATTTTTCATTAAGAAACAACGAATAGAAACTTTTTCTCTCTTGTCTTTTTCGGTAATTGATTAATATAAATAGAAAGTAAAAGAAGAAAAAATAGAAAATAGAAATATATATATATATATATATATATATATATATATATAAGGGACAAAAACAAAAATGGAAGAACATGAGCACCGAACACAATATAACCTTCCATTATCACAATAAAGTATATTAAAAAAAGTATTTTAAGTCTGAAATTACTATTTTTACTTGAACTTGCAAATCATATCATTTAATTCAATATTTCAATGAAAAAATATAATTAAAAGATAAAAATAGCTCAACCCTCTCAAAAAACATGCATTTCATATCTATATATTGATAGCTGAACACAAAAAATAATAATAATAACAAATAACAAATAAATAAATTAAATTAAATTTTTTCATTAAATTGTTAATCCATATTAACAATATAAATCAAAAAAGTCAAATAAAAACACATTATAATGTTCCATTAGCACGATAATATATTTTAAAAAATATATTATCTTAGTTCTAAAAATGCAATTTAAATTAAATAAAATTGAACCTACAAATCTTTTTAATAAAGTAATGATACAAAATAAAGTAAAGAAACAACAATGGCTCTTATGATTATGAAAGGTCGATTCTTAAATACAAATAATACTCAATAACAAACTAAAAGTCAAATGAAAACATATTAACCTGAAGAATGGTAACAAAACTGAGAGAGTGGGACTGTTCACTTAGTAAAACGAGTTTCAGATGTGGCAAGACACTGAAGGACAAAACTGATAAAAAGAAAATACAGTTAAATTGTTAATCCAGATTAACAATATAAAAACACAACATAACCTTCCATTATCACAATAAAATATATTAAAAAAAGTATTTTAAGTATGAAATTACAATTTTTATTAAAGAAAAAAATATACATATACAGACTTGAAAAAAAAGAAAGAAAGAAATGAACATGCAAATACAGTGAATAAAATTTTTTTGCAGCAAGTTGTGCTATTATTGAATACTTGTAACTCAATTACAAAATAGAAGTCAAACAAAAACACACTAACCTTCAGTGGAGAGATTTAAATGTAAAATCTAAAAAACATGCACAAAAAAAGAATTTTGAATGTTGAAAGGCACTAAATTAAAGACAAACACAGGGAGAAAGTGATTGGGATTCTGGATGTTGTAACTTGTAAAAGGTAGGAGGCATGCACAAAAAAAATAGTTTTAAACCATAATAAACCACACTTGTTGAGGGTTATCTCTCCCCCACTAAAATCAAAACGGTCTAGACATAAATTTAATTAAACAATATCTGCAAACCCAAACGGCTTACACTAAAATAATTTAAATCCGGTTGAAAAAATAGTTTTGACAAAATAGAAGTCAAACAAAAACACACTAACCTTAAGTGGAGAGATTTAGATGTTGTAAAATCTAAAAAACATGCACAAAAAAAGAGTTTTGAATGTTGAAAGGTACTAAAAGACAAACATGGGAAGGAAGTGATTGGGATTCTGGATGTTGTAACTTGTTAAAGGTAGGAGGCATGCACAAAAAAAAATAGTTTTAAACCATACTAAACCACACTTGTTGAGGGTTATCTCTCCCCCATTAAAATCAAAACGGTTCAGTTATAAATTTAATTAAACAATATCTGCAAACCCAAACAGCTTAGACTAAAATAATTTAAATCCGGTTAAAAAAACAGTTTAGACAAAATAGAAGTCAAACAAAAACACACTAACCTTAGGTGGAGAGATTTAGATGTTGTAAAATCTAAAAAACATGCACACAAAAAGTGTTTTGAATGTTGAAAGGTACTAAAAGACAAACACGGGAGGAAGTGATTGGGATTCTGGATGTTGTAACTTGTTAAAGGTAGGAGGCATGCACCAAAAAAAAAAGTTTTAAACCATACTAAACCACACTTATTGAAGGTTATCTCTCCCCCATTAAAATCAAAACGGTTCAAACATAAATTTAATTAAACAATATCTACAAACCCAAACGGCTTAGACTAAAATAATTTAAATCCAGCTGAAAAAACGGTTTAGACAAAATAGAAGTCAAACAAAAACACACTAACCTTAAGTGGAGAGATTTAGATGTTGTAAAATCTAAAAAACATGCACAAAAAAAGAGTTTTGAATGTTGAAAGGCACTAAAAGACAAACACGGGGAGAAAGTGATTGGGATTCTGGATGTTGTAACTTGTAAAAGGTAGGAGGCATGCACAAAAAAAAAATTTAAACCATATTAAACCACACTTATTGAGGGTTATCTCTCCCCCACTAAAATCAAAACGGTTCTAACATAAATTTAATTAACAATATTTGCAAACCCAAACGGTTTAGACTAAAATAATTTAAATCCGGTTGAAAAATAAATTATGGGAGAAAGAGAGAGAAATTTAAGACATATTTAAGTGGAGATAAAGAAAATTATGGGAGGCTAGGGAGAGAGATGTGAGTTTAAGTAGGAGAGAGGAAACAAACAAAAAAAACCGAGTGATTGGGATTCTGGATGTTGTAACTTGTCAAAGGTAGGATGTATGCTAAAAAAAAAATAGTTTTACACCATATTAAACCACACTTGGTGAGGGTTATCTCTCCCCCATTAAAAGCAAAACGATTCAAACACAAATTTAATTAAACAATAGCTGCAACCCCAAATAGTTTAGACTAAAATAATTTAAAATAATTTGAATCCGGTTGAAACATGAATTATGGGAGAGAGAGAGAGAGAGAAATTTAAGACATATTTAAGTAGATATAGAGGAGAAATTGATAGGTCATGGGAGGTAGAGTTAAGCACAAAAAAATGGGAGAGAGAAAGAGAAATTTAAGACATATATAAGTAGAAATAGAGGAAGAAGTTGATAAGTAATGGGAAGTAGAGTTAAGAAAGAAAAGAAAAAAAAAAGCCATATTAAACCACACTTGGTGAAGGTTATCTCCCATTAAAAGCAAAAACGGTTCAAACATAAATTTAATTAAACAAATTTGCAAACCAAACAATTTAGATTAAAATAATTTATCGATTTCATTCATAAATGAGTAGATTAAATGATTATTAATTAAGTAACTAATGTATTTCTTACCATTTATAAATTATAATCACATTAATGTATACAAACTTAAATGACCTTAATGTATCTCTTTAGGGTGTGACAAATAACAATTGACATTATATACAATAATACAAACTTAAATGTTATATTAATTAATTGTATAAAATTAAATTAGTTTAACTTAGTTTTATACTTATAAATTAATAAATTATAATATATATTTATATATGATATGTTTATTATCTTCAATATATGATATACATCATATAATAACTTAACTTTAACAAATAACAACTAACAAGTAACAAGTATCAAGTAAAATATAGAAATAAATTATATCAATACTTGATATGAATATTAAAATAATCTCAAATTTAGTAACTATGCTCTAAAAAATCTAAGCAATTAAAAACATAGGTGACAATTAGAAAGTTAGTCAACAATGTGCATTTAATCAATGTACGTTACTCTTTAGGATGTAACAAATGACAATTGACAATTGACAATTGACATTATATTCAATAATACAAACTTAAATGTTATATTATATAAGATAAATTATATGAAAATAATAATTATACTATATAAATTATAAAATTAACAAGTGTATAAATTATCTTTTAAGTTTATAGTTAATATAAATTTATTTAAATTATAGGAAAATTAGGCTTGCAAATTAGCCGGCGCCTGAGCTCGCGAGCTCGGCTCGATTACTATACAAACTCGGCTCCTACGGCTTGTACAAGCTCGACTGATCGTTTACTACACTTGGTGAAGGTTATCTCTCCCCCATTAAAAGCAAAACGGTTCAAACATAAATTTAATTAAACAATAGTTGCAAACCCAAACAATTTAGATTAAAATAATTTACATGTAAAAACAAAGATTAAAATAATTTAAATCCGATTGAAATATAAATTATGGGAGAGAGAAAGAAATTTAAAACATATTTAAGTGGAGATAGAGGGAGAAGTTGATAGGTCATGGGAGGTAAAGTTAAGAAAAAAAAAGGGCCATATTAAACCACACTTGGTGAAGGTTATCTCTCCCCTATTAAAAGCAAAACGGTTCAAACACAAATTTAATTAAACAATAGCTGCAAACCCAAATAGTTTAGACTAAAATAATTTAAACCCGGTTGAAACATAAATTATGGGAGAGAGAGAGAGAGAGAGAAATTTAAGACATATTTAAATGGAGATAAAGGGAGAAGTTGATAGGTCATGGGAGGTAGAGTTAAGCACAAAAAAATGAGAGAGAAAAGAAATTTAAGATATATTTAAGTGGAGATAGAGGAAAAAGTTAATAGGTTATGGGAGGTAGAGTTAAGAAAAAAAAAAAAGGTTAAGATATTAGAAAAGGACACGTGTTGCAATTCTAACCATTCTCTACGTCAAAACTCGGCTATATATATATATACATATATGATTAATTAGTTAATATTTAAATTTAAGGAAAATGCCTCACTAAAACAGTAAAAATTTTCACCTAATTAGCCCCAAAATGTATGGAGCCGCCCATGTGTGTCTATATATATATCTATATATATATATATATATATATATATATATAAAGACAAATTTAATAAAATGAAAACCACTTTTGGGCGACGGTGCTATACAAAATGATGATCGTCCGGAACCGTGATTTACGGAATATTTTTTAATAATATTCTACAATTGAGATAGTTGACGTATAAGAAAGAAAAATTAAAGTGAAACTTTGATATTTTTCATAATATTTTTCCTCGTCTTTGTGCGGGTAGTTTCATCACCATTTGAAGCTTTGGATCATCCAATGTCTTACAAGAAACAAAAAAAAAAATTACACGTATATATGTCCCTCTTTCCTTCAACTTTTATTTCTTTAATTTATAAATAAATGCCGTGGGCTTCATGTTTGGTATCAAACCTAACATCTTTTGGTTCAATTCCTACCCACAAGGTGGTGGTTGATAGTCCCGAGCCTACATGCAAATACGGTCATCAATATAACTGATATGACAGAGTTGAGACTTAAGAGTTCAAATTCATAATTTTTTTTTTTTTTTATAATACCGCATTAAATTATCACTTATTTTAAAAATTTAAAGCAATAAAAAATAATAGAATATTTGAAGTTTATCATCCAACATCCATGGCTTGCAACGAAGACCCCTTGAGAACATGGAGTATATAATATTTTCCATTATATCTTCATACCTAACCTCACAGCTATTTTCCTCTTAATTGCCACCTCCACACACACCCCAATCTGTTCATCTACAAGTTTGACATTGTAAAACTGTACGTTCTCCTACGATTGGCCAGTCAATTATTGGCACGCCATTGCTTAGAGCTTCAAGCATGGAGTTCCATCCACAATATATGGCTTAAAAATACAGAAATAAGATTTGTGTGACAAAATGAAGTGCCCGTTTATTCACCAACAACTCTCTCTTTCACTCTTTACCTCTGTGTTCAAAACCTTCTGGCAACCATTCTTGGGCTTCGAATTGGCCATTTTTTGCACATCTCATGTGTACTCCCAGCTCCACTTCTACAGAAGAGGGCGCGGATCAAACCAAATTCTTGGGCAATCTCCGCGCTCACCAACCATTCAAAGAAAACGTCTGTGATTATGCATGACAGGCGACACATTTTTCAAATTCAATCATGTGATGATGACACATTATTAGAAAGTATAGCACTTCTCTATTTTTAGAGCATACACTCCAAGAGCGAGGTTGCACTCCTAGCTTAATGAACAACATCTTCTCCAATGCCTCAAATGCCGTTTGCTTATCCAAAAAATTATTCCAGACACCACTCGCTATGCAATAGTTATTGTCATAAGGTGGGCGATGATGAGCAGCATGTTGTGCACGTGAGACAAGAAGTCCTGCATCTTGCAGAGCAACCACAAGACTGCTTTTTTTTATAGGGAATATATACCAGAATCCATAGCAATAAAATCTTGTCTGAATCTTGATCTTAAAAGTATGAAGATTAGAAATCAGTTTCTCTCGCTTACCCACTTAAGATACACAAAAGTGATGAAAATTGCGTATATTTATAGGGAAGAGAAGAGAGAGGGCCAATTTCCTTTATTCTTCATTCATTTTTTTGAAAGTAGAAATGCATTCAAATTCAAGCATGTTAAGAAAAGAACACCAAATTTTCAGCTAGACAAAAGCTATCTCAGTGACAATTAATTCTAGTCAATAAGATAAATGCACACAGAAGCAGAAGCACCCTCGATCAAGGCCCAGGTGGAACTGCAGATACTGGAACCATCCTTTCAGTCGATCAAACATATCTTCAACAACCCATAATGGCACAGTTGTACACAAACACACCAACATGCTCCTTCACACCAAGAACCTTCCAATCCAAGGTTCCATCCTTGATCCCGGACTCAGGAGACCAAGAGTTAAGCACAATTCCTTCCCCTTCTGGACCTCGTTGCCCGCCCACCACAAGAAGTTCCTCTCCACAAGCCTTGAAAGCCAGGCCCCAGCCATTTGCCAAATCAGCCCTGACTGGAAGCCTTCCCAACACATCCCAGGTGTTCTTCACTTTGTCATACTTTTTAACCATGTTGGTCAAATGCTCTACTGCATATAACTGGTTATTCACAACTGCCACAAGAGGAGGAGCCTGAGTGGCCCTATTGGCAAATGGATACATATCATCTATTTTCCGCCATCTTCTCATCTGAGGATCATACTCCTCCCCACAGGTCAATGAAGCAGCGGGATTAGCCATTCCGCCCACTCCACCAATCACGTAGAATTTGCCATCCATAAAAAAGCCTGAGCATAATCTACGCGGTGTGTGCATGCTGGGTAACATTTCCCATGTACCTGACGAAGAGTCATATAATTCAGCAGATTGCAAAACATTCCCAATTTTATCACTGCCTCCAGCAACAATTGCAATCGAACCAAGGCTACTTGATCCGAACAAACAACGAGGGCGGTTCATCCCCAGACACTTAATCCAACTACGACGTACCAAATTAAAGTACTATACTTCCAAATAGCAAAATCCGTCAACTCACGACCAAACACCAACAATTCACTACCCACAGCCAAGGACTCCTTATCAGCGTGGTTAAAACATTCAGCGCAAAGACATTTTAGGCAGAGTCATCCATTTCTTTCTCACAGGATCAAATGCCTCCCACCCCCTTGGATCACAAACCAAATACACTCAATGCTCCACAAACCCCAACTGCTTTCTCAACTCATATAAACACCCACTTTTGATTAAATCATTAAACCTTGTATTAACACATGATAACGAAGCATAGTCGGATCTGCTTGCCA
The DNA here is from genome assembly GCA_013348765.1 of Carpinus viminea. Classification (NCBI taxonomy): domain Eukaryota; kingdom Viridiplantae; phylum Streptophyta; class Magnoliopsida; order Fagales; family Betulaceae; genus Carpinus; species Carpinus viminea. The sequence goes on along the minus strand of CP054668.1, from coordinate 52,408,046 downwards.
AAGTAAGGCAATTCAACGCAACATCATCAATAAGACCCGGGAGAAGCGAATCACTTTATCCGAATCGACATCGGCCCTCTGAATTCATGTTCGAAATAGCAGTCACTTCGATCTTCCTCCTCCACAAAAATAATCCCAACAAGCTTCGATTGTTATGTCAAAAACAAATCTTTACTATACCCGGCCCCCAAACAAAACCAATCAAATTACTCATACAAAACTCAATCTTGACACTCCTATACCACAATTGCTAAATATGCTCCCAATACCCCCGAAAACAAATACCGAGCTTCGCACGCAATCGGTCTCCATGTGTTTATTCTTTCCATCAATTCAACAAATTAACGTATAGTATACCCGAAAAGGAATTTTCCATATATATTTTTTTTCTCACATTCACCGAAACTAATGCAATCTCAGCTCAAACAATCGACTATGGAAACACATGCATCCTCTCGATCTATAAGATTCAGAGTTCTGATTATACCACCGAGCTATATGGATTTTCCGGGAAATTTTCTCAGCTGATTTCCAGCAATCCAAACAGAGTTATCGAAAAGTGTGAAAGCTGGCATGGGTCGGATCTCAGGACTCGGGTCATCGCATAATGAGCCGGAAAATTGTTTCCGGCGAGTGAGAGAGAAAGGAGGGAGAGAGAGAGTGACTGGTCTTAGATAACTTGGAAGAGAGACTGTATTCTTCATTCTTTTATAACTCAAATTCTCATCAAAGTAAGAGTTATTTCAATAAGAAATCATTTTTCGTAATTATCCAACAATTTAATAGCCGAATCATCCCAAAAGCCTTGGGGTGGCCAAAGTCACACAACCTATAGCCAGCCTGAAGTGGCCGAAGCCGTCCCTTGGCCAAAATGAGGGTAGCCAATGCCTTTTACTTTTTGGCTATTGGAGGTGGCCAAACCACCCTCAGATAAGATTATGAAATGAGACTGGTTCAATCGATACCAGTAATGTTGTATTCAATATGTATATATAGATTTACAATTGCAGATAATATGATTTACAAATTCAAAAGTGTTGATAAGATTTGATATAACACTATCTTCAACTCTATCATCTTCACTAACAACCTTATCTCTATGAGTTTGAACTATAGTATGACACTTTTGAATATCTGTTTCAACATGGATATTATAGAATCTATTTTAACATCCCCTTCAAGTTGATAGAGAGAAAAGACCTTCAACTTGTCACGTGAAGAGGGTAAAACGATCTTTAGACATGCCTTTGGTGAAAATATCGACGGTTGATCATGAGTTGAAATATGTCGAGCAATGATATCTTTGTTAAAATCTTCTCTCTAATAAAGTGATAGTCTACTTCAATGTGTTTCAGACGGGCATGAAACATTGGATTAGAGGATAGAGAGAGCTCCAAGATTATCAACCCATAAGCATGGTTGGTTAACAAGTGGAATGGTTAACTCTTTAAATAACATGCAAGCCAATACATTTCAGCAACCACAAGAGCCATAGACCGATACTCGACGATCTTGGATTTTGCAACCACTTGTTTCTTAGCGACCCAAGAAATAAGACATGGACCAAGATATACTCCATAACCCGTAGTAGATTTTCGATCATCGACTTCCAATTAATCAATCACAATATCCATTAAGTTGCAAAGAACCTTTTGTATAATGCAATCCATAAGTAGCTGTACCTTTGAGATAGCGTAATACACGCTTAGGCAAGTGAGATGAAGTGTAGTTGGTGCATGAAGAAACCCATAATTGGTTGACACTATAGGCAATGTCGCCTTGTAAGGCTACAATATTAAAGCACCAACCATGTGCCTATAATCATAGGATCAGCCAAGGGGTCACCATCAAATCGTGAGAGTTTGCCTCTGATGTGCATGGTGTAGAAATGGTTTGGCACCCTCCATTTTGGTCCTATGTAACAAATCGAATATATTTTGTTTGAGATAAAAACAAATCATGCTGACCTCTTGTAACATGAATGCCAAGGAAGTATGTTAAAGGACCCAAGTCTTTAACAGCAAATTCACACTTCAACTGAGAGATGAGAGTCACAATAGTATAAGAGGAATTACTTGTGACTAGTATATCATCCACATAAATGAGCACAAACACCTGAACTGATTTGTGATGATAATGAAATAGAGATGTATCAATCACGAGCCGAAAAACCAAGATCCAAGAGAGCTTGAGAGAGACGCATAAACCAAGCTCTTGGAGCTTGTTTCAAGCCATAAAGTGACTTATGAAGGTGGCACACATGATCTGGAAAGACAGCATCTTCAAATCCTTTGGGTTGCTCCATAAATACCTCTTCCTCAAGAAAGCCATGCAAAAAGGCATTAGAAATGTCTAATTGGTGAATAAACCAGCCAAAGTGAACCAATGCTAAAACCAACCAATTGTAGTTGGTTTAATAAAGGAGAATGTTTCATTAAAGTCCATACCTCTTCTTGATCAAAACCTTTAGCCACAAGTCTGGCTTTATACCTATCAATGCTACCATCTGATTTTTGCTTGAGTTTAAATACCCATTTGTTGCGAACTACTTTCTTATGAGAAGGCCTAGGACATAACGTCCATGTTTTATTGAGAGTAGTGCATCATATTCAACACGCATAGCATCAAGCCAACATTGATTCTTCACAGCCTGTGTATAGGTTTTGGGTTCAAGTGGAAGAGTGATAGAGGTAAGTGCTTGAAGAGGATATTTGGTAGAAGAGTATAATTGAAAGTTGGGATAAATTTTGGGTTAAGGAGTTTGTTTGAGATCTAGTAACCATCCTAGAGGGTTGCGAGCCATTCAGGCTAGAGGATAACAAGTCAGATGTGGTAGGAGGAGATATAGAGAATTTGAATTCACAATAGCAAATTGGTGGATGACCGAGATATACTATTCTCAACAACCAAATCAGAATCGATATGAGCAGGAGATATGGGAGAATTCAAATGGTTGTCAGATAAAGTAGTATTTAAATGAGAGGAAGATAAGATACCTGGAGGAGGAGGAATTGCTAAACCAATAGGAGTCTCCGTTGCAAGTTGGGGAAGCAGGTGTGTCTCTTGCTGGAAATTGGAATTCATCAAAAATAACATGACGTGAAATGTAGACACGATTATCTTTAGGATCAAGACACCTATACCCTTTTTGACTACTACTATAACCAATAAAGATGCACCTTTTACTCCTAAAATCTAATTTATGGGATGTGTATGGAGTAAGGATAACAAATACACCCAAAATTTTTCAACACGAGTAGTCAGATGTTTTGGAAGAGTTTGAAATAAGGTGAAACATTATCTAAAAATAAAGGCATACGATTGATCAAATAAGTGGTCGTTAAAAGGCATCTACCCAATGGGAAGAAGATAGATTGGATCGTAGAGGGACATCACCTATGTGTGTTTTCTTTCCGAGATTCCATTTTGTTCGATGTGTATGGACGTCAACCTATGTAATTCCATTCATGTTTGTAAAATTTTTAAACATAGTAGACATATTCTCCACCATTATCAGTTTGGAGTTGTTTGATTGGCAAGAGAAAAGTTCTCGACTAAGTTTTTAAATTTAATAAAACATGAAAGGACTTCAGATTTTTATGTAAAGGAAACAACCACGAAGCGAGAAAAGTCATCAATAAAAACAACATAATTTTTACAGCCACCAATTGATACAATGGGAGATGTCACACATGAATGAATTAACTCAAGTGGATGTGTGGAGATCCAGTAGAAGTAGGAAATGACAATTTTTACTTTTAGACACTTGGCATGAATCACATAACTTATTGAGTTTTACAGAACGAATAAGGTAAGATTTAAGAGTTGATGAACAACAGATTCAGTGTCCAAGTCTAGAGTGCCAAACATCAAGAGGTGTGACTCCTAGAAATGCAGAAAATGCGATAAAACTGATTTGATGAAAGGAAGGCAGCCTTGGACTTGACTTTATTGGACTGTAGCTGCTTCAAGTAGATAGGATAGAGACACCTTCACTCGGCCCTTGCAGAGGATGTCCTTGGTGAGCATATCCTTAATGACAAAACAAGTAGCTGAGTATAAAGAAGCAATGGTTGTCTCGACAAAATTTTGTATAGACAGTAAATTAGATGAGGCATGTGGACAATGGAGAATATTGTGTAAACGAAATTTGGAAGTGGAGACTAAAGAAGAACCTGTTTGCTATTTGCGGACCTCCTCCATTACCCACCGTTCTCATCTCCTTTGTAAGGTTCTTAAGTTCTCAAGCTTTGAAGTTATGTGGTGATTAGCACCGTCAAGATACCATGGTTGCTCGGGATCAACATCATCATGAGTGTGTGTGGCCGATCTGCTTGCCGAGAAGGAGGATGACGACGATATGAGTAATCCATCCTATGGTAACAATCTAGAGCATTATGGCTTGGCTTTCCACAAATCGTACGGAACTCTATTAGGAGGCACAAATGGATGAGTCCCTGGATTGAGATTTCTTTGTGGAGCACACGAGGATTCTTTGAGATGTTGGGATGATTCTTTGAAATGCTCGATTTGGCTGCTTGTGGTAAGATTGAAACTTTGACTTCTTGTTGGAATATTGCTTGGGTATTGAGGTTTGTTCTTGTGTGTAAAGAAGGCAAGTTGACCTCCTTCCGTTGAATAGCCTTCAGAAGCGCCAAGCAATTGCTCATAATTTAGCGACTCTGTGGAAGTCATCAAAAGAAATAGGTGCAGTCCTTGTAATGAAGCTCAGTTGTGATGAAAGGATGGTATGATGAGGTAAGACCTCCAACCACATAGAAATCAGATCCTCATCGTCCACACCCTTACCAATTGCGGAAAGGCGATCGCCAAGCTCTTGGCCTTAAGAAGATAGTCCGAACAACTTTGGGAACCTTGATGGAGTGATTGGAGTTCACGTTTGACGAGAAATACTGGTTCGTGAGTCGGGAACAAATCTTTTAGAAAGATAAGACCAAACTTGTTTAGCCGTATTCATGCCATATACGGTAGATAGGATCCTCTCGGTGAGTAGAATTGATCCAGCCTATGAATGGTCCTTTTTGCCACACCATAAATTTCGGTGAGATGTTGGTTTGCCCTCTGCATCAACAAGATATTGAGGGGACAAACTTAAACATCTACGATCTTACAAGGTCATGAGCACGTGGTGTGAAGAAACTGTGTGGACCAACTTAAGTAGTTTGGACCATCGAGTTTAACAAGTCTGAAGAATTGAGTGGGTAAGGAAAAAAAAAGCGGTGAGCTTGGAAGCCATTGAAAAAAAGAAAAGAAAAAAAATGTTTCACTAAACAAAGGAAGGATCGACAAGAAGTTAGCCAATATGGCTCGATACCAAGATAAGATTATGAAATGAGACCGGTTCAATCGATACCATGTTGTATTCAATATGTATATATAGATTTACAATTGCAGTATAATAATGATTTACAAATTCAAAAGTGTTGATAAGATTTGATATAACACTATCTTCAATGCTATCATCTTCACTAACAACCTTATCTCTATGAGTTTGAACTGTAGTATGACACTTTTGAATATCTGTTTCAACAGTGGATATTATAGAATCTATTCTGTTAACACCCTCAAGGCCTTGGGAGTTGTTCAGCCATCCATAGGTCAGCCTTGGGGGTAGCTTCGGCCACCCCTTTTTGGCCATTGGGGGTGGCTGAACCACCCCCAAGGCTCTTGGGGGTGGTTCGGCCACTCTCAGACCGGCTTTAGGGTGGCTAAGCTAATCCCAATGACCAAAATGGGGGTGGTCTGGCATCCCATGTATTTTTTTTAAGGTATAGTTTTTTAAAAAATATTTTTTTTTAATTTTTAGGACACGTGGCATTTTATATAATAGCACGTGTGACAGAATCTAATGGAGGTACTAAGTTGGTGTTTCCATAAGTTAGATACCATTTATGACCATTTTTGAACCTCAGGTGGAAAAAATAAAATGCTACAAGCCCAAATACTAGTAAAGGATTTAACCCTATTAATTAATTAAACCTCACTCGTATCAACTTCATGTGTCAATTTAGCCTAACTAAATTGTGTTTTTAGGCTGTTTCGAATCTTACAGCTATAGAATATTAAATTCTCATAATTATAAAGATATGATCAAATTAGTTTATGTTTAAACGGACAGAAAAATAAACTAATATAGACACATTTACATTAGTACTCTGTCCAGGGTTCTCTATAGACATGCAACTACTTTGAACTTTTTTAATTTATTGAATAATGCTAAAATGAAAACTCGTGTTGTGTTCTTCTGAAATTGATGTGACTTTTAAAATCACCATTGAATTTATAATTGTTAAATATATTGGAGAGCAAAAGAAGGGAGAGTGAAAGCATATAAGGACTACATTATATTAATTAAGTAGTATATGTGAATGAGTACAAGACCTCTATTTATATAAAGGCTATGAGTAATAAGTACGAAACCCTACACTAATTAAGGTAGGGAATAAATCCTAGTAGGAAAGACTATATATACTAATGAATAATATAAAATATTCTAGCATCCCCCCTCAAACATAAAGTGTAAGCTTGAGTTTTAGTTTTTTAGGTTGCGAGGTCAGACATGGAATGGACTTGAGACTTGGATTTGAGCATTATAGGATAGGCTAGATTGGGCTGCTTACATGAGCCTAATAATTAGGCCGAAAACTCGAGGATCGTTGAATGGGTCGGTCTAGCCTGAAATGATGTGACCGAGGTCTAACCCAATGAACTGCGTTGAAACAGTGAGCCGATTCAGACTGGATCCAACGTGATAAAAATGGGTTGATCGCCTCTAGACGCGTGGAATGCAACAGTGGTGCGTGGTGGAGCAACATAACCTTCTAAATGCGCGTGAGGGAGCGTGGAAGCTTGGACGATGACGATCTCAATGGATATGGACTTTTTAGCATCTGATCTGTCCTCTAGCGTGGGAACCGAGGCCAATGGTAGATTGCGGTGGCACGTTGAAGGGCTTGCAAGTTCTCCTAGTGGTGCGTGGAAGCGCATGCAGGACTGGAATGATTTGAAATTGCACAGATCCACTGATCTGGGGCGGAGACACAAGTTTTGGTAGTTGATTGGTTGAGAAGAGTCACGGTGGCGCTGCATGAAGCACTTGGGAATGCTACTGGTAGGCAAATGGGCGTGCTGTTGGTGGCCGATCTTCCACATATCAGTAGATTTGTGCCTTGCAAGCTTGATTCTGGGATTAGTTTTCTAGATGAGGCAAAGATGAAAGCATGGAAGAGATTTACAATGTCTTTCAAGGCTTGGCAACGAGCGGACAACCCGAACAAAGGGAAACATCAATGACGTTTTTGGAGGCCACAAGAAAGTGTGTCTGATACCATGTTAAATATATTGAAGAGAGGAGGGAGAAAAAGAAGAAAGAGAGAGCAGAAGCATTGTATTGTATAGTATATGTGAATGATTATAAGATCTCTACTTATAGAGAGACTATTAGTGATAAGTAAGAATCTCTAGACTAATTAAGGTAGGGAATAAACCCTAATAGGAAATACAATAAACCCTAAGGAATAATATAAAATATTCTAACAAAAATAATAAATCATTATTAGATTTTGATCCAATGAGTCATTTCTATAAATATCCATGTAAGCAAGTCATTTTTATCAAGTGAATAAGAGCAATAATGTAGCCCTTAGGGCTTTATCATGTGGATGTATGTCATAAACTGAACCATGTAAATTCATATGTTTATTTTCTTCATTCCGCATTTTTCTTTAATTTCTTTTATGATTATTTTTTCTTCCAAAGAAAACATATATAGATTTTCCTGACAGCATTACTCAAATTTTTCACTTCCTCACTTTTGTAATTACTTGTATATATGTATTGATCGACCTTTTCACAACTGATCGATACCAAATTCTGTTTAAATATGTAAATGTGTTGGATTAAGATTGAATGTTTTGTTACATGCAACTAACTTCGGTAAAGAATTTGTATTAATAGAATATTCAGTTACAACGGATAATAAAGTGCTGAGTATTTATATACCTTTGTGAAAGCTTAACAATTTGAGCTTATTTGTTCTTATCATTGAAAAAATAGCATAATTCAGAAATAAGACAAATTTGCTCAATGGCCAATACCAAGCTATTATGCATTTTTTTCTTGGTAGCCATATCTAATGCTCTGAGTGATACCTTTGTTGCTGGAAAAAGAATTGGTAACATGGAAATAAAAGAGTTAGTTAAGCATAAAGGAACAGTCAAAACTATTGAGGTGGTCATAATGCATATTACATCTTTCTTAATTTTATTTATTTATTTTGGTTCTTGATAATCCCTTTTTTCGGTTGCTATATATTTTTCTAAAATTTTCAAGCTTGCTTATCCATGGTCTAGTAAAATCCTTGCAGGGTAATGATGGAGACATAATAGATTGTATAGATATCTATCAACAACCTGCTTTGACCATCCATTACTCAAGAATCATACTATACAGGTTTTAAACATAAGACCATTGCTTTGATACCATGATAAATTATAAGTTGTTCTAATATTAAAATATATATTGATCATTAATACAAAATACGTTAGAAATTATTAACTATAGTAATTTTTTGTTGTTAATCAGATGGACCCAGGTTCTATTCCAAATATAACAAATAGAGAATTCTATGACGCTGATGAACAGTTTGAAAGTTTGCTTTTAAAGGAGCAATGCCCAGAAGGAACAATTCCAATTAGACATGCAAGAGAAGATGAATATTATCCACCTCGTGTTGTACCCCCAATTCCAGACCAAGAAAAGCTTAATATTAGCCTTGATTCTCTAACGAATGGCCATGAGGTATATCATATGATCAAGCGATTGGTTTTTTCACAAGTATTATCAAGAAAGGTTATGCATTGTTTTTTTTCGACTTAAAATTTTTTCCATTCAAAAATAATTTCAACAAAATTACCTTTTAGAAAAAATGATTTCCTGAAAATATTATCGTCCAGCTCATATGGAAAATGAGCGATGAAAAAGAATGGGTGGTCGATGGTCTAGCCGATGTCTAGTGAACCAAATATTGAAAATATGGGAAAAAAATTTCAGAAATTTTGTTTTTTACATAGAAACAAAGGGAGAGACTAAATAAAATTCCTTGAACTAATTTCAAATTAGGTTTATTTGATTGGTTGACCATTTTTTTTTTTTTAACATATGAATTATATTTGAAATTAGTACGCTCAAGCTAGTTTGACTGGTGGCCGCTACTATGGAGCTCGTGCACATATTAACGTATGGAACCCTTTGACGTATGATACCGAAATAAGCATTGCTCAAATATGGGTTTTATCAGGTCCTCAAGACCGACTAAACACCATTGAAGCTGGATGGATGGTAAGTTTAGAGCAAATATTATAGTCCTTCCTGAAAATATAAACGTCAATTAAGTTTAACAATTTCTTTTGATTTTAGTGTAAATCTAAATGTTGAAACAATTATAGAAACTTTTGGACTTTAGATGGGGAGAAATTGATGTAATATACAGATCAAGCAATTGGAGCATACTTTCTCACCAATAACTTCATGGTTCCAGGTTAATTCACGTGACAAGAGACCCAAGTTATTCATATTCGACTGTAAGTTGCCTTATTTCTTCCATGATATTACTTAAATTGGCATTAGGAATCCCCATCAAAGCACGATTATATATTGCATAAATAAAAGCTTGTCAAATGAAGAGATAATCTCACCATCAAGGGTGATGGTTCAATCGTCTCAAGGTAATCCCTAAATATTTGGGCAAGTACTATGCTGTAAGTTTGACTCTCGAAATGGGAATCCTTGCTCTTAATTAATATTATTCATCTTGCATCTCATTGATGTTATGATCAAGCTATAGTTCAATAGGACTCGAGGGAGTACCTACGGTTACCACCATCTAGACCTCTCTTATACATCTCAAGTTTCGAGCTAATCCTAAGCATGCACTTGTGAAATCGCTAATCAAGATATATATGTGGGTTGCATATAAGGGTGATGGATACAAATCAACTGGGTGCTACAATATCAACTGTCCTGGTTTCGTGCAAATAAATCGTAAAATTGCACTTGGTTCTGCCTTCTACCGAATTTCAAGCTACAATGGGAACCAATACTCAGTAGGGATAATCATATACAGGGTAATATTATGCACATGTCTATTAATTTCCTGTTGAAATTTTTGTTGTAAATTCATTTCCTATTATATTTCTCACTAAATTCTCCAAATTTCTTATGTGCTTTAGAGTAGTAAAGGAAACTGGTGGCTACAAGTGAGAGATCAGTTACTTGGATATTGGCCTAGCTCCCTCTTCAAAGAATTAGCAGTCAGTGCTACCACAGTTAGTTGGGGTGGAGAGATTGTTGACTCAGGGCAACAAGAACATCACACCACAACTCAAATGGGGAGTGGACATTTTCCGAGCGAAGGGTTTCATAGAGCAAGTTATTTTCGCAATATTCAATACATGACTGGCACAGGAATTTTCATTGACCCTTATATTGGCCGTGGAGGACTTCTACCATATGCAACAAAATCTACGTGCTATAATATAGAAATAAAGCAACGTCAATTTCATTAGTTTGTGTGCGTTCATTGTATTATAATTAAGCACCGACTTGTGAGGAGAGGGTACCCAAGATCTTATTTATACATAGTTAAGATTAGACCTAACTTATGTGGGACACAAAGATCATAACAAACACTAAGATCTTATATCATAATTAATGTCAAACACTTTACTTTGTGATATATTTTAAAAACACATTATTTTTGCGAAATCGCAATTCTAAGCGCACCCTTAACTCATTTGGGAAACAAGGAGAAGCCTGTATTTATATCAGAATGAATACAAAGGAAACTTAGACAACTAGACTCTTTATATCACGTGTCAATTTAGTTGTTTTTAGGCTGCTTTTATATTACACATGTACATGTTTCTTACATCTATAGAATATTAAATTCGATCTCATAATTATAAAGATACGATCAAATTAGTTTATCTTTAAACGGACAGAAAAAGTAAACTAATATAGACATGTTTTCATTAGTACTCTGTCCAGGGTTCTCTATACACCTACAACTTCTTTTAAATTCTTTAATTTATTGAAGAATGCTAGAAGGAAAACTCGAGCCTTCTCTGTGTCTTTCCGAAATTTTTAAAGTTACAAATAAATTTGTGAGAAATAATTATTGGATTTTGATCCAATGATAAACACAAATAGGCCTTTTCTATTTGAATAGATAAGTTTTGCCCAAAGAGAAAGAGAGACAAAAATAAGAGAAGGGATCCCGAATTATAGGGGCCGGATCCTTGTCCATACGTGCCTCATTGTGCAATGCCTATTTCAATATAACAACGTTATCGTTGAATAATATATATATATATATATATATATATGCAAATGTATATATCCACAAAAGATAAAACACCCATCTTGCATGGCACAGATTTGTAATAACACAAATCTAATAATAGGTTTTTGGTAAAATCTCACCACTGAAAGGAAAGATGAATCATACCTCAGAAAGAAAAATATTATCTCAATAGCTTAAAGCTTTAATGAAAAATTAAGACTTGATTCATTCATTGAATGAATTATATATATTCCATGGAGTACAAGAGAGCTTTTATAACTTGTTTACTTTATTCAAGATAAACACAGATAAAAGAAAATTTACATAAAGGTGAAATATAACTCATATATATACTTCTTTTGCAGCTGATGTGTTAGGCTCCTCCATGCAAGACCTAGCCGGCCAGCTCAGAGAACTTGAAGAAAATTTAAATTACTATGGTTGTAGACATAAGACATCCATACGCTCTGGTGTTTACGTACGTTGTTGACATCAAGAGGTCTGAGTCTCTTTGGTCCAGCTAGCTAGAGCTGGGGTGATCACTCCAAGAGCGGGGTCGCACTCCAAGATCGAGTAAAGAACATCATCTTCTCCAATGCCTCAAAAGCCTTTTGCTTATATATCCAAAAACTCATTCCAAACACCACTCACCATGCAATAGTTTTTGTCATAAGGTGGAAGATGATGAGCAGCATGTTTTGAACTTCACACAAGAAGTCCTGCATCTTGCAGATCGAGCAGCCACAAGCAGTGGAAGTTGGCTCTTTGGTGTATGAGCCCAAGCATGAAATTTCAGGCTGAAAATAATGCAACCGGAGAACACAGCAACGAACCCATGAATGGTTGGGTCATTACAACTACAAGCAAGCGTGTGTATGATGTTTGCAAATTGAATCCTAGTGACCCTCCATGGCCTCTTATGGTGATCTTGGAATGCCTCTATTTGGGTGCCAAAAAGTGGAGTTGATGCACTGCCATAGTTGTCAATAACCCAAAGTTCAGCTAAAATATAGCCAAGCAAGCCGGCTACAATGGGCTCGAGCCACATATGTGATTTGGCTGCACCCGTTGTTGCCTTTGCTAGAGAGATGAGCACTGTGATGATGCACCCACTTGCTACCCATGCACGATGAGACCATGTTGATGTCAATGCTGGGTCGTTAAGAATGGGAGGATTAGGAGGTGTGAGTGTGACCACCATTGGTGAGGGATTATTTCAGCCGTGGTTCAATAAAACTTTCTGTGGCATCATTCTCCAAAATCATACAATCTACATGCCTTCAATATTTGTGCTAGTAAACCCTCTATTTATAATTTGCGGGTAAACTATGATCAAACACTCTTAATTCCCTTTCCTTCGTATTTTGAAAAAAAAAAAACTACTGTGTTAGGGGATAGACACAATTTTTTTTTCCAAACTTCAACCTAAAGCATGTTTAGGTGTGTGTTTGAGAAGTCCAAAAGAGCATGTAATAAATGACTGTTAATTTGAAAATGATCATCTCCATTTCAATTAAATTACATTTTTGACTATCTATCTTTTTCTCACAAGGATGTATCATTATTTCTTCACTCTCTCCAACAGTAACATAAACAAAACTTATTGGTTTTGAAATTATGACTCTAAGATAATTCATTTTCTGTCCTAATAGAAAAAGGAGGGACAAAAATAAGAGGATGGATCCCGAATTATAAGAGAAATATCATCTCAATAGCTTAAAGCTTCAATGAAAAACTAATACTTCATTCATAATTCATTGAATGAATTCTATTCCGGCCATGGAGTACTACAAGGGTTTTTATAACTTGTTTACTTAGTCATTAGTTATTTGTCACGACCTTAAACCACGTGGATTAATTGAGCAATTTTCCTATGGATCCACCGCCTTAATTGCAGGCAACTTAGGATACTGAAGACGGTGGTGATGGATGGGTTTTCTTTTGGGGCCGGATGAAATTGATATGTGGATATGGTGCTCAGTTAGAAGAAGGGATTTCCGTGACTGGGCCAGGCTGGATATGGGCTAGGATAGCATCAGGAAATAAAATACATAGAGCTGGTTGACAAGCCCAGCCCAGATTATTTATCTTTTCTTTTTTCTTTTTTTCTTTTTTCACAGAGCATATCTCTATTTTCTATATGAAATTTCTTTGATTGAATTTGCGTGTACAAAAGTCAAAAACCACGGTATGGAGCAGAACTTGCATCGGATCTTCTATTTTGAAGAAGACTTGTTGATGTGTCAATCAATCGCTAAGTAGTTAAATTTATTACCAATTTTTGTCCTTTTTTTATTATTATTAATATACTGGCATGTAAATTTGTGAAAAAAAAATTAGAAAACATTTTACTTTAGATGCCTTACCTACCACATGATTTGACATACCTCCTTCGAACTTTGAAAGTTATTAAAACCTCTTTATTTGGATTACTGAACTTTCAATTGCAGTCAATTTGAAACCCTCAGTCAGATTTTAAACGTTAAAAGTGAAACAATAACGCTTATATTCTTGACTTTTCTATAAATTTCAAATTTACCCTTAATTTCAAATTAATATTTTTAAAATATATATATTATAAAAAAATTACAATGTGACCCACAATTGAGCCACACCCTTTTTTCAAATTTTGTTTAATAAAAATAAAATTGAAAGGTAATTTTGTCTTTTTATGAGTTTTAATGACAAAAATTAATGAAATGTGATAAATTGACTGCAATTAAAAGTGAATTTAAATGAAGAGATTTCAAAGTTTGAAAAAATATGTTAAATTGAGTGATATCTCATAGTCTAAAATGATGTTTTTCCACAAAGTTAATAAAAGTTGCAATAGTGCAACATTATTTATCCATGCATGTGATCCAATTATTATTATTTTTTTTCTATTATTTGGCAAATAATCGGGAAGTAGCATGAGTCCCTGTCGTGCCAAAGAAAGGAAATTGTGGTACAAAAGTTGTGGAATAAAGTAATAAGAACAGCACGAAAAGTCAAAAACAATACAGAAATCGTTATGGTAATTAAGATAGGCTTCAATCAATCACTTCAACATCAAAAACTTGACCTAATACACAACAACAAAGTTTATATAAAGCCATTGTTGGTTGGTTAACAATACAACCTTATTTCACTTTAATATATGGATTAGACACCGTAATGTTAATCCAATAGAATAGGAATGTGATGAGCGTGTAATATATAGTATTATCTATAAATAAAATTCACTAAAACGTTTATTGGTAATATTATTTTTCATACTCATATTACACCAATTACGTGACGTGTTTTAAGTAAATTTTTTTTTTAATTTTTGATTTGTTAATAAGAAAAATTACTTAAAATATGTCTCGTCAATTATTGTAATGTGGGTGTGATGAATAAATGTGAAGAGTAACATTACTTAGCATTTATTAACATGTCAACATGATAATTACAAACTTCTCTAAGGTGAGATTAATTATCATAAAACCAATTTCCAAACAACTTAAGCTACAGATTTATACCTACAAACAACCTTACACCTCAAAACCCTGTCCTGAACATAAAACCCTGGCATCACCATGACCTTAACTCGGCTAGGACCATGTGACCTCTGCCTTTCCATGAACATATCTTCCATGTAATGGGGATCAAAGCTTCTGTTCTCATCAACCCTTAAAATCCCCAGTGGTGGATTGAAAGAAAAGGCAAGCAAATGCAGCAGCCATATGCACTTGCCAGCTACAAAGAATGCTTGGAGAAGCTGCTCAGGCCACGGTCTTGTCCAGTTCAGCATGGTGATAATGCAGCTCATTTTCTGATCACAAAACTTACTGAATTCCTCGCTGTAATATTTGGTCCCCTTCCTTAATACCTCATTCCAGCTTAAGTTCCTCAGTGCAACAAAGGATGAGAATTGTGCCTGGCGATCTTGCTGGGGATTTAAGAGCTTTGGGGTGCCATTCTTCTGAAATATGCAGTTCTCAAAGTCTTGGTAGAGTGACTGGTTTATGAAAGCTTCCAAATGGTATAACACTGCCTTTGAGTATTTGGAATTCAAAGACAGTTTATATGGTTGGAGAAGCAGATTTAAGTTGTCCATTAGAGTGTTATCAGTTTCTTCAATCTGCCCAACAAGGGTCTTGCAGAATTGCTTTACTGACAATCTTGCTTCTGATACTACCTGCAAGAAACCTTCCACCATTACTTCCTCGTTGACAGGCATTAAATTTTCCCCACTCCCATCTGAGGATTTCCCTCTTTTAGGAAAAGTTCCAAGCTTTTCCGGAATTTGGGAATCCTTTGTCTGCGCTGCTTGTCTCAAAGCTCTCTTCAGCTCTTCACAGTAAGTCTCCAAGTACTCCAGCTTCTGTCTAAGCTCCCCCAAGGAAGATTTCATCTCAGCAACTTCCATCAAGGCTGCGTCTCTATTCTCATTTGCTTCCATCAGCTTTTTCTTCAATGTTTCAATTGACATTATTCCCAAGTCCTTGAAGATTTGGGAGACTTCCTCGGATTCTGCTCGGTTCGGGGAGTTTTCATTCTTATTCTTCTTCTTTAAACGAGGAAATAGCCGTGCGATCACTCCCCGATTCTTGGGTTGTGATTGAATGGATGAGTGAGAATCAGTTAATGGAACAATAATATTAGAATTCCTGCTGTTTTTTGTCAAATTCTCAGATTCGGTAGTTATAATTGCAGGCTTGCATCTATTGCAGGAGGAGGATACTGATTTGAAGTCCCCCAAACTGTTTCTTCTGCTTGACCTAAAGAAGTCATTCCCGGGGGATGTTTGAAGGACAGTGATGTGGGTGGCACAAGACCCAGTGACAGATTTGTGATCTTCTTCAGCTGGACAAATGTGGGATTCTAAGCCGGCCAAACCAGAAGGCAATCCCTTTCTTGAGGATGAATTCTCCTTATAATCTGATAAAACAGTTTCATTGCCATATCCTCCTAGTCCATACTCATCCCAACTTTCTGATATTGCTCGGTCTTTTATTGGGATTTGATGATATCCTGGCAGCGGTTCATCTTCATAGCTCTGTCAATATTTCCCAAATTCAGAAACTTTTCCATAATTGAACAAACAAAAATTTGCAAATATTGAAATAGAGAGAATTTTTCTTTGTGGGTCAAATGTAGGCTCAAGTACCAAGGATCTGTGGTAAACATACAACCATTTAAACAGAGACTGGAAATCAATGCAAAAGTAAAAAAAGAATAGTTGTCATAAAACTCTGCAAATATGTTAACAATATTCGATTACAGGCAAAATTCAGAGATAATCCTGACAGTAAATAAAGCCAAAAGCGCATAAAGAGTACTTGAAAAACACACACGCATATATAATCTTTTATTATAACGAGGTTATCTATTTATTTGATTTTAAATGCAACTCTTATGGTGGGCGAGACCCATCTAGCAGTTCTTTCACTATCTAATTAATTAATGCACGAAAAAAATAAATGAATAAATGAACAACAGGATCATCATTACAACACGTGAAATTGACTTTGTTGGTTTTGGTATAATTAGAGGCATGAACATAAAAGAATCATCGACTTAAAATACTAATGTTTCACGCCGAAGCTAGCAATTCATATTGGTGGCAAACTGTAAAGCAAGTTTTTATCTTTAATTTAAAGAAACAAAACCCAATACATAAACACGTAGAGTACAGGCTACAAAGCAAAAATTATGGAAAAGATTAAGAAAAATTTATACTCACAGGTGTGAAAACTGGGTAATCTTGAGCAGAGAACTGAGAAGTAGTGTGTGAAGCAGGGGAAGAAGACGGGAATCTCAGATTGGCAGGACTGTTTCCTTGCATTAGAGCAGCATGGAGAGCTCTCAGCTCCACTGCTTTGGCAATGGCACCTTGAATTTCTTGCCTGCTGATTTCATGGTTGGTATTGTTGCTGTTGCTGTTGTGGTTTTCTAAGATTTGAGAGACAGTAGTAGCAGCAGCAGCAGCAGCCATGAACAGAGGACAGAACAGAGCAGTACATATGAACCCAAAAAAGAGAATATCTAGTGTTCGAATGGTTCCGAAATTTTTCAATGTGAGAAAACAACAAAGAGGATTAACATGTGGGTATCCGACGGTTGGATTTTATTTCAAGAGAGGAAGATCATATCCAGTGCAAAATCTTGGTGAACCAGAAACTAGGTAGATATACTCAAGAGAGAGAGAGAGAGAGAGAGAAAGATGTGTAGAGGTGAAGGTATCTCAAACCAATAACCTTTTGTCTTTGTTCTAAAGGATTAATAGAATGAGAGCATGTGAAGCACAGAGAGAGACACAAGAGAGAGAGGAGACGACAGGAGAGAGTAGTTTTTACTCTATGTGGGCATGACTCTTCGAAAGTAATTTACCAAAATGCCCATGGTTTCCAAATTTAACCATGACAAGTGACAACAACATGAAATGGTGGTACGATTGTCAACATAATTACATGGATAGTATCATAAGTAGTTCCACTATATTCCACTTCTACAACGCCAAAAGTTTGAAGTTGTATCCTCCAAATTATTGCTTTGAGAGAGTCTTTAGAATACTTTGTGTTATCATCACATGCAATCATAGCACTTTGTTGCCTGCAAAGATGGCCTTTATACGTACATTGATTAGACATCCACACATCATTTTGGATCCCATTATTTAAGTTCCTACCAAATTCATTATTTGGTCCCTTTTTCCCTCCCCAATGTGTTTCCCGGGCTTGATTTTTGATTCTTCGCACTGTTTTTCTTTTGGTGCAATATTAATCTTTTCTTACCCAACATATTATATGCAAGCATCTATAATCCGTACTTAAGAGGACTTGAAAGTGTTGAGAATACTGGCTTAAAAGCTTGCACCGATGAGCTGAAGAATTTCCCCGATGCCTAGGTTAGTTGAGAATTTGAAAAGAATCGTTCTTTCTCCCTAGAGAGGAAGAGTTTGGGAATTAGTTTGCACATTTTCAAATAAAGTAAATGAAAAGATACAAAATGATGGGTCACTAACTTTCCTGAAGAAACCAGGCTAAAGATGGTATGGGAGCACCACTCTCTGCAAGTAACAAGGACAATGGGCATTTAATGACACTTGACTTGTGACAAAGGAAGAATTATTAGGGTTTGAACTATTTTAGGTAATATGAATGATTGGGTATGTTATGGTCTAATGTGATTTCTTTTAAGTTTATTGAAATAGCGTTGTTAGGTCAATTTGAGCATAAGTTGGTTACCACGGAAAATGGGTAGCCTGGCCCAGACCTAAGAAGATAAAATCCAAGCATATCTTGTATATATATATATATATATATATGTGTGTGTGTGTGTGTGTGTGTGAAAAGATCCAATTAACAAGGACAATTGGCATTTAATGACACTTGACATGTGACAAAGAAAGAATTATTAGGGTTTGAACCATTTTAGGTAATATGAATGATTGGGCATGTTATGGTCTAATGTGATTTTTTTAAGTTCACTAAAATAGCGTTGCTAGGTCAATTAAAGCATAAGCTGGTTACCACTGAAAATGAGTAGCCTGGCCCAGACCTAAGAAGATAAAATCTAAGTATATCTTGTATATATATATATATATATATATATATATGTGCACGAAAGAGATCCAATAATGCAAGGAATTCATTTGTCTTTGTTAATGGGAATGTATGGTGACAATTTGATAATGTTTTTAATTTTGTTTTGTTTGAAAAAATATTTTGATGGAATATAGAATTAGAAGTATTTGTTGGTAGGGTTTACATTTGAAAAGTATTTTGGGTTTTTTATATTTTGACAAAAGATATATATATAGATATGTTTTTATTTTTAAAACCGTTAATAAACGAGGATGAGAATTATAACTAAGTACATCATTATTGTATGACGTATGTACCAATGACAATAATTAGATTTAGGTCAGGTGCAGTAGGAAACAACAAAAAAGAAGAAGAAGCATTTGGACTTATGTCACTTATCTTAACAGAAAGAAAGCAACATGGCATATGCAAATTAAAATCCTTCAAATAAAGACCCCCTTGTTCCTAATGGTAGCTCTATTAGTTGTGAATCATACCTTATGGAACGAATGTTAATAGTTTAAACTCTCCATCTCTTTTTCTTTATATGAACATGTCAAAAAATAAAAATAAAGGCCACCTTAATAGACCCTTTTCTTTTTTTTTCTTTTTTCTATTAATTTTTTTTTCTCATGCTAGCTATGTTAGTATGATCAAGTGCACCAAAGAAAAGCTGAGGATAAATTAATAGATATTGCTTTTTTGATAATGCTTTTCCGGTTTTTTTTTTTAATCTTTATGTCAAATTAATTATAATATTTTTCCAAAAAAAAAAATCCTCTAAAAATCATTAGCAAAAATTGTTCATCATGCAAACGTGGGTGACCTTTTTCCCTTGAAAAAAAGGGTAAAATCTTAAACCACTTCCAAGAGGTAACTTAAAACTTATAACCTTAATTTTGATGCAACAATAATAATATTGGTGATGTCCAATATGTTCCCTTTGTTGATGAGAGTTGACCTTTTAGTAGACAAATAAAAAGCAACCCACTTCTACTTCTCCAACTCTTAAAAGTTAACCCTCACTAAAAAAGTGTTTTGGATCCATACAAATGGACCAAGCTTTCCTTCAAAGTTAATCATAAGAAATCTTCCGACAAAATTTATTAAACCGACATATGTATTTACAACAAATGCTTCTCAGTTCTCACCCACATTTTCACATGCTCTAAAAGATAATACTTTTATTCAATTAGCTATTATTCCACCATACTGACGTGATAATGTTAAAAATTCAGGGTTTCAATTGGTGTTTAGTAAAAAAAGTTAAGACAGTGTAAGGCTTTAATATTTTTTTTAACAATGATGGATCCAAAAACAGATTGTCACTATCATGTTAACGGAGTGAAATAATTTAATAGACTAGGTTAGTGAAAAATTTGTCCCTTAAAAGTTACCATTTTTCTTGGTGTATAAAAGTGTGCATTTTTTTGGGTGTTGAGGACAAATTTGTCAATTCGAAAGAGACTGAGCTGTCTGAGTGCTGTTCTTGCCGAAAGGGCCCAAGGTGGGTGACAGAAATATCCAAAACCTTCCAAAGACTCTTTACACAGTTGTCTTTCTCTTTATATATATATTTTTTATTTTTTTCTTTTCCAGAGTACCCTCCTTCTCCTTTCACCAGTGACCAAACAAAGTGAATCTTATTGTAAAAGCCGTGGAAGCACAGTGGGCCAAACGGGGACCAAGTGGAAATGGAAACTCCATTGAGCCCTCTGGATCCCCAAAATGACTGAAATGTCCATATCGTACCATTTGCTACTTCCAAGAGAACAGTGCGTGGTGCAGGTGCATGCTGAATGGAGTATTCCAAGGAAGGAAGGAAGGAAGGAAGGGTGGCTTTTGGAAGAAATACAAAATATATTTTATTGGAGAATGGAATTCCATGTAGGATGATTTGGTTTGGTTATGGAGTTCGTTGTTTTCCATGACTACTTTGTGTTATAAAAATCAATTAACTTTCTCATCAACCAACCACCCCCCCAAGAAAGTTAGTAAGATTTTGTCAACCTCCACATGCAAAAAGTTCTTGTTGTTTGATCCAGAATTTCGTAATGTTATGCCTCAATTAACATTTAAAAAAAAACTGTTAATATCTTTATTTTGAATACGAAAATGAAAATAAAAAATGTTATCTTGAGAGTTTAGGTTGATGCTATCTTGAAAAAGTAAAGAGTAGTGATATCTGTGCAATTGGTGTGTATGAACAGTAACATGCTCAGTTGTATGGACACCTATTAATTGATATAAAATAATATTAAAAAATTTGATGATCAATATTTTTTGAAAAAATAATATTTGTCCATACAACTAGCGTGTTACTGTTCATGCACGCTAGTTGTACAGATATAACTACTCTTAAGTAAATCAATTAGGTAGCTAGCTGTGATCTACAAGAAAAGGTTTAGAACCTAACAATTAGGTTTGTTTGTTTTGAAAATAAGCATAGTTAGGAAAATATGCCACACTCCTAAATTTGAAATCCATGGACTTTCGGACATTCTGTCAATATTTAATGACTAAAGGCTTGTTTTGATGTGCGTTTGAGAGACTTAAAAATGCGTTTAACACTCAAACAATCCGTCCAAATATAAAAAGTATCAATTTGATATAAAAAAAAAAAATTGAAAGCGCTTTTTAATAGTCTAAAACATACTTTTGACAAAAGTTTAACAATAACAATTTTGTCCAAAAAAAAAAAATTATATTTCTTAAACACAATCTCAAACATACTCTAAATAATACCATGTCCATACCGACATAACAATAAGATATTTTCATCATGTCTATAAGTTGTCATGTCGGTGATTTACTTTAATATTAATTATTAATTGTAATTAAGAGCCTAATTATTGATTTTAAAAGCCTTAAAAAACTGTTAAATATGGATTTGTTTTAACCTTTACGATTGTAACAGAGAGATATGCTTGGAACTCGAAAAAACAAAGGCCGGCCTGGCATCTTCATCATTTGCCTTGTACAGCAAAACAAAATGAGCAAACATGTTTGGCTCAGCTGGAGGATCATTATAAAATCAAATGGAGGAAAGTGGTAGGTGTTCTTCATCAATCCCCCATCACCATGTTAATAAGCTTTTGATCTCTTGCTGACATGATTGTGCTGCG
Source organism: Carpinus viminea (assembly GCA_013348765.1). NCBI lineage: Eukaryota > Viridiplantae > Streptophyta > Magnoliopsida > Fagales > Betulaceae > Carpinus > Carpinus viminea. The sequence continues at coordinate 52,386,006 of CP054668.1, read as the reverse complement.
GGCATGCATGTCTAGCTTTTGGCCCCCCCGGGGCATGGTGCATGCCTACAATGATCTGGATATGGGGTACTGCATATGACATATCATTAATGACCATATAATTAGCTTGTAAGATAAATTACTCAAATGCCAATACTATAATAGGCTCAGTTAATAATTAAGATATATTTTGGGGCACATGGGGATCATTACTTGTACCATTGTGTAAGTTTTACTCTAATTAATTTACTATTCTCCTTCTTCAAAAACCACTTCAAAATCTACAAAATTTATATAATCATGGCTTTTTTATAACTTTAATTATATTTTTTTATAAACTAACGTGGTAGTAGGTAGTCTATGTGACACCGCGTGAGCTACAATCAAACTTAATCCGATGACTGATGTGATAAGTGTCATATAAGTTGTTACGTTGCAAAAAAATGGTAGTACCCATAACAATATATTTTGATACATAGCTGTTTAATATATATATTTGTGTTTGTTAAGATATGATGCCCTTGCCGGATTAATGAAAAGAAATTAAGGTGGCTTGAAGTGGTGTCTCTTTCTGCGTACCAGAAGGAATAAAACAGGTAGTAGCAAAGGATTAAGGATATAAGAATAACAAAACCAAAGTCTATGCAACATTATGTATGTGATTAATTATCTTTTCTTTATAAACAAAAACTCTGCCTCCATCACTTTTTGGTTCAAATTACAAGTACAAAATGTTAAAGTATATATATATATATATAGAAGAGTATTGTTGCTGGCCTCCTCGTATAACGTTTGGATTTTGTCCCGTTTTGATTGTTTTGGTTCCGGAAAGAGGATTCCTAATGCCTAGTACTTTATCTGTGCATGTTATTGTTACAGCGTGATCAACATAATCATAATAATGGTTTTTAATCGCATTTTTTAAGCACTATCACTAGATTAATTAGGTCTTTCGGTGATTCTTCTAGAGTATATATATAGTACTGTAATCCACTAATATTCCTAGTGTAATTAAGATTAGGTTGAGCAACTAGAGTAGCTACGACCATGGTAGCACGTCTCTATTGGGAACCACACAAGAGAAGCCTAGAGATGGTGAGAATTGTAGATGTTCCCTCAAGTCCGATTAAGTCATAATCTAACCTAGTTTCATCAAAACATCAGTGGGACCCATAATAGTTTACACTAATCAATCAATCCACGCCCTTGTGTGTCCAAACATATAACCTTAAACTTTTGAGTTGAATTGTATCGTCCCAACATGTTGTATTATAATCTCGTTAAAAAACTACCTAAAATGTCAGTCTCCCTTAACACTAGGACCCCTCGTGAGTTCCTCCATGACCAAGAAGAAATGTTCCATGATGAACAGTAGCAATGGAAAATGCTTGTCTTCTGTCAAACAATAATGAAACCCATAGGCAAAATTATAATTCCATAGCTATGATAGACATAAGATTTGCTTCAAGGAGAAATCTGAATCCAAATTTTATAGACGTAATCTGAACGAAAAAGGCAAATAAACTAGTAGTCATCCTCTATTTCTTTATGTGCAAGAGGAAGAATTGTCCAAAAACATAAGAAATTCGTGTGATCATGCTTAAATATTTTAAGCATTTTCTTTCAAAAGGATAAGCTTCTTAGATGAACACCTTATTTTAAGACCATAGGCACCATATTCTTGACCATGACCCGTGAATTAGGGCACTATTCTTGAGTGGTGTAGGCTCATAGCAACTTATATTCTAACATCTTCCATTATGAAGCCCCTCTAGTACATTCTTCTTTTCAGATATTACAATTTTTACTATTATTTTCTTACAAACTAATATGATGATTTATGTGATACTTGTCACGTTAGTCACTAAAATGTGAACTACTACGTAATAATTTACATGATACTTATCATGTTTAAAATATAATTAATGCATTCGTTAATTATATTTTAAAATAATTATTTATTAAAGTAGGATGTTATAAAACTATTAAATCAACCGGAGAGTTTTTTTTTTTTTGACATTAAACGGAGAGTTCTTATACAACATATTAACCTTCGAAGTTGCAAGCATAATTTGAGGGTCTAAATGGGCTAAAACCCAATTTTAGAACGGATAGAGATCTCAAGGCCCAATACAAAGCTCTACATTCACTCTCCCTCTATTGGTAGGTTTACATTGCCACGGATCACGATCCGTGTCCCGCACTTTCAAAGAGTACCAACCGTCGATTATCCTACTCATCCACGGTCCATATCCTCTCTTTCAAAAATTTCGATGAAACACAAAAATGCCAAAATTTCGCGCTCTGCCCCTCCCCCCAAAACCCCAACAATAAATACCCCAAAACCCCAAATCGTTTGCCACAACTCTCGCAGATCTAATTCTCTTTCTCGAGAAACAATCACAAATCTTTCAAACTTTTCCCACCATTTCCAAATGGCTCGTACCAAGCAGACTGCTCGGAAATCGACAGGAGGGAAGGCGCCAAGGAAGCAGCTTGCAACGAAGGCGGCCCGGAAGTCGGCTCCAGCGACCGGAGGAGTAAAGAAGCCGCACAGGTTCAGGCCTGGAACTGTTGCGTTGAGAGAGATCCGAAAGTATCAGAAGAGCACGGAGTTACTGATCCGGAAGTTGCCATTCCAGAGGCTGGTGAGAGAGATCGCTCAGGACTTCAAGACGGATCTCCGCTTCCAGAGCAGCGCCGTCGCCGCTCTCCAGGAAGCCGCTGAGGCGTACCTTGTGGGGCTCTTCGAGGACACGAATCTGTGTGCCATTCACGCCAAGAGAGTCACCATTATGCCCAAGGATATCCAGCTCGCTCGTCGGATTAGGGGCGAGAGGGCTTAGAGAAGTTCGTGTAACTTGTTGCTTCAACTACTGTTGAATATCTGGATAGAATATTGCTTTCTTTAATTAGATCTGAACTTTTACCTATCTTTACTACTGTAAAATTATGGAGATCTAATGGCAGATTAGATTGCTTTATGCTTAGAAATTCCTAGCTGTTCTCACTTCAATTGAAGCAAGTTTTCGTATTTCTGATTTGGTTTGCTTGGGGTTTCTTCTCTTTGTCTTGATTTTGAACTTGGCCGGTGATTGAGCAGGAATTAGAAGAAGGGAAGGAAAAATAATAATAATAATAATTCTCATATGCATTTAAAATTTTGATAAATTCAAATTGTGTATGCTAATCATTTTGGGGCATGAAATTCATAAAATTTGGATATTTAATTTCTAGAAATTAAAGATGAGATTTTTGTTCCTTTTTTTTTTTTTTTTTTTTTTTTATTTCAGGTTAGAGATGCATAACCTTTTTATTTGGAGAGTGGTTATGGTGTTGAAATGTTGGTGGCTTTTTATGACTTTTATGGGCAAAAATCACAGTTTCTATTAGTGGATGAAGTTATTGCAATTACAGATGAGGCATGTGGTTTTTTATCACCTAAAACTTTTAATGAGCAAAAAATAGTTTTTTTATTGCATTATAACATTTCTTTTTTAGCCATATATGTAAGATGTCACAGAACTGGCCAATATTTTGCCTCTTAATTCAGCCCAAATTGGTATAATTTGGAAGAGTTTTTGATGATTGATAGCCTTAAAAATCAACACATGTTTTTTCATCAACCCTAAACACGGATTCTCTCCATTTCATCTTCTCAATTTCACAAGATAATTTTATGGTCTATATTAAATTTTATTATACTTCAAAACTTTGAAATAAAGCGACATTACGGGGGTGTTTGACAAAAGGTTTTGGGATCTACTGTTGGTAGATCTACTGTTCATTATTTTGTCTTTTTCCTCAAAAATCAAGAGTTCACGAAATACCCCTCTCTTACTCTCTCTTTGATTTCACGAGGAGGAGAGAATCCGCTTGGCGACCACATGCCTTGCCGCAAGAAGAGGAATGTAAAATCGCCACTCTTCGCCTTCTTCGCTTTCCTTTTGATTTTCATTCACGCAAGTGATTGGGGAGACAAGATTTTCTAGATTTGGGAAATCTGGAGCCAAGGTTTGAGGTGGTTGTTGTAAGGAATCCTTACCCATCAAACTAAATCGACACCCATTTGAAAAAATACCCTAAAATTCTTATGCTAGTTCTATGGTGCCATGGTGGTGAGCGAAAGTGAGAGAAGTATTTCCGTGGATGGTGAGCTTAAAGTGAGCGAAAGTGAAAAATCACCCTAAAATCCTTATTGGAGATGTATTTCCGTGGCTCATGGTCTCGATTGGACCACATGCGTGGAGATTTTGCTTTCTTGAAGAGTAATTCACGGGATTTGGAGATTTTGCCGATTTTGATTCGATTTTGAGCCCTCCGATCTGCTTTCTCTCTCTCTCTCTCTCTCTTCTTTTGATTTCCTCGATAACCCATTGATCCAACATCGACCGAGTTGTGTGACCCACGGATCTGGTTTTTCCTTGTTGTGGGTTTAAATTTGTTGTTGATCTTTGATGCGTGATCCATTGTGTTCGCTTTTCTTGGTTTCGCTTGGTTGGCGAGAAGAAGAGAGTGAAGAAGGATGATGCACGGCAGATTGGAGGAGAAACGTCGTGTTTTGTGGGCTAAGGGTAAATTGTAATTTTACAAGGTTTAAACAAGAGATCCCCAACCCCAAACCCGTTTATCAAACAACCCCTACATATACTATTTGTAATTGGAAAAGTAAAAAAGAAAATTATAATTTGGGTCCTATAAAGCCATTAAAACTTATGAAGTAAGAAAACCTGACAGTGATGAATCTAACGGGTTAAAGTGACTTGTGAATTGAGAGAATTTTATAGGAGTAAAACCGTACCATACGATTCTTACCGTTTTTCAAAAAACTCTCTTCTTAGCCGTAGGATACTTGGGAGGATCCAACGGTCAGAATTCAAATTACAGAGAATTCGACCGTTGGCTAATTGCGTCGATTGGTGAGCTTCCTTATCAGTCTCTTGAGAAAGAAATCAACAATCCATAAACCACAAATACACAGATTTAGAGAGCGAGAGAGAAGAGAGAACGATAGATTACCGGGTCTAATCCCAAACTCAGATTAGATTTTGAGAGACAATCGTAACGAAGCGATGGAAGCTAGAGTGGTTCTTCCCCCACAACCCAGAGGTTCGTCACACCTTCTGAATTCTGATTGCATCTGCGTTCGGCAACTTCTATTCATTTTCTCTTGGATGATCCCATGTGGGTTTCTTGATTGATGGTGTATATATAAATATAGCTTTGATTGCTTTTTCTTATAAACTGTGGATTTGCATATGGGTTTTGTTCTTGTTAATCATTTCTTTGATAATCTCAAGTGGGTTTTCTTGATTGACTGTAATTTTGAGAGTAAAAAATGTTCTTTTAGTTATCTTGTTGAAATCTTTTTGTTCTTTTGCAACTGTGTAAAATGTTCGGATAATTGCGGTTAGGGTTTCATTTTGCTATCTCTTACATGTTTGTTTCTGCAACTTGATGGTTCATGGTTCTCATCATTTTCTGATGAAACATTTCTGGGTTCTGGGTCCCTCGAAGAAATACATCCCTTTCTAGTGGGTTTGATTAAGTGGGCAGGGAGATATGTGGATGTGATTTTACACTTCTTTGATTATATTGTTGAAATCTTGATGGATTGGGTTTTTTATGTATTTTTATTTCTAATTATCCTATTCGTTGATTTTGTAGATCCACTTAGATTGATTGGGTGGGGTCTCTGTGTTGAACTTTTCACAGTTCTTTTGTATTATGCATATGCATTTCAGGATATGCTTTGATCTCATATTCCCTAGCTCCCCCCCCTTTTTTTTAAGTTTTAATTTATTTTTTGTTTCAAGTTTCACACTTTCTGGGGCCTTTTATTTTCTTGTTTGAATATCTCTGATGGATCATATTGAAATCCCATGATTTTCTTTTGTTTTTGTAATAGGGGGAGGTAAGGTGAAGAATGTAAAAGGGCAAAGAAATCGGCAAGTTCTTGCAGACATTGGTAATCTAGATGTGGTTCGTATTGCAGAGGACAAGCGGATATCTCGCCCCATTACAAGGTTAACTCCTCTCTCTCTCTCTCTGCTCTGTGTGTCTGTCTGTCTCTCGTTGATTTTTCTTTTGGCCTCGCAGGGGTTATCATGCAAAACTGTTGGCTAATGCACGAGCTGAGGCAGAGAAGAAAAAGGCAATGACCTTTGGCAGCTTTTGTTTAGTGTGAATGAAACTTTAATATTAGAAATATACCAACTCAATGCATTGAATTCTGTATGATTGCAGAACCCAGTTAGAGCACTTGTGGATGAGAAGGTAGCTGTTAAGAGAAAATGCAGTGCTAAGAAGGTGGCCGAAGCTCAAGAGAAGGCAACTGAGAAGCCCAAGCCTCAGACTGTAGTTGTGATTTCCGATGAAGAGGAAAAGGTTGACCCTGTAAGTGAAAGAAAGTCGAGAGAACGGCTCTCCAGGAAGGAAGTTAAGACTCTTACTGCAATCCTCACTGCTCGAAGCAAGGTAGATTTGGAGGTCTCCTTTTAGCATATGTTTGTTTAGAGTTTGAGGGATTTTTGTCATTTTTCTCTTCCTCTTTTGTGTACTGAACTTTGATTTTCCTCAGGCTGCTTCTGGAGTCACATTTAAGCCAGAAGGTCAGGTTGTGAACATCGATGCTGGAGATGAAAATGATGCTTTGGCAGTAGTTGAATATATCGATGACATCTACAAGTTCTATAAGCTCACAGAAGTAATTCTAGTCTTTTAAATCAACTCTAAGTTTAGTTTTGTTCCTTCTCTCTCATAATGTGTGGAAGTTTTTTATGCAGGATGAGATTCAAGTACAGGATTACATGAACTCACAGCCAGACATCAATGTGAAGATGAGGAGTATTCTCATAGACTGGTTGATTGAAGTTCACAGAAGATTTGAACTCATGCCTGAAACCCTCTACCTTACCATTAACATACTTGATCGGTACCTTTCTATGAAGAATGTATCAAGGAGAGAACTTCAATTAGTGGGCATAGGCTCCATACTCTTAGCCTGCAAGTATGAAGAAAGTTACTGTCTACAGGTAGCTACCATTCTTTGTGATGACTTCTATTTAGTAATTTTCTTGCCTTCCTACTAATTATTTTTCATTCTTATTGGAATTTTTAGGTTCATGACCTGGTTTGCATATCAGACTATGCTTATTCGAATGACCAGATACTTGTCATGGAGAAATCAATTTTGGAGAAGTTGGAGTGGTATTTAACAGTTCCAACACCATATGTCTTTCTGGCTCGTTATATCAAAGCCTCTGTTCCACCTGATCAGGAGGTAGTACTATATTTTACTTTTTGACTCATAAGTTTTTTGTAAATTCCTGTAAGTTTGGTTAAGTAGCACAAACTAATTGATGTTTTTCTGCTGATGTAGATTGAGAATATGGTCTTTTTTCTAGCTGAACTGGGTCTTGTGCATTATCCAACAACCATTTTGTACCGCCCATCATTGATTGCCGCTGCAGCTGTCTACGCTGCACGCTGCACTCTGGGCAAGAGTCCTTTTTGGAGTGAAACTCTGAAGCACTACTCAGGCTACTGTGAAGAACAGATAATGCAAGTATTCTTTCCTCTGTAATTCTCAAATGTAATGTGAAATGGGTATAGAGTATAAAAGGGAAAATCATAAACAAGTACTAATTTCAGTTGGTGTTTTCCATCTTTTTTGACAGGGATTGTGCCAAACTTTTGGTTGGCTTCCACTCGGCTGCTGCAGAAAGCAAACTCAAGGTGGTGTATAGGAAGTACTCAAGTCCAGACAGGGGTGCTGTTGCTCAATGTACTCCACCCAAAAGTCTTCTGTCCACGTCATTGTGAAGATACCATCTTGTATCTTGGCTACTTTTTGTACCCAAATCACTACTCTGTATACATCTAGTGGTGTGCTTGGATTGGATTTTATGCTATAAGATCTGAAATTCTTTTATATGTTGGATACTTTAGAAATAATTCATGAGTAATGATGTATATGCCTTAGTTTCTATAGTTTTTTGCATGGATCGATTGCTGGCATGTATGTTTGCAATAGTTGTTCAAGTAGGTGCTCAAATAATGATGATATATGCAAATGCAGTGCTTTTCAAAAAGAAGCTGAGGAAAACAAAATTAAAAAAAAGCTGTTCTATGAACAATATGAATAATGGAAAGAGCATAGAAGTAGATCCTCTAGACTACAAACCTTTGACCACGATGGTATCATTGAGAGGATGAGCAGTACATGCAGTGACACCTTCAGATAAAGGGACGAACCTGTTTTTGCCCCTTTTGACCATTCACCAGAAACACGCTCTATTTTCACTAGAACAAGAAGAAACGGGTAAGCTATACTTCAAATCAGAAAGAATGAACCTGTCCTGTTTATTTAGATTGGATGGCACATTATATTGATATATTTCTCATGTATGAACACTGGTAAATTATGTCATCAATCACAATTTTAGCAACAACAAAAAATAAAAAAACAAAAAACGATGGCTGCAATTTTCACAAGATTCAATCTCTACCACCAATTATCAAACAGATAAGATACAATAAAGAAAACCATTAGAAATCTAATAAGTGATTAGATTTCTAAAACATTCACAGGCCACATAACTAGAATGACAAAGATCTAGAAAAATAAACCTAGAGACAAAGAAAGCACTTAGATCTAATCGCTAGTTCCACAATCATCGTTCCTAATTAAGCTCTCTCGCCTCTAATTCTACGAGCAAGCTGGATATCCTTGGGCATGATGGTGACTCTCTTGGCGTGAATGGCGCAAAGATTGGTGTCCTCAAAGAGACCCACGAGGTAGGCCTCAGCCAGCCTCCTGAAGAGCGGCAACGGCGCTGCTCTGGAAGCGGAGGTCGGTCTTGAAGTCCTGAGCAATCTCTCTCACCAGCCTTTGGAACGGGAGCTTCCTGATCAGCAGCTCCGTGCTCTTTTGGTACTTCCTGATCTCTCTCAGAGCCACCGTCCCTGGCCTGAACCTGTGTGGCTTCTTCACTCCTCCGGTGGCAGGAGCCGACTTCCTGGCTGCCTTAGTTGCCAGCTGCTTCCGAGGCGCCTTCCCTCCCGTCGACTTCCGAGCGGTTTGCTTGGTACGAGCCATTTGAGAACTTGCTTGAAAATATAAAATGCGTTTGCTTCTCAAGAAAGGAGATCAGATCTATGTGAGCGATGGAAAATGCCAAGGCGTTTGGGGGTATTTATAGATGGGGTTTTGGGGGGTGAACGGAGCGGGAAATTTTGAACTTTTTTGTTTCGTCGGAATTTTTGAAGAGCGAATATATACCGTTGATAAGTGGAGAATCGACGGTTGGCGCTCTTTAAAAGAGAATGACACGGATCGTGATCCGTGGCATTCCAAACCCACCAATAGCATTTTTTTCGTGATTTTTTTGTAAAGCTTATTAATAACTTTTTTTTTTTAAGCATCCACATCAAGCACTTGAAAATTTAGTGAAATATGATGAAAATATATATTTTTTATTTTGAATGATTATTCTGCAGTCATTTGAGTTTACAATATTTATTTTTGATACCATTTTCTTAAACTCAATAGATCATATTTAGCTTATTTTGTTAATTGTTTATATTATTGTGTGTTTGTGATGCTATGAGATTAAATTTAAAAATTCTATGTTTTTATTTTCTATAAACAAGCACTACATACATAGATAAAATTATATTTATTTACATACTTTTGAAATTATATAAGTCAATGTTCCCAACTCATCAAAAAAAAAAAAAAAGTTCTGTCTCCCACACACCTCATCCCCTACTTTTGTTTTTCTATATTTTATTAAAGAAATTTCACTTGTTCAAAAACAAAACAATCTCCATCATCATAAATCAATGAAGTGGTTCCATTTCTCCAACACAAGAAGGTTGCTTTAGGAGTCCACTGTCTTTTATTGCCACTTGTGTGCAATCAATTATTCACTGGTCATAAAAAGAAAAGAAGATTCCACTTGCTATCACAAAGTTGCCATTACATCTACACACTCACAGAACATGTAAAATTTTATTGTATATGTAAAGTCCTATACTTTGTATACTGAATTTTCTAAATGATCAAGCCAGATGGTGAAAGAGCAACTTACAATCAAATGACATGCCTATTAGAGACCTCTCTATTTACAGCTATTAAAGATGGAAGCACCTTCAATTAAAGAACCAAAATCATACCCAATTGCTTGAGAGTGAAAAATCATGGAATCTAAACGAGACTTCCCCCGCCGTGTCTCGCTCGAGCCTTACTTCTGCTCCGTCACCGACGACTTTACTCTCAGTAGGAACTTCAGCCGGCGCAGGAGGCTGTATTTGATTCTCATTTGAAGGGGCTGCCAGTTGAACTTCAGGTGGTAATGCCTGGGCATGTGGAGGAGCCACCCTGAGTCTGTTGGCCCCACTGGGAAGAGCTATTCCTCGGTCCCACAAAAACACATGAATGGAAATGGGAACCTTGGCATGCCGGTGCAATGAGAGCTTATGGCTGAGTGAAACAGTATCAAAGCATCGAATCGCTCCGGTCGACGAAACCATCCATGGAAGGACCTTCTGATTGCCAACTCTTGAGATTACCAGCAGCCTAGATACATTTGAAGCCTCTTTGTACAAATTACTCAACCCTGAGCGGGTTGAAGGTGCATTTGCATCACCGTCCATAACCGATGAGATGAAAATAAATCCCTGTCAATTACAAATACATGATAAGCAAACGACTTGAGAATAAATTAATGAATTCTATTAGCTATAGAACATGATCAGGGCCTGGAGAATAAGTAGGGAAACCTCTTCTGTGCGGCTAATAGCGAATCCAAGCTTCGTATCACTATCTGTTAGCTTGATTTCTATTGGAAACTCTCCTCCAAGAGGAGCATACCAGAGACGAACTGCTTTAACAACACCAATGTCCACCCCATGGTAATCCTCAAAACCATATAGACTTGTATTTGTAAGATTAGACAAATCGGATAAGGACCCAGCATTTACTGTGGAAGATGCTGTTTCTCCAGAGATCTGTGACAGGAGAATTATCGTATGATATCAGGGGATCATCAAGATTAAATAGATGATCTGAAAGTAACTCAAGGATAATGCTTTCACATTCAAGAGACTAATATATCATCATCTATGAGATTTCTTGTATATATTATATGTTAAGACAGTCATGTCAATGAAATGGCACACAGATTATCCCCCCTGCTTTTGACACATAATTACTTATCTGCAAACTGCTCAAGAACTATTCCAGAGTATTATGAGAAATTCTAAGTTTTAGATGTTTTTGGACGAAACATCAACAGAATCTATCAAGAATATACATGAAAAAAGGTGCCCAGGAATGTGGAGGAAGAATAATGCTCAAGTATGAAGCGACTCTGACAGAACATTTGTACCTCAAAATGATTTTTCATTTAGTTTCAATTGAGAAGTAATGATCCCTCCTTTTTAGGAATCCATTTTAGACTGGTCTAGACATCACCCTAGATTGCTGCTTGCAACTTGTTATGAATTTTTTGGCAAGTTCTTTCTGTAATTCATCCTCCATAGAATTCACTACAAGGACCAAAACCAATCCGAGTTTCTATCATATTACTTCGTTGAGATTAGGAAGTTTACCTTGGTAAGCAGTGACTCAGTCTGGATGTTCATAAAGACTATAGGAACCCCAGACGCTTGACACGCATTAAGCCATGAATTTGCCCTAGCAAGGGTGTCTTCCAAGTCATTGTACCGAGAAGCAACTTGATCTGAAGCTTTTGGAAGGAGAAGAATAGAAAGAAAGGAGCTGGAAGAGGGAACTGATAGAAACTCCTGCATCCTCCTCTCCCATGGATATGCAACATATCCATCTTGAAGCCGAGTAGTGGATAGTGCATTTACCATCCTGGCACTCCTTGAAGCTGCAAGCTAGAGCTCATTATTTCACATTGCATGAAGAATATTAAAACAGATAAAACAAAAAATTGTGAAGTTTGATATCATATGCGTTCCTTCTCATGCAGATACTGTTACCACCCTCTAATTCTTTCTTCTTCTTTTTCTATAATATTACAGCAAAAACATTAGCCCATATAAAACCAAAATTGGAGACAATTCTATGGTTCAAGAACAATTATTTCCATTTGAACAGCAACATGGCATAAATTGGCTCCTGCACTGCAGCCCCAACTCCTCATTGGACAATTGCTAAGATCATTGCTAATGCAACACACGCACACTGCAGCCCCAAAACTTGCTAAGATTATTACTAATGCAACACACACACACACGCTGCAGCCCCATCAAGGATGGAATTATAAACTGCAAACATTATGTTCATTTAAGCAATTCTACACATCAAAAAGGAAAACATACGTCTACAGGAGGCTGAAACGTTTAGAAGCAGATTCCATCTTATAATTATATGCCTTATTTTAGAGAGTGTATTGAGTGGATCACAATCCAATCAATTTGGTTTACAACACCCCAAATGATTGCAACCAATTTAAACCCATAACCAATACTTTTCTGGGAAAAAAGAGAGGAAAAAAAGAAAAAGAAAGAAGGATCTTGTGTAATACCCAGATATCATATTGAGAAGAGGAGTTGCCTACATAGAGTGTGTGGTTAATACAGAGACACTCATAAGTGCTAAGTCTCATGTTGCTTACTTACTAAGTGAAATTTGGCTTTATAGGTAATTTTTGAAAAACTCTTAATTGACTAGTCTTTTTGAGGTAGTAACACAAATGTAGCTAACCATTTTCCATAGTTTATCATAAACTAGTCAAAATAGTGTTTTCCACAACTGGAATAGCTATATTCTGGTTATGGAATGGACTTCTGAAGTAGCCAGTTGGTCCCCATAGTCTAAAGTTAGAGATTTAAACAATCACACTCAATTGGAAAAGTAAAGCCGGATCTTGAATAGTGGAAATATGATGTGTATGAACATAAGTGAACTGAAAAAAAAAAAAGTTGTAGACTGTAGACAGCCAAGCCAGCATTAAGGTCAACATTTTTAAAAAAGGTTGTCATGAGTATCATGCCGATTTGGAGGATACAGATAGGTTGCTTTCACATGACACACCAAGTTTTTGAAGATATGATTGCCTCTCAAGAAAAAAGGAAAACTGCCTAGTCTTTTCTAAAATTTTCCTTCAAAGCTAAGCCTTTTTTTAAAAAAAAAAAAAAAAATCCATTTTGGAGCTTCAAGTTATCAATATGCCAAGTGGACCAATTGAGAAGTCTTTGCTAATTCCAACTCAGCTTTCATGACCTCGTCAAAACCAATTTTCCGAGCAACAATTACCAGAGGTATACTAATAAATCCAAGGGATATATAGAAATATTATTCCAGAACCACACATTTCGTTTTCAACTAATCCCCCTCTGAAGCCAACACCACAATATTCTCTCGAATTAATATATGGGTGGGGCTAGTCTGCTAGAAGACAGGTATCATGATCCCATATATGGGCAACTAATGTGACTGACTTGCCAATACTTGAGCCTATATTAAAAGGTGCAACTTTTTTTTTTAATAGGCACAACCCAAGTATACAAAGAGACACCTTATCAAGAAAAAGTAAAAAAAAAAAATCAAGAATACTAGAAATATGAAATAATTTCGCCGTTGTCCTCTTGCACAATCTTCAAAACTATGATCAATTATATGTTTATTTTTGGAAAGCAAATCTAAACCATAAAATAATTCTTTAATTAAACTTAAGGGAATAATATATAAACCAAATGCCACCAAACCCACCCAACTGGGGCTACAGTCTACTGGACGAAGTCTTACTTAAACCTCGGAACTTGGCTATGAATCAGTAAAAAACAAAGAAGATATTAACAAGATAAGGTTAAATGTATTTATATCCCACTAATTTTTTGATCTATTAAATTAATCAATCGAAGTATATAAAAGATCAAACAATAACAACAACAATAATAATAAGAATAATGCACGTCCGAAAACAAGGCACGTTTAAGGAAGAAAGGGAAACGAAAAATCAAAAGCAAAAAGTCAAAGGTGGCAGCTGCGCTGACCTTGGAGCTCTAAGCACTCGGCCTCAGAGCGATCAACGAAACCGACGGCGTAATTCGGATCTGCGATCGACCGGAGGACGTACTGCTTCTTTCCAGCGGAGTCGTTGGGGACGATGCAGGCCTGCAGCTCGGCGAACTCGTCGGCGCCTCTCCGAACGCGGACGAGAATCGAGGTCTCCTTCTTCTTGAAGGCGTCGTTGAGGAGCTTTTGGACGCCGCTCCGGCCGTTCTTGAACGGCTGAGTGAAGTGGAGGACCGATCCGGAGCTTCCGCTCCGGCGAGAACCAATACGGCCGATCCGAAGCTCCTCGACGATGTCTCCAGTCTGGAGGAAATCGCCGGTCCACTCGTCGGCCTTGGAGCTGCCTTTGAGGCAGTCAATGGAGAGAACCGTTGGTGAGGTCCTCTGGTCCGGTATGGGCTGGACTCGGTCCATGCGCATTGGTTAAGCTCTCCCCGGCCCAAAAACTCCAAGCCTAATAACACCTCATCAAATATATATCACACCCAGAAAGAGAGAGAGAGAGATTTGAGAGGCAAAGAGAAGAAATTTGAGGGCTTGAAGGAGTTTATTATACTTTCTCTTCTTCTTCTTCTTCTTCTTTTTCTTTGTAAAAGTACAGACTTTCTCTTTTGGATATATATGTGCGAGCTGGGTAATTTGTCAAAGAGAGAGATGATTATTGCCTTGATTGTCAATAAAGATGGAACTACTACTTCCTATGAAAAGTAAAATAATGTGTGTGCGTGTTTTTTTTCCAAAACATGTTGCTTGAGGTTGACTTGATAGGAAGGAGACAAGATGTCCTTTTCTTTTTTTTTGGTTGTGATTTGGGGTGGATAAATTAACCATTTTTTTAAAAAAATTTTAGAATAGACTTGATTATTTTTTTCAATTAAATTTGGACAAAATTTTCACTAATTCATTATAGTAATTAAATTATTATTATTTTTTATTTAGAATATGTGATTTTTATTTGCATTTTTAAAAGCAAATAGAGCATGTGATTCTCTATTAAACTGATTTTTTTTTTTTCAAAAGGTTTTTTTCTTGAGTTGTTTGTTAATATTTTTACCAAGCATTGCTGCACATAATCATCTTAGAACTCTTTGTATTTTTGTTTTTTTGACAAATTTAAACAAGTAGCTAGAGATACATCGGTCATTAAAAAAATAATTTTAACATGTTTCAATCACGTGTTGATACTGGTCAAAAGTTGCAAAAGAGTTGTCAAATATTTGGATGTCTAATATTCTCATATTAAAAATACACGTGAGAATTGTGTGTTCTGGTGATATGTGTCGGATCAATTTAATAAATTAAATTTTAAAAAAATCATTCAACTTAATTTAGAGGAAAAAATTGAATTTGATATAATTGATGATGGCATAAACAAATGAGCAAAGCTTTTATTTTGGAGTTGTTGTGGAGGAGAATTGGTACGTAGATTTAGTGGAGGTTTAATTAAATTTAGTTTGTTTAGTTATTTGGGTTGTATATGAATAAAGAAAGTACCTAGGACTAGGAGATATTTTAACCCAATTCTTTATTGGAGTCCGACATTCATATTTAATTGGGAATTGGCATTGAGCATATGAGCCGCCCACCATTTTGCTTGACTTGCGTTTTTCTTTTTTTCTTTTTCATTGAATTCAACGAAGTTTGATCAATGTGGTGGGTGGTGCTGCACATATCAACATCAAGTTTTGTATGTACACATTACCTATTGGCTCCCAAGTAACTCACCATATATCAACAAGTTAAATTGGTTGATTAATCTCCATTTTAAAAGAATTATTGCAATGGGTCATTCTTTTAATATGGGCAATTTTCTCAGTAGGATTTACAAATTGTTAGGGATAAAATTGTCAACACAAACACGTGGGCTTGTTTTGCAGGACCAAGGGGTCAAGAGTATTAACAATCGTATGTCTCAAAACAAAATGGCAGGTCAGCTAGCAGAAGGATTCTTGGGAGCCAAGACAATCTTAAGGATTAAAGGCCTAGGATAATGGTATCTCAAGAAGGTGCTAGCATTCCTTCCAAGAAAAGAATTTGTGAACAAATACGATTAGGTTTGAATTCCCCGATTCAAGATAGTAGAAGAAGGAAATACGGATGTGGTATATTTCTAAATCAGGATAAGATGGCATTAAAGGCCCCAATCATGTACAGAACACTCATTCGTATTGGATCCCGGATCCTAGGCCAAGATACCATATTTGCTTAATTGCTTAGCCTATAAATAGGCCCCACGACATGTATAGCTCAATTATCATGCATTGGGCATACACTTTGATCAAATAAACTACCTTAGGTATCGAAGGAAGATTCGTTGGTGACCAACGAAAATCAATCTACCTCAAAGAAAGTATTTGTACCATATTGGAAACTGTACCAACACAAATGAATTATTATTATTATTTAAAAAAAATTGGTTGAAGGTAATTATTTTAATATAGCCTATTATATATATAAAGCATGTAATATTCACAAACATGTGTGAAAACTATATTTGCACTCAAAATCCGAAATTAAAAGAGGGCACAGATCACATGATTGACGTAATCCAATTCCCTGGTGCTGATGTTTCAAACTTGACATTTACAAGAAGTAGGCCGCTTTCTAATAGTCTGAAAAATCCTTTCTAAATTCACGCTGCCATAATCATAGGATCCACACCGCAAAAACGTTTGCCCTCAATTTACTTGCGGCTGGGATTAAATTTCCTTAGTTCATACTATTAATTTCATATTTATTTTAGGCATTGAAAAATTGCACGAGAATCACATATTTTAAGAATATAATACAAATCTCTAGTTGAATTAATCCACGATGGCTTACTCTATCTCATATGTTATCTTTTTCATGTCTCTAACTCGTAATGTGCTGTTTGATTTTAATACCAAATGAAATGAACATCATTCGGACGTTATCGATTTGCATGAAAATAGTGTTCAAGAACTTGTACACACATGATTAAAATTATATTTAACTAAGAGTCGAAAATTAAATTGCATGTGAAAATAACGTACTTTTAACGGTGAAAATAACTTTAATAAAGTGTTATTTGAAAATTTAGCTTCAATAATCCAGTTTGAAATGAAAACCTTTGCCCAAATTTACTGTGTTTAGCTCGCTAATAGAAGGCTTAGAAGCTTCTCGTGGCCGACCAAAATGAGAACAGTTGTGCCCACTTTCACATTAAAAAGCGACAGCAATATGTCAGCCAATCATTTTGCTGATGCTTGGCATCTAAATGTATAGCATTAACCATATGCAGTTGGCAGTGGACCAATTAGGCTAATTAGCAACTCTATCCCCCCAACATTAAATTAATTGCGTTAATGCTTTGTAAAACATAAATGAAGTGATTAAACGTGCACAAATGCCAACACATAGAATTAGCATTCTCTCTAATTTAAATGAATCGAAAAATATTCAGTTAGTTATAATATAAATGTATTTTTGTCTTCTCAAAAAATGAAAAAACCCTTAAAACACAACTAATTAGTTATAGTTGTGATTCACCCAGTTGAAGAAAGCCTCTTCTGTTGTGTGTACCAATTGGATTCCAAGTCGTCGTCATCATCATCATCACGACGCCTCTTAGATGGTTGAGTACCATCGATTGAATCTCCAGAATTTTTAATTTCTTCATCGGGTACATCCGAATAGACATCAACATCCTCATCGAGTATTAGATGGACTCCGCAACTTTTAATGAACAATGAACGTGAATCAACGTAAAACTCAAATCCCAGATTGCCCCCCTCCAGCTCAGAAAATTCTAGAGTGGAGTACTCCAGCCATACATGATCTGAGTTCATAAAATTACATGTAACTCTTGCAATATAAGTTGGACAACCTTTACCGGTGATGCTAACCTCAACATTAAGAATGCCGTCTTCAGGGGAGATTGCAGGAATGGGTCCAATAACAGCACAAAAAGCAATTCTTGTGATCTCATCCAAATACAGGACCCCAGTAATATCTATTTCACACCACTTTCTATTTGAATTCTCGTTACGATAGCTGAACCAGTTTGGAATCTTATTTCCCGGAAATATAATGCCACCAAAGTAGTCCTTCAGATGTCCCTATTAAATGAATATCATGAATTTTCAGCAATATAATCTATAATAAACCAAGGCACACAAACACGTATAAAATAGTGAGAGTGAGAGAGAGAGACACACCTCATCCAACAAAGGATTTGCCTCAGGATTCCCAATATTCACAAGCATTTTGTAGCAGCTAGACAAGTCAATCAAATCTAACGCTCGTAACTCGCTTGTATTGAACTGAAATTTTTTTGATACTTCTGGAAAACTCTCCAATGAAACGCATCCACGAGCTCTTATACTTTCTATATTTGGTGGAAGTTCTAGAACTTCTTGAAGTTGCTTGCAATCATTCAATAGAAGGCTCCTCAGTCGAACAAAGCTTTTGATGCATGTAGGAAGACTGACAATATCACTACCAGATAGATTTAACCGTTCCAAAGCAGAAAAACAATCAAGTACGTCAAGGAAATCTGATTTTGATAGGTGCACAGTTGTTAAGATCCAAATCTCTCAGTGCTGGAAACACTGTTGAGGAACAACCATTGTTTAAATTGCTTGCATTTGTTGGAGGAAGCAACGACAATAATCCTGTACTTGATGAAATTTCAGATTCCTTTATGGACAAGATTGAGGGCAAGGATTGCCTTTCATCCCTCACCATAGTTGGAAGCTTGAAATGTTCTGAACAATTTTCGATAGAAAGTTCATCAAGATGTTGCAGTTGAAGAATGCTACTTGGGAGATGCATAAGGTTTGGGCAATTCTTTATATATAATTGGCGAAGCCCAGTGAGATACCCAATGGATGAAGGCAGATCTTTTATAAGAATGTCGCTGAATGAAATGTATCTTAAGCATTCCATTTCTATATCAATTTCAGGAAAGTTCTGAAGGCTTGAGCAATCATCAAGGTAAAGAGCTTCTAAAGATCTCAACTTGAGGCTTCTTGGCAAGCTGATAAGATTTGAGCATTTCATAATTGTCAAAGAGGCAAGCTTATCATGGAATCCAACTGAGTCATGAACTTCAACTAAACTTTCACATTCAGAAAGAGATAATTTCTCTAAATTTGGAGTCCCTGACATGTCCGGAATTTTTGTTAGAAAATGACACTCAGAGAATTCCATAATCTTCATGTTTTGAAAATTCTGTAAACAAAAAGAGAGGATAAATTAGCATTACATAAGTTTACAACCAAGGGTAGAACTAGAATTTCAGGTGTGGGGGAAACTAAAAAAAAGAAAAAGAAAAAGGTTTTGGTAGGTAAAAAATTAGTTTTGAAGGATCTATTTCATTAAAAAAAAAAAATTAAGAAATTTTAAAATTTTGGGGGACTACTACCCCATGCATGAACATAGTTCTGCCCCTGTTTACAACATGATTTAAAGGAAAAAATATAAAAATAATAATTGTACCTTGAATCCCTCATTCGGTTCCTTGTAGAGGCTATTATGCATTCTAAACACAACGAGTTTTTTTCCATGAAAATTGGATGGCAAAGATTGCAAAGGACATTCGGCCCAATCAAGCAATCTTAACTCATTAGAGAGATAATTAGGCCTTCCGGAAAAGTATGCATTACGACTTATAAACAATCTGAGCATTTTCATCTTCATGAAGGCTTTGGAACTCAACTGGATCAAGTCTCGTTCAGGCAACTCTATCAATATGCCTTCAATATTGTTTGTTTCCTAGTAAGACAATACGTAAGAATTATAATTTTGGTCAAAACATAAACTTCTCCATATTTTACCATTTGCTAGAATTATAATTTTGCTATATATATATATATATATATGAAAAGGTAACAAACTTATACTTCATAATCTAGCTCAATATGTTGCGTTTATTTTTTGAGAAAATACATTTTACCCGGACTATCACCAATTTTACACTTATACCATCAAATTTAAAAAATTGACACCTGAACTCTTACAACAACTACTTTGTTACAAAAAAAAACCACTTTGTTAATAATTGGCATCAAAATTGACACAAAAAATAGTCATGAATGCCAAACGTGACTATTTTTGCATTAGCATGCAAGAATATTTTTGTGTCAACTTTCCAAAATACCCTTAATATTATTAAAAAAAGCTGAAAAGATTAAAATTATTTAAAAAATAAAACAAAAAACAACTAAAAGAAACCAAGGATTTTTGGGGGTGGCCTAACCAACCCCCATAGGCTATGGGAGTGATCCGACCACCCCCATTTTGCATGTAGGAGGTGGTAGAACCCCTTGTTGACGTCAATTGATAATGGGGGGCTTATTTGTAACCGGGTGGTAATTCAAAGGTATCAATTACTAAAGTTTGGTGGTCTAAGTGTAAAAAGTGGTTGTAGTTCGAGGGATAAAGTGTATTTTCTTTAAAAAATAATAAATAAAAACTGCACTTGGACTTACACCTCCAAATTTCACAAAAGCCATACTTGACCTCCTAAAACTATCACTTTGTTGTGAGTTACCCAACTCTGACCCATATTGAAGTTTCGATGCCAGTTTCCCCCTCTACCCAAATTGGAAAATATATGAAAATACTAATTAACCCTTTATGTTAAAAAAAAAAAGAATCTCAAAATGTAAAACACACACACGCCAATATCATTCTTAAATACCCATCAAGTCAATTTTCAAAATCATAATATAGACTATTTCTATAGCTAAAAAAAAATCAGCATGTCTTATATATGTTAAGGACGACTTAGTCATTTTACTTGCTTTTTGTACAATTTAAGGAGGGGGCAAATTGACACTGAAACTTCAAAATAGGGTCTAAGTTTCACTAATTAAAGTTTAGAAGAGTAAGTAACATACTTATGGTAGTTTATAGGGGGAAACAATAATTTGCCTTAGGTAATTTGTTTCTATTATTGGAATGACCCAAAGTGATCTTACTCAAAACTGTCAATATTGTTTTTTACATATTTACTTATTGCCTATGATGATTTATTTAATCTTCTTAGTTCTTACAACTAAAATAGCTATTTTGAGAGAAATAGTGTGTGTTGTGCGTGAGTGTACACGTGTTTGTGCATGAATATGTCAGTATGTGTACGCGCGTGTTCATGTGTTGGTGTGTTTGCGTGTGCCTCCATATGTGTTTCTCCATTCATTTTTACAAACACAATGATTTTTGTTTTGTTTTGTTTTTTGTTTTTAAATTTTTATTTTTTCTATTTATGTGAGTCTTACCATATTTTCTTCTAGCACATGGCGAATGTCTTCTTGAATCCACAACCTGCTGCGTTTGCCAGGTTCTTTTGGTGATTCTTGACGAACAATTTCTCTACCCATATCTTGCAATAAGTCATGCATGACCAATCTATCCTCATCCATAGTTATGAGAGACTTCTCCACAAGCACTTTAATACCAATATCTGGAAAGAAACCACAACTTTCTAGTATTTTAGAGACATATTCCACATCCTCTCCTTTGAAAAAACATGCAATGTCAAGGAAGATATTCTTCTCACTTTCCTCCAACCCATCATAACTTATTTTAAGTTTTTCATGAATATCTTTTTCAGCGATCATTTTATACTTTTCTAATGCACTTTTCCAATGATGTGCATCTCTTCCATATAGATATGAACCCAGCACTTCTAAAGCTAGTGGGAGGCCCCCAGCATAACGTAATGCAAGTTTTGTGAATTCCACAAATTCATCATTAGGTATGTCACTTTGGAAGGCGTGTCGACTAAAGAGTTGAAGAGCTTCTTTGTGATCCAATTCATTCATCTTGT
This sequence comes from Carpinus viminea, assembly GCA_013348765.1. Taxonomy (NCBI): domain Eukaryota; kingdom Viridiplantae; phylum Streptophyta; class Magnoliopsida; order Fagales; family Betulaceae; genus Carpinus; species Carpinus viminea. Next base: position 52,364,182 of record CP054668.1, on the reverse strand, counting down.
ATGTTAAATCAACTTTATGCTTAGTGAGTAAATGTTCATCTCTAGTTGTTATGATAATTCTACTTCCCAAACCAAACCAATCTTTTTTTCCGGATAATATTTCTAATTGGACCAACTGATCCACATCATCAAGAACTAAAAGGATCCTTTTACAACAAAGCCTTTCCTTTATGACATTGATTCCTCGATGAATATTACCAACCTTCAAACTTGAATCGCCTAGGATCTCATAAAGAAGTGTCTCTTGCAATTGAACTAGGCCACTCTCTTTCTTTGAAGTTTCTCTAACGTTCGCAAGAAAACAACTATCTTTAAACTGATAAGCAATCGAGTTATAGATTGCTTTGGCGACAGTTGTTTTACCAATTCCACCAACTCCAAAGATTCCTAACATGCGTATATCACTCACCCCAATATTTAAAAGAGCATTGATTTCTCGCACATGAGACTCTAATCCAATTGGATACTTGGCGACCTTTAAGTATGTATGACTTACTATTCTTAAGATGACTCGAACAATTTCATAGATGCATTTAGATTCATTCCTTCCACTGCAAAAGATAAAAGCAACATTTAATGAGTTAAAGTATTCATACGAAAAGACATAGTTACAATTATTTTTTTCTCTCCTGTAACAAATGCCAATGGTAGGGTATGAGATAGGATACAATCCTTCAATTCTCGAATACATTGACCACAAGTCTTCCTTTAATTAGAGTCATACTTTCATATTTTTTATATACATTATTAAACTTCTTTAATATTTTTTTGTTCCATTCCGAAATTTGCTTTTGCCTTTGTCGATACTTACCAAGTGTTTTTTTTTTTTTCGCTTTTTACTCTAAAATGTCATTGCATTTTTTAATATATATTTTTTCATTAGAATGTTTATTTAGTTCACCTTGCATTTCAATTAATATTTCTATATTCATGTTCCTCGAATTTCTTTTATTCTCGTAATTGTAAAATGAATAACAAATTACTTAGAGTGAGTAGTAATTTGAAGACTATAGTTAACTTTTCTAAAATTTTACATATAACTTTAAGTAAAATTAATTTTTTTAACCAAAACGTACACCAATAAAAATAGAAGTTCTTTACCCCTAAAATATGTATTTCTATCTCAAGAGATCTGCAGTATTGCATTCCGCAATTCAATAATTTAAGATAAAATATTTAATATAATAACTTTGGGCACCTTAGAATATTCTTACATTAAAATGGTGTTTTTAATCGACTGAATTTATTTATATAGTACTCAACCAAAATAATGAAACAAAATCAGCAAAATAAATAAATAATGAGCCAAAAAAAAAAAATCTGGAATGAAGGGACACGAGAAATACCTATTCTGTAAATGCCACCCGGACAAATTGGCCACTTTATTCAGGGCTGCCTTCCATCTCTCTACAGTATCCTCTTTGAATCTCACCTCATGTTTATCCAATGCTTTACCAAAACTCTTTATTTGATGGCGTACCTCGGATGGATCAACTTTGTAAAACACTGGTAGAACGATTTGTTGCTTTGTTTTCCTACACTCAAGAATCTCCATCAGCTCGGCCAAGCAACATGTGGATGATGCATACTTTTCAGAGAGCACAACGATTGAAGTTCTTGACTCTCTAATGGCTTTGAGAAGTGTTGGGGAAATCTCATCTCCTCCTTTAAGTTTGTGATCTATGTAAATATGGATTCCCTTTTCACACAAAGCTTTGTATAGATTAGCAGTAAAACTGTCGCAGGTATATTCGCCCCCAAAGCTCAAGAATACGTCGTAAGGCCATCGACGGTTGAAAGAAGAAGAGGCTGCTTGGAAGGCCATATTGGCAGAAGCCATTTTGTCTGTAAGCCTGATTACCGCTACTTCAGAGAGATATAGAGAAGACGATGCCTATTTTTAGTAAAGCAATCTCTAGACTAGTAGGAAAAGAATATTAAAAACAAAAAAAGAATATAAAAAAGGAATAAAGGGTGTGCGTTGAATATAAATAATCAAAGAAAAATGAGAAAATATAGAAGATTTTGAAACGGATGAATGTCACATAAACGACAAGAAATTCATGGCGTATTCCTGGAACTGACGTTGATGTAAGTGCAGCAACGCGGGCCCTTCCCCCAATGGCGTATTACTAATTATTTGCCTCGAGACTCACCCTCTTCGGACTGAGGTTGATGGAAATTGAAAAACGTGGGTCCTTCAACCATATTTCCAGGCGCGTTCATTTTTGTACGTGATATTAAATATTAATATAGTTTTATGTTTTTTATTTTATTTTATACCAATGCTTCTTTTTATTGGTTTTATAAAAATAGAGCATGATATTATAACAAAATACTATCATAAATATAATGAAAAATAATTTAATTTACGTTTTGTTTAACTCATAACTCTTTAAATGTCGTTATTTTAATAAGTTTTCAAATTTGTAGCATTTTCAAACGAATTATGTATCTTATCAGTTTGGGATTCATCACAACTTTTTCCAATAGAGAATGATTTATATAACTTTTTCATATTCACTAAAAGTGCATTTTCAAATGCAAGTCCCTTCGTATCCTCTATTGCCAATTTCTATGGCTCTATTTGTCAAAGGACTAGACTGAACTATATTCAAAGACTCAAAAAATTTAATTCAAAATTAACTTGACATTTTTAATTTTTATATTACATTAATTATTTTTTTTTAGGGTTAAATACCCAATTACTCCTTAGGGTTTGCTTTTTTTATTTTTCCTCCTTGGGTTTGATTTTTATCACAAAAGTTCCCCATGGTTTTGATAAAGGACCAAATTAGCTTCCATCCGTCAATAGTTAGTTAACTTAATGAAATGATACTTAAACTAATTAAATCTTGCCATGTCATGTAATTAATTTTTATTTTAAAAATTAAAAATAATTTTTAAAAGAAACAAATAATTTGGGGTAGTTTTTTTTAATTTTTTTAGAATTTTTTGTTAAAAAAAAAGAAAGAAAAATTTTGGTGGATTTCTTCGGTTCAAATCAAATTGGGGTGGTTTCACATCCAATTTTTAATATATATTTTTAATTTTTTTTTTAAAATAAAATAAATTACATGACATGGCCAATATTTAATTTCTACGCCATTTTCGTTAATAACTAATCAAATAAATTCGATCAAGGACCAACTTCGCTTTATCAAAACCATGGATCTCCGATAAAAATCAAACTGGGAAGAAAAAATAAAGAAGTAAACTCAGTGTAATTAGTGATTTAACCCTTTTTTTATTATTCAAATAAAAATTACTATAAAATAAGTTTTTTTCTTCATTTTTTTATATAAAATATTTTTTTTCACATCAATCAAATTTATTACTATTTCAGTCCACTCTCTTTTTCAAATCCTTTACCAAACATACCCTATATACCTAATAATTAAATTGCTATCGGTCAATAATTTGCTCACAATAAAAAAAATAGAAAGAACAAGTCAATAATTTGCTCTCAAAAAAGAAAAAACATAAAGTAAAAACAGGCTAGAAGATATAAGATTCTTACTCTTAAATGTTTCATGCATGTAAACATAATCTTTAGAAAACGACTAAAGTAAATTGAAACCCAAAAAATAATAAACAACTTCACCTGGTAAGAATGATAAATAAATAATAGTTCATTTATATTTTAGGAATTTTCTTAACAGCCTAAAGCATCAAGAGACGTGACAGTACGAAAATTCTATCCCTTTTATATTCGTATCTTACGGCTAGAAAGAGATGGCTTCAAGGCCATGGAAATTGATGATTAGAAGAGAGTCGCTTTGTCGCTACTGTAAATAATAATCAGGCGTTCATACGCCCAGAGCTTCATCCATGGCCTTCCAAGCATCCTCTTCTTCTTTCGGCCGTCGATGGCCTTACGATGTATTTTGAGCTTTAGAAGCGAAGATACCCACCTCAGTTTTACTGCTCGTCTATACAAAGCTCTGTGTGAAAATGGAATCTGTACCTGTATGGATGACAAACGTAGAGAAGAAGGGAAAATTTCACCGGAAATTCTCAAAGCCATTAAAGATTCAAGGACTTCAATCGTTGTACTCTCTGAAAACTATGCATCATCTACATGGTGCTTGGGTGAGTTGATCGAGATCCTCCGGTGCAGGGAATCAAACCAACAAATTGTTTTACCAGTGTTTTACAAAGTAGATCCATCCGACGTACGGCATCAAAAGAAGAATTTTGGAGAAGCATTGGCTCAACACCAAGACAGCTTCATGGACGAAACTGTGCAGAGCCGGAAGGCAGCCCTGAATAAAGTGGCCAATTTGTCTGGGTGGCATTTAGAGAAAGGGTATTTTCGACCACACAAAGCTCCTTCATTCTAGACCTCTAATTTTCATATATATATGTTTTGTTCTTATTTAATTTGTCTCATTAATTTGGGCTACTATATAAATTCAGTTAATTAATTAAAAACACTATTTTAATGTAAGAATAATTTAAGCTGCGTCCTTAAAAAAGTGAAAAAGACACTTCACAAAATAAGATTTCAATACCAATTTTAATGGTAGTGTTTGCATGCATCTAGTATTTAACTTTTAGGGTGTTTTGCTTTATTCTAAAGTTTAGTGGGAATATTAGAGATTATTCAATGTTTGCACGATGATAAAAAAAAAAAATGCAATTTACTAAAGGATTGAACATTTGAGAACTGTCAATCTAAGGAGGGTTGAGATAGAGAGAAGGAAGGATTATTTCTATCTTGTCTCCTATCATTATCACTTGTTGCAACAGAAGAAAAAAAATTGTTAGTAGATCATGTTCCTATGTTTTTTCATGTGGAAGGTGTAACTCATTTAAATGTTATTTTTTAAAACCTTTTGCAGTGGTAGGAATGAATTGAAATTCATCAACCAAATTGTTCAAGTGGTTTCAAGAATAGTAAATCGCACATACCTAAGTGTTCCCAAATATCTGGTTGGAATAGAGTCTCACATAGAAGATATCAATGGGCTTTTACATATTGGGATGAGTGACATACGTGTGATAGGAATATTTGGAGCTGGTGGAATTGGTAAGACAACTATTGCCAAAGCGATTTATAACTCGTTTGCTTACCAGTTTAAAGATTGTTGTTTTCTTGCAAATGTTAGAGAAACTTCAATGAAAGAGTGCGGTTTAGTCCAGTTGCAAGAGACACTACTTTATGAGATCCTAGGCAACTCAAGTTTACATACAAGATGAATGGAATGGATCACAATGAAGCTTTTCAACTCTTTAGTCTACATGCTTTCAAAAGTGACAAACCTCATGATGATTTTGTGGACCTCACAGAACATGCACTATGTTATGCTGGGGGCCTCCCACTAGCTTTAACAGTGCTAGGTTCAGATCTATATGGTAGAGATATACACTATTGGAAAAGTGCATTGGAAAAGTACAAAAGAATTCCAGAAAACAATATTCTAGAAAAACTTCAACTAAGTTATGATGGATTGGAGGAAAGTGAGAAAAATATTTTCCTTGACATTGTATGCTTCTTCAAAGGGCAAAATGCAAAATATGTTACTAAGATACTAGATAGTTGTAGTTTCTTTCCAGATATTGGTATTACAGTACTTGCGGAGAAGTCTCTCATAACTATTGATGAGGATAAATTGGTCTTGCATGACTTATTGCAAGATATGGGTAGAGAAATTGTTCGTCAAGAATCGCCCGAAGAACCAGGCAAACGCAGTAGGTTGTGGTTTCATAAAGATGTTCGTTATGTACTAGAAGAAAATATGGTAAGACTAACTTCAAACAATTATTTTAATTTTATATTTGTAAAAATGGATGGAGACATACACACACATAACATGCACACGATTCCATGAATACACACACAACGCACGCACACACCATTTCCATTTGTCTCAAAATAAGTATTTTGGTTGCAAGTAGAATGCCATTAATTAAGAGCAGAAAAGAAGTCATCCTTGGCAATTGCCTTTTACCCTATTTAAGAGATATACATAGTTTTCATGAGTATCATGTCTTTTCTTCTGTAAAGAGATAAGAGTAATAGGTAAATATGATTTTTTTATTTTGACATTTTGTGTATGGTCACTTAATTTGGTACATCCCAATATAAAAACAAGGAGAAAATACACTTTTGGCCCTTAAAGCATCATCACCTTTTCATTTACGCCACTAAACTATCAATTATGACAATTAGATATATTAAACTACCATTGCTTGTCAAAAACCAATTCAATCAGCATCAAACTTTAAAATTGATGGAAAAGTGGTCAAGTGTCTCGCACGAGCATGGCCATTTTTTTATGTCTTTCTTCCTGCAACAACCCCAACAACCCCATTTTTACTTTTGAAATACCATAGTTGCCCCATTATAATTATTAAAAAATAAAAACTAATTAAACTTACCTTTTGAAATACCCTCTCAGCCTTCATTCATCTCCTTCTTCTTTATTTTTTATTTTTTGTTCTTTTTCCTTTTTTAGATTTTCATATTTTTTTTATTGATAATTTGGGTAGTTCAAGTAAAAAACTGGCACTTGCACAACATGCTTGAGATTTTTCATCCATTTAACAACACCTTATGCTAACAAAATGTGTAACAAGGAAGTTGTAGTTTGAGGAACCAAATATTATTTTTAATATTTGGATGTCTTAGTATAAAAGAGATGTCAGTTTTGGGTGAATAGGCGTAGTTTTTCCTTTTCAAGCAGCATGAATATTGACGTATAAATTTATTTCCTTTTCACAAAGTCACAAACACATAAATTATAATTCTACCCCATCATAAAATATAAGGAAGTTTATGTTTGATTTTATTGACACACTTATGCATTGTCTTATTAGGGAACAAACAAAATTGAAGGCATATTGATAGAGTTGCCTCAAAGAGACTTGATATGCTTAAGTTCTGAAGCCTTCATGAAGATGAAAATGCTTAGATTGTTTATAAATCATAATGCATGCATTTCTAGAAGGCCTAGTTATCTCTCTAATGAGTTAAGACTACTTGATTGGGCAGAATGTCCTCTACAATCTTTGCCATCCAATTTTCACGGAAAGAAACTCGTCGTTTTTAAAATAGATAATAGCCCCTTTAAGGAATTGAAGCAGGGATTCAAGGTACAATCATTATTTTCTTTATTTATTTCCTTTAAATTATGTTGTGAACTTCTTTGAACCTAATTTATCCCTTCTTTTTGCTTAACAGAATTTCCAAAACATGAGGATTATGGCATTCACCAAGTGTAATTTCTTGACAAAAATGCCTGATATTTCAGGGATCCCACATTTAGAAGAGTTTACTCTTTTTGGATGTAACAATTTAGTTGAGGTTCATGACTCTCTTGGATTCCTTGATAAGCTTTCCTATTTGTCAATTCGCGCATGCTTTAATCTTATCTGTTTGCCAAGAAGCCTCAACTTAAGATCTCTAGAAATGCTTTACCTTGATGGTTGCTCAAGCCTTCAGAACTTTCCTGAAATTGAGATTCAAATGGAGAGCTTAAGAGACATTACATTAAATGACACTGCTATAAAAGAACTGCCTTCATCCCTTGGGTATTTGACTGGGCTTCGCCAATTATATCTAAGCGGTTGCAAAAACCTTAAGCATCTCCCAAGTAGCATTCTTCAATTACAACATCTAGAGATTCTTTCTCTCACAAATTGTTCAGAACATGTTAAGCTTCCAACAAAGGTGAGGAGGGATGAAAGACAATCCATGCCCTCAAATGTGTCATCCAACACATATGAAGCTTCGTTAACTACAGAACTATTCTCATTGCCGCCACCAACAAATTCAAGCATTCTAAATGATGGTTGCTCCTCAATAGGGCTTCCCGGACTAACATATTTGGATCTTGAAAACTGTTGCCTATCAAAATCAAATTTCCTTGAGACACTTAATTGCTTTTCCACTTTAGAAAATTTAATTCTATCAAAGAATAATATTGTTAGTCTTCCTGCATGCATCAAAAGATTTGTTGGATTGAAGTCCCTTATACTGGTGGATTGCAAGCAACTTCAAGAAATTATAGAACTTCCACCAAATATAGAAGACATAGATGCTAGTGGATGTGTTTCATTGGAAAGTTTTCCAGAAGTATCAAAAAAATTTCAATTCAATACAAGTGACTTACCAGCTTTAGAATGGATTGACTTGTCTAGATGCTACAAAATGCCTGTGAATATAGGGAATCAAGTGACAAATCCTTCATGGGATGAGGTATATCTCTCTCTCTTGTACATGTTTCTATGTGCTTTTGGTTTATAGGTTATATTGCTGCAAATTCATCATATTTGGTTAATATATAGGGACATCTTAAGGACTATGTTGGTGGCATTATCTTTCCAGGAAATAGGATTCCAGACTGGTTCAGCTATCGTAATGAGACTTCGAAAAGTAAGTCATGTGAAATAGACATTACTGGGCACCTGCATTTGGATGAGATCAAAGGAATTGCCTTTTGTGTTGTTATGGGAACCACTGCGATCTTCCCAGAAGACCCCATTGCTTACATTGATGTCAACATCATCGATGAAGGTGCTAAGACTTCTATTGGAGGAAGAGTACTTAATTTCATGGGCTCAGATCATGTATGGCTGCAGTACTCTGTTCTAGAATCTTCAGAACTAAAGGGGGACAATATGCGAGTTGAGTTTTATAGTCGTTCAGATTCAGTGCTCTTTAAAAGTTGTGGAGTCCATCAGATACACAAGAACGAAGAGAATGCAAAGGATCATCCGGGTGTGCTCCATGAGCATGTTAATGACCATTTGGATATACCCGATGAAGAAATGGAAAATTCAGTAGATTTATTAATAGATGGTTTTCAACTCTCAAAGAGGCATCTTGATGACGAAGATCACAATTTGGAATCCAATTGGCACCGACAACAGAAGAGGCGTTCCACAACCTTTAATTGTGATACCACATGCCTGTAAGTACATCCATGATCCATCATCAGTTTCCTGGTTTCACATGACATAATAATGTTATTCACGTTGATAAGTCGTGAAAATCTTAGTACCTCAATTTTATTTTATTTTTTAATTTTTTGAGAAATGGGTTGATCTTTGCCTGATTTATGTTGCCCGTGAAATCCAATTAAATAATTCTAAATGGTTTTTGGTAAACCGAACAAATCAAGGTTAAAGATGATTGAGAAGCCCACCATTGTGCTTGATTAGGCTTTTTTTTTTTTTTGATGAATTCAACTCAACTAAGTTTGTGGGGGCATGCTGCACTTATTAACATTAGGTTTTGGAAGTACCCATTACCTTCCTATTGCCTTCAAAGTGGGTAAACTTAGCTTTTCATGAAGTTTTCAATTATTGGGAAATATATATATATTTTCTCTTCTCAAACTATCGACAGATTTGTAATGCTTTTATTGAATTATCAACTGATCAATCATAATTCATTTAAAAGAATTCTTCCAATGGGTCACCATCGTTAAATCAACTATTATAATAATTGTCCCCAAGGGGCAAATTAATTGGATGACTACGCATGAAGTTTTATCATTAATTAATTTTCCATCATTCCTCAAAATATATAATAATAATAATAATAATAATAATAATAATAATAATAATAACGAAATCGATAGGGAAAATGACAAAAACATAACATTCAAACCAGCAAAATTTGATTAGTGGAGTAATGTGGTTAATTAGTGCAAGGCAATGTTATGCAATAATGAAGAATATATAAAACAAATAGGAAAAAGTTTTCTTTCAAACTGGGTCGAAAGAATTTCTTTCAACCTAGTTTGTGGGGCATGCTACACATTAGGTTTTGGAAGTACCCATTACCTTCCTATTGCCTCCAAAGTGGGTAAACTTAGCTTTTCATGAAGTTTTCAATTATTGGGGAAAAAAATTATATTTTTCTTCTCAAACTATCAACGGATTTGTAATGCTTTTGTTGAATTATTAACTGATAAATCATAATTCATTTAAAAGAATTCTTCCAATGGGTCACCATCGTTAAATCAACTATTATAATTGTTAATTTGAAGTTTTGGCTAATGTTCGTGAGTAAAATGGAAAGAAAAGAGTCAAGCTAGTACAAGTGTCCGGACGGGATTCATAGCCGTCCGGACATGATGCAGTTAAGAACTCCAGTACTAAAATCCGAGAGCATCGTTCGTTAACCATTCGCAGTCCGTTCGTAGTCCGTCCAGACGCCAAGAAACCCGAGAGCCTTGTCTGAAGTCTCGTCTACAAGCTCGTCCGAATGCACCGCCCGAAAAGAACGGAGAAAGCGATTTTGCCCTATCACCGTTTGGAAGGCCAATGTCTCCGTCCGGCCCATGAGTGAACTTTGTCTTCACATGTTTTTAATAGCCCGTCAAGACAAGCCCATTTACCGTCCGAACGGCCCGTTGCTTCTAGGTTTATTTTACAATGTAATTGAGTTCTAATTAGACTAGGAGTCTTTAGGTGTTATAAATAGATCTCCACAAATCTGTTTAAGTTACGAATTCTGAATATGAGGATTCGCCGTCGTGTGCTAAGAGAACCTTTGATATTGAGCGCTGTTTTCTCTCTCTTAGAGTTTTTGTTCTTTGTGAATTATTTGTGAGCATATTTGAGAAGCCTATCGGAAGGGTCCGATAAAGGAGAATCACGTAGAAGAAGATTGTGAGCAAGGAGACGAGTCAGAGGCTTGTCGATCTTACAGAGCCGAGGTTCTTGCAAAGGGTTGTAAGTGTTCCTAGTGTCTGTAATTTCTGGATAATCTTGTGATAGTGATTTCCTGAGTTTGGCTACCCCGGAGAGGTTTTACAATTAGAGAAGTGCTCTAATTGGTTTTCTCTTCGTAACCAAAATATCTGTGTCTACTTCTTTATTGCTTTAGATATTTTGTTGATTGAATTGTTTATTACTTCATAGTTTTAATTCCGCATAAATTGTGATAAACAATTGGTTGGAGTCTGCTTAGCGTTTTTCAATAATAATTGTCCCCAAGGGGCAAATTAATTGGTTGTGGACCACTCTTTATGAAACGGAGATTATTAGTTCGAATTCCCCTTCCTCATTCTTTGTGTGGATATGTGAAATATATATATATATAATGAAATCGATAGGGAAAATGACAAAAACATAACATTCAAACCAACAAAATTTGATTAGTGGAGTAATGTGGTTAATTAGTGCAAGGCAATGTTATGCAATAATGAGGAATATATAAAACAAATTGGAAAAAGTTTTCTTTCAAACTAGGTCGGAGGAATTTCTTTCAACCTAGTTTGTGGAGCATGCTGCACTTATCAACATTAGGTTTTGGAAGTACCCATTACCTTCCTATTGCCTCCAAAGTGGGTAAACTTAGCTTTTCATGAAGTTTTCAATTATTGGAATATATATATATATATCTTCTCAAACTATCAACGGATTTGTAATGCTTTTATTGGATTATCAACTGATTAATCATAATTCATTTAAAAGAATTCTTCCAATGGGTCACCATCGTTAAATCAGCTATTAAGCCTATTATAATAATTGTCCTCAATGGGCAAATTAATTGGTTGTGGACCACGCTTATGAAGCGGAGGTCACTAGTTCAAATTCTCCCTACTCATTTCTTGTGTGTATATGTCAATATATATATATACACATATATATAACGAAATTGATAGGGAAAATGACAAACATAACATTCAAACTAACAAAATTTGATTAGTGGAGTAATGTGGTTAATAGGCAATGTTATACAATAATGAGGAATATATAAAACAAATAGGAAAAAGTTTTCTTTCAAATTGGGTTGGAGGAATTTCTTTTAACCTAATTTATAAAAATGACATGTGTCATTTGAATATGTGAGATGCACATGTTTTTTTTTAATAGCATGGACAAAGTTATAATAAATTTTATTAAAAACTCATTTGCATCTTACATGTCATTAAAAAATGAATACATATCACATTTATAAATTAGGTTGAAGGAGATTCCTTCAACTTAGTTTGGAGAAAAACTTTGTCCAAACAATAATCCTACAAGATGTCATGCTGCATTTTTTTCCTCCAATGATTTCCTTATCTATACCATGTTAAGGATATAAATCATTCGGAATAAATGTTAATTTTGTATTCCTTAAATCTAAGGATTTAAATAATAATTGTTAATATGATTTAAGGGATATGTTTGTATTTAAAATATTTCAAATCACATGTAAAGTTCTATAAATAGAGTTGTGTGCTCAGATCATAAATGAAGGAATAATGTAGCTTATAATGACTTTAAAGTGTAGATGTAGGTTATTAGGCTGAATCACCTTAAGATACCATTAGGCTTAAGAAAGACACAATTTTTTATTTTTATTTTTAATATTTAGATTCCTAAGTTAGTAGAATGACAATAAATAACTGTTAAAAATACTAAAAAAAACATATAAAAGATGACACTTAGCCATTTATTGAAGTTGATTGAAACTTATATCATTTGGTATCAAAACCACCATAATCACATTGAGTGTGAGATCGACAGAAAATGAATCCACATAACTACATAAGTGAAAGTATAAGTCCTATAAATTCAATTATTATTTTCATAAATGAAAATGGAAAATGAATTCACAAAAATAAAAGTGTAGGTCCTACAAGTTAATAATCATCTTAAACTAAAATAAAAAATGAAAAATATCTTCATCTGTTTTTCTCAACGCGTGCGCTGTCTCCAGAGCAAATGGGCCATGCTTTGTTCCTTTCCCACTACCTTCTACGACCTTTGTATTCTTTTTCTTTTTGACGCAACGGGAACGCAGCATCGTACACCGCCCTGGCGCCCTAGAAGGAATCCTAGCTATGGGCCTTTGCTTCTTTACACGCGTATGCTTTTACTCAACTTTCAAGATGGTTTATTAATTAATTATTTTCGGAGGGGGAGGAAGCTGCCAAGAATTTTTATTTCTTCTTTCTTTGGAGATCGAGTCATTTCTCTCATTATCTCTAAAACGTGGCTAGTACTCAGGTTTACATACTCAAATGGCTTCTTCCATGATCTTACATGGAGCTTCTTCCTCTTCTTTTTCCACCCGTCCACGCCCTTATGATGTGTTCTTGAGCTTTAGAGGCAAAGATACCCGCGACAATTTTATTGCTCATCTATACAATGCTTTGATTCAAAAGGAAATCTATACCTACATAGATGACCAACTTAGGGGTGGAGAAGAAATTTCAGAAGCACTTTTCAAAGTCATCAAAGAGTCGAAGATTGCAATCGTTGTACTCTGAGAACTATGCATCGTCCACCTGGTGCTTGGACGAGCTGATGGAGATCCTTGAGTGTATGGAAACAAAGCAAGTTTTGCCGGTGTTTTACAAAGTAGATCCATCGGACGTACGCTACCAAAAAAAGAGTTTTGGTGAAGCACTAGCCAAACATGAACGCAGATTCAAAGAAGACACTGTGAAGAGCTGGAAGACAGCCCTAACTAAAGTTGCCAATTTATCCGGCTTCCATTTGGAGAAAGGGTATTTCTGACCTTATTTATATACCACCAAAATAATTTATTTGCACATGGATTAACCTTGATCGGTCTTAGCTAGACACCTAATTTTATGCATGTGCAGCACAAATGAACTATTTTACGCAAATAAATGTTAATCACTTTAAAAGTACTCAGCTTATTTCATAACTTTTTGCGTCCAAGAAAATAAACTCATTATATTATTTTGTTTAATTTACTTTAATAATTTATGGATAATTGACGCTGGACAGAATTAGGATTATTCTGATAACTTATAATAACAGCAGAAACTAAGAATTGAAGATAAAAAATAAAACTTAGGAAAAGAGAAAATAACAAATAGGAAAGAAAAAGTCCCTAATTATTTCAAATAAACAAATAGATAAATAATTCTGAAAGGCTTAAATTTAATTAATAATATAAACTTAGTTCCAATATGACAAAGGTTAGATGCCTCTATAAAGGTTAGGCACCTCCTAAATTAACAAGGAAAAGAAAAAACAAACCTAATTGGAAAAGGAAAACAAATCCTAATAGGAAAGAAAACCAAATCCTTATTGAAGAAGGAAAACTAAAACACACATGCATAATTAAAATAATAGTTTTCTCAATTTTCTCTTGCATCAATGATCTAATTGTTGAGGAAGAACTTTTCATATTTATTTTGGTATGTAGTTTTGTACCATTAATATTTTTCTTGGGCTGTACAATATAATATTATTCATTTTGGGAAACTTCACTTAACCCTAATCTTTCATCACTTTTGTAATTATCTCCTAAAGTTAAAAACTCTCAATTTAGTGTATCAAACTTTTAATTTTTTGCAATCTCATCAATCCATTTGGTTTTTCCGTTAAATCTAGTCAAAATTTACAAAATACCAATTATTTTAATTACAAAAAATAAAAAAATTGCAAAGATTTAGGTGTGAATAATTTTGCAAATTCTGTTAAATCTTCACCAATGCATGCCTGAATATTGGGATTTTTTTTCCCACAAAATAGGGGTATTTTGGTAATTATGTCATCCTTCCATTAGGATTTAATTGAAAAACCTAACGAATGGGTGATATTGCAAAAAATTGGAAGTTCGATACACTAGATTGAGAGTTTTTTGAACTTTGAGGAGGCAATTGCAAAAGTAATGAAAATCTATAAGTACTATTGATTACTGAAGTTTGTTACCACTAACAAATTTAATCATTATGATTTTTGAACATTGGAAAGCCAACTTGTAAATGGCTGTCAGTTTGTGGGGTCTTTTTATATTTTTCCCTTTAATGTTAAAAATAATGAGGGTTTTTTTTTTTCCTTCATAAAATAAAGAAATCTTCAATGATTTAAACTTTGAATAAATCCAAATTGCAGAGCACAATACCACAAATGACTTAAGATAGACATACATATTTTAGGGGATAAAAACTTATATTTAAATAGTTTTTATTAATTATTTAGTTTTCCATTAGTTATATGGAACACAAACTACTTAAGACAACATAAGATCATTTTACATAATCTGATATAACTAATTTCTGATTTAGTAATACAATCATAGGAGATTTCACCCTTCATAAGTTTTCATGAATGTAATACTTAACTTTTGGGGTATTTTGCTAAGTTCTAAAGTTCAGTGGAAATATATATTGTCCTATTATTATTGAATGGTGCAAGATGAAACAATTCAATTTACTAAGAGATTAAACATTTTGGAATTAAATAAACCCTTAAGATTTAAAAAAAAAAAAACATTTTAAAAAAATGCGGTTACATTTTAGAGTAAAATTAAAAACACACCTTGATACGTGTCAACAAGGCAAAACAAAATTCACGAATGAAAAATGAGAAGTTAAGTTTAGTAACCAAAAAAAAAAAAAAAATTCCTTAGGAGGATTAAGACATAGGGAGGAACTCAGCGAAGCTTAAATCAAATCTTGTTGCGTACCATTGTCGTTTGTTAAAAGGGAGCAAATGTATGTAAATCATGTTCTTATATGTCTTTCATGTGGCTACTCGAACTCACCAAATGTTTTTTTTTCCCTGCACTGGTAGGAATGAATTTGAATTTATCCAACGAATTGTTCAACTGGTGATCTCAAGAATGAACCGTCAAACATACTTAAATGTTGCAAAGTATCCAATTGGACTAGAGTCTCGTGTACAAGATATCAAAGACCATATTTTAAGTCTTGGAATGAGTGACAGACACAAAGTAGGAATCTTTGGAGTTGGTGGAATTGGTAAGACAACGATCGCAAAAGCGATCTATAACTCGATTGCTAATCAATTTGAAGATAAATGTTTTCTTGCAAACGTTAGAGAAAATTCAAAGCGAGAGGGTGGTCTAGTCCAATTGCAAAAGACACTTCTTTATGATATCCTAGGTCACTCAAGCTTGAAGATTCGCAATGTTGATCAGGGAATCAATGTCATAAAGGAAAGGCTTTGCAATAAAAAGGTTCTTTTAGTTCTTGATGATGTGGATCAATTGATTCAGTTAGATACATTATCTGGAGATGGTTGGTTTGGTTTGGGGAGTATAATCATCATAACAACAAGAGATGCACATTTACTTGCTAAGCATAAAGTTAATTTAACATACAAGATGAAGGAATTGGATAACAATGAAGCTGTTCAACTCTTTAGTCGACACGCCTTCCAAAGTGATAAACCTAATGATGATTTTGTTGAACTCATTGAAGAATTCCTAATTTATGTTGGGGCCTCCCACTAGCTTTAACGGTGTTAGGTTCAAATCTATATGGAAGAGACAAAAATTATTGGAAAAGTGTGTTGAAAAAGTACAAAAGAATTCCTCATAAATGTATTCATGAAATGCTTAAAATAAGTTATGATGGATTAGAAGAGAGTGAGAAAAATATTTTCCTTGACATTGCTTGTTTCTTCAAAGGAGAGGATGCTAAACATGTCACTAAAATACTAGACAGTTGTGATTTCTTTCCGGATATTGGTCTTAAAGTGCTTATGGATAAGTCTCTTATAACTATTGATCAGAATGAAAGATTGCTCATGCATGACTTATTGCAAGATATGGGTAGGGAAATTGTTCGTCAAGAGTCACCCAATGAACCTGGCAAACGCAGTAGATTGTGGTTTCATGAAGACGTTCGTGATGTATTAGAAGAAAATATGGTATGACTCATAAAACACTTTTAATTTTACATTTTGCAAATGTTGGTGGAAAAATAACCACATGCACATGCGCGCACACACACCACCATCCATGTAAAAACTAATTTGGCTCATCTGTGTATGCGATTTTTGTGTATTCTTTTATATTATTTTTTGCTGTATTTTAAATTGCAAATACTGATTATTATTATTATTATTTTTTAAATTAGGTTTACATGCTTTAGAGAATATGAAACAAAATTAGAAAAGATGTTTGGGAAAGTAAATTAAGTTGAATATATTTGAAAAAAAAAAAACTAAAAATTTTCAATTTTCAATTCTAAATTTTAAAAATAAAAAATTTGAACTCCGAAAACCATCCCTAGGGGCTGGCAGAGGGTGGCTCTACCACCCCCAGGTGTCTTCGGGTGGCCGAGCCACCCCAAACAGTGGCTGGGGGTAGAACCTTGGGTTTTTTATCATTATTATTTTTTTATTGATTTTTTTACTTATTTTATTTTTTGAGTTAAGTTAAAAA
Organism: Carpinus viminea; assembly: GCA_013348765.1. Taxonomy (NCBI): domain Eukaryota; kingdom Viridiplantae; phylum Streptophyta; class Magnoliopsida; order Fagales; family Betulaceae; genus Carpinus; species Carpinus viminea. Next base: position 52,347,060 of record CP054668.1, on the reverse strand, counting down.
GATTTGAATTGGGTTGAAAATTTTGGGTTGGGTTAAAAAAATTAGTGTTGGGAGTAAAAGACACCCAAACATAAACTCAAAAAATAATTAAACATAAAACATCATCCAAACATGTATTTGGATGTAGGTAGGATGCCTTTAATCCAAAAGATAAATAAATCACAAAGGAAATTGGCTTTTACGATTTTTCGAAGATAGATATAATTTTTATGAATATTGTACTTTTTATTTTATAAATAAGTAAGAATAATAAGTAAATATGAGAAAAAGAAAAAAACAATTTTGAAATCTTGAATGTGATCACTTACTTCGAGACATTCTAATAATAAAAACAAATTATCTATTATGAAAATCTTAGAAAAAAAAAGCAACACAGGGAGCCAGATTGATGGAATATAAGTTTGCTTCATTTTCATAAAATAATTTGTGTATATATTATAATTCTAGCAAGTGCTAAAGTGGGGAGAACTTCATGTTTTGATTTTGTTGCCACATTTATGCATTATCTTACTAGGGAACAAACAAAATTGAAGGCATATTAGTGGAATTACCGGAACGAGACTTGATACGATGGAGTTCCAAAACCTTCGAGAAGATGAAAAGGCTAAGATATTTTATATGTCGTAATGCTGACTTTTCTAAAATGCCTACTTATCTCCCTAATGAATTAAGAGTGCTTGATTGGGATGAATGTCCTTTACAATTTCTGCCATCCAATTTTCATGGACGGAAGCTCACTGTTCTAAAAATACGTAATGGCCTCTTCAAAGGACTTATGGAAGGATTTCAGGTATGATTGTTATTTGTAATGTTTGTTCTTTAGAATTATGGTGTAAACTTCTTTGGAGCTTATTTTATTCCCCCACTTTTTTTTCCCTCTGCAGAATTTATCAAGCCTGTGTATTATGCAACTCGATGGACTTGAAAACCTAACCGAAATTCCTGATATTTCAAGAATTCCAAATTTACAAGAATTATGTGTTTTTCGGTGTAAAAGTTTAGTTAAGGTTCATGAGTCTGTTGGATTTCTTGATAAGGTTACCATTCTTCATTTTTCTAGATGCTCTAACCTTATTCATCTTCCAAGTAGCATTCTTCAGTTACAGCATCTCGACTATCTTTGTGTGCGATGGTGTCCAAAACTTGCAACAAATGTGAGGGATGAAAGACATTCCATGCTCCCAATTGTGTCCATAGAGGAAAGAAGAGAATTATTCGTATCGCCTCCTCTAGCGAATTCAAGCATTTGCGATGTTGGCTGTTCCTCGGTTGGGTTTCTGGCACTAACAACATTGGTTCTTGATAAAATATATTTCTCAGAGACACTTTTCCCATCCACTTTAGAGACTTTAGATATATCAAGGAGTGAAATTGTTAGTTTGCCTGCATGGATAAAAAGATTTGTTAGATTGAAGAGGCTTCAGTTGACCGAATGCAAGCAACTTCAAGAAATTCTAGAACTTCCAGCAAATATAAATGAAATAAATGCCGGTGGATGTGTTTCATTGGAAAGTTTTCCACAAATATCAAAAGAAAATCAATTCAATACAAGTCAGTTGCCAGCATTACGGTGGATTGAATTGAGTGAGTGCGCTAAAATGGCTAAGAAAATAGGGAATGAGGTGGAAGATTTTTTATTGAATAAGGTATGTCTCTCTCTTTTGTATGTATTTGTATGTGTCTTGGTTTATGGGTTATACTTGTGAAAATTCATGATATTCGTTTAATTAATAGGTACATTATAAGCACTCTTTTACCCGTGGAATATTATTTCCTGGAAATAGGATACCAGACTGGTTCCGCCATCGTAGGGACTGTTCATATGGTAGTCAATCATGTATAATGGATATTAAAGGGCTCCCTCCTTTGGATGAGATCCAAGGAATTGGTTTTTGTGCTCTTCTAGAACCCAGTCTTGAGGGCCCTCAGATCTATGTTGTGGATATGGCTGAGTTTACGATGAGGCATAAAGGTATAGACATAATTGGTAGAGTACTGAGAGAATTCAAGTATCTGGAATCAAAAAATGTATGGCATGAGTACTTCGACCGAGAATATTTTGAGCTGAAGGGGGACAGTTTGCAATTTGAGTTGTTTACACATAGACCGTTGGTCTTCAGAAGTGTCGGAGTTCATATTAAACACAAGCATGCAGAGAATGCGAAAGATCATCCAGATGTGACCCACGTGGATTTTCAATTCTCTATTGATGAATCCAATCGAAGAACTTCTTTCTTGGAAAGTTCATCCGCACAGGATGAACCCGATGAAGAAATTAAAAATTCAGTGGGTTCAATCGAAGAGAATGAAGTTGATGAAGAAACTGAAATTTCAGAATGTTTAACCCAAGAGGATGAACACAATAAGATTGAAAGGTTTCAACCATCTAAGAGACGATGTGACGATGATGATTATAATGGAGATCATTACAACTTGGAATCCAGTTGTTTTTCAGTAAGGACTCCTTACCTTACCTTAATGCTTATTAATTTTGTTATTGGTTAACTGCTTATATATTGATTTGTCCACATTATCATGGATCAGGTTTTTCTTGCTTGGAAACGGTGTTTAGGGTGCAAATGACAAATGGGGTTCCATATTTGAGAGAGCTAGAGCCACTAGCTTGACTTCCCCCGTCTTATTATACCAGCATATTCCGTGGGTTTAATCGAAGAGGATGAATGCAAAACAATTGAAAGGATATCAGATGGTATTCAACCATCAAAGAGGCGCCGTGATGATGATGCTTGCAACTTGGAATCCAGTTGTAACCCACAACAAATGAGGAGTTATTTTTCAGTAAGGACCTTTTAATGCTTGTTAATTTTGTTTTTGGTTAACTGCTCCGTACTGTGGGTTTAGAGGGATGTTTGTTGCTTTTGGGTCTTACATGTCCACTTAATTATCTAATGATATATTGATTTGTCCACTTCATTATGGATCAGGTGTTTCCTAAATTGAGATGGCGTTCCATATGGGAATCTCTGGGACATATTTAGCACCTTGGAGTCTCTCAATCCAACCACACATTCCTTCTACTCTTCCAGAAGCATAGCCAATTCACAGTCTCACATTTAGAAGGAACTCCTGCTCTCCATGGATACTACCACATGCCTGCAGAGTGGAAAACACAAAACTCAGAGCCTTAGATGGGTTCGACCTATCATATTCTTATTATTATGGGATTTGGTTTTATTGTATTTGATTGTCATGAACTCAAATCATATTTGCATGAGGGCTGCTAGGTGTCCCAAATTTTTTCCCAAAATCCTTCCCAAATGATGTGGAAAGCACTATCTTGGGAAGGAGTGGGAGACAAAGGAAAGAAAATGAGAATATTTTAAGGAAAAAAATGCTTGCCACATCATTTGGGAAGCATTTTGGGAAGAATCCTTGTGATGTCTAGCATTATCCTATTTGCATATGTCCATAATTTGATTGTCATGGGAAACTAGTCAGGCCTTCGTTTTGTGTGGAAAACTATTCCTAGAGCTCATATTTCAAACTTGATACTCAGAAATTCAAAATACTCCAAAAATTGACTCTGGCTTAAGTTTGTCCCAAAATAATTAAGTTTTTACTTCGTTTTACATGATCACGGTTTATCTGTCTTATGAACTCTTATATTGATGAGAACAATTTTTTCTGAGTAATTCTTATCCTCTTAGAGAAACCTGTTGACATAGGAAATAAAAATTGAAAATTTGATGCATGAATCAATTGGATGGAGAACTGATGCAATTAATGTAGTTTCAGAGGTTTGCTGTCAATTTTCTATTATTTTTTTTTTTTTATGTAGCATGTATAAAACATGGCTATTACCTAAAGTATTTGTTGTCCATAGTTTACTACCTAAATGTTAATGGATGGCTGGAAATCTAATGTAGGGCTGAGATGGCATGAGATTTCTCTTATTGCATCAAATGCTGCAGCCTTACTTCCTGCATTTAAGGTCCTTCAAAAGAAGGTAAGATCCAAGTCATGAGGGCTTGGTTCAGAACAAATTGTATCCGAAAGCTTCTAATCATGACACTTTTATGTGCAAAGTACTTTGTTGCCTTATGCAAGCATGTGCAGAGTGGGTCATCTTCATGTCTAGTGGAATTTCAAGGCATATGCATGCATAAATATATCTGTGTATGTGCACACATATAGATATGTTTTGGAGATTGATAAGAATCTTAGGGGATATCTGAAGTCTTGCTTAGTGTGAGATTTATCATCAGGCTTGTTCCCCTTGATTTATTTGTATCTTGATTGTATCATCTGAAAATCTGGTCTAACTTGCTCTTCTTGTTTCAACATTCTCTCATCTTTAGTGAGAAGAAAATATTGTCAAGTAGGTTCTTTTTTTGTATTTGACATGCAACCTGATCAAGATGAAAAATCAGTAGTTCTAGATTCACGCTTTGCATGAAGGTTTCCTCTTACTTGTCACCCTGCTGTCACCTTTTCTTCGGATGTTAATATTTGAGTCACCACCTTCTATGCATTCATGCAAGAGAATCTTCTATTAACAGCCCAAGAACCATTTAAGATTTACTTATGATTTTGAAACAGCTCAATGAAGGAAGTGATTATTTCTTGGGAAGTTCATCCGCAGAGGATGAATCCTAGAAGAAAGTGAAAATTCAGTGTGTTCCGTCAAAGAGGATGAACTTGATGAATAAAGTGAAATTTCAGAATGTTCAATCGAAGAGGATGAACTTTATGAAGAAAGTGAAAATTCAGAATGTTTAACCGAAGAGGATGAACGCAATAAGATTGAAAGGATTCAACCATCTAAGAGCCGTTTTGACGATGACGATGATGATTGCAACTTGGAATCCAATCAGTAAGGACTCCTTACCTTACCTTACCTTACCTTAATGCTTGTTAATTTTGTTATTGGTTAACTGCTTTTAGAGGGTCATGTTGATGCTACTATATATTGATTTGTCCACTTCACCAGCTAGCTTTGTATTTACTCAAATTAAGGTACTGTGGTTTCTAAAAATCTACAAATTCAACAACTGCAGGAATATGACAACAACAAAAAAGACACTGCTCTGCACCTATAGATATTTGCGTTCTGTTAACCATACTGCAGCTGAAGCTCATGCTCCTAGTGAAGTGGCAGCCGTGAAGAACAAGGCTGTTGCTGCAATTGATAAAGATGCTGCTGTAATTGATGAAGGTGAAGCTGAGAGGAATTCTACTACTACAGATCAAGAGGAGGAGAAGGAGTGAAGCTATAGAACACTTATCCAAGACAAAGTGCAAAGAAAGAGAAGTTGGATTCAAACCAACTTCTCATTCTAAGATTGAAGTATTTCACCTTCAAGTTATTAATGTTAGTTAACATTCTGTTTTCAATCTCTAGTTTCCAGCTTGTAATTAAAGTCGTTGTAATTACTTAGAACATATCATGTATAGTTCAAATAGGTTTCTTCCTTTGTAATTGCTTATGCTTAATTATAAATAAAGTTTTCCTTCAATGGTTTTGGTATTCCGCCAAAATCAGTCCATTAAAGTTTTATTTACATTCAACCTACAGAAAGCCGTAGAGATGTGAGGCATAATGCATGCCCACCAAAATAAAACATGTTAGTGTATATGTGGGGCTTGTCCCACATTGGTAAGATTGGAAGCTAAGGTTCCTCTCTCCCTCCTATATAAGGAGGCTCTTGTATCCATTTCAAGAATGCTACTCAATACAATGTAGTCTATTATATGTTTCCGCTCTCTCTCTTCTTTCTCTCCTTCTGCTCTCTATAATATATTCTACAATATATTCAATATGGTATCAGAGCCACTTTTCTGTGGCCTTGAATAAACGTCTTTCTAGCGTTTTTCTTTTTTTTTTCTTCAAATTTTAGTCTTGTTGCCCTATATCAGTTGCCAATAGCCTCAGTAATCGCGCCAATCAACAGATCCGGGCCAGATGAGTCTAGATCCATCGAGCACAGCCTTATTGGAACCTCCACGCTCCTCCACGCGCGGCTCCAAGTTGTTACCATTTTCCCACGCGCCACTCCTGCACCTCCACGCGCCACCACGTCGGCCCGATCAGGAAGGTTACCAGTCCATCTTACAGATCTAGTGACTCTAGTAAGATATTCGCCAAGAACGCCCTTATCCGACACTACACGCGACCCCACGCACCTGTGGATGCTCCTGCGTGTGGTTTTCACGCGCTCCCGGCGCCGGCATCTCTTCCGCACGTGTATTACACGCGCCTGGTTCTTCTGCCGCTCCTCACCGCCCTGTCCTCGCCGACACCATCGCCTCTAGCCACATCATCAGTGCCATGTCGCATGTCACTACCACGTCTGCCCTAGTGCCATATCAGCCCTATTGAGGGTCGTTGACTTTGTTCGCTGACTTTTGACTTTGCTAGAGTTGACTGTTGACTTTGACCGGGACTCCAAAAGTTGACTAGGTGTTTCCAACTTAATTTTTCGTCCTGATTTCAAATTTTGGTCTATTTTTGCTTTTGGCATCTCTATATGGCGAAAACAAGATTCTTCTCCAAATTTAGGCATTTTTATGCTCATGTCGATTCATGCATTGGTTTGTTCCACGGCCTTTTTTTTCTTTGGTGTAGTTCAATCCGTTCATTCTTCTTGCGGTAGGCACTCTCGTGTCGATGATTTTTTTGGGCCAAAGAAGCCCCTTTCATCCGCCCACTTATGCCTTGTCAAATGCCGCCATCATCGGTCACTAGCCATTGATCCATTACTAGTGAGAATTTTTGGTCGACTTTAGCTCAAATTGACAAGGCGAGACGGTCCAAGGGTTTTAGGCATGTTTAGCCTTTTAACCGGCCCTTTTTCTCCATGATTAGCCTCTTCAACCGCCGAGATCAATCTACTAGTTAGTATTTTTGGGTCGATTTTAGCTCTTCACTAGGCGACGGTCCATGGGTTTTAGGCATGATTAGCCTCTTCAACCGCCGAGTCAATCTACTAGTTAGAATTTTTTGGGTCGACTTTAGCTCATTTACCAAGCGAGACGGTCCATGGGTTTCAGGCATGCAAGTTTCTTCATTACTAGTATATGGTTTTCAAGTCAAATTACAACCAAGTGAACCAAGCTCTTCTTTTATGGCGTTACTTCGGCAACTCTTTCGGCACAAGTAGCTCTTTCGGCGAATTCATTTATCATTTTTCTTTTACCCAAACTCAAGTTTACACATTGAGTTTGAGGGGATGTTAAGAATATTATTTTATGTTAGGTTATTTTTCATTTTTCTTTCCCTTTCTTTTATGTTTTATTTATTCATATTTTTGTTTTCCAACCTGCTCAATGTTTAGACACATTGAGTTTGAGGGGGGATGTTAGTGTATATGTGGGGCTTGTCCCACATTGATAAGATTGGAAGCTAAGGCTCCTCTCTCCCTCCTATATAAGGAGGCTCTTGTATCCATTCCAAGAATGCTACTCAATACAATGTAGTCTATTATATGTTTCTGCTCTCTCTCTTCTCTCTCTCCTTCCGCTCTCTATAATATATTCTATAATATATTCAACAAAACAAAAGAACATAATATGCTTCAAGAGAACCTCAACCAACGTTATAGCATTGGGAAGTGCTTTATAAATCAACCTATAAAAACATTGATTCATTCAAGCCACATTTAAAGGGTATGAAAAATATATAAACTTCAATATGCTAAAAGGACTCCATATTGGTTAGTATATCAGAAATGGAAAATGTTTTTTGCTTTTAAGAATAAGTTGAAAATTTCAAACCAGTTCTGAACACATTCCTGCTATAAGAATTCAATTTTAGCATCAATTTACACCTAAAGATTTGTCATTTCAAAATTCCAGATCATCAGAAGTTATCTTATTATGACAAGATTTCTCAAAGTGCTCCGAGTGTATGGCATCATTAGAGCACATGCCTCTTTTTTCTAAAATGCAGAGCTTTTCCACACTGAATCTCAGATGTGTAGAAGGAATGGAAACCCTTTACTAAGTTGTAAGTCCATTAGAATTGATGGACCTTTTTACATTATAAGCAATCATTCCATCATTTCACCATCACCCCAATAATTTTTTGATAAAAATGCTTGATATTTTAGGGATCCCACATTTAGAAGAGTTTACTCTTTTTGAATGTAACAGTTTAGTTGAGGTTGATGACTCACTTGGATTCCTTGATAAGCTTTCCTATTTGTCAGTTCGTGCATGCTCTAATCTTATTTGTTTGCCAAGAAGCCTCAAGAAATGCTTTATTAGTTGCTCAAGCTTTCAGAACTTTCTTGAAACTGAGATGCAAATGGATAATTTAAGAGACATTACATTAAATGACACTGCTATAAAAGAACTGCCTTCATCCCTTAGGTATTTGACTGGGATTCGCCAGTTATATCTAAGCGGTTGCAAAAACCTTATGCATCTCCCAAGTAGCATTCTTCAATTACAACATCTAGAGATTCTTTCTCTCACAATTTGTTCAGAACATGTTAAGCTTCCAACAGAGGTGAGGAGGGATGAAAGACATCCATGCCCTCAACAGTGTTAGCAAACACATATGAAGTTTCGTCAAGTACAGAACAATTCTCATTGCCACATCCAACAAATTCAAGCATTTTAAATGATGGTTGCTCCTCAATAGGGCTTCCAGCACTGACAAATTTGGATCTTGAAAATTGTTGCCTATCAAAATCAGATTTCCTTGAGACACTTAATTGCTTTTCCACTTTAGAAAATTTAATCCTATCAAAGAGTGATATTGTTAGTCTTCCTGCATGCATCAAAAGATTTGTTGGATTGAGGTCCCTTATACTGGTGGATTGCAAGCAACTTCAAGAAATTCTAGAACTTCCACCAAATATAGAAGACATAGATGCTAGTGGATGTGTTTCATTGGAAAGTTTTCCAGAAGTATCAAGAAAATATCAATTCAATACAAGCTACTTACCAGCTTTAGAATGGATTGACTTGTCCAGATGTTACAAAATGCTTGCGAATATAGGAAATCAAGTGACCAATCCTTCATGGGATGAGGTATATCTCTCTCTCTTGTACATGTATCTATGTGCTTTTGGTTTATAGGTTATATTGCTGCAAATTCATCATATTTGATTAATATATAGGGACATCTTAAGGACTATGTTGGTGGCATTATCTTTCCGGGAAATAGGATTCCAGACTGGTTCAGCTATTGTAACGAGACTTTGAAAAGTAAGTCATACGAAATAGACATTACTGGGCACCTGCATTTGGATGAGATCAAAGGAATTGCTTTTCGTGTTGTTATGGGAACCACTGCGATCTTCCCAGAAGACCCAATTGCTTACATTGATGTCAGCATCATCGATGAAGGTGCTAAGACTTCTATTGGAGGAAGAGTTCTTAATTTCATGGGCTCAGATCATGTATGGCTACAGTACTCTGTTCTAGAATCTTCAGAACTAAAGGGGGACAATATGCGAGTTGAGTTTTATAGTCGTTTAGATTCAGTACTCTTTAAAAGTTGCGGAGTCCATCTAATACACAAGAACGAAGAGAATGCAAAGGATCATCCGGGCGTGCTCCATGAGCATGTTAATGACCATTTGGATATACCCGATGAAGAAATGGAAAATTCAGTAGATTTATTAATAGATGATTTTCAACTCTCTAAGAGGCATCTTGATGACGAAGATCACAACTTGGAATCCATTTGGCACCCACAACAGAAGAGGCGTTCCTTAACCTTTAGTTGTGATACCACATGCCTGTAACTGTTAAGTACACCCATCATCAACTTTCTGGTTTCACATGACATAATAATGTTATTCATGTTGATGAGTCGTGAAAATCTTAATTCTTCAATTTTTTTTTTTTAATTTTTTTTTAAATTGTTTTGATGTTTGAGAAATGGGTTCTCCGCCTGATTCATGTTGCCCGTGAAATTCAATTAATTAATTCTAAATGGTTTTTTGGTAAACCGTACAAATCCATGTTGTTTTTGGGTTTTGAAGGATTTTAAAATAGGGCATGTCTTCTGGGTATGTATTCTTGGAGCTGATGATATATATATATATATATATATATATATATATATATATATATATATATATATATATATACATGTCCACACAATGGAAGATGGATGAAGGATTTGAACTAACAATATCTATTTCATGGGGCATGATTCATAGCCAACTGACTGAGTTATCCATTGAAACTCTAGAGTTGATATTTCAAACTTTGATCGAAAACAGTGAGCCCCTTTCTAATTGTCTGAAATTCAGAATACTCCCAGAATTGACATTGGGCTTAAATTTGCCCATATATGGGCCAGGGTCTAATGAGTTTCTTGCAATTTTCTTTTGGAGATGTAGAGGTGGGGTTTTGGAATTTTCTAAGGTGAAAGATGATTGAGAAGGCCACCATTGAGCTGGATTAGGCTCTTTTTTCTTTTCTTTTCTTTTCTTTCTTCTTCTTCCGTTTTTTTTTTTTTTTGTGATGAATTCAATTCAACTAAGTTTGTGGGTCATGCTGCACATATCGACATTAGGTTTTGGAAGTACCCATTAGCTATTGGCTCAAAATTAAAAGTGGGTAAGCTTAGGTTTACAGGAAGTTTTCAATTATTGGGAAGAAAAAGAATTATATTTTTCTTCTCAAACCATCAACGGATTTGTAATGCTTTTATTGAATTATCAACTGATCAATCATTATTCATTTAAAAGAATTCTTCCAATGGGTCACCATCGTTAAATCAACTGTTAAATATTATAATAATTATAACGAAATCCATAGGAAAAATGACAAAAACATAACATTCAAACCAGCTAAATTTGATTAATCAGTGGAGTAATGTGGTTAATTAGTGCAAGGCAATGTTATGCAATAATGAGGAATATATAAAACAATAATCCTACAAGATGTCATGCTGCATTTTTTTTCCTCCAATGATTTCCTTATTAATTTGCCGCCCTAACTATAGATCTACACGTACCATGTTAAGGATATAAATCATTTTGAATAGATGTTAATTTTGTATTCCTTAAATCAAGGGATTTAGATAATATTTGTTAATTTGATTTAAGGGATATGTTTGAATTTGAAATATTTCAAATCACATGTAAAGTTCTATAAATAGAATTGTGTATTCTCATATCATAAATCAATGAATGATGTAGCTTATAATAACTTTAACGTGTGGATGTAGGTCATTGGCTAAACTACCTTAACATACCAATTAGGCTTAAGAAAGACACAAATTTCCTATTAATGTTTGAATTCTTAGGCTAGTAGAATAACAATAAATAAATGTTAAAAATACTAAAAAAATATATATATAAGAGATGACACTTGACACTTATTAAAGTTAATTGAAGCTTATATTATTTGGTATTAAAACCAGTGTGAGATCGATAGAAAATGAATCCACAAAACTATATAAGTGAAAGTAGAAGTCCTATAAATTCAATTATTATTTTCATAAATGAAAATGAAAAATGACTTCACATAAATAAAAGTGTAGGTCCTACAAATTATTTTATAATCATCTTAAATTAAAATAAAAAATGAAAATTGTCTTCATCTGTTTTTTTCCCAACGCGTGCGCTGTCTACAGTTCAATGGGCCATGCTGCTTTGTTCATTTCCCACTACCTTTCTACGACCTTTGCGTTCTTTTTCTTTTTGACGCAACGAGAACGCGGCATCGTACCCCGCCCTCGAGGGATTTTCTTTTTAAAAAATACTAATCAATTGCAAAAAGGCAGCGAGATCTAGAAAGGATCACATTTAATATTTATCCTAATTAATTTTCTACTTAAAAAATCCTAATCTTTCTTTGAGCAACGCATATGCTTTTTCTCATCTTGCTTCTTCCTCTTCTTTTCCACCCATCCACGCCCTTATGATGTGTTCTTGAGCTTTAGAGGCAAAGATACCCGTGACAATTTTATTGCTCATCTATACAATGCTTTGATTCAAAAGGGAATCTATACCTACATAGATGACCAACTTAGGGGAGGAGAAGAAATTTCAGAAGCACTTTTCAAAGTCATCAAAGAGTCGAAGAATGCAATTGTTATACTCTCTGAAAACTATGCATCGTCCACCTGGTGCTTGGACGAGCTGATGGAGATCTTTGAGTGTATGGAAACAAAGCAAGTTTTGCCAGTGTTTTACAAAGTAGATCCATCAGACGTACGCTATCAAAAAAAGAGTTTTGGTGAAGCACTAGCCAAACATGAACGTAGATTCAAAGAAGACACTGTGAAGAGCTGGAACACAGCCCTAACTAAAGTTGCCAATTTATCCGGCTTCCATTTGGAGAAAGGGTATTTCTGACCTTATTTATATACCACCAAAATAATTTATTTGCACATGGATTAACCTTGATCGGTCTTAGCTAGACAACTACTTGTATGCATGTGCAGCACAATAAAAATGAACTATTTTACGCAAATAAATGTTAATCACTTTAAAAGTACTAGCTTATTTCATAACTTTTTGCGTCCAAGAAAATAAACTCATTATATTATTTTGTTTAATTTACTTTAATAATTTATGGATGATAATTGTTGAGGAAGAACTTTTCATATTTATTCTGGTATGTAGTTTTAATATTTTCTTGGGTCCTACAATATAATATTATTCATTTGAGAAAACTTCATTTAACCTCCTAAATTTCCATCACTTTTGCAATTATCTCCCAAAGTTCGAAAAATTCAATTTAATGTATCAAACTTTTTATTTTTTTTTGCAATCTTATCAATCCGTTAGGTTTTTCCATTAAATCTTGTCAAAATTCACAAAATACAAATTATTTTAATTACAAAAAATAAAAAATTGCAAAGATTTAGGCGTGAGTAGTTTTGCAAATTTTGTTAAATCTTCACCAACACCTAAATCTTGAAAAAAAATTTCCCAAAAAAGAGGGATATTTGGTAGTTATGACACTCTTCTGTTAGGATTTAACGGAAAAACCTAACGGAGGGATGACATTGCAAAAAATTGGAAGATGGATACACTAGATTGAGAGTTTTTGAACTTAAGAAGTGCTAGAGAGCTAAACAAATGAACCCAAAAAAAATTTCAAATTGACGTGACAGATCGTGAGTGGTAGACAAGGGAGAGAGAATTACATTTTTTTAAAAAAAAATTTAAAAACCCAAGCCACATTAGTTTGAAACTTTTTATGGATTCATTTGTTTGACTCTTTAGCACTTTTCTTTGAACTTTGAGGAGGCAATTGCAAAAGTAATAAAATTCATAAGGTTAAGTACTACTGAAGTTTGTTGTTTCTAACAAATTTAATCATTATGAGTTTTTTTTTTTTTGTCACAAGAATTCTAAATTCTTTCTGTATTTTTCACATTTAGGATCATATTTTCATATTTAGGATCATATTTTAAAAATTAGTCGTTCAAATACGTGGAGCTATTTTCATATATTTTGTTTACCTCTTAATACCTTCATAATGATTATTGTAATCGTAAATCTCCCTTGAATGCAAGAAAATAAACGATTAAATTCTAGGATTTTCGAAGTGGCATGATTCTTAAATTAGTTTTTAGTATCAGTTCTATTGGAAGTAATTTACTATGTTGAGTTACATGATAACAGTCGTCTCATAATTCTAAAAGCTAAGAACAATTAAGTTATAATCTTAAAAATAATGAGTTTTTTTTTTCTTCTTCTTCATAAAAATAAACAAATCTTCAATAATTTAAACTTTGAATAAATCCAAATTGCAGAGTACAATACCACGAATGACTTAAGATAGATATACATATTTCAGGGGATAAGAACTTCTAGCTATTTAAATAGTTTTTATTAAACTATTTAGTTTTCCATTAGTCATTTTATATAATTAATCTGATATAAGTAATGGTGCAAGATGAAACAATTCAATTTAATAAGAGATTAAACATTTTGGAATTAAATAAACCCTTAAGATTAAAAAAACATTTACAAAAAAAAAAAAAAAAAAGAGAGAAAAGAAAAGAAAACACTCTCTTGATATGTATCAACAAGGCAAAACAAATTAAATTCGCGAATGAAAAAAGAAAAGTTAAGTTTAGTAACAAAAACAAAAATCCTTAGGAGGATTAATTAAGATCAAATCTTGTTGCATACCATTCTCATTTGTTAAAAGAAATCGAACAAATGTATGTAAATCATGCTCTTATGTCTTTTCATGTGACTACTCCAACTCACTATTTTTATTTTTTTGTTTGCACTGGAAGGAATGAATTTGAATTTATCCAACGAATTGTTCAACTTGTGATCTCAAGAATGAACTGTCATACATACTTAAATGTTGCCAAGTATCCAATTGGGCTAGAGTCTCGTGTACAAGATATCAAAGATCATTTTTTAAGTCTTGGAATGAGTGACAGACACAAACTAGGAATCTTTGGAGTTGGTGGAATTGGTAAGACAACTATTGCAAAAGCAATCTACAACTTGATTGCTGATCAATTTGAAGATAAATGTTTTCTTACAAATGTTAGAGAAAATTCAAAGCGAGAGGGTGGTCTGGTCCAATTGCAAAAGACACTTCTGTATGATATCCTAGGCGACTCAAACTTGAAGATTCGCAATGTTTATCAAGGAATCAATGTCATAAAGGAAAGGCTTTGCAATAAAAAGGTTCTTTTAGTTCTTGATGATGTGGATCAATCGATTCAGTTAGATGCATTATCTGGAGAATATGATTGGTTTGGCATGGGGAGTATAACCATCATAACGACAAGAGATGCACATTTACTTGCTAAGCATAAAGTTAATTTAACATACAAGATGAAGGAATTGGATAACAATGAAGCTGTTCAGCTCTTTAGTCGACACGCCTTTCAAAGTGATAAACCTAATGATGATTTTGTTGAACTCACTGAAAAATTCCTAGGTTATGTTGGGGGCCTCCCACTAGCTTTAATAGTGTTAGGTTCTGATTTATATGGAAGAGACAAAAATCATTGGAAAAGTGTATTGAAAAAGTACAAAAGAATCCCTCATAATTATATTCATGAAATGCTTAAAATAAGTTATGATGGATTGGAAGAGAGTGAGAAAAACATTTTCCTTGACATTGCTTGTTTCTTCAAAGGAGAGAATGCAGAATATGTCACTAAAATACTAGACAGTTGTGATTTCTTTCCGGATATTGGTCTTAAAGTGCTTATGGATAAGTCTCTCATAACTATTGATCAGAATGAAAGATTGATGATGCATGACTTACTGCAAGATATGGGTAGAAAAATTGTTCGTCAAGAGTCACCCAATGAACCTGGCAAACGTAGTAGGTTGTGGTTTCACGAAGATGTTCGTGATGTATTAGAAGAAAATATGGTATGACTCATAAACACACTTTTAGTTTTACATTTTGCAAATGTTGATGGAAAAATAACCACACACTTGTGCGCGCGCACACACCACCATACATGTAAAAGCGAATTTGGCTCATTTGTGTATGCGTTTTTTATATTCTTTTATATTATTTTTTGCTGTATTTTAAATTGCAAATACTGATTATTATTATTATTTTTTTAAATTAGGTTTAGATGCTTTAGAGAATACGAAACAAAATTAGAAAAGATGTTTGCGAAGGTAAATTAAATTGAATATATTTGGAAAAACTATAAATTTTAAATTTTAAAAATAAAAAATTTGAAGTTCAAAAACCATCCCTAGGGGGTGGTAGAAGGTGGCTCTACCACCTAAAGTGTCTACAGGTGGTCGAGTCACCCCAAATAGCGGTTGGAGGTGGAACCTTGGGGTTTTTTTTTTTAATTATTTTTTTATATTTTTATATTTTATTTTTTGAGTTAAGTTTAAAAGATTTGATCAATTGGGTTGAAAAATTTGGGTTGGGTTAAAAAAATTAGAGTTGGGTATAAAAGACACCCAAACAATATGTATTTAGATGTAGGTAGGATGCCTTTAATCTAAAAGAATAAATAAATCATAAAGGAGTTGGCTTTTACGCTTTTTCAAAGATAGATATAATTTTTATGAGTATTGTACTTTTTATTTTATAAATAAGTAAGAATAATAAGTAAATACGAGAAAAAGAAAAAAGCAATTTTCACATCTTGAATGGGATCACTTACTTTGAGGCATTCTAATAATAAAAACAAATTATCTATTATGAAAATCTTTTTTTTATTATTTAAAAAAAAAAGAAAAAGAAAAAGAAAAAGCAACACAGGGAGCCAGATTGATGGAATATAAGTTTGCTTCATTTTCATAAAATAATGTGTGTATTAGTGTATATATAAGAATAAAATTATTATTCTATCAAGTCATATATATATATATATATATATGAATAAAATTATAATTCTAGCAAGTGATAAAATAGGGAGAACGTACTTCATGTTTTGATTTTGTTGCCACATTTATTCATTATCTTACTAGGGAACAAACAAAATTGAAGGCATATTAGTGGAATTGCCGGAACGAAACTTGATACGATGGAGTTCCAAAGTGTTTGAGAAGATGAAAAGGCTCAGATATTTTATATGTCGTAATGCAGACTTTTCTACAAAGCCGACTTATCTCCCTAATGAGTTAAGAGTTCTTGATTGGACTGAATGTCCTTTAGAATCTTTGCCATCCAATTTCCATGGACGGAAACTCACTATTCTAAAAATACGTAATGGCCTCTTCAAAGGACTCAAGGAAGGATTTCAGGTATGTTTAATTAAAATTATGTTGTGAACTTTTTGAAGCTTATTTTACGCTCCCTCCCCTTTTTTCTCTTTGCAGAATTTATCAAACCTGATTAGTATGGAACTCGTTCGACTTAAAAGGCTAACTGAAATTCCTGATATTTCAAGAATTCCAAATTTACAAGAATTACGTGTTTCTCGGTGCAAAAATTTAGTTAAGGTTCATGACTCTGTCGGATTCCTTGATCAGCTTACCCTTATGTCATTTTTCGAATGCTCTAACCTTATTCATCTTCCAAGTAGCATTCATCAGTTACAGCATCTTGATTATCTTTGTGTCCGAGGGTGTCCAAAACTTTCAACAAATGTTAGGGATGAAAGACAATCCATGCTCCCAATTGTGTCCATGGAGGAAAGAACAGAATCATTCTTATCGCCTCCTCCTGCGAATTCAAGCATTTCCGATGTTGGTTGTTCCTCGGTTGGGTTTCCGGCACTAACACGACTGGTTCTTGATAAAATACATTTCTCTGGGACACTTTTCCCTTCCACTTTAGAGGTGTTAGATATATCAGGGAGTGAAATTGTTAGTCTGCCTGCATGGATCAAAACATTTGTTAGATTGAGGTGGCTTGGGTTTGCCCAGTGCAAGCAGCTTCAAGAAATTCTAGAACTTCCAGCAAATATAAAAGAAATAAGTGCCGGTGGATGTGTTTCATTGGAAAGTTTTCCACAACTATCAAAAGAAAATAAATTCAATACAAGTCAGTTGCCAGCGTTAGAGTGGATTGAATTGAGTGACTGTGCTAAAATGGCTGAGAAAATACGGAATCAGGTGGAAGATTTTTTATTGAATAAGGTATATATGTCTCTCTCTCTCTCTTAGGTACGTATTTGTATGTGTCTTGGTTTATGGTTTATACTTGTGAAAATTCTTGATATTGGTTTAATAGGTACATTATAAGGACTCTTTTGCCGGTGGAATTGTATTTCCTGGAAATAGGATACCAGACTGGTTCCGTCATCGTAGGGATTGTTCATATGGTAGTCAATCATGTATAATAGATATTAAAGGGCTCCCTCCTTTGGATGAGATCCGAGGAATTGTTTTTTGTGCTCTTCTTCAACCCATTCGTGAGGGCTTCCATGATAATACTATAGATGTGGTTCAGTTTACGATGAGGCATAAAGGTATAGACATAATTGGTAGACTCAGAGAATTCAAGTTTGTGGAATCAAAAAATGTATGGCATGACTACTTCGACCTAGAATCTTTTGAGCTAAAGGGAGACAGTTTGGAAGTTGAGTTGTCTATAATTTCACGAATGTTCGTCAGAAGTGTTGGAGTTCATATTATACACGAGCATGCAGATGATGCGAAAGATCATCCAGATGTGACCCACATGGATTTTCATTTCTCTATTGATGAATCCAATGGAAGAAGAACTTATTTCTTGGAAAGTTCATCCGCACAAGACGTATCCGATGAAGAAATTGAAAATTCAGTGGGTTCAATCGAAGTTGATGAAGAAAGTGAACATTCAATGTGTTCAATCAATGTTTAACCCGAGAGGATGAACGCAATAAGATTAAAAGGATTCAACCATCTAAGAGAAGATGTGACGGTGATGATGATAATGGTGATCATTACAACTTGGAATCCAGTTGTTTTTCAGTAAGGACTTTTTACCTTACCTTACCTTAATGCTTGTTAATTTTGTTATTGGTAAACTGCTTATATATTGATTTGTCCACATTATCATGGATCAGGTTTTTCTGGCTTGGAAACGTTATTTAGGTTGCAAATGACAAATGGGGTTCCATATTTGAGAGAGAGCCGCTGGCTTGAGTTCCCCTGTCTTATTGTACCAGCATATTCCGTGGGTTCAATCGAAGAGGATGAATGCAAAACAATTGAAAGGATATCAGATGGTATTCAACCATCAAAGAGGCGCCATGATGATGATGCCTGCAGCTTGGAATCCAGTTGTAACCCACAACAAATGAGGAGTTATTTTTCAGTAAGGACATTTAAATGCTTGTTAATTTTGTTTTTGGTTAACTGCTCGATACTGTGGGTTTAGAGGGCTGTTTGTAGCTTTTGGATCTTAATTGTCCACTTGATTATCTAATGATATATTGATTTGTCCACTTCATTATGGGTCAGGTGTTTCCTAAATTGAGATGGCGTT
This sequence comes from Carpinus viminea, assembly GCA_013348765.1. NCBI lineage: Eukaryota > Viridiplantae > Streptophyta > Magnoliopsida > Fagales > Betulaceae > Carpinus > Carpinus viminea. Next base: position 52,328,256 of record CP054668.1, on the reverse strand, counting down.
CCATATGGGAATCTCTGGGACATATTTAGCACCTTTGAGTCTCTCAATCCAACCACGCATTCCTTCTACTCTTCCAGAAGCATAGCCAATTCACAGAGTCACATTTAGAAGGAACTCCTCCTCTCCATGGATACCACATGCCTGTAGAGTGGCAAACACAAAGCTCACAGCCTTAGATGGGTTCGACCTATCATATTCTTATTATTATGGGATTTGGTTTTATTGTATTTGATTGTCATCAACTCAAATCATATTTGCATACGTCATAATTTGATTGTCATGGGAAACTAGTTAGGCCTTCGTTTTGTGTGGAAAACTATTCCTGGATCTCATATTTCAAACTTGATACTCAGAAATTCAAAATACTCCAAAAATTGAATCTGGCTTAAGTTTGTCCCGAAATAATTAAGTTTTTGCTTCGTTTTACATGATCACGGGTGATCTGTCTTACGAACTCTTACACTGAGGAGAACAATTCTTTCTAAGTAATTTTTATCTTCTTACAGAAACCTGTTGACATAGGAAATAAAAAATAGAAAATTTGATGCATGAATCAATTGGATGGAGAACTGATGCAATTAATGTTGTTTCAGAGGTTTGCTGTCAATTTTCTATTATTTTTTTATGTAGCATGTATAAAACATGGTCTATTACCTAAAGTATTTGTTGTCCTTAGTTTACTACCTAAATGTTAATGGATGGCTGGAAATCTAATGTAGGGCTGAGATGGCATGAGATTTCTCTTATTGCATCAAATGCTGCAGCCTTACTTCCTGCATTTAAGGTCCTTCAAAAGAAGGTAAGATCCAAGTCATGAGGGCTTGGTTCAGAACAAATTGTATCCGAAAGCTTCTAATCATGACACTTTTAATGTGCAAAGTACTTTGTTGCCTTATGCAAGCATGTGCAGAGTGGGTCATCTTCATGTCTAGTGGAATTTCAAGGCATATGCATGCATAAATATATCTGTGCATGTGTACACATATAGATATGTTTTGGAGATTGATAAGAATCTTGGGGGATATCTAAAATCTTGCTTAGTGTGAGATTTCTCATCAGGTTTGTTCCCCTTGATTTATTTGTATCTTGATTGTATCATCTGAAAATCTGGTCTAACTTGCTCTTCTTGTTTCAACATTCTCTCATCTTTAGTGAGAAGAAAATATTGTCAAGTAGGTTCTTTTTTTGTATTTGACATGCAACCTGATCAAGATGAAAAATCAGTAGTTCTAGATTCACGCTTTGCATGAAGGTTTCCCCTTACTTGTCACCCTGCTGTCACCTTTTCTTCGGATGTTAATATTTGAGTCACCACCTTCTATGCATTAATACAAGAGAATCTTCTATTAACAGCCCAAGAACCGTTAAAGATTTACTTATGATTTTGAAACAGCTCAATGAAGGAAGTGATTATTTCTTGGGAAGTTCATCTGCAGAGGATGAATCCTAGAAGAAAGTGAAAATTCAGTGTGTTCCATCAAAGAGGATGAACTTGATGAATAAAGTGAAATTTCAGAATGTTCAATCAAAGAGGATGAACTTTATGAAGAAAGTGAAAATTCAGAATGTTTAACCGAAGAGGATGAACGCAATAAGATTGAAAGGATTCAACCATCTAAGAGCCGTTTTGACGATGACGATGATGATGATGATTGCAACTTGGAATCCAATCAGTAAGGACTCCTTACCTTACCTTACCTTAATGCTAGTTAATTTTGTTATTGGTTAACTGCTTTTAGAGGGCCATGTTGATGCTACTATATATTGATTTGTCCACTTCACCAGCTAGCTGTGTATTTACTTAAATTAAGGTACTGTGGTTTCTAAAAATCCAAATTCAACAACTGCAGGAATATGACAACAACAAAAAAGACACTGCTCTGCAACTATAGATATTTGCGTTCTGTTAACCATACTGCAGCTGAAGCTCATGCTCCTAGTGAAGTGGCAGCCGTAAAGAACAAGGCTGTTGCTGCAATTGATAAAGATGCTGCTGTAATTGATGAAGGTGAAGCTGAGAGGAATTCTACTACTACAGATCAAGAGGAGGAGAAGGAGTGAAGCTATAGAACACTTATCCAAGACAAAGTGCAAAGAAAGAGAAGTTGGATTCAAACCAACTTCTCATTCTAAGATTGAAGTATTTCACCTTCAAGTTATTAATGTTAGATAACATTCTGTTTTCAATCTCTAGTTTCCAGCTTGCAATTAAAGTCGTTGTAATTACTTAGAACACCTCATGTATGGTTCAAATAGGTTTCTTCCTTTGTTATTGCTTATGCTTATAAATAAAGTTTTCCTTCAATGGTTTTGGTATTCCGCCAAAATCAGTCCATTAAAGTTTTCTTTACGTTCAACCTACAGAAAGCCGCAGAGATGTGAGGCATAATGCATGCCCACCAAAATAAAACAAAAGAACATAATATGCTTCAAGAGTACTTCAACCAACGTTATAGCATTGGGAAGTGCTATATAAATCAACCTATAAAAACATTGATTCATTCAAGCCACATTTAAAGGGTAAGAAAAATATATAAACTTCAATCTGCTTAAAGGACTCCATATTGGTTAATATATCAGAAATGGAAAATGTTTTTTGCTTTTAAGAATAAGTTGAAAATTTCAAACCAGTTCTGAACACATTCCTGCTATAAGAATTCATTTTAGCATCAATATACACCGAAAGATTTGTCATTTCAAAATTCTAGATCATCAGAAGTTATCTTATTATGACAAGATTTCTCAAAGTGCTCCGGATGTATGGCATCATTAGAGCACATGCCTCTTTTTTTCTAAAATGCAGAGCTTTTCCACACTGAATTTCAGATGTGTAGAAGGAATGGAAACCCTTTACTAAGTTGTAAGTCCATTAGAATTGATGGACCTTTTTACATTATAAGCAATCATTCCACCATTTCACCATCACCCCAATAATTTCTTGACAAAAATGCTTGATATTTCAGGGATCCCACATTTAAAAGAGTTTACTCTTTTTCAATGTAACAGTTTAGTTGAGGTTCATGACTCTCTTGGATTCCTTGATAAGCTTTCCTATTTGTCAGTTTGCACATGCTCTAATCTTATCTGTTTGCCAAGAAGCCTCAAGTTAAGATCTCTAGAAATGCTTTATTGGTTTCTCTAGCTTTCAGAACTTTCTTGAAACTAAGATTCAAATGGACAGTTTAAGAGACATTACATTAAATGACACTGCCATAAAAGAACTACCTTCATCCCTTGGGTATTTGACTGGGCTTCGCCAGTTATATCTAAGCAGTTGCAAAAACCTTATGCATCTCCCAGGTAGCATTCTTCAATTACAACATCTAGAGATTCTTTCTCTAAAAAATTGTTCAAAGCATGTTGAGCTTCCAACAAAGGTGATGAGGGATGAAAGACAATCCATGCCCTCAAATGTGTCAGCGAACACATATGAAGTTTCGTCGAGTACAGAGCAATTCTCATTGCCACCTCCAACGAATTCAAGCATTTTAAATGATGATTTCTCCTCAATAGGGTTTCCAGCGCTAACAAATTTGGATCTTGAAAACTATTGCCTATCAAAATCAGATTTGCTTGAGACACTTAATTGCTTTTCCACTTTAGAACATTTAATTCTATCAAAGAGTGATATTGTTAGTCTTCCTGTATGCATCAAAAGATTTGTTGGATTGAGGTCCCTTTTACTGGTGGATTGCACGCAACTCCAAGAAATTCTAGAATTTCCACCAAATATAGAAGACATAGATGCTAGTGGATGTGTTTCATTGGAAAGTTTTCCAGAAGTATCAAAAAATTTTCAATTCAATACAAGTGACTTACCAGCTTTAGAATGGATTGACTTGTCTAGATGCTACAAAATGCTTGTGAATATAGGAAATCAAGTGACAAATCCTTCATGGGATGAGGTATATCTCTCTCTCTTGTACATGTTTCTATGTGCTTTTGGTTCATAGATTATATTGCTGCAAATTCATCATATTTGGTTTATAGGGACATCTTAAGGACTATGTTGGTGGCATTATCTTTTTGGGAAATAGGATTCCAGATTGGTTCAGCTATTGTATCGAGACTTCGAAAAGTAAGTTATGTGAAATAGACATTATTGGGCACCTGCATTTGGATGAGATCAAAGGAATTGCTTTTTGTGTTGTTATGGGAACCACTCTGATCTTCCCAGAAGACCCCATTGCTTACATTGATGTCAACATCATCGATGAAGGTGCTAAGACTGGTATTGGAGGAAGAGTACTTAATTTCATGGGCTCAGATCATGTATGGCTACAGTACTCTGTTCTAGAATCTTCAGAACTAAAGGGGGGCAATGTTAGAAGACAAAATATAATCAGATCAAGCATATCTAGACAAGGCAACAATCTCATAATTTCCTCCTACATGTTTCATGGGATTGTATATTAATGTTAAGAATATTATGTTAGAGTTATTTATTATTCTATGATTATTTACTTCCTTATTGATTCTAGGGTTTCCTTAGCCTACTAGGTTTACCTTTCCTTAGTATAGTATGTTACTTGCTCATCACTCATAGCCTCCCTATAAATAAAGGCCTATGTAATACTCTTCATTAATTTAGTCTTAATACAATATAGTCTATTATATACTTTCGCTCTCTCTCTCTTCTCTCTCTCTTTGCTCCACTTTTTGTATATTTAATGTATAAATTTTTATATTTTATCATGGTATCAAAGCAATCGGCTTACGCCAGTGTTTGATCCAAAGGGTCCTGTGGAGTTTCTTTTATCTCTTCCTCTAAAAAAAAAAAAAAAAAAAAATCAAAATCAAAATCAAAATCAAAATCATATATCTGGTATTTTTCGGTTTTTGGTAGTTCGCAGTGAAATCTAACCATCCATTAGTGGTTTTGCGGCGAGATTTGACCGGCCCTTGGTATTTGCGGCGAGATCCAACTGTAACGCCCTGACTTTACTTAATGAAAGCCAAAAGTGGAAATCTTTAAATTGCCATTAAGTACTACTATCTTTTCCTTTATATCATCAGAGATTATAAATCTTGCAGCGGAATAATTATTTTTTTTTCTATATATAAAATCCTTATAGAACACACAAGAGCTGAGAACCAGACTTATATATTAAACAGCTCAGTACATTGTACTTTATACAATAATAAAACACACTAATCACAAGTGCCACAGACGGTACATAAGTGGATATACCTCAAAGGTACCTAAAACATGTTTAACTATAGATACATTCCAAAAGATAGACATCATCAACACTAAAATACTAGAAAACCTTGTCCATAATAACCTAGACAAACATTTAGATCATCTTCACCTCCTTTGCACTTACATCAATATCTATGTAAATGTGGTATAATCGTGGGGTTACCACATTCACATAGGCGGATTAATGAGTCCACGGTCTCAATAAGTATAAGAATTACTAACATTTTCAATATGAGCCATCTTTTTCAAGAGTATCTCTAACATGATGATTATAATAACAGCTACGTTGAATTTTCCAAACAGAATTATTTTTGTATAATCTATAGCTGATAAAATAAGCATCAAAGAATTGTTTGTGATAAAATTCATTTATCTTTTCTGAACTACTTTATATTTATACATATATACATTTTACTTGTATCTCATAAAATGAATATACATATAAATACAAAGAAGTAAAACAATTAAATCATAAATCATAGTATTCAATGTATGCAATGCAATCTCTAGTCTCTTTGACTTTCTAAAGGACTTGAACCTTTCGTTTACGGCTATCAGGAGACACATTCGGCTCCTCTTTGGCTTTCTAAAGGACTTGAACCTTTCGTTTACGATTTTCAGGAGACACTTTCGGCTCCTCGGTTAGTACCAGGCTTCTTATTTTAACCTGTAAGGCTCCTTCGGCTTACACCGTTAATATAAGAATACCTCCACATTTTACATTCAACTTTATGAAGACAAAAGACTTCTTATTTAACCTAAGAGGTTCTTTCGGCTCCCACCATTAACATAGGAAAACCTTCTTGCTTCATATTTAATTAATCTCTTATGTTCAATGTTCAACATTATGCAATAACATGTCTCTTCAAATCATTCTTTTGTCCTCATAATCATCACATTTTATTTCTCAACTCATTTCAATATATAAAAATAATTAAAAGCATATAATCATGTTATTCATAAAATATTCAAGCTCATATAATAATCACATTTCAAAAGCTTTATAAAAATAGTATCAATCTCAGTAAATAGTTGTACTCACTAAAATAGTACCATGCTCAGTAAGTAATTATACTTACTTGTCACCGTAGACCGTTATATTGGATTTCCTTTCTAATCCTTGATTCTAAATTCATTGCATTTAGTGCGCTCGCGTGCTATCATATATTAGTCTAAAATTATAATTAAAAGGCTAACATAACGACCTCTTAATTTCTCCCTATGCTCTATCCAAAATTAGGCAGTATAACGATATCTATCTAAAATATTATAATGTCACTTGGGCATCATAACGACTATGTAGCGTTACCACATATTGTTATATGGGCATTACTACGGTATTAATATAATATTTATCTAAAATGTCTAATATTACTTGGGTATTACAACGGCTCTATTATAAAATACATAATAAAATTTAGGTAGCACAATGACGAATTTGTAATATTTAAAAGCATAATTGAATATAATATCTGTCCCAAAATATTCAATCACACTTTTCCACGTAATTTAGGCATTATAACAACGTAATTTAAATTCTAATAAAACTGACATAATTTAAATTCTAATAACTAAAATTGACATAAACTAAGGATAAAAGAATTATACCTACTACTTCCATTTAAAGTAACTCCAAAGCTTATTACTAAAAATATATGCTTCTCACTATTCTTTCTATTTTCTCTTCTTCTTTTCTTTTTATTTCTTTTTTTTTCGACTGTGCGAGAGGAGAGAGAGAGCTGCTCGTGATTTTTAAAAGCAAGGCAAACTGGTCCTATTTATAGGCTGTAGATTGGGACAAGGCTGATATATTTTATAAAGTTCATCGGTGGATTTTTAAACTGACTGCAGCGCCGAATAGGTACCAAATAGAAACACTGCAGCAGCTTCTTGAAGGTTCCACGGCCAGCCATAGATATACTTATAAAAGTATATTGATATATATATATATATATATATATATCTAATGAGCATTGAATGCTCTTGTATATCCTAACACATATATATATTATTATATATAAATAAATGAATATATATATATAAAGCAATCAATAAATCTTAAATAAATGAATATATATTATAAATAAATGAATATATATTATCATATTAAAAAATCAAACAATTATTTAATACACTAATATCTCCATTATCACTAATACTTGGACACTTAATTTGGTAAATTTTAAATGCCAAATAATTTATACTAGAAATTAGAGCTAGTTCTAACTATCTATTTCTCAATTTAAACTGAGAATATTAAACTATACATCAAATATATTTTCCTGATATATTTGATTTAACCTAAGAGCACAATTTAGACTAAAGCATTTTAAGTCATCCTAATAAATTTCTCAGATATTACACCGACCGTCCCTTGGTAATTTGCAGTGAGATTCGACTGCCCAATGGTGTTTTACGCGAGACCCGACCTCCCCTTGGTGTTTCTACGGCAAGATCCGTCCGCCCCCGGTGGTTTATGGCAAGATTCAATTGACAAATTGCCAATTACTTTTTGTTCATCAAATTGAAGGAAGTTCTTACCATCAATTTGCAGGGGAGTGTTAGAAGATAAAATATAATCAGATCAAGCATATCTAGACAAGGCAACAATCTCATGATTTCCTCCTACATGTTTCATGGGATTGTATATTAATGTTAAGAATATTATGTTAGGGTTATATATTATTTTATGGTTATTTACTTACTTATTGATTCTAGGGTTTCCTTAGCCTACTAGGTTTACCTTTCCTTAGAATAGTATGTTATTTGCTTATCACTCATAGCCTCTCTATAAATAAAGGCCTATGTAATACTCTTCATTAATTTAGTCTTAATACAATATAGTCTATTACATACTTTCGCTCTCTCTCTCTCTTTGCTCCACTTTTTATATATTTAATATATAAATTTTTATATTTTATCAGGCAATATGCAAGTTGAGTTTTATAGTCGTTCAGATTCAATACTCTTTAAAAGTTGCGGAGTCCATCTAATACGCAAGAACGAAGAGAATGCAAAGAATCATCGGGGTGTGCTCCATGAGCATGTTAGTGGCCATTTGGATACCCGATGAAGAAATTGAAAATTCAGTAGATTTATTAATAGATGGTTTTCAACTATCTAAGAGGCATCTTGATGACAAGATCACAACTTAGTCTCCAATTGGCACCCACAACAGAAGAGGCGTTCCTTAACCTTTAATTGTGATACCACATGCCTGTAAGTACATTATCCATCATCAATTTTCTGGTTTCACATGACTTAATAATGTTATTCATGTTGATGAGTCGCGAAAATCTTAATACTTCAATCTCATTCTGTTTGAGAAATGGGTTCTCTGCCTGATTCCTGTTGCCCGTGAAATCCAATTAATCAATTCGAAATGGTTTTTTGGTAGACTGTGCAAATCCATGTTGTTTCTTGGTTTTTTTTTTGTTTTTTGTTTTTATTTTTTTGGTAAATATCTTTTCCCCATGAACTACTATTCCTACTGCCCGACCCATGAACTACCATTTCGACATTTTGTGCTAAAACTCCCATTTCGTTAGTCAAAGGCTTCTTTCGCTAGTCAAAGGCGTTAACTCAAATAGTCTACCCATCACTTTGCCCCCATGAATTACAATTCATTGTCACTCTACCCCATGAACTACAACGCATTATTACTTTAACCGTCTAAGTTAACGCCTTTGCAAGGACGGACCCAGAACAAGGGTTGGGAGGGAACTAGCCCTTGTTCTTCTTTCATGGGGGGGGACCAAATATAATTATTTATTTATTATTATTATTATTATTTCAGATTTGGGGGACCACTGGCCGGTCTCCCCACAAATCCGCTTATACTGATTGACGAGGGAGTTTTGGCACAAATGGTAATTCATAAGAGCAAAGTAAAAATACGTTGTAGTTCATGAGAAAAATGTAATTATCCCTTTTTTTTTACTTCAATATATTTGTTAGTTATCACATTATCGTCTATTTGGATTTTGAAGGATTTTAAATAGGGCATGCCTTCTGGGTGTATGTATTCTTGGAGCTGATATTTCAAACTTAGATTGAAAACAATGAGCCCCTTTCTAATTGTCTGAAGTTCAGAATACTCCCAAAATTGACACTGGGCTTAAATTTGCCCATATATGTGGGGGGCTCTAATGAGTTTCTTGGAATTTTCTTTTGGAAAAGTAGAAGGGGGTTTTGTAAAGGTCAAATTTGTGACCCAATCAATCTACTATTTTATACCTAAAATCCTTATTTTGTCAATCAAAGGTGTTAACTCAGACGATTAAAATGACAATACATTATAGTTTATAAAGATAAAGTGATGGATTAATCGTCTGAGTTAATGTTTTTGATTGACAGAATAAGGGTTTTGAATACAAAATGATAATTTAATGAGGTCCGATAATAAAGTTAGTTGATGAAAATAAAGTAACAATGTATTATAGTCGATGGGAATAAAGATAATTACAGGGAGACCACGCTGTCCTACAAAATTGTAGGCCTTACAAATTAATAATCAGCAATGGGCCATGCTGTCTTTCATTTCCCACTACCTTTCGATGACCTTCGTATTATTATTATATTTTTTTGACGCAATGTGAACGCGGCATCGTACACCGCCCAAGAGGGATCTTATTTTTAGAAAATCCTAATAAATTGCAAAAAGGCAGCGAGATCTAGGAAGGATCACATTTAATATTTATCCTAATTAATTATTAATCTTCTACTTCGAATAATTTTCCTCTTTCTTTGACCAATGCATATGCTTTTTCTCATCTTTCAAGATTGTTTATTAATTAATTATAAGGAAGCTGCCAATAATTCTCTTCTTTCATTGAAGAATCATTTAGCTTATATTTGTGTTACATTGGAGAGAACGACTCATTTCTCCCATCGTACACCGCCCCAGAGGGGTTTTATTTTTTAAAAAATCCTAATCAATTGCAAAAAGGCAGCGAGATCTAGGAAGAATCACATTTAATATTTATCCTAATTAATTATTAATTTTCTACCTTGTGGAAGTTGCCGATAATTTTCTTCTTTCTTCGACCAACTCGTATGCTTTTTGTCATCTTTCAAGATTGTTTATTAATTAATTATAAGGAAGCCGACGTTGATGGAAGTTGAAAAACGTGATATTAATATAGTTATATGTTTTCTATTTTTATATCAATGCTTTCCTTTTATAACAAAATACTATGGTAAATACAATGAAAAATTTATTCCATTCAAATTTGATCTATGCTTTTTTTTTTTTTTTTTTTTTTTTTTTGACATGTCCACACAAGGGTAGGGGGAGGGGGGATTCGATCTTGTGACCTACGCTTCATAAGGCGTGGTTCACAGCCGATTGAGCTACCTCTTTGGGACAATTTGATCTATGCTTTTATTTAACTTATAACTCTTTGATTGTCATTATTTTAATAAGTTTCCAAATTTTCAGCATATTCAAGCGAATCATGCATTTTGTTGTTGTGGGATCCATCACATCTTTCTCAACTAGATAGTGATTTACTAGCTATCTTTGCTACAAGTGCATTCCCAAATGCAATCTCCTTCATTACCTCTACCGTCAGTTTCTATATACCTAATAATTCAACCATCATCAGTCAATGTGATCGGTGCCTAAAAGTGCTTAGTTGGACCCCTTAATTTATATTCGTTAGGCCTTTAGCATTGTTAATATTTAATCATTTTAGTGTTTTTAGTATTTTATGTTGTGCAGGACATTGCATTAAAACATGGCTAGCAAAGGCAAAATGTACTTAAAGAGAAGAAGTGATTCAAGTGCGTTCGAACGACTTGGGTGCGTCAACACACTCATGCATCACGGCACCAGGTCGACGCAGCCCAGCCGCTAGCGGTTATCTGCGTCAACGCAAAGGGACCCAAGCATCGAACAAACGCCCGCCACTTCAGCCGCCATGGTTATTCACGGTCGAACAGGGGTGCGCGGTTTAACGCAAATAAGTGCGTCAACGCGGTAGTGCGCTCAACGCATTTCTCCCGCCACCTATAAATAGGACCTCGTGTATTTTCTTATTTCCCACGCTTTGAGGTGCCTCTAGGGCCCAGCCCTCTGCTTTCCATGAAATCCTCCTAAATTGTCATTTATTTAATCTATGTTTTATTTTATGTTTAATTAGTCTCTTAGTTCCCTTCACTTTAATTTATTTATATACATTTATGTTTAGTTCGTATTATTCTGTCATTTAAGATTCATGTTTATTCGCTTTCAATGCATTTTAGTGACAAAAGTGTATTGATTGTTGTTTACTAATCGCCAAACGTCGACTATCGTAAATCGGAGATACATCGGATATTCGCTTGGACCATTATCCATTGTGACCTCTTGTAATGTTGTTTGCCTCGGATAGATCGACAAGATTGTGTAGCAACAATAGGATATACATATGCGCTTATCGATAGAGAAATATGAACAATGCGTTAACCTTCAGAGTATGCCTTGTAGCATAAATGTTAATAATATGAGCTAACCATGTTTATATGTGAATTAATTAATTGTGAAGTGGATTAGGGACTTTAGTTATTTTTATTTCTTTATTTTATCGCATTTTAATTTAGTTTATTTTTTATGCACGCCACCTGCTAGATATTGGGACTAGGTTAAGATAAGTTTAATTTAAGCACTTTAAAATTGGTTTTTGACAAACACGATTCTCTGTGGGTTCGACCTCGCACTTGCACAGCCACATTACTACAATCGACTCATGCAATTGGTGAGTACAATTAAATTTGTACATCAAATTTTGGCGCCGTTGCCGGGGAATCGGTGTTTTGTTGAAATTGATTTTTCTTGCTTAGATTAATTTTATCTTTCTACTAGTTATTTTAACTGTGCTATTATTTTATTTTGTTTCGTGCTTTTGTATAGATAAAATTCAAAAAAAAAATTAAATTAGATTAGCATTCTTTTTGTTCCCTGTTTTTGGTTTCTTTTGAGTCACTGGAAATTCGGCATAGGCGGTCGAACGCATAACGACACTTGGGCATTTTCCAAAGACAATACAGACTAAGGCCACCGCCTCGACATCGCTGCGGCGCGCACGCTACCATGTTTCAACAGGCGAGTGTACGTTCGAACTTACATCCATTACGTTCGAACGTACCTGCAACCACTGCTACATATTGCGTGGCTGCGATCGATCGTCGTTCGCTCCGAGCGCACTCATTGCCAGCAAACCCGAGTGTATGTGTTCGCTTATGTTTTTCTTATTTTATTTTATATTTATTATGCCTATGTTTATTTATTTAATGTTTTTGTTAATTAGTTTATTTTTAATTGTTTAATTGGTTTGTTGTTTTTATTGGTTATTTGTTTAAGTTTTTTAGTTTTTGTTATTTTATTTTTGTATATAGTTTAAAAAAAAAAAAAATTAAGCGTTGACGTGCTCGTGCGTTGAACGTGCACTAGGCGCCACTTTGCCTTGGTGAAGTTCGACCGGCGCCATTCACAGCATCGTGATGTGCGTTCGAACTTGCTTATGTAAGTTCGAACGTATCACGCACACACACACCACACACCTGCACGAGTACGGTCGAACGTACTCTTGTACGTTCGAACGTACTCGGTTTTAGGCCAGCGTGACCTGCTTTTAGGTCACATTTTTCCCCCCTCTTCCCCACTTTCCAGCAGCATTACAAACAACCCCTTCCTCTCTCTCCGTCCCTCACCTCCTAAACATCCAAAATTCGCATACCCACCGCCACCCACCTCGGCATCCACCTCCCCCACCACCGCGACACCATCTCCGCCATTCTCCACCGTACCACTCACCACCCACCCAAATCCCCAAATTTCCCATTTGTCCCCAACCCACAAACCCAATTTCTCCAAAAAAACCCCCAAATTTTTTATTTTTTGTTCAATCAAAGGGCACAAATCCACTCTTGGATTGTGCCCCTTGATTCTGTGTTGGTTTTTCTTCATATTTGCAGGGGGTTGGGATTAATTCAAAAGGGTTCTCAAACCCTTTGAATTCGGGTTGCACACCAGGTGCTCGACAGATTGCCTCAACGAACCTCCATCATGCCTAGAGGGCGAGGTTCGTCATCCCGGTCATTAGGGTCCCATGCTAGTCTAGCCAGGCCATCCATGGTCGAGGTCCAGGAGATGTTCCGAGCCATCATGGACAGACTACCTCCAGCAGCAGGACCTCATGCACCACCTCCAGCCCTGTGACGTCTTTGTGACGTCTTGGTTTATTTTTATACCCCTTGCACTATGTTTTTCATTTTCTATATCAGCACACTGTGGACAGTGCATATTTTGAGTTTGGGGGTATTTTTATCATTTTGTGCACATTTTGTTTTTAAATTATGCATTTAATGTTAGTTATAGTTTATTTTCCTTTGTGAACTTAATTTTATGAACACATGATTACTTTTTGAAGGGAATTTTGATTGTGTTACTTTCTTTGGCAAATTTGAGATATTACATTTCGATTTGATTTTCACGAGCACATTTGACACGTAGTTTTGGGATTAAATGTTGGGTTTGGTCATGCTAGTTTTGTAAGCTTAAATACAGTTGGATAACTTGTTAGGAAATAACCGTGGTTTATGTCAAAAAAAAAAAAAAAATTCTTTGATCATTTTGAGCTTTCCACGAGTAAATCAATCTCATGCCTCAAGAAGCATTGAGCATTCGCGTAAAAAGTGAGAAGTTAAACTTGATTAGCAAAGCTTCAGAGCCTTTTGACTTGAGTTAGTAGGTCCTTAGGGGTGTCTTTACACCTAATGCCCTAAAACCTTCTCGTTTGGGAGTCATTGACCTAACGCTTGATACATGGGTCAACTAGACAGCTTAAGGGAGCTATGCAATAAAAAAAATTGAAATAAACCTTGGTTATTGTGCCCGATGAGTGGTCCGATGAATTTGAGTGTCAAAGCATGCATGAAAAAGTTTAGTGTTGAAATCCCATGATTATATGTTGAATTCATTTTCACTAGAATTGATTATTGTGATATCTCATTTGCCATGTTTGTAGCCTAATTAAAATTCCTTGAAAATTGTGAAGATGGCGCTTTGTGTGATTAAGCTTGCTCTTGAATTTAAACCATGATTGATATATTTTTGCATGATTGAGAATAAAATGTGTGCACAAATGTTTGTGGGTATCATTCTGAAAAACCCTCACGAGATTTCACTGCCCTCTAGGGAAATCCTAGAGGTTTAAAAGGCTTGTTGCATCACGCTCAATGCAATCGTTCTCCCACAAAGCGGACTTATGTTTTTATTGTTTTTTCATTTTGTTTTGCTAAGGACTAGCAAAATGTAAGTTTGGGGTATTTGATCGGTGCCTAAAAGTGCTTAGTTTGGACCCCTTAATTTATATTCGTTAGGCCTTTAGCATTGTTAATATTTAATCATTTTTAGTGTTTTTAGTATTTTGTGTTGTGCAGGACATTGCATTAAAACATGGCTAGCGGCAAAATGCACCAAGCAAAGAAGTTGATTCGAGGCGCTCGAACGCACTGGTGCGTCAACGCACTCACGACGCACGCATGAGCAGGGTCGAACGCTTGCGCGGTCGAACGCTGAATAATGTGCTCGAACGCGTAGTGCGCTCAATGTACTTCGTTGTCCAGCCTTTATAAATAGGACCCGTGTATTTTCTTATTTCCCACGCTTTGAGGCGCTCTAGGGCCCAGAGCCCTCTATTTTCCACTGTAAATCCTCCTAAATTGTCATTTATTTAATCTATGTTTTATTTTATGTTTAATTAGTCTCTTAGTTCCCTTCACTTTAATTTATTTATATACATTTATGTTTAGTTCGTATTATTCTGTCATTTAAGATTCATGTTTATTCGTTTAAATGCATTTTAGTGACAAAAGTGTATTGATTGTTGTTTACCAATCGCCAAACGTCGACTATCGTTGCAACCGAGATACATCGGATATTTCTTGGACCATTATCCGTTGTGACCTCTTAACATGTTTGCCTCGGATAGATCGACAAGATTGTGTAGCAACAATAGGATATACATATGCGCTTATCGATAGACGGAAATATGAACAATGCGTTAAAGTTCAGAGTATGCCTTGTAGCATAAATGTTAAATGAATATGAGCTAAGCATGTTTATATGTGAATTAATTAATTGTGAAGTGGATTAGGGACTTTAGTTATTTTTATTTCTTTATTTTATCGCATTTTAATTTAGTTTATTTTTTGCACTCCGATATTGGGACTAGGTTAAGATAAGTTTAATTTAAGCACTTTAAAATTGGTTTTGACAAACACGATTCTCGTGGGTTCGACTCGCACTTGCATGCCCACATTACTACAATCGACTGTAATTGGCGAGTACAATTAAATTTGTACATCACAATGATTTGCTTAAAAAAAGAAAAGACAGAAAACGAAAACATACTAGAGATTTAAGATAGTTACTCTTAAAGGCTTCATGTAAACAAACCTTTAGAAAACGACTAAAGTAAATTGAAAAAAAAAAAAAGAAGAACATAAAAACTTCACCTCATAGCTCACTGCTAAAAGCAAATTTAGAGCTAAGACAAATAAAAATTGCTACAAATTTTGAGCATCAATAAACTCACCACTGTACTATTAAAAGAAAAGAAAAAAGAAAAAAAAACAAAACAAAAAGAGTTGGGAAGAGAAAAGAAATCTCCAATAATAGTTCTATGGAGGCTAGGGTTTTTCTCTTTAATATAGTTTTATGTAATGATAATTAAGAGACTATCATTTATATTAATTTTTCTGTTATAAAATTAAGTTTGTATTCTCGGAATTTAACATGATAAATAAATAATAGTTCATTTATATATTAGTTTCATGTTTAATTGTACAACGAGCATGCGATCTTTTATTATTTTGTTTTTTTTATGGATATAAATTTTTTACAAATTAAATTTTTGGAATTTTCTTAACAGCATATTAGAATGCATAAGAGACATGATAGTATGAAAAATTCTATCATTTTGTTAAATTATCAATTGTCCCAAAAGCTTAATTGTTGATAGGAAGATGTATGTCCCTTTTGTTAAAGTATATAAGAGCCAAGTGCGAACAAATGCAGCAACGGTCGCACCATCGTTCGCTTTCATCGCATTAAATGAAGAATGCAGAGAGTTCGCAAACTAAGCAGCAAAGAACGGTTGCACCATCGTCGCTTCATCGATCAATGAAGAATGCAGAGGAGTTTGGCGAACAATCGCATACCATATGCGATCGTTCGCACATGCAGCAGACATTAGTCTTGCCCTGAGTGCGAACGATCGCAGATCGTTCGCAGCCCATCTGTCGCTTCATCAGAAACCTCTCCAACCGACGATTTCAACTTTACAAGTTCAGCAAGGAAAGTTCTGTCTCGTTCCTTCTAATATGGAAAGATCCCAATTGTCTCAGAATCTACTTTGTCAATATCTCTAACACTTCTACAGCTGTCAACACAATCATCCAACCGTCAATCTTAACTTGTTTAGCAAGAAAGCAACTTGTATTGTGAATGCATTAGGTTAAGCCGTGTATATATATGTTATGTGATTACTCTGTAAGATTAAGTCTTTGAAGCATACTAATATCAGCTTTTACATGGTATCAGAGCCAAAATAGGCTAACGCCAGATTCAACAAAATTTTCTTCTCTTTACAATGGCCTCAAACACTGAGTCAGTTTTTTCTCCCCCAAACACCACCCTCAACTCACTCCTTAAGCTTGATGGTGGAAATTATACTAGTTGGGTAACCTAGATACACCCTATTCTGCGTACCTATGACCTTATGGGCATCATTGATGAATCAGAAACATGCCCACAGAAGATGACTACAGATGATGAAGGAAAAGAAATTCCAAATCCAGAATACCTTACTTGGAACAAGAAGGATCAATATCTACTTTGTCTTATTACTGCCTCTCTTTCTGAGAAGGTTCTGTCCACTGTTTATGGTCTGAACACATCTCATCAGGCATGGACTGCTCTCTCCACAAAGTTTGCCTCAAAATCCAAATCCAGGATTTCAAACCTCAAGAAGCAACTTCAAGGCTTATCACAAGGATCCAAGTCCTGTTCAAATTTCATGCAAGCTGCAAAACACATTGCCGATCAACTTGGTGCTGCAGGTAATCCCATCTTTGATGAAGAACTGATCTCCTCTATCCTTAATGGATTGAACCCCAACTTCACCCACTTTATCACAACCTATTCCTTTCATACTAGAGCTAATGACATTAGTTATGAAGATTTTCAAGATGAACTAATTAGTCATGAGATGCTATTGAACAAACAACAAAAACACACCCCAGATCAGTCCACCTTTGTACTCAGAGCAAACAGACCTTTCCCCCAATCCCATGGCCGACCACCTATGCACAACAGATTCTCACCTAGACCTTATTCCCCTAGACAAGGATTTGGATATTCAGGCCAGTTCAACAGAGGTAGAACTTAGTACCCTAGAGGACCATCTCCACAAGGGAATGCCTTCACCAACAGGCAGTTTCCTCCTGGTCCTATGCAATCAAGTCAAGGGGGCAATTTTTCTCAACATGCTAGACCTTCATGCTAGATATGTGGAAGGATCAATCACTCAGTAATTGACTGTTACCATCGCATGGACTATGCGTTTCAAGGCCGCAACCCACCTACTCAGTTGGCCGCCATGGCAGCCCAATCAAACTCTGGCTATGAAGAGCAAAACTGGCTGGCTGATAGTGGAGCTAATGCTCATATCACCAACCAATTGGGAAACCTACAAATTCAACAACCTTTTCAACAAACAGAAGAAGTAGCTGTTGGGAATGGCACTGGCCTCAAAATAGAGAACACTGGTTCATCTCTTGTTCAATCTTCTAACTTTGCCTTTTTTCGACATAGAGATATTTTACACTATCACAAGCCTCTGTAAACCTACTTTCATACAAAAATTTTGCACTGATAATCATTGCTACTTTATACTAACCGCCTCTCATTATTTTGTTAAGGACCTTGACCCATGCAACACTCTTGGAAGGGAGGAGTGAAGATGGCATATCCGCTGCAGCTTGGAACGATTCCTCACAGAGGGACAAAGACTTTTACCGCTTTGATTGGAATAAGGACCACTTCACTTGTATGGCATTTTAGATTAGGACATCCTGCTTTAGAAGTAGTTAATCATGTTGTTAAGGATAATTCTCTTCCTGTTTCCAACTTTAATTTCAATAAAACTTATGGTTGTACCTCTTGTCAACTTGGCAAAGGCAGAAAACAACCTTTCCAAACTTCAAATCGTGTGACTCTTCAGCCTTTAGAGCTTGTTCATTCTGATGTTTGGACTTCTCCTGTTCAATCTGTTAGTGGTTACAAATATCATGTCATTTTCATTGATGATTTTTCCCGATTCACATGGATATATCCAATGCATCAAAAATATGAAGTTTTCACCAACTTTGTCAAATTCAAACTTCTTGTAGAAAATCAATTCACCTCTCACATTAAACAACTTCAAACAGATGGAGGAGGTGAATATAATTCTGTTCAGTTTCAAACTGTTCTCACAAAACATGGCATAGTTCATAGAAAAACCTGCCTTCATACCTCTCAACAAAATGGATTGGCTGAAAGAAAGTTGAGACATATCCTAGAAACTGGCCTTACTCTTCTTGCCCACTTTCATTTCTCCAATAAATATTGGGTGGATGCCTTTCTTACTGCTGTTTACATAATCAATAGACTACCTACACCTACTCTCCAGAATCAATCTCCCTACCTAAAGCTCTATAAACATAATCCTGACTACAAAAAGTTTAGAGTCTTTGGTTGTCTTTGTTATCCCCTTCTTCAGCCTTATAATTCACACAAGTTAGAATATAGGTCTAAACCTTGCATCTTCTTAGGATATAACTATGCCGGGTACAAGTGTCTTGATCCTGTGACCAACAAAGCATATTTGTCTAGAAATGTCATCTTCAATGAGGAATCATTCCCTGCAAAAGATCAAGCTACTTCGCACTTCCCATCCGAGATCAATGCTCAAGGTGATGCACCCATTTTCGTTTCTTTACCCATTCTTATTTCTAATGACAAATCTCAGGCTCATACTTCTACAGTAACTGAAAATTCTATCTCACCAGTTCATACTCCAAAACTACCAAACTTCACACCTATATCTTCATCCTTACCTACTATAGATCCTATTCCCATACAATTTGAACCTACCTTAGACCCTAATCCTGACCCTCCATCAACTCCACCAACCCATCATATGATCACTAGGACCAGAACTAACTCCCTTAGACCAAAAGAATTTCCTTACTTTCAGCTATATCACACCTCAACACCTAACCTTGAATCAGAGATAGAACCAGTTTCCTATAGAAAGGCTGTTGCTGATCCTAGGTGGAGACATGCTATGCAGGAAGAGTATGATGCCTTGATATCCAATGCCACTTGGACCTTGTGTCCTCGCCCCACTCACAACAATGTTATTCGGAATAAGTGGGTTTATAAAATCAAGAAGAAAGCTGATGGCTCCATAGAAAGGTTTAAAGCAAGATTGGTGGCAAAGGGATTTGATCAACAAGATGGGGTTGATTATACGGAGACATTTAGTTCAGTCATCAAAGCCTCAACCATTAGAGTTGTACTTGCTTTGATTGTTCACTTTGATTGGCCTATTAGACAACTTGATGTATGTAACACCTTTTTGCAAGGTACTCTCAATGAAGAAGTCTATATGGAGTAACTTCCTGGCTTTCAAGACACCTCTCAGCCTAATTTAGTTTGCAAGCTACACAAGGCCATTTATGGACTCAAACAAGCTCCACGAGCTTGGTATACAAGGTTGTCCAATTTTCTTCTTGATCTTGGATTTCAAGGGTCTTTGGTGGACACTTCACTTTTCATCTTTGTGCAGGGGGCTATTTACATCTATATGTTGGTTTATGTAGATGATATTTTGATTACTGGAACTCACCCCTCTGTCATTTCTAGCATTATAACTAAGCTGCAGGCAGAATTTCCTTTAAAGGATTTAGGATCTCTGCATTATTTTCTTGTCATTCAGGTCATCCGTGATTCTGCTGGACTTCACATTTGTCAAAACAAATACATCACCGATCTTCTTCACAAGAATCACATGGATGGATCTAAACCCTCCAAATCTCCTTGCTCTTCAGGAACCAAATTGTCTAAACATGATGGTGAACCTCTAGCTGATCCAACTACCTACAGGCAAGTTGTTGGAGCTTTGCAATATTGTACACTTACTAGGCCTGAGATTGCTTACTCAGTCAATCAGCTATGCCAACATATGCATGCTCCTTCTTCTACACATTGGATTGCTGCCAAGAGAGTCCTCAAATATCTTAATGGAGCTAAAGATCATGGTCTTCACTATACCAAGAGCAACCTTCAATTAAATGCCTTCTGTGATTCAGATTGGGCAGGGTGTCCTGATGACCGTCGGTCTACCTCTGGCTTTGTGGTTTTTCTAGGAGATTGTTTGATTGCATGGAGTGCTAAGAAGCAGACTGTCGTGTCTTGTTCAAGCACAGAGGCAGAGTATCGGTCTCTCTCTTTAACCACTACTGAATTGTTTTGGCTTCGCATGCTTTTCAAAGAACTTCAAATTGTTCTCTCAGCACCTCTAGTTCTTTGGTGTGACAATATTAGTGCATTGGCTTTAGCTTCCAATCCAGTGTTTCATGCTCGTACTAAGCATATAGAGGTGGATTATCACTTTGTACGGGAGAAAGTTCTCAACCGTGATATTCTCATCAAGTTCATCTCAACGTCTGATCAGGTGGCTAATATTTTTACTAAAGGTCTTTCTTCATCTCGGTTCATGTTTCTCAAAGACAAGTTGATGGTGGTTCCTCCCCCCATCACCTTGCGGGGGGGTGTTAAAGTATATAAGAGCCAAGTGCGAACGAACGCAGCAACGGTCGCACCATTGTTCGCTTCATCAGTACCAAATGAAGAATGTAGAGGAGTTCGGCGAACGAACGCAGCGACGGTCGCACCATCGTTCGCTTCATCAGTACCGAATGAAGAATGCAGAGGAGTTCGGCGAACGATCGCATACCATATGCGATCGTTTGCACATGCAGCAAACATTAATCTCGCTAGAGTGCGACATCGATCATCGTCGTTCAGCCATCTGCTTCATCAGAAACCTCTCCAACCGACGATTTCAACTTTACAAGTTCAGCAAGGAAAGTCCTGTCTCGTTCCTTCTAATATGGAAAGATCCCAATTGTCTCAGAATCTACTTTGTCAATATCTCTAAGCTTAAGGAGCACTCCTACAGCTGTCAACACAATCATCTAGCAACTGTCAATCTTAACTTGTTTAGCAAGAAAGCAACTTGTATTGTGAATGCATTAGGTTAAGCCGTGTATATATATGTTATGTGATTACTCTGTAAGATTAAGTCTTTGAAGCATAATAATTTCAGCTTTTACACCTTTTAATAGGTAAGTCCCAACACATGAAATGTTTAATTTTAAATGGAAGTAAATTAACGGAGTCAAGTTCGATCCTATTAATTTTAATCATTTTATCTTTTAATCATTACTTTTAAAACCTTTTTATATTTTATTCCAACGGCTACAAAAGAGGTTGCTTAATTTACTAAAGAGAAGATGATGAGTAGTTAAAGCCAAGGCCATGGAAATAGATGATTAGAAGAGTCACTTTGTCGCTATTGTAAATAATAGTCAGGCTTTCATACGCCAAGAGCTGCTTCCATGGCCTTCCAAGCATCCTCTTCTTCTTTTGGCCTTCGATGGCCTTATGATGTATTTTTGAGCTTTAGAAGCGAAGATACCCAGCTCAGTTTTACTGCTCATCTACACAAAGCTCTGTGTGAAAATGGAATCTATACCTACATGGATGACAAACTTAGAGAAGAAGGAAAATTTTCACAGGAAATTCTCAAAGCCATTAAAGATTCAAGGACTTCAATCGTTGTATTATCTGAAAACTATGCATCATCTACATGGTGCTTGGGTGAGCTGATGGAGATCCTCGATTGCAGGGAAACAAACCAACAAATTGTTTTACCAGTGTTTTACAAAGTAGATCCATCGGACGTACGACATCAAAAAAAGAATTTTGGAGAAGCATTGGCTAATCACAAGAATAGCTTCATGGAGGATACATGGCAGAACTGGACAGCAGCTTTGAATAAAGTGGCCAATTTGTCGGGGTGACATTTAAAAAAATGGTATTTCCAACCACACAAGTTCCTGTTAGAGTATATTTGAATAACCTTAAAATTAGGATAATCTAATCTTCATCAAACTCCTAATTTTAGGGTCATTCAAATATATTCTAACAGTTCCTTCATTCTAGATTTATAATTTTCCTTATATATATATTTTTTGTTCTTATTTGTCTCATTAATTTGGGCAACTATATAAATTCAATCAATTGAAAACACTATTTTAATGTAAGAATATTTTAAGCTGCGTCTTTAAAAAAGTGAAAAAGATAATGATTACACTTAACAATATAAGATTTCAATACCAATTTTAATGGTAGTGTTTGCATGCAGGACAAAGTTTTTCTCTAAATTGAGTTAGAGGAATTTCTTTTAACCTACCC
Source organism: Carpinus viminea (assembly GCA_013348765.1). Lineage (NCBI taxonomy): Eukaryota > Viridiplantae > Streptophyta > Magnoliopsida > Fagales > Betulaceae > Carpinus > Carpinus viminea. The sequence continues at coordinate 52,305,481 of CP054668.1, read as the reverse complement.
CATAAAAGTGACATGTGTCTATTTTTTTTAATAACACGTGAGATGCATATAAGTTTTTAATAAAATTTATTTCAACTGTGTCTCTGCTATTAAAAAAACATGTGCATCTCACATGTTAAAGGGACACATATCACTTTTATAGACTAGGTTGGAGGAAAATTCCTCCAACCCAATTTGGATGAAAACTGTATCCTTACATGCATCTAGTATTTAAATTTTAGGGTATTTTGCTTTATTCTAAGGTTTAGTGGGAATATTAGAGATTATTAAATATTTGCAGGATGAAATTAAAAATGCAATTTACTAAAAGATTAAACATTTGAGAACTATCAATCCAAGGAGGATTGAGATATAGAGAAGGAAGGAATATTTCCTATCTTCTCCTATCATGATCACTTGTTGCAAGAGAAGAAAAAAAATTGTCAGTAGATCATGTTCCTATGTTTTTTCATGTGGAAGGTGTAACTCATTTTAATTTAATTTAATTTATTTTATTATTTTTTACCTTTTGCAGTGGTAGGAATGAATTTAAATTCGTCAACGAATTGTTCAAGCGGTTTCAAGAATAGTAAATCGCACATACTTAAGTGTTGCCAAATATCCGGTTGGAATAGAGTCTCACATACAAGATATCAATGGGCTTTTACATATTGGGATGAGTGACATACGCATTATAGGAATCTTTGGAGTTGGTGGAATTGGTAAGACAACAATTGCCAAAGCGATCTATAACTCGTTTACTTACCAATTTAAAGATAGTTGTTTTCTTGCAAATGTTAGAGAAACTTCAATGAAAGAGTGTGGTTTAGCCCAATTGCAAGAGACACTACTTTTTGAGATCCTAGGCAACACAAATTTGAAGGTTGGTAATGTTGATCGAGGAATCAATGTCATAAAGGAAAGGCTTTGTCGTAAAAAAGTTCTTTTAGTTCTTGATGATGTAGATGAGTTGGTCCAATTAAAAGCATTATCTGGAGAACCCAATTGGTTTGGTTTAGGAAGTAGAATCATTATAACAACAAGAGATGAACATTTGCTAATTAAGCATAACGTTGATTTAACATACAAGATGAATGAAATGAATCACAATGAAGCTTTTCAGCTCTTTAGTCTACATGCTTTCAAAAGTGACAAACCTCATGATGATTTTGTAGACCTTACAGAACATGCACTACGTTATGCTGGGGGCCTCCCACTAGCTTTAACAGTGCTAGGTTCAAATCTATATGGTAGAGATAAACGCTATTGGAAAAGTTCATTAGAAAAGTACAAAAGAATTCTAAAGAAAAATATTCTAGAAAAACTTCAACTAAGTTATGATGGATTGGAGGAAAGTGAGAAGAATATTTTCCTTGACATTGCATGCTTCTTCAAAGGGCAATATGCAAAATATGTTACTAAGATACTAGACAGTTGTGGTTTCTTTCCAGATATTGGTATTATAGAACTTGTGGAGAAGTCTCTCATAAGTATTGATGAGGAGAAATTGGTTATGCATGACTTATTGCAAGATATGGGTAGAGAAATTGTTCGTCAAGAATCGCCCAAAAAATCATGCAAACGTAGTAGGTTGTGGTTTCATGAAGATGTTCGTTATGTACTAGAAGAAAATATGGTAAGACTAACTTCAAACAATTATTTTAATTTTATATTTGTAAAAATGGATGGAGAAACACACACATAACATGCACATGATTCCATGAATACGCACATGCACATTGTTCCATGAATACACACACCATTTCCATTTGTCTCTAAATAAGTATTTTGGTTGTAAGTAGAATGTCATTAATTAAGAACAGAAAATAAGTCATCCTTGGCAAATTGCCTTTTACCCTATTTAAGAGATATACATTATTTTCATGAGCATCATGCCTTTTCTTCTGTAAAGAGATAAGAGTAATAGGTAAATATTTATTTATTTATTTATTTATTTTTACATTTTTAGTATGGTCACTTAATTTGGGACATCCCACAAGGAGAAAATACACTTTTGGCCCTTAAGCATCACCACATTTTCATTTATGCCACTAAACTACCATTGCTTGTCAAAAAAAAAAAAAAAAAAAGCAATTCAACCAGCGTCAAATGTTAGTTGATGAAAAAAGTGGTCAAGTGTCTCGCACGAGCATGACCATGACCATTTTTATGTTTTTCTTCCCGCAAAAATCCCATTTTTACTTTTGAAATACCATAGTTGCCCCATTATAATTATTAAAACATAAAAACTAATTAAACATACATTTGGAAATACCCTCTCAGCCTTCTTCTTTTTCTTTTTTTTTCCTTCTTCTTTTTCCTCTTTTAGAATTTCATATTTTTTATTGATAATTTGGGTAGTTCAAGTAAAGAACCGGCACTTGCACAACATGCTTGAGATTTTTCATCCATTTAACACCATATGCTCGTTGAAATATTTTCAATATATATATATAAATATTATTTTGTGTCTTGGGGAATATTTTAAATGAGAGGTTTTAAAGAGCATTGAATGAAAGTTGTCCCACATTGGAAATAGTGGAGATTTTGGATCTGATCATGACCATTAATTTTTGGACGGTTAAGATCGTTCGATCTAGTGGTTTAATCTAAAGCACAGGATGCTTCTTAAGTAGATCTAGTAGTTAGATCTATTAGATTTACAGATCTAACGATTGAGATTAAATAGTTAGGATAATTATTTAATCTAATGGTCAGATTTAATCTAGCAGTTTATAGCAGTTTATTTTTGAAATTCAAAACAGCAGTTTTATTTTCAAAATTTAAAATAGCAGTTTTATTTTTTGAAATTTAAAATAGCAGTTGATTTTTGAAATTCGAAATCATGTAGATAATTTAATTCTCTTTAATATCCTTATCTAAATTTTTTATTTTATGAATTATCTTTTCTTTTTTGTCGTTGTTTTGGAATAGTAAATATGAGGGTATTTTCGGGTTTTAACTTCGTTTATGCAAAATGCGTTAATATACAAGTTTCGACTCCATTGTATCTGGAGAAAATTTGTTGTATCCTATTGCATACCAATTCTGGTGGGGGCAAATATTTTCTTAAGGAAAGTGACATTGTAACACACCTTAGAAGTGTTTTTTCTTTATCTGTAATTTTCCTTTTTTGTATAACAATGCTAGCAAAAGGTGTAATAACGAAGTTGTAGTTTGATGGAATGAAATATTATTTCTTAATATTTTGGATGTCTTAGTGTAAGAGAGATGTCACTTGGGGGTGATTAGGGGTTGGAACCTTGGTTTTTTTTTTTTTTTTGAGTTAAGTTAAAACGATTTGAATTGGGTTGAAAAATTTGGGTTGGGTTAAAAAAATTAGAGTTGGGTGTAAAAGACACCCAAACATAAACTCAAAAAAATTAAACATAAAACATCACCCAAACAAGTATTTGGATGTAGGTAGGATGCCATTAATCCAAAAGAATAAATAAATCATAAAGGAAACTGGCTTTTATGCTTTTTCAAAGATAGATATAATTTTTATGAGTATTGTACTTTTTATTTTATAAATAAGTAAGAATAATAAGTAAATACGAGAACAAAAAAAAAAATTGACATCTTGAATGTGATCACTTACTTCGAGACATTCTAATAATAAAAACAAATTATCTATTATGAAAATCTTTTTTTTTTAAAAAAAAAAGAAGCAACATTTAACCAGATTGATGGAATATAAGTTTGCTTCGATCATTTTCATAAAATAATGTGTGTATATATAAGGAGAAAATTATAATTTTAGCAAGTGATAAAGTAGGGAGAACTTCATGTTTTGATTTTGTTGCCACATTTATGCATTATCTTACTAGGGAACAAACAAAATTGAAGGCATATTAGTGGAATTGCCCGAACGAGACTTGATACGTGGAGTTCCAAAACCTTTGAGAAGATGAAAATGCTCAGATATTTTATATGTCGTAATGCGAACTTTTCTAAAATGCCTACTTATCTCCCTAATGAGTTAAGAGTGCTTGATTGGGATGAATGCCCTTTACAATTTCTGCCATCCAATTTTCATGGAAACTCACTATTCTGAAAATATGTAATGGCCCTTTCAAAGGACTCCAGGAAGTATTTAAGGTATGAAAGTTATTTTTAATGTTTTTTCTTTAGAATTATGTTGTAAACTTCTTTGACGCTAATTTCATTCTCCTTCTTTTTTTCCTTTGCAGAATTTACCAAACTTGAGTATCATGGGACTCACTCGACTTAATAACCTAACTGAAATTCCTGATATTTCAAGAATTCCAAATTTAAAAGAATTATCTGTTTCTCGGTGCAAAAGTTTAGTTAAGTTTCATGACACTGTTGGATTCCTTGATAAGCTTACTTCTATGTCATTTTTCGAATGCTCTAACCTTATTCATCTTCCAAGTAGAATTCTTCAGTTACAGCATCTTGACTATCTTTGTGTCCGACGGTGTCCAAAACTTTCAACAAATGTGAGGGATGAAAGACAATCCATGCTCCCAATTGTGTCCACAGTGGAAAGAAGAGAATTATTCTTATCGCCTCCTCCAGCGAATTCAAGCATTTCCGATGTTGGTTGTTCCTCGGTTGGGTTTCCGGCACTAACAGCACTGGTTCTTGATAAAATATATTTCTCTGAGACACTTTTCCCTTCCACTTTAGAGGTGTTAGATATATCAGGGAGTGAAATTGTTAGTCTACCTGCATGGATCAAAAGATTTGTTAGATTGAAGTTGCTTGCGTTGGCCCAATGCAAGCAACTTCAAGAAATTCTAGAACTTCCAGCAAATATAAAAGTAATAAGTGCCGGCGGATGTGTTTCATTGGAAAGTTTTCCACAAGTGTCAAAAGAAAGTCAATTCAATACAAGTCAATTGCCAGCGTTAGAGTGGATTGAATTGAGTGACTGCGCTAAAATGGCTGAGAAAATAGGGAATCAGGTGGAAGATTTTTTATTGAATAAGGTATGTCATCTCTCTCATGTACGTATTTGTATGTGTCTTGGTTTATGGGTTATAGTACTTGTGAAAATTCTTGATATTGGTTTAATAGGTACATTATAAGGACTCTTTTGCCGGTGGAATTGTATTTCCTGGAAATAGGATACCAGACTGGTTCCGCCATCGTAGGGACTGTTCATATGGTAGTCAATCATGTATGATAGATATTAAAGGGCTCCCTCCTTTGGATGAGATCCAAGGAATTGTTTTTTGTGCTATTCTTCAACCCATTCGTGAGGGCTTCCATGATCATTCTATAGATGTGGTTCAGTTTACGATGAGGCATAAAGGTATAGACATAATTGGCAGACTGAGAGAATTCAAGTATGTGGAATCAAAAAATGTATGGCATGACTACTTCGACCTAGAATATTTTGAGCTAGAGGGAGACAGTTTGCAAGTTGAGTTGTCTATAATTTCACAGATGTTCGTCACAAGTGTCGGAGTTCATATTATACACAAGCATGGAGAGAATGCGAAAGATCATCCAGATGTGACCCACATGGATTTTCATTTCTCTATTGATGAAAATCAATAGAGAACTAATTTCTTGGGAAGTCCAACCGCACAGGACGAATCCGACAAAGAAATTGAAAATTCAGTGGGTTCAATCGAAGAGGATGAAGTTGATGAAGAAAGTGAAAATTCAGTGTGTTAAATCAAAGAGGGTGAAGTCAGTGAAGAAAGTGAAATTCCATAATGTTTAACCCGAAGGATGAACGCAATAAGATTGAAAGGATTCAACCATCTAAGAGCCGATGTGACGATGATGATGATAATGGTGACTACAACTTGGAATCCAGTTGTTTTTCAGTAAGGGCTCCTTTCCTTACCTTAATGCTTGTTAATTTTGTTATTGGTTAACTGGTTTGCAGCCCAGTGTTGATGCTAGTATATATTTATTTGTCCACTTAATCATGGATCAAGTTTTTCTGGCTTGGAAACAGTGTTTAGGGTGCAAATGACCAATGGGGTTCCGTATTTGAGAGAGAGCCACTAGCTTGAGTTCCCACCTCAATTCGCAGGAGATGGATGTAGAAGGAACTCCTGCTCTCAATGGATATGTATTGATTATTTGGAAATTTCATCCTCAGATTTTTCCTAAATTGAGACGGCGTTTAGGTGTGAATGACAAAAGGAGTTCCATATGGTAATCTCTGGGACATATTTAGCACCTTTAAGTCTCTCAATCCAACCTCACATCCCCTCTACTCTTCCAGCAGCATAGCCAATTCACAGTTACATTTAGAAGGAACTCCTGCTCTCCATGGACACCACATGCCTGCAGAGTGGCAAACACAGAACTACTCACAGCGTTAGATGGGTTCGACCTAACTACATCTTTCATATTCTTATTATTATGGGATTTAATTGGTTTTATTGTATTTGATTGTCATCAACTCAAATCATATTTGCATACATCCATAATTTGATGGTCATGATGGGAAACTAGTTAGGCCTTCGTTTGGTGTGGATAAATATTTCCAACTTCACAACTCAGAAATTCAAAATATTCCAAAAATTGACTCTAGCTTAAGTTTGTCCTGAAATAATTAAGTTTTTACTTTATGTGTTACTTAACAGTTAATAGAAGGATCTCCAGGACCGGCCTTAATTTCACTTGAAAAGTGTTGCAAAAGGATCCAACCATTTTGCAAGTATTTGGGCAAATATAGGTATAGCGAACTTAAGTGCAGAAATTTGGGGGGGAGGGGGTGGTTTGTTTTGGAAATGTAGGGGGTCGGTTTTGCCAACATCAGGTTTAGGATGTATGCATTATCAAGAAGTTAACTACAAGAAGTTTCTAAAAATATATAAATTCAACATTGATAGGAATATGATAACAAAATAAGACAGTGGTCCGCACTTATAAATAGGTAAGATATGCAATGTCTAATTTACTTATATGCATGTTTGTGATTATGCTTACGGATATTTTGCATAATGGTACTGGAGATGAACTGAGATTCTAGTATTGTGCTGGTTGGTGTTTTTTTATTAGATTGTACAATTCCTATTTTTGATCATTTCAGGAAGAAATCTATCTCGTGGACCAATGAGTGGCGGTTTCACTCAACAAATGTGTTTTACATGATCATGGGTGAGCTGTCTTATGAGCTCTTATATCGAGGAGAACAATTCTTTCCGAGTAATTCTTATACTTTTATAAAAATTGTATCTGAAAGCTTCAAATCATCACTCTTAATATGCAAAGTACTTTGTTGCCTTGTGTAGGCATGTGCAGAGTGGGTCATCTTCATGTCTGGTGGAATTTCAAGGCATATACATATATAGATAAGTTTTGGAGATTGATAAGAATCTTGGGGGATATCTAAAATCTTGCTTAGTGTGAGATTTCTCATCAGGTTTGTTCCCCTTGCTTTATTGTATCATCTGAAAATCTGGTCAAACTTGCTTTTCTTATTTCAACATTCTCTCATCTTTAGTGAGAAGAAAATATTGTCTAAATAGTTTCTTTTTCTGTATTTGACATGCAACCTGATCAAGACGAAAAATCTATTTGTTCTCTCACATTCTGATTTTCCCTAAGTAGGTACTCTGCATTTTAGGTCGCTGAGTTAACTTGGATTACTGTTATTTACAGACACAAAAGAGACCTGACAGGTAATTAAGTTGGTACTGTTATTTGAGTTAACTCTAAAACATGTAATTAATCAATTGTTCTTTTATTTACAGACACAAAAGAGAGAATTATTGTTAACCTGGAAAACTTTGCATATGAAGCTTACAATTATAAATGATTGCGCTCGGTATGGTGCCTTGCTTGTGGTAATAATTTTCTACAAAGGAACTAAAATTTCTTCCAGTACTTTTCCACTGCATAAGATTTACTTATGATTTTGAAACAACCCAATGAAGGAAGTTATTATTTCTTGGGAAGTTCATCCGCAGAGGATGAATCCTATGAAGAAAGTGAAAATTCAGTGTGTTGAATCAAAGAGGCTGAAGTTGATGAAGAAAGTGAAATTTTAGAATCTTCAATCGAAGAGGATGAACTCAATGAAGAAAGTGAAAACTCAGAATGTTTAACCGAAGAGGATGAACACAATAAGTAACTCCTTCTCCTGCTCTCCATGGATATGCATTGGATACCACATGGCATGCCTGCTGAGTGGCAAAGTACTCACAGCGCTAGATGGGGACAAGGACTGGACAAAGTCTACCAAAATACTCACCAGCTAGCTGTGAGTATTTACTTAGATTAAGGTACTGTGGTTTCTAAAAATCTACAAATTCAACAACAGGAATATGACAAAAAAAAACAGACACTGCGCTGCACATATAAATATTTGCATTCTGTTAACCATACTGCAGCTGAACCTCATGCTCCTAGTGAAGTGGCAGCCGTGAGGAGTCCTACTGTAGCAGCTGAAGCTCCTGCTCCTAGTGAAGTGGCAGCCGTGAAGAACGAGGCTGCCGCTGCTGCTGCAATTGATAAAGATGCTGCTGCAATTGATGAAGATGAAGCAGAGAAGAATTCTACTACTACAGATCAACACAAGAGGGGAAGGAGTGAAGCTGTACAACACTTATCCAAGACAAAGTGCGAAGAAAGAGAAGTTGGATTCAAACCAAATTCTCAGTCTAAGATTGAAGTAGAAAACCTTCAAGTTATTACTGTTAAATAACATTCTGTATTCAATCTCTAGTTTCTAGCTTGTAATTAAAGTCATTGTAATTACTTAGAACATGTACACCTCATGTACAGTTCATATAGGTTTCTTCTTTTGTAATTGCTTATGCTTATAAATAAAGCTTTCTTTCAATGGTTTTGGTATTCAGCCGAAATCAGTCCATTAAAGTTTTCTTTACATTCAACCTACAGAAAGCCGCAGAGATGTGAGGCATATTACATGCCCACCAAAATAAAACAAAAGAACATTATATGCATCTAGAGAACTTCAACCAACGCTATAGCATTGGGAAGTGCGTTATATACACTACAAAAAAAATAGAGGTTTAGTGATGGTTTTTTGGTTATATATATATCAACCTACAAAAACATTGATTCATTCCAGCCACATTTAAAGGATATGAAACTATATAAACTTCAATATGCTAAAAGGACTCCATATTGGTTAGGATATCAGAAATGGAAAAGGTTTTTTGCTTTTAAGAATAAGTTAAAAATTTCAAACCAGTTGTGACCACATTCCTGCAATGAGAATTCAGTTTTAGCATCAATATACACTAAAAGATTTGTCATTTCAAAATTCCAAATCAGAAGTTATCTTATTATGGAATCATTAGAGCACATGCCTCTTTTTATTTGTTTTTTGTTTTTTTTTCTAAAATGCAGGAGTGGAAATTATGGCTCTGAATTTCATATGTGTAAAAGGAGTAGAAACCCTTTACTACATAGAAAATAAATTGTATTTCTATGTATAATCAATTGTACAATAGAAATTTTCAAAAAAATAAAATAAAAATTGTACAATAGAAAGTATCTTCTCTCTAGGGTTCTCTCTGGAAACTAGAGGTGAAGCAGGGAAACCTCTATCCGGTTTGTGGGTGAGAGGTGGCGGCCGTTTGTGATCAGTGTTCAACAGCAGGGAGAGTGAAGGTGGAGGAAGACCTAGCAAAGCAATGGGAGCGGTTCACTCTTCTGGATGTAGAAACGGTGGAAGTGGTAGCCCCCGACGCAGCGATGGAGCCCTTAGTGGATAGGGGCACGGCATGTGTGGTAGGGAAGTTGCTAGCTGACAGAACCTTGGGGAAGGAGATCCTGAAGACTCTTCTGATAAGAGCTTGGCAGCCGATAGGTTAGGTTTCCTTCAAAACTTTGGGACCCCCGCTTTTTGGGTGCGAATGTTAAATATGCCATTAACATGTATGAGTAGGGAGATAGGCCTATGAATAGGAGCTTCGATGGGTATGGTTGATGAAGATGGTGTGGGATGGGGGGAGTTCTTACGAGTTCAAATTATCCTAGACTTAACAAAACCCCTCTCAAGGGATCGTTTCCTCAGGCTTCGAGATAGAACCATATGGATCACTTTTCATTATGAAAGGATCCCTAGGTTCTGCTTCAAGTGTGGTGTAGTTAGACACGGTGGCAGAGGATGCGAGAGACCGGTAGGGAAAAGGCTGCAGGAGAATGAAAATAAACAGGAATTTAGGCCCTGGTTAAGAGACCCGCCATCGACCAGAAATGGTGGCAAAGGAGGAGGGGGGCGCGGGGGGTTCAGCGGTGGTTGGAGGAGATACACGCAGCCGTCACGTATTGCTACTTCGGAAGACAATGAATCAAAACAGGGGGAGACGGGTGATCTAGAGGGGAAGGAAACGATGGTGTTTCGCCGGAGCCTTTGCCGGTGACAGCTGGAGCTTTAAAAGGAAATTTGGTAAATATTAATGATGAGATGCGCTATATGCAAGGAGGCGGGATATCAGGACAGAAAAAACGGAAGGAAGATCATGAGATAAATGTGGGTAATAAAGGAGATTTGATCAAGGGAATCCCACTATTACTAGCAGCACAATTGGAGGAAAAGGTGGAGCCCTAGCCAATAAAGAGATGTCATCCACAAAAGGCAAGAATGTCTATATTGGTCAATGGGACAATATCAAAGAGAAGATGACCTGGCAAGCTATGAAGAAGGGTGCTGAAGTGTCAGACAATCTGTATGGTGACTCATTAGAGAATGTGGAATCTTTTTCCACGCCTTTCAAAGTCGACAAGGGGGAAGGAATAAATATACGATCGCACAGGTCAAGTGGTAAGAAGGTAAGGGTGTCCTCAGGGAGATCATCTCAAACTAGGGAACCAAGAACCATGCCTAAAGTAAACACGGGAGAAGGAAAGTGGGAACAGATGGGAAAGAGGAAAGTGCAATGGGAAATTACTGAAGGTGACAGAGATGGAGGAAAATGCAACAAACCCAATATGGAGGTGCAAAAACTGGGAAGCAGTGATTCGGTGGAGGCTGTTGAACAGCCTCGCCAGTCAAAATGAGTTTCCTAAGCTGGAATTGCCGAGGGCTTGGGAACCCTTGAGCAATTCGAGATCTCCACTAGTTGGTGAAGGAAAAAGGACCCAATTTGGTTTTCATTATGGAGACCAAAATTTGTAATAAAGATATGGATTTTTTGAGAATAAAATTGAATTTTGACAATATTTTGTTGTGGATAGTGTGGGTCGTAGTGGAGGGCTAATACTCTTATGGAAGAATGATATTAAAATTGAAATTCAAAATTACAGCCGCCGACACATAAATGCAATTGTTTCCATGGGTAGGGATGGAATGGAATGGAATGGAAATTTTCTGGAATATATGGCAATCCAGAGACTGCGAAGAGGAAAGAAACGTGGGCTTTTATGAGACATCTTGCTACTTTTTCTCCTAAGCCTTGGCTGTGCATGGGAGACTTTAACGAGATCAACAACTTATCGAAGAAGATGGGTGCTAATACACGGGCAAATTGTCAAATGGAGGCTTTTAGACGAACCCTTGAGGACTGTCAATTGTGTGATTTGGGTTATAAAGGAGTTAAATACACATGGAATAATGGGCGGTCTGGAGGTCAATTCACCAAGGAGAGGCTAGACAGAGCTGTGGCTAACATGGAATGAAGGAAATCGTTTGAAGCTATGGAGGTTCAGGTGTTAGCAACTAGGAGTTTGGATCACCATCCGGTTCTATTGGTTCTAAATGAGAAAATGAAGTGTGCACGCAGATGAGAAAAGCCTTTTTGCATTGAAGCCAATTGGTCAGTAACACCAGACTTTAAGGAGGCGGTCCATACGGGATGGACGACCTGCATTGATAGGGGGAACAAATGGGCCAAAGTCAAAAAGAAATTTGATAAATGCAAGAGAACGATCCAAGTCTGGGTGAGGAGAAACGTTCGAGCAGTGGAGGGTTTAATAAAAACAAAAACAGAAGATTTGGAGGAGCTTCAAAAGGAGGCGGGTGGAAATAATCGGGAGGATGAAAAAGTTCTAAGAGGGGAAATAGATGGGCATTTAGAGCAAGAAGAATTAAAATGGAAACAATGTGCAAAGGAGGAATGGCTCAAGAATGGAGATAGAAACACAAAATATTTCCATGCTTGCGCTACTCAAAGGAGGAGGAAAAATATGATAGATCAAATTCTTGATGGGGGGCAACTATGTAGCACGGCTGCTTCCATTGAAAATGCTTTTGTGAGATATTTTAATGATCTTTTCACTTCGGCCAGCCCAGCAGACTTGGAGGCGTGTACCTCAGCAATTAACAGTAAGGTCTCCCTTATGATGAATAATATTTTGACGGCATAATGTACTTCTGAAGAGGTGAAAAATGCACTAGATCAAATGGCCCCCAATAAAGCTCTAGGTCGAGACGGATTTACAGCAGGCTTCTATCAACAACATTGGGACACGGTGGGGTTGGAGGTATGTGAAGCTGCTTTACATTTTTTTTTTAAATGTTAGCATGGATAGTTCCATAAATTCTACTAATATTGCTTTGATCCCAAAGAAAAAAACCCCTGTTAGTGTGACGGAGTTCAGACCTATTAGTCTGTGTAATGTACTTTATAAGATAATATCCAAAGTGTTGGCATACAAGCTAAAAAGGGTCCTTCCCTCTATTATTTCACCATTCCAAAGTGCTCTTTTGCAAGGCAAGCTCATTACAGACAACATCTTGGTGGCTTATGAGACGATGCACTCTATGCATACAAAAATGTGGAGCAAGGTAGGTTTTATGGGGATTAAACTCGACATGAGCAAAGCATACGACCGGGTGGAATGGGTGTTTCTAGAAGCCGTTATGGAAAAATTGGGCTTTGCAACAAGGTGGATCAGACTGGTGATGGAATGCATTAGCACAGTCAAGTATTCAATTGTGGTGAATGGACAAGTGGTGGGCAACATTAACCCGACTAGAGGTTTGAGACAGGGGGATCATCTTTCCCCATATTTGTTTATTCTTTGTGCAGAAGCATTGAGCTGTATGCTCATACAAGCAGAAGATAAGGGAATTATTACAGGGGTGCCAACATCGCCTAAGGGACCAAGATTGAGTCATCTATTCTTTGCGGATGACAGCCTGTTGTTCTATAAGGCTAATTCGGTGGAATGGAGGCATCTTACCAAAATTTTGGAGAAATATGAGATAGCTTTTGGACAGAAACTGAATAAAGAAAAAACATCCTTCTTTTTCTTCCGCAATACTAGTTTGGCCAAGAGAGAGGAGATCACTCAACTTTTAAGCTTAAAAGCTACAGAGAAATACGAAAAAAAATTGGGGTTACCTACTTTGGTTGGGAGATCAAGATTGAAAGCTTTCAAGGGTATTACAGACAAGGTATGGGCGCGGTTAAATGATTGGAAGGTCAATTTTCTCTCTCAAGCCGGTAAGGAGATCCTAATTAAGGCGGTGGTGCAAGCTATTTCCACATACTACATGAGTGTTTTTCTACTACCTTTATCTTTATGTGAGGAGCTTAATAGCCTTATGCAAAGATTTTGGTGGGAACATAAGGAAAACACTTACATAATTCACTAGATGAAGTGGGAAAAAATGGGCCTATCAAAAGCAAAAGGAGGGATGGGATTCAGAGACTTGGCTATGTTCAATAAGGCTCTATTGGCAAAACAACTTTGGAAAATAATACAAAACCCAAATTCCCTAGTGGCAAGGATAATAAAGGCTAAATACTTTCCACGGTCCGGGGTTTTTGAGGCCAAATTAGGCTCAAGGCCCTCTTTGTCGTGGAGAAGTATACTCTCAGCCAAGGAGCTAGTTAAAAAAGGGACTATGTGGAGGATAGGGAACGGAGAGGCTGTCCAGGTATGGGGAGAGTGCTGGCTACCCAAACCATCAACTTTTTTAGTCCATTCACCGATGGTGCAATTATCAGAAGATGCCTTGGTAAGTGACCTCATTGATCCTGACACAAAAAGGTGGAAGAAGAGTCTCATTGAGCAAAACTTTATGAGAGAAGAAGCGGAGATAATACTCAAAATTCCTATAAGTCCTTTTCTTCCAAAAGATAGGCTAATATGGAGATGTACAAAGAACAGTGAATTTACTGTCAGGAGTGCCTATCACTTAGGTCTGGATGTTCAAGCGGGTATGAATCCAAGCAGTTCCACTAAGATTGATGACAATGACGTATGGAAGGTGTGCTGGGTTTGAATGTCCTGCCAGCAATGAAACTTTTTGTGTGGCAAGCGTGCTAGAATTTGCTCCCAATAAGGAAAAATTTACGTCAAAGAGGTGTATGTAAGGAAGCCCAATGCCTTATATGTCTCTAGGTGGAAGAAACGGTTGAACACGTGATATGGGACTGCCCATCTGCGAGTGACGTCTGGGGTGCAAGCAGTATTAAATTGCAGAAATGTCGAAGGGGAGGGGGCGATTTCCAATGGCTCCTTATGGAGGTTGCTAAGAGATGTCAGCCGACGGAAGTGGAGCTGTTCGTGGTGACCGCAAGGAAGTTATGGATGCGCAGAAATCAAGTGGTATTTGGGGGAGAATTTACGCCTCCAAATCAATTACTTTTGAAAGCAGAGACGGTGATGGAGGAGTTCAGACGGTTGCAGTCCATGCCCATTCAGACGGGGAACATCAGCTCCCACACTGAAGAAGAAAAATGGATCCCTCCTCCCAGAAACATTATTAAAGTTAATTGGGATGCAGCTGTGGACACTTCGAAGAACCTTATCGGACTGGGGATCATTGCCCGGGATGAAAAGGGACATTTCTTAGCAGCTGTTAGTAAGCAAGAATGTATCAAAGTGGAGCCTGTGGTTGCTAAAATGTTAGCTGCCTTCAATGCCATTCTCTTGTGTCAAGAGCAGAATTTTCAAGATGTCATCTTTGAAGGGGATGCTCTACATGTGGTGAAGGAAGTAAACTCGGAAAAGCATTGTAGCAGCTACTATGGACACCTAGTGGAGGATGTGAAGAATGGTCTGAGGAGTTTGAATTCTGCAAAATTTTCTTATGTTCATCGCTCAGCCAATGTAGTAGCCCACGAACTAGCACAATTAGCTAGGACCCATGTCACTGATGTTATCAGGTGGAATGTTCTTCCACCAAACATTAGTGGTATTGTATAGAGGGAAGGAACTTTCTCCTCCTCTTGATTTTTTCGCTCTTTTTGAGCAGGAATAAGATCCCACGACTAATTTATCTCAAAAAAAAAAATAAAAATTGTACAATAGAATAACCTATTTATAGTTGAATAAGACCCTAAAAAAAAGAAATATAATAATTACAAAATCACATAAAATCAGCATATTTACAATAATGAATAAATTTTACAATAATATATGTGGAGAATAGTTCCATAATATATTGAGAATATTTTATCACATAAAGATTATGGAAATATAATATTCTAACACTCCATTAGAATTGATGGACCTTTTTACATTATAAGCAGTCATACCATCATTTATCACCACAATGAGATTGGTAATTAAGGCAAATATACCGATAGAACCAATATATAGGAGTAAATGAACCACACGATGTTGATCACAAAACAAACAACCACAATCAACGAATGTGATCTTGTAAGAGCCAAAAGTGTCATTAATTACGCGATGACTGCACATTCTTGGTGAATGCCATCTAGGGGCGTAGGTCATTGCAACTTTCTTCACACACTGACAAATGAAAAGTATTGAGGCGGCACAGGAGTAGAAAAATTCGACAAAATTTCTATCAAATGCTATATGCAAGACTCCTATATATTTCTATCACGTGATATAACTTTTAAAATTATCATTAGATTTGGAATGAATCACTATTAAATTTTGATCCAATGGGATGATCACGCTTTTGGGAATGGTGTCACCACCCCATTACCAATTGGATGTGGCCAGGTCACCCATGATGAGCATCGGTTTATTCATAAAAATAAAATAAATAAATAAATAAAAAGTTTGATTGATGGAATATTAGAAATGGAAAAACATGAATACATACCATTCTATGAGGGTGAATGCATCCATAAAAGATTTAAGAATTATCCTTCCTCTGCTCATGAGCAACCATTTTTTTTTAATTGATCCCAAATTGAATGGTGTTGGGCAAGTGATGCAGAAGATCACACATGCATGACAGCATGAGGAACGTACGCATATGATATTCCAACTATTTATAGTGGGCCAATATAATAAAAGATGATGAAAGATCGATCATTGACTGGATACATATGTAATGGGTTTGTGAACATGCATGTTAATTACCATGAATACAACATCCATACATTCCTAAATTATTGCTATTATTTTCTACTCCAATAGAATGATTTGCCTAGTAAACTAAAATAAATATCCAAACGTCACCATATTGCTAACGTGGCATTGTTACCACGTTACCATTTACTAATGTGGCATACCTACCACGTTAGCAATAGGGTGGCGTGGCATGTTTGCCATGTTAGTAATGGTTTTTTTTTTTTGAGAAATAAGATTCATTAAGTAAAATAAAAAATATTGTGTTTTAAAAAGCATATCGACCAACCTAACTATAGCTAGATGATAGTTTAATCACTTTACAACTATACGAAACTAATTAATTAATTACTTGCCAATAAGCGTGCCATTTATGCAAATCACCTTTCTCAATCATTTCAAATTCTAAAACATTAGTGAGAAACGCCATTAACATTTTATAGCAGCTTATGATGGGAGCCAGGCTAGCCTATATGATGAGATGGCCATAAAGTACATCACACATAACGAGGAGCCTTACTCAAGTGGGACTCAGATACTGTTAACTCGTGTTAGTCCTGGTTTTGACTACAAGGTTAGAGACTTGGAGGAACGACCAGCTATATATATATTTATATATATTTTGTAACTTCATTAATTAAGTAAGGGCTCTAAATATGTATATATAATAAGATTAGTATATGTATATATATATACATACTAATTAGGTTAATATAAATAATATATATTATCTTATAATTTTTTAAAAAAAAACATTTCCTAACGTGGTGTATATGCCACGTTAGCCCTTTCCTAATGTGTCATATATGCCACGTTAGTATTTGCTAACGGGAAATGCTACAATACAATCAAATGACCACATTTTGCCCATCAAATCCTAGGTGGCAAGACTTAATCCTGGTTAGGTGAACCAGGGTTATTGACTTTTAGAAAAAAATAAAATAAAAGAAAAATCTGAAAAGTTAAAACTTAAAAGCGTATAGGGCTTTTCTCCCCCAAAATCTTTTCCTCCTCCCTTCTTCCTACACTTCTCCCTCCCCTAGCAGGGCCAACACCCTCTGCCTCCGCCATCTTCAACCCTTGCCACCACGAACACACATGCGCCCACCCAGCACCGAGGAGATGCACCCGACCACCGCAGCGCGTCCACCTGCTGCAGCAGATTGAGCGACCACTCTTTGCACCGGCGTCCCACACCACGGCAGCAGATCTACTACTCGGACGCCCACCAACCACCATCTCTCTGCCCACCCACGCTTTTGGCTTAGTGAGGCCCATGCCCACGCCGACCCACCATCCAACCAGAAAGATTTTTTTTTTTCTATAGATTTGCATTATTTTTATGCCCATGAGTTTTTTCGATGCTTCTTTGAAATTGAGGATGGGAAATGGATCTAGAGTGAGAGCTTGTTTTGTTTCAGTCATATTTTAAATTTTTTTGTAAAGTCTATTATTTGAATTAATTTTATTTTTCTCTTTTTAATATTGGGTGTTATATCGACTCCTAAAGCGAAATTAATTTGTAAATGGTGTTATATTGACTCCAAATTTGGCTTCCTTTATTTTAGAATTTTTTTTTTTTTCGGAATTAGCTTACTGTTATTACGTCCAATGGAGAGTTGAGTTCCACATATTTGCAATGTCTTGGACTTGAAGATTGCTTTTGTTAATGGGGGCATTTGCTAATTGGTGAATCCGTTTGTTAATGAAAGTTCAATTTTATTTTTTGAGTAATGTATTCGAGCTTTGAAATCTTATACGAGTGAGAATATCCCCACAATGTAGTAGCTAATTATTTAAAATGCAAATTTTATAATAAAACTAATAATATAATTGAATCAATCTTGCACAACTTTTCATAGGATAAGGAGACTTCTTTCAATTAAATACCAATTCATAATTGTTAGTGCAGTTCCCTTGCAAATTGTCAATTGAGATTAAGTTACTACTACTTGTGGACATCTCAATTCTAAAATTCAAAATATTTATCTGTTCACTAGTCAAAACATAACAAATAGTTGCAATGAATCAATGATTAAATACTTGTAGTCTTGTACATATCTTAATTCATCATGCATTTACACTCGAAAAAACTCTATCACAATATTGGGTTTTGCTCAACTACAAACAAAACGAAGATCAATAATAGAATTTACAGAAAATATATATGACTAAAACAAAACTGTATCTCACTCAGGCATTTTAACAAACATATTACCTACGAGTACAAAACAAGCTCTCACTCTAGACCCATTTCCCATCCTCAATTTCAAAGAAGCATCGAAAAAACTCAAGGACATAAAAATAATGCAAATCTATGAGGAAAAAAAAAAGCTCTTTCTAGTTGGATGGTGGGTCGGAATGGGTGTGGGCCTCACCGGAAGCCAAAGGCGTGGGGTGGGCGAGAAAGAATGAGGTTGGTGGGCGTCGCCGGAGTCGCAGATCTGTCGTCGTGGTGTGGGGCGTCTCCGGTGCAAAGGGTGGTTGTCTCCGATCTGCGGCGGCGTATGCCGCCAGTGGTCGGGTGTCTCCGGATTTCGAGTGGTGTGGGGCGCCACTGCATTCGGGTGGCAATGGTTGAAGGTGGCGGAGGCAGGGTGTTGGCCTGCTGGGGGGGGGGGAGAAGCGTAGGAAGAAAAGGGAAGAGGAAAAGATTCTAGGGGGAAAAAAAAAAAGGCCCTATACGCTTTTAAGTTTTAGCTCTTCAGATTTTTCTTTTTTTTTTTTTTTTTTTCTAAAAGTCAATAATCATGGTTCACCTAACCAGGATTGAGTCTTGCCACCTAGGATTTGATGGGCAAAATGTGGTCATTTGATTGTATTGTATCATTTCCCATTTGCTAACGTGCCATATATGCCACGTTAGGAAAAGGGTGACGTGGAATTTTGCCATGTTAGCAAATATATATATACATATTTTGTCCACTTAAAAATAAAATTCATTACCTAATTTTTTTTGTAGTTTAATATTAGTTAATTAACCTAATTAATTAGGTTACTATAATTAGGTTAATTAGGTTATTCTAATAAGGTTACTAAAATAATATACATTATTTTTAATTTTTTTATTTGAGAAATAAGATTGATTAAGTAAAATAAAAAATATTGTGTTTTAAAAAGCATATCGACCAACCTAACTATCGCTAGATGGTAGTTTAATTACTTTACAATTGCACGCAACTTATTAATTAATTACTTTCCAATAATCGTGCCATTTATGCAATCATTTCAAATTCTAAAACATTGGTGAGAAATGCCATCAACATGGAAGCCAGGCCAGCCTATACGATGAGATGGCCAGAAAGTACATCAGACATAGCGAGAAGCCTTACTCAAGTGGGACTCAAATACGGTTAACTCGTGTTAGTCCTAGTTCTGACTATAGGGCTAGAGACTTGGAGGAACGACTAGCTATATATATTTATATATATTTTGTACATAACTTAGTTAGTTAAGGGCTATAAATATGTATATATAATAAGATTAGTATATATATATATATATACACACATACTAATTAGGTTAATATAAATAATATATATTATCTCATATTTAAATTAAAAAAAAAAAAAGAAGAAGAAGAAGAAGAAGAAAGAAACATTTCCTAACGTGGTATATATGCCACGTTAGCCATTTCCTAACGTGTCATATATGCCACATTAGTATTTTCTAACGTGCTATATGTGCCATGTTAGGAAATGGCTAATGTGGCCTATACACCACGTTAGCAATTTTATTTTATTTGATTTTTTGTTCTCTTCAGGATAAAATTCATTACCTAATTTTTTTGTAGTTTAATATTAGGTTAATTAACGTAATTAAGTAGGTTAATTAATTAGGTTGCTATATGTAGTAATATATATTATTTAATATTAATAATAAAATAATTAAAAAACACATATGGTAACGTGGGAAATATGCCATGTCACCTTATTGCTAACGTGGCATTGTTACCACCTAAATAGCGTGAGAAACGACTAATTGCAAGCCGCATGAGAAGTAATTGTCCAGTAGGTGATGATCCTCAGTATGGCTCATTGGGATGGATGTCATCTCCTTAATTATGGGCATCCAGGTCCGACAGCCGACTTGTCTTACAAAATGAATACATCGGCAATGCAGCGATGATATGCACCCCAACTGGATGAGTTGAACCACCCAAGACTAATGAACACGTTCAGATTTGAGCCACCTATGATGAACATATATGGATTTAATAATCATCGAGCACCCAAACCCTAGTTTCAAGGTGGCCCCATGGGTTTTGCTCCTAGCCCTCACCATGCCTATTCACACCATAGTTCAACAGTCCAGTTGGTTGATCGAATGAGTAGAGTGTGATGCAACGAACGTCCTTCTGCAACTACACAATGATAGATCATGTTAGATTCTATATATTAGTTTGGTCAAATTAGATGTTGATTCCGTGAAGTTTATATACGTATGTACGTACGCTAATGTTTATTTTTTATTTTTTTACCTTTCTAACTAATTGCACACTATAGATATATAACCCTAGATATGTATTAAATAGGTTACTATTTATGATATCTAAATTAAATAAATAAGTTAGCAAATTAATTTTATTTTTAAAAAATTTTCCATTACTAACGTGGTATTACTCACACGTTAGGAAAATATATATATATTTTTAAAATTTTTTAAAAATATTTCCCATTACTAACATGTTAAATGTAACACGATACAAAAAGCTAACGTGGCATTAAGTACACGTTAGCAATTAGTAACGTGTTATTAATCACACGTTAGGAAAATATTTTTATTTTTTAAAATTTTTTTAAAATATTTCCCATTACTAACGTGGTACATATCACACGTTACAAATTCCTAATGTGGCATTAATCACACATTAGCAATTTGTAACGTGTTATTACTCACACATTAGTAATATTTTTTTTTTGTTTTTTTTTTTTTAAATGTTTCCCATTGCTAATGTGGTAAATATGACATGTTACAAATTGCTAATGTGGCATTCATCACACGTTAGAAATTGGTAATGTGGCATTGTGCCACATTACTAAATCCCATTACTAACGTGTTAGTTTTTGACACGTTAGAAAAAGGGTGACGTGGCAAAAAAAATGAACAGTAGACACGTTAGGAAAATGTGTGTTTTTTGTAGTGCCTGAATTAGTACGTGATTTGACAAACCGTCAAGCCCCCCTTAAACTTTAAAACCTCTCAATTTGAACCTTTCAACTTTCAATTGTAGTCAATTTGCTTCCATCTATCAATTTTTGTTGTTAAAATTAACCCAACAAGACAAAATTACCCTTCAATTTCTTTTTATTAAAACAAATTGAAAAAAAAGGGTCACACCTTGTCCTTTTTTAAAAAATATATATATAATATATATTTTTAATTTGAAATTACAGGTAAATTTGGAATTTTATAAAAAAAGTCAAGGACATAAACGTTAAAAATCTGACGAATGAATTCAAATTGACTGTAATTGAAAGTTTATGAGTTCAAATTTAGAGTTTTTTACGTTTGGGGGCTTGTCAAATCGCGTGGTAATTCAAGAGTCTAAAGTGAATTTACTAAAAAAAAAAAAAAAAACTATTTTCTACATTAATTACATCATATTTTCAAATATGCATTTTCAAATTTTTGCATATTTTATTCATGCAAATTAGCTGTCCGACTGTGAAACAACACCTAGCTAATATCGTGATTAAATTATTAATGAAATGTTAAATTTTAATTTGTTAATTATTTTATCTGTACTCGTTAATGGAATTATTTGTGTAATGAAATCATATTTTCATAAGCTTTCCGCGTATGACCAAATCATGTTTAGCTTCAAAGAATGTGGAAGACAAATAAGAAAAGCAAGTAATATGATATTCCAATGAATAGTCAAAGCTTACAAAAAACAAAAAACAAAAAAAAGTAAAGTCAAAGGAATTGACATTATTCCTTTGTTTTTCTTTTTTCTTGGGAAAAATTCAGTTTATCCCCCTGAAGTTTCAGTTTTTCAATTTGAACCCCAAAGTTTCAAAATTGACAGTTTACCCCCCTAAAGTTTCAAAAAGTGGCAATTTAAACATTCCGTTAAAATTTTTCATTAAAATAGACGGAAATTAAAAAAAATAGCCTAAGGGCAGTTTCATCATTTCATAATTTGACGGAAAAAGTTTACTGAAGGTTTAAATTGCCACATTTTGAAACTTCAAGGGGGTAAACTACCAATTTTGAAACTTTGGGGTTCAAATTGAAAAACCCCTGAAACTTCAAGAGGGTAAACTGAATTTTACCCTTTTTTCTTTAATGTATAATAGCCCTAACCCTCACGATGCAAAAATTCTTATAATTTTAAAATTTAAAAGTATTATTATCGTATTTTTTACTACAAGTTTAAAAAAAAAATGCTTTTCTATATGCAATTAAATAAATCATCTCACTTTAGGTTTAAATTATCTTTTTGGTCTTTTTAGAATCATCTCCATTTTATTTGAACGAAATAATATCCAATTAGTTATATTTGATGGATATTTTAGCCAACTTTATTTAATATTTATTAGGTTTAGGGTTTTATTGGTCTTTAATTTACACTACAAGAATTAAGCTCTTTAGCGTCGACCCTATCAACGTCGACTCAGGAGTCGATGCTAATAGACGTTTATTAGCGTCGATAATTAGGTTGACGCTTATAGATGTACCAAAATATGAGTATTAGCGTCGACTTTAGAGTGGATGCTAAAAAGTCGACGCTAATACCCTAGCGGGAATTATCTCACATGCAAGAAAAGTAGTAGCGTCAACTAAACTACTATTAGCGTCGACCTTTGTTGACGCTAATAGTTGAGTATTAGCGTCCACTTTTAGTGGACACTGATAGTCTTCATTAGCATCGACTATGAGAGTCGACGTTGATAGTCCCTCATTAGCGTCCACTTTTAGTGGACGCTAATGAGCTTGCCAAAAAATTATCCTATAAAACCCAATGACTATTAATGACGCTAATAGTCGACTATCAGCGTCAACGCTGATAATCTGTCATGACCGTCCACTTTTAGTGGACGCTAATGAGCTTGCCAAAAATTATCCTATAAAACCCGACTATTAGCGTCCACTAAAAGTGGACGCTATTAGTTGACTATCAGCGTCAACTATGAGAGTCGACGTTGATAGTCCCTCATTAGCGTCCACTTAATGAACTTGTCAAAAAATAAAAATAAAAAATAAAATGACTATTAGCGTCCACTAAAGGTGGACGCTAATGGTCTTCTCAAAAAATAAAAAATAATAAACTTAAAAAAAATAAATATATATCAAAAATTTTAAAACTGGTATATATATATTTTTTAAAAAAGTAAAAAATATAAAATTAAAAAAAAAAATTGATAGGCTTATATGATTTTTTAATGGGCAAGAATAATAAAAGAAAAAAATCAGGTTCAATTGAAAATAAATAATATATATTCAGTGGATGCTAATGGTCTTCTAAAATATATATATATATATATATATATATATATCTAGCGTCCACTAAAACTGGATGCTAATAGTCATTCATATATATCTAAAAATTAAAAATGGTATATATATTAAAAATAGAAAAAGATTATAATTATAACTTAAAAAAATTTATTTATTTTTTCTATAGGACTTAATTTTAATAGACTAATATAAATTGTTAACAATTAAAAAAAAAAAGTAATACTTCAACTATCAATGTCGATCTCTACAGGTTGACGTTGATAGTCTAACTATGAACGTCAACTAAACTGAGTCATATTAGCCCCGATAATATGTCATTATTTATTTTATATAAATTATTGGATATTCGATCAATTGTGATAGGATCAAATGATCAATCGATCATCTAATTGATCCTAGTGAATTAGTTCGATTGATCGTGATAGGATTAAATGATTGATCGATCATCCAATCAATCTTAGCAAATTAGTTCGATTGATCGTGATATGATCAAATGATCAATCCATCATTCGATCGATCCTAGTGAAGTAGTTCAATTGATTGTGATATGATCAAATGATCAATCGATCATCCGATCAATCCTAGTGAATTAGTTCGATTGATCGTTATATGATCAGAGGCTTGATCGATCATCCTATCGATCCTAGCGAATTAGTTCGATTGATCATGATATGATCAAATGATCCATCAATCATTCTATCGATCTTAGTAGATTAGTTCAATTGATCGTGATCTGATCAAATGATCGATCGATCATCCAATCGATCCTAGCAAATTAGTTTGATTGATCATGATATGATCAAATGATCAATCCTTCGATCGATCCTAGTGAATTAGTTCAATTGATCGTGATATGATCAAATGATCAATCAATCCTAGTGAATTACTTCGATTGATCGTTATATGATCAAAGGCTCGATCGATCCTAGCAAATTAGTTTGATTGATCATGATATGATCAAATGATCCATCAATCATTCGATCGATCATAGTGAATTAGTTCAATTGATCGTGATATGATCAAATGATCGATCAATCATCCGATCGATCTTAGCAAATTAGTTCAAATGATCGATCGATCATCCGATTGTGATATGATCAAATGATCAATCAATCGTTTGATCGATCCTAATGAATTAGTTCAATTGATAGTGATATGATCAAATGATCGATCGATCCTAGCGAATTAGTTCGATTGATCGTGATATCCGATCGATCCTTAGCGAATTAGTTCGATTGATCGTGATATGATCAAAAGATCAATCGATCATCCGATCGATCCTAGCGAATTAGTTCGATTGATCGTGATATGATCAAATGATCGATTGATCATCCGATCAATCCTAGTGAATTAATTTGATTGATCGTGATATGATCATTCAACCCAAACAATTTAAGTTTTTTTTTTTTTTTAATTTTTTTCTTTCTTTCTTTTTCTATAGGTCTTAATTTTAATGCCACGTTACCATAGTTTTTTTAAAAATAAATTATATATATAACCCTTCACACCTTCAAATATATATATATTAATGACTATATATATAACCCAATTAATATATATATATATATATTAATTACTATACTCTTATTAAAAAATAAAAAAATAAAAAATAAAAGTATAGGATTATCAGTGTTCACTTAGAGTGGACGCTAATAATCCACTATCAGCGTTGACTTCCACTAACTAATACTCTTATTCAAAGAAATTTAAAAGGCGCCCAAAACACCCGCGCGCGCTTCTGAATTATTCCCCGCCTAGCTGAACTCCTTATTCCTCCCCAAAACTCAAAAACCAAACTGGCCCCTCTCTCTCCTTTATCGGCTCACGTTCCCCATCATCTCTCAGATTCTCACCCTCCCTTTCTCCCTTTCACCCTTTCTCCCTCTCGCCCTCTATCTCAGACTCTCTCTCACTCCCTTTCTCCCTCTCACCCCTCTCTTAGACTCTCCCTCTATCTCAGACTCAATCTCTCTCCATTCCCTCTCTCTCTTAGCTACGATCCCCTGAAGCTAGCCATCCTCACTCTTTCTCCATCGACCATCCTCGCTCCACCAGTCGGCCTCCTCATCACACTGCACGTATGTACATTATTTTTTGGTTTGATTTTTTTTTTTTCATGCTGGGGGTTAGGGTTTTAGCTTGTTGGTAATCAATTTAAGGTTTGGGCTTTTTTTTTTTTTTTGTTTCCCTGCTGGGGTTTGTGTACGAATGGTGGAAGAAAATTCTGGAGTTTGGGGTTTTTTTTATTTTTATTATTTATTATTTATATTAATGCTTAATTTCTCCTGCATATTGTTCTGTTTTCTCTCTTTCTTGTTTCATTGTATGTGTGTTTCTCTTTTCTTTTCAATAAATGACGGATCTTGTATTGTTTTCTGTTTGATTTGGGGTTCTGGGATTTTGTGGGTTCTGTTTGTTTATAAGTACTTTGATTCTAGGATTAAGCTAAGCCTGGTGAATATCCTGCTGCTGCCTCTCTCTTTTTTAATTTTTTTTTTTGGCATTTTTCATATTCCTATACCTTTGAGTAACAGGAATGATGGATTAAACATCAAGGAGAGGATTTGTTATGTAAGTCAGAAAATAACTCTCACACACACATTCTAGTTGGTGTCGTTCTATGTGTTTTCAATTTTAGATGACTTAATACAAATTATACATATCACTTTGCCATGATGTTTACTTTATACTTACTCTTGTCCTTGTACAACATTCTGTATTATTGCCCCTCCAAAATAAAGATATACAGCTCTATGATGTAGTTACTAGTATGGCAGGGTTGCTGAGATCAGAGGAATTTATAAGGGGAAAATATGTTTTAGCCCCCTTAACTACCACCCAGTTACGTTTTGGCCTCCTAAACTATCAAAAGTTGTTAAATGGCCCCCTCAACTACCAAACAGTTACATTTTAGCCTCCTCCGTTAGTCTTTGCCGTGAAATTGGATGGAAACATCAAAACTACGTCGTTTTGAGATTGCAAGTTACCAAAATACCCTTAACTAACGGAGGGGGTTAAAACACAACTATTTGGTAGTTGGGGGGGCCATTTAACAACTTTCCCATTTAACAGCTCCACGGTTTCATAGTTTTTTCCGAACACAGAGCACATCATGTTGCTAAGCGAAGCTCGCTTCAGTACATCGCAGATAGAGAAGAACTTATCTTCTGTGGCGGAGTGACATGCAATCACGGAAACCATTTGAGTAGCGATTTCGGACCTCTGGGGCTCCGAGGCATTGATTTGTTTGGGGCAGAAGAGATGAGTGGCGGCGATTCTCCTCAAGGTTCGCCAGTAAACTCCGTAAGGAGCGAAGCCAATCACTCTGTTGAACATCAGGCTGTACGCAGACTCCTTCACTGGGCGGTCAGGGAAGACTGAGCCGTTTAAGATTTCTTTAGCCACATCGGGGTTACATGTCACGATGACATGTGTTTCACCGAGGCTAAAAGCCATGAGTCGCTTAGCTCCGAACCACTCGGTTGTGGCAGCGAGCTTGTGGTGCGTGAGATTTACCATTAGGGGGAAACCTCGGCCTATTATTGGCTTTCTTGAACCTCTCGCAAATATTTTCTGTGCAGCCGGTAAGCCCAAGAGCACAAAGCCATGGCTAGCCAAGCAGAGAAAACGAAAAGCAAGAAGAGAAAGAAGAATGGTTTCAACTACCAACAGTTGTTTAGCCTCCATTAGTTTAGGATATTTTGGAAACTTGCAATCTCAAAACGACGTAGTTTTGATGTTTCCATCCAATTTCACGGCAAAGACTAACGGAGGGGGCTAAAACGTAACTGTTTGGTAGTTGAGGGGGTCATTTAACAACTTTTGATAGTTTAGGGGCTAAAACGTAACTGGGTGATAGTTGAGGGGGCTAAAACGTATTTTCCCCAATTTATAAAGATCTATGTATTATTTGCATAATTATTCCTTAACAGTCTTGATTATGAAGCATTATCTAATCTTGAAGCATTATCAAGTCTAATTTTTTTCTTTTCTTTGCTGGGACACTATAGAACACTTGGATACTCGCTAGTAAAAATTTGACAAACATTTATCAATATTTCACCCCATATGCATATGTATTTCTTGAATTATGAAAACTTTTTTTTTTCTTGGAAGAAATTCAACTCTCCAAGCTCTCTATGCACCTGTGGCGACTGGATAGCTTTTCTAAAGGTTAGTACCTCAATATGTTATGCTTTCAAATCTTAATCCTTTCTCAGTTAGCAAGAACATATAAGTTATTTATCTAGAGATTGAGATGAGAATGCATTATAGTTGTAGGATAGTATCCTTTATTGATGTTAGGGTTAAAAGAAAAAAGAAGAGAAACTTGGGAAACACTATAGCTTGGTTTTAAGCATTGGACTTCTCCCATCAAACCAAAAAAGAAGAGAGAAAAAAGAAAAAGAAAAAAAGACATGATATAAAATTGGTTGAGAAGTGTTCCTCTATTGAACCCAACATGTGTGCTCACATTTATCAAGAGGAGAAAGAAGATAGAACTGAGACATTGGTAGGCAAGGAGTTTTCATGTCATTTTTACTCAAACATGCCACCTTCTTGTGGATGTTACTCTGTTAGAAACTTGTGCCTTTGCAGAAACAAGTAAAACATTTTGCACTCTGTTTACTTCAAAGCTTGCAAAGAATCCTATGAGTCATGCCTTTTATTAATGAAGAGGATTTAAATGATGTCTCATTTGTTATGACTTATGACTATATCATTGTCCAGATATATTGTCCACTTCCTCGTTGGCTTACTTTATAACTATTGAATGGAGAAGAGGATACAAAAGAAGCAAAGAAAATAAAATTGTGGTTACTTTTGCTCCATACCTTGCTCCCTCTTTCTTTTCTTTTGTCTCTCCGATAACCAACTAAATAGGGGAAAAGAAGAGAAGCTTAAAATTTCTGGTGAACCTACTAAAGTCCAGGTTCATAGGTTCTTCTCAATTTGCAAGATTGTTGGGTAATTTTGCCAAAATCATGTGCTATTAATGGTATGAGAATATGATGTTATAAGAGTTACTTCGTGTCCTATGGTGGTAACTTTTAGTTGGTGATTGACCTAATAAATGTGTTCTTTAGGAAGCAAAGATATGCTTATCTTAAGTGTCATATTCACTTCTGATCATACATTGAATGATGCTAATATTTGAGCCTTAAGAAAGACTATACTTGCAGATATGTTATCTTTTATATGAACTATTAATAAAACAGCATTACTTCTCTTCTTTAGGTCTTAACCAATGTGATCTTGAATGTAATAGACATTCTAAATAGAAGTTTATTTTTTCTTGTAGAGTGTCTGCTCACTTTTGCATGTGAACAAGATATTTGAAGTAGGGATTTCTGAAACTCTACGATAGCATTTGGAGCACTTCAACTTGGACATTTTTGAGGAGGTATCTTACTAGTTCCTTCAACTGCATTCTCTGTTAGGTCTATATTGTTGTATACGTATATGGTTTATGATTTTTTTTTTCTAATTTAATTTGCGTGTATGTACACGTGTAACTTTGTTGCAGGCTGCTTCATGCATTACAACAGATCTGGCTTACGTTTATGAATTGGTTAGTGTACATCCTCAATATTCTGTTTGCTTTGTTTTGCTTACCTGCTGCAGTCAGGTACAGTTGGTATTAATGCTTGTGTGAGTGTCTTCTTTTTCAATAGCTGTAAACCTTGTGACTGGCTCTCTCTCTCCTCCCTCCCCACCCTTCCTTCCCCCAAAACTTTTATTGGTCTTATTCTTACATATGGCACTGTTTCTTATAGGTAATTGGTGTTCTTGATGTCAATAGAAGCAAAGAGAAGGGTTATGGGACCATAGTGAAGAGTGTTTCTGTGATGAGGTTAGCCTAACAATTGCCAAACAGCTCTGCCAAACAGTCTAGCCTAACAATACTTGAGCTTGTTGTCTTCTAGGCAAGGTTTGTCTGTTTATAGATTTGATTTTTTGTTTACATGCTGGTTTGGATGATAGAATATAGGTTGATTGATTCAAGGAATTTCAGTGATAGGGTTTTTATGTGGTTTGGGTTTCAAAATCATCTATGGAAATCATTATGACTGGTACGATGTGAGAATTATAAGGTGTCTTTTTTAGATTATAGGATTTCAAATGTAATTGGGCTCAAAATAGCAACTCATGTTGAGTTGCAGGATCTACAGAAAAGGTTGGTACAACTAGCTTTTAAGGATAGGAATTTACATGCTTTTGAGAGGCAGTGTCGCCATTAATTACCATTATTCTGGGATTATATAGCTTATTTCTAAACTTGGAGATTCTGGTCATGTAGGGCAAATAAAAGTAAGTGTCAATTAGTTTCCTAGCTGCATTTGGAAGTTAAAAAAGAGTACCATGAATTGGTGAAATTCTGCGGTAGGACATAAGTGTTAAATTTTTTGCATTTCTTTCTCTCTATCTCACACACGTGCATGCTATGTGCACACACACATGTACACACTTAGTAGTCGTTTGAAGCTGACCCAACTAGAGCAGGAGCTGCAACGGGCAAGACAGCAGGTTGATTTTGGTTATGTTTTTCATCATTAGATTGCCTAGTTGTTTATTCCTTTTTGGTAATTAATCTCCTTGTTCGGTGCTCATAGCTTGTATATTGGCTCATTTCTTTTCAAAAAAATTTGGACCCTGGTCTCTGGCTTAGTCAGTAAAGGGGTAGGTTTTGGATTGTGGAAGGTCTTAGGTTTGTCTTACCAGCCAAAAAGGAAAAGAAAAGAAACTTATGCTTTGTTTTTCTCTTGATATATGTTTGTTGATATATATATTTTTTTTTGTTTCTAGGCAAGCAAACAGAGGTTAGTTTTTTTGACGTTTTATTTTATTTTATTTTATTTTTCTCTTGATAGGTGTCATTCTTCTCCCTTCAATTCACCTTTGTTTTGCAGATATTTTAAAGGTCCTGAGCTCCTTGTCGATTTGCAAGACTATGATTACTCTTTTTATTTTTTATTTTTTTATGTTGTTTTACCAGGCACCATTAGTTTTAACAGAGACAAATATTTGTTCTTGAACTGAATTAGGCATAGCCAGAAACCATGGACAAAGTTCATTAATGTTGATAATCAACATTTGGCCGTTCCTGAGGTAGAAATCTTGATAATGAGTAAAATTATTTGGCTATTTTCCCAGTTTTTAAGTGCTATCTTTCACACATGCTCTTTCTACTTTTTGGAGGCTGTTGACTTTGTAGACAAGTTGCTACTGTATGATCACCAAGAGAGGTCTACTGCAAAAGAAGCAATGGTAAAGCCCAGTACTTGACTACTTAGCAAGAAACACACTTAACTATACACAACTCACTTTTTTTTTTTATTTTATAAGTAACTCACATATATATTGCTTTCAGAGGCTATTAGTCTGTTGTTTCTTCTATTTGGTGGTTTT
Organism: Carpinus viminea; assembly: GCA_013348765.1. Lineage (NCBI taxonomy): Eukaryota > Viridiplantae > Streptophyta > Magnoliopsida > Fagales > Betulaceae > Carpinus > Carpinus viminea. Next base: position 52,274,437 of record CP054668.1, on the reverse strand, counting down.
TAACAACACTGGTGATGTTTTGGTTACCAAGAACGAATAGCCAAAGAAAACTAAAATTTGTTTATTTTATTTTTTTCTTAAAATTTGAGTTTGCAGTCCTTGATTTTTTTGACATTTTACTTGTATTGGGATTTTGTATGTGTTTTTGAGTTTGATTAATTGGTAATTGGTTTATTAAGTGTGTTAGTTTGTTTTTTTGGATGAGACCCTTCTAGTGTGGGAATCCATTCCACTTGCTTGATGATAGACAATCGGATGTGACCCATTTGGTGGTGTTGTTTAAGGTTGCTTGGTGATTTTCTCCATTAGATCATGATAATTTGAGTACTTAGCTATGTTATGGAAATCTTGTTTAAAAGCCCAAATAAAAAAAAAAAAAAAAAAATCATGATAATTTCAATATGCATGGCTAGAAATTTTTGGTTGCCTTTTTGGTATTCTTTTGTCATGACATTTTTTTTATTATTTTTCATTAGGATCATTTATATATCTTTTGAATATGATCCTATGTTTTAAAATTGCTTTTTTTTAAAAAAAAAAATTATTAGGGTCGAATTAACCCTAATAATCTTTTATTTATTTAGTTTTTTAGGACCATTAGTGTCCACTATAGTGGACGCTAATGGTTATTTTATTTTATTTTTTAATTTTTTTAACACTATTAGTGTCCACTTGGTTTGGATGCTAATAGTTGATTTTTTTTAAAAAAAAAAATTAGACTATTAGCATCCACTATAAGTCAACGCTAATAATGGTTTTTTATTTTTTTATTATGCACTATTAGCGTCCACTAAAAGTCGACGCTAATAGTCGACAATTAGCGTCCACTCTCCCGTCCTCCCACTCCATCAACGTCCACCATACATAACTTTTAGCGTCCACTTTGGTGTCGACACTAATGATACCATTAGAGTAAGACAATTAGCATCCAACCCATTAGCGTCCAAAAATTGTCGACGCTAAAGTGCTGTTTTTTTGTAGTGTTATTCCTTGTTTTATTAGGGTTAGAGTCTTGGGGTCTATAAATATGAATAAGAAATGGAGAGTCGTTATTTTATGAATCAGTTTTGATTAATGAAAGTACTCAGAGTTGAATTTATTCATCTTTTCCCTTTAAACTTTAGATAAACTCTATTGTTTTTAGAAGAATTCTTAGATATTTAATAGACTTAAGATCACGCATTTTCAATTTTTTGCATATTTTATTCATGCAAATTAGCTGTTTGACTGTGACACAGCACGTAGCTAACATCGTGATTAAATTGTTAATGAAATGTTAAATTTTAATTTGTTAATTATATTATGTGTATTCGTTAATGGAATTATTTGTGTAATGAAATCATATTTTCATAAGCTTTCCGCGTATGACCAAATCATGTTTAGGTTCGAAGAATGTGGAAGACAAATATGAAAAGCAAGTAATATGATATTCCAATGTATAGTCAGCTTACAAAAAAAAAAAAAAAAATGTATAGTCAAAGGAACTGACATTATTCCTTTATTTTTCTTTTTTCTTTTTTCTTTAATGTATAATAGCCCTAACCCTCAAGGCTCACGATACGCAAAATTCATATAATTTTAAAATTTAAAAGTATTATTATCATATTTTTTACTACAAGTTAAAAAAAAAAATGCTTTTCTATGGTAGACTTAATGCAATTAAATAAATCCTCTCACTTTAGGTTTAATACTTAATTATCTTTTTGGTTTTTTTAAAATCATTTCCATTTTATTTAAACTAGATAATATCTAATTAGTTATATTTGATGGATATTTTAACCAACTTGATTTAATATTTATTAGGTTTAGGGTTTTGTGGGTCTTTATTCCTTGTTTTATTAGGGTTAGGGTCTTGGGGTCTATAAATATGAATAAGAAATGGAGAGTTATTATTTTATGAATTAGTTTTGATTAATGAAAGTACTAAGAGTTGAATTTATTCCTCTTTTCCCTTTAAACCTTAGATAAACTCTATTGTTTTTAGAAGAATTCTTAGATATTTAATAGACTCAAGATCATGCATTTTCAAATTTTTGCATATTTTATTCATACAAATTAGCTGTCCAACTGTAACACAACACGTAGCTAACATCGTGATTAAATTATTAATGAAATGTTAAATTTTAATTTGTTAATTATTTTATGTGTACTCGTTAATGGAATTATTTGTGTAATGAAATCATATTTTCATAAGCTTTCCACGTATGACCAAATCATGTTTAGGTTCGAAGAATGTGGAAGACAAATAAGAAAAGCAAGTAATATGATATTCCAATGTATAGTCAAAGCTTATCAAAAAAAAAAAAAAAATGTATAGTCAAAGGAACTGACGTTATTCCTTTATTTTTCTTTTTTCTTTAATGTATAATAGCCCTAACCCTCACGATACACAAAATTCTTATAATTTTAAAGTTTAAAAGTATTATTATCGTATTTTTACTACAAGTTAAAAAAAAAAAAAAAGAAAAAAAAAAAAGCTTTTCTATGGTGGACTTAATGCAATTAAATAAATCCTCTCACTTTAGGTTTAATACTTAATTATCTTTTTAGTCTTTTTAGAATCATCTCCATTTTATTTGAACGAAATAATATCTAGTTAGTTATATTTGATGGATATTTTAGCCGACTTTGTTTAATATTTATTAGGTTTAGGGTTTTGTGGGTCTTTATTCCTTGTTTTATTAGGGTTAGGGTCTTGGGGTCTATAAATATGAATAAGAAATGGAGAGTTGTTATTTTATGAATCAATTTTAATTAATGAAAGTACTCAGAGTTGAATTTATTTCTCTATTCCCTTTAAACCTTAGATAAACTCTATTGTTTTTAGAAGAATTCTTAAATATTTAATAGATTCAAGATCATGCATTTTCAAATTTTTGCATATTTTATTCATGCAAATTAGCTGTCTGACTGTGACACAACACGTAGCTAACATCGTGATTAAATTATTAATGAAATGTTAAATTTTAATTTGTTAATTATTTTATGTGTACTCGTTAATGGAATTATTTGTGTAATGAAATCATATTTTCATAAGCTTTCCACTTATGACCAAATCATGTTTAGGTTCGAAGAATGTGGAAGACAAATAAGAAAAGCAAGTAATATGATATTCCAATGTATAGTCAAAGCTTACCAAAAAAAAAAAAAATGTATAGTCAAAGGAACTGACGTTATTCCTTTATTTTTCTTTTTTCTTTTTTCTTTAATGTATAATAGCCCTAACCCTCACGATACACAAAATTCTTATAATTTTAAAGTTTAAAAGTATTATTATCGTATTTTTACTACAAGTTTAAAAAAAAAAAAATTAAAAAAGCTTTTCTATGGTAGACTTAATGCAATTAAATAAATCCTCTCACTTTAGGTTTAATACTTAATTATCTTTTTGGTCTTTTTAGAATCATCTCCACTTTATTTGAACGAAATAATATCCAATTAGTTATATTTGATGGATATTTTAGCCGACTTTGTTTAATATTTATTATGTTTAGGGTTATGTGGGTCTTTATTCCTTTTTTTATTAGGGTTAGGGTCTTGGGGTCTATAAATATGAATAAGAAATGAAGAGTTGTTATTTTATGAATCAATTTATATTAATGAAAGTACTCAGAGTTGAATTTATTTCTCTATTCCCTTTAAACCTTAGATAAACTCTATTATTTTTAGAAGAATTCTTAAATATTTAATAGATTCAAGATCATGCATTTTCAAATTTTTGCATATTTTATTCATGCAAATTAGATTGTGACACAACACGTAGCTAACATCGTGATTAAATTATTAATGAAATGTTAAATTTTAATTTGTTAATTATTTTATGTGTACTCGTTAATGGAATTATTTGTGTAATGAAATCATATTTTCATAAGCTTTCCACGTATGACCAAATCATGTTTAGGTTCGAAGAATGTGGAAGACAAATATAAAAAGCAAGTAATATGATATTCCAATGTATAGTCAAAGCTTAAAAAAAAAAAAAAAAAAAGTAAAGTCAAAGGAACTGACGTTATTCCTTTATTTTTCTTTTTTCTTTAATGTATAATAGCCCTAACCCTCAAGGCTCACGATACGCAAAATTCTTATAATTTTAAAATTTAAAAGTATTATTATCATATTTTTTACTACAAGTTAAAAAAAAAAAATGCTTTTCTATGGTAGACTTAATTCAATTAAATAAATCCTCTCACTTTAGGTTTAATACTTAATTATCTTTTTGGTTTTTTTAAAATCATTTCCATTTTATTTAAACTAGATAATATCCAATTAGTTATATTTGATGGATATTTTAGCCAACTTGATTTAATATTTATTAGGTTTAGGGTTTTGTGGGTCTTTATTCCTTGTTTTATTAGGGTTAGGGTCTTGGGGTCTATAAATATGAATAAGAAATGGAGAGTTATTATTTGGGTTAAATACCTAATTACCCCCTAGGGTTTCACTTCTTTATTTTTTCCTCCATAGGGTTTGATTTTTATCACAAGAGATCCTTGTGGTTTTGATAAAGGACGAAGTTGGTCCTTCCATCCATTGACTGTTAGTTGACTAACGAAAATGACACGTAGACCAATTAAATATTGACACGTGTCATGTAATTTATTTTTATTTTAAACAAAAAATTAAAAAATATATATTTAAAAAAATTGGAGGTGGCCGAAACCACTCCCAATTTGGTTTGAACCGAAGAAATCCACCAAAATTTTTTCTTTCTTTTTTTTTGTTAAAAAAAAAAATTCTAAAAAAAATAAAAAAAACTACCCCAAATTATTTGTTTCTTTAAAAAATATATATATTTTTTAATTTTTTTAAAAATAAAAAAAATTAATTACATGACACATGGTAAGATTTAATTAGTCTAAGTATTATTTCCGTTAAGTTAACTAACGGTCAACGGATGGAAGGATTAATTTGGTCCTTTATCAAAACCATAGGGACCTTTTGTGATAAAAATCAAATCCTAAGGAGGAAAAAATAAAAAAGTGAAACCCTAAGGAGTAATTAGGTATTTAACCCTTATTATTTTATGAATTAGTTTTGATTAATGAAAGTACTTAGAGTTGAATTTATTCCTCTTTTCCCTTTAAACCTTAGATAAACTCTATTGTTTTTAGAAGAATTCTTAGATATTTAATAGACTCAAGGTCATGCATTTTCAAATTTTTGCATATTTTATTCATGCAAATTAGCTGTCCAACTGTAACACAACACATAGCTAACATCGTGATTAAATTATTAATGAAATGTTAAATTTTAATTTGTTAATTATTTTATGTGTACTCGTTAATGGAATTATTTGTGTAATGAAATCATATTTTCATAAGCTTTCCAAGTCTGACCAAATCATGTTTAGGTTCGAAGAATGTGGAAGACAAATAAGAAAAGCAAGTAATATGATATTCCAATGTATAGTCAAAGCTTACCAAAAAAAAAAAAAATGTATAGTCAAAGGAACTGACGTTATTCCTTTACTTTTCTTTTTTCTTTAATGTATAATAGCCCTAACCCTCACGATACACAAAATTCTTATAATTTTAAAGTTTAAAAGTATTATTATCGTATTTTTATTACAAGTTAAAAAAAAAACTTTTCTATGGTAGACTTAATGCAATTAAATAAATCCTCTCACTTTAGGTTTAATACTTAATTATCTTTTTGGTCTTTTTAGAATCATCTCCATTTTATTTGAACGAAATAATATCCAATTAGTTATATTTGATGGATATTTTAGCCGACTTTGTTTAATATTTATTAGGTTTAGGGTTTTGTGGGTCTTTATTCCTTTTTTTATTAGGGTTAGGGTCTTGGGGTCTATAAATATGAATAAGAAATGGAGAGTTGTTATTTTATGAATCAATTTTAATTAATGAAAATACTCAGAGTTGAATTTATTTCTCTATTCTCTTTAAACCTTAGATAAACTCTATTGTTTTTTGAAGAATTCTTAAATATTTAATAGATTCAAGATCATGCATTTTCAAATTTTTGCATATTTTATTCATGCAAATTAGCTATCTGACTGTGACACAACACATAGCTAACATCGTGATTAAATTATTAATGAAATGTTAAATTTTAATTTGTTAATTATTTTATCTGTACTCGTTAATGGAATTATTTGTGTAATGAAATCATATTTTCATAAGCTTTCCACGTATGACCAAATCATGTTTAGGTTCAAAGAATGTGGAAGACAAATAAGAAAAGCAAGTAATATGATATTCCAATGTATAGTCAGCTTACAAAAAAAAAATGTATAGTCAAAGGAACTGACGTTATTCCTTTTTTTTTCTTTTTTCTTTTTTCTTTTTTCTTTAATGTATAATAGCCCTAACCCTTTCGATACGCAAAATTCTTATAATTTTAAAATTTAAAAGTATTATTATCGTATTTTTTACTACATGTTAAAAAAAAATGCTTTTCTATTGTAGACTTAATGCAATTAAATAAATCCTCTCACTTTAGGTTTAATACTTAATTATCTTTTTGGTCTTTTTAGAATCATCCCCATTTTATTTGAACTAGATAATATCCGTTTAGTTATATTTGGTGGATATTTTAGCCGACTTTATTTAATATTTATGAGGTTTTGGGTTTTGTGGGTCTTTATTCTGTGTTTTATTATGGTTAGAGTCTTGGGGTTTATAAATATGAATAAGAAAAGGAGAGTTGTTATTTTATGAATAAGTTTTGATTAATGAAAGTACACATAGTTGAATTTATTCATCTTTTTCTCTTTAAACCTTAGATAAACTCTATTGTTTTTAGAAGAATTCTTAGATATTTAATAGACTCAAGATCTAGTGTTTTTTATCCGTTCTTTTATTGTTGTTCTTTGCTGCATCCCATCAAGTCGGGCTACATCACAATACTAGCAAAATGCCGAAATTACCCCCTATAGAATTTTCAATAAGACAAAAATACCCTTAAAAATTTGAAAAATAAATAAATAAATTTTGGTGTTTTTGTTTTTACTTTAATAAGGGTAATTTTGCCATTTTTTAAAATTCAGGATATGTTTTCATTGTTTTGGTAGTTTGGGAGATAAATTGTCGCAATTAATAGTTTTGGAATGTAGATTGTTATTGAGGTGGTAGTTTAAGGAGGTCAAGTGGCCATTGGAAGGTGCGGTTTGTGGCCACCCGACTTACCTTTTCTTTTTAAAATTGTAAAAAATCATAATCAAATTGCAAAAAAGGCAGCGAGATTGAGGAAGTTGGCCAAGGAAGGATCATATTTAGGATCGGGATCCTCGACAATACACATGAAATTGCCCAACAATTTTTTTTGAAATCCTGGCCATCCATTTTCATCCAATAGCCACCAACCCGTCATGTTTTCCACTTAATATAAAATAATAAAATATTATTTACATTTAAAAAATAATTATTAAATAAATTATTAAAAAATATGGGGTTGCAGAACCACCCCCTAGGGCGACGTGGCCCTAGGGGTTGGCCACCCCCTAGGGTCTAACCCAAAAAAAGAAATTGATTTTGGGTTTGACCCTAAGGGGTGGCTCCGCCACTTCCTGGGTCCTAAGGCCACCCCTAAAGATTTGTGGCTGCCAAGAATTTTCTTCTTTTTTTTGAAGAGTGATTTAGCGAGGCATAAAAAGAAGGAAAGAGAAAGAGGAAAGAGAAAAGAGAAAAGAAAAGGAAAAGAAGTAAGTGATGTGCTTTTGGGTTGGTGTATTTTATTACACAAATATTACCCCACTTTCACATATTATAAACTAATAAAAATTGGTTAGAGGGTTTGTTAGGTAAATCCTCTCTCTGCCAACAACACTCACAGCCTCTCTTCCTTCTCCATATATTTCTGTCCAAAAATTAATTAGCTTATTGTTGTTTGTAAAGCAATTTAATAGGAATGTCCGATAATTGGCGTTTCTTGTAATACATATTATAATGGTTTTCATGAATAAAACAACACAAAATCATACAACACCATACTATAATTTTCAATTAGTCAATTAAAATTATTATATGTGCTAAATTCATAAACAAAAGTGAAATCCATAACTTTTTGTCTTTACAAAAGGAATAAAGAATTCAATCAACATCTGATACTGCTCGTATTAATAATGTAATTTCATTCCACTTAAAAACTAAGGAAACAAAACAACTGCTACAATATAATGGCTAATAAATTACTTGTATAAATAAATCATCAGTGAAATGAAATGAATGAAGGGAAAAATGTAGTCCTAATATTTCTTAGTGTTTCTCATGAAAGAAAAAATGGGAAACACTCGAGAACCTGCGGTAGCGTGAATCAAGGCACTTATATTATTTTAGAATATTATAAAATTTTAGATTAAGCTTTTACAGTAGAGGCTCTAGTAGTTTCAAGGACACTGATAAGCTTTACATGAGTTTAAAAAATTAAAACAATCATTTGGATTTAGATCTAGATCTAGATCTACAAACTAGATCTAAAGCGACTCGTTAAAAATGGAGACCGGAGGAACCTACAGAGAAGATACTGAACACTGCTATTGTGAAAAGGGAGAAGATCTTCCCTGATCTTGAAATTCTTTTTGGTGTTGTCTAGAAAAAAAGAGAGCGAAATTCTAGAGGGAAGGCGTGTTCAGTGTGTTATTATTTTGTTTTATTAGGTTCTCATAAAAGAAAAATGTTTTGTTTATTTTTCTTTTTATTTGATTTAGTCTAAGGTTTCTATTTAATCAAAAATTTTGTTGCTTGGATTTATCTTTGTGTATCTATGTATAATTTTTCATGACTGTGAATTGATTATTTTTAGGAAAATGTCCACATATCCCTCTTAAACTGCTTTCCAATTGACAAAGTACCACGTCCCTCTGCTAGGGTTTCTTCTCCTAGCAGAGAGTGTCCCTTTTCCTCCCTGCCCTTCCTCCCCCTCTTTCCCTCTTTCTCTTCGAGTTTTTTCTTCCCCTTTCCTCTCAGCTTATTCCCTCCCTCTATTTTTCCCCTTTTTCTTGTCTTTGTTTTTGCTCATTTGCTTGTTTTGGCACACTTTGTGGGTGCCACTCATAGGGGATTCACTCAAACTAAACCTCTAGATCTTTGAGTGTGCCGCCGATCTCCTTTGCATCAGCTTAACGTCTAACTTCCACTGCCGAGTCTTTGCATGCACCCCCCACTGCACTCATTGGCCTTGTCCGCTTCCAATGCCACCTTTTGCATTGTTTACCGGCAAACACATGGTCAACTTTTCTTCCAGTTGCAATCATCCGCCTGGTGTGCTACTGCTTTATGGTTTTGTGGTTTTTGTGTTTTCTTTCCATGTATTTTTCATTTTCTTGTTGTTTGTTGAGTAAAAATATGTCCTTTCTCTTGATCTGCCCACTTGATGCTTTGTGGGGTATTTGCTTTTGGTCCAGACCCTTGAGTTGTGGATGTGAACGATATTCTGGCTTACGGGATAAGGATGATGACTTTTCGGCATGGAGGTTCTCTGCTTTCAGGGTCGATGAATAAGTGCTAACTATGTATTGGATTGAGTTTGCTTGGAGCAGATCTAATATTAAAACTGAAGACTAGTCATGGGTTAACGGATTGATGTCATTAATAGGTCTTGATTATTAGATTGTAATGTATATATCTTTGACATCTATAACCTCGTAGCTTCGGCTATGATTTGTTTCAGAGCTTTTTACTCTATTTGTAAGAGCTTTTGCTCACAATCTTTTTATCAATGAATGAGTATGGAATTTTTTCCCTTAAAAAAAAAAATTGACAATGTCTTCCCCAAACTTTCAATTGTGATAGTGCCTCCCCCCCCCCCCAAAAAAAAAAAATTGTCAATGTTTACCCAATGATGAAACTGCTCTTAGTAAAATAAAAACAAAAAATACTAAAGCTTCTAGAAAAATATAAAACTAAAAAAATATTTATATATAAAATCCAAGGGGTGGAAAATTGAAAAATAAAAAATAAATTCTTTTTATAAGAAAAAAAATTTAAAAATTTCGATTTTTTCATAAAAATAGAAAATTTTCTCTTTTTTTTTTAAATAAAAATTTCGGTTTTAAAAAAATAAAAATTTTCATTTAAAAAAAATTAAAAAAATTTTATTTTAAAAAAATTTTGTTTAAAACAGAGATTTCCTTCTTCTTTTTTTCTCTATAAATTCATTTTTAAAAATAAAAATTAAAAGAATTTCGTTTTTTAAATTAATTTTTTTAAATTTTAAAGGGTATTTTTGTTTTATTGAGGAATCTATAAGGGTATTTTTGTCTTTTTGTTAGCCTTGATTAAGACATTAACAATATTTTGCTAGTTTGGGAGGACATTGTCAATTGAGTAATAGTTTGAAGTATGTAGACTTTATCGTTATTTTTATGTTTGTTTCACTTGAAATTTTATTTGTATTGAAATATAATAAGTATCACACTAATGAGATTTTAGTTTTTAATTCATTTGAATATTTTATTGTATTTTTTTTTTCATTTTTGTAATTTACATGAATTGTTTAACAATTTTTTGAAAGTATTGAAAAAGATTTATTTGATTGTATTAAATATTGAGTGAAATATTTGTTTTATTTTGTACTAAAAAGAATGGAAAATATTTTGTTTATTTTGCTTTGTATTTTTTGAAATGATTATAACTTTATGGGTTTTATTTATTTTGTTCAATAATGTATTGGCCCTGTTTGGTTTGTGGAATAGACCCTTGGATTGGACTAGTTAACATTAAGTATAGCTAATTCTTTGTTTGGTACACCTTATTCCTAAGAATAGTCTATTCCCGTTGGACTACTAACCTCATATACACAGGGTTAGCTAAGCTACTAAAAAATGAGTGGCTTAACTAATCATTTCCTATGGGATTAAAATTATAGTGTAAATTCCCAAAAAAAAACCCTCCCTTCTTACACCCACGATGCTTTTCTCAAATCAACTATCTTCGTGCAAAACAATTTTTGTCTCTCAAAGCTATCAACTCTCGCAATGCAAATTGCACTGATCTCCCTTCTCTATGCAAGATATCTCTCTCCCCCTCTCTTCTCTTCAATCTCTATTCTCTGTTTCTTGGTTATTTCGTTCTTTCTCTTTATTGGAATTTTTTTTTCCCCCTCTATACTGTTTTTTAGGTTTTTTTTTTTTTTTTTAAATTTTTTAAGTTATGTTTTTTTATTTCTTTTGATTCTCTTTGTTTCTCCATCTCTCTGTTGTTTTTTTCCTTTTGATTTCTTTTGATTGAGTTTGATTGACATTAGAATTCAAGATTAAGTTTGATTATGTTTCTCTCTTTTTTTTTTTTTTTTAAATAATTTTTGTACCTTTTATTTTTATTCTGTTTCTCAGTCTCTTTCTTTGTATAGTTTCTATTTTTTTTCCCCTGTTTTTGGATTTCTTTTTATTGAATTTGATTGACATTAGAATTAAAGATTGAGTTTGATTCTGTTTTCTCCAACTACAATATAAATTGTATTTGTACTATAAGGGTATTTTATGAAATTGGATCACAATACGATTCAATTCACCAATATATTGTAATATTGTACTAAACAATGGAATATGATTAGCTAATCTATTCTAGTGTTACAACCAAACAAAGGAATATGAATAACTAATATGTTCCACACTTTCCCAGTAGTAGCTAATCATTTTCCAATGGACTAGACAATTCGCGAACCAAATAAGTATATCTTTTTGTTAAAAGAGGCATGATAGATTTTTTCACATGAAAAGTAAGATGATGATGCGTTTAAATTTTAAAATTAAACTATAACGAAAAATCTGCGTATAATGCGAGTTATGTGCTAGTAAATATCATAATTTGAGAATCTATACATTTTTTTAAATCATAAAAAATCCTAATCAATTACAAAAAGGCAGCAAGATCTAGGAAGTTCCCCAAGGTAGGATCACATTCAATATTTATCCTAATTAATTTTGAGGTTTGTTAGGGGTTCTCTCTGTAGTATTCTCCTAATGTTCTTCAAGTCTTACGTAGAACATGATTTAAGAAAAAATAAAATTGTACTACCTTTTTTTGTCAACCGATTAATTTTTATGAGTTAATAGTTAGGTTCTAATATTTTAAAACTTGTTTTTGGATTCAAAACTAAAACCTAAGGGTAGAAGGTTAATCCTTTAGGGATGGTATCACCAAAAATGGATTTGATCATCCTAAATTTGGTGTTAATGCCTCAATTTTGGTGCTAATACCTCACAAATTTGGTGCTGATGCCTCAAATTTAGTGCATATGCTTAAAAAAACAGGTGGTGGAGGCCACTATAATTTTATTTTTTCTTAAATCATATTTTACGTAGGGGTTTGCTAGGGGTTCTCCTGGCGTTCTTCCAGTCTTATATAGAACATGATTTTTAAAAAAAAATTTGTAATACCGATTTTTTGCCAACCGACTAATTTTTATGAGTTAATAGTTAAATTCTAATACTTTAAAACTTGTTTTTTTATTCAAAACTAAAACCTAAGGGTTGAAGGTTAACCCTTTAGAGATAGTATCACCAAAAATGGATTTGATCATCCTAAATTTGGTGCTAATGGCTCAATTTTGGTGTTAATGCCTCACAAATTTGGTGCTAATGCCTCAAATTTGATGCTAATGCCTAAAAAAACCAATGATAGAGGCCACTACAATTTTATTTTTCCTTAAATCATGTTTTACGTAAGACTGATAGAACGCCAGGAGAACCTACGAGGAGAATCCCTAGCATTTTCCATTAATTTTCTACTTCAAATAAAGTTAGCGTGTGCCATGCGGAAGTTGCCAAGAAAATTAATTTTAAATAATGATTTTTCTGACCCACGGTGGATCTCTGACCAAGACCCACATAGGTCACAAGGTGACTTGGCGTAGGTAAATTTCTTTTTTAAAATTTTAATTCAAATCAAGGGTAAATTTAAAATTTTATTAAAATACAAATTATGGGTATAAAGGTAATTTTATCACTTATAAAAGTAATATTAAACAAAAATTACCCCACTTTCAGATATTATAAACTTATATAATCTCACCAAACATCCTCACCTAAACTTATATAACAAAGATTTCAAAGCAAACGATAAGCATGCCGAATAGTTCCCAAAATCGATAGAAAGAAGAGAGAGAGAGCGAAAGTATATATGTAATAGACTATATTGTATTAAGACTGAATTAATTGAAGAGTATTACAAATGACTCTATTTATAGAGAGGTTATGAGTGATAGGCAAGTAACCTAGTAGACTAAGAAAAGGAAAACATAGTAAGCTAAGGAAATCCTAGAATCAATAAGGAAGTAAATAACCCTAAAATAATAAATAACCCTAATGTAATATTCTTAACATTAATATACAATCCTATGAAACATGGAGGAGGAAATCATGGGATTATTGCCTTGTTTGGATATGCTTGATCTAATTAAATTTTGTCTTCTAACATTTATTAATTAATTGTAAGGGTTTTACATTTAGATTGATGGTCCAGTAGGGTTTCTGGAGTCGCCAAAGAGAAAAAAAAATAAGAGATGCTCTCTCTAAGAGGAGGGAAGATCTAGATCTTCCCTCCTCTCCTTTTGCAATAGCAGTACTGTTCAGTGTCTTCTTTGTAGTCTTTACCTATCTTCGTTTTTGACAGATTGCTTTAGATATATTTTGTAGATCTAGATCCAGATCTAGTCTCTTCAACATTAGATTTGATTGTCTTCTTCACCAAGGCATGTCTTCCGAAGGGATGTCTACGATACCGTACTTCTCCGCTGCTGCTTATAGGTTTTTTATTTTGATTTTTTGCTTTTATTTTATAGTCCTAACTGTTGGGTTGAGGACGTGAATAATGCTTCTGGCTTTCAGTCGAAAGGAAAATTGTTTGGATGTGGGTGTTTTGTTCATGCCTGAAAAATGGCTTCCTGTGCCCTCGAAAGGAGTCTGCATTAGCAGATCTATTCTATAAATTGAAGATCAGGCTGTGATAGCGGATGCTTGACGTCATAGATTGGTTTTTCATTATAAGATCTGTATATTTTCGACTTTTATTACGTGTAATATTTTAGCTTGGGTTATGATCTTGCAGAACTGTATGTTATGTGATTGTAAGAGCTTTTATACTCTTGACCACTATTAAAAAAATCGGATTGACTTTCCCTAAAAAAAAAAAAAAAAATTAATTGTAAGGAAGCTGCCAAGAATTTTCTTCTTTCTTTGAAAAGTCATTTAGCGAGGTATAAAAAGAAGGAAAGAAAAGGAAAAGAAGAAAGTGATGTGCTTTCGGGTTGGGTATTTTATTACACAAATATTACCCCACCTTAACATATTATAAACTATTAAAAATTGATTAGAGGGTTTATTAGGTAAATCCTCTCTCTGCCGACAACACTCACAGCCTCTCTTCCTTCTCCATATATTTCTGTTCAAAAATTAGCTTATTGTTGTTTGTAGAGCAATTTAATAGGAATGTCCTATAATTGGTGTTACTTGTAATACATATTATATAATGTTTTTCATGAAATTGCAACCAAAAGACAAGGTATGAATAATGCTAATTCATATCAATAATACAAACACAAAATCATACAACACCACACTATAATTTTCAATAAGTCCATTAAAATTATTATATGTGCTAAATTCAAAAATAAAAGTGAAATCAACAACTTTCTGTCTTTACAAAAGGAAAAAGGAATTCAGTCAACATCTGCGACTACTCGTATTAATAACATAATTTCATTCCACTAAAACACTAGGGAAATGTGGATTAATATTTAGATCAAAATAATAATAGGTCAGTTAAAATAGGTGGGTTAGTACTTAGTAGTATTAATTAAATATTGTGAGTTGAGTGTGATTGCGTTTGTAAAGTTTGTCCTAACATTGTTAGATAATGTTTTAATAAAAAGGAATGTTTAACTTATAAACAATTTAAAAAAAAAAAAAAAATCTTTTTCAATATGATTGAAAATGAGTTAAATTTAATTTTTGAAAAACTCAATTATCACGTAATGTTATAAAAGTGCTTTGTAAAATTTATTTGTATTATAGGTTTACAAAATGAAAAAAAGAAAAGAAAAGACAAAAGAAAATAAAAGAGTGGATAGTTGGAGACAAAGAAATAAATAAACTAATATAAAACAAAGTGAGTGCTGGGGAAGGAGAAAATAAGAAAAGAGAAAGAGGAAGAGTGGCGGAGAAGGTGGGAGCAAGAAGAAAAAGGAGAAAAAGGAGAAAAAGAAAAGGAAAAGAAAGGAAGGAGATGGGGTGGGTGAGGTTGTCGCCTGTCGGTACAGGAAGAAAAGAGAGGAGAAAATAAAAAACGAAAAGGAGAAAGTGGGAAACACCCGTGAATTAACCTGCTACAGCGTGAATCGAAGGACTTAATTATATTACTCTAGAATATTATAAAATTTTAAATTAAGTTTCCACAGTAGTTTCTAGGTCAATATTAAATGCATGAGTACCATTTCAAAAAAAAAAAAAAAAAAAAAAGCTTTACATGAGTTTAAAAAAGGAAAAATAAAAATATAAAAAGCCCTCTAAATTAATAGCCATTTATAATATAGCCCCTCAATGTTCAAAAAATAATAAAGTAGGAGAACTATCAAAATGTAACAAAAATGTCACTTATTTTTTTATATTCCTATAATACCCATATTCTTTTAATAAAAAAAGTAATAAAATGATTGTAAAAAAGCTAAACAATTTTTTAAAAATACAAAAACCAGTCGGCTAATAAATATATAAAAAAAATGTTTTTTGGAATAAATAAATATTTGCCCATTGATTTTTTTTTTTGTTGGGTTTTTCTTACAATTATTTTATTATTTTATTATTTTTAAAAAATAAGGGTATTATAAGAATACAAAAAAATATAAATGACATTTTTGTTACATTTTAGTACTTTGAGGACTATTTTATTACTTTTTGAACATTAAAATTATATTGTAAACGAATGGTAGTATAGAGAGCTTTTTTATATTTTTCCCTTCAAAAAGTTAAAACAATCATCCTCATCACTGTCAATCAATCATCCTAGCATTATTTCTACCAACGGGCCCAACATAACATTTTAAAAAAACCTTATTAATTTGGATCGATATATATATATATCAAAAGTAAGAACAGAGTATGCTGTGAATGAAAGAAAAGCTGAGAAAATGAAGAACAGAGTATGCGAGCAGAGAAAGTATACTTTGGTTGAATCACTAGGATTTCGTATTAATTGAATAAAAGATTTACAGAACAGAATTTATATAAAAATACTTTGCTGTAAAATAAACACTCAACTATTAACAAACTTCTCCACCAACTTCCAGCTAATCTAATACATGTTTAGTCCGAACCCAGCACATGTTTCATGTGTGTTACAGCTCATACCAGCTAATTTAACACATGTTTCATGTGTATTCCAATAATATATATATATATATATATATATCTTAATTTCTTACACGTTGTTCTATCGATTTTGGGAACCATTCGGCATCCTTATCGTTTGCTTTGAAATCTTTGTGCAATTAGAAGAATTCAAAAATTCGTACACGTTGTTCTAATTGCACAAAGATTTCAAAGCAACCGATAAGCATGCCGAATAGTTCCCAAAATCGATAGAACGTGTAAGAGTTTAAGAAATACTGTAAATTAGATTGTTACAATATTGCGATTGATTTGTTTGTCTTATATAATGAATGCCTTAAAGCTTTCAATCTTTCATAGAATAAATTCTTACTGTAGTACCAGAGTACTTCTCAGATGTTTGAGAAATTGTATATATTAACATACAGTTCTCATGTACGAGTTATATAATATATTGGTTGTATTGTGATAAGATTATATATGTTTTA
Organism: Carpinus viminea; assembly: GCA_013348765.1. Taxonomy (NCBI): domain Eukaryota; kingdom Viridiplantae; phylum Streptophyta; class Magnoliopsida; order Fagales; family Betulaceae; genus Carpinus; species Carpinus viminea. Next base: position 52,257,664 of record CP054668.1, on the reverse strand, counting down.
TCAACACTGGCGGAGCCAGAAAATTGGTGTGGGAAGCACTTTTTTTTTAATGAATAAAAAATAATTAAAAATAAGTAAATATAAAAAAATTGATTATTTTTCTACTTTTTGACTTTGCTTTCAAGTCCAACAAAAGGCTGGACATGGTTGTACACTTAATGCCTGTGTCCCACTTTGTTTATTTTTTTATCTTTTCTTTTGTCTTTTTAAAAATACAAAAACCAATAGGCTAATAAATATATATATAAAAAAATGTTTTTTGGAATAAATAAATATTTGCCCATTGATTTTTTTTTGTTGGGTTTTTCTTACAATTATTTTATTATTTTATTTGTTAAAAAAATACGGATATTATAGGAATATAAAAAAATAAATTACATTTTTGTTATATTTTGGTAGTTTGTGGGGCTACTTTATTACTTTTTGAACATTAGTATATTGTAAACGGTTGATAGTTTGGAGAGGTTTTTTTTTTTTAAATAAATATTTTTCCCTTTAAAAAATTAAAACAATCATCCTCACCACCGTCAATCAATCATCCTAGCATTATTTCTACCAACGGGCCCAACATAAAATTTTAAAAAAAACCCTATTAATTTGGATATATATATCCAAGCATTAAATTCTATAAAATATTCTCAAATAACACAAGTATATTACAAGAGTAATGCTAAATAAAAGACTCATATCCCTCAAAGGTGATTTACCTTTTAAAATCACAATTAGATTTAAGACGAATCATTATTAAATTTTGATTCAATAGAGGTGGTCACACTTCCGAGAGTGGTGAGACTCCATTGCCAATTGGATGTGGCCAGGCCACCGCTGGTGAGCATTTCAATACCTAAAATCAAAATAAATTTCATTATTTGAGAATCTATAAATTTTTTAAAATTGTAAAAAATCTTAATCAATTGAGAAAAGGCGGCGAGATTTAGGAAGTTGTCCAAGGGAGGATCACATTTAATACTTATCCTAAATAATTTTCTACTTCAAATAAAGTTACCGTGTGCGCGTGAGAGTTGCCAAAAATTTTCTTCTTTCTACTCAAGGAAATTGCCAAGAAATTGCTCATGTAACCGACGCAGAGTCAACTTAATTCTCTATTTATGCTAAGGAGAGTCGTTAATCTCATTATCTTGAGGAAGTAGTAATCAGATTTACATACAAAATGACTTCTTCCATGACCTTGCAAGGAGCCTCTTCCTCATCCTCTTCTTCTTCCACCTCTCCACGACCTTACGATGTATTCTTGAGCTTTAGAGGCAAAGATACCCGACACAATTTCACTACTTATCTATGCAAGACTTTGCGTGAAAAGGGAATCTATACCTACATGGATGACAAACTTAGAATGGGAGATGAAATTGGACCCGAACTTCTCAAAGCCATTAATGAGTCAAGGATTGCAATTGTCGTACTTTCTGAAAACTATGCATCATCCACATGGTGTTTGCGCGAACTGGAGAGAATCCTTGAGTGTATGGAAACAAACCAACAAATAGTCATGCCAGTATTTTATGAAGTAGATCCATCGGACGTACGGCATCTAAAGAAGAGTTTTGGTGAAGCATTGGTCAAACATGAAAGTAGGAACACGGAGGATAGTACTGTGAACCACTGGAAGGTAGCCCTACAGAAAGTGGCCGATTTGTCCGGCAGGCATTTGAGGAAAGGGTATGTATTTCTGACCTTATATATACACCACTAAAGTTATTTACTGAATGTAGTAGTCAATTGCCCATGGATAGGACTCGATCCTTTCAATTAGACACTTTAAAAATACTTAAAGCTTATTTTGTTTTTTTTTTTTTTTGGTGTTCAATAAAATAAATTCATTATTATTATTATTTTTTAAGACCACGTAATTTACTTAAATAATTTATGGATGATCTACGTAGTATTGTAACACTAACATTTTCTTGAGTCTACAATATAATATTATTCGTCCCCAAGAGATAGCTCAATCGGTTAGGAATCATACCTTATGATGTGAAAGTCACTAGTTCGAATATATATATATATATTATTCCTTATATATGTTATTTCAAACAAAATTAATTATTAGATTATTTGTGATCACAAGAACTCTAAATTCAATGAAATTTCCACATAAGATCATATTTTTAAAATTACTCATTTTAATACATAGTGTTATTTTCATATATTTGTTTCTCTCTGAATACCTCGAGAAAGCTTGTTGTAAATCGATCTCTCCTAAATACGAGAAAAAAAATGATTAAATTCTAGGATTTTGGAAGTGGTGTTTTTAAATTAGTGTTTAGTATCAGTACATCTATTGGAAGTAATAATTAATTTATAAGCCCAACATGAAAATTTGAGAAATAGTTTTTACTGATTTTGTGAACAATATAAAATTTCACACTTATACCTGAATTAAGTTGAGTTAGATGATAACCATCGTCTCATAATTCTAAAAGTTAATCACATCTAAATTATTTAATCTTAAAAATAATGAATTATTTTATAAAAATAAAGAAAACTTCAATACTTAAACTTTGAATTAATCCAAATTGCAGAGTATAATATTACGGCAGACGACTTAAGATAGATAAACATATTTTAGGGGATAGAACTTCTATGTTAAAAAGTTTTTTTTATTAAAATAGTCAGCTTTCCTTAAGTTATATGGAACTCATATATTTTGAAACTAAGATGTCAAGTTGAATGAGTCTATGAGAGAATTGGAAAAATGAACCCTTCTCCACCTCTAAAAAGATCGAGTATCTCACCTTTATTTAATACAGCATAAGTTCATTTCACATAATCTAATACAATTTCTGATTTAGTACTACCATCAAAGGAGACTTAACACTTCATAATATGAGTTTTCAGCACCAATTTCAAATGGTAGGGTCTACCAGAATGTAATACTTAATTTTTGGGGTATTTTGCTAGATTATAAATTAAAGTTTAATTGGAATATTATCAGACTATTACTGAATGGCGCAAGATGAAAAAATAATAATAATAATAATAAAATGCACTTTTAGTAAAGATTAAACATTTTGGAATTAAATAAACCCTTCTGATTAAAAAAAACAAAAAAAAAAAAAAATTGAAGAAATGCAATTAAAATTTATTCTAAAATGTAATAATACAATATATATATATATATATATATATATATATATATATAAAAGATAATGAAAAGTATGAATCTAATTAAGGGAGGGCATGTGATCAATCCATAGGAGGATTTAGATTTTGGGAGGGAAGGATTACATCATATCTTGCTGCCTATCATTTGTTACAAAAAGAAAAATGTATGCATGTAAATCATGCTCCTATATTGTCTTTTCATTTCACTAATCCAACTCTCTTTTTTTCTTTTTAATGTTTTGCATTGGTAGGAATGAATTTGACGTTATGGACCAAATTGTTCAAGAGGTTATCTCAAGAATGGCAAAGCTGATTCCAATCTTAGATGTCGCCAAGTATCCAGTCGGAATAGAGTCTCGTGTAAAACAAATAAATGCGCTTCTAAGGATTGAAATGAATGATAGACGCATGGTAGGAATATTTGGACCGGGTGGAATTGGTAAGACAACTATCGCCAAAGCGGTCTTTAACTCAATTGCTCATCAATTTAAAGGTAAGTGTTTTTTGAAGAATGTTAGAGAAACTTCAAAACGCGATGGTCTAGCTTCATTGCAAGAGAAACTTCTTTATGAAATCTTAGGCGACTCAAGTTTGAAGGTTCATAGTGTTGATCGAGGAGTCAATGTCATAAAGGAAAGGCTTTGCAATAAAAATATTCTTTTAGTTCTAGATGACGTGGATGATTTGACCCAATTAGAAAACTTATCAAGAGAATGTGGTTGGTTTGGTTTGGGAAGTAGAATCATCATAACAACTAGAGATGAGAGTTTATTAGCTAAGCATGGAGTTGATTTAAGACACAAGATGAATGATTTGGATGACAATGAAGCTTTTCAGCTCTTTAGTCGACACGCCTTTCATAGTGACAAACCTAATGAAGATTTCATGGATCTCACAAAAAGTGCATTATGTTATGCTGGGGGCAACCCATTAGCTTTAGTAGTTGTAGGTTCAAATCTATCTACTGAAGACAAAAGTCATTGGAAAAGTGAATTGAAAAAGTACGAAAGAAATCCTCTTAGAAATATTTATGAAATTCTTAAAATAAGTTACGATGGATTGGAGGAAAATGAGAAAAATATTTTCCTCGACATTGCTTGTTTCTTCAAAGGAGAGGATGCTAAATATGTCACTCATATACTAAGCAGTTGCAATTTTTATCCAGATAGTGGTATCAAAGTACTTATTAATAAGTCTCTCATAACTAATGATATGGGTAATTTGGTCATGCATGACTTATTGCAAGGTATGGGAAGACAAATTGTTCATGAAGAGTCACCCAACAAACCTGGCAAACGCAGTAGGTTGTGGTATTATGAAGATGTTCGCTATGTACTTGAAGAAAATATGGTAAGACTCATAAAAACACCCTTTTAATTTTACATTTTGCAAAAACTGGTGGAGAAATATTCAGATACTCGTGCACACATACACACCATCCATCTCAAAACTATGTATTTGGACGTAGTGTGTAGGTAGGATGCCTTCAATCCAAAAGAATAAATAAATCATCAAGAAAATTGTCTTTTACTCTATTTCAAAGACAGATATAGTTTTTACCTTTTATTTTGTGAATAAGTAAGAATAATGTGTAAATATGAGGGAAAAAAAATTGACATCTTTTTTTTTTTGGATCACTTAGACATTCTAATAATAAAAACAAAATTACCCATTATGAAAACCACAACAAAAAAGCAACATGTAAAGTCAGATGAATGGAATATAAGTTGTTTGCTTTTCACAAAATAAGGTGTTTATGTGTAAAAGAATAAAATTAGTAAAATATGAAGAACTTTTTTGTGCTTTGACTTTATTGTCTTACCAGGAACAAACAAAATAGAAGGCATATTATTGGACTTGCCTAAGCGAGACTTGAGGACATACTTGAGTTCCAAAACCTTTGAGAAGATGACAAGCCTCAGATTGTTTATAAATCGTAATGCATGCTTCTCTGCGAGCCCTAGATATCTCTCTAATGAGTTAAGAGTACTTGATTGGCCTGGATGTCCTTTACAATCTTTTCCATCCAAATTTCATGGAAATAAACTCGTCGTTTTAAAAATACATAATAGCCCACTTAAGCTATTGAAGGATGGGTTCAAGGTACAATTATTATTTTATATATTTATTTCTTTTAAATTATGCTGCAAACTTTTTTGTAATTTTTGTAATTTTTTTTTTTTTTTGTGGTCAGGATTTCCAAAACTTAAGGATTATGAAATTCCGTCAATGTAAATTCATAACGGAAATCCCTGATATTTCAAGCAGCCCAAATTTAGAAGTTTTAGAAGTTGAATTATGTGAAAGTTTAGTTAAGGTTCATAACTCTGTTGGATTCCTTAATAAGCTTACCACTCTGCATTTTATTCAATGCTCTAACCTTATAACATTGCCAAAAATCCTCAAGTTGAGATCTCTTGAAACTCTTCGCTTTTGTTATTGTGCAAGGCTTCAAAACATTCCTGAAATTGGGTGTAAAATGGAATGCTTGAGAAAACTTACAGTATGCTACATTGCTATAAAAGAACTACCTTCATCCATTGTATATTTCACTAGGCTTTCCGACTTATGTATCATAGGATGCAAAAACCTTACACGTCTTCCAATTAGTCTTCGGTTGCAGCATCCAAATATTCTTCGTCATGAAAGGCGTTCAAAAGTTGTTAAGCTTCCAACAAAGGTGAGGGATGAAAGAGAATCCATGCTCTCAGTTGTGTCCACAGAGGAATCTGAAATTTCATCAAGTACAAAATTATTTGCATCTCCTCCTCCAGTGGATGCATGCATTTTTTATGATGGTTCTTCCTCAACTGCGTTTCCGGAACTGACATTTTTGAGTATTGAAAAATGTACGGGCCTAGTAAAACCAGAATTCATCATGACACTTGATCGTTTTTCCAATTTACATGGCTTATATCTATCAAAGACTGATATTGTTAGACTGCCTGCATGCATCAAAAGATTTGTTGGATTAAAGTACCTTGGCTTAGAGGATTGCAAGCAACTTAAAGAAATTCCAGAACTTCCACCAAATATAAAATTTATAAAAGCTAATGGATGTGTTTCGTTGGAAAGTTTTCCAGATTTATCAAAAACACTTCAATTCAGCACAAGCAGATTGGGAGAGGAAATCTGGATTGACTTGTCTGGATGCTATAAATTGGCTGAGAATATCGGGAATCTGGTGGAAAATACTTTATTGGATCAGGTATGTCTCTCTCTCTCTCTCTCTCTCTCTTGTACGTATTTTTATGTGCCTTGGTTTATGAGTTCTACTTCTGAAAATTAATGATATTCGTTTAATAGGGACTTTATAATGACTATTTTGATGGTGGAATTGTATTTCCGGGAAATACGTTACCAGCTTGGTTCAGCCATCGTAAGGAGAGTTCATATGGTAACTCATGTGCAATACATATTAATGGGCTCTCGAATTTGGATGAGATCAAAGGAATTGCTGTTTGTGCTGTTTTTGGACCCAGTCCCGACGTCCCAAACACAAAAGATATTGTTGCTTTTTGTTTTGCGATCAGCAGTGAAGGTATAGAAATTGGGACTAGACGCAGATGTTTGACATTACAAGGCTCAAATCATGTATTGCTGGAGTACTTGGTTTTAGAACCTTTTGTGTTAAAGGAGGACAATCTGCAAGTTGAGGTTTTAATGAGTTCAGAGTTGTTTATTAAAAGTTGCGGAGTTCATATGATATACAAGCATGTTGAGAATGCAAAAGATCATCCAAGTTTGACCCACGTGGATTTTAATTTTTGCGACGAAATTGAATATTTTCACTCTTCAACCAGCGAGGATGAAGGTGATGAAGAAAGTGAAAATACAGAATGTTCAGCCGAAGAGGATGATTGTGATAAAATTGAAAGGGTATTAGATGGTATTCAACCATCTTAAGAGGCAACATGATGCTGAGGATGAGGATGTGATGCAGGAGAATAATAATAATAATAAATTATATTTATTATTTATGCTTTAGTTTTTCTTTTTCAATAAGGATTAGGTTTTTCTTTTCCTATTAGGAATTGCTTTCCTTTTCCTATTAGAAATTGTTTTCTTTTTTCAATTAGATTTGTTTTTCCCTTTCCTTGTTAATTTAAGAGATACCTAGCCTATATAAAGGCATTTAGTTTTTGTCATTTTTCAACTCAGTTTATATTATCAATTAAATTTAAGTCTTTTAAAGTTATTTTTTTGTTTGCTTATTTGGGGCAATTAGAGACTTTCTCTTCACTACTTGTTATTTTCTCTCTTCCTAAGTTCCCTTTTCTATATTCAATTCTTAGTTTTTGTTGCTATTATGTGCTATTAGAACAATTTTAGTTCTGGCGTCAGAATGATTGGAACTTGGAATCTAGTTATTATCCGCAACAAAAGAAGCGTTCCTCAACAATGGGCGAATCACAACTAAACCAATCAAATCACTCCCAATGCTAAAACCTACCAACATTTTTAGGTAAGGACCCCTTAATGCTTCTTAGTTTTGTTATGGGTTAACTGCAAGCATTTCATAGTGATAAACTCCAAGCACCCAAATAAGGACAGACACTTTTTCTTTTTCTTGTTAAGGAACATTTCATTTTTGTTATTTTATTTTTCCAATTTTGATGTATATTGAATATTGATTCCAATTAATGTCTTGAAATGTGGTGTTTTGAAATTCGAACAATTGATTCTCATGAGAAACTAGTTAGGCCTTCGTTTGGTGGAAAAGTATTCCTAGAGCTTATATTTCAAATTGGATAAAGAAAAATAGGCCCCTTTCTAGCATACTGAAATTCAAAATGCTCCCAAAATTGAGTGTGGCTTAAGGTTGTCCCGAAATAATCAATGGTAAATATATAAGGCCAAGTTGTGTATTTACCTAAATTAATGTACTGTAATTTATAAATTCATCATTGGCAAGTAAATGATAACAAAAGAAAAGACACTGGTCTGCACCTATAAATATGTAGGGTCTGTTCCATACATCTCCCAAGCATCATTTTGGAAATGTAAAGGCATCTGCAAATTGCAGAAATGTTTAGAACTCTTCAACCTATATATATATATATAGTAAAGGCGTCTCAGTTCCATATATATTCCCTTTAAATGCTGAAATCAAATTTGAAAGCTTGTTGTAGTGGCATCATTAGGAACAAGTACATAAAAATTGCATGTAACTTACTAAAGCCATCTCTTTTGAGTGGTTGCATCCTTGGATCCAGTTAGATGTCGCCTTTTACACTTTCTTGAAGAATCTCCAACAACTGCTTGTTTTTGCATCGAAGATGAAATTGAATCGGATTTCCAATTTGTAGATATTTCCTTAAGTGGACTTATTGATTGAGATTTTGAGCTCTAATATGTTGGTCTCACAAAAGAACCTGTCGGTTTTGTTGGCGCTAACATATGGTTTCTTGTAGGAGAAGAGTAGCTATTCTTAATAGAAATTTCCTCAACTTTAGCAACAGGAGCATGTGGTTGATTCGAAGGGGAAGAGTCTGAATCAAAAGATGAAGGGCTAGTAGTACTATCCATATCATATAGGAGATTTTCTACCATGTGTGAACATTGCTCACTATTTGAGTTTGAATCTGAAGAAGGAAAAGAGGATCTCCGAAGTCTAGTGAAGTGCACCACCTGCTTTTAATTATATTATCAGTTACAAAATTCAGAACATGACAACCAAATTCTTTTAGACACAATATTAATTACATGGAAATTCTTCAAGTAAACATAAGCAAACATTGTTGCACATTGCTCATTGTAGACTTAGAGCACATGCCTCTTTTCTTCTTCTTCTTTTTCTTTTCTTTTCTTTTCTTTTTTTTTTTTTTTCTAAAATGCAAAACTTATCTAAAGGAATTCAAATCCTTTACTAAGTCCATTAGAATTGATGAACATTTTTACATTATAATCAGTCATTCAATCATTTCATGTGAAAGTGGACTGCATCATATAACTAGATCATTATACATAACAAAAACCTAGAAAGGGAACAATTAAAAAGAGAATGTAGGGAGATTGCAAATACTGCTTTTACTTTCTTCAATGAACTCCCCAAACACTACATCCACTAGATTCCTGCCACCTGCTTCTTACCTTTTGTTCTAGGACAACCATGTCCTTCTTTAGTCTTGTAATAATCGTGTTTTTTCTACGTATAATGTGTAACGCTCGAGAATTAATTAACAGGTAATTAATTCTACGGTTCGTCTCCCAGTTTTGTTCCACTCCAAATAAGACCTCCGGGACCTCTACTCCTAAAAAACAGAGAATACTAAGCAGTTGAAGTAATAAAATACTATACTCATTGAATCATACAACCAGAGCATCTAACCAAATAACACCAAAGCAGCATAAATCATACTATAACATAAGTACAAGGGATCTATGCTAAACCTTAATATGCAAGCATGCATCAAGACCTAATGTCTACAACGTAACTCAAAAATACTAATTACCATGAGTACCCGCTTAAGCTTACAATAAGTCTTTAAGCATCTCCTAGATCGAATCCTCCACAAGAACCAGATGCTTCACGGTATTCACTATTTAGAATAGCATAATCGTACATATGAAGAAAAATGAGAAAATAATGCAAGGGTAAGTCCGACAACTTAGTGAATAGAAATTCACATGACGTACCCGTCATTAATTTGTGAATTTTTTTATTTATAAAACACATGCAACATTATGAGATGGCAGTTATCATGCAGGTGATATCTATATGCATATAATATATAAAGTTATAGTCATAGTTCAACAATATGGTTTACCCGAGATATTATCCCTTCTCAATAGGGTTGACGCTGTCCTGAGAGACTTGTAATACAATGCCGGTGCCCCAGCCATTGCACGAAACATACCGTACGTAACACTAATTGCACGACCGAGTCCAACCTTAGGTGGCTTACACCGCTAATGACGCCTGTCCTATACTGATCATCCATTGGAAATTGCTGCATCATTGGTCACGAAACCATTGGATATAAAGCCCCCACACACACACGTATTGATCATAAAGCTAACTCGTATAGTAAGCCCATGGCCATTACTACTGCATATACCGGTGTACCATGTCATACGATGTTATTTGTCTTATCAGTCTTTTACATGCACAGTTTTACAAGTTTCATTATTATCTCATTAACCAACACATGTTTTCACAAAAAAGAATTCCCAATAATTCCAAAATGTATTTTATAAGAGTTACAAAATATGCATGTTTGATATATAAAATATGTGCAATGCAGGAAAAGTAATAATAAAGCATTCGTGTGAGTTTGTACTCACCTGCGTCTTAAAGCTCCTCCATGTAATTCCCTTGAGGCTCCATAACCTCGAATATTGTGAAAAGACCTATTATCAGTTCTATTTCTACTAAAGCACAACTCTAGAATAAGGAAACAGGAGTTACGGGACGATTGATGAAAATAGGGTTTCCCTATAACATTGTGGCCATACGTCTGGGCTCAAGGCCATACTTCCACTGAGTCACGACGGGCCATACGTCCGGTCACGAGACTATACGTCCGCTTGGACAACTTTCAGGGAGAACCTCATTTTCTCTCCACGGTTTGCCTATTCTCCGACTCCTAAGGCCAACAAAGGCTTCCTAGGCCTCCTAACACAGATTGAAACCTCCACACAAAGACACAATGTTAAGCTAATGTAACGCTAGCCTAAGCAAGATTAAAGCATAACTAAGCTAACAACTACAACTAGCAACAAATCGAGCAGCATAACGACATAACTAAAGAGATAGGCAATCGAACATTACCTCATTGAAGCAAAACTGCAAGAGTTCCTCCTCCGGTGACACCGAAATACTCATAAAACCTCACAAGTACTCACAAAACAGTCTACAGCAGCCTGGGGGCGAAAAGAGGGGTTTAGGGGTGGAATATGTGTGAAATGGGTGAGAGGGTGAGGGGGTATTTATAAGCCAGAAAGCACGGACGTTCGGTCCTACGCAAATATCCTTAATCCCAACAACTCACCCTTACCCCAACCTTAACATTTTGACTTGCTCCTTTCTGACCAAACCCTTTCTATTACAACTTGGAATATACCCTTGCTGCATCACCTTTTTGATACATCTACCATAAGAAAGATTTTAAAGATCAAATTTTCACCTCTGTAGAGGAAAATTTCTTCTAGATCCCTACTGTAAATAGACAGTTCTCAACCAAATCAGCTCTCAAGTTGATAAGCAGCCAGAGAACTAATCAATCCACTTCCCCATTATCTCCTTCAAACTGGAAACATCTATGGAAATTAAAACTCAATGACAGACTCAAATTATTCCTTTGGAAAATTACTTGGGACATTGTCCCCTCCAAGAGTAGGTTAAATCAAGTTTTCCCCATCCCCCAAGATAAGTTATTTTGTCATCTACGCAATGGAGAAGAGGATTCTCTTTCTCACCTCTTTTTAAATTTTTTTGCTAGGATTACTTGGAGTTACTCACCTTGGCCTCTTGATTCACTGAAATGGGCTTCTCTCAGCAATTGGATCAAAGACATTTTAAACCCTCACGGTTTTTTTGGTATCCCTTTTACAGATTCTCACCCTTTCTAGATATTTGCTGTTGTGATGTGTGATTTGATGTGGTTTTCCAGAAACCAAGCAATGCATAAAGGAGTCATTCCAGAGGTCCTTAAGTTGGTTGAAAACATAAGAAGAGTCTCTTCCAAACATATAGCTACTTGGTCTCAAAAGCAACATCCTAGGAAGGCAACTTGGACAAAGCCTCCTCAAGACTGGTATAAGGTTTCTTTCAATGCTCTCATCAGAAATTCCTTCTCCATTCAAGCAACTATGTGCAGGAACAACAGGGGAGAGATCATGCAGATTTTAACTCAAATTAGGCCCCCTTGCAGCCAAGTGAATGGAAAAGCCCTAGCAGCTAAGCTAGCAGCCGAGTTAACTTTCTCAATGCAACTGAAATAGTTCATACTGGAAGGGGAATCCTCCACTATTATTGCAGCTTTGCTTAATATAGTTCCTAGATTAGCTCTACTTTTGATCATGTTATAAAGGACATCTTACTTAGTTTTTCAGACTCCTCTCATTGGGAGGCTAGAAAAATTTCCATAAACGAAAATTTTGCGCCCATTATGTGGCTTATAAGGCCGTGGCAAGCGTACCCTCAGGCTGCATTCCCTCCTTATTCTCCCCCTCCCTCCAGTTCGATCCCAATATGTAGTGGGAAAGATCCACCTCCTTATACTCACTACAAAAAAATAGAGGTTTGATATTGGTTTTTGGTAATGGTTTAGAGCTAAAAACAGTCACTACAAAGGTAGTGACGGTTTCAAATGGTAGCTAAACAAGGGTAAGGAAATGGAGAACGTGTCGATTTAGTCAAAACCGACACTAATTAGTGTCAGTTTGGACAAACCGACACCTTTTAAAAGGTGTCAATTTAAAAACCATTACCTTCTAAAATGTGTCGGGTTTTTTTAAAAAACTATCACCTTTTAAAAAGTGTCGGTTTTTTTAAAAAACATCACTAATTAAAAGTTGTCGGTTTTTTAAAAAACCAACACTATTTTTTTTAATATATTTTTTTTCCAATTTTTTTTTTCAATTTTTTTTCCTAACTTCTTGCACAATGCAAGAAGCTGGCCAATTGTCCATTTTAAACATAATTGGAATTCTATAAATGCAAAATTTTCATTTATTTTGTTTTAAGTTCATACATTCCATCACTTCTCTATTTTTCAGTACCCAATAAACGAATTAAAAACAAAAATCCAGACAAAAATAGGAAGAAAATAAAGAACTGCACTAGTTTAATGCAATTAAAACAATGATAAGACATGATGAGCAATAGGATATCTATTGAATTTTTTCTAATTAATTCTCTTTAACATTTCTGCTGGAAAAGACATATGGAAGACATGATGAGAATATCTATCCCTATTATGTTGTCTAGAAGTGATGGACAAGAATTTCATTTCTATTCTTTGTTACAATAGGATATCTATGAAATTCAATATCAGAATTTCATCTATCTTTCTGTATCCAGCTTTTCTTCAATTTAAAATTCATCCACCTCAGTAAGATCTTCTCTGGTGGTAGACTCATCAACTCTTCCACATCCTGTTGGTTTCAAATATCAGAAGATAATCTATCAGGGAATTTATTGTGGTAAATGTAAAACCCGAGAAAATAATTAAATTTATTATTAATAATCTCATAGTAATTTAAATTAATTAATAAGATAAATAGTATATATGATGATTTAGAATAATAGATATAATAATAATGATGATTTTATCATAATTGGAATATGTCTGAGAATAATATAATAACAATAATAATATCTAATGATATATTTATGTAATAGTTTTAATGATAGGAGAATAACTAATAATAATGTTAGTGTGACAAATGATTAATAAAATAAAATAGATTTATGTTTTTAGCATAATAATGTATAATAATAAGTGAAGATGTAGTAAATAATTAATGGTGATGGTAAGTTGTAGTTATAATAAATAAAAATAGTGTAGGGAATTATAAAGGGTAATAAAGATAGAATTTAATTATAGTGTGGGGTAATCTTATAATTTTTAAAAGATGGGGCTTTAAATAAAAAATGAAATCTTATCTTAGGCCAAGTGTTGGGCTCTTATTGGCCATGGGAGATGCCTTATCTCATTCCCCATGGGCCCACGTGGGCAGCAGCCCCCTCCCCCTCTTTTTCCCCTTTTCTTTCTTTTCTTCCCCCTCACTTTCACGCACATCCCTCCTTTCTCTCCTTTCTTCTCACCTCTACGTTCTTCACACCCACACACTCAGATCATGAGAGAGAGAGCAGAACGTGAGAGAGAGAGAGAGAGAGAGAGAGAGAGCTGTATGGAAGAAGAGAAGAGAGAAGAAAACGTGGGTTCTGGAAAGTTTCGTCCAGTCAGCATCAACGGCTCCGATCGACGATCATCCGTGGTCCGATGAAGCTGAAATTTTGCAGGGAGGTTCACAACACGTGAATCTCCATTGTGAACAGTGGAGATCGGATTTGGAGCAGTCTGCAGTCGTTTTCTTGCACGTGAACAGTAGCTCCGTTTTGGAGTGATTCCGGCCATGGGAGCTTGTGGGGTAAAAATCTCTAGTCTCCCCCTCCATTTTCATTATACTCATTAGGATTGAAGCTTGAAATCTTGATGATTTGTGAGAATTTAATTAGGTCCGAAAATTAGGGTTCTTATATAGGGATTTTGGGGCTTTTGTTAAGTTATTGAATTTCTAGCATTTTCTTTGTATTATCATGATACCCATTGAGTATTGTGCACGAAAATCATTTAGATTTGTGATTTAGGTAATCTCTAACTAGGTTTAGAATTTTGGGGAATTTTAGTAAGTAGTTAAATGCCTAGTATTAATGTGGGGCTTTTATGTGTAATAGATTTATATAGTATTCAAGTTTCGGGCTAGTGAATTAATGAATTGAATTCTAATTTTACATATGGGTTAAGTATAGGCATAAACCCTAATTTTATATATGTTGTGTTAATTTAGGGTTTTGGTAAGTGACTGCTAAGAGGGTTGTTTAAATGGTTTAATTGCATTTAAGTGATAATTAACTCTAGGTTTTTATAGGTTCTATGTAGATTAATACCTAGTTTAAGTTCTAGTGTCATAGTAGAACCATAGTGATTATTATAATTGTTTATGAATATGATAAATTGGGGTAAATGACAAGGAGCATGAATATGTAAGATAAGAAGATTGTAGTGTCTACTTAGTTATGAGGAAGTGTGAGGTTCTTGTAGGATTCAAGTATCTTAGTGTAGTGAAGTTTGAGTTGAGATTAATTATGTGTTTATGTTGTAAATGCCTAGGTGCATTGTGGTTAAGTCAAGAGTTCAACCGAAGGGTACTCAGATGACCGAGGTAAGTATTTTACTTACTGGGCATAAGAAAAATGATTCTATTTTTAAAAAGTATAAAAGACATTTTGGTTGAATGGTTGATGTATGATGTTTGAGCTTGAGATACTATGACAAATTATGATGTTTCATGATATGTATGGTTGAATGATTGATGAGGATAATATGAATATGTAATGATGTTTGAATGAATGAATGATTTAAAGTGATTGTGATAATATGCTTATGTATGATGTTTATGAGATGAGTTTGATGAAATGTTATTATGAGTATCGGATGGTTCACATGGTTTAAGGCATGATTATATGATCATGATATGAGATCTGATATTATGAGTTTAAGTTTCGTTAACATGAGCATGAACATGCCAAGATTGGGCTAATCCCATGAGGCCGCCAGCGGGAACTCGTTGGGACGGATGCCAAGATTGGACTAATCCCATGAGGCAGCCAGCAGGAACTCGCTGGGACGGATGCCAAGATTGGGCTAATATGAGGCCGCCAACGGGACTCGCTGGGACGGATGCCAAGATTGGGCTAATCCCATGAGGCCACCAGTGGGAACTCGTTGGGACGGATACCAAGAGTGAGCATAATCATGAGCATGCATAGCATATGATTGATGATGATGATGATTGTTTTGTATGATCTTACACTAGACGTTTCAGTATGCATATGTGACTGGTATGGGACGGAACACATATGTATACCGTTATGGCTAGACATTGTATGATGACATCTAACATGTTTTATTGTTGAGTTATGATATGTAAATGTGAACAAGTTAAATGACTATTTTGGAAAAGCCTAGTAAGTTCTATACTACTGAGGTCTCTATTTTTAATAGAGACGGTGGGCTCATAATTCCGTCTGTATTTCGGGTTTTCGGGGTGCAGGTGAGGTTGTTGATGCAGGTACAGTGACGGTAGATGAGGTTGATGTTGTGAGACTAGTTGTTAGTCTTGTTTGGTGGAGCACATATGTATAGGCTTTGTTGTGAGTATTTTGTATATGGCGTGTCGCTTGTGACACCTTTGTTTAGCTATTCTTTTTATGTAAAGTTTTATTCACATAGATGTATTTGTCAACTCTGAGGTGTTAGATTATGTCTAATATTATTTATATTTCTGCTGCAAAGATGTAAATTCTGATTTATCATTGATGATGCATATAGCTCTGGTAGACTATTTATATTGTCAATCAGGTTATCGCATGGGTTCGTGGCATACGCGTATAGCCATGCCATCGTGATAATCCGCTTGTTGTGGGTTTATGGTTTTGAAAAGAAAAATTTTAATTATACTTTTTATCTGAAATCCTATTAAATCATTTTTCACGAACCGTAACTTCTAATGCAAGACCACATTTACCTTACTATTGTGACCGCTTATGATAAAAAGCATAATTAAAAATTTTTCTTTTCAAAACCATAAACCCACAACAAAGCGGATTTGGCATGGCTATACGATGCCACGAACCCATGCAATAACCTCGATTGACAATATAAATAATCTACCAGAGCTATATGCATCATCAATGATAAATCAGAGTTTACATCTTTGCAGCGAAAATATATATAATATTAGACATAATCTAACACCTCAGAGCGACAAATACATCTATGTGAATAAAGCTTACATATACATAAAAGAATAGCTAAACAAAGGTGTCAGCGACACGCCATATACAAAATACTCACAACAAAGCCTATACATATGCGCTCCACCAAACAAGACTAACTAGTCTCACAACATCAACCTCATCTACCATCATTCTGATCATCAACCTCACCGCACTAAACCCGAGATATGGTGGAATTATGAACCCACCGCCTCTATTAAAAATAGAGACCTCAGAGTATAGAACTTATTAGGCTTTTCCAAAATAGTCATTTAACTTGTTCACATTTACATATTATTTACATATCACATTTACATATCATAACTCAACATTAAAACATATTAGATGTCATCATGCAATGTCTAGCCGTAACGGTATACATATGTGTTCCGTCCCATACCAGTCGCATATGCATACTGAAACGTCTAGTGTAAAATCATACAGAACAATCATCATCGTCATCATGCTATGTCTAGCCATAACAGTATACATATGTGTTCCGTCCCATACCAGTCACATATGCATACTGAGACGTCTAGTGTAAAATCATACAAAACAATCATCATCATACAATCATATGCTATGCATGCTCATGATTATGCTCACTCTTCGCATCCGTCCCAACAAGTTCCCGCTGGCGGCCTCATGGGATTAGCCCAATCTTGGCATCCGTCCCAGCGAGTCCCCGTTGGCGGCCTCATGAGATTAGCCCAATCTTGGCATCCGGCCCCGCTGAAGTTCTCGACGGCCTCATGGATTAGCCTAATCTTGCATCCGTCAATGAGTTCACTGCGGCTTCAAGGATTAGCCCAATCTTGGCATGTTCATACTCATGTTAACGAAACTTAAACTCGTAATATCAGATCTCATATCATGAACATCATATAATCATGCCTTAAACCATGTGAACCATCCAATACTCATAATAACATTTCATTAAACGTTCATCCAACTCATCTCATAAAACATCCTACATAAGCATATTGTCACAATCACTTTACATCAACCATCCAAACGTCCATCCAATACTCATAATAACATTTCATCAAACTCATCTCATAAACATCATACATAATCATATTATCACAATCACTTTAAATCAATCATTCCAACATCAATACATAATCATATTATCATAATTACTTTACATCAAGCATTCATCCAAACATCATTATATAATCATGTTATCACCAAACACTTTAAATCAAAAATAAACATAGTATCTCAAACTCAAACATCATACATCAATCATTCAATCAGAGTGTCTTTTATACTTTAAAAATAGTAATCTTTTTCTTATGCCCAGTAAGTAAAATACTTACCTTGGTCATCTAAGTACCCTTCAGTTGAACTCTTGACTTAACCACAATGCACCTAGGCATTTACAACATAAACACATAATTAATCTCAACTCAAACTTCACTATACTAAGATACTTGAACCCTACAAGAACTTCACACTTCCTCATAACTAAGTAGACACTACAATCTTCTTATCTTACATATTCATGCTCCTTGTCGTTTACCCCAATTTATCATATTCATAAACAATTATAATAATCGCTATGATTCTGATATGACACTAGAACCTAAACTAGGTATTAATCTACATAGAACCTATAAAAACCTAGAGTTAATTATCACTTAAATGCAATTAAACCATTTAAACAACCCTCTTAGTATTCACTTACCAAAAACCCTAAATTAACACAACATATATAAAATTAGGGTTTATGCCTATACTTAACCCATATGTACAATTAGAATTCAATTCATTAATTCACTAACCCAAAACTTGAATACTACATATAAATCTATTACACATAAAAGCCCCACACTAATACTAGGCATTTAACTACTTACTAAAATTCTCCAAAATTCTAAACCTAATTAGAGATTACCTAAATCACAAATCTAAATGATTTTCGTGCACAATACTCAATGGGTATCATGATAATACAAAGAAAATACTAGAAATTCAATAACTTAACAAAAGCCCCAAAATCCCTATATAAGAACCCTAATTTTCGGACCTAATAAAATTCTCACAAATCATCAAGATTTCAAGCTTCAATCCTAATGGGTATAATGAAAATGGAGGGGAGACTAGAGATTTTACCCCACAAGCTCCCATGGCTGGAATCACTCCAAAATGGAGCTACTGTTCACGTGCAAGAAAACGACTGCAGATTGCTCCAAATCCGATCTCCACTGTTCACAATGGAGATTCACGTGTTGTGAACCTCCTGCAAAATTTCAGCTTCATCGGACCACGGATGATCGTCGATCGGAGCCGTTGATGCTGACTGGACGGAACTTTCCAGAACCCACGTTTTCTTCTCTCTTCTCTTCTTCCATACAGCAGCTCTCTCTCTCTCTCTCTCTCACGTTCTGCTCTCTCTCATGATCTGAGTGTGCGGTGTGAAGAACATAGAGGTGAGAAGAAAAGGAAGAAAGGAGAGAAAGGGAGAAAGATGGAGCATGCGTGAGTGAGGGAGAAGAAAAGAAAGAAAAGGAAAAAGAGGGGAGGGGCTGCTGCCCACGTGGGCCCATGGGGAATGAGATAAGGCATCTCCCATGGCCAATAAGAGCCAACACTTGGCCCAAGATAAGATTTCATTTTTATTTAAAGCCCCATCTTTTAAAATTATAAGATTACCCCACACTATAATTAAATTCTATCTTTATTACCCTTTATAATTCCCTACACTATTTTTATTTATTATAACTACAACTTACCATCACCATTAATTATTTACTACATCTTCACTTATTATTATACATTATTATGCTAAAACATAAACCTATTTTATTTTATTAATCATTTGTCACACTAACATTATTATTAGTTATTCTCCTATCATTAAAACTATTACATAAATATATCATTAGATATTATTATTGTTATTATATTATTCTTAGACATATTCCAATTATGATAAAATCATCATTATTATATATCTATTATTCTAAATCATCATATATACTATTTATCTTATTAATTAATTTAAATTACTATGAAATTATTAATAATAAATTTAATTATTTTCTCGGGTTTTACAACTATCATCTACCAACTCCACCAACTAAGGTGTATTCTTCAAGATGAGATCTGCTAACAATTGTATCTGCCATAGTGTAGCCATTCGAAAAGTCAAAATTTAATTTCAAGCACGTAGTATGAATGCTAATGACTATGTATTCTCTATCAACTCAATGGATCCAGAGCCTCAAAGGCTTTCATTAGATAGCCATAGTTCAGGTTGTATATGTAAAATAATATAACCTTCATGATCATGAATCTTATATCTACATAAAATTAACTTAAGTAGATAACCATGAGACTCTTACCTTAATGATCTGAGAAATCACTCCAAGCACAAGATGACGCTGGAAACATAGCACAGAGAACATTAATCACATTGACGATTAGAGTTGTTAAAATTACTGAGACTTATTTATTAAAAAAAAATCAGGTTATATTCCTGCTCCAAATACAACCTTGTTCTGTCCAATAATTTTAAAAAGAATCAGATTAGAAGGGATGGTTCTTATTAACAATTCATAACTCCTTATGAATTGTGAAAGACTCCTTATGAGTTTTATTAACAATTAATAAAACTCCTTATTACTTATAAAAAAACAATTCATAACTGGGCAGATATTTGGTCCTGTACCGATCACTAACTATCAAATACATAGTGAAAATATAACCAAAGAACCAAATTGATTATTTCCTCACCAGGAAATAGGCTACATAAAAAAATAACTAAATTAATCAACCAAAGAAGATACTGACTTTGCGGTACAAGACCAAATATATAAATCAAGAACAAACAGCAAAAAAAATACTGCAAATGACCGATTTAACTGTCTAAAAAAGGAAATTTTCCAATCTCTTCTTTCACCCCATACATGGCTTTCTCCTACTTTCTGTATTGAACCCAACACACACTCATAAGAATCATGGATTCAAAAAACCTCTGAAAATTGTGCATAAGCTTTACAGAATTATTGTGAAGTTGTGCAACTAGAAATTGGTCCCTATAGCAGAAGTTATGCACTCTATAACATTGGCGTTATCCAATAAGGAACAACGAACATGTGAAAGCTTTGAAGTTGTCTCTACTAGAATAATAAGCATTCAAGAATCAAGCTGATTTCAACTTACACTATAATAAGAGGTTTTTTGTTCTGACATGGTATTCCTAAAACATAGCACTTTTTCAGCTTATAGATCCAAGAACAGAGTTGTGTGCTGCCTCTTTCACAAATCGTAAGTTTTAGAGAGGGTTTTCAAAAGAGTACAGAAACAAATTCACAACTTATTTTCTTTATTGCAGGGAATGCCTATTAAGCCACGTAGGCATAAACCTCACCTCAGCATGAAAATGTTGCAGCTGAAAAAATTTGGTACAGTTATAATTGTTATTGTACGTTGATCGTTCCTTTAGAGCACAACATCTAAGTTCTGATTCAAGTAACCAAGGCATACAAGATCAACAAACTGTATAGGATTTCTAGACCATTGATTGAAACCTATATAGGATTTTTGGTCCCATCAAGATCCCATCAAAGATCACATACAAGATCCCATCAAAGACCATTGATTTTTGGTCTTCTTAGAGGTGTTTTCTTAATTAAACATGTTATAGGATTTCTAGGACATTTGAAGAGTCTTAGGAATGTAATCTTGAGTTTTAACTTACAAATTTTGTAATTTAAGCAATGAGCGTTCTTAATGTCCTAGCTTTATTAGTGTGAGTCTAAATTTTAAAAAATGTTTCCTAGTACAACCACCCCCCCCCTCCCTGGTGCTCTTTCTTCTTCTTCTCCTTCTTCTTTCCTTTAAATTTCTGTGCACAATGTTGTTGTCTCTAAAATTTGAAGGAAATTATTACGAAAAGAAAAGGAGTTGCTCTAGACACAAAAAATATACAATAGGATTCTTGAAGACCTAAATACATAATATAATGAACCAAATGCTATATATCTCGATCAAGACTTCCTAAAACATAGGCCATCATTTATAAAGTAGTGAAACATTAAAGTCACTCTAATACATTTTGGCCACAAGATAAATTAATAACCACTTGACCATTTCGAAGGATTATCTTTTACCAAAACCTCATGTTTGAGTCTAATAATTCACAGACAACAATAGCTGAAATGAAAGCTGCAATAACTTATTGATATATGTTAGAAATGGATGCTGCAGTTATCCTACATATAGGATCATGGATTTAGAAGTTCAAATTATGGTAAAATATCTTTCACCTATAGAAAAAAAGTATTTACATACCTGTATCAAAGGAAGTAAGGCCACCAATAAAGGGGGTGTTGCGTGAAGAGCAAGTTGAAAATATTTTACTGCATTCCTATAATAGTCATTAAGCATTTTCCTGTGCAAATCAAAGAAATCTTCACAATTTTCTGTAGGATGCGGCAATTGCAAGGGCAACAACCAGGTATCCAAGCCCCCTTCAGCAAGAGAAAAGAAGTTCAGTAATCATTATTCACTTTTAGTCCAATTACAAGTATGACAAGGTTTATCAAAAGCCTAAAAATGTCAAATATTATTTAAATAAAAAGAGAATGGTTATTTCTTGTTTAAAATTGTCAATCAAAGCAACCGCTTGAGTACAGTTAACAATAATAATCAGCATTCAGCATAAACATTCATCTCATTGCCTCAATCACGTCACACCCGGCTTGCCCAATATCAAAACTCAGCAAGTTCCTCTGCTCCACTTGGCAAAACAAGTGCCTCTAATCCCCTCTTCAGATCAAATCTCGAAGGCTTTTGCTTCAACGTAGTAAAAGCCCAAATAGCCCATCATAAACAACTCAGCAAAATTGAGAAGAAAAAAAAAATGCTTCCTCATCTGAACACGTCCTTACGCCCTGATTGTTTTCATATTTAATTTCTAGCTTTCATGATTTTCTTGATCTTTTTGCTTTTTCTAGTTAGGTGTTTCTCTTGTAACTTCATGTAATAAAGTTGTGAAAACTTATAGCAGATACCTCATTTCTGCAACCCAATTATCCCAGCACTACCTACCACGAGGTTTGAGAAATTTGAACACCTTCCTCATTGTCCACATTGGCAGCTGATAAATCAGTAGAAAAGAAACATAAATAGTTTGAAGAAGTTGAAACAATAATTCTTAGTTTGTAATAAAGTAAATCAGTTTCATTTTGTTCTGTTTCCCTCCGTTTTCTCGGCATCCAAACAGAAAACTAAACACACAAGTTCAAATATCAACGTCAAAAATAGATCGTACATTCTGCACCAAAAGCATCCAAAACAGACTAAGAAATCCGTTTCATTTCATTTTCAACTTTTCCCTCGTTTGCGAAATCTCTCGGGAAAAGAGAAGAACGGAAAATGAAGGCGGAGAAAAGACTTACTGTAGCCGTTGTCGACTAGGTAATTGAAGGTGTGGCCATCGCAGTTGTAGGTGAACTTGTTGTTGGTGGTCGGAGGCTTCTGGAGGCACTGGAACCCGATAGAGTTGAAATTTCCCACTGAATTCCGTGTTCTCCGCTAGAATCACCGTTCCACGAGAAACGAACGCGTAGATCAGAGACTTCTGGCTCATTTTCTCTCTCTCTCTCACTCTCGCTCTCTCCTTTCTTTTCTTGATTCCTGGAAATCGATACGAGCTGATTAGGGTTCAAAGAGGGATTTGGAGATTCCTTTTATGTAACAGAATACTCCTCAAGAGAAAGAATGAAATGGAAATGAGAATGAAATACTTCTTTATTGAACCAAAATGGCCACTTCGAGAGGGCTAATCTCCAATACAATCTGCCAAGTACAAAAACTACTACTACATTCCTTTTAGCCAGCTTTTATAAGCCTTGCAATTAAAGTAATTCAGTTTACATTTTAGTTACAACTAACTTCCAGCACCATGTGCGTAATGCCACTATATAATAGAATAACTGTCATAACAGAATTCTAGTTCCTTCTTTGCTGCATTGCTTTATAACAGAATTCCAGTTCCTCCTTCACTGCATTGCCTTCTACTTAGGACTCCTTGTTACATTTTATTTTTTCATGCTTTGGCTTTGGGATTTGATATGTAAAGCGTTTGCAAGCCTCACTCTATACGAGTCATCGTCGCTTTTTTCTGAAGAGAGAGAGAGAGAGAGAGTGCGTGTGGGAAAAAAGGAAAGGCACGATGGTTTTAATGAGGTTTAAAGGTGGAGAGAAATGGAGAAAGAAAGCAAACGTAGGGGGAAAGTGGGGAAGAAGAAAAGTGGGAGGAAGGTGTCGGTTTTAGAGAAACCGACACTAATTACTAGTGACGATTTCAATAAAACCAACACCCCTTAAAAAAAGGTGTTGGTTTTACAGTAACCGACACTAATTAATGGTGACAGTTTCAGTAAAACTAACACTTCTTAAAAAGGGGTGTCGTTTCTACATTAACCAACACTAATTAATGGTGACGGTTTTAGTGAAACCGACACCCATTTTTTAAGGGTGTTGGTTCCACTAAACCCGTCACCATTAATTGGTGTCAATTTTAAAACCGTCACATTATAATGTTATTAGAGTTGGTTCCTTAAAACGACATTATACCAACTGTCACTAATCCTTTATTTTTTTTTGTAGTGACTCCTCATTAGTGAGGCATTTTTGTTTTTGGTAGGCAGCATGCTGTGCAGTCTTTGCTGTCCACCAGCAGCTGGTTTGTATTTTTGGCCTGAAGCTTGCTGTCTTAAGCTGGTTTACAGGTCTTGTTCTCTTTTATTTGAAAGGTTTGTTACACAAAAAAAAACAAAAAATATGGGGTAGAAAGAATTTTTTTTAAAAAAAACTAAAGGCTTTTGAAAAACTCAATTCCTAACGTGGACTAGCAAAGAACTAAAAACAAATATTTTAATATTTTATCTTTTATTAAAAAAATGCCCCCTTAAGTCAATATTCTTGGCTCCGCCACTTTGTGTCTGTAAGTGAGTCTAACAAAGCCATCGAGGATGAACCGATCTTCATCTCCCTTGTAAGAAGAAACCCATTGCATTTCTTTTTCTTCGTTTTGTTTCTTGAGCATGGAAATCGCATTATTGCATCACAATTTGTTGACTATTTTTTTTCGTTTGGTTCTGGGTTGCAGATTTAGCAGTGGGTTAGAGTTGGGAAGGTTTGTTGTGACCTCTAATGTCCTGCACCATTCATGGGCTGCAATTTCGAACTTTACAGAGAAATCAATGAAGCGCCATCTTCGGCTTCACCTGTTACTGTTAGATTCAAAATTGATGATCAGCAGCCAAACTGTACAACCTTTGCTTTCGTTACTTGGCCTCCTTGTACGAAAGAGCTTCTTCAAGGAGAAGGAGGAGGAGACTTCGTTTCATCATCAGCTCTTAAGGAGACTTTTCCTCTCTTTGAATTCCTCTGCACCAAAACCAACCCACGTTTCTCCATTAACAAACCTGCAATCGATCTTTTTGCCAGTGTCCGTGGTGTGCTGGATTTCTTGAAATCTCAGGTACCTTTCTATCCTTAATTTTTTTTTTTTCTTTAATTTTTCGTAAGCTTGGTGAAAACTTGAGCATGGTGTGTAACTGTTTGTCAAACTGCCTGCACAAACATCATTTCCTAGAAATTTGTTGCTTAATTTGGAAATTGGATGAATCATTTCGTAGAAAATGATGTACAGTACTTTTTACTTGCTCATAGTTTCTCTGTCTGACCAGCCATTTGGTGATTATTACGTGTTTTCAAAGGTATACATAGGGGGGTTTGTTAAACAAAAACAACACAAACACTCCCACACTGATCACAGGAACCGATGCCATTGTATTAAGAGAGCGGATCATGTGTGGTGCTCTGTGGTTGTATTTGATAAAAAGTGGAACAAGGAGAGAGAGAAGAAAGAGAGAGTGAAAGTATGTAATGGACTACATTGTATTAAAATTGAATAATTGAAGAGTATTACAGAGGCCTCTATTTATAGAGAGACTATGAGTGATAGGCAAGTAACATAATAGAATAAGAAAAGGTAAACCTAGTATGCTAAGAAAACCCTATAATCAATAAGGAAGTAAATAACCTAGAATAGTAAATAATCTTAACATAATATTCTTAACATTAATATACAATCGCATGAAACATAGAAGAAGAAATCATGGGATTGTTGCCTTATCTGGATATGCTTGATCTAATTAAATTTTGTCTTTTAACACTCCCCTACAAACTGATGGTAGGAACTTCTTTCAATTTGATAAACAACAAGTAATTGACAGTTTGTCAATTGAATCTTGCCATAAACCACCAGGGGGTAGATGGATCTCATCATAAAAACACCAAGGGGCGGTTAGGTCTCACCGTAAAAAACCATTGGGCAGGCGGATCTCGCTGCAAATTACCAAGGGAAGGTCGAATCACGTCGCAAATACCAAAGGCCGGTCAAATCACATTGCAAAACCACTAATGGACGTTAGATTTTCACTGCAAACTACCAAAAACCTAGGCTAGAGACATGAAAAAGGCTTGGATTTTAGGTATTACCACAAGGCCAAGACATTGGGCCATATTGAAACCGACAAACTATGGGTTGAAGTGATCCTTGGGTTTTAGATATCACCTCAAGGTCAAAAAGATGGTTATTTATTTATTTTTTTTTAATGCACAATTTGCAATAAACTCTCTCGATGGAGGAAAGGAAGTCGGCACAAGGTAGTGCAGGAATGTCCGATGGAGGTGCGACAAAGCTGCTTGTTGTTGACATGGATGATTTAGAGAGGATAGTGGCTACTGGGCTAGGCCATGGCATCTGGGCTATGAGCGAAAGATCAGCACAGGAAAAAACTCCACAGGACCATTTGGACAAACACTAGTGTAAGCCGGTTGCTCTGATACCATGATAAAATATAACAATTTATATATTAAATATATAAAAAGTGGAACAAGGAGAGAGAGAGGAGAGAGAAAGAGCGAAAGTATGTAATAAACTACATTGTATTAAGACTGAATAATTGAAGAGTATTACAGAAGTCTTTATTTATAGAGTGACTATGAGTAATAAGTAAGTAATATAGTAGACTAAGGAAAGGTAAACCTAGTAAGTTAAGGAAACCTTAAAATCAATAAAAAAGTAAATAACCTAAAATAGTAAATAACCCTAACATAATTTTTTTAACATTAATATACAATCTCATGAAACATGGAGGAGGAGATCATGGAATTGTTGTCTTATCTAGATATGCTTGATCTGATTAGATTTTGTCTTCTAACAATATCTGGGTCTATTGGATGATTGGCTGGTATTCTAGCTACTAGGACCTAAAAGATAGGTATGAGATGGTAAATGATTTTAATCATTTCTTTTGGAGAATTAGCTATGCAATGAAAATTGGGCTAATTTGCTTCTTTATTGTTTGGTTTTTTTATATAGCAAAAAGTAAAAGAATTAACAAACAATTCAACAAATAAAATACTAAAAATATTTTCACCAATAAACATTAAAAGGCAAAAAAAATCATCTAAAAACCGTTACCAAACGAGTCCAACCACCCAGGTCTTTGTATGCATATGTTATGGACCATTTTGTATTGTACCGATCAAGAGAAGTTTGAGAATTTGACTCGGCCTGTTGTTAAAGTTATAAGATTCATATCTTAATGCAGATTTCCACCAAGTCATTAATTATCACCGGACACTCTCTGGGAGGATCTGTCGCCTCTCTCTTCACCTTATGGCTGCTGGACAAAATAAATTTAGCAAACACCAAACGCCCACTTTGCATCACTTTTGGTTCACCTCTTATTGGTGATGATGGCTTGCAAGAAGCCATATTACAATACTCAACATGGAACTCTTGCTTTTTGCATGTGGTTTTGGACCGAGATCCAGTCCCAAGAGTCTTAATCTCACCCCCCAATCCTACTGCTCCTAAATTGGCTTCTCCAACCAAGGAATACAAGCCTTTTGGCACATTTCTCCTGTGTTCCGAACTGGGTTGTGCTTGTCTTGAAAGCCCTGAATCTGTTTTAAAGTTGTTGATGGAAACTGGTCCTGGAAATGAATATCCTAACCAAGTTTTGGAGTTGTTTGACTATAAAAATATAGTCGAACAACTCAACGGTAATGTAATATGCAAGGATAGTACAAAAGTCGATGAAAGGATTGCGCAACCATTACAGGCAGGCATTATTACACAACTAGAAGCAATCGGACTAGGGCGACCGCAGGTACAACAGCAGAGCAATGTTGACATGAACACACTAATTAGAAACATAGAGAGACAGGAAAGGAAATGGTTAATGAGGAGGAGGGAAGTTTATGATCCCAGCATGTTAAATGAGATGAAAGCATACATGACCCAACTGGAATGGTACAAGAAGTGTTGTGAGGACGAGGAAATTGCGTACTATGACAGGTTCAAGAATGCACTCGATAGCAGTGACATTAAAGCACAAGGGTTCAAGAAATCCCTCACATGTTACTGGATAGACATGGTTGATGAAGTAGAGAAAAATCCCCAGAGGAATGGCGCCTCCTTTACCACCCGCTGGCTCTATGCAGGAACAAACTACCGAAGGATGGTTGAACCGCTGGACATAGCTGAATACTACCGCGATGGCAAAACAGACTACATGGCTAAAGGAAGGTCTAAACATTACACGCTATTGGAGAAATGGCTCAGTGAAGATGTGAAACCTGCAGCAAGCCGTCCAAATAATTCCAAGAAACAGAAACTGGCGGATGGCCTGACGGAGGATTCTTGCTTCTGGGCATATGTTGAGGAGGCTCGCATATCATGCAATGTGCTGCTAAGCAATGGAGAGTCGAATGATATGGATAAACATAAACGGAGCCTGATTGTGTTTGAAGCCGATGTAATGGGTATGCTCAAGAATTATGCAGTATCCCCTGAGATATTCTTTAGGCAGAGCAGCTTCATGAAATGGTGGAAAGACTACTTGGAAATTATCCGAAAAGGCATCATGGGAACTTCTTATACTTCTCCATTCACTCACTTCATGCAAAATGGCCAGTTCCGCCACTATGCTCCTGGCTGCATGTAGAAACTCTTTCCCTTTCCCCGCGCCGGCCAATAAATTAATTGTCAAGGACATCATCATCCTTTTTCAATTTTCCCATATCGTTTTCTTTTGCATTTTGGGATGTAATATGATATGATTGCATTTTAATTTCCAGGAAAACATACGATCCACCATAAATGTGAGAAATTTAACAATAAAATTCTGAAAAATAGTACCATTATAATTTACTTGTACCTTTTTTTTTCCATATGAGAATTTCGTGTACCTTTTTTTTCATATGAGAATTTCGTGTAGACATGTAAAACTCTTGTAAACCATTGCTTGGAAATTGTAGGTGTCTGCAAGTGACACAACGAGAAGGAGCTGTTAATGAAGACTTCAACTAATTAACCTAGAAAAACGCGGGAGCCACATGGCGTAATTCGGGTGGGGCAAGCAAGCAATTGTCATAACGTGGCGGCTTAGGCCTTTTTCTTTGTTCTAAGTTCTAACCGAAAACTCTTCCTACGTACTACTTTTTTTCTTTTTCGATCTGTTTGTAAAAGCTTTCACCGACACTTTTCTAACAGGATATGCATTAATTTGCTGAGGGAAAAAAAAAATGGAAAGCTCAACATGATAACATTGACATGACACCCGACTAAAAATGGAAAGCTAAGGACAGTGGGAGGAGTAATGTTAGAAGTCTCAAGTAACAATTAGTTTTATTTCTTCTTTAATTTTCGACCATCCTTTGAGGCCTGTTTGGAATATTTTAAAATGTATTTTTAGTAAAAGCTTAAAAAATGAAATTTTTACCCTTTTTTTTTTTTTTGTAATTTAAAGGTCTCTTTCTCAAAAACAGACTCTTAGCGGGTCAAATGACAAGAAGTAGAATAAGGTCATCACAATTTCCCAAAAACTTACTTTACTAAAGGGAGTGAAGAGGGACAAGCTTTTGGCTTTATCGATCTAGAAGCTTCTTCATAACAACCAACTTTTTCTAAAATTTGGCAAAAGATCGAAGAACCCAAGAAGTTCTATGTAACTCATTTTATCTTATTTTATTTTATTTTATTGAAAAAAAAAAAGTCGTATGCTTTCCACATTGTCTAGACGATGTTCGAAGCCCTGAACTTTCCCAGTGTTTGTGAGAGAAAGAAGATTCGAGCATTGGAATCAGTATACCCATGCACAAAAATGACGTCACAAATTGTTTCCTAAAGGAACAAAAAGAAGTGACAAGTTTTTGAGTTTATCAACTTGAAATCTACTGGGCAATTAAGCAAACCACCAAAGCTTTGTTTGGCAAATCCTTTTTCTTACACACCGACGACACCGTAGTTGATGTGAAAATGTTTTGTTTTGTAATTTTTTTTATTTAAATAATAATAAAAAATTAATGATATAATATAAAAAGTAAATTAAAAGAAGTTAGAATGTTTTTATATTGATTTTTTTGGGAAATGATGATGAAGTAACAAAGAAAAAAGAAAGATTTTGCCAAACAAAACCCAACTCTTTTATCAAAGTTGGTGAATTCAGTTTTCTCTTTCTGCCCAAGGGTGTGTTTTGCCAAAGAACTAAAAGAAAACTGCTATTCCTTCCAAAATCAAATCTAACATTCTTATTTTTTACATTACATTAATTACCTTCTTATTATTATTCAAATAAAAAAATCACTACAAAATAACCGTAATCAGTTGTAACCTTCCTCTCTTTAGTCTTTTCAACATCTCACTCATAGTCATTGCCCTGTATGTCATGCCTTCTAGTTTCTCTTTTTTTCTTTCTTTCTTTCAAAACAAATACATTACCAAATAACTCAACACAACATTTTTTATAAACAAGTACTTACTAGGAACTTGTTTATTACTTAAAAAAAAATTAATTGTGGCCATTGGAGGGGCGGTTTATGGGGATCCAGATCCTCTCCAATCCATTATAGACCAGAGGGTATCCTAGTAACACAAATGTGTCACGTGTCCTCTTTAAAAAAAAAATAATAAAATATTGATTAATATTTACAAAATAAATAAAAAATTTAAAAACATTTTGAAAAAACTAAGGATGGCTTGCCCCCCCCCCCTATGGGGCTACCGGACCACCAAATATTGATTAATATTTACAAAATAAATAAAAAATTTAAAAACATTGTGAAAAAACTAAGGGTGGCTTGCCCCCCCCCCTATTGGGCTACCAGACCACCACCGTTGGCTTGAAGCCACCCCAAAACAGCCAGTCTGGGGTGACCGAAGCCACCCCATGGCCATTGGGGGTAGTACGGCCACCCCCAAAGCCCAAACTTAAATTAAAAAAAAAAATCGTTGGGCCTTGTGGGTGGCCGAACCACCCCCAATGGCCATGGGGTGGCTTCAGTCACCCCAAACCGACCAGGCCCAAACTTAAAAATAAAATAAAATAAATTGTTGGACCCACCCGTACCACCCCCAAGCAAGGGCCAAGGGCCATGGGGTGGCTTCGGCCACCCCCAAGCCAATCGTGGTGGTCCTGGGGTACGGTGGCCGGCTACCCTTAGTTTTTTTAAATATTTTTTTATTATTTTAGTTTTTATTTATTTTTTAAATATTATCTATTATTTTTTATTTTTTATTAAGAGAACACGTGGCATATTTGTGGCACTAAGATTTCTTAAAAGAAATTTCAGCCATTAACTGAATATCCTCCAGTTTTTAGAATTGGAGAGAATCCTATTCCAGCTTATGGCCACCTGACTTACCTTTCTGTTTTAAAATTGTAAAAAATCCTAATCAAGCACAATGGATCACATTTATCCTAATTAATTTTCTACTTCAAATAAAGTTAGCGTGTGCCGTGTGGAAGTTGCAAAAAAAAAAAAAAATTCTTTCTTTGACCAACGTGTATGCTTTTTCTCATCTTTCAACATTGTTTATTAATTAATTAATTTTTTTTTTTTGACATGTCCACAGAAGAGGGAGGGAAGGAGATTCAAATTAGTGATTTTGTTTCATTAAGCGTGGTTCTAGCCAATTGAGTTACCTCTTAGGACGTTTATTAATTAATTATAAGGAAGCTGCCAAGAATTTTCTTCTTTCACTGAAGAGTCATTTAGAGAGGTATAAAAAGAAGGAAAGAGAAAGGGAAAAGAAAGAAAGAAAAGGAAAAGAAGAAAGTGATGTACGTGCTTTTGGGTTGGGGCGGTATTTTATTACACAAATATTACCCCACTTTCACATATTATATACTTATAAAAAAATTGGTTTGAGGGTTTGTTAGGTAAATCCTCTCTCTGCCAACAACACTCATAGTCACAGCCTCTCTTCCTTCTCCATATATTTCTGTTCAAAAATTAGTTTATTCTTGTTTGTAAAGCAATTTAATAGGAATGCCCGATAATTGGTGTTTCTTGTAATTAATACATATTATAATGTTTTTCATGAAATTGCAACCAAAAGACATGGTATGAATAATGCTAATTCATATCAATAATGCAAACACAAAATCATACAACACCACACTATAATTTTCAATTAGTCCATTAAAATTATTGTGTGTTAAATTCAAACAAAAGTGAAATCCACAACTTTCTGTCTTTACTAAAGGAAAAAAGAATTCAGTTAACATCTGCTCGTATTAATAACGTAATTTCATTCCACTCAAGCACTAAGGAAATGTGGGTTAATACTTAGATCAAAATAATAATAGGTCAATTAAAATAATAAGGTGGGTTAATACTTAGTAGTATTAATTAAATATTGTGAGTTGAGTCTGATTGCGTTTGTGAATTTTGTCCTAACATTGTTAGATAATGTTTTTAATAAAGAGGAATGTTAGGCTTATAACAATTTAAAAAATAAAAATAAAAATAAAAATAAAAAAACACTTTTACAATATGATTGAGAATGAGTTAAATTTAATTTTTTTAAAAACTCAATCATATTGTGTCTCATAATGTTGTAAAAGTGCTTTTGTTTGTATTTTAGGTTTACAAAAGGAAAAAAAGAAAAGAAAAGA
Source organism: Carpinus viminea (assembly GCA_013348765.1). Classification (NCBI taxonomy): domain Eukaryota; kingdom Viridiplantae; phylum Streptophyta; class Magnoliopsida; order Fagales; family Betulaceae; genus Carpinus; species Carpinus viminea. Next base: position 52,225,036 of record CP054668.1, on the reverse strand, counting down.
AAAAACAAAAGAAAATATTAGAGTGGATAGTGGGAGACAAAGAAATAAATAAACTAATATAAAACAAAGTGAGTGGTGGGGATGGAGAAAATAAGAAAAGAGAAAGAGGAAGTGGCAGAGAAGGTGCGAGCAAGAAGAAAAAGGAGAAAAAGAAAAGAAAAAGAAATGAAGGAGATAGGGTGGGTGAGGTTGTCGGTAGAGGAAGAAAAGAGAGGAGAAAAACAAAAGGAAAATGCTAGGAGTTCTCCCCGTAAGTTATCCTGGCGTTCTCCCAATCTTATGTAAAACATGATTTAAGAAAAAATAAAATTGTAGTGGCCTTCACCACCAATTTTTTTAGGCATTAATACCAAATTTGTGAGGCATTAGCACCAAAATTGAGGCATTAGCACCAAATTTAGGATGATCAAATCCATTTTGGGTGATACCATCCCTAAAGGGTTAACCTTCCACCTTTAGGTTTTAGAATCTAAAACAAGTTTTAAAGTATTAGAACCTAACTATTAACTCATAAAAATTAATCGGTTAGCAAAAAAACAGTACTACAATTTTATTTTTTCTTAAATCATGTTATACATAAGATTGAGATAACGACATGAGAACACTACGGGAAGAACCCCTAGCAAACCCCAAAACAAAAAGGGATAAATAAAAAACGAAAAGGAGAAAGTGGGAAACACTCGTGAACCTGCTGCAGCTAGCGTGAATCAAGGAACGTAATTATCACTACAAGATAGAGTCGATGCTAATAGTAGACTATCGAGTCTTCGGCGCTAATAGTCCAAAATATGACTATTAGTGTCCACTCTATAGTGGACGTTAATAAGTCGACGCTAATACTCAGAAAAATTATTAGCGTCGACTAAATTACTATTAGCGTCGACAAGCATGCGTATTAAAGGTCATTTATAAAATAAAAAAAAAAATTAGGACTATTAGTGTCCACATCTTGTGGACGCTAATAGTCCTTATAAAAAAAAAAAAAAAATTAAGACTATTAGCGTCCACAATAGTGGACGCTAATAGTCCTATATAAAAACAGAAAAATAAAAAAAAAAAATCAAAATTGATAGGCTTATATGATTTTTTAATGGGCAATAATTAAAAAAAAAAAAAACCATCGAGTTCAATTGAAAATAAATAATGAGGTTTAAATAATGCACCTATCAAAAAATTGAAAATAAATAATGAACTTTAAATAATGCACATATAAAAAAAATTAAAAAAAATAAAATTAAAGGACTATTAGCGGCGTTGGAATGATATCATCATTAGCGTCCACTTTAGTGGACACTAATGCACCTATCAAAAATAAAAAAAATTAAAGGACTATTAGCGTCCACTTTTGTGGCCAATATTGACTATCGGTCGACTATGTAGTCTCATTAGTCCTCATTTAGTACGCTAATGCACCTATCAAAAAAAATTAAAGGACTATTAGTGTCCACTTTAGTGGACGCTAATGCACCTATCAAAAATTTAAAAAAAAAAAAAAAATTAAAAGGACAATTTGGTCTTCTCAAAAAATAAAAAATACTAAAAAAACATTAAAAAAAATCTAAAAATGGTATATATATTAAAAATAAAAAATAAACTATAAAAAAATATATAAAAAAAAATTGATAGGCTTATATGATTTTTTAATGGGCAAGAATGATAATAAAAAAATCAAGTTCAATTGAAAATAAATAATATATATCTAGCATCCACTTAATGGTCTTTTCAAAAAATTAAAAAATATATATCTAGCGTCCACTTAATAGTCATTCATATAAATTAAAAAAAAATCAAGTTCAATTGAAAATAATTAATAGGATTAAAACTCAAACTAGTAGACAATTCTTTCAACTTACGTTGTATCATATAAACAGAAGGCAAGAGATCAAATATAAAGAAAAATAGAGACGAAAGACAAATTTTATTAATTTTTTGTTTCTTCATTAAGACAATTAAATATATTACAAATAAAATACATACGTTTTAATTGTAAAATTTACCGAATTAAATGTGAAATTTACAAAAGATAAGTAATCAATTTGAAAAATATATATATAAATTTGAAAAAAAATGTAAGGGACACAAACAAAAAATGGAAGAACATAACCATATGATAAAGTTTTTTTTTTTTTTAAAGGAATTGTAGTATTTTTTTTTCATCTAGAAAAAAAGGATAAATTTGGAAAAAAAGTATAAGGGACACAAAAGAAAAATGGAAGAACATAACCATATGATAAAGATTAAAAAAAAAAAAAAAAAGAATTGTAGTATATTTTTTTCATTTAGGAAAAATGATTGAAATCTCTCTCGTCTTTTTCCTACATTGAGTGTAAAATTTGCAAAATAACATTGGAATATAAATAAAAAGTAAGAAGAAAAAAGAAAAATAAACAAAAAGATAAAGGAGAATTTGGGAAGATTTTGTGTTTTTTTTCTTCATTAAGACATCAATTGAATGCATTCCAAATAAAACTCCAATATTTTAATTGTCTTAAATTGAAGATATATTGAATTAGTTCAATTGATCGTGATATGATCAAATGATTAATCGATCATCCGATCGATTATAGTGAATTAGTTCAATTGATCGTAATATGGTCAAATGATCAATCGATCATCCGATCGATCATAGTGAATTAGTTCGATTGATCGTGATAGAGTCAAATGTTCAATTAAACATCTGATCGATCATAATTAATTAGTTTATGTTTAATTGATCATGATATGATCAAATAATCGATTATAGTGAATTAGTTCTATTGAATGTAATATGATCAAATAATCGATTGATCATCTGATCGATCATAGTGAATTAGTTTGATTGATCGTGATAAGGTCAAATGTTCAATTAAACATCCGATCGATCATAATGAATTAGTTCGATTGACTGTAATAGGATCAAATGATCGATCGATCATCCGATCAATCCTAGTGAATTAGTTCGATTGATCATGATAAGATCAAATATTCAATCAAACATCCGATCGATCATAATGAATTAGTTCGATTGACTGTGATATGATCAAATAATCGATTGATCATCCGATCGATCATAGTAAATTAGTTCGATTGATTGTGATAGGATTAAATGTTCAATCAAACTAATTCACTATGATCGATCGGATGATCAATCGGAATTAGTTCGATTGATTGTGATAGGATTAAATGTTCAATCAAACATTCGATCGATCCTAATGAATTAGTTCGATTGTCTGTGATAGGATCAAATGGTTGATCGATCTTAATTAATTAGTTCAATTGACTGTGAATTGATCAAATTATTGATCAATCATCCGATTGATCATAGTAAATTAGTTCGATTGATCGTGATAGTATCAAATGTTCAATCAAACATCCAATCGATCATAATGAATTAGTTTGATTGACTATGATAGAATCAATTGTTCAATCTAACATCCGATTGATCCTAATGAATTAGTTCGATTGACTGTGATCAAACTTGACACAATGTCTTACAAGTTTTAATTTAATTGGCTAGCTTATATGATTCACTAAAAAAAAAAAAAACGTAGAGTTGGATTGAATATACAAAATGAATTATATATATTAAATAAAAATATAAAAATATATAATTGTAACCCAAAAAATTTAATCTTTTTTTCTTTTTTTCCTTTCTTTTTCCCTTTTTCTATAGGTCTTAATTTTAATAGAATAATATAAATGTTTAATAAATTTTTTAAAAAATTAATACTTAAATCAAAAGGCGCGCGGGAGGGTGAAATTTTCGAAACCAAAAGACTGAAAAAAATTGGCGCTGCAGGCTGAATAAAAGGCGCCAGGGGGAAAGAGGTAAATAAATTCTCTGATCTTCATCTTCTTATTCTCTCATATTTTCTCCACTACCTACAGATCGACCCCCCTTTTTCCTTTTCTTCTGTTTTCTTCTCCTTTCTTCTTCTCCACGCCCACTCCACCTGCCTCCTCCCATTCTCTTCCTTATAATCCGAATCAGAGAGTGGGATTAGGAGAGAAAAATTGAGAGGAAGGGGAGAACGAGACAGATTTCAGAGAGAGGAGGCGAAGAGAGAGAGAGAAAGTGAACCGAGAGACAGAGAGAGAGGAAGATTCTTCAGGTAAATCCTCTTTCCCAGTGTTTTTTGTTTTCCTCGAATTCTCATTCGTATCGAGCTCCATCCAGCTCAGAATCTGATCTGGGTATCACAGTTCTTGGTCATTTTGCACTGTTTATTCCCTTCTTTGCGACTTCTTGGCAGTTGATCAGGTTCATGGGCTCTAATTCTCTCTGGGTGCTGCAGTTATTGGTTAGTTTTTTGTTCTCTCTGTTCTTTATTTTCTCTCAGTTATTGTATCAAACATCTTATCATCCAAGATAACGTCAAAGCTGCTACTGCTGCTACTCAAGATCAAGCGGCAGCTCTTGCTATCCGATCAGATAACAATCAAGAAGAAGAGTTGTAGTGAATTATGCTTCCAAAAATTGTATAGAAATAGGTTGTTGATTTTGTAAGACCTGTACACGTGATAAACTATTTTCTCAATACAAACACACACACTCCGCCACGTGCAGGCTGCATTATAACCAAAATATAAATCCTTTATCTGTGATGTTGACTGATCAACCAAATGGACTGGGTTTTTTCCCTTTTTCTCTTTTCTTCTTCTCTAGATTGTCAAAATTTGGCTTGTGATTGTAGTTTCATTTATTGTTTTCCATATTGTACGATACCACGGGCAAAATTTTAGGCTTTAGCAATGAAATCTTGTAGATTTTTTCTTCCATAAAATTTTCTCCAGTTGTTAAGAGGGTAAAAGGAGATTACACTTCCAATTTTTTAGCCTATTTAATGCTTGTTTCGACAAAAGTAGGTGCTGTTTGTGCCACTTTTATGCCTACCCCTTTTCTGTATTTATAAGCTCAAACTATCTTTTGACAAGTGTCCCTTGCCTGTGATAATAATTCTAATAGGCTTGTTTGCAGCTAATAGGCTTGTTTGCAGCTTCGGGTACTCTTTTTGTTCACCTTTCTAGCCTAAGTAATTGGATTTGGAAGTTTCAATTCATAAAGGTCTCTTCTTCTTTTTATTATTATTATTATTATTATTGTAAATCGTGTTTGATTAGAGTTGGGCAATTAAGAGGAGCATTACGCCATTACATATATGACTTCTAGATGTGTACTGCTAGCTATCTTTAGTTTATTGTGTTTGTGATCTACATATGGATAATGGAGGTAGTCGATTCGGCATCAAATTCTGGAATTTGAGTCTTCACCTACCTACTCAAGTTTTTAGGTTCGGTGCTTAGTATGTATCATTATCAAAGTCAGATTTTTTTATTGTTTTGTTCTTGGACTCCATCTGCCAAACCCGAATGTCCTTATATCACTTTCACTTTGATTCTGCTGGATTCAAGTTGTGCATATGTTATTTTGTCTTCATTTGATTTCTTGCAAATCAGAATCTCACTTTAGGCCTATTTAAGACATAAAATAGTATATGCTTGTTTAGAGAGGAAACAAAATACGTATTTTGCATGGTCCCTCATTTGCAAATTTATGAAGGATGGGTAGAAATAAACACCTTAATAAACCAATTTAACATGAAATGTACTCGATCAGTTGAGATTTGATGAAATCTTAGTAGCTACTAAGTTTTGTGTTCATTTTCCCTGCCTGAATTGAACATTTCCTGAAATAGACTTGTCATATGAAGTTGACATTTGGCTATTTTGCAGAGTGTTCCTGTTCAAGCTGGACAAACGCCACCTCTGTTGCAATATTTTGGGACACTCTTGACAAGGAAAGCTCAATGCATTTGAGTCGTTGGAATTATCACGTCTTGTTGTGAATCAGAACAAAAAGAATCTTTTGGAAAATTGGTTGGCCGAGGATAAGCTGGAATGCAGCGAGGAACTAGGGGATCTTGTGAAGGTTTGATGTGCAATTTGAGATTTAATTGTTAATATAATTTACTGGATGTCTAGTTTACTTTATCCCAAAGCTGCCAGATTTGAAGTTATTTTTTTGTTTACATATTGGTAATTATGTTTCATTGTAGACTGTGGATAATGATCTTGCATTGAAAATATACATTAAAGCCAGAGCAACTCTGAAAGTCGTTGCTGCTTTTGCTGAACGGGGAGGGAGTTTGACAAAATTCTAATATACTCAAAGCAGGTGAAGACATGCTTTTATTACTACTGTTATTGTTGTGATTATTAGTATATTTTAGTGTGTTTTTCAAGTTATTTTGTGGTCTGAGCTTATCATTGTACCTTTGTTGCTTTAGGTTGGGTACACTCCAGACTATCTATTCCTTCTGCAAACCATTATTCGTTCAGATCCTCAGGTATTGCATTGTATGATTGTATGTTTTAAGAGTTTGAGTACCTTAAGACCAAAGCACAAGCAAATCACAAGTTCTATTGGATTCAAACCCTTTCTTTTCATATGTTTGCCAATAACCTTTTTCTTAGTTGCTTCTGTTTTGGTATTAAATTGTTTTTAGACCAGTTTTATGAAGAAAATTGTAATCCAGGAAGACTTAGCGTCACTACAAAAAACATATTATTTACTAACGGTCATTTACTAACGTGTCAGATATCCTAAAACGTTAGTAAATGTGCCGTACACACCATTTCTAACGTTTTCAAAACATTGGTAAAGTGGGAGTTAGAAATTGAAATTTCCTAACGTGTCATATATGTAAAACGTTAGCATTTGCTAACGTGTTACTGTTCACACGTTAGTAATTGTAAAATATTTTTTTAAAAAAATTATAAACAAAACCTAACGTGGCTGAAAATCACACGTTACCATGGGGTAACGTGGCATAATTACCACGTTACCCCTTGGTAACGTTTGATTTTATTGCCACGTTAGCTTATGTTTTTTTTTAAAAAAAATAATCCCATTTCCTAACGTTTTAAGAACAGACACGTTAGCAATTCAAATTACATTTCCTAACGTTTTACTCATAGATACGTTAGTAATTGTAATTCTTATTTATATTACGTTATATTACCACGTTAGCTTATGTTGTTTTTAAAAAAAATAAATTCACATTTCCTAACATTTTATTTATAGAAACGTTAGCAATTGTAGTTCCATTTGCCCACGTTTCACTCACAGACACGTTAGCAATTGTAGTTCCATTTGCCAACGTTTCACTCACTACCACGTTAGCAATTGTAGTTCCATTTACTAACGTTTTACTGATAGACACGTTAGGAATTGAAATTGCGTTTACTAACGTTTCATTTGTTGCACACGTTAGCTTTTGTGTTTCCTTTCCTAACACCATTTCCTAACGTGCTTCTTACAGACACGTCATGATTTAAGGTTCCATTTACTAACGTTTCATGTGATTCACACGTTAGCAAATGTGTTTGATTTTTTTGTCATTTACCAACGTGGGAGATGTAACACGTTAGGAATATTGAAATTGTTTTTTTCCCTTTTTTTTTTTTTTATTATTTTGGTTTTTTTTTTTTAAAGCACCTAATTGACTCCATATTTCATCCAACTTAATATCATCATATATCTCTCCATCTATACACACAACAAGTAATCACATTCATCCTATATAAACAATTAACAAATAACTTAAGTAACAATAGATTAACACTTTGGTCCCATATATATAACAACATAAAAAAACAAAAAAATACAATGATACAAAATATCACGTGATCGATAATAGTCTATCCAACACACACCACCTAGAGTCCTCAAATACGGTATTTTATTGCGATCAAACAAACGAGAATTTGTAGAAAAAATATAAAATTGTTAAGAAATCATGAAAACAACTTATAAAAAATAAGAAAAAAGATAAAAAGGTTCAATGTTGCTATTTTGGTAAAAAAAAACACTACGAGGTGATAAAGTTGGATACCAACACACCACCTAGATAGCTCTGCAGAGCAAAGATGGAGGAAGTCTAGAGCACGGGTCCCAATAGATCCGGCAGATTGAGAAAACCAAGTTGATGAGACACGCTGAAAAAATGAGATAAATTTAAAATAAAAAATCGATAAATATGGTAACCTAGATAGGTCTCTGATTTACCAAATATAGTAGTTAGGAAGGTCATAATCCAAATCACAAGAGATCCGTTGCATGCGAGATTGAGAAGAACGGACCAATGAGGCACGTACCTTAAAAATAAGCGAAATCGTGAAAAAAAAACCCCCCGACTGTAAATAACAAAATTTGTACTTAAATACGTAATCGAGGTAATGAATATAAAGTTATTAATTCACCAACCTAAGTTAATATTTAATTAGTTAATATAATATAATTAAACCATGTATGAAAAAAAATTACATTTGCTAACGTGGGAGTTGACCACACGTTAGCAATTGCTAACATGTGAGTCAGTCCCATGTTAGGAAATGTAATTTTTTTTTTTGTGTTGTAAAACTAATTAATGAATAATGAGGTGATTAATGATTAAACCCTAAAACGGTCACTAATGAAGTGAAGCCTTGTTAATTTAGAAATCATATTGATTAATGAACTAAAACCCTAGTTAATTGACATACTCCCTAAGTAATGAACTAACATAATTAACTAATGGAATTCACAAAACAATAACAATAATTTTTTCCTAAAAAAACAATTCACATTTACTAACGTGGTGAATACGTTAGAAATTGCTAACGGATTTTTTTTTAGTCATAATGTGTGCTAATATTTTCACGTTGATCAATGATCTTCACTCAAATTGATAAACCGAAAGAAATTCAAAAGTGGACCAATGAAACGCACCTTAAAAATAAGCGAAATCGTGAAAAAATCCCCGACTATAAATAACAAAATTTGTACTTAAATACGTAATCGAGTTAATGAATATAAAGTTATTAATTCACCAACCTAAGTTAATATTTAATTAGTTAATATAATATAATTAAACTACATATGATAATAAGTCTAAAAAAAAATTACATTTGCTAACGTGTGAGTTAGTCCCACGTTAGGAAATGTGAATAATAAAAAGAAATTTTGAAAACGCATTTACTAACGTGTCTAATTTGCCACGTTAGCAAATACTAACGTGTTTAATTTGGCACGTCAGTATTTGGACCGGCATTTACTGACGCGTTACATCATACACGTTACTAAAATATAAATATATATTTTTAAAAAAATTAATAAAAAATTTAATTTTCGATTAGTAACATGGTATGAACCACACGTTACTAATTGCTAACGTGTTGTTCATGCCACGTTAGTAATTACTAACGTGTTTGTAGCTACACGTTACTAAAATTTTTATTTTTTTGGTCCCATTACTAACGTGTGGTAATGTAACACGTTACTAATTACTAACGTGGCAAAAAAAAGTGAACAGTAGCCACGTTAGTAAATGTCGTGTTTTTTGTAGTGCGTGTTTTTATTTTTTAAGCATAGAGCTAATATTTATTTTTGGAATGCAGGGAGCTGTTAATTTTGCATTAATGATGTCTTAAATGGAGGGAGGTTGTCCAGTTGATTACAATACCATAACAGATCTCTTTCTTCAGGTTTGTTGATTCCATTGGTGCTCGAGTTGTTATATGGATTTAATAATAAGATTCTTTTATTCTCCATTTGTATTGCTTTAGTTTTTGTCACTCATCAACAAGCTTCATAGGGCATTAATTAGTTCTCATTGTTGCAATATTGCAGAATGTTAATCGACAAATGAGAACTAATAGTTTTTTTTTTTAGCTTTGTGTTTTATAGAGGAACTTGATTCGTGAGGCGACAGCTTTTCTATTAGATGTTATGAAGCCAAATCTTCCTGAACATGCTTTCCTTCAAACAAAGGTTCTAGCTCATGACTGTACTTAGACCCTATTGTCATTTATCTCTTTCATGGTTTTTTTCTTTCACGTATGAACTTAAATAATCTTTAAGATTTAATGGGACTTCAATAATTGCTACTTGCACTTGCAAACAGAAGAGTAAGAGATGTTACTTTGCACTTGTTTTCTAGAACTTCAATGCAGCCTCATTGATAATCCTTATTATTTCTTTGTAGCATAGTATTTATATTGGAGTTAATTAGTGGCTTATATTAATACTAGTGAAAGGCCAAGTAGACGGGAGTGTAGTGAACGTCGATAGCTGTTTTCCTAATGTGTCCGTACAAGCATATTGTCTAGGTGCATCCATATTGAGGTTTTAAAATTGCTTTTTTTTTAAAAAAAAAATTAATTAATTAATTAATTATTAGGATTGTTTTATTTTATTTTTAAGTTTTTTAGGACCATTAGCGTCCACTACAAATGGCTATTTTTTTTAAAAAAAAATTTAACTATCAACGTCCACTTTGTTTGGACATTGATAGTTAATTTTTTTTTTAAAAAAAATTTGAGACCATCAGCGTCCACCCAAGTCAACGCTAATAGTGCATTATTTGAGTTAAATTTAATTTTAAAAAAAAAAAAACTCAATCATATTGTGTAACATAATGTTGTAAAAGTGCTTTTATTTGTATTTTAGGTTTACAAAAGGTAAAAAAGAAAAGAAAAGAAAAAACAAAAGAAAATATTAGAGTGGATAGTGGGAGACAAAGAAATAAATAAACTAATATAAAACAAAGTGAGTGGTGGGGATGGAGAAAAAAAGAAAAGAGAAAGAGGAAGTGGCAGAGAAGGTGCGAGCAAGAAGAAAAAGGAGAAAAAGAAAAGAAAAAGAAATGAAGGAGATGGGGTGGGTGAGGTTGTCGGTAGAGGAAGAAAAGAGAGGAGAAAAACAAAAGGAAAATGTTATGGGTTCTTCCGTAGGTTCTCATGGCGTTCTCTCAATCTTATGTAAAATATGATTTAAGAAAAAATAAAATTGTAATGGTCTTCACCACCGATTTTTTTAGGCATTAGCACCAAATTTAGGATGATCAAATCTATTTTGGGTGATATCATCCTAAAGAGTTAACCTTCTACCTTTAGGTTTTAGTTTTAAATTCAAAAATAGGTTTTAGTTTTGAATCAAAACAAGTTTTAAAGCATTAGAACTTAACTATTAACTTATAAAAATTAATCGGTTAGCAAAAAAACAGTTGTACAATTTTATTTTTTCTCAAATCATATTTCTACTTAAGACTGAGAACGTCAGGAAAACACTATGGAGAGAACCCTAACAAACCCCAAAACAAAAAATGATAAATAAAAAACGAAAAGAGAAAGTGCGAAACACTCGTGAACTTGCTATAGCTAGCGTGAATCAAGGAACGTAATTATATTACTCTAGAATATTATAAAATTTTAGATTAAGCTTCCACAGTAGATTTTAGGTCACTAATAAGCTTTACATGAGTTAAAAAAAATTAAAACAATCATCCTCACCACCGTCAATCAATCATCCTAGCTAGCATTATTCCCACAAACGGGCCCAACATTTAACCAAAAAAAAAAAATCCCATTAATTTGGATATATATATAAAAGCATTAAATTCTATAAAATATTCTCAAATAACACAAGTATATTACGAGAGTAATGTTATATGAAAGTCTCATATCCCCAAAGGTGACTTATCTTTTAAAATTACAATTAAATTTAAGACAAATCACTATTAAATTTTGATTTAATAGAGGTGGTCTCACTTTCGAGAGTGGTGTAACCGGTGACCATCCCATTGTCAATTAGATGTGGTCAGGCCACCACTGATGAGCATTTCAATACCTAAAATCAAAATAAATTTCATAACTTGAGAATCTATAAATTTTTTAAAATTGTAAGAAATCTTAATCAATTAAAAAAAGGCAGAGATTTAGAAAGTTGTCCAGGGGAGGATCACATTTAGTATTTATCCTAAATAATTTTCTACTTCAAATAAAGTTACCATGTGCCATGTGAAAGTTGCCAAGAATTTTCTTCTTTCTTTAACCAACGTGGATGCTTTTTCTTATCTTTGAAGATTCAACTCTTCATATGGTTTTTTTCATTAATCGGTTGCATTCGCTTGTGTCTTTTATTTATTTATTTTTATTAGTATATTTAGGTGTTAAGAGTCTATTTGAATTAAATTTCTCATATTAGCTTGTATTTGTTTCTTTATTTCTAATTTTGTTTGTTTGAAAGGAAGTACTTAAAAAAAATAAATAAATACAAAAAAAAAAATTAAAATCTTCATTTCTTTATTTTAAGGAAGCTACCAAGATGCTCAATGCCGCATCGAGTACTTATATATATTATTATAGGACCAACTTGTAATTATATTATTATATCATGCAATGCCGCGTGGAGTACTATTATTTCTCTTTTGATGAACAAATGAATTCGACGAAGAAAGTGATTATTTATGGGGAAGTTCTTCCACAGAGGACGAATCCGATGAAGAAATTAATAATTACGTACGAAAGTGTTTTATATTAGTTAAGTGCAATTTTGTTGGCCATCATCATCAATGTGAATGATAAAACTTGACTTCTTTACATGCCTCTTAACTTTTTCACTACTGTTAGTCTGCTCACAAATTAGTTTTCTACGCAAGGAAACTGCCAAGAAATTGCTCATGTCACAGACGCGGCGTCGACTTAAATCTCTATTTATGTTAAGGAGTCGTTAATCTCATAATCTCTAGAAAGTAGTAATCAGGTTTACATACAAAATGACTTCTTCCATGACCTTGGAGGGAGCCTCTTCCTCATCATCTTCTTCTTCCACCTCTTCACGGCCTTAATTACGATGTATTCTCAGAAACGTAAGGCATAAAAAAAAAAATGCTACTGATTTAAAGAAATCCATTAAGAGAATCACACCAAAAACTCAGAAAAGACAGATTTTACTTACTATGTACACGTAACATTCAGAGACTTGGAAGAGAACAAGCTCTATTGCTTCAGTTTCTTCATTCGTCGACGACCTTCTCAATGGTTAGAGGTCTCAAGGTGTTTTTGATGAGAGATCGACGGTCCCATCTGGCGAGAGATTGAACGATTCTGAAGACGCGGAGTTGAGGTGAGGGTTGGGGATCGGGGTCCGAACGACGACGTACGAGGTGGAGAGGTTGCAAGGGTTTGAGTGGAGGAGTTTGGACGAGAGACTCAGTTCTCTCGTGTGTGTGTCTCTCTCGCTCTAGCTCTCTCTCCTAATATTGTGCAGAACTGCAGAAGGGGATAAGATGAGAAGAAGAAAAAGGGGGATATTAAAAAACTTTTTTCGTTAGATTTTTTTAAAAAATAAGCTTTAAACTATAAAATATGAGAGAATTGGTGCTGTTGGAGTGCTGTTGTTGTATACATCAAAAAAATTTCACCCACCGCTCCAATGGATCCTGCCTTTTAATTTGGGCGCCTTTTTTTTTTTTTTTTTTTTCTTTTCCTCAAAGTATTAGAGCATTCGTAGCAGATATCCTATATGAGAAAAAAATAAAAAGAAGAAAAAACTACAAAAATACTCTCACAACAGAAACCCTATATTTAACCGATACCAATGAATTGCTACAGTATTCCCCAATACATTAGGAAATACTGTAGCAAACCCAATGCTTTATTAATCATAAAAATCTCTCTCCTTCCTGCGTTTCTCTCTCTCCGTCTCTCTCTCGCTCTCTTTCTCTCTCTCGCACCAAACGGCTGAACACAACAACGCCATCAACCCTGCAAGCCTCCGGGTCCTCACCTCACTCGGTCCCCTCGCTGGAATATTTCTCCGTCCAGAAGGCTCGCCGGTGTAAGGACGCTTTCTCAGTAAACGATGGCTGTTCAATGGGTTTCACAGGCTTCCACGAAGAAAGGGATTCAAGCAGCATTGTTGGGTTTTCAGGCAATGTTTTCAAGCAATGGGTTTTCAAAGATGTGTTGAAGGTTTCCACAGGCAGCCATGGCTAGCTAGCTGCTTGTGAGAGAGAGAGAGAGAGAGAGAGAGAGAGAGAGAAAAGGCAACCAAAAAAAAAAAAGGGTTGATGAGAATTTGATGGTGAAGATGGGAGAGAAAGGTGCAGGAGATTAGGATGAGGATTGAAAAGATCACGGAAGGCGCTATTAATCAGGGGAGTTGATTTTGGTTATCTTTTTCTGCTCAAGTGGAAGGGGGACGAGTGGCTGTGGAGGTTTGGATTTTGGAGTGTGCTTGGAGATTACATATATAATTTCATTTTTTCCTCTTCAGTTGGCTGAAGCTTTGTTCTTGATTTTTCCCTCTTCAGTTGATTTTTCCTTTGTTTCTTTTGGGTTGAGGCAGAGGAAGAAGACGCTGCTGAAGGTGATCTGGGAGAGAAATTGGAGAAGAAGAAGACGAGAGAGATGCGGGAGAGAGAAAAAAACAAAGAAAAACGTGTGGTGGGAGGAGAGAGAGAAAAAAGTAATTTTTAAAAAGTTAAAATAAAAAATATTATTTTAATGATATAGAATAGTTAAAAAAATCTATTGTGGTGTGTATTTCTATAGGAAGTAAAAAGTAGTTTGAATCCCTAAACTTAGGAAAATTGTTGGAAAGATACTGCTAGTGCTCTTAGTAATCGCTAATAAGTTACTATCAGCATCAACTCTCAAAGGATAATGGTTTATTAGCGTCCACTTTAAGTAGATGCTAATAATCATTTTTTATTTTTTTATTTTTAATAAGGATATTAGCGTCCACTTAAAGTGGACACTAATAAGCTACTATCAGCGTCGACTCTCAAAGTCAACACTGATAATCCTATACTTTTTTTTTTTTTTAATAAGAGTATTAGCATCCACAAAAGTGGTGCTAATAAGCGACTATCAGCATTGACTCTAAGAGTCGACGTTGATAATAGGAAAGTGAACGCTAATAATCCTATAACTTTTATTTCTTTTATTTTTTTTAATAAGAGAATAGTAATTAATATATATCTATATATTAATGACTATATATATAACCCAATTAATATATATATAGATATATATATAATTTATTTTTTTTAAAAAAAAAGAAACTATAGTAACATGGCATATATGCCACATTGCCATTTACTAATGTGGCATGTACGCCATGTTACCAACTTATTTTTTTATTTTTTGTGAAATAATATATATAGTAACTTAATTATTAAATATTTGTCTATGGGTTATATATATATAGTAACCCTAGATATATATTAATTAACCCTATAGATACAAATGTAATATATATATATATATATATAGCCCTATATATCTGCAAAACCCTCACAGCCAATCAATTCTTCAGACGATCGATTGGATGTTCAATCGATTAAATGATCCTATCACGATCAATCATATTTATGTATTAGGATTGATCGATTGATCTTATGATCAGGATAATGCACTAAGAGTCTAAGAGTAATCGGATATTCGATTAAACATTCAATTGTGTCAACTTGGATTGATCATTTGATTGTATCATGATCGATCGAACTAATTCACTATAATCGATCGGATATTCGATCGATCATTTGATCCTACTACGATCAATCGAACTAATTCATTATGATCAATCGGATGTTTGATCAATTATTTGATCATATCACAATCAATTGAACTAATTTATTAGGATCGATTGGATGTTTGATTGAGCATTTGATCCTATCATGATCAATCAAATTAATTCACTAAGATCGATTGAATGATCGATCGATCATTTGATCATATCACGATCATTTAATCTTATCACGATCAATCAAACTAATTCACTAGGATCGGTCGGATGATCGATCAAACATTTGATTCTATCATAATCAATAGAACTAATGCACTATGATCGATTGATCATTTGAATATATCATAGTCAATCGAACTAATTCATTAGGATTGATCGAATATTCGATAGATCATTTGATCCTACTACGATCAATCGAACTAATTCATTAGGATCAATGTTTGATAAATCATTTGATCATATCACAATCAATTGAACTAATTCATTATGATCGATCAGATGTTGGATTGAGTATTTGATCCTATCACGATCAATCGAACTAATTCACTAGGATCGATCGAATGATCGATTGATCATTTGAATATATCATAGTCAATTGAACTAATTTATTATAGTCGATTGTTACATAAACGATTTCAGGATCAAGCTAATATCAATGGGGTTTTGGCATCATTTAAAGTAGAGTTTATTTGCAAATTCTTTTCTTTTTTTTAGGTTTATTTTATTTTATTTTTAATTTTTGATTGGAATGATGCATGAATATGTATATTGGGTATGAGCGTTTTGTATGCAAAACTGCATCCTTCTGGCCATTGAGCTTGTTTAGTGGCTAAATGTATTATAGTTTGCTTCTTTTTTTTTTTTTTTTCTTTTTTCACGATCAATTGAACAAATTTACTAGGATCGATCGGATGATAAATTGATCATTTGATCATATCACAATCAATCGAACTAATTCATTATGATCGATCGGATGTTTGATCGAATATCCAATAATTTATATAAAATAAATAATGACATATTATCGGGACTAATATGACTTAGTTTAGTCAACGTTCATAGTCGACGCAGATAGTTTAAGTATTACTTTTTTAAAAAATTGTTAACAATTTATATTAACCTATTAAAATTAAGTCCTATAGAAAAAGTAAATAAATTTGTTGGGTTATAATTATAATTATAATTTTTTATTTTTATTTTTTTTAATTTGTTTAATATGTATATACCATTTTTTTTATAGATATATATATTATTTATTTTCAATTGAACTTGATGGTTTTTTTAAAATTTTTTTTATTCTTGCCCATTAAAAAATCATATAAGCATATCAATTTTTTTTTGGTTAGCCACTAAAAAATTAATTAATTGATTTTTTTTTTTGTTAAGAATATTAGCGTCCACATTTTGTGGACACTAATAATTCAATTTTTTTATTATTATATATAACTATTAGAGTCCACCTCATATGGACGCTAATAGTCTTATTATTATTATTATTATTATTATTTTTTATATATATAGTGGACCCGGATAGTTTTAATTTTTTTAAAAAAAAATTTTATATAGGACTATTAGCGTCCACTTATAGTGGATGCTAATAGTCTTATTTATTTATTTTTATATAGGACTATTAGATCCATTTATGGTAGACGCTGATAGTTTTATTATTATTTTTTCATAAGACTATTAGTGTGGACGCTAAGTCACTAATAGTCTTATTTTTTTTATTTATTATATAGGACTATTAGCGTAAGTGGACGCTAATAGTTTTAATTAATATATATATAGGACTATTAGCGTCGACTAATGTCGACACTAATAGTTTTCCCACCTATGATGTAGTTTCTGCCAGTGTATTAGCATCGACTTAGTGCACTCTAAAGTGGACGCTAATACTCATATTTTGGTACAACTATTAGTGTCAACTAAAGAGTCGATGCTAATAATCAGCTATTAGCGTCGACTTTGAATAATCAACGCTAATAGCTTAGTATTAGTGTCAACTTTAGAGTCGACGCTGATAATGTTGGCGCTAAAGAGTTGACGCTAATAGCTTAGTATTTAGTGTCGACTTTAGAGTCGACGCTGATAGTGTTGACGCTAAAGCCCTTATTTCTTGTTGTGTCTCTAGTCTCCACAACATCTCACTCATAGTCATTGCCCTCTGTGCATGTCATGTCTTCCGGTTTGTTTTTTTTTTTTTTCAAAACAAATATATTACCAAACAATTCAACACTACAAATTTTTTTATAAACAAGTACTTACTAGGAACTTGTTTATTACTTAAATATATATATATATATATATATATATTAATATAGGGTGGCCATTGGAGGGGCGTTTTGTGGCCACCCGACTTATCTTTTCTTTTTAAAATTGTAAAAAAATCCTAATCAATCCCTAGGGAGGCCAGAACACATTTATCGTAATTAATTTTCTACTTCAAATAAAGTTACCGTGTGCCGTCTAGAAGTTGCAAAAAAATTTCTTCTTTCTTTGGCCAACGCGTATGCTTTTTCTCATCTTTCAAGATTGTTTATTAATTAATTATAAGGAAACTGCCAAGAATTTTCTTCTTTCATTGAAGAGTCATTTAGCAAAGTATAAAAAGAAGGAAAGAGAAAGAGAAAAGAAAGAAAGAAAAGGAAAAGAAGAAAGTGATGTGCTTTTGGGTTGGGCCCGTTGGGGCGGTATTTTATTACACAAATATTACCCCACTTTCACATATTATATACTTATAAAAAATTGGTTTGAGGGTTTGTTAGGTAAATACCCTCTCTGCCAACAACACTCACAGCCTCTCTTCCTTCTCCATATATTTCTGTTCAAAAATTAGCTTATTCTTGTTTGTAAAGCAATTTAATAGGAATGCCCGATAATTGGTGTTTCTTGTAATTAATACATATTATAATGTTTTTCATGAAATTGCAACCAAAAGATAAGGTATGAATAATGCTAATTCATATCAATAATACAAACACAAAATCATACAACACCACACTATAATTTTCAATTAGTCCATTAAAATTATTATAAGTGCTAAATTCAAAAACAAAAGTGAAATCCACAACTTTCTATCTTTACAAAAGAAAAAGTTCAGTCAATAAGTGCGACTACTCGTATTAATAATATAATTTCATTCCACTCAAATACTAAGAAAATGTGGATTAATGCTTACATCAAAATAATAATAGATTAGTTAAAATAATAAGGCGGGTTAATACTTAGTAGTATTAATTAAATATTTGTGAGTTGAGTGTGATTGCATTTGTGGATTTTGTCCTAACACTGTTAGATAATGTTTTAGTGTTAGACTGAAAAACAATTTTTTTTTTAAAAAAAACTTTGACAATATAATTAAATTGAGTTAAATTTAATTTAAAAAAAATCAATTATATTGTGTCACATAATAATATTGTAAAAATGCTTTGTAAAATTTGTTTGTAATATAGGTTCACAAAAGGAGAAAAAAAAAAGAAAAAGAAAATAAGAGAGTGGATAGTGGGGGACAAAGAAATAAATAAACTAATATAATACAAAATGGGCGGTGGGGATGGAGAAAATAAGAAAAGAGAAAGTGGAAGTGGCGGAGAAGGTGGGAGCAAGAAGAAAAAAAAAAAAAAAGAAAAGAAAAAGAAAAAGAAAGAAGAAAAAAGAAAAAAAGAGAAAGGAAGCAAATGGGAGATGGGGGTGGGTGAGGTTATCGGCAGAGGAAGAAAAGATAGGAGAAAATGCATAAACATGAATGAGCTTTGCAGAAGAACCACGTGATGCTGCAGAAGCTAAAAAGAAGCTAAAATACAAAAATAATTTTTAAGAATTCTTTTTAGCTTCTTTTTAAATTCTGCAGAGGTTGTCGGCAGAGGAATTCTTTTGTACTCCAACGCACGACATCCAGCACGCTTCTTGAAACAAGGGAAAGATCCATTTTCATACCGGAAGTCTTGAAACTTATTTTTTTCTCTTCTCCGGTTTTCTCCCTGTCTTCTCAATACTCTTCCATCTTCGTCATCTATATTTCTCCTACACCCTATCTCAATATCTCACAGTCAATAACTCAAACATAGACAGACCTTCAAATCCTACGCCTACACAGTGAGCAACAACAAAGACAGACCTTCGAACCCAGATTTTATTTGGTTTTTTCGTACTTTTCCTATGTATTTCATAGTGTTTTTTTATTTTTTATTTGTAGTCTGCTACTGTATCACTAATTAGTTTTCTACAAGGAAACTGCCAAGAAATTGCTCATGTGACAGACGCGGCGTCGACTTAATTCTCTATTTATGCTAAGGAGAGTCGTTAATCTCATTATCTCCAAAAAGTAGTAATCAAGTTTACATACAAAATGGCTTCTTCCATGACCTTACAGGGAGCATCTTCCTCATCTTCTTCTTCTTCTTCTTCCACCTCTCGACGGCCTCACGATGTATTCTTGAGCTTTGGCGGCAAAGATACCCGAGACAATTTCATTGCTCATCTATGCAAGACTTTGCGTGGAAGGGGAATCTGTACCTACATGGATGACAAACTTGATATGGGAGATAAAATTGGACCCACACTCCTCAAAGCCATTACTGAGTCAAGGATTGCAATCGTTGTACTTTCTGAAAAGTATGCATCATCCAAATGGTGCTTGCTTGAACTGGAGAAAATCATTGAGTGTATGGAAACAAACCAACAAATAGTCATGCCAGTGTTTTACAAAATAGATCCATCGGACGTACGGCATCTAAAGAATAATTTTGGTAAAGAATTTGCCAAACATAAAAGCAGGGACACGGAGGATAGTACTGTGGAGCGTTGGAAAGCAGCCCTACTGAAAGTGGCCGATTTGTCCGGCAGGCATTTGGTGAAAGGGTACGTATTTCTGACCTTGTATATATATACACCACTAAAGTTATTTACTGAATGTAGTAGTCTTTTTTTCTTTTATCTTTTTTAGTTTACTGAACGTAGTAGTCAATTGCACATGAATAGGACTCGATCCTTCCAATTAGACACTTTAAAAGTACTTAAAGCTTATTTCGTTTTTCTTTTTTTTTTTTTTTTTTTCTAGTGTTCAAGAAAATAAATTCATTAAATTATTTTTTTAAGACCACGTAATTTACTTAAATAGTTTATGGATGATCTACGTAGTATTGTAACACTTAACATTTTCTTGAGTCTACAATATAATATTATTCCTTATATATGTTATTTCCAACAAAATTAATTATTAGATTATTCGTGGTCACAAGAACTCTAAATTCCATGAAATTTCCACATAAGATCATACTTTTAAAATTACTCATTTTAATACATAGTGTTATTTTCATATATTTGTTTCCCTCTGAAAACGTTGAGAAAGCTTGGCGTAAATCTCTCCTGAATACGAGAAATAAATGATTAAATTCTAGGATTTTGGAAGTGGTGTTTTTAAATTAGTGTTTAGTATCAGTACATCTATTGGAAGTAATAATTAATTTATTTATAAGCCCAACATGAAAATTTGAGAAATAGTTTTTACTAATTTTGTGAACAATATAAAATTTCGCATTTATACCTTAAGATGAGTTAGATGATAACCATCGTCTCATAATTCTATAAGTTAATAACATCTAAATTATTTAATCTTAAAAATAATGAATTCTTTTCATAAAAATAAAGAAAACTTCAATACTTAAAACTTTGAATTTTTTATTATTAAAATAGTCAGTTTTCCATAAGTTATATGGAACTCAAGTTGAATGAGTCTATGAGAGAATTGTCGGAAAAATGAATCCTCTTCTCCACCTTTAAAAAGATCGAGTATCTCACCTTTATTTAATACAGCATAAGTTCATTTCACATAATCTAATATAATTTCTGATTTAGTACTACCATCAAAGGAGACTTAACACTTCAAAATATGAGTTTTCAGCACCAATTTCAAATGGTAGGGTCTACCAGAATGTAATACTTAATTTTTGGGGTATCTTGCTAGATTATAAATTAAAGTTTAATTGGAATATTATCAGACTATTACTGAATGGCGCAAGATGAAAAAAAAATGCACTTTTAGTAGAGATTAAAAATTTTGGAATTAAATAAACCCTTCCGATTTTTTTTTAAATAATAAAAAAACATAAAAAAAAAAACCTGACGAAATGCAATTACATTTTATTCTAAAATGTAATAATAATAAAAAAATTAAAAAAAGAAAACGAAAAGTATGAATCTAATTAAGGGAGGGCATGTGATCAATCCATAGGAGGAGTTAGATTTTGGGAGGGAAGGATTACATCATATCTTGCTGCCTATCATTTGTTACAAAAAGAAAAATGTATGCATGTAAATCATGCTCCTATATTGTCTTTTCATTTCACTACTCCAACTCTTTTTTATTATTATTATTATTATTTTTTAATGTTTTGCATTTGTAGGAATGAATTTGAAGTTATGGATCAAATTGTTCAAGAGGTCGTCTCAAGAATGGCAAAGCTGATTCCAATCTTACATGTCGCCAAGTATCCGGTCGGAATAGAGTCTCGTGTAAATCAAATAAATATACTTCTAGGGACTAAAATGAATGATAGACGCATGGTAGGAATATTTGGACCGGGTGGAATTGGTAAGACAACTATTGCCAAAGCGTTCTTTAACTCAATTGCTTATAAATTTGAAGGTAAGTGTTTTTTGGAAAATGTTCGAGAAACTTCAAAACACGATGGTCTAGCCTCATTGCAAGAGAAACTTCTTTTTGATATCCTAGGCGACTCAAGTTTGAAGGTTCATAGTGTTTCCCAAGGAGTCAATGTCATAAAAGAAAGGTTTTGCAATAAAAATGTTCTTTTAGTTCTCGATGATGTGGATGATAACCAATTAGAAGCATTATCAAGAGAATTGATTGGTTTGGTTTGAAAAGTATAATCATCATGACAACTAGAGATGGGCATTTATTAGCTACGCATGGAGTTGATTTAATACACAAGATGAATGATTTGGATGACAATGAAGCTCTTGAGCTCTTTAGCCAATACGCCTTCCATAGTGACAAACCTAATGATGGTTTTGTGAAACTCACAAAACATGCATTACGTTATGCTGGGGCAACCCACTAGCTTTGAGTGTGGTAGGTTCAAATCTATATGGAAGACAAGAATTTTGGAAAATGAATTGAAAAGTACAAAAAAGAATTCCTCTAGAAATATTTATCAAATTCTTAAAATAAGTTATGATGGATTGGAGGAAAATGAGAAAAATATTTTCCTTGACATTGCTTGTTTCTTCAAAGGAAGGGATGCTAAATATGTCACTCATATACTAAAGAGTTGCGGTTTCTTTCCAGATAGTGGTATCAAAGTACTTATTGATAAGTCTCTCATAACTATTAATATTAGAGGTCAATTGGTCATGCATGACTTACTTCAAGATATGGGAAGAGAAATTGTTTATGAAGAGTCACCCAAGGAACCTGACAAACGCAGTAGATTGTGGTATTATGAAGATGTTCGTTATGTACTGGAAGACAATATGGTAAGACTCGTAAAAACGCCCTTTTAATTTTACATTTTGCAAAAACTAGTGGATAAATATCCACATACTCGCGCACACACATATACACCATCCGTCTCAAAACTTAGTATTTGGATGTAGCGTGTAGGTAGGATGCCTTCAATCCAAAAGAATAAATAAATCATCAAGAAAATTGTCTTTTACTCTATTTCAAAGACAGATATAGTTTTTACCTTTTATTTTATGAATAAGTAAGAATAATATGTAAATATGAGGAAAAAAAAAATTGACATCTTGAATGTGATCGCTTAGACATTCTAATAATAAAAGCAAAATTACCCATTATGAAAACCACAACAAAAAACAACATATAAAGTTAGATGGATGGAATATAAGTTGTTTTCTTTTCACAAAATAAGGTGTTTGTGTGTAAAAGAATAAAATTAGTAAAATATGAAGAAATTTATGCTTTGATTTTATTGCCACACTTGTGCATTGTCTTCGCAGGGAACAAACAAAATAGAAGGTATATTAGTGGACTTGCCTGAGCGGGACTTGAGGACAGGCTTGAGTTCCAAAGCCTTCGAGAAGATGACAAGCTTGAGAGTATTTATAAATTATAATGCACGCTTCTCTGGGAGTCCTAAATATCTCTCTAATGAGTTAAGAGTGCTTGATTGGTTTGGATGTCCTTTACAATCTTTTCCATCCAATTTTCATGGAAAAAAACTCGTCGTTTTAAGAATACGTAATAGCCCGCTTAGGCTACTGAAAGAGAAATTCAAGGTACAATTGTTATTTTATATATTTATTTCTTTTAAATTATGCTGCAAACTTTTTTGTAATTTTTTTTTTTTTTTTCTTCTTCTTTGGTCAGGATTTCCAAAACTTGACGACTATGGAATTCAGTCAATGTAAATTCCTAACGGAAATCCCTAATATTTCAAGAATCCCAAATTTAGAAGTTTTAGTGGTTAGTGGCTGTGAAAGTTTAGTTAAGGTTCATGACTCTGTTGGATTCCTTGATAAGCTTACCTATATGTCTTTCTAGATGCTCTAACCTCATAACATTGCCAAGAAGACTCAAGTTGAGATCTCTTGAAAGTCTTTACTTTGGTGATTGTGCAAGGCTTCGGAACCTTCCTGAAATTGGGTGTAAAATGGAACGCTTGAGAAAACTTATAGTAGATTCCACTGCTATAAAAGAAGTACCTTCATCCATTGTATATTTCACTGGGCTTTCCGAGTTATATATCCAAGATTGCAATAACCTTACACATCTTCCAAGTTGTCTTCAGTTGCAGCATCCAAATATTCTTCGTCACGAAAGGCGTTCAAAAGTTGTTAAGCCTCCAACAAAGGTGAGGGATGAAAGAGAATCCATGCTCTCAGTTGTGTCCACAGAGGAATCTAAAATTTCATCAAGTACAAAATTATTTGCATCGCCTCTTCCAGCGAATGCATGCATTTTTTATGATGATTCTTCCTCAATTGCATTTCCGGCACTGGAAAAGTTGGGTATTGGAGGCTGTACGGGCCTAGTAAAACCAGAATTCATTATCATGACACTTGATCGTTTTTCCAGTTTACAAAGCTTACAGCTATCAGGGACTGATATTGTTAGACTGCCTGCATGCATCAAAAGATTTGTTAGATTAAAGGCCCTTGTCTTAGGGAATTGCATTAAACTTAAAGAAATTCCAGAACTTCCACCAAATATAGAATTGATATGGGCTGAAGGATGTGTTTCGTTAGTAAGTTTTCCAGAAATATCAAAAATGTATAAATTCAACACAAGCAGATTGGGAGGGCAAAACTGGATTGCCTTGTCTGGATGCTATAAATTGGCTGAGAATATAGGGAATCAGGTGGAAAATACTCTATTGGATGAGGTATGTCTCTCTCTCTTGTACGTATTTTTATGTGCCTTGGTTTATGAGTTCTACTTCTGAAAAGTAATGATATTCGTTTAATAGGGACTTTATAATGACTATTTTGATGGTGGAATTGTATTTCCGGGAAATACGATACCAGCTTGGTTCACCCATCGTAAGGAGAGTTCATATGGTAATGCATGTGCAATAGATATTAATGGGCTCTCGAATTTGGATGAGATCAAAGGAATTGCTGTTTGTGCTGTTTATGGACCCGTCAATCCCGGGGTCCCAAACAAAAAAGATGCTTTTTTTGGTATGGGGATCAGTAGTAAAGGTATAGAAATTGAGACTAGCCGCGGATTTTTAAGTTTACCAGGCTCAAATCATGTATGGCTGGAGTACTTGGTTTTAGAACCTTTTGTGTTAGAGGAGGACAATCTGCAATTTGAGGTTTTAATGGGTTCAAAGGTGTTCATTAAAAGTTGCGGAGTTCGTATGATATACAAGCATAATGAAGAGAATGCGAAAGATCATCCAAGTTTGACCCACGTGGATTTTAATTTTTTTTTCAGGTTTTTTCCAACCACGTAAACATGTATGGGGACATTTCCAATGATGCAAATAAATATGTATGGGGATACAATTAATTCCCTTGAAGTTGTAACCATTTTTCTGATTTTACTTCCAATATTTAAAATTGACAATCAATTCCCATAATTTTTTTTTCTTTTTTATAACGTAGCCATTCTGTTTAAGAATTCCGTCTTTTTGGATAGTCTGATTTCTTCAAGGTGTCTCCATTTTTTTAATTTTTATTTTTTTAAAAAAACACAGAAAAAAAGGGGAAATAATATAATTATAATTGGGGGTGACTACTAACCAGCCTAGTTAAGCCGTAGAGTGGCCAAACCTACCCCCATTTGGGCCCAAGGGGTTTCCGGCCACCCCTAGTTGAAGCAGTTGGGGGTGAAATGCAAATTTTTTTTTTTTTTAAAAAAAAAAAAAGATTTTTTTTCTTAGAAAAATAAAGGCATTTTAGACTTTTCAAACTTGATTAAGAAAAATAGGCCCCTTTCTAGGTCTGAAATTCAAAATACTCCCAAAATTGAGTATGGCTTAGTAAGTCAGTTTACTTCGTGATACTAACTGCCTTTAGAATGGAATAGGATCATTTTTTTCAAATGAAATAGTTAGTATAGTTAGTGTACTTTAGAGGGCTTAAATTGTCCAAAAAAAATTGTCCACATAATAGTCACTCATGTAAAATGGATATTAAAGGGCTCCCTCATTTGGATGTGATCCAAGGAATTGCTTTTTGTGCTGTTCTTGAACCCATTTGTGAGGGCCCCTTTAATGAAGTGGATGTGGAATCAAAAAATGTATGGTATGAGTACTTTATCGAAGAATCTTTTGAGCTAAAGCGGGACTTTACAGTTGTTTGCAAGCTTAGTTGTTTATAACTTTACAGTTGTTCATCAGAAGTTTCGGAGTTCATATTATACACAAGCATGTAGAGAATGCGAAAGATCATCCATATGTGACCTGTGTGGATTTTTATTTCTCTTTTGATGATACAATGAAAGAAGATGTTATTTCTTGGGAAGTTCATCGGCAGAGGCCGAATTTGATGAAAAATTTGAAAATTTGGTGGGTTCAATCGAAGAGGATGAAGTCGAGGAAGAAAGTCAAAATCCAGTGGGAACCCAATCCAAGAGGATGAAGTCGATGAAGAGAGTGAAAATTCAGTGGATTCAATCAAAGATGATGAACGCAAAAAAAAAAAAAAAAAACAGGATGTCAGATGGTATTCGACCATCAAAGAGGTGATGTCATTGATGATGCATGCAACTTGGAATCCAGTTGTAACGAACAACAGATGACGAGTTTTTTTTTCAGTTAAGGACCTCTTAATGGTTGTTAATTTTGTGTTTGGTTAACTGCTCGGTACTGTGGGTTTAGAGGGCTGTTTGTAGCTTTTGGGTCTTACCCTGTCCACTTAATTATCTAATGATATATTGATTTGTCCACTTCATTATGGATCAGGTTTTTCCTGCTTGGAGACTGCGTTTTAGGTGCGAATGACAAACGGGGTTCCATAAGGGAATGTGTGGGAACATATTTAGCACCTTTGAGTCTCTCAGTCCAACCTCACATCCATGCTACTCTTCCAGCAGCAGAGTGCCAATTCACAGAGTCACATTTAGAAGGAACTCCTGCTCTCCATGGATACCACATGCCTGTAGAGTGGCAAACACATAACTACTCACAGCGTTAGATGGGTTCGATCATGTTAGAGTTTATGTAGTAGTGTCTTACTAGTATTTGTGTTCTATATGATGTCTATATTATTAGCCTATATATAGGCCCCTTATGTACATCATTCAGTGTGATTCAATATATAACCTTATTCTCAACATAGTATCAGAGCATAGGTTTCAAATCACCTTTAAATTTTTTTTTCCACATATACATTTATTATTAATTTTTTTTCGGCTCTACTAGTGTTTTCTGGCAAATATTTTGCTGTCCTTTTCGGTTTTTGTTTTCCTCTTGTATTTTTCAGCGGATCAATATACCGCTAGAACCCTCGGAAGACGACCGTTCAGGCAGAACACATCCCCATCGGAGTCCTCACGCTCCTACACGCCGTTTGAAGTTTCGGCCGCCCCGCTGCCGCCACCGCCACAAGCCTCCACGGTGGTCCGATCTGTTTTATCTTCAGCCCATTAGATAGATCTCGATCCTGCGATTCCAAAACAGGTTCCAGATCGTCAAACCGAGCTCCCACGCGGCGCACCTTGCAGCCGCGCGCCTATCCACGTGCCTATCACAGCTGCACGCTCCACACGTGCCACACGCGCCACACGCGCTAGTACACCAGCTGCCACATCAGCCCTACTGACCGTTGACCGTTGACTTTGACCGTTGATCGCTGACTTTGACCGTTGACTTTGACTTTGACCAGGTGCTTTCTACTCAATTTTTTGGTTTTGATTTCATTTTTGTGGTCTGTTTTTGCATTTGACCATTCTAGATGGCACAAAATGAGATCATTCATCATGTTCAAACTATATTGGATGGCACAAACTAGATGGTCTGGTCCCCTTCTATGCGTAGCTTTCTTAAAGGCCGCAAGCTTTGGCTTTATGTGACAGGGGAGATTAAAAGCCAGTTAAAGGGGCTTCAAACAGATGAGGCTTTCACCACTGTCTTATTGATTGGGATAGTAATCATCACAAGATTCTTACGTGGTTCCGTAACACCACTATCCCATCTATTCTGCGCTCTTTAGCGATTTTGATGAAACAAAGGGTGCTTGGGATATGCTTGCTTCTCGTTATTCTTCTGTAGATGGTGCTCACGAGTATCGCTGTTTGAGCTTTTCCATCCGAGGCGTGAATCTGGTCAAAGTATTAATGATTTTCTTGCTCACATGCAATTTTTATGGAACCAAATTGATGTTTTGACCCTATTTGGAAGGATCCTGCGATCTTTGAGATGTATATTACACGTAGAAATCAACATCGCCTTCACCAATTTTTGATGGCCTTGCGTGATGATTTCGAGCTGAGGGTGCAACTTTTACACCGTTCTCCTCTTCCCACTTTGGACACTACCATCTTTGAACTTGTTCGAGCATAGATCGCAGACTATACGCCTCAGTCATGCGACACGCGCCATCATCTAGTTCTTCATCGCTCAATGAGAGCAATTTGATAGGTCGAATACCCCTCGACTCCTAAGTCTCGCACCAATAACTATTATTGTCAACTTTGTCGACGCCGAGGACACACTATGGATAGGTGTTGGAATAAGAGGAGATCTAATGCACCCATAGCGCTCATACTGAAAGTGATTCATCTCAAGTTGCTCCTCTTGGTTGCTCTTTCCGCCACGCATCGATCCAATATCACCTTATCTCGCAATGACTTTGAGACAATAGTCAACGTGTCCTATCTCGTTCAGTAATGCATCATCCTCGCCCTCGGTCTTGCAGTACCTCTTCCCTTGGCTCTTTGACTCGCTTGTTGCAATCACATGACACCCCACCCTACTTCATCTACCACATCTGTACCTTCACCCCATTCTTCATTGATTCGCACAGCTGATGGCTCCATTATGACTGTTAAAAATATAGGCACTATCAATACACCTTCCCTTTCTGCTCTGACGCCTTTCATGTGCCGAATTGTCCTTCAATCTTCTTTCATTGGGCAATTGTGTGAACTTGGATATAAACTTGTTTTTGACTTTTCGGTGTGCATGCGGGATCCTCGTCTGAGTCGGACCATTGGGACGGCGAGAATTGGGCGTATGTTGAACTTTCATCCTTACATCTTCCCACCACTAGCGTCTCTCGTCGCCTCTTCCTCACCACCACCTCTTGCACTTTGGCATTCGCGTCTTGGTCATGCATCGCCTCTCGCGTTCAACTTTTAGCTTCTAAGGGTTTGTTAGGTTCAGTGTCCAATAATTCTTTTGACTGTATTTCATGTCAACTTGGTAAACAACCGGCTTTGCCTTTTAATAATAGTGAGTCTCATGCTACTGCTTCTTTTGATTTAATTCATTCTGATGTTTGCTAGTATGAGTGGTTCACGTTATTTTGTTATTTTTGTTGATGATTTCTCTCGTTACACTTGGGTGTTTTTGATGAAATCTCGTTCTGAATTGTTGGATATTTATCGCACTTTTGCCAAAATGGTTGAAACCCAATTTTCAAAACCGATTAAAGCTTTTCGTTCTGATAATGCTTTAGAATATACTCAACATGATTTTCAAGCCATTCTCAAACATTATGGCACTATTCCTCACTTGTCGTGTCCAGGCACCTCACAACAAAATGGTCGAGCTGAAAGAAAACTTAGGCACATTTTAGACACTGTCCGTGCACTTCTCCTTTCCACGTCTGCTCCTACCCCGTTTTGGGGTGAAACCACTCTCACGGCTGTCTACACGATCAATAGGTTGCCTACCCCTATCCTTGATAACTGCACTCCTTACGAGCGGTTGTTTGGCTCTGTCCCTTCATATCACCATCTTCGTGTCTTTGGTTTTGCCTGTTTTGTTTTACTCCAGCCTCATGAATGCACCAAACTCGAGCCTCGTTCTCGGTTATGTTGTTTTCTTGGATATGGAGTGGAACAAAAGGGCTACCAGTGTTATGATCCTGTGTCTCGTCGTCTTCGCATCTCCCGTCATGTAGTTTTTTGGGAGCATCGACCATTCCATGAGATTGGCAAATTCAATATGCCATCCTTTCCTCCCTTTACTACCCTCCTTGAGATTCCTCTTTCTCCAACTCCAACTAGCAATGTCTTGCCGAGTCACTCCGCTTGAACATCGGTCATTTGATGCCCAGAGTCACTCCCATCGATGATGCCTTGACGCCGCCTGTGTCCCTGTGTTCTATTTCATCCGAGGATCCGATGCGCACTCCACCACCGACCTTCGTCGATCCACCCAGTAAGATCTCTCCCATCCCATTTACAGGATTTTCATTGCTTTCATGCCTTAGCTACCTTTGCATGAGCCTCACTCTTTCGTGAGGCCTCCATTAACCCTCTTTGGCGTGCTGCGATGAAAGAGGAACTTGATGCTTTACACAAGAACAATACGTGGGATATGGTTGACTTGCCTCCGGAAAGTCTGTGGTAGGGTGTAAGTGGGTTTACAAAATCAAGACTTGTTCTGATGGTACTGTTGATAGATATAAGGCTCGACTTTGGCCGAGGTTTTACTCGTGAATACGGTGTGGATTATGAGGAGACTTTTGCTCAGTTGCTCGTCTCACTTTTGTGCGTGCTTTACTGGCTGTTGTAGCCTCTCGACATTGGTCACTTTGTCAAATGGATGTCAAAAATGCCTTCCTTAATGGTGATTTAAGTGAAGAAGTCTATATGCCTACCTCTGGTTTATCTCATTCTACAAACAAGGTTTGTCGTCTCCGTCGAGCTCTATATGGACTTAAGGTGCCCTCGAGCATGGTTTGCTAAGTTTAGCACCACTATCTCGCCTTGGCTATTCCATCAGCCCTTATGATTCAGCATTGTTTATTCGCCGCACAGACCGTGGTACCATACTTCTTCTACTATATGTTGATGACATGATCATCACTGGAGATGATATTACTGGTATTCGTGAACTTAACAGTTTCTCCAGCACTTTGAGATGAAAGATCTGGCCTTCAACTATTTTCTTGGTCTTGAGATCTCCTCTTCTTCCGATGGTTATTATTTGACATGTGCCAAGTATATCTCGATCCGCTTTCTCGGGCCAATCTCACCGATAGTAAGATTTACACACCGACCGAGCTCAATACTGCCTCACTCTCATGATGGTGAGCCTCTCGCGATTTTACCTTATATCGGCATTTAGTCGGCATCTTGTCTACCTTAGCCACTCAACCCGATATCTCGTATGCTATCCATCAAGTGAGTCAATTTATGGTCGCTCCTCGCCCACTCATTTCTCAGTCCTCCGCATCCTTTGGTACTTGAAGGGACATTATTTCATGGGCTCTATTTCTCCTCTTCCTCTTCAACTGCATGCTTATACCGATGTGATTGGGGTGATCCACAGATCGTCGCTACTATCGTTATGCTTCCTACTTGGCACCTCACTTGGCGAAGTAAGAAACAAACTGTTGTTGCTCGATCTAGCACCGAGGCGTAATATCGTGCTCTAGCCGACACTACTGCTGAGCTTCTTTGGTATATGGTCAGCAGGTGATATGGGTGTCTCTTTCTTCCGCTACTCCTTTATATTGTGACAACAGAGTGCTATTCAGATTGCTCATAATGATGTTTTTCATGAACGGACCAAACATATTGAGATTGATTGTCATTTGGTACGCCATCATCTTCTTCGTGGCTCACTATGCTTCATTCACACGCCTCGTGATCGCTATGGATATCTTTACAAAGTCACATCCTGTAGGCGTTTCGTGATCTTGTGTCCAAACTCAAGTTGGTCTCTAGAACTCCACCTTGAGCTTGAGGGGGTCATAGAGTTTATGTAGTAGTGTCTTACTAGTATTTGTGTTCTATATGATGTCTATATTATTAGCCTATATATAGGCCCCTTATGTACATCATTCAGTGTAATTCAATATATAACCTTATTCTCAACAGATCATATTTGCATGCATCCATAATTTGATTGTCATTGGAAACTAGTCAGGCCTTCGTTTGGTGTGGATAAGTATTTCTGGACCTTATATTTCCAACTTCAAACTCAGAAATTCAAAATACTCCAAAAATGAACTCTCGTTTAAGTTTGTCCCGAAATAATTAAAGGGAAAATTACACTTTACCTCCCTGAATCATCAACTCATTTTCACTTTTACCTCCAAAGTTTCAAATGTGACACCTCCCAAACTTTCAAATTGTGGCAATTCGATCACTTTGACCTTTTTTTTTTCCAAAATGCCCCCATCACATATTTTATTTTAAAAAATCCAAAAAAACAACAAAAAACCAAAAAGAAAAAAAGAAATATGCTGAGGTGGGCCGACTGTTTCCAGGGCCCAAGGGGCGGCCGAACCACCCCCAGGCCAAACGGGGTGGCCAGACACCCCTATGGGATGGTTCGGCCACCCCAACATATTTCTTTTTCTTTTCTTTTGGATTTTTTTTAAAAAAATAAAATATGTGATGGGGTATTTTGAGAAAAAAAAAAAGGTCAAAGTGGTCAAATTGCCACAATTTGAAAGTTTGGGGAGTTAAGTCACATTTGAAATTTTAGAGGTAAAAGTGCAAATTGGTGGATAGTTCAGAGAGGTAAAGTGTAATTTCCCCATAATTAAATTTACTTAATAGTTAATAGAAGGATCTCCAAGACTAGCCAAGTTGAGAATTGTTTTCCTTAATTTCATTTTGAAAAGCGTTGCAAAAAAATCCAACCATTTTGCAAGTATTTGGTTGTACACTTTACAATTCCTATAATAAATATGGTTGGCTTTTTTTATTAGATTGTACAATTCCTATTTTTTGATAATTTCAGGAAGAAATCTAGCTATCTCGTAGACCATTCAGTGGTGGTTTCAATCAACAAATGTCATCTTACATGATCACAGGTGAGTTATTTTACGAACTCTTATACTGAGGAGAACAATTCTTTCAAAGTAATTCTTATCCTCGTACAGAAACCTGTTGACATTGAAAAAAAAAATAAAAAAAAAGTTGATGCATGAGTCAATTGGATGGAGAACTGATGCATTAAATGTTGTTTCAGTGGTTTGCTGTCAATTTTCTATTATTTTTTTATGTAGCATGTATAAAACACGGTCTATTACCTAAAGTATTTGTTGCCCTTAGTTTACTACCTAAAACTGTTAATGGATGGCTTGAAATCTAATCTAGGGCTGAGATGGCATGAGATTTCTCTTATTGCATCAAATGCTGCAGCCTTACTTCCAGCATTTAAGGTCCTTCAAAACAAGGTAAGATCCAAGTCACGTGGGCTTGGTTCAGAAAAAATTGTATATGAAAGCGTCTAATCATCACACTCTTAATATGCAAAGTACTCTGTTGCCTTATGCAGGCATGTGCAGAGTGGGTTATCTTCATGTCTAGTGGACTTTCAAAGCATATATACATGCATAAATATATTTGTGCATGTGTACGTATATAGATATGTTTTGGAGATTGATAAGAATCTTGGGGGATATCTAAAATCTTGCTTAGTGTGAGATTTCTCATCAGGTTTGTTCCCCTTGCTTTATTGTATCTTGACTGTATCATCTGAAAGTCTGGTCAAATTTGCTCTTCTTGTTTCAAGATTCTGCCATCTTTAGTGAGAAAAAATATTGCCAAGTAGTTTCTTTTTCCGTATTTGACATGCAACCTGATCAAGATGAAAAATCAGTAGTTCTAGATTCACGCACTGCATGAAGGTTTCCTCTTACTTGTAACCCTGTTGTCACCTTTTCTTCAGATGTTAATATCGAGTCACCACCTTCTATGCATAATGCATTCATGCAAGAGAATCTTCTATTAACAGGATATGAGGTATGTGACTCTCTTCATGATAAGACATGTTGATTTATAGGTATCTTTCATGTGACCATTTATTTTGATCCCATTGTTTTAAGGGTAAACTCATCGATTTGGTTGATTGGATACGGTTGTTAATTTTTTTTTTTTTACTGAACTTAGTTCCATTTAATTGGCTCTCTCTAATTTTAGTCAATGATTAGAGTAGAACCTCATTCCCCTCCCCACTGATTTTGTTTTGGGTCTTTCTTTAAAGCTAGAAATCATAGGACGAAATTATTGTTGTCTCACATTCTGATTTTCCCTAAGTTGGTACTCTGCATTTTAGGTTGTTGAATTTACTTGGATTACTATTATTTACATGCACAAAAGAAACCTGGCATGTAATTAAGTTGGTATTGTTATTTGATTTAACTCTAAAACATGTACTTAATCAATTGTTCTTTTATTTACAGACAAAAGAGAGAATTATTGTTAACCTGGAAAACTTTGCATATGACCCTTACAATTATAAATGGTTGCGCAAGGTATGGTGCCTTGCCTGTGGTAATAATTTTTCTACAAAGGAACTAAAATTTCTTTCATTACTTTTCCACCGCTTAAGTTTTACTTACGATTTTGAATTTGAAACAGCTCCATGAAGGAAGTGAATATTTATTGGGAAGTTCATTTGCAGAGGATGAATCCTATGATGAAGAAAGTGAAATTTTAGAATGTTCAATTGAAGAGGATTAACTCGATGAAGAAAGTGAAAATTTAGAATGTTTAACCGAAGAGGATGAACTCAATAAAATTGAAATGATTCAACCATCTAAGAGCCGTTGTGACGATGATAATAATGATGGTGATTACAACCTGGAATCCAGTTGTTTGTCAGTAACGACTCTTACCTTACCTCAATGCTACTTAATTTTGTTATTGGTTAACTGCTTTTAGAGGGCTGTGTTGATGCTACTGTATATATATTGATTTGTCCACTTCACCAGCTAGCTGTGTATTTACTTAAATTGAGGTACTGTGGTTTCTAAATATCTACAAATTCAACAACTGCAGGAATATGACAACAACAAAAAAGACACTGCTCTGCACATATAATTATTTGCATTCTGTTAACCATACTGCAGCTGAAGCTCATGCTCCTAGTGAAGTGGCAGCCGTGAGGAGTTCTACTGCAGCGGCTGAAGCTCCTGCTCCTAGTGAAGTGGCAGCCGTGAAGAACAAGGCTGCTGCTACTGCTGCAATTGATGAAGATGAAGCTGAGAAGAATTCTACTACTACAGATCAAGACAAGAGGAGAAGGAGTGAAGCTGTAGAACACTTATCCAAGATAAAGTGCAAAGAAAGAGAAGTTGGATTCAAACCAAATTCTCATTCTAAGATTGAAGTAGAAAACCTTCAAGTTATTAATGTTAGATAGCATTCTGTATTCAATCTCTAGTTTCCAGCTTGTAATTCAAGTCATTGTAATTACTTAGAACACCTCATGTATAGTTCAAATAGGTTTCTTCCTTTGTAATTGCTTATGCTTATAAATAAAGTTTTCCTTCAATGGTTTTGGTATTCCGCCAAAATCAGTCCATTAAAGTTTTCTTTACGTTCAACCTACAGAAAGCCGCTGAGATGTGAGGCATAATACATTCCCACCAAAATAAAACAACAGAACATAATATGCTTCAAGAGAAGTGCTTTATAAATCAACCTATAAAAACATTGATTCATTCAAGCCACATTTAAAGGGTATGAAAATATATAAACTTCAATATGCTAAAAGGACTCCATATTGGTTAAGATATCAGAAATGGAAAAGGGTTTTTGCTTTCAAGAATAAGTTGAAAATTTCAAACCAGTTTTGACCACATTCCTGCTATGAGAATTCAGTCTTAGCATCAATATACACCGAAAGATTTGTCATTTCAAAATTTTTGATCAGAAGTTATCTTATTATGACAAAATTTCTCAAAGTGCTCCAGGGGTATGGCATCATTAGAGCACATGCCTCAATTTTCTAAAATGCAGAGCTTTCCCACACTTAATTTCAAATGTGTAGAAGGAATGGAAACTTTTTACTACGTAGTAAGTCCATTAGAATTGATGGACCCTTTTACATTATAAGCAATCATTCTATCATTTCACCATCACCCCAATGAGGTTTGCTAATTGATGCAAATATACTGATAGAACAAATATATAGGAGTAAATTAACCACACATGTTGATCACAAAAAGAACAACCACAATCAACGAGTGTGATCTTATCAGAGCCACAAGTGTCATTACATGATGACCCACATTCTTGTTGAATGCCATCTTGCCCCTAGCTACCCTCGAAGTCAGTAGCGGATACAAAAGGGGGGGTGAGCAGGGGCGGGCATTCCTCAAAATTTTTTTGAAATTTTTCTAAGGGTAATATAATAAAAATATAATATATATAATCATTATTTTAGTTTTGCCCCTCCTAATATGAATTCTTAGATCCACCCGGAGTGATCCCTAGCTATCGTTAAACCACATATGTCATTGCAACTTTCTTCACACATCGACAGATGAAAAGAATTGAGGTGGCATAGGAGTATAAAAATTTGACAAAATTTCTATCAATTTCTATCAGGCCACCGCTAATGAGCATCAAGGGTGATCTTGGCCAACCCCAGGTCCTACATTAAAATAAAAGTTTAGTTTTATATGTATTCTTATGAGAATAGGTATACCAACCTCTTGGTAAGGAAATAGTTATTCCTCTTAATTAAGAATCAGCCCCTACTCAAAAATTTAGTGTGGTTGTTAAAGAAAATGAAACAAAAGATGTTGATCATTTCTATGGCTCTTCAAATTAATAGACATTTTTGGATTACATTACATACCAGAAAATGTTTTAAATGGTCCATTTCAGTTTATTCATCCATAATACAAAAATATGAATATATGCCATAAGTGATTTAGGTTGAGCATGCATTTTAGTTAATTAACATTTTTGAAGCATTTCAATGCCTAAAAACAGCATAAATTTCAAAATTGGAGAATTTATATATTTTTAAATTGCAAAAAAATCTTAATCAATTGCGAGAAGGCAGCGATATCACATTTTAATATTTATCCTAATTAATTTTCTACTTCAAATTCATTTTCTTCTAACTTTGAGCCACGCGGATGCTTTTTCTCATCTTTCAAGATTCAACTCTTCATTTCTTTATGATAAGGAAGCTGCCAAGATGCTCAATGCCGCGTGCATGGAGTACTTATATTATTATAGGATGGTTAGGACCAACTTGTAATTTTATTATTATATCATGCAATGCCGCGTGGTGTATTATTTCTTTTGATTAACCAACCATGCCTCAATTGATGATCAACTGGTCAAACACTCTAAAGAAGCAACTCAATGTTTTGTTTATAATTGTTGTTTTGGGGCAGTTTCTCCATAATTGTTGTTTTGTTTTTGTTTTTTAATAAGATATCCTCTCCATAATTGATTGCCTGTTGACGAGGGCATGTGCAAGCGAATAGCGGTGTTCTTGTCTTCTACGTACCCCCTCCTGGTGGGGTGATCCGGTTTGAATTTTTATTTTTCAGATTTGAATTTTAAATGGTAATCATAAGAGATTGTCAGAAGAAAAATCCAAAATAATAATAATAATCTCTTCAAAATATAAGGCTTTCCTATTAATTATAACATGTTTTTCAAAAGTGCCGTACGTGGTCAGGCCTAAATATTATCAATTTATTTTAAATGAAAATATTTGCAATAGAACATATATATATATATATATATGTTCTAAATGGTCCATTCCATTTTATTCATCCATAATAGAAAAATATGAATATATACCATAAATGATATAGGTTGAGAAGTATTTTACTTAATTGACATTTTCAAAGCATCTCAATACCTAAAAATAGTATAAATTTCATAATTTGAGAATTTATAAATTTTTTAAAATTATAAAAAATCTTAAACAGTATAAATATTAAATTTCACATTTAATATTTATCCTAATTAATTTTCTACTTCAAATTAATTTTATTCTATCTTTGACCAACCCAGATGATTTTTCTCATCTAGGTTGGTCAACGCAGCTTCCTTATAATAAAGAAATGTAGTGCCAAGATGCTCGATGCCGTATCGAGTACTTATTATAGGACCAACTTGTAATTATATTATTATATCATGCAATATATTTTATTACACAAATATTACCCCACTTTCACATATTATAAACTTATATAAAAATTGGTTTGAGGGTTTGTTAGGTAATTAAATCCTCTCTCTGCCAACAACACTCACAGTCACAGCCTCTCTTAATACCTTCTCCATATATTTCTGTTCAAAAATTAGTTTATTGTTGTTTGTAAAGCAATTTAATAGGAATGTCCGATAATTGGTGTTTCTTGTAATACATAATTATAATGTTTTTCATGAAATTGCATCCAAAAGACAAGGTATGAATAATGCTAATTCATATCAACAATACAAACACAAAATCATACAACACCAAACTATAATTTTCTATTAGTCTGTTAAAATTATTATATGTGCTAAATTCAAAAACAAAAAGTGAAATCCACAACTTTCTGTCTTTACAAAAAGAAAAAAGAATTCAGTCAACATCTAGCAGATTAATAATGTAATTTCATTTCACTCAAACACTAAGGAAATGTGGGTTAATACTTAGATCAAAATAATAATAGGCCAGTTAAAATAATAAGGTGGGTTGATGCTTAGTAGTATTAATTAAATATTGTGAGTTGAGTTTTACAATATAATTGAAAATAAGTTAAATTTAATTTGTAAAAAATTTAATTATGTTGTGTCACATAATAATATTGTAAAAATGCTTTTATAAAATTTGTTTGTAATATAGGTTTACAAAGGAGAAAAAAAAAAAGAAAATAAGAAAATAAGAGAGTAAATGGTGGGAGACAAAGAAATAAATAAACTAATATAAAACAAAATGAGTGGTGGGGATTGAGAAAATAAGAAAAGAGAAAGTGGAAGTGGCGGAGAAGGTGAGAGCAAGAAGAAAAAGGACAAAAAAAAAAAAAAAAGGAAGCAGATGGCAGATGGGGGTGGGTGAGGTTGTCGGTAAAGAAACTAATATAAAACAAAATGAGTGGTGGGGATTGAGAAAATAAGAAAAGAGAAAGTGGAAGTGGCGGAGAAGGTGGGAGCAAGAAGAAAAAGGACCGAAAAAAGAAAGAAAGAAAGGAAGCAGATGGCAGACGGGGGTGGGTGAGGTTGTCGGTAAAGGAAGACAAGAGAGGAGAAAATGCATCTTTCTCTTGTTTGAAGAAGCGTGCTGGATGTTAGATAATAAAAAAAGGGGGCTAGGCAGCCTAGGCATGTGTTGGAGCGAGTTATTATTGTAGTTTTATTTTAGCTCCTACAACGTCACTTGATTTTTCTGCAAAGCTCATTAGTGTTTATTGATATTTGTGTGCAATAAACTTGTCTTTCCTGGTGGCAAGATTGTCATAGGATGTTTAAGGATACTTGCCTAAGAATAACTTAATAAAAATAGAGATGTGATACAGTCACAACAAAGACCCAACTTTTATCATATTTTATAGTTTAAAGCTTTCTCTCTCCTCCACTAACAGTTTTTTTTTTAAAAAAAATTTAACACTTAAAGAAGAAGTTGAGTCTTTGTTGAGTGTATGTTGTGCCTTTAACATTTCTCATAAAAATAACATGTAGAATTTAAATACTATTTTTAAATTGTTGTTTGTATTGTTTCAAGGAGCATGCGTTCAAGGCTGTTAACTGAAAAACCTATTCTCATGGATGAAAAAAAAAAATAGAGATTTGAAGTTAAACCTGTACCTGGGATAAGGGAAAAAATAAATAAATTTAGATCCAAGTTAGGAAGAAAGAAATTCAGATCGTTTGATGTATTAGAAAGTAAAAATTCAATAACATCTAAGAGTAGTTATAATGAATTTAAATGCGGTATTAAAGATGTTATAAATGTTGTTCAGGGGCAATCTTGCAGATCTGCTACTAAGAAAGGCAAGTTTATTGCACACAAATATCAATAAACATGAATGAGCTAACCACGTGAAGCTAAAATAAAAATACAACAATAATTCACTCCAACGCATGTCTAGCCTTTTTTTTTTTCTTTTTTTTTTTAAAATTTTTGATTTATTTATTTATTTTTAATAATGACATCCAGTACGCTTCTTCAAACAAGAGAAATATGCATTTTAATCCAGCACGCTTCTTGAAACTCTTCCTTTCTCTTCTCTGGTTTTTTCCCTGTCTTCTCAATACTCTTCCATCTTCATCATCTATATTTCTCCTACATCCTATCTCAATATCTCACAGTTAATAACTCAAACATAGACAGACCTTCAAATCCTACGCTTACACAGTGAGCAACAACAAAGACAGACTTTAAAACCCAGATTCAACTTCAGATCTACATATATGAAAGTAAGCCCTCAAACCCATATTTTATTTGTTTTTTTTTTTCATACTTTTCTTATGCATTTCATAGTGTTTTATTTATTTTTTTAGTCTGCTACTATATCACAAATTAGTTTTGCAAGGAAACTGCCAAAGATTGCTCATGTGACAGACGCGGCGTCGACGTAATTCTCAATTTATGCCAAGGAGAATCGTTAATCTCATTATCTCTAGAAAGTAGTAATCAGGTTTACATACAAAATGACTTCTTCATGACCTTGGAGGGAGCCTCTTCCTCATCTTCTTCTTCTTCCACCTCTCCACGGCCTTACGATGTATTCTTGAGCTTTAGAGGCAAAGATACCCGACACAATTTTACTGCTTATCTATGCAAGACTTTGCGTGAAAAGGGAATCTATGCCTACATGGATGACAAACTTAGAATGGGAGATGAAATTGGACCCGAACTTCTCAAAGCCATTAATGAGTCAAGGATTGCAATTGTTGTACTTTCTGAAAACTATGCATCATCCACATGGTGCTTGCAAGAACTGGAGAAAATCCTTGAGTGTATGGAAACAAACCAACAAATAGTCATGCCAGTATTTTACGAAGTAGATCCATCAGACGTACGTCATCTAAAAAAGAGTTTCGGTGAAGCATTGGCCAAACATGAAAGCAGGAACACAGAGGATAGTACTGTGAACCACTGGAAGGCAGCCCTACAGAAAGTGGCCAATTTGTCCGGCAGGCATTTGAAGAAAGGGTACGTATTTCTGACCTTATATATATATATACACCACTAAAGTAATTTACTGAATGAAGTAGTCTTTTTTTTTTTTAGTTTACTGAATGTAGTAGTCAATTGCTCATGGATAGGACTCGATCATTCCAATTAGACACTTTAAAAGTACTTAGAGCTTATTTCGTTTTTCCCTTTTATTTTTTTAATTTTTTTGGGTGTTCAAGAAAATAAATTCATTAAATTATTTTTTTAAGACCATGTAATTTACTTAAATAGTTTATGGATGATCTACGTAGTATTGTAACACTAACATTTTCTTGAGTCTACAATATAATATTATTCCTTATATATGTTATTTCCAACAAAATTAATTATTAGACTATTGGTGGTTACAAGAACTCTAAATTCCATGAAATTTCCACATAAGATTATACTTTTAAAATTACTCATTTTAATACGTAGTGTTATTTTCATTTATTTGTTTCCCTCTGAATACCTTGAGAAAGCTTGGTGTAAATCTCTCCTGAATACGAGAAAATAAATGATTAAATTCTAGGATTTTGGAAGTGGTGTTTTTAAATTAGTGTTTAGTATCAGTACATCTATTGGAAGTAATAATTAATTTATAAACCCAACATGAAAATTTGAGAAATAGTTTTTACTAATTTTGTGAACAATATAAAATTTCACATTTATAACTTAAGATGAGTTAGATGATAACCATCGTCTCATAATTCTAAAAGTTAATCACATCTAAATTATTTAATCTTAAAAATAATGAATTCTTTTCATAAAAGTAACGAAAACTTCAATACTTAAAACTTTGAATTTTTTATTATTAAAATAGTCAGTTTTCCATAAGTTATATGGAACTCAAGTTGAATGAGTCTATGAGAGAATTGTCGGAAAATGAACCCTCTTCTCCACCTTTAAAAAGATCGAGTATCTCACCTTTATTTAATACAGCATAAGTTCATTTCACATAATC
Source organism: Carpinus viminea (assembly GCA_013348765.1). NCBI lineage: Eukaryota > Viridiplantae > Streptophyta > Magnoliopsida > Fagales > Betulaceae > Carpinus > Carpinus viminea. The sequence goes on along the minus strand of CP054668.1, from coordinate 52,183,221 downwards.
TAATATAATTTCTGATTTAGTACTACGTACCATCAAAGGAGACTTAACACTTCAAAATATGAGTTTTCAGCACCAATTTCAAATGGTAGGGTCTACCAGAATGTAATACTTAATTTTTGGAGTATCTTGCTAGATTATAAATTAAAGTTTAATTGGAATATTATCAGACTATTACTGAATGGCGCAAGATGAAAAAAAAAATGCACTTTTAGTAAAGATTAAACATTTTGGAATTAAATAAACCCTTCTGATTAAAAAAACATAAAAAAAAACTGACCAAATGCAATTGCATTTTATTCTAAAATGTAATAATAATAAAAAAAAAAATTAAAAAGAAAACGAAAAGTATGAATCTAATTAAGGGAGGGCATGCGATCAATCCATAGGAGGAGTTAGATTTTGGGAGGGAAGGATTACATCATATCTTGCTGCCTATCATTTGTTACAAAAAGAAAAATGTATGCATGTAAATCATGCTCCTATTTTGTCTTTTCATTTCACTACTCCAACTCTTTACATTATTATAATTTTTTTATTTTTTAATGTTTTGCATTGGTAGGAATGAATTTGAAGTTATGGATCAAATTGTTCAAGAGGTCGTCTCAAGAATGGCAAAGCTGATTCCAATCTTACATGTCGCCAAGTATCCGGTTGGAATAGAGTCTCGTGTAAATCAAATAAATGTGCTTCTAGGGACTAAAATGAATGATAGATGCATGGTAGGAATATTTGGACCGGGTGGAATTGGTAAGACAACTATCGCCAAAGCGTTCTTTAACTCAATTGCTTATAAATTTGAAGGTAAGTGTTTTTTGGAAAATGTTCGAGAAACTTCAAAACACGATGGTCTAGCCTCATTGCAAGAGAAACTTCTTTCTGATATCCTAGGCGACTCAAGTTTGAAGGTTCGTAGTGTTTCCCAAGGAGTCAATGTCATAAAGGAAAGGCTTTGCAATAAAAATGTTCTTTTAGTTCTCGATGATGTGGATGAATCGAACCAATTAGAAGCATTATCCGGAGAACTTGATTGGTTTGGTTTGAAAAGTATAATCATCATGACAACTAGAGATGAGCATTTATTAGCTAGGCATGGAGTTGATTTAATACACAAGATGAATGATTTGGATGACAATGAAGCTCTTGAGCTCTTTAGCCGATACGCCTTCCATAGTGACAAACCTAATGATGGTTTTGTGAAACTCACAAAACATGCATTACGTTATGCTGGGGGCAACCCACTAGCTTTGAGTGTGGTAGGTTCAAATCTATATGGAAGATGCGAAGAATTTTGGAAAAATGAATTGGAAAAGTACAAAAGAATTCCTCCTAGAAATATTTATCAAATTCTTAAAATAAGTTATGATGGATTGGAGGAAAATGAGAAAAATATTTTCCTTGACATTGCTTGTTTCTTCAAAGGAAGGGATGCTAAATATGTCACTCATATACTAAAGAGTTGCGGTTTCTTTCCAGATAGTGGTATCAAAGTACTTATTGATAAGTCTCTCATAACTATTAATATTAGAGGTCAATTGGTCATGCATGACTTACTTCAAGATATGGGAAGAGAAATTGTTTATGAAGAGTCACCCAAGGAACCTGACAAACGCAGTAGATTGTGGTATTATGAAGATGTTCGTTATGTACTGGAAGACAATATGGTAAGACTAAATAAAAACGCCTTTTAATTTTACATTTTGCAAAAACTAGTGGATAAATATCCACATACTCACACACATATACACCATCCATCTCAAAACTAAGTATTTGGATGTAGCGTGTAGGTAGGATGCCTTCAATCCAAAAGAATAAATAAATCATCAAGAAAATTGTCTTTTACTCTATTTCAAAGACAGATATAGTTTTTACCTTTTATTTTGTGAATAAGTAAGAATAATATGTAAATACGAGGAAAAAAAATTTGACATCTTGAATGTGATCGCTTAAGACATTCTAATAATAAAAGCAAAATTACCCATTATGAAAACCACAACAAAAAACAACATATAAAGTTAGACGGATGGAATACAAGTTGTTTTCTTTTCACAAAATAAGGTGTTTGTGTGTAAAAGAATAAAATTAGTAAAATATGAAGAACTTTATGCTTTGATTTTATTGCCACACTTGTGCATTGTCTTTGCAGGGAACAAACAAAATAGAAGGTATATTAGTGGACTTGCCTAAGCGAGACTTGAGGATAGGCTTGAGTTCCAAAACCTTCGAGAAGATGACAAGCTTGAGAGTGTTTATAAATTATAATGCACGCTTCTCTGGAGAGTCCTAGATATCTCTCTAATGAGTTAAGAGTGCTTTATTGGTTTAGATGTCCTTTACAATCTTTTCCATCCAATTTTCATGGAAAGAAACTCGTCGTTTTAAGAATACATAATAGCCCGTTTAGGCTACTGAAAGACAGATTCAAGGTACAATTGTTATTTTATATATTTATTTCTTTTAAATTATGCTGCAAACTTTTTGTAATTCTTTTTTTTTTTTTCTTCTTCTTTGGTCAGGATTTCCAAAACTTGACGACTATGGAATTCAGTCAATGTAAATTCCTAACAGAAATCCCTGATATTTCAAAAATCCCAAATTTGGAAGTTTTAAAGGTTGATAAATGTGACAGTTTAGTTAAAGTTCATGACTCTGTTGGATTCCTTGATAAGCTTACCAATCTAGAGTTTTATAAATGCTCTAACCTTATAACATTGCCAAGAACACTCAAGTTGAGATCTCTTGAATTTCTTAAATTTCAATATTGTGCAAGGCTTCAGAACCTTCCTAAAATTGGGTGTAAAATGGAATGCTTGAGACAATTAGTTCTAATAAGGTGCATTGCTATAAAAGAAGTACTTTCATCCATTGTATATTTCACTGGGCTTTCCGAGTTATATATCCAAGATTGCAAAAACCTTACACATCTTCCAAGTTGTCTTCAGTTGCAGCATCCAAATATTCTTCTTCACGAAAGGCGTTCAAAAGTTGTTAAGCTTCCAACAAAGGTGAGGGATGAAAGAGAATCCATGCTCTCAGTTGTGTCCACAGAGGAATCTGAAATTTCATCAAGTACAAAATTATTTGCATCGCCTCCTCCAGCGAATGCAAATATTTTCGATGATGGTTCTTCCTTAATTGTGTTTCCGGCACTGGTATATTTGAGTCTTAGCAGATGTACGGGCCTAGTAAAACCAGAATTCATCATGACACTTGATCGTTTTTCCAGTTTACAATACTTATATCTATCAGGGACTGATATTGTTAGACTGCCTGCATGCATCAAAAGATTTGTTAGATTAAAGCGTCTTTGCGTAAGGGATTGCATGCAACTTAAAGAAATTCCAGAACTTCCACCAAATATAGAATTTATAAGGGCTGATGGATGTGTTTCGTTAGTAAGTTTTCCAGAAATATCAAAAATGTATCAATTCAACACAAGCAGATTGGGAGAGCAAACTGGATTGACTTGTCTGGATGCTATAAATTGGCTGAGAATATAGGGAATCAGGTGGAAAATACTTTATTGGATAAGGTATGTCTCTCTCTCTCTTGTACGTATTTTTATGTGCCTTGGTTTATGAGTTCTACTTCTGAAAATTAATGATATTCGTTTAATAGGGACTTTGTAATGACTATTTTGATGGTGGAATTGTATTTCCGGGAAATACGATACCAGCTTGGTTCAGCCATCGTAAGGAGGGTTTATATGGTTACAAATATTGTGCAATAGCTATTAACGGGCTCTCGAATTTGGATGAGATCAAAGGAATTGCTTTTTGTGCTGTTCTTGGATCCAAACCTGGGGTGGTCCCATGCAAACAACCCGTTGGTTTTGATATTAAGATCAGCAGTAAAGGTATAAAAATTGGGACTAGACGCATATTTTCAGTATTACAAGGCTCAAATCAAGTATGGCTGGAGTACTTGGTTTTAGAACCTTTTGTGTTAGAGGAGGACAATCTGCAAGTTGAGGTTTCATTTAGTTTCGAGTTCATTAAAAGTTGCGGAGTTCATATGATATACAAGCATAATGAAGAGAATGCGAAAGATCATCCACGTTTGACCCACGTGGATTTTAATTTTTTTTCAGGTTTTTTCCAACGATGCACGTAAACATGTGTTGGGACATTTCCAATGACGCAAGTAAATATGTATGGGGATATAATTAATTCACTTGAAGTTGTACCCATTTTTTTAGAAAAAAAAAATTTAGTTGCACCCATTTTTCTGATTTTACCTCCGATATTTAAAATTGACAGTCAATTCCCATAAAGAGAATGTGAAAGATCACTCACGTGGATTTTAATTTTTGTTCATATTTTTCCAAGGATGCATATGATTATTTATGGTAGATTTAACTTAATCCCCTTAAAGTTGTACTGATGTTTTGATTCTATATTTAATATTTAAAAATTGACACCATACACTTACAAAGGTTTTTTTTTTTTATTTTTGGTAATATGTTAATTATGTTTAAAAATTTCGTCTTTTTGAATGGTAGATAGGTCACGTGTGTCGTAGACTCGTAGGTGGCCTTTAAGCACCAAATATGCCAAAATTATCTCAAGTTCACCCCTAATATCTCCAAAATGTCCCCCTTCTTTTTCATTAACATATAGAAAAAACAAAATAAAAAATTATAATTTTGGGTGGATCGGCCACTACCTTAGCCAAAATCAGGGTGGTCGAGCCACCCTTATTTGGGCTAAGGGGGTGGTCGGCCACCCCATTCCAGCCAATTGAGGGTGGTTGGGCTACCCCTTTTGCCCAAATGAGGGTGGTCAAACTACCCTCAAACCCTTTGGGATGGTTGAAAACACCACCATTTGGGCAAAGGGATTGGCCAGCCACCCCATCCCAGCCAGTCAGGCATGGCTCACCAACTTTTTCTTTTAAAAAAAAAAAAAAATCATTTTTTTTTTGTATAGAAAAAATAAGGACATTTTAGACTTTTCATATCTTAAAAACTCGATCATGTGAGGTGCACATACCACTACAAAAAATCATATTTTTTCTAACGGTCATTTTCTAACGTGTTAGGGCCATTGCCACGTTAGAAAATATTTCTAACGTGTCCTTTCTAACGTTTTTCACACATTAATAAACCTCCTGTGAGAAATTGCAATTTTCTAACGTGTCAACTTTTGACACGTTAGAAAATTACTAACGTGTTACTATTCACACGTTAGAAAATAAATTTTTATTTTTTTTATTATTTTTGTCATTTTCTAACGTATCAATTTTTGACACATTAGAAAATGACAAAAATAATTTTAAAAATTAATAATAATTAAAAAACTAAGAAATAATAATTACAAAAAATAAATAAATAATAATTATAAAAAACAAATAAATAATAACAAATAAAAAAACTAATATATAGAAAACAAATAAATAAAAAAACAAATAAATTCCACTTTTCATATACAAAACAACTTTTCATATATAAATTCTTTGCTGCTTCATTGTCAACAACTACATGGACATACAGATCAATTATGCCTGAATAAATTCAGGACTTTCACGCTTAACAATTTTTTTAAAAAAAAAAATCAACAAAAAGATGACTAATTCAATATACCATGTTGAGAGCTAGAAAAGCAAAAATAAAAAGAAAAGAAAAACATAATCAATGAGTATAGTTACCAGGACACAAAGAGGATACATGTATAGTGTTATACTAATGCTGACCATAATGGATTATAGTAACTATAAGAGGTAGTTCGTACCCCAATCTTGAGCATTTAAATGCACGGTGCGTGTTATTATATCTCTTCTTTCAAGATACCAAAGTCCCGCAAGGCGTAAAATCTCCAATTGCTCTCGCCTCATTAAACTCCACTAGAAAAAAAAAAAACATTTTTTATAAGTAGAAGTTAGATTAATATAATAAAACATAAGATAAAATAAAACTGTGAGATCATAATACCAAAAATGAAGAACAAAGCAATCTCTAAGAAAGCACAAAGGGTTCCTAAGATAGCGTAACCCAACCTTGGACTAATTCATTATAGCAGCACTTTTCAAGCCATGACATCATGATTATAGCAAGTCGGATAAACAAAACCTCTCTATTATAGCAGCACTTTACCTATATGCACATCAAGTTGGACATTGACAGAACAAGTACAGCAGTAAACATATTTCAATCCTGCCCGATGAGGAAAAGATCAAACGGAGATACCAAGAAATCAAATGGGACTTAACCAACTCACACTAGCCACATAGACGTCACACCATGCAAATGTAACGGCCGGTAATATTTGACATGATCCACAAGCCCAACATAAATATGAACATAACATGAAATTTAAGGGTTAGGGCTTAGTGTAATAGGGTTCAAATGAAAACGGGTTGACTTGATTAGACACAATTAATAAACATGTCATATGAACTAGTTCAACCCGCGTAACCCACATTTCTTTCACCATATCTTACTTGTGCATTTCCTCATTTCATGGATAAGCGCCCTTCATGTGCATTACCATCAATCATGGCACATACCAAGCATTAAGGTACTTCATATGCATTATCATCACAATCATGGCACATACCAAACATTAAGATACTTCATGTCCATTATAATCACAATCATGGAACATACCAAACATTAAGGTACTTCATGTGCATTATAATTATAATCATGGCATATATCAACATTTAGGTATTAAAATAAAACTTGCCTTTATGTAGAGAAGGATCGAGATCTCCCAACTGTAACAAAAGTCATTTATAAAAGCATACTTATCATTTTTATTGAGAGTTTATGATGCTTTCTTACTTGGATGCTTGCAGGCTTGGTAGTAGTCCCCTTTCCACTTTAACCCTACAATTTATCACACAAACATGTTTAGAGAAATTTGTCTCTAATTTATCAGAAAATAAGAAAGCACTATACTATCCAGAATTTTATTTTTTGAATAGTTCTCCTCCCCTTTCTCTCCAAATTAAAGTCCTTGAACTTTATTAAATGCTAAGTTATCCAAGGCTGAAATTTCTGGACAGCCCTTGGTTTTCTCTTTATTTTAGTTGCACTTCGTATGTGGGAAATGTAATCCTCATCCAATGATGCACCAGCATCACAATGAGCGATTGGTATCCTAAAATAAGAGGGGTGTAACTACTATAAGGATATGGACATTTACGAATACAAAAAAATAAAATAAAATAAAACTCAACAAAAAAAAAGAAGAAGCAAAACATAGTAACTAATTAGGTAACTAAGTAATTAACCTACCTTCATTCACCTAAACATAGTAACTAACCTAATTAGGTAACTAACCTAAGTAAATTAGTAAATAACATAAGTAGGCTAACCAAGAAACTAACTAATTAGGTAACTAAGTAATTAACCTACATTTATTCACCTAAACATAGTAACTCACCTAAGTAACTAAACCTAACTAATCCAACTAACTAACCTATATAGTCCAAGTAGCTTCTCCAAGTAAATAACCTACGTAATCGAAGTAGCCAACTGATGTATAAAGTATCGATTGAGTGACCTAAAATAGTGTGTTCTTCAATTCAAACAAGTCATAGATAGGAGGTTTCAAAATAATGCCGAAATTAGGGAAAACATGCATCATCTTTTTGCTCTTTTTGTTGGGAGAGGCCTTCATGATTATTGGCCAGAGAAAGTATTCTCAATGATCTTTCTCTAAATTTCACAACATTATGTAATGTGATCATTATTTAATACAAACATGAAATGAATGAGAGATAAGCCTTTCGTTTGTTTTGTCTACATTCATGAATGAATACATAGGCACTCGTGGGAAAGGAGCCTCTTAGACCAAAAATAAATATATTAATAAATCAGAAAAAAAAAATTAAACCAAAAATAAAAAAAAAAAAAAAAAAATACCATCTGAAGATAAAAACAAAAAAAAAAAAAAAAAAAGTAAACTAAAGAGTTTGTTTGTGAATGAACTTGGTAGATAATTCATCAGCTCCTTAATTCATCATAGCTAATATGGTTGGCCTTTTTGAACCAAAAAAAAAAAAAATTTACACCCATCAGCTATATATCGACCAAAGCAAAAACCTAGAAAAAAAAGGGGCCAATTTCCAGCCTTTTCAATGAAATCCAATATAATCATAACCCAACAAAGGTATAAGAATAATCAATAAAATATAAACAAAAAATTTAACTTGGTAGATTATTCACAAATAATTCAAAAAATTTTGCATTTTATAGCTACTATTGAGAGAGAGAGAGAGAGAGAGACGGAGAGACGTGCCTTGGGTAAACTGAAGAAGGTGTCGCCGGCGGGAGAGAGGTGGTGGGTCGCCGGAGCTGCTGGATGACCGGAGGAGAAGGGAGAAAAAAAGGTGCAGGGGAGAGTGAGAGACTTAGCTAGCGCGGGGAGAGGAGAGAATGGGGAAGAGAAGAAAGAAGGAAGAAAAGGGGAAAGTTAGGTGGGAGTGGGGTCCAGCTGGCCCCAACTTCACAATTTCTGACGTGTGGCACTGTGCCACGTCAGAAATTTAGAATTTAAAAAAAAATAAAAAAAAACCTGCATTTCATGCATACTTTGTTATGCATAGGAAGCGTACATCAAGTCTTGGTCTATGTTTTGTACTTAACCCCCAAGAATATTGCTTATGCTTTTTTTTTTTTTTTTTTTGGGGTAAACCGAGAATGCTATTTTTTTTTTAAATAAATAAAAATATATGTTAATTCAATATTTATAAACTTAACTCCTGTTCACACTCGGCAAGGGGGTCTAGAAGGCATTACCTTGTAGAGGCTTCCCGACATTAAGGAAACAAAAAGAAATAAATAAATAAATTACCATATTTGGTAACCCTAGATAGGTCTAGGGTTACCATATATAGTAGATATATGGCCACAGGGTTTAAGCGTGTGAGTCAGACTTCCGAGGTTGCGGCGAACGGGACCAGGGTTTGCTCAACTGGGGTGGGTCGAAGTGGCCCTACGTTGGAGGTGTTTCCCGACATAAAATGATAAGTAAACCTTAATTAAAATTGTAATTAATTTTAATGAATTTTTTCTCATATTATTAATATGAATTTTTTTTTTTGGGACCGGGGTTTATCAGAACGGCCATCATTGGACGGGTTTCCCGACATAAAATAATAAATAAATCTCAATTTTAATTTTCTATTAATTATATACAATTTAAAAGTATTATTAATATTTTTTTTCAAAAAAACTTAAAATAACTTAAACAAAAAAAAAATCTATATGTGGTAACCCTAACCCTAGATAGGGTTACCATATATAGTGAATAGGGTTTCAAGTAATTAGCGTGCGTGTCGAGACTTTGGCGTGAGCAGGACCAGGAGTTTATCGAGCGGTCATCATTGGATGGGTTTCCCGACATAAAATAATAAATAAACCTCAATTTTAATTTTCTATTAATTATATACAATTTAAAAATATTATTAATATTTTTTTTGAGAAAAAAAAAGCAAAAAAATAATAATAATAAAAAATGTCAATTTCTAACGTGTCACATGTGACACATTAGAAAATTTCTAACGCGTCACATATGCCACGTTAGAAATTTTCACGTGTCACATGTGGCACGTTAGAAATTGACATTTTTTATTATTATTATTATTTTGCTTTTTCAAAAAACTTAAAATAACTTTAAAAAATTCTATATGTGGTAACTAACCTAGATAGGGTTACCATATATAATGAATAGGGTTTCTAAGTAATTAAGCGTCTGGTCAGACTTTAGCGTGCAGGTGAACAGGATCGGGTTTATCGAGCAGTCATCATTGGGATGGTTTCACGACATAAAATAATAAATAAACCTCAATTTTAATTTTCTATTAATTATATACAATTTAAAAATATTATTAATATTTTTTTGAAAAAGCAAAAATAATAATAATAAAAATTGCATTTTCTAACGTGCGTGTGACACGTTAGAAATACAATTTTATTATTATTATTTTGCTTTAAAAAAATTATTTTTTTAATTATTTTTCAATTTTGTCATTTTCTAACGTGTCACTATTCACACGTTAGAAATTTCTAACGTGTGAATAGTAACACTTTAGAAAATGCATTTTTTGTTTTTTAATTATTTTGTAATTTTGTCATTTTCTAACGTGTCACTGTTCACACGTTAGAAATTACTAACGTGTGAATAGTAACACGTTAGAAAATGAATTTTCTAACGTGTGGATATTTAACACATTAGAAATTTCTGACATGCCAAAAACTGATGAACAATAAACACGTTAGAAAATGGCCGATTTTTTGTAGTGTATACCGCAAACCATCCAAAAAGACAATATGTAAATGGAACAACAACATTGCAAAAAGAATAAATATTGTGAGAATATATTGTCAATTTTTAAACATTCGAAGTAAAATAAAAAAATGTGCACAACCTCGAAAGATAAAATGTAATTTTCCCAATATTTATAATCTTCAACCAGAGAAAATAAATGCAATGAAGAAAGTAAAAATTCAGAATATTCAACAGTGGAGGATGAATGTGATAAAATTGAAAGGATATTAGATGGTATTCGCCCATCTAAGAGGCAACGTGATGGGCTAATCGCAACTAAACCAATCAGATCCCTCCCAATGCTAAAACCTACCAACATTTATCAGCAAGTACCCTTAATGCTTCTTAGTTTTGTTATGGGTTAGCTGCAAGCATTTCATAGTGATATACACCAAAGCACCCAAATGGATAGACAATTTTTTTTTTCTTGTTGAGAACATTTCATTTTTGTTATTTTATTTTTAGAATTTTGATGTATATTGAATATTGATTCCAATTTGTCTTCAAATGTGGTGTTTTGAAATTCGACCAATTTCTATCGATTTGGACTCAAAAAAATAAGAAAATAAAATATTAGAAAATCAAAGCATTCAATTCTAAAATATTCCCAAAAGAACACAAGTATATTACAGATAGATGTGAAGGGGGAAAAGGAATTACTTGCTCAATGATAATAAGTTACAGAACGAGTAAACAGCCACACTAAGAAAGAAAGGTACACAAACACAATTGTAAAACACACTGAAGTTACCCATAAGCAAAACCACACAATTAAAAACCCTAATACATGTAATTAAGCATAAAATGAAAAACAAAACTGAACCAATTGATTTACCAAAAAACTTAAAAATAAATAAATTAAAAAAATATAAAAAAAAAAGTACAGCTCAAGAAGCTGCAGAACCATAGCAAATGGAGAAATCAGGCGCAAAATCAGCAATAAATGGATTTCAAAATCATACCCATTTCTCAAATCAAGCACATACCAGTAATTACTGAGATATCTAAGTAGCCCTAAAAACTCTATAAATCATGCATTAAACCAGCAATTAATAGCACTACAAAAAACACGGCATTTACTAACGTGGGAACTGTTCACTTTTTTTGCCACGTCACCATTTCCTAACGTGTCTAAAGTTAAAACGTTAGTAAATGGTTTTTTTTTTGGTTTGATATATGGTTATCATAATTTTAAGGAAAAAAAAAAACAATTTCTAACGTGGGACAAAACCACACGTTGAAAAATTTTAGCCCATTCCTAACGTGCAATGCAGCCACACGTTAGGATTCCTTTTTTTTTTGTTTTTTTGGATTGATATAGGGTTATCATAATTTTAAGGGAAAAAAAAAAAAACAATTTCTAACGTGGGACAAAACCACACGCTGGAAAATTTTAGCCCATTCCTAACGTGCAATGCAGCCACACGTTAGGATTCCTCTTTTTTTTTTTTTTTTGGGTTTGATATATGGTTATCATAATTTTAAGGGAAAAAAAAAAAAATTCTAACGTGGGACAAAACCACACGTTGGAAAAAAAAATTTTGATTTTAGGAGGAAAAATAACAAAAAAAAAAATGGAAAATCATTTCCTAACGTGTGGCTGCATGCCATGTTAGTATTTTCCTAACGTGGAATGCTTCCACACGTTAGGAAATGTGTTTTCAAAAATTGTTTTTCATATGAGATTTTAAAGGAACGAGTAACCGCTTAGATTCCCTGATAACAAACTGTCTCGCAGCCAATCAGGGAAGAGCCAGTCATTGACTAGATAACTGTCACTCCATGCCTATATAATACAAGTCTCCATCACATGCAAAGGTAAGGCAACTCTAGCACATTTTAAGCTTTAGTTGTTTCCCATTTTTTTTACAACAGTTCACTGACTTAGGCATCGGAGTGACCCCGCCGGCTCACCTCCGGTCTCTCTTCGACCCTATTATCTTTTTCTTTGTGCAGCATTCATACACGGAGCAGTCAATCCAAGAGTCAAATCAGCGTGCCACGTCACCAGCCGGAAACTGTATATCAACAAATTCTATTGGGAGTAAAATAATTTTTACTATGTTGAGTTACATGATAACAGTCGTCTCGTTGTTATAAAAGCTAAGAACAATTAAATTATTTTATCTTAAATATAATGAGTTTTTTTTTCTTCATAAAATAAAGAAGTCTTCCATAATTTAAATTTCGAATAAATCCAAATTGCAGAGTACAATACCACAAATGACTTAATGATAGATATACATATTTTAGGGGATAAAAACTTCTATTTTAAATAGTTTTTATAATTAAATATTAAGTTTTCCTTGAAGTTATACGAATCACATATATTTTGAAACTAAGATGTCATTTTTTTTACATCTATATCAAGATGAATGAAATTAAAGCAATGCATTGTCAGAAAAATGAAAGATAAATTGAATTTTTTTCAGTCTAAATTATTGGGTGGTTTAATTACACTATTTCAAATAAATTAATGAACTCACAAAGATAAGCACTAAAATGTCATGCGGCAGTGAAAGACGAAACTAAAAAGCATAAAGAAAAAGGGCACTCTGGGTCTGGCCTGCACCCTCCTCTCCGCCTTTAATAAAGATTTCCTATGCATGTAAGTATGTAACTTTGATTTAATACAACATATATAAAAGTCATTTTACATAATCTAATATAATTTATGTTTTACTACAATCATATATAGGAGACTTAATTAGCACTTCATAATATAAGTTTTTAGCACCCACTTCAAATAGCAGGATCTACACCTGAATCTAATAATTATTATTGAATGGTGCGCGTAAGATGATGAAACTCAATCAATAGGAGGATTGAGATTTGCGGAGGGAAGGATTAAATCATATCTTGTTGCCTACCATTTTCATTTGTTACAAAGAAAAAAAATTTATGTAAATCATGCTCCTATATCTTTTAGTGGGATCGGGATCCCGGCAATGGAAAAAAATTGCTCACAAATTTTTTTTTTCAAATCCTAACCATTCAATGTCATTAAAGGATTATATTAAGCCACGTGTTTCACTATCAACAAAATAATAAATTATAGTTTAAATTTTAAAAGCAAATTATAAAAAATAAAATAATAAAAATTTTGGGGTGGTCATTTTTACCATAAGGTGGCCGGCCCACCCCAACTGAGGACCGGTCTATTGCCATGTCGCCGGAAACACAACCACCGCCCATCTCCGGTGACCCGGCCACCACGGTACGCCCCTCTTTCTTTCTTTCCTCCTTCTCTTTCTTGTTCTGGTTGGGCAGGAGAACACACGCCCTCTTCCTTTGGTTTTTCTCTTCTAGCTCGAACTCTCTCTAACTCCAGTTCTCTCTCTCTTCTCTGAATATCTCTCTCGAGTTTGGTCTGGACAAGAGGGACACAACCCCTCTTCTTTCTCTTTTCCTCCTCTTTTCTCCTCCTCACGGTCTCTCTCTCGATCTCCCTTTTTCTAGCTCTCTTCTCCCTCTAATCTCTCTCTCTTGTGCTTGGGGGGCTGCTGCTGCAAAATAGCAGCTTTCCATCCCCATGGCTTAGCCGGGGTGGGGTGGCCGGCCATTCCCTATGGCAAAAATGGGGTTGCTGGTCACCCCAAAATTTTAAATTAAAATAATATTTTATTATTTTATTATAGTGGGATACGTTGCTCAATATGGATCCTTAGATGACATTGAATGATTAGGATTTGAAAACAAAATTTGTGGGCAATTTTTTTCCCGTTGCCGGGAATCTCGATCCTTTTTCATGTGACTACTCCAACTCATTTAATGTTTGTTTATTTATTTATTAATCTTTTGCATCGGCAGGAGTGAATCAAAATTTATAAACAAAATTGTTCTAGAGGTCTTAAAAATGTTGAAGTCTTAGTATCAGAGCATCCACGGCAGGTTTTTCAAACCTAATTTTTTGTTAATTTAAAAAGCCGATTTAATAAAAAGACCTAAAAATCTCACTTCTCAACCGCTTCATTTTAAAAAAAAACTTAATAAGATAAACAGTATTTTTTCAAAGTTAACGATTACTATTCTCTCTTCATTCATTAAATAACTATATTTTCTCTCTCCTCCTTTTTTTTCCTTTCCATTTCTCTCTCCTTTTTTCTTCCTGCAGCCCTCCGTTTTTTTTTTTCTTTCTCAACACTGCACTACTGCGGCGAGCACCACTGCTGTCCCTACAGCACCACTACCACCACCCTCTCATTATTTACAGAACCAACCGAATATCAAATAACAAGCATTCCCTTCACCAAATCTTCACTCCCAAATTCTCTACCCGCACCCGCACCCACGAAATACACTCTCCTACTCCAACCAACTACTCGCCTCATCATCTCTCTTTAGTCCAAGAAATCAACAAGCTCTGCCAGCAGCGGAACCTCGCCGGAGCACCACTGCACCAACGCCGGCGAGCACCACTCACTTTCTTCTCCGCCGGCGAGTACCGGTGGACGGCGTGAAGATGTTCCTGTAAGCACCCAATCGACGAAGCCTTGCAAAGTAAAGTAAAGAAGGGAAGAGAAAATTAATACTTTAATGAAAAATAAAGTAAAGAAAGAAAGAAAAGTAATATTTTAATTAAATAGTAGAAGTGAATTATTAAAGTAAAGAGATTAAAAAATGTGCTCTAAAAAGTAGGTTAAAATGATAAAAAATATATTTTTAATTATTTTAAAAAGTCAAATTTAAAAAGACTATTATGAATGCTCTTACATGCTTAAACATCTCTGCCAAATCTCCAATTGGAATAGAGTCTTCTGTTGAAGACATTAATGCGCTTTTAAGTATTGGAATGCGTGACAAACGAATGGTAGAAATTTTTGAAGTTGGTGGAATTGAGAAGACAGCTATCACCGAAGTGATCTGAGTCGATTTCTCATCAATTTGAAGATAAGTGTTTTATTCAAAAAGTAGGAGAACTTCAAAGCGAGAGGATGGTCTACTCAATTGACAAGAGAAACTTTTTTCTCAGATCCTACGATGACTCAAATTTGATGGTTCACACCGTTAATCAAGGGAAAAATGCCATAAAGAAAAGGCTTTACATGAAAAAAGTTCTTTTAATTATCAATGATGTGGATGAACAGGACCAATTAGAAGCATTATCTGGAGAACTTGCTTGGTTTGGCTTGTAAAGTAGAACCATCATAGCAATTAGAGATGAACATTTTTTAGCTTAGCATGGAGTTGAGTTAAGACACAAGATGAATGGGTTGGAGGACAATGAAGCTCTTTAGTCGACATGCCTTCCATAGTGAGTCGTGACAGACCTAATAACAATTTTGTGATACTCACAAAACACGCATTATGTTATGCAGGGGCAACCCACTAGTTTTAAAAGTGGTAGGTTCAAATCTATCTGGAAAAGACAAAAATTATTGAAAAAATGCCAAAAAATTCCTCCCATAGATATTTATGAAATTCTTAAAATAAGTTGTGATGGATCGAGGAAAATGAGAAAACTATTTTCCTTGGCATTGCTTGTTTATTCAAAGGACAGGATCTTAAATATGTCATTTATATACTAAACAGTTACAGTTTATCTCCAGATAGTGGCATTGAAATACTTTTTGGTAAGTCTCTCGTAATTATAAGTACAGTAATTTGGTCATGCATGACTTAGCGTTGCTTCTAGTTGAATATTTGGAATCTGGTGCTTCCGGTCCCAACCGCCATCCCCAGTGACCCACCCACCTCTCCACCCACCTTTTTTATGAGAAACTAAATACTGAGAGAGTTTGATGGATTGATGAATTGCTTCCTGTCCCAACCACCGACCTTGGTACGACGTGCAGGTTTTAACACAAACCACACGTTTTATGGATGTGACGGTACGAAGGTGGGTAGCAATTAATTGGCATAATAAACACTGATCTTTATTTTTTCCACAACGCGTGAACGCGGCATCGTACGTTGTCCTAGAGGGATCCTATGGCCTATGGGCCTTTCCATCAATCGTGGGGTAATGTCATAATTAATTGCTGTGCTATTTTCTTTTTCTTTTTGTTTTTATTTTTATTTATTTTTTCTGAGTATTGATTGATATGCTTCACGAAGATCAAAATATTCAGATCGTATATAAATCGTAATACATGTTTTTTTTTTTAGAAAGTTTAGTTATCTCTTTAATGACTTAAATACTGTTTGATTGAGCAAAATATCCTCTATAATTTTTGTCATCTAATTTTTATGAAAAGAAACTTGTCGTTTTTTAAAAATTTAGTAGGGTTGTTTAATGAAAAATGAGACAAAAGATATTGAATTCTATGACTCCTCAAATTAATAGACATTTTCGGATTAAATTACATACCAGAAAAACTTGTAAATGGTCCATTTCAGTTTATTCATCTATAATAGAAAATTATGAATATATACCATAAATGATATATTTCAGCTTGAGCATACATTTTACTTAATTGACGGTTTTTTAATATGTGATATTTTTTAAGCATTTCAATACCTAAAAACTACTTAAAATTCATATTTTATAATTTTTTTTTTTAAATTTTCAAAAATCATAATCATATCAATTTCGAAAAGAAAGATATAGGAAGCTGCCCAAGGAGGATCGCGTGTAGGAAGTTGCCAAGAATGTTCTTCTTTCTTTGACCAATGCATATGCTGCCAAGATGCTCATAGGACCAACTTGTAATATTCATCGACTACAGCTCCGTCTATTATTTGCACATGGGTTAACATTCATCGTTCCTAATTTTATGTATGTGCATGCAGCACACACATTGCAAATAGATGTTAATCACTTTTTAAGTTCTCATAGCTTATTTCATAACTTTTTGCGTTCAAGAAAATAAATTCATTATATTACTTTGTTTAAGGCCACTTAATTTGCTTAAATAATTTATGGATGATCTAATAATCTAATTGTTGAAGAAGAACTTTTCTTATTTATTCTGGTAT
The DNA here is from genome assembly GCA_013348765.1 of Carpinus viminea. Classification (NCBI taxonomy): domain Eukaryota; kingdom Viridiplantae; phylum Streptophyta; class Magnoliopsida; order Fagales; family Betulaceae; genus Carpinus; species Carpinus viminea. The sequence continues at coordinate 52,166,032 of CP054668.1, read as the reverse complement.
GTAGTTTTGTACCACTAATATTTTTCTTGCATCCTACAATGTAATATCATTTATTTGAAAAACTTCACTTAACTCACCAAAACTTTTATTATTTTTGTAATTATCTTTCAAAGTTTAAAACCTCTTAATTTGGTATATTGAATTTTTAATTTTTTGCCATATCACAAATTAGTTAGGCTTTTCTGTTAAATCCTGTTAAAATTTTCAAAATATTCATTATTTTGATTTTTTTAAAAAAATTAAAAAAAAATTGCAATGATTTAGGTGCGAATACTTTTGCAAATTCCGTCAACTCCTGAATTTGCAAATTTTGTTTTACCGAAAAAAATTGGGGTATTTTGATAATTATAAAACCCTTCTGTTAGGATTTAACAAAAAAATTGAAATTCGACACTAAAATGAAAATTTTTGAACTTTAAATTATGAAAGTAATGAAAGTTCATAAAGTTAAGTAAAGTTTGTTATTTCTTACAATCAATCATCCTAGCATTATTTCCACCAACGGGCCCAACATAACATTTTACTAATTTGGATATATATATATATATATCCAAGCATTAAGTTCTATGTGATTTATTTTTTAAAATCACAATTAAATTTAATATATATATATATATATATATCCAAGCATTAATTTCTATGTGATTTACCTTTTAAAATCACAATTAAATTTAAGATGAATCAATATTAATTTTTGATTCAATAGAAGTGGTCACACTTCTGAGAATGGTGAGACAAGTGACCACCCCATTGCCAATTGGATGTGGCCAGGCTATTGCTGATGAGCATTTCAATATCTAAAATCAAAATAAATTTCATAATTTGAAAATCTATAAATTTTTTAAAATTGTAAAAAATCTTAACCAGTGGAGAGGAGGCGGCGAGATTTAGAAAGTTGTCCAAGGGAGGATCACATTTAATATTTATCCTAAATAATTTTATACTTCAAATAAAGTTACCCTGTGCCACGTGAAAGTTGCCAAGAATTTTCTTCTTTCTTTGACCAACGCGGATGCTTTTTCTCATCTTCAAAGATTCAACTCTTCATATGGTTTTTTTAGGGTGTTATTATGTTATTTAATTAACGCTTTCGCTTTAGGCGGTTATCAAATTTTCAATAACCGCAACCGCTTCCGCCTAGGCGGTTAGTGGTTATTCAAACCGCTAACAAGCAGTTATAACCGTTTTTTTAAAAATAGACTTTTGGGCTTTTTTTTATATTTTGGGCCTTCATTTTTCATATATTTTGGGCTTATTTAGCCATATTTTTTGGGTTTATTTCACACTACAAACCACTCACCGAAAGTTTGAAATCAAAATCAAAACATACTACAACCAAAACCAAAACCAAAACCAAAACCAAAACATACTACAAACCAAAACCAAAACATACTACACTGAAAGTCTGAAACCAAAACCAAAACCAAAAGGTCCAAAACATACTATAAAGTTACAAACCACTGAAAGTCTGAAACCGGCAAATGCAAACAAAACAAATATTACAAGCCTTCAATACATGGCACAAAATCCTTGAGCCAAAGCAAATGGAAGCAAATATTACAAGCAAAACAAATATTACAAGCCTTTAACTAATCATAGATGGCACCCAAAATCCCCAAGCACGATTTGTGCACAAAATCCTCCAGCATTGTCGTTTTGTATTTTTTTAAATATTTAAGTTATTTAACTAATATAAATAATTAATATATATATATTTTTATATAATTATATATAAATAAAAGCGGTTAGCGGTTATAACTACTTTTTCATACCCTTAAAACCGCTTTACAAAGCGGTTAGCGGTTAGCGGAGCGGTTATAACCGCTCCGCTTGAACACCCCTAGTTTTTTCCATTAATCGGAGGCATTTGCTTGTACTTTTTTTTTTTTTTTAATCAGTACACTTAGGTGTTAAGAGTCTATCTGAATTAGATTTCTCATATTAGCTTGTACTTGTTTCTTTATTTCTAATTTTGTTTGTTTGAAAGGAAGTACTTTAAAAAAAAAATCACTGCAAACGTTGTTGCCTGATTCATTTGAAGAATGATGACACTATTTTGATTAAGATATTCATTCTCGTCTATGCTTGACCATTTAAATGTGTGAGATGTTATCACACAAATTATAATTCAACCACATGGTAAAATATGAAGAAGTTTATGTTTTTTTTTTTTTGACATGTCCGTATAAGAGGGGGAGGGGAGATTCGAACTAGTGACATCCATTTTATTAGGCGTGGTTTCAGCCGAATGAACTACCTCTTGCGGACAAGAAGTTTATGTTTTGATTTTGTTTTATAATTTTTTAAAATGAAAATTTCGGTTTAAAAAAATAAAAAAATTTCCTTTTTTTAAATAAAAGTTTTCATTGTTTTTTATATAAAAAAAATCATATAAATTCATATAAGTCCTATGAATTCAATAATTATTTTTATAAATGGAAATGGAAATGAATTCACATAAATAAAAGTGTAGGTCCTACAAATTAATAATCATTCACAATAATAAAAAATGAGAAGGGAAAATATGAAAAAGCCTCTTAAACTGCTTGCCGTTTGCAATGTAGCCCACAATATTCAAAAGGTATCAAAGTAGTCCCCAAACTATCAAAATTTATCAAAAATGTTACTTATTTTTTATATTCCTATAATATCTATATTCTTTTAACAAATAAAATAATTAAATAATTGTAAAAAAAAACCAAGCAATTTTTTAAAAATACAAAAAAAAAACTAATGGGTGAATAAATACAAAAAATAAATAATAAATAATTTGTAGAATAAATAAATAATTTAAGCCAAATATAATGACCTATTTATTTGTTAAAAAAATAAGAGTATTATAAGAATATAAAAAAAAAAAGTAATATTTTTTGATACATTTTAGTAATTTAAAGACTACTTTAATATCTTTTAAATATTAAAAAATTATATTACAAACTATCGATAATTTAGAGAGTTTTTTATATTTTTTTCAAATGAAAAATAGCTTCGTTTTTTTTTTCCAAATGCGTGCGCTATCTACAGTGCAATGGGCCACAATTTCCTTCATTTCCCACTACCTTTATCGATAATTTAGAGAGTTTTTTATATTTTTTTCAAATGAAAAATAGCTTCGTTTTTTTTTCTCCAAATGCGTGCGCTATCTACAGTGCAATGGGCCACAATTTCCTTCATTTCCCACTACCTTTCTTTCTACGACCATCCTTTGTATTCTTTTTCTTTTTGACGCAACACGTGAACGCGGCATCGTACACTGTCCTAGAGGGACCCTATGCTTTTTAATATTTGTTTCTAAAGAAACTGCCAAGAAGTTGCTCATCATGTGACCGACTCGTATTCTTTTTCTTTATGAATTATGATGCAAACGGGAACGCGGCAGATTTTTCTATCTGATTTTAGGCTAAATATACATATACTCTCATTTTATCTCTAAAACAACGTACGTTGTAATCAGGCTTACATACAATATCGTTTCTTTCATGGCTTTCCCAGCAGTAGCTTCTTCTTCTGTCAATACCCGTCCATGGCCTTACGATGTGTTCTTGAGCTTTAGAGGTGAAGATACACGCAACAATTTTATTGCTCATTTATTTAAAGCTCTGGATCAAAAGGGAATCTACACCTACATGGATGACAAAAAACTTGAAGCAGGAGCAGAAATTTCACCGGCTCTTCTCAAAGCCATCAAAGAGTCGAGGATTGCAATTATTGTACTCTCTGAAAACTATGCATCATCCACATGGTGCTTAGATGAGCTGAGGGAGATCCTTAAGTGTAGAGCAAACAATCAACAAACCGTTATCCCAGTGTTTTACAAAGTACTTCCATCGGAGGTACGATTTCAAAAAAAGAAGTTTGGTGAAGCATTGGCCAAACATGCAGATAGATTCAAGAAAGAAATTGTGCAAAGGTGGAAGGAAGACCTACAGAAAGTTGCCAAATTGTCCGGCTACCATTTGACGAACGGGTATTTCTGACCTTTTATATATATATACGAGCAAAATAATTTATTGAATTAACGTAGTAGTGGCTTGCACATGGATAACATTGGATCGTTCTTACAGCTTATTTATGCATGTGTAGCACATGTGAACTATTTTACACAAATAAATGTTTAACTCACTTTTAAAGTACTTATAGCCTGTTTCCTAAATTGTTGTGTTCAAGAAATTAAATTCATTAACTTATTTTGTTTAAGACCAAATAATTTACTTAAATAATTTATATATGGATGATCTAATTGTTGAAGATGAACTTTGCATTTATTCTTGTATGCAAAGATTCAGATGTTTGTCAATATTTAATGGAATTTGTAAAAGTACACATGTCTGAATCTTTACAAATTTTTTGTTTCAAAGAAAAAATTAAGAGTATTTTGAAATTTTGATAGAATTTAACAAAAAAACTTGACAGATGGTTGACATTGCAAAATAAATTAAAATGTCGATATACTAAATTGAGAGTTTTTAAACTTTGAGAAATAATTACAAAAGTTTTTTGATATTTTAAAAGTTAAGAACAATTAAATTATTTAATCTGAAAAAATTCGTAAAAATAAAGAAAGCTTCGATTCTTAAAACTTTGAATAAATCCAAATTGAATAGTGCATTGTGCAATACCGCAAATGACTTCAGATAAATATACATAATTTAGGGGATAAGAACTTCTATTTTAAATAGTTTTTATTATTAAATATTAAGTTTTCCTTAATTAAGAAGCATTGTCCGAAAAATGAAAGATAAATTGAATTTTTTTCAGTCAAAATTAATGGGTGGTTTACACTATTTGAAATTTAACTCACAAATTTAAGCACTAATTAAAGAGTAATTTTAGCTGGCCTAGATAACCTACTTGTGTCTCATTGAGAATGATGTGACTATTAAAATTACCATTTAATCAAAATTCAATAATGATTAATTATAAGCTCAATAGTGATTTTAATAGCCACATCATTCTTAGTAAAACACAAATAAGACACAAGTAAGCCACCTAAAAGGGTTTCTGGGTTCTTCCGTAGTGTTTCCCCTGTTTCTAAATGTCTTATGTAAACGTGATTTAATAAAAATAAAATTGTAGTCTTGTTTTTTTGCTAACAAATTAATTTTTATGAATTAATAGTTAGGTTATAATGCTTTAAAACTTGTTTTTGGATTCAAAATTAAAACCTAAGGGTAGAAGGTTAACCCTTTAGGGATGATATCACCCAAAATGGATTTGATCATCCTAAATTTGATGCTAATGCCTCAATTTTGTTGCTAATATTTCACAAATTTGTTACTAATGCCTCAAATTTGGTGCTAATGCCTAAAAAAATCGGTGATGGAAGCAACTACAATTTTATTTTTTCTTAAATCATGTTTTATGTAAAACTGGGAGAACACCAGGAAAACTTACGAGGAGAACCCTAGCATTTTCCCACCTAAAAATACTCCTAATTAAATGCAAAGGCTCCAACTTGTTAAAAATTGGTATTACAATTAATTTTTGGGTTAAATACCCCATTAGTCCCTAGGATTTGAAAAACTTTATTTTTTTTTTCCCTAGGATTTAGAAAGTGATCAAATTAGTTTTGTGGTTTTGAAAAGTGACCAAATTAGTAATTCCATCAGTTGACTTAACAGAGTGACATGTGGACCAATTAGAAGTTGACACGTGTCCACTTAATTAAATTTTTTATTTTTTAAAAAAAAATTCAATAAAAAAAGAAAGAAAAAAAGAGAAGAATTTTGGGGTGACCGTAGCCACCCCTTTAGGCACCAAGGGGTGGCTTGGCCACCCTTGAGAGTCACCCGATGGAGCCAGGTGGCCAAAACCATCTAATGGTGGCATTGGGGATGTGGTGCCCAAGGGTGGCAAACCTCACCTAGTGACTATTCGGAAGAAGTGTTGCAGGAGTTATATTGGTGGCGAAAAGTCCAGCTTAAAACTAGTTGCCTACCCCTCTTAATTCATTTCTTAATTAAGCATTAAGGATTGAATGCTCTGGAACATACTTTTGACTACCAACCCAGATTCAGGACAAGCAGATGGACTTGGCAACCACTTTAAACATTAACCTTGGAGCCCAAATCGAATAATCATTATACTTGGCAGTACTTGGACGCTGGAGGAGAAAGGTAAGTTCATCCAACTCTTCCAAGAATACAAGGATTTTTTTTTAATTTTTTTTTCGCTTGGCACTACAATGAGTTGTAAGATTACGGTTGTTCGATCAGATCGTGGTGTAGAAGATTTTGGCAGAATGGACCGTAATGGGGTGAATCATGGGCCGTTTGCTGAGTATTTGAAGGAACATGGCATAGTTCCTCAATACACCACTCCTGAGACTCCTGGGCAGAACGGTCTTTCTGAAAGGAGAAATTGGAAATATTAGGAGGCTGTTCGCAGAATGATTGGGGTGGCCAAGGAGCCAAGGGGGTGGCCGAAACCGCCGCCAATGGTGTTTGGGGGTGGCCGAGCCACGTACCCCTTGGTGCCCAAAGGGTGGCTACAATTTTTTTTTTCTCTTTTTTTTTTTTTTGAAAAATTATTTTTTTTTTAATTTTTTTTAAATAAAAAATTTAATTAGGTGACTACGTATCAACTTCTAATTAATCCACATGTCACTCTATTAAATCAAATAACGGTCAACTGATGGAATGACTAATCTAGTCACTTTTCAAAATCACAAGAACTAATTTGGTCACTTTCCAAATCTTAAGGAAGAAAAAATAAAGTTTTCAAATCCTAGAGACTAATAGGATATTTAACCCTTAATTTTTTTAACACGAAAATGTCATGCGGCAGTGACTAAAGACAAAACTAAAAAACATAATGAAAACGGTCACTCTGAGCCCGCACCCTTCTCTCTGCCTTTAATAAGATTTCCTATGTAACCATGATTTAATACAACATAAGGTCATTTTACATAATCCAATATAATTTCTGTTTTAGTACTACAATCATAGGCGACTTAACACTTCATAATATAATTTAGTTTTTAGCACCCATTTCAAATAGCAGGATCTACCTGAATGTAATACTTAATTATTATTGAATGGTGCAAGATGAAACAATTCAATCTACTTAAAAATTAAACATTTTAAACAAAAATAACCCCTTCTGATACATAAAAAAGAAAATTAGAACAAATGCAGTTACATTTTAGAGTAAAATGCAAAAAACGCTTTTGATATCAATAAGGTAAAACCAAATTCGAGAATGACAAAAAAAAAAAAAAAAGAGAAAAAGAAAAAAGACTGAAAAGTGAAAAGTATGAGTCTATATATATACGGGAGGACATGTGATCAATCAATAGGAGGATTGAGATTTGTGGAGGGAAGGATTAAATCATATCTTGTTGCCTAACATTTTCATTTGTTATAAAGAAAAAACAATGTATGTAAATCTTGCTCCTATATCTTTTCATGTGAATACTCCAACTCATTTAATGTTTGTTTGTTTGTTTTTAATCTTTTGCATTGGTAGGAATGAATCTGAATTTATAAACAAAATTGTTCGAGTGGTCTCACAAATGCCAAGTCCTTCAAGCTTAAACGTCCCTACCAATTATCCAGTTGGAATAGAGTCTTCTATTAACGACATCAATGCACTTTTAAGTATTGGAAAGAGTGACAAACGAATGGTAGGAATATTTGGAGTTGGTGGAATTGGTAAGACAACTATCGCTGAAGCGGTCTATAACTTGATTGCTCATCAATTTGAAGATAAGTGTTTTCTTGAAAATGTTAGAGAAAATTCAAAGCGAGAGTATGGTCTACTCAAGTTGCAAGAGAAACTTCTTTCTCAAATCCTACGTGACTCAAATTTGAAGGTTCACGCTATTAATCTAGGAAAAGATGTCATAAAGAAAAGGCTTCGCATGAAAAAGGTTCTTTTAGTTCTCGATGATGTGGATGCACTGAAACAATTAGAAGCATTATCCGGAGAACTTGATTGGTTTGGTTCGGAAAGTAGAATCATCATAACAACCAGAAATGAGCATTTATTAGCCACGCATGGAGTTGATTTAAAATACAAGATGACTGAATTGGAGGACAATGAAGCTCTTAAGGTATTTAGTCGGCACGCCTTCCATAGTGACAAACCTAATGACGATTTTGTGGAACTTGCAAAACATGCATTACGTTATGCTGGGGGCAACCCACTAGCTTTAAGAGTGGTAGGTTCAAATCTATATGGAAAAGGCATAAATCATTGGAAAAGTGAATTGAAAAAGTACAAAGAAAATCCTCACACAGAAATTTATGATGTTCTTAAAATAAGTTATGATGGATTGGAGGAAAATGAGAAAAATATTTTCCTTGACATTGCTTGTTTCTTCAAAGGAGAGGATGCTGCGTATGTCACTGATATACACAACAGTTGCGATTTCTATCCAGATAGTGGTATCAGAGTACTTATTGATAAGTCTCTAATAACCATTAAGTATGGTAATTTGGTCATGCATGACTTATTACAAGATATGGGAAGAGAAATAGTTCGTCAAGAGTCACCCAACGAACTTGGCAAACGCAGTAGGTTGTGGCATCATGAAGATGTCCGTTATGTACTAGAAGAAAATGTGGTAAGACTCATAAAAACACCCTTTTAAATGTACATTTTGCAAAAATTGATAGAAAAATATCCACATACTTGCCCACACACATATACATGCACCATCCATCTCAAAACTAAGTATTTGGATGTACTTCAGTCCAAAAGAATAAATAAATCATCAATGAAATTGTCTTTTACTCTATTTCAAACTATGAGTACTTTACTTTTTATTTTATAAATATAGAAATACTTTTTATGAGTATTGTACTTTTTATATTATAAGTAAGTTAGAATAATAAGTTAATATGAAAAAAAAAAAAAAATTGACATCTTGAATTTGATCACTTACTTCGAGACATTCTAATAATAAAAGCAAATGATCTATTATGAAAATCTTTTAAAAAAACAAAGCCACATAGGATGGAGGTTTAGTGACATTTTCTAAAAAATGTCACTAATCAAATGTCATTAAACTTGATTTTTTTTGTAGTGAATGGATATTAAAGGGCTCCCTCATTTGGATGAGATCCAAGGAATTGTTTTTTGTGGTGTTCTTGAATCCTTTTCTGGCACCTTCCGCACCTGCGCTCTCCCTAGGTTCACGATGAGGAATAGAGGAAGAGATATTCATAAACGGAGATATGTCGGTGATATGGAATCAAAAAATGTATGGTATGAGTACTTCAAAGTCGAAGAAGTATTTTTTGAGCTAAAAGGGGACCGTTTGCAAGTTAGTTTGGTTACAGATACAAATTTGACCCACAGAAGTTTCGGAGTTCATATTATACACAAGCATGAAGAGAATGCGAACGATCATCCAGATATGTCCCACGTGGTGTCTTGTTTCTCTTTTGATGAACCTAATTATGACTGGAAAATTTCATCCATAGAGGATGAATCAGATGAAGAATGTGAAAATTCAGTGGGTTCAATCCCAGAGGATGAATCAGATGAAGAGCGGCTTGAATTGAGTGAGTGCGCTAAAATGGCTGAGAAAATAGGGAATGATCAGGTGGAAGATTTTTTATTGGGGAAGGTATGTCTCTCTCTTATGTACATGTTTGTATGTGTCTTGGTTTATGGGTCATACTTAAGAAAATTCCTGGTATTCGTTTAATAGGTACTTTCTAAGGACTCTTTTGATGGAGGAATATTTCCTGGAAATAGGATACCAGACTGGTTCTGCCATCGCATGAAGTGTCGTCGTTATCGTCGGATTAAGTCATGTATAATGAATATTAAAGGGCTCCCTCATTTGGATGAGATACTCATACAAGGAATTGTCTTTTGTGCTGTTCTTGAATCCGATCTCGACGCCGGGCCCCACGATTGTGTGGCTTTCGCTAAGTTTACCATGAGGCATAAAGGTATAGAAATTGATAAAATGAGAGATTTCACTTCTATGGAATCAAAACATGTATGGTATGAGTACTTCGTCCTAGAATCTTTTGAGCTAAATGGGGACAGTTTGCAAGTTAGGTTGTCCACAGATTTCATGTCAGAAAAAAAAGAGTGGTTTAGAGAAAAGTTGTTCATCAGAAGTTTTGGAGTTCATATCATACACAAACATGAAGAGAATGCAAACGATCATCCAGATATGACCCACGTGGAGTCTTGGTTCAGTTTTTCACGAGATCTTCGTTCCTTTGAAATTTCATCCACACAGGATGAATCAGATGAAGAAAGTGAAAATTCAGTGGGTTCAATCAAAGAAGAAGAAAGTGAAAATTTAGAATGTTTAACGAAACGCAATAAAATTGAAAGGATTCAACCATCAAAGAGCCGTTGTGATGATGGTAGTGATGATGGTGATTACAACTTAGAATCCAGCTGTTTTTCAGTAGGGAATCCTTACCTTACCTTAATGCTTGTTTTTATTTATTTATTTTTATTTTTAAATACCTTAATGCTTGTTAATTTTGTTATTGGTTATCTGCTTTTAGAGGGGCTGTGTTGATGCTAGGTGTATATATTGATTTGTCTACTTTATCATGGATCAGGTTTTTCTGGCTTTGAAACGGTGTTTAGGGTGCAAATTACCAATATTTGAGAGAGAGCCACTGGCTTGAGTTCCCACCTCACTTCCCCATCTTATTCTACCAGCATATAGCCAATTCGAAGGAGATGGAGGTATATATATATATACCACATGGCAAGCCTGCTGAGTGGCAAACTACTCACAGCGTTTGAGGACGAATCCGATGAAGAAATGAAAATTCAATTGGTTCAATCGAAGAGGGTGAAGAAAGTAAAAATTCAGTGTCTTCAATCAAAAGAGGATGAATGCAAAACAATTGGAAGGATATCAGATGGTATTCGACCATCAAAGAGGTACCGTCACTGATGATGATGTTTGTAACTTGGAATCCAGTTGTTATCGAAGAAATTCATAATGAAATAGAAATAGAAATAAATTGCGGAAATAAAATAAATGAGAGACAGATTTTTATGTGATTCAATCAACGATCTACATTCGCAGATAAAGTCCAGAGTTAATCAAATTTTTTAATTTAGGGTGGTCAAATCATAATCAAATCCTTAAATTAGGCAAATCTAATCTCTATCAAATTCCTAACTTTAGGATCATTCAAATACACTCTAACACCTTCCCTCAAACTCAAGATGGAAGATCTTGAAACCTTGAGTTCGACTTTTGAGATAGCAACATAGTACAAAAGAGGGCCATCTATGAATCAAAAATTAAAGCCAATTTTAGGCTAAATGAGAGCCAACTGTGGGTCAGCCTTGGGTTTTAAACAATATCACATAGCCAAATAAAAGGAGAGCCAACTTTAGGATGAAATGAGAGTCAACTATGGACTGAAATGGCCTGAGTTTTTAACAATATCACAAAGCCAAGCAAAAATAGGCCAACTATGAGTCAATAGAAATGGTATGAATAAATGCCTTATGAAATGAATGTCACTAGTTCGAATCCCCATTCCCCTACCTTTGTGTGGACATATCAAAAAAAGATGGGCAATTTGGCTCTTTTGAATTTTTTTTATTTTTTATATTTTTTATTTTTGATGGGCTTAGCCTCTTTTGAATTTTGATGGACAACTTAGCATCTTTTGATTTTTTTTTCTTTGTTTTTCGGTTTGACCCTTCTTTTTAATTTTTTTTTTTTATTTTAATAATATCTTATTTGCGGATTACATTAAGCTAGGATAAAAATTATCTTAATCTCGTAACCAAACACATATAGGTTTATAAACCTACACCAGGATAACATATCCCTAAACTAGAATAAGAAAATCCGAAAACTCGAATAAGGATAAATTAAACCCATTACCAAACACCATTCATCTTCTCCAATTTCTTCTCCGGATTGACATCAAGCGTTGCTGGTGCCGGTTATGGCGTGGGACTGCCGGATGCGGTGGACTGATGACAGCGACAGACAGTAGGGACTACGCGGTGGCTTTGTGGTCGTCATGGTGGTAGATCGGTGCTTGACGGCGTGATGGTGAGACGCGAACAGCTGGAGACCAGCGAAACCGAGCCCGCTGAGAACGACGGAAGTCGGCGCTGGCCGCTGGGCTTGATAGGCTGGATCGGAGGCCGGAGTTAGAGGATCTGTGGCTGGGTGCGGCAAATATCGGCGGCGAACGGCGCAGCGCTTTCTGGACGGTGGACTGTCGCTAGCGATGGAAGTTGACGCTGGGCACCGGATCTGAGGCGGGGACGGCGGAAGAGCGATTAAACCGGACTGTCAGTGGCGGAACCCGATGCTGTCCGTGACAGGAGGCGGTGATCTGCTGTTGGATTGCCGGTGAAGTCCAGTGAAATTGGTCACCGGAGACGGCAACAGTTGCCGGAAGCACTGTTGATTTTTTTTTTAATTATTTTTTAATCTGGTCATATACCTGTGCAAGATCTATGGTAAAAGATCTGCAAAGGTATTGACCATCAATAACAAGAAATCGAAAAAATAAAAAAATAAAAAAATTTACAGGACCATCAGATCGGACACTAGCATTAGTCAGATATCATAAAGAAATTCATAATGAAATAGAAATAGAAATAAATTGTAGAAATAAAATAAATGAAAGACAAAGATTTTTACGTAGTTCGGTCAACGATTTACATCCACAAATAAAGCCGGACTACATTAAGCTCTTATTCAATGAATTGTTTACAATACAAAATGTTCTATTTATAAAGCTTATACATAAATATAATCTTAATCAAATCTCCTAATTTAGACTGATCAAACCTTAATCAAATCTTTAAATTAGATTAATCTAATCTTCATTAAATCCTTAACTTTAAGGTCATTTAAATATACTTTAACAATTATCCACAACAGATGAGGAGTTATTTTTCAGTGAGCAATTTGGTATTTTCTCTCAAAATTTTGGGAACTATATTACAATTATGGACTTTTTTCCCTTCCTATTCATGAATTATAATTTCCTTGAGGAAGTTTTCTATATGGTGTTTTTTAATCAAATTGTGATGCTCTTTATGTGACTTGGAAATTTTAGTACATATGATTTTTTTTTTTTTTTTTTTTTTCTTTAAATAAAATTCCCTCCTATTACTCCTTTAGTGTCAGATATTGTACCTTTTATTTATGAAATTGCAATGACAAATATCCCCTAATTGTGTAATGGGTTGATTAAATCTGCACTGCATGCGGATAGATGCCCTTACCATAACTTAACTACAAGAACAAGAAAGTGAATATATAACACCTGTTAGCTGTGTATTTACTTAAATTAAGGTACTGTGGTTTCTAAAAGTCTACAAATTCAACAATAGGAATATGATAGACACTGCTGGTTAATTCCATTCATCTTTAGAGCATCATTTTGAAAATGTGAAGGTGTCTCATCTTCAGATGGCAGAAATATTTACATTCAACCTACAGAAAGCCATAGAGATGTGAGGCATAATACATGCCCACCAAAATAAAACAAAAGAACACAATATGCTTCATTGCTTCAAGAGAACTTCAACCAACGTCATAGCATTGGGAAGTGCTATGTATATCAACCTATAAAAACATTGATTCATTCAAGCAACATTTAAAGAGTATGAAAATATATAACTCCAATCTGTTTAAAGGACACAATATTGGTTAGGATGTTAGAATTGGAGACTCCAAACTTAGAAATGGAAAAGGTTTTTGCTTTTAAGAATTGGAGACTCCAAACCAGTTCTGACCACATTCCTATATGGGAATTATTTTAACTTCAATATAAACTGAAAGATTTGTCATTTCAAAATTCCATATCAAAGTTATCTTACTATGACAAGTTTTTTGGCAAAAAGAAAAAGGTCACAACAGAAATCAAATGTGAAAACTTTTTGTAGAGGTATGATTGAGAACAAGTACAAAAAAATTGCATGTAACTTACGAAAGCCATCTCTTTTGAGGGGTTACATCCTTGGATCCAGTTAGATGTCGCCTTCTACTCTTTCTTGAAGAATTTCCAACTACATGTTTTTACCTCAAAGATGAAATTGAATCGGATTTCCAATTTGTAGATATTTCTCTAAGTGGACTTATTGATCGAAATTTTGAGCTATGATCTATTGGTCTCACAAAAGTACCCAAGGATTTTGTTGGTGCTGACAACTGGTTTCTTGTAGAAGAAAAGTAGCTATTCTTAACAAAAATTTCCTCAACTTTAGCAGCAAGAGGATGTGGTTGATTCAAAAGGGAAGATTCTGAATCAGAAGATGAAGGGCTAGTAGTACTATCCATATCATATAAGAGATTTTCTAACATGTGTGGACGTTGCTCACTGTTTGAGTTTGAGTCTGAAGAAGGAAAGGAGGATCTCCGAAGTCTAGTGAAGTGCACCACCTACTTTTAATTATACTATTAGTTACAAAATTAAGAACATGACAACCAAATTCTTCAAGTAAACATAACCAAATATTGTTGCACATTGCTCATTGCAGACTTAAGACCACATGCCTCTTTTTTTTCTAAAATGCAAAGCTTATCCACATTGAATTTCAGATGTGTAGAAGGAATTCAAGCCCTTTTACTAAGTCCATTAGAATTGATGGACCTTTTTACATTATAAGCAGTCATTCCATCATTTCATGTGAAAGGGTATTGCATAATACGACCAGATATACGACATTTAAAGAAGAGTTTTGGCGAAGCATTGGTCAAACATAAACATGAAAGCAGGAACACAGAGGATAATACTGGAAACCACTGGAAGGCAGCCCTACATAAAGTGGCCGATTTATCCGGCAGGCATTTGAGGAAAGGGTACGTATTTCTGACCTTATATATACACCACGTTAAAGTAATTTACTGAATGAAGTAGTCTTTTTTTCTTTTTTAGTTTACTGAATTTAGTAGTCAATTGCACATGGATAGGACTCGATCCTTCCAATTAGACGCTTTAAAAGTACTTCGAGTTTATTTCGGTTTTTTTGTGTGTGTGTGTTTGTGTTCAAGAAAATAAATTCATTAAATTATTTTTTTAAGACCATGTAATTTGCTTAAATAGTTTATGGATGATCTACGTAGTATTGTAACACTAACATTTTTTTTTTTTTTTTTTTTTTTTTTTGACATGTCCACACAAGGATAGGGGGAGGGGGGATTCGACCTTGTGACCTACGCTTCGTAAGGCGTGGTTCACAGCCGATTGAGCTACCTCTTGGGACAACACTAACATTTTCTTGAGTCTACAATATAATATTATTCCTTATATATGTTATTTCCAACAAAATTAATTATTAGATTATTGGTGGTCACAAGAACTCTAAATTCCATGAAATTTCCACATAAGATCATACTTTTAAAATTACTCATTTTAATATGTAGTGTTATTTTCATATATTTGTTTCCCTCTGAATGCCTTGAGAAAGCTTGGTGTAAACCTCTCTAGAATACGTGAAAATAAATGATTAAATTCTAGGATTTTGAAAGTGGTGTTTTTAAATTAGTGTTTAGCATCAGTACATTTATTGGAAGTAATAATTAATTTATAAGCCCAACATGAAAATTTGAGAAATAGTTTTTAATAATTTTGTGAACAATATAAAATTTCACATTTATATCAAAGGAGACTTAACACTTCAAAATATGAGTTTTAAGCACCAATTTCAAATGGTAGGGTCTACCAGAATGTAATACTTAATTTTTTGGGTATCTTGCTAGATTATAAATTAAAGTTTAATTGGAATATTATCAGACTATTACTGAATGGCGCAAGATGGAAAAAAAAATGCACTTTAAGTAGAGATTAAAAATTTTGGAATTAAATAAACCCTTCTGATTAAAAAAAAAAAAGAAATAAAAACATAAAAAAAAACACTGACGAAATGCAATTACATTTTATTCTAAAATGTAATAATAATAAAGAATTTTTTTTAAAAAAAAAGAAAACGAAAAGTATGAATCTAATTAAGGGAGGGCATGTGATCAATCCATTGGAGGAGTTAGATTTTGGGAGGGAAGGATTGCATCATATCTTGCTGCCTATCATTAGTTACAAAAAGAAAAATTTATGCATGTAAATTAAATCATGCTCCTATATTGTCTTTTCATTTCACTACTCGAACTCTTTTTTTTTTTTTTTAATGTTTTGCATTGGTAGGAATGAATTTGAAGTTGTGGACCAAATTGTTCAAGAGGTAGTCTCAAGAATGGCAAAGCTTATTCCAATCTTACATGTTGCCAAGTATCTGGTCGGAATAGAGTCTTGTGTAAATCAACTAAATGTGCTTCTAGGGACTAAAATGAATGATAGACGCATGGTAGGAATATTTGGATTAGGTGGAATTGGTAAGACAATTATCGCCAAAGTGTTCTTTAACTCAATTGCTTATAAATTTGAAGGTAAGTGTTTTTTGGAAAATGTTCAAGAAACTTCAAAACACGATGGTCTAGCCTCATTGCAAGAGAAACTTCTTTCTAATATCCAAGGCGACTCAAGTTTGAAGATTCGTAGTGTTTGTCAAGGAGTCAATGTCATAAAGCAAAGGCTTTGCAATAAAAATGTTCTTTTAGTTTTCGATGATGTGGATGAATCGAACCAATTAGAAGCATTATCCGAAGAACTTGATTGGTTTGGTTCAAAAAGTATAATCATCATGACAACTAGAGATGAGCATTTATTAGCTACGCATGGAGTTGATTTAATACACAAGATGAATGATTTGGATGACAATGAAGCTCTTGAGTTCCATAGTGACAAACCTAATGATGGTTTGTGAAACTCACAAAACATACATTACATTATGCTGGGGGCAACCCACTAGCTTTGAGTGTGATAGGTTCAAATCTATATAGAAGATGCGAAGAATTTTGGAAAAATGAATTGGAAAAGTACAAAAGAATTCCTCCTAGAAATATTTATCAAATTCTTAAAATAAGTTATGATGTATTGGAGGAAAATGAGAAAAATGTTTTCCTTGACATTGCATGTTTCTTCAAAGGAGATGATAAGACATATGTCATTCAAAGGAGATGACAAGCATGTACACTTGGACAGATCCATGTAAGTAAATAAACAGAGAAGTATCCACCAAAGACCCCTTGAATCCAAGTTCCAACAGAAAATTAGATAGTCGAGTGAACCATGCTCAAGGAGCTTGCTTGAGACCATAGATGTCTTTGTGAAGTTTACATACTTGATCAGGGGGTGTAGTATGAACAAAACCAGGTGGTTGCTCCATATAGACCTCTTCTCCCAAAGAACCTTGCAGAAATGCATTGGACACATCAAGCTGTCGAATGGGCCAATCAAAATGAACAACAAGAGCTAGAATGACTCTAATGGTAGAAGCCTTGATCACTGGACTAAAAGTCTCAGTGTAATCTATGCCACTTTGTTGGTCAAAGCCCTTAGCTACTAGTCTAGCCTTGAACCTCTCGATACTTCCATCAGCCTTCCTCTTGATCTTAAACACCCATTTATTTCTAATAACATTGTGCATCTGGGGTCTAGGGCATAGGGTCCAAGTGCCATTTTGGATAAGGGCATCAAACTCTAATTGTATAGCAGCTTGCCATCTAGGATTTGAGGCAGCTTGTCTATAGGTCACTGGTTCACACTTAGGTAGTGTGGCTTGGTAAAGTTGAAAGTCAGGGTAGGACTTAGGGTGAAGGGAACCTGTTTTAGACCTAGTTGTCATAAGGTGAGATGGTGGTTGAGGTTCAGGTAAGATAGGGGCTTGTGGTGCATTTGGCTCAGGAGATGGTGATGGTGGTTGAGGTTCAAATGGGATAAAGGCATGTGGGGAGGTTGGTTGAAAAGGGGCAAGTCCAATTGATGGCTCAACAGGAGCTGCAATATGATTAGAAATAGTTGGCATAATATATGGAATTGAACAAGAAACAGGAAGGAACAAGGGAGCATCACCTTTTGCATTGATCTTGGATTGGAGATGTGAGTCAGCTTGGTCCTTGGGAGGGAAGGATTGCTCATAAAAAATGACATGCTTGAACAAATAGGCTTTGTTAGTAACAGGATCTAAGCATTTATATCCACCAAAATTGTATCCTAGAAAAATACATGGCTTGGACCTATATTCAAGTTTGTGCAACTCATAGAAGAAAAAGAGGATAACAAAGGCAGCCAAACACCTTGAGTTTTGATAGTCAGTTCTCTATTGTAAAGTTTGAAATAGGGTGAATGATGTTGCAAAATAGGAGTAGGAAGCCTATTGATTATATACAGCCGTGAGAAAGGCATCAACCCAATATTTATTAGATAGGTGGGAGTGAACTAAAAGAGTAAGGTCTGTTTCAAGAACGTGTCTGAGTTTTCTTTCAGCCAAACCATTTTGTTGGGAGGTATGAGGACATGTTTTTCAATGGAGGATACCATGCTTTGTCAAGAAGGATTGAAATTGTAGGGAATTATACTCACCTCCTCCATCAGATTGAAGTTGTTTGATTTTGGAGGTGAATTGATTCTCTACTAGAAGTTTGAATTTGACAAAGCGTTCAAAGACTTCATATTTGTTATGTAAGGATAAATCCAAGTAAATCTAGAAAAATCATCAACAAAATAACATGGTATTTGTAGCCAAGATTGAATTGGTGAGGTCCAAACAAATGGATTAATTCAATGGTTGCTTTAGACACACGATTTGATGCTTGAAAGGCTGCTATTTACTCTTGCCAAGTTGACATGAAATGCAAGTAGAATTTTTATTAAAATCAAAACTTGAAACAGGAAGAGATGTGTTTTTAATAACATGGTTAACAATATCTAAAGAAGGGTGTCCTAGTCTAAAATGCCACACTAAAGAGGTGGTTTTTATTCCAAGCAAAGCAATAAACTTTTTGGTGTCTCTATGAGAGATCCTTTCAAGCTTCAAGGGGTACAGGCCATTCTCACTCCTCCCCTCCAAGAGTGTTGCATGGGTTAGCAGATCCTTGACAAAGTAATGAGAAGATGTTAGAATGAAATAGCAAAAATTGTCAAGACAAAATTTATGAATAAAAAGAAGATTGGCAGAAGCTTGAGGACAATGTAAAATATTGTTAAGTTGAAGTGTAGTGTTAGGTGTAGAGAAGAGAACCAAGTTGATTTGTGATATAAGCATTTGCCCACTATTTGCTATCCACTCTTGATCTTCATAGTTTGAATTGGTCTATGCAACCATGGCAGAATTACAGGGGGATTTTTGCCTTGAAAGGCATAATCCATTTTATGAAAACAATCCAAGGCATTATGACTAGTTCTGCCACATATTTGGCATGGGGCTCTAGATCCTTGTGAGAAGGGCTGCTCCTGATGAAAAGATGATGAGTAAGGGTTGTACTATCTAGGTTGGTAATTGTTGCTTGAATTAGACTGCCTTGTGGGGTACGAATTGGTTTGACTAGTGCCTTTGTTGTACTGTTGGTTGGGGAAAGAGAAATTGCCTCTTTGGTGTTGGTTAAAGCCTCTGCTATATTGTGGAGGGCCATGGCCAAAAGGTCTAGGTGATGTGAAGTTATTACCTTGTCTTGGGGAGAAATTTCTGGGAGAAAATCTTGAAGGCATATAGGGTCTGCCCTTGGAGTACTGGGATGGTATGGGATTATATGCTGTGAGAGCAAAGGTGGATTGGTCTGGAATAGGTGTATGGTATTGTTGAAGTAGCATCTCATGGTTGAGGAGTTCATCTTGAAAATCTTCAAAACTTATTTTGTTTACACGGGTGTGAAAGGAGTATGTGGTGATAAAATGGGTGAATGAGGAGTTCAAGCCGTTGAGGATTGAGGAGATGATTTCTTCCTCAGGTATAGGGTTACCTGCTACACCAAGTTGATCTGCAAGGTTCTTCATGGTTTGAATGTAGTCAAAGCAGGACTTGGGTCCTTAAGACATGTTTTGAAGTTGTTTCTTGAGGTTGGCAATCCGAGATTTGGACTTGGAGGCAAATTTGGTTGCTAAGGCAGTCCATGCTTGCTGAGAAGTATTAAGGCCATAGACTGTGGACAAGACTTTCTCTGAAAGAGAAGCAGTAATGATGCTGAGCAGAAATTGATCCTTCTTGTTCCAGTTGGTGTATTCTGGATTTGGTGATGTTTTGCCTTTTTCATTTGTAATGGATTGTGGAGGGCATGGTTTGGAACCATCCACAATAGCCATGAGGTCATAGGTGCGCAGAATGGGATTAATCTGGGTCACCCAGCTAGTATAGTCTTGATTCAAGCTTAAGTAGGGAGTTTTGGGTGGTAGTAGGTGGAACAAAAACTGGGTTAGATGCTGTCATGGTATAGACAATGCTGTAGATTCCAAGATACGATTATGGCGTTTGCCTAGAAGGCTCTGATACCATGAAAACTTTGATAAGGTTTGTATTCAAAGTGATGAATTTATAATGAAACAATAAGTTGTTTATATACACAGCAGAAGCTTGACCTAATACTTGAACAAGAAGGAAAATCTAGTTTATAACTCATACTAGGAGAATCTACAAATCATGCACAAGATCTTGTTCTTCCTTGCTGCACACTCATGTGTTGCTCTTCCTTGCTACACACTCATATGAATATTTCCTTCTTGGATACCTCAAGAAACTTTCCATGGTTTTCCTTTAAGAAGGAGGACACTGTGCAAAGCTGGAAGATAGCCCTACAGAAAGTCGCCAACTTGTCCGGCTACCATTTGGATAAAGGGTATTTCTGACCTTATATATATACCAGCAAACTAATTTATTGAGTGTGGTAGTCATTTGCGCAATATCGTTAGAGGCCTACTTTTATGCACATGCAGCACATCTGAACTATTTTACACAAATAAATGTTTATAGTTTATTTCATAAATTTTTGTGCTCAAGAAATAATGGTTGATTTGCAAAAAGTTGTATAGAGGTGGACAGCACATGCACAAGAGATAACTTTTTTATTTTTTTATTTTTAAAAAAATGCATTTCTCTTTTCTTAAATAATTTATGTATGATCATTTTATTTATTTTGGTCTACCGGAATATAAATAGTTAACTTTTGGGGCATTTTGCTAGTTTCGATCTAAAGTTTAGTGGGAATATTATTATATGATAGTTGAATAGTGCAAGATGAAAATAAAATGCAATTTACTAAAATATTAAACATTTTGGAACTATATAATTAAACCTTATAATAAAAGAACATAAAAGAAATTGAAGAAATGCAGTTTCATTTTAGAGTAAACTGCAAAAAATATATATATATATTCTTTATATGTATCAACAAGGCAAAACCAAATTCTATAATGAAACAAAAACAAAAACAAAAAAGAGAGTAAAGTTTAGTAATACCTAAAAATAAATAAATTAATTAATTAAAAAAAAAAAAAAACTATGAAAAGTATGAGTCTTGCTAAGGGAGGACATGTGATCAAATCCATAGGAGGAATGAGATTTAGGGGGGGTAGGATTAAAATATATCTTGTTGCTTACCGTTGTCATTTGTACAAAGAAAAATATGTATGTAAATCATGTTTCTTCGTATTTAATGTGATTACTGCAACTCATTTAATTTTTGTTAATCTTTTGCATTGGTAGGAATGAATCTAAATTTATCCATGAAATTGTTCAAGCGGTCTCAAGAATGGTAAGTCATACATACTTAAATGTCGCAAAGTATCCAGTTGGACTAGAGTCTCGTGTACAAGACATTAATGTGCTTTTAAGTATTGGAATGAATGACATATGCATGGTAGGAATCTTCAGAGGTAGTGGAATTGGTAAGACAACTATTGCCAAGGCGATCTATAATTCGATTGCTTACCAATTTGAAGATAGTTGTTTTCTTGCAAATGTTAGAGAAAATTCAAAGCGAGAGTGTGGTCTAGTCCAGTTGCAAGAGACACTTATTTCTAATATCCTAGGTGACTCAAGCTTGAAGATTCGTAATGTTGATCGAGGAATCAATATCATAAAGGAAAGGCTTTGCAATAAAAGGGTTCTTTTAGTTCTTGATGATGTGGATGAGTTGATCCAATTAGAATCATTGTCGGGAGAACATGAATAGTTTGGTATGGGAAGTAGAATCATTATAATGACAAGAGATGAGCATTTACTAACTAATCCTAAAGTTGATTTCAGACACAAGATGAATGACTTGAATCAAAATGAAGCTCTTGAGCTCTTTAGTCGACATGCCTTTCAAAGTGACAAACCTAATGATGATTTTGTGGAACTTACACAACATGCATTACATTATGCTAGGGGCCTCCCATTAGCTATAATTGTGCTAGGTTCGTATCTAAATGGAGAGACAAATATCAATGGAAAAGTGCATTGGAAAAGTACAAAAGAATTCCTAACAATAATATTCATCAAAAGCTTAAAATAAGCTATGATGGATTAGAGGAAAGTGAGAAGAATATTTTTCTTAACATTGCATGTTTCTTCAAAGGAGAGAGTGTGGAATATGTCACTACAATACTAGACAGTTGTGGTTTCTTTCCAAATATTGGTCTTAAAGTGCTTATGGATAAGTCACTTCTAACTATTGATGAGTTTAACAGATTGGTCATACATGACTTGCTACAAGATATGGGTAGAGAAATTGTCATCAAGAGTCACCTCAAGAACCTGGTAAATGTAGTAGGTTGTGGTTTCATGAAGATGTTCCTTACGTACTAGAAGAAAATATGGTAAGACTCATAAAAACACTATTTTAATTTTACATTTTGCAAAAATTGATGTAGAAATACCCACCCACACACGCATACACATCATTTGTCTAAAAAATAAGAATTTGGATGTGTTAAATTACCAGTTATCCTAAAAGTTTAAACTGATAAAAAGAGGTAAATTTAATTACTTAATTATTACTTTAACACTCCCCCTTACATGTGAGTTCAAACTCCCTTTTAATAGGTGAGGTCTAACACGTGGCATATTTAATTTAAATGGGAGGGTAATTTGACGAAATTAAGGTTTGATCCCATGACTTTTTGACTCTGATACTATGTTAAATTATCAGTTATTCCAAAAGCTTAAACTGATAGAAAGAGGTAAATTTAATCACTTAATTATTACTTTTAACTAGAATGCATTTAATAAAAACTAATAAATAAATCATCAAGGAAATTGCCATTACCCTATTTCAAGAATAGATCTAGCTAGTTTTTATGAGTATTTTTTTTTACTGTCTAAATAAGCAAGAGTAATAAGTGAATAAGACAAAGAATTACCCATTATGAACATCTCAAAAAAGAAAAGCAACATTCAGAGCCAAATAGATGAAATATAAGTTTGTTTCATAGAATAATGTGTACGTATGTGTGTCCTCGTGCATATGTGTATATATATATAATTCGAGAAAATAATAGTATGTGGAGAAATTTATGCTTTGATTTTGTTTCCACACTTAATGCATTGTTTTACCAGGGAACAAACAACATTGAAGGCATATTAGTAGAGTTGCCTAAACGAGACCTGATACATTGGAGTTTCAAAACCTTCGAGAAGATGAAAAGGCTCAAAATCTTTATAAGTTGTAATGCAAATTTTTCTAAAATGCCTAATTCTCTCCCAAATGAGTTGATGGTGCTGATTGGGCTGAATGTCCTTTAGAATCGCTGCCATCCAATTTCCATGGACGGAAACTCACTATTCTAAGAATGCGTAATGGCCTCTTCAAAGGGCTCAATGAAGGATTTCAGGTATGATTGTTATTTTTAATGTTTTTTCTTTAGAATTATGTTGTAAACTTCTTTGAAGCTTATTTCATTCCTCTTTTTATTTTTATTTTTTTTTCCTTTGCAGAATTTACCAAACCTGACTATTATGGAACTCATTGGACTTGAAAACCTTACTGAAATTCCTGATATTTCAAGAATCCCAATTTACAAAAATTACATGTTTCTGAGTGTAAAAAGTTTAGCTTAAGGTCAATGACTCTGTTGGATTCCTAGATAAGCTTACTGACCTGCAATTTTCTGGATGCTCTAACCTTATAACATTGCCAAGAAGCCTCAAGTTAAGATCTCTTGAAATTCTTCGGTTTCATGATTGTGCAAAACTTCAAAACTTTCCTGAAATTGAGTGTCAAATGGAACGCTTGGAACAATTTGTATTAAGGGGCATTGCTATAAAAGAACTACCTTCCTCCATTCTATATTTCACTGGGCTTGCCTTTTTACATATCGACGATTGCAAAAACCTTACACAGCTTTCAAGTAGTCTTCAGTTGCAGCCTCTAAATATTCTTGGTCACGAAAGGTGTTCAAAAGTTGTTAAGCTTCCAAAAAAGGTGAGGGATGAAAGAGAATCCATGCTCTCAGTTGTGTCCACAGAGGAATCTGAAATTTCATCAAGTACAAAATTATTTGCATCGCCACCTCCAGTAAATCCATGCATTTTCGATGATGGTTGTTCCTCAATTGGGTTTCCGGCACTGCAACTGTTGTATCTATACAAATGTACGGGCCTAGTAAAACCAGAATTCTTCATGACATTGAATTGTTTTTCCGGTTTAGATCGCTTAGTTCTATTAAAGAGTGATATTGTTAGACTGCCTGCATGCATCAAAGATTTGTTAGATTAAGGAGTCTTTGCGTAAGGGATTGCAAGCAACTTCAAGAAATTCCAGAACTTCCACCAAGTATAGAATATATAGAGGCTGATGGATGTGTTTCGTTGGAAAGTTTTCCAGATTTATCAAAAACACTTCAATTCAACACAAGCGGATTGCGAGCGGTGAAATGGATTGGCTTGTCTGAATGCTATAAATTGGGTGTGAATATAGAAGGGAATCAGGTGGAAAATACTTTACTGGATAAGGTCTCTCTCTCTCTCTCTCTCTTGTACGTATTTTTATGTTCCTTGGTTTATGGGTTCTACTTCTGAAAATTGATGCTATTCGTTTAATAGGGACCTTATAATGACTATTCTGGTGGTGGAATTGTATTTCCGGCAAATAGGATACCAGCAGCTTGGTTCAGCCATCGTAAGGAGAATTCATATGGCGGTAACTCATGTGCAATACATATTAATGGGCTCCCATATTTGGATGAGATCAAAGGAATTGCTTTTTGTGCTGTTTTTGGACCCGTTCTCGTGGCCGACCTAGACGAAGACTATGTTGATTTGAGTTTTGCGATCAGCAGTAAAGGTATAGAAATTGAGACAAGACCTAGATATATAAAATTACCAAGTGTACTTAGCTCAAATCATGTATGGCTGGAGTACTTGGTTTTAGAACCTTTTGTGTTAGAGGAGGACGATCTGCAAGTTAGGTTTTTAATGAGTTCAGAGTTGTTCATTAAAAGCTGTGGAGTTCGTCTGATACACAAGCATGAAGAGAATGCGAAAGATCATCCAAGTTTGATCCACGTGGATTTTAATTTTTGTTTAGAATATTCCGACGGCGAAATTGAATATTTTCACTCTCCAACCAGAGAGGATGAATGTAATGAAAAAGGTGAAAATTCAGAATGTTCAGCCGAAGAGGAGGATTGTGATGAAATTGAAAGGGTATTAGATGGTATTCAACCATCTAAGAGGCAACGTGATGAGGATGATGATGAAGATGAGGATGAAGCGTTCCTCAACCATGGGCGTATCAGTGTGTCACAACTAAACCAATCAAATCACTCCCAACATTTTTCAGTAAGGACCCCTTAATGCATCTTAGTTTTGTTATGGGCTGACTGCAAGCATTTCACAGTGAAAAACTCCAAGCACCCAAATGAATAGGTAATTTTTTTTTCTTGTTAAGGAACATTTCGTTTTTGTTATTTTGTTTTTCAAATTTTGATGTATATTGAATATTGATTCCAATTTATGCCTTCAAATGTGGTGTTTTGAAATTCGAACAATTGATGCTCATGAGAGACTAGTTAGGCCTTCGTTTGGTGTGGAAAAGTATTCCTAGCTGGAGCTTATATTTCAAACTTGATTAAGAAAAATAGGCCCCTTTCTAGCAATCTGAAATTCAAAATACTCCCAAAATTGAGAGTGGCTTAAGTAGGTCAGTTGGCTTAAGGTTGCCCGAAAATAATCAATAGTGAATATATAAGATCGAGTTGTGTATTTACTTAAATTAATGTACTGTAATTTCTAAAAATTTATAAATTCAACATCAACAAGAAAATGATAACAAAAGAAAAGACAATGGGCTGCACCTATAAATATGTAGGGTCAGTTCCATACATCTCCCAAGCATCATTTTGGAAATGTAAAGGCGTCTCCAAATTGCAAAAATATTTAAAACTCTTCGACTTGTATATTTATAGTAAAGGTGTCTCAGATCCATATATATTCCCTTTAAATGCTGAAATCAAATTTGAAAGCCTGTTGTAGTGGGCATCAATAACAAGAAGTACAAAAAAAATTGCATGCAACTTACTAAAGCCATCTCTTTTGAGGGGTTGCATCCTTGGATCCAGCTAGATGTCGCCTTCTACTCTTTCTTGAAGAATCTCCAACTGCTTGTTTTTGCCTTGAAGATGAAGTTGAATCGGATTTCCAATTTGTAGATATTTCCTTAAGCGGACTTATTGATCGAGATTTTGAGCTCTGATCTGTTGGTCTCACAAAAGAACTTGGCGGTTTTGCTTGCGTTGACATCTGGTTTCTTGTAGAAGAGGAGTAGCTATTCTTAACATAAATTTCCTCAGCTTTAGCAACAGGAGCATGTGGTTGATTCGAAGGGGAAGAATCTGAATCAGAAGATGAAGGGCTAGTAGTACTATCCATATCATATAGGAGATTTTCTGCCATGTATGGACGCTGCTCATTGTTTGAGTTTGAGTCTAAGAGAGGGAAGGAGGATCTCCGAAGTCTAGTGAAGTGCACCACCTGCTTTTAATTATACTATTAGTTACAAAATTCAGAACATGACAACCAAATTTTTTTAGACACAATATTAATTACATGGAAATTCTTCAAGTAAACATAAGCAAATATTGTTGCACATTGCTCATTGCAGAGTTAGAGCACATGCCTCTTTTTTGTTCTAAAATGCAAAGCTTATCTACATTGAATTTCAGATGTGTAGAAGGAATTCAAACCCTTTACTAAGTCCATTAGAATTGATGGACTTTTTTACATTATAAGCAGTCATTCAATCATTTCATGTGAAAGGGGACTGCATAATATAACTAGATCATTATACACAACAAAAACCTAGAAAGGGAACAATTAAAAAGGGAATGGAGGGAGCTTGCAAATACTGCTTTTACTTTCTTCAATGAACTCCCCAAACTCTACAACCTCTAGATTCCTGCCACCTGCTTCTTACCTTCTGTTCTAGGACAACCATGTCCTTCTTTAGTCTTGTAATAATCGTGTTTTTCCTACGTATAATGTCTTCCAACTCTGCAATCCTCTGTTATAAGCGATATGGATTAAGCAAATAAAATGTTTCGGTAAGGACGAAATTCAAAGGGACTATAACTGAAACATTACCTTCGAACCAGCAACATCAGATGAGTGGAGTAGAGTGGTTAGCTCCTTTATGATGGCATCTTTCTCCTCACAGTCCCGCTTGAGGTTATAACTGTTTTGTTCAATTACTGAGGTGTTCATCTGAGAAAAATGCACCATGACATTCTAATTTACAATACGTATATAGTTACACCAATTATCTTTTTAACCAGCCTTTGTTTCATCAGCATCACCACAATGAGGTTTGATAAATGAGGTATACTGATAGAACCAATAGGAGTAAATGAAATGCATGAACAAGAAAAATAAGGCACATTTGCCACCCAAAGTAACGAACCTGGTCTATTAGGCTTAAGAACTTTGACTTATGAAACGCAAGTATGTATGCAATTACTACCATTTACAAACCCGATCGATATCTAATCTTAGCTATGAGATTATATTGTAACATGGAAATTCAGAACTAGGAATAAATGAGGTATACTGATAGAACCAATAGGAGTAAATGAAATGCATGAACAAGAAAAATAAGGCACATTTGCCACCCAAAGTAACGAACCTTGTCTATTAGGCTTAAGAACTTTGACTTATGAAATGCAAGTATGTATGCAATTACTACCATTTACAAACCCGATCGATATCTAATCTTAACTATGAGATTATATTGTAACAGGGAAATTCAGAACTAGTGCAATGCTGTTGAACCTCCCATTACCTGGATGTCACCAGAAGATGTGACACTTGAAGCCCAATCTGACAAATCAGACATGCGGCGCTCCTCTGGTTCTACTTCGTTTGAGAAACCCAATTTATATTGGAGCATCTCCTCCCCACTGGAGGCTTTCCTAACAGAGCTACCCTAAAACCAAACTTAAGATTCAATAAGGAAAATTCAAGCTATTTAGCAAGAACATTCACTAGCTGCAATTTAATAGTACATTTACAAATTCATAGAAATAAATTATTACCGCCAACCCATTATACAGTGCATGATGTTGATCACAAAACCAACAACCACAATCAACGAATGTGATCTGATCAGAACCAAAAGCGTCATTACACGATGACTCCACATTCTTGGTGAATGCCATCTCGCCCCTACCACCAGAGTGATCCCTAGCATTATTCACCTGCTCGCACAGACCGTCAAGCTTCTGTTGCATGCTTGACAGCACCTGATCCTGAAACAAAATTCGCACACCAGAGCTTAAACCACATAGGTCATTGCAACTTTCTTCACACACTGACAGACGAAAAGAATTGAGGTGGGGCATGAATAGAAAAATTAGACAAAATCTCTATCAATTTGGACCCAAAAAAATAAATAAATAAATAAAATATTAAAATATCAAAGCATTCAATTCTATAAAATATTCCCAAAAGAACACAAGCATATTACAGATAGATGCAAAAGGGGAAAAAGGAATAATTTACTCAATGATAATAAGTTACAGAACGAGTAAACAGCCACACTAAAAAAGAAAGGTACACAAACACAATTGTAAAACACACTGAAGTTAAACATACCCATAAGCAGAACCACACAATTAAAAACCCTAATACATGTAATTAAGCATAAAATGAAAAACAAAACCGAACCAGTTGATTTACCAAAAAACTTAAAAATAAAAATTAATTAAATTTTTTTAAAAAAAAAAGGACAGCCCAAGAAGCTGCAGAACCATAGCAAATGGGGAAATCAGGCGCAAAATCAGCAATAAATGGATTTGAAAATCATACCCATTTCTCAAATCAAGTACATACCAGTAATTACTGAGATATCTAAGTAGCCCTAAAAACTCTATAAATCATGCATTAAACCAGCAATTAACAGAAATAAAAAAATAAAAAACAACTAACTACAACGTACACGATTTAATGCCTTGAATTAATCCTTATAAAAGATTAAAAACTCTAATTACTAACCCTAAGCTCCACAGATTTCGTGAGCCGCCAAATGAGTCGGTTTTTCTTTGATTCCGCAGCGGCAACGCCGATCACCGCCACAGTGAGGAACCTCTGGACCGGGCTGAATAGCTCCCAAGCAACAGCCTCGTCGCGGCTCAAGCCGCCGCCGACGGCCCTAGCCGAGCTCGCCTCTTCGGCGTTGACGAGCCGCCCCTGGAGGGACACCCTGGCCATCCGCTTCGGTGGAGCGGGGATAGGGTAGCTCGACTGCGCAAAGCCACCAGTGGAGAGCCGGCGCGAGGACGGAGAAGTGAACGGCGCGAGAGATACCAAAGCCGGAGGCAAAAACGCGTGAGCCGCGCATTCGAAGCCGTGATCCTGGTCGGCGGCTTCTTCCATGAATGAAGTAAGTGAGAGAGAGATCAGGAGGAGCGTGATTGTTGCGACCGTTTCATTGAATTTGCGCTATGCTTTCAAAAATTTTGAACTGCGATTTGAGAGGGAAAGGAAAGCACATAACATGGAAGGTGAACGTTGGCTGCTTTAACACGTGTTAGCCTACTATTTTTCTTTAATTCATTATATATAAAAAAATAAATAAATATAGAGAATTTTTATTTATTCAAATCTCAAATGGTGGAATTAAAATAAATTAGTTTCCAAGTAATTATTAATTTGAATGCATAAGCAAGAGTATCTCTAACATTGTAAGGCAAGTCAATTAATCCCAACATATTATTTATTACAAACTTGTTTTGAATTTAGGGTTTAGAACTTAAATAATATCACATTACATTTTCCATGTAATGGTAAATGTAGTAGAACTTAAATATACGTATTAATTGATGCGTCCCAATTAATCTTCACATATCCAACTGGCGGTGTTGACCAGTTCACAGCAGCCGGTTGAGCAGAAAAGGCGGTAGGAGTAGCCTGCCACTGGGACACACTGCACCACAATTCCACTTGGTCCTTTGCACGTTGCATTACCAAGGCTGGGGATACCATTTCTCCACCAAAAACAACCGAGTTTCGTCTAAACCATATTTGACATGCAACCGTGGCCACTAAAACCATCTGATCAGCATCTAGTCTCCCCATAAGTTTTTCCATAATATAGAGAAAATCCATCTCATCACTTGTGCACTTATGGATCTTGGAATTACACTCCAACCAAACATCCTTCGTTGACGGACAGTTCCATAATATATGAGCAGTAGTTTCTGTGGCCAAACCACATAGAGGACACAAAGGATCATCCGTTATATGTCTCTTAAATAACAACTCCTTCGTGGGTAATATATTGTTGCACGCTTGCCATAAGAATGTTTTAACAACTCTAGCACACTTAATTCGCCAAATTTCTTTCCAAATCACAGCAATGTGTTGGCCATTTGAGCTACTTCCCTCCGCCCTCACTCCTTCTTCCTTGCCCATGTGGTAAGCACTACGAACAGTGAAATTGCCATGCTTAGTACCCGCCCATACTAGCTTATCTTTTCGGGTTCTTGGACATACCGGCATGCCACAAATAGTCTCTGCTTCGTCTGGGCCAAAAAGGCCATGGACCAACTCAGTTTTCCACCAGTTATTTTCCACATCGAGAAGAACACTAACCTTTGCATCTGCGAGTTGAGCATTCATGGGTGATTGGACTTTATGTGAACCCGGGGTTGGTAACCAACGATCAGTCCAAATATTAATAGACGTCCCATCTCCTACTCGCCATATGAGCCCAGCTTGAAGTAGAGCTTTGGCATTGCAAATGCTACGCCAAGCATATGATGGCTGGCGACCCAGACTAGACTCCAAAAAAGAGCCATGTGGGTAATACTTCTCCTTAAATACTTTGGCCACCAAAGAGTCAAGTTGTTGGAGAAGACGCCACCCCTGCTTAGCAAGCAGTGCCAAATTAAATAATTCAATATCCCGAAATCCCAAGCCTCCATTCTCCTTTGCCCTTCCCAGTTTGCCCCACTTCAACCAAGCTACCCTAGCATCATTCCCCTTATGCCCCCACCAAAACTTGGACATCATTGAGCAGATGTCCTTACACAACGTTTTGGGCAATTGAAACACGCTCATGGTGTATGTCGGGATGGCCTGTACCACTGCCTTTAAAAGAACTTCCTTTCCGGCTTGGGAGAGAAACTTTTCCTTCCAGCCATTCATACGCTCCCATATGCGCCCCTTCAATGCCGAGAAAGAACTCGCTTTTGCTCTACCAATCAAAGCCGGGAGGCCAAGATATTTCTCATAATGCGTCGTGGAATTAACACCAGCAGTGGCCAAAATGAAGTCCTTGGTTCCTTGCTTCGTGTTTTTGCTGAAAAAAATAGATGTCTTCTCCCTGTTAAGCTTTTGCCCCGACGCCATCTCATATATTTCCAATATCTCTTGGATTCTGGCCCATTCCAAGATGCTAGACTTGCAAAACAGCAAACTGTCGTCTGCGAAGAATAAATGATTAAGCCTTGTGCCTCCTCGTGTAATAGGCAAACCCGTGATCCTCCCATCCTGTTCTGCCCTACGGAGCAAGGTGGAGAGCCCTTCTGCACATAGAATGAATAAATAGGGGGATAATGGATCACCCTGTCGGATACCTCTCGAAGGCACAATTCTCCCGTGTGGTTGCCCATTAATCAATATAGAGTATGTAACAGTCCGAACACACACCATCAATAAGTCCACCCACCGCCTTGCAAAACCCATCTTTATCAAAATGGCCTCCAAGAAATCCCACTCAACTCGATCATATGCCTTACTCATGTCGAGCTTGAGTGCCATATACCCCTTTGCCCCTTTCATCCTCACAGCCATCGTCTGAAGAGCTTCGAAGGCCACCAACACATTGTCAGTTATAAGTCGACCTGGAACAAACGCACTTTGATTCTCTGAAATAATGTGTGGGAGGACCTTTTTTAAACGATTTGCCAAAACCTTCGCAATCAGCTTATAGAGTACATTGCATAAGCTGATAGGCCTATATTCCGTAATTCTCGATGGGTTCTTGACTTTCGGAATTAGGGTAATATAGGTCTCATTAACAGCGTCAGCAAAGTTCCCACCATTTAAGTAATCCAGAGTAGCTTTACATACCTCACTGCGAACAGTTGACCAAGCACTTTGGTAGAAACAGGCAGACATACCGTCAGGCCCCGGGGACTTCAAAGGATGCATTTGCTTCAAAGCAATATCCACCTCCACCGCGAAAAAATGCCTGAGCAAATCAGCATTCATTCCATCAGTCACCCGTGAGTCCAACCCCACCAAACAGTCCTCCACTCCGTGCACCCCGTTGGCTGTAAAGAGAGCCTGATAAAACTCTATGAAAGATTTGCTAATCTCTTCGGGCTTCTTCCAGATCCGTCCATCCTCGTCCTGAATTTGCTGAATTTGGTTTATCTTCCTCCTGTGATTGGCCCATGAATGAAAGAAAGGTGTATTTTTATCGCCCTCTCGATACCAGTTTTGTTT
Source organism: Carpinus viminea (assembly GCA_013348765.1). NCBI lineage: Eukaryota > Viridiplantae > Streptophyta > Magnoliopsida > Fagales > Betulaceae > Carpinus > Carpinus viminea. The sequence continues at coordinate 52,133,305 of CP054668.1, read as the reverse complement.
GGCACGTTGTTTCCATCTGGTATCCTCTTGTTCTAGAAGGAACTCAATCTCTTGCTGCAGTTGCTTAATTGCAGATCTATCCTCCACATGCTCATTCCTCTGAATAATTTCCAGCTGCTTAGTTTTCTCTTTGATGGCTTTTTCCGCACATCCATACTTCTGCCCATTCCACCTCCTTAGTGCAGATTTGCACCTCGCAATCTTCTGTTGTACCATCTGGAGACTGGCTCCTTCATCCGAGGAGCCAGTCCATGCACCAGTGATAATGTTGCGAGACTCCTCGTCCAAAAGCCACTTCGCCTCAAATTTCGAAGTTCGTTGCACTTGCCGGAACTCCCTCTCCACAGTATTGAAAGTTACCAGCAATGGCTTATGGTATGACGTTCTTGCGGCTAAAATATGTACCTCCACCTGCCTATACAACTGGATCCACCCCATATTCGCAACTGCCCTATCCAACCTCTCTTTGATGAAGCTCCCATCTTGTCGGCAATTTGTCCATGTATATTTGGAGCCTATGAACCCCAAATCACTGAAATGGCAGTCTTCCAATACCTCGCGAAATTGTGTCATCTGGATCTCCTTACGTAATAGGGCCCCCGATTTTTCTGACTGCTCAATGATTTCGTTGAAATCCCAACACATAGCCAGGGCAGCGGAACAAAACTCCTCAGATGATGCAACAAAGCCCAGGATTCATGCCTCTTCGTCCAGTCAGGATGGCCATAGAACCCTGTGAATTTCCATGAATGTGCAGCAGCTCTATCCTTCACAACAGCATTAATATGTCGCCTGGAAAAATTTTGAATCTCCACCAACTCAGGATCTTTCCAAAGCAACGCTAAACCACCACTCCGTCCCACAGAATCAACAACAAACAGACAATCAAACCCCAGCTTCACACGAACAAACTCCATCCTGTTTCTATGGCATTTAGTCTCCATTAGAAACAAAATGGTGGGCTTCTTTTCCTTCGTTACTTGACAAAGGTCTCGGACTGCCTGAGGGTTCCCAAGCCCCCGGCAGTTCCAACTTAGGAGATTCATAATAGACAGCGGGGCTGAACCTCAGCCTCCGCCATCTCTTGGGTTCTGTGTGTCGTGACATGAGTAGCACCAGTCCCCCGTGTGACACGTCTCTTTGATGCACCTATGCCTCCAAACCGGGCCCCTTTCCTTTTCTTACTCACACCACCGTCAATTCTAGAGCCATTGAAACCTCCACACCTTGCTTGTCGTTTCCACGAACGAAGACTGACCGGAGGTCGTGCAGAGGGCAGTTGAGGTTGATTGGTACATGCAGTCTCCACGTTCAGATGTGGCCCCGAACTACCAGCTATTGAATGGGCCACCCCACTCATATGTGCCCCCACGTGTTCAGCTGCAACTGCCGTTGCTGTCTCCACGTTCAAAACTTTTATTGTGATTGCTGAACCGCTACCAGCCGCACGATCCACTTCTCTCATAGGTGCCCCCACGTTCTCGCCTGCAGCTGCCCCACTAACAAGTTGTCGTGGGACCGAAGAGCTTGCAGATAGGAGCACGTCACTGCAGCTGCCAACTCCCGCATGTCCACGATCAAGCTCATCAGTCACCCACGTCCCCATATCGTGAGCTCCATGCACGCAGGTAGGGACAAGGGAAATCGTGGGGAGCACACCACCACAACTAGATCTCGTCCCCACGTTCCCATGAGTCTCGCATTCACCCACCACATCACCCACAGTCGCACGCCCCTCCCCATCATGTGTAAAAATTGGCTGTAACTGATCTGCTCCACGACTGCATGCAACCGTCCCCAGGACCCCACAGTCCACGTGCATCCCCTGGTCCTGTGATGGTCGGGCTTTACCACCGCCAGCTTCCCGGGACACCGACTCCCCACTTGTTGCAACGTGAGTGTCGATACTGTGCCTTCTTTGGCCACCGTGGCAATCGGAGGCACCCAGGTTGAAGCTCCGGTCTCGTTGGGTGCCCCCTGCATGATAATCGGATATGTCCATATTTGAGTGCCTACCTCGTTGACCACCGCCACCGACACTCATTCCTTCCGGGGACCTGAAATTCCACCCCTCGCCATTGGAACTATTAACCCCAGCAAAACCTCGACGGCGCCCATCATCCGCTCTCAACCATACTCCCCACGCTTTTGCATCAGTCGTCACATTCCTCTTTGACGAGCGCGGAATCGGGCAACCCTTATCACCATGGATAATTCGGCCACACTCAAAACAAAACATCGGCAGCTTCTCATATTTAAATGTAACCCAGTAAGATTTCTCAGCCAATGTGAGAGCTCTACCCCTCTCTATGGGTTTGGATAAATCAATCTCCACTCGGATTCACAGACATCGCCCCCAGCCGGCACCCTCCCCAGCTAAGTCAACCTCAAGAAAGTTTCCCATGGAGTCCCCTATCTTCATCCCAATGCCTTTGGTCATACATAACAACGGCATATCGTGTATCTGGACCCAAAAAGGAGAGTGGGAAAACCCAATCTGAGATGCAGTCACAGTTCCATCAAATTCAGTGATGACCAGCATTTGTCTATCATAAGACCATGGTCGACCTTCTAGAACTCTCCTCATATCATCCTCATCCTCAAATTCAAAGAGCCAGATATTATCATCTAACTTCTTAAAGATCACTCCATTGATCGTTCGCCAAATTCTAGAAAGGACAGTCTTGAAAGCTTCCTTGTTAACCGTTCTCCCCATCCAGATTTTCCCCACCAAGCATCGTCCAACCTGAGCCCGCACCTCGTCGACCTCACCCTCCGTGATTGTAAGCCCAACTTTCTCCCCCTCAGTAAGGGAGATGTTCCCACATAACTTCTCCAGTTGCTCCGCCATTGCACCTCGTCTTCGTACTACTAAAACCTTCCTCTACCGGCAAGCCGTAGGAAGTTTAAACCTCACCTCTAGTCGTTTTTCAGAGAGAAAGTCTAGGGAGGACATCATATGCAGCAAAAGAAAATGGGGGTAGGTGTGGTTGTGCGTGATTCGGCTGGAGGGGTGTTGGCTATGCACTGCATGACGAAAGATTCCATCACATCTCCTTCGGTTGCGGAAGCACTTGGGGCATGGGCAGCAGTTAAGTTAGCACTTCGCATGGATTTACGACGTGTGGTATTTGAAGGTGATGCGCTGGAAATCATCAACGCCTTGCGAAGTGAGGAGTGCTGCTGGGCTATATATGGTCAAACCCTGAATGCGATTAAAACGGAAATGATACAGCAATGTGGATGGTCGTTCCAGCATGTGAGCAGATTGGCCAACGAGGTGGCGCATAGATTGGCACGTCTGGCTTTCGTGTATGGGGAAGGCAGGGAGTGGAGAGTAGATTTTCCTTTTTCTGTGGAGGGAGTTGCTCCTATTTCTGTGTAATGCTTTATGTACTGGGAGGTTAGAGGTTGGAGATTAGATTTCTCCTTTTTCCGTGGAGGATCTGGTTCTTTCCTATTTCCATGTAACGCAGTTTTATGGTTTCTATGAAAACCCTTTCAAAAAAAAAAAAAAAAGAACTTAAATATACGTACCCTTACTAAAAAAATAAAATAAGAATAGCACTCCTCCTCCTAGTCAATGTCACATCCAACCATCTTGTGAAGATGGTCAGACCACCCAATTCGGTGGTCGTAGCCATTCCTAATGCACTATTCATGGTGGTCACACCACCCATTGAAGTTTTGGTTGGGATTGCCAACCAGCCAATAAAAGTGACAATTGATTTTTTACTATAGTATTTTTAGACTATTTTCATTAATGAGAGAATACCTATTTTCTATTATTTTGAGATGAATAATTATGTTTCATTTTAATAAGAAATAATTATTCCTAGTCATAGTGCCGCGAAATAGGGGAATTACAATGGGGGGGGGAGGGGTATGGTCATTCCACTTTAAAGGTAACAAGTAATTAAATCTATTCCTTTGTACCAAATGTGTCCTCATGTCTCCACTTTTGTTGAGAGTGATTTTCGGGGCCCATGATCCGTTTTCCTTATGTACATTTCACAAAACAAACATAACAGGTCCTAATTCAGAATGGCGGGCCGGAGCCCAAGCAAAGCAACATAGCTTCCACCTCAAGTCCAATATTTTCTGATGCATTTCACTTGAGCAAAACAAATGCTTTTTTTTTTTTTTTTGGCCACTTAAAAATAAGGTAACTTTTAAAATCATCTTATTTTGTTTGACCATTGTGATTCAATTTGATGATATGATAGTGAATATCAATCATTAAATCAATACTTGTAAGAAGGAAAGAAAAAAAAAAAAGAGTTAATTTTTAGGGTAACTACATTTTCTTCCATTAACTATAACGCATTGACACTTTTTCCCATAAACTACCAACTGTGATACCCAACCCCATAAACAATCATTTTGTACCCAAAACCGTTATTCCGTCAGTCAAAGGCCCATTCCGTCAATTAAAGGCATTAACTCAAACGGTCTACCCGTCATGAACTACAAAGTATTTTCACTTTGCCTCCATAAACAACCAACTATGACACCCAGCACCATAAACTACCATTTTGTGCCTAAAATCCATCTTCGGTCAGTCAAATGCGTTAACTTAAATAGTCAAAGTGACAATGCATTGTAGTTCATAATGGCAAAGTGACAATGCTTTATAGTTTATGGAGACATGACAATAAATTGTAGTTCATATGGGCAAAGTAACGAGTAGATTGTCTGAGTTAATCTTTTAATTGACATAATAGGCCTTTGATTGATGAAATGAGGCTTTTAGACACAAAATGACAGTTTATGGAGTCAGATGCCACAATTGATAGTTCATGGGAAAAAGTGTTAAGATGTTATAGTTGATGGAAGAAAATGTAACTACTCCTCATTTTTATTACCATTTATCTCAATTATATGACCATTTATACATATCTGCAACATTTACAAACAATTCAAACACAAAACACACTTAAAAAAAAAAAAAAAAGGTACAAGTCTGCCCCAAGAGAAGGTTCATGTAGCTCTGAAGGACCCCAGCTTGTAAAAGTAATGTTCCTTGATGAGACCCCATGATACAGCTGTGAACGTCCCCAGACGCAAGTCTATGGCCTCTCTCTTGAAGGATAATGACGACAGCCATGACATGGTATTCATTTCCATTAAATATTAGCGTAAATAGTAATAGAGGGGGGATACTGGATGGTGACTTGTCATTTGCATCCACATATATATATGCCCACCCCATGTCCCCATCTACCTTCCCCCAACACATTTTTCACTAGAATCACCTCAAAATATATATCACCAAGCTTTTCTGTGTCTTTTTCCTTGCACTTTTTCCCCTTTTCCATAACTTACCAAGCCTACTTTCAATAAAAACATGTAACCTAAGAGCATCAATGAATGACCTTGGTATGATGGAGGGGTCCTTTTAGGCCACTAAACTAGGGCAATAACTAATTTTGATAAACAAGCCAACCCATTATAAAAAGGGTGTAGCAAAATTATGGGAGTAGACTTGGAAAAATGATTTGGGTATTAATTATAGTTTTCTTACAAATTCAAGTGGCGGTAGTTATTATTATTATTATTAGCTAGGCATCAAAATTTGGATATTTGTAGACGAGGGATCAACCACGAAAAATATGAAGGTGAACCACAATGAGAAACATTATTTTTATGGAAAATAGTTTTAAGCGAACTATCATGTGTGCATTCCACATTTTAGTTGGCGTTATAAGTATCAAATGAACTGTCACGTCAATTGGTAAGAAACTTATAATAAAAGTTGTAATGCTTGTAGTACCACTTTTGATCTTGAAGAGAACTACTAATACTCAAAACCATTCCGGAAAAAGAGAATGCATATTAAGTGCAAGGTATTAAGTCAAAAAAGGGAAACAAAAAATGACATTTAAGAAAGAGAGAGAGAGAAAGGGTGAGAAATGCTATTTCTCTACCTCTCAACCATCTTCCACCAATCTTCATTAATTTTATTTTTTTTCAAATCCACCATTGAATCCGTTGGATTTGAAAAATAGAGTTTCATGATGAAATATGAATGAAAAATAGAAGAATAACATGTCTCAAAAAGGTAACATGAGAAGCTCATTAAACCAGGTTGAGCTTTGCTTCTGTCATCACTCCTACCAAATATGTCAGAAAAGCCGAAACACCCACATTTCCCATGCTAGTATGCTAGATAGCCATTGATGGCATATTGGCATCCCTCTTTACATTCAACAAAGAAAAATGCCCTTTGGGATTAAACCTTAATCTCTCTCTCTCTCTCTAGAAGGGAAAATTTATTTTATATGGTTAATCTTTGTAACTAAAAACATATTGCGTGCACTAGAAAAATTAACTGTACAGATTTGCTTTCTATAATGGCATCAATAGGTTGGATCTTTTACAGTTAATTAACTATCAGCAGCCTTTTAACCCTTTACACCCGCACACTTCATAGTAAACTACATGCTACATTTTCAGCGCAAAACAGAACCCAGCTAAGCTTAACTTTCTATATCTTCTTTCCATATTCTCATGGTTGTGTACAAAAAGCAAGTCAGACACACAAACAGATAGACAGGCCTTTTGTGCTATGGCTGCTGCTTGTTTAAACACGTACACCTTGCTCGGTTATCGGAAAGTGTCTGATAAAATTAAAACAAAATAAATAAAAAACAAAGAATCAATGAGAAGGTTAAACTATTAACGGCTCATTTGCTAATGCTTTTTAGAAGGTGTTTTCTGCTTTTTGATTGTATATAACGCAAAGGTGAAAGTAGTTTTGAGTGTTTTGTAGGCTGAGTTGTTTGTTAATACTTTTAATTTTTTGCTAAAGAAACAAAGAAAGTCTTAAAAAGCATTAGGAAACAAGCCCTTAGTTTTGCGAGGATTTAGTTCATATTCAAGCAAGAGTTTTTGTAATCTACCTGGACTTGTTTTTGAAGGTCTTTAATGTATTCAACTGCTAAATCTAGCATGTCTGCTGTGTTTGTTTGCTGCAAAGAATGAAAGAGAATCGAAATATATGAGCCCCCACAAAAGGAATCTACAAGGGACAAATGCAAGAGAAGTTTCTACCTTGTCCATGTTGGGTACAAGATCTTGCAGCTTCCTCATCCTTTCACTGATTCTGGTTCTTCTAACCTAAAAATTTGACAAGACAGATGAACGTGTAAAGGGTTGAACCATTGATGATCAACAAGTGCAGTCAATGGCCAAACATAAAGTGATGAAAGTGATGGGACCAAAAGTAAGTGCACTCACATTTGCCCTACCCTCAAGCATAAAATTCTCAAAAAAGCTATACATTCGTCGTTTGGTTAGCGGAAATAGCTATAGATTTGTTGAGCGCTACGGTACTTGACAAATGTTTCAACAATGCATAAGATAAATTTATTAAAAAAAAAAAAAAATCAATTTGGTTCTCTTTCTTTCTTGAGAATGATGAAATTAGATTAAAAATAATTTTGAAAGTTGATAGTTAAAATATTGAGAAAAAAAAAAGTGTTCTTTTAACTTAACTTTTATTAAACCGGATATAAATGCTCTTACCCTCTCCGCAATGCTTCGTGGGTGAGTGGCACAGCCCCGCTTAGCTCGAATCTTACAAGGTACAGAATCTTGGAGCTGCAAAAACTTTTCAATGGCAGCCATCTCTGCTGCAGTTTTTGGCAAACTCATGTGGTGAGCCAAAACATTAGGAGGGCGATTTCCAGACTCCATATTCTGATCAACAACAAAAACTCTGATCAGATAATAAGATTATAGAAAGCGAAACCCAACGAATCACATATATGCTACCTGAGTTTCTGGCATGTTTATATTGGAAAATGGCTTTTCATCATCATCAACAAGTGATTTAAGACTAGTGATATTATCTGAAATCATCGCCGTGTCATCCCAAGAACCCATTGAGAAACCTGTGACATAGTTGTCACCACGGCTTTCACCAAAAACTCCACTGTCTAGATTGTTTGCTGCCATGTTTTTGTCCTCAATTTCAGCTATTGGACTCATTACCCCTGAAGAAGGAGGCCCTGCTGAGTAATTCTTCAACCTGCTTGCAGAAGAAAAAGATGCTTCTTCCTTAGTGCTCTTACCGCCTCCAAAATTTCCCATGCCTCTCATTGCAGCATAGTCTGCCAATTGCTAAGAATTGTTTAGCATCATTCCAAATTTGTAATTATTACCAAAAATTCAAGAACAAAAACTGCTCATTTTTGCGTCTAAGATCGTAGCTTAAGCAACCAAAATCTATCTAAAATTTTTCTAGTAACTTGAGACAAAATCCGTACTAAATTGTGTTCTGCAGATAAGAAGGATACAGGCAATGAGTTAAAAGTAAGAAACAAACATAAAGTAGGAAAATTCAATAGGAACGTACTGTTTTCAACATTGATGTGGGAGAACAATCCAGCAGGCGAGCTACTATGCCGAATAAGGCTGGAACTATTACCACCTCCTCCGGACTTCATCTGCGTCAGAGGATCCATCCCCATTGAATTCAAGCCCTGATTCGGCAAAGGCAGTCTCGATGGACTTTGGTAAAAACTCTGAGAAGTAGAGCCAAAGTTGCTCTGCTGCTGAAGAACTCTTGCTGCTTCGTTCTGTATTGATTGCATAATCTGCGTTGGCTGGCTATTACCCTCTTTTGCACCCACTTCTGATGCATCATCTTCTGTGATTCCATCAGCAGCACCACCGCCGCCGCCGCTGCCACTGGACATAAACCGAGCAAAGATTTGCTCTGTATCGGGGCTCGTAGGCCGGCTGAAGAATTGTTCGCAGAATTCTCTGTCAATGATGTTTGAAAAGTACGAACTTGGGGCCGACCGGTACCGGGTCAAGCCGGAGTTCATCTGGTTTTGCTGATGTTGGGCTTGATGTTCGTTAAAACTATGATGATGTCGTTGAAGATCTGACTCCATTTGCTTCTCTCTGTTTTTATTCAATTCTCTTCCACGAAAGCTTGAATTATTGAAGAGCAAAGTTTGCTTTTTGAAGATTTCCTTTTGAACCTTTTGATGAAATCAAAATCTTTAGGAAATCAGAAAAGCTCTCTCGGAAGCCACCTACAAGAACAGAGTTTATCCCTGCTTTCTTTCTAAGATAAAGTAGTTGCTAGAAAAAAATATATGGAGATTTTTCAGCTGATTCATGTGGATCTAACACTAAATACTAAACCCAAATTTACACAATCTACTTGGACTGAGAATACACAGCTATTAAAGCAGCCTTAGAAACAGAGGAAACAGAGGAAGACAGACTCTCATAATACAGAGTTGTTTTTTAGGCAAAGTACCGCGACAATTTTCCTCATAAACGCGAACAACCATCAAATCTGATAACAACCCAGTTTATCACTTGTGAATCTGAACCACCCAGCTGAAGAAGATAACAACAAAATAAATCAGTAAAATAACAATTGAAAAAAAAGAAAGAATATCAGACTGGAAACTCAGAACAACAAGAAGAAAAGCCAACTTCTCTCTCTCTCTCACTCTCTCAAAAATCTGTCTGTGTCTCTCCCTCTACAAGTGCTGCTGGGAGTGGAGGAGGACGTGGTGGTGGTGATGCCAGTGAGTGAAGAGAGAGAAAGTGAAAACCACATAAAACATTTTTCTTTCCTCTTCCATGATTCAACCAATGAGAAGTGAACAGAGGACAGAAATCTAGGTCTCTCGGATTTGATTATTCTTTTACAATAATGTCCTCTGTAGTTTAATATTTTCTCTGAATACCCATAGTTTTGGAGAAGTGGCTGGGTTATTCACACCTCAGCTTGCATATGAAAGGATTGCGTGCTTGAACATTAGATTACTCCTATTTTTAGAAGTAAAGTTAGGTTTTGGTGATAATGACTATTACATCCTCGTTGGACCACCACATATGTGAATTATTTTCAGACACTAACAGACAATTGTAACATTTTCTGCCACCCATTGTTGAGAATACAGAGTTTCTTTTGAATTTAGTCTATTTAATTCACACCCGTCTTTAAAATATGTGATTTACAAAGCATGTAAAATTATGTAAATATCGCATGTTCTTAGGAACAACCGTTAATCTAATAGACCAAATTGAAAAAAAAAAATTTCAATCCAATTTAGAAGAAAACTTTGTCATCTTCACTGCTCCCATTGCATTTTTTGGGTGCTGATGAATACCTATGCAAGAAAGTATATGTGTGTCAATGATTAGATAGTAATTCAAAAGGATTTGAATCCCAACTAAAGAAAACGTGGCAATTGATCTTGTTAGTGCAAAAGGGTTCTCTAGGTTTTGCATTCTTCTGGAGAGTGATTAGAACAGGCAAAAGACACAAGAAGTACTTAGTCAACACCCAAATAATTCACCTTCACTAATGGTTCCTCCTGATGATTATATAGCAAAAGGATGACTGTAGTACAATCAAAACTTGTTGACTAGTGTTCAATCATAATTCCTACCTAGAGGAGTACTGTTATTATAAATGCATAATGATTTTTGTAAGGACAAATATTTATGCGTTCTTCAAATTAGTCTATTAATCTGACATTTGTCTTTAAATAACGTAACATCTATCCCTAAAGCTCATATATCACTTGTTTTAAAAACAAACGAGGAGAGTTCTCAATGCAATTGCCACTTCTGAAGATGATCAACAGTGTTGCTATTGGTTTATTAAATTTCTTTATATTAATACATAATTCATAATGTTCTTTTCCTTTTGAAGCAAATAAGAGAACAAGAGAGGATAGGGGATCACCAGGATCATGACCTTTGGGAAGGGGAAAAGGGAGAGGGAGATGGAGATGGAGGGGAATAGGAATGCTTCTATAATTATTCCTAAAGGCAGCCCATTTAGTCATTGGGCACTCATGAGGAGCTACAACTTTTATGAATTTTGGAGGTGAACTAATGATGATGCTGAAATTTGTACGGCCAATTTTATACTGAGGAGGACCTGCAATTAATGAGAATACTAGTCTAGAGGCATGTCGGGAAAAAACCATTTTTCCTTGAGAGGAAGTAGTTTTGGGATGAGTGCGTGTTTCCAATAGGCGAATGAAATGCTTACCTTCTTTTTGAACCCTATTCCCTCTAGTCAAAGGTCATTCTTCTTTTGTATGATTATGCCATGTGTCGTCTTTTAATTGGGTTACGTGTGGTTTGTCCATGAAGCAAGCGCACAGGCATCGGCAAGAAGTGTTTCCAACAACCCTTCATCTGTTATAGGTCAAGTATTATTAATTGCTAACCGCCCCTACGATGAGCGGAGAATGGTCTCTTGTACCATCTCCGGCTTAGGTTCTCAAAAAACTTGTTGACATATCAAAGTTCGAACCATTTTAAGTGAGACAGGTGATTGAGTACTTCACAACTTAGTGTGATTTTTCTACAGCTGCCGAAATGACATTAACGACTCCATTTGATAAACGTTTTTGTTTCAATATTATTCATCTTACTTTTTAACATTCTTTTACTTTTTATATTACATCAATAACTTTTTATTACTATTCAAATAAATTTTTTACATCAATTAATTTGTGCTACAGTATCGTACTAAAATCGTTTAACAAACACACCCGTTATTGGGCTGATATAAACCTGTACTTATCTGCACTTGAAGTGGACTGCTTGGCCGAGATTTAGGGGAATAAAATCCAGGTGAATCAAAATTAGGTTTGTCGAGGAGAAGGCAAATGTCAAAGGTGATAAAAGCAATTGTGCAGTTAGTAGGGTGGGTATTCCATTGAATTGTTTGGATGATTTCAAACGAATCTGTTTGTAGTATTAGATTATTCACCAACTGTGGCGTGTCTTGTTCACTTTTATTGAAATTAAAAGTTTATCAATAATAATGATGGATTGTAAACTGTTTTTTAAGGGTAACTTCTACTTAAGATTTGTATCATTTGGTATCAGATGTAGTAGCCACATCAAATGTGAAATCGGACGTAGTTTGTTGAGTATTGATAAAATGGGTTGTGGTTTTGCGGTTGAGTCACATAGGGGCCACAAAGGGAGTGACTTATTCAAGGGATTAAAATATGTTGGTACCCTCTATGGGCATACTATTAAGTCATTGAGTGCTAATAGATGAGTAGAGCTACCAAAACTGAAATGACTATCATTTGGTCAATATCGTTAAAGTGAGACGTTGTTTTATAATTTTGTCAAACACTTAATTACGTACATTTTAAAATTATTATTTTTAAGCGGACATAAGAAGGTTAGACATAGGCGGTGGTGCCATTATGGCGGTCTACACGGACGGTGAAATACTGTATATGAACACCTTTTCTTTAACTTCAAGCATCATCAACTAAATTCAAACAATAATTAATACGTGGGATAAAGTGGACTTTCATAGCCTGCCTCCCCATCAAACTAAAAAAAATGAAGAAAAAAGAAAAAGAAAAACCTCCATCACTTTTGGAGATAGATATAGACTAAATAAATAATAATATCTTATGATTTTTAACTTTTGAGAAAATTATTATTTTTGTGCCAATGAGAAAGTGCTACATGTGCAGAGGAATTTTGATTTGAAGTAAAGAGTAAAAAGAACAGTTTCTTTTGCTAGCTAGTGAGGGGACCTTTGGTGCACGCGGAGGCTGATAACCCTTTCTGCAATTACTATCTATATTTTATTTTTGGGCCCCTAGGCTTTCGAAATATTATAATAAAGTGGACACACTTCTGCTAAACAACAAAAAACTACCCCTTTCTTAGTCATAATTAATTATGTAATCTTAAGGGTCAATTTGTTTTGCTGTCATCATTAATTTATTCTGTATTTTATCATATCATAAGGAAAAAGAAAAGCCCACAACTTCTCCACCAACAAAGCTTCGCTGGGTGTATAAGGTATTTAATAAATTATTCTCATATAAACAAATAATTTTTCTCCAATTTAAGTTATTATATCAACATTATTTTCAAAAAAAAAAAAAAAAAATTTAATGACTACCTATTAGTGACATGTTTAGACAGGATCCTCTATTTCAATGAATGAAGAATATTCATTTAATGTAAAATGAGGGATAATATTATAAATTTAATCCTTTAACTTTAATATTAAGACAATATTATCCCTAATTTTACACTAAATGGATACTCTCCATTTGAGTTGAAATGGAGAGGATCCTGTTCCGTTAAGGCCCAACAATGTTACTAATGAGGTAATAGCGACGTGGTTGGCAAGCAAAAAATCATGTGGCCAGAAAAAAAACTTTAGTAAAATTGACCACATGTCATCAATTGGTGATGTGTGAACATACCAAAATGTCATTAATTTTGTTTTCGAAAATATATTTTTCCATTTATTTATTAATTTATTTGGAGTAAATAAATTATAACAAAATTGACTCTTTAAAAAAAATAATGTTGGAGTAAACTTTAACCATCTTATTCTCACAAAATAAAATAAATGTCTAAAAACTAACAAATATAAATAAATTATCTACGTTTGTTTTTAGTACAGTTATTGTCCATTTGGTTTAACGGTCCCAAAATTAATCATATCTATATTTTTTATAAAAAAAAAAAATCAATAAAACAAAAATGTGGTTAGTCCTTTAAAACCATTTTTTTTTTATTATTATTATTATTCAAACTCACACTCGAATGGACAATTTTTTTTTTCAATTTTATTTAAAAATACACATTTGACTTGCAAAATCGTGAGACTAATAGACTCTTAACACAAGTTTTTAATTAATCATTTTTTCATATATTATCTAGAGGCCGACAAGGAAGAAAATTTTTTTAATTAAATTACAAGCTAAATGACAATATGCATGTGGGCTTTAAGGATAGGAAATGATGGGAACGTAGGTTGAATGAAAGTGGTACTCAAATCAATGTACTTTTCCCCAAACAAATCTTTCACTATGAGCTTCCTTAAAAAGTTTTTTTTAGCTTAACATGTTAATGCACGTGTCATCCCATTTAATTATGGATTAAGTTGACCGTAAAAAAGATTAAGTGGCAGCAACCTAACCAATTAGAATCTCCAAATGTGATTGACGCCTTAATCTACTGTGTTTTGGATCTTAATCCTTAATCAACTCACTAAACGACAACCCCATTGAGTGGAGGTTAAGCACCTCTCCATATATATAAAATCAGAGATTGATTATGTCGTCTAATCAGGAGAGATTTGATTACTATTGCTGACTTTATTCATGTTGTGCCATTTCTTGACAATGTGATGAATTTGGGGCCCATTTTGGTATCTAATTTGAATTATGTCATTGTCTTTAGCCTCTTTTGGGGTAATATAAATTTGGGTCATTCCCATCACTTTGTTAGGTAAGATCGAGTTTTTGCAAAAGATTGCAACAAAAGTGATTTGCAATATATATTTTAAGATTCTGACTTATTATATTTACCATTTCTAGTCTTGTCGGTGTCAACAAATTACCGTTCTTGGGGTTCAGTAACTAAGTAGGCGGCGGAATCGGAATATTTTGTTATGAATCAAAACATAAATGAAAAAATATATTAAGATTTAAAGTTTAATTAATATATAAAAATAAATTAAAATTTGTTAGGAGTTAATATTTCTCCGACGCTCTTTAGCCTTTACGTAGAATACGATTTAAGAAAAATAAAATCAGATGCGTTTGTTTCTAATGATTAATTTTATGAAGTTAATAATTAGGTCTTAATGCTTAAAACTTGTTTTTGGATTTAAAACTAAAATCTAAGGGTAGAAGGTTAACCCTTTAAGAATGATATCACCCAAAATGTATTTGATCATCCTAAATTTAATGCTAATGCCTCACAAATTTGGGTATTGACTAAATTAAACAGGATTAACAGACAAACTAAACAGGATTAACAGACAGATAATACAAACACAAAATACTATTAAAAACATACACACACACACAAAAAAAATTCATATTTATATCATATCAAAATACTTTCTCAAACAAAAAAAAAAAAACACTGCTCAAAACACGTTAAGGAACTTTATAGTCATATGTTGTTAGGGTGTGCATGATCAACAGCAATTCCAAATGTGGTAAATGGGCATTATCAAAACCTGGGGGCATCATCCTTACACTATACAAATAATAAATGAGACAACAAATTATCAAACTTTGGGACCTAATTACCCCCACACCATTGTTGTCAAAAACACCAAGCCAGACTTTTAGGGTTGAAGCATTCGAACTGTCCATTGTCTGATTGGGATTGACATGAAACTGAGGGTGACCCCCCTACATGTAGGGCATGGCTGGGTTAATTATAAGCCACATATTTCTCATGACCTTTAATTAACCATTAAAAAAAAAGGATAATTTTAGTTATTATTAGTCAATTCTTTTTTCGCTTTCTCAGTATTCTTTTTTTATTATTTATAAATAAATCATATATATTCAAGTAGTCCCTCTCACGATCTAATTATGACGAAGTTTGTCTGATTTTCTTGCCATAATAAACAGGTAGCTTATCACGTTAAAGTATATGATATTGACATGGAGAAGATTTTCTATCTATATATATTGACTTTTGTGCGTGATTAGAGCGACTATGAAGTTCATAACTTTATTCTATAACTGCGTTAATGGCTGTTTAGATAATCATTAATTATATATAAAAATACCGTCGTTATTTAGATATGAGAAAAACGAATAAAATAAACGAAAACCCAATTTATAACAAAAGAGAAAAAATAATTGATTTACCATGTAATCATGATGTATTATATCCGAAACAATCGTGTATTGTATAATACGTTTCTTGATATAATAAGAGTTTTTATATTAATTATATCCAGGGGTGGAACTAGAACGTTTAGTTGGGAGAGGGCAAAATTGAAAATTTTGGGGGGGAGGGGGGTGCATATATATATATATATATATATATATATATATATATATATATTTTTGGGACCACCCTATGGCTTGGGGTGTTGCCCCACAAAGCCAAGAGGTGGTTCCGCCCATTATATCATTACATAAAGATTTGAACAATTCATTAATAAGAAGAAGAAAAAAAAAAAAACCTTCTTTTTTATAAAATGTGGCTGAGATTTAATGTTAATGAGAGAGTTTGGTTGAATTCCAATTTGAAACTAGACCCGTTGGTTTGGGATATGTGTCCTATTATAAGATAAAAGAGATACATGTCTCAATCCCAACGAATCCAATTCTTATTGAATTTAAATCCGAACCGACTCCAAAAATACGGTGCATTATATAAACAAAGAAATTAGGGATGGAAGTGTTAAATCCGTGCCCGTTTTGGCTGAAAACCCAACCAAATGTAAGATAATTCAGAATATAACATATGTCTAGTGTGTATACACTATATCTATATGACAGTATCACCAGACCTTTTCCAAAGATAAGAGTGAGATTTAGTAGCCTTACTTTTTATAATTACTCTGTTTTTATTTTTTAATGTAGGAAGGAAGATCTTGTGCCAAGAAAAATGATTCGGAGCTTGATGGGTTTGCACATGGTGGGAGAGAATATATTCTAGTATTTTAATTTTGTACCAAATAATATGAGGTAAAAAATAAAAGTACCCCCCATTATCCATAGGACACCTTTTGAGTGTGCTATATTATGTCTTCCACGTCACCACCTTCCAAATATTGGCTGAATCCTCCCCCTCAAATTACTCCTTTTACTCACGGACTCCTGCGCAAAATTAGGGTTTATCATTCACGGGCCTCTTCTCTGCCACTTTTTATCTTTTCTTGATTTGTTTTTTTGTAGTATTTATATGCTAGTGGCCTTTGAACTTTTCGAATTTTTTTACAGAGGCAATTATATTTTACTGTTTATTTATTTATTTTTTTGTTAATTTATGGGAAATTAGTATATAATTAAGAACAAGAGATTAAGCTAAGGAGGATAATATATGATGTCAATGCTGTCATAAGTGTCTAGCTTCTATAATTTTCAACAAAAGGTGCTAAAGCCTAGAAGCATAAGGATTTCAACGTTCTGTGTTCACATGCTCAAATTTAGTATTTGGACTTCAACCCTATAAAAGGGTCTACAAAAAAAGAAGAAAATTCAAGTGGTCCTCCTAAGTTCAATAATTCATCCACATCAAAGTTGAAACCAAGCAAGAAATTATATATATCGATGCCTAAGTCAATAAATTTATTGAGAAAATTTAATGGAGAGAGATTTTTAGGGTATAAAAAGCTTTTATCTCATTACTCTCTTTTATATTAAACTAATTGTTGCTCCTACACTTTTTAACCTTTCTAATGAGTACACCTTTATGTTAATTGGACCCAAATGCTAATCAACAGACATCCTCATTTCTAAAGAGCTTTCTATTCTACACGTTCTTCATTCCTTATAAAACCATCAAGACTTTCCAAGTCATGTGACGCATGTGTGGTAACAATTCCAAACCAAATTCGACGAGTAGTGGGGTTTGAGCTAAGCCTTAGCTAACCATAGGGAGTAGTTCGACCACCCGCCTTGACCTAACCACCCACTTATGAGTAAATTTGTAATTTCATAATGACCTTACTGGAAAAATCGCCAAAATTTATATGAAATGATTTATTTGCTACACCGACATACTAGCCCCAAAAAGTTGTTTATCACAAAGTTAAACCATAGTAACCAATTAGCATCATCTATAATACAAAAGCAACCATATGAATAAATGATGTTTTCAAGAGTCGCACATGCAACATTTTCTATTATTTACACTACCATATAAAGAGAGAAACCAATTAAGAGCATCTCCAGCAATAAGAGGTATTCTACCTAGTCAAAAAGTACAATTCTTTATTTTAACTACCCATTTTTTAATGCCAACTCCAACAAATTCTCTATTCCATTAGCTACTTTAAAATATTATTTCTCATTCTTTTTCTATTATATTATTGTCAACACTTAATTAAAAAGAAAAACAATTACATATATATAAATCATTAATAAAAATAAAAATAAACACATATGAGGAACATTCATCTCACATGCAGGTACTAATTCTAAAATTAATAACAAAAATAACTATATACAATATAACTAATAATTTTTAAGATTGGCCATGTGATTTTCACATGTGTTCCATCAAGTTAGATTGCAGCTGAGAATGAATTGGACGGTCTCTAATGTTCAAATGACTTTGAATGAACTCCACAAATCAAGAGGTATGCTCGTGAAAAACTTGTTTGGGATGGGGAAGAGAAGAAATAAATGCAGATGAAGAAGAAATAGGTTTGAGGAAAAAAGAGGAGATCGAACACCCAAAACAAAGAAAAAGCAATATTGAAAATAATATTATATTGTATTAAAAATAATATTATATTCAATCTAGTGTACTATAGTGAATAGTTATAAATTGTTATTCACTGTAGTAGTTAAGGTATAATAGATAATATGAAGCTATTCTGTCAGAGCAAAAAAAAAAAAGGAAGATAAAAATAGTTAAATATAACTAATATTTTTTTAGCTACACTGCTGGAGATGCTCTTATAGACTCATGTTTTAAATTATCTAAAATAACCCAATAAGTATCAGAATAGAATATGTAGAGTATATACAAAGGGCACTAAAATAAAATAATTCCATTCCAAAAGATGTGTACCCCACCCCCCGCCCAATCGAGGGGGAACCTTCATCTTATTCAATCTTATGTAACTTTCATTTTTTTTATAAGAAGAAAGTGGTTACAAGCGAGACACAGGATCTTTTACAGTGTGCAACCAGAGATCCAGAAAAGAGAGAGAATCTATGAGAATGCTTCCAGAAAAAGGGATGAAAAGGGTTTCGAAAACTACTGTAAATGAGAGACTAAGCAGAAACGTGGAAACTCAAGCTAAGGAGTGCATTTATTCTTCAAGGTTGGAACTTCTAGGTAACAAAAGTCATATCTATTCATTTATCCTGTACAATTTTAATCTAAACAACAACAACAATAATAATGATTTCAATTTTCTATGGAAAACACCAATAGCATTCACATGTATTTATCATTAGATAACTGATTGGTGCATGGGAAATGGTTCATTTTAATTGGGAAAATTTGACTGAAAGCTCTGTCATCAGTATTGAAAATAATACTTAACCAAAGAAAAAAATGCAACGCAAATAAGCGCGGACAGAATATTCAACACTTCCAAAAGCTACTCTGCATGATCATAGCACATCAGAATTTTCAACATTACACCTAAATTGGACATCGCTTACATAGTCTCTATACCAGCTCTACACCTTTCCTAGTCGGTTAATGGATGACAGGCTTGAGAGGATGAGCTCTCAGCTTCGATAAATCAAGACTAGAATCAAGCTCTTCATCCAGCTCCCCGACAATGCTTCTGCAAGAATCAAGGGGTATAGATTATGTTATAGCACATAGTAAGAAAATGTCAAATGAAGTCCACTCACTTCCTCCCATCAGGAAGAGAAAAAATTAAATAAAAAACAAAGGTGAAAGGTATTACATGTTGTCGCCCCTTATTATGTACAAACCCAACACAAGTTGTTGGACACCTTCCTGCGAGTCAGAAGAAGCCAGAAGTCAAGTTATTGAAGTGAAAAAAGCCAAATGCAGTGAACTACATATAGTATTCTCAAGTTCAGCACAGAATCCGAAGCAAGGTATTTTTGTCATTTTGGATCGCTGAAGAGAGACATTGCAACCCCAATAGTAATAACTAACTAGAGGGGAATAAATGTAGTTAACACCAAAAATTACATTATACAATCCTCTTACCACCCATTTCCATCCCTCCCAAACCCAAAGAAAACCTTTCTTTTTTTTTAAACGGCGTTCCCAAGGAAGCTAATAAATGCTCCATTTGGTTGGTGTCAAATGTGGAGAAAAAACTAGGAAAAATTAGACAGAAATGTCTTAGTTTTCAAAATACACCACACCAAAACAGTAAATGAGCCAGCAACTGAATGCTTGTTAAGGTAAGGATGCAAACCTTTGTGGAGTAGACACGTTCATGAGATTCATCGAGGATAATATTTGTTGCCTGGTCAAAGCCTTTTAGGACTCCCTAAATGGAAAACCAAAACTGTTAATACAATCAATACCTCATACTAAGATCTAGCTGGTGCATTGGACTAACAACAGGTAACATACCACTATATTGCGTCCATCATTTGTGATAACTGATATGGTTTCTGCACAAAGAGGAAATGACTTAAGAATAAAGTTAAAAGATGTAAAATATAAGAGGCCCAAACCAACAAAACTGAAAATGCACTGCAAAAGGAACACTGAGAACTACAACCTGGAGTTAGACATCACATTTTTCCCATCTTACAAAAAAAAGAAAACAAGTTTACTTATAAACAGGGTTTTGAAAAGTTTCTAATGCTTGCATTGAAACACTCCTAAAGGGGGAAAGAGGGATCCATAAGACGCCTTGGGCCTTAAAAGTTATACATAAGTCTCATTAGACATCAGTTCCACAGGCCAAGGTACAGCAACTGTTATACCTTACATGCCTTGACTCTTGAGGCACACTCTGCTTGTAAGATTGTCAATCATGTTTCTTTCTATTTCCTTCATATTCATCCCTTTTTTTATGTATGTTTCAAATACTCTACCACATCTTTGAACTATCTCCATGCGTTTAAGTACTTTCTTAACAAATCTAGTATGATGCTAAAATGCTTCGCATTACAACATTTTAAAATCGGATGTAATGATTTAATGTTCTTTTTTCAAACATCAATATTCATTGATTTAAAAGCTTACACCTCAACACACCCAGATTCATGCCTTGGCTAAAAAGAAATCAAACGCCTTGCCTATAGGTTAATATATACATTAAATACATAAGAAATAAAAAGGGCTTGTCAAAAATTTGCATACGATCTACGAGTGATTCAAGTCCAGGGCCAGTTGACATCTTGGAGCTCCCAAAATGGATATATCAGAGACCCTATGCAAGATTGGTTATGAACCAAATTTTCTGCCCAAAAATAAAAAAATAAAAGACATTAGTTCTTCAAGAGACAATTTACATAAAGCTACAGAAATAAGATATATAGTAAACATTATAGAGAATTTCCATCTTTATAACACCTTTAGGGGCTGGGAGAGTGTAGAAATGAGCTTCAAAAGGACATGATGTTAACAAATTGGTTAAAAGAAGAAGAAGAAGAAGAAGATATAATCAATTCATTGAAGCTATAACTCTTGACATGCTAAAATGGAGGAATATAATGTGTTAATAAGAAATTGTCAATGATTCTGAAGGTCATTACTAGGCGGCTAGGGGTGCAAATGAGCCAAGCTTGGGCTGTCTTGGCTCGGCTTGTTTATTTTTGGCTCAGGCTTGAGCTTGAGCTCAAGCTCGAGTCGAGCCTTACTTCACTGCTAGAGCTCGGCTCAACAGGGTTTGAACCCTGTTCGAGCTCGAGCTCGACTATTTTTTTTTTTTTGTAATTTAGTTGTATAATACCGATTTTTCTTTAAATTTAAAATCTTAACATATAAAAAATAAATCAAACAAACAAATTGAAAACCATACAAATACAATTATGTTTCCTCTTGCTCTGGTACATTAATCTCCATCCATACTGTATATAATCAATTAACACGAATACAAAATCAACTAAAATCAACCAAAAAAATCTCCATCCAGACTCTATATAATCAACTAACAGGAAAACAAAATCAACTAAAATCAACCAAAATGCTAAAATCTCCATCCATACTGTATATAATCAACTAACAGGAAAACAAAATCAACTAAAATCTCAACTAAAATCAACTAAAATGCTAAAGAACATTGAGACGGCGAGAGGCCAGAGGCGAGGCATACCGTGAGAGGCGAGGTGAGAGGCCAGAGGCGAGAGCGGCGTGGAGAGCGAATTCCGGCAGCGTCGATGTGTGCGGTTGCTGCGGTGGTGGAGGCGAGGTGAGAGGCGAGACGCTCTCCAGAAAGAGACGGCGAGAGGCTAGGAACGGTGAGACGGCGAGAGGCGAGAGCGGCGTGGACAGCGAGTTCCGGCAGCGTCGAGGTGTGAGGTTGCTGCGGTGGTGGTGGTGGTTGCTGTTGGGGCACTGGGGAGTGATGGGAGCGGCAACAGAGATAGGAGGCGAGGAGATGGAGGCGACGAGTCTGTCTGGAGAATGTGAGGTTAAATTTGGGTTCTCTGATTTTCAACCGTTGGATTTGGAAAATAATTCAATTTTAAATATTAAGATTTGTTTTACCAAAAAGCTTATCCATGCGACTTTTTCTATTTAGATATGGTATGATTGTTCAATATTATCCGTTTTCAACATTTAATTATCACTTTTAAATATTTTATACCATAGATCAAATCCAAAGGTCAAGATTAAATTCTATTAAATTGGACGGTTACGATTAAATTTAATAAAAAATTCAAAATTAAAATTTAGGAATTAGGATTAAAAATTGTGTTATGTAGTATTATTAAAGTTTGTTATTTCAATTTCAATAATTACGATTTAAAAATTGTATTTTTTTTCAATCGTGTATATATTTTTTTTCTTATTTTAGATTCGTTTGGATTGGAAAAGGATTATTACCACTGGATTAGTTAACACTGAATAGATTAGCTAATCCTATTCCTTTGTTTTGTTGCGTTGGAATAATTACTTAATCCTATTCCTTTGTTTGGTACAATACAATATGTTGATGAATGGAATTGTATTGTGATCTTATTTCCTAAAATACCCTTATAATACAAATACAATTTATATTATTAAGGACAATTTTTTTTTCTCCGAAACTTAAACAACTATAATATATATATATAAAATTATGTTATGTATGTGGGATTTTATTTTTTTTTATTATTATTATTATTATTTGCAATTATGCTAGAAAATTAAATGTGTTTATATAAAAAATCACATAATCATTATATCACCATATTTTATAATTAAAACTACGAAAAGCACATTAAACATCTTGAATTCTTGATATCATTTTGGTAAGAACTCAACTAAAATGATATAGCAATCGTTTTTACTTAAAATATATATCGCTAAACAGCTTAACCATCAAAAAATGGTATAGCAATTGTTCTTAATTAAAAAATGTAAACAAGCATGCAAACTAAAAATATTTGATTTTCTGCAACTCCTCAAGCGTCATTAATAATTCCACGCATCAATTCTTCCTTGTCATGATCTGGAACGCTGAAAAATAGATCCATTATCTCAGGCTGACAAACAATCAATCTTGCTGCTTTGAGACGGTCTTTACTACTAAGACCAATTATTTTTGATAACTCATCATTAACTTTTAATCTACTCTCTCGTTCTACCGAACCTGTAACTGCCTTACTAAGATTCTCTGATGCAGTAATCAAATTTGTTGCAAGTTGGTTGCCAATTTCAAGAAATTTGTTGGCGATGTTATCTTCGGTACTCTTATTAAGCTTTTTTCTTTTTCGACCCGAAAGTCCTCCTCCATTGCCATTGGTGGGCAATTGTGTGCACGACACATCTTCATTAAACTCTTCGAACCCATCTTTCTCGTTTTGGCCAATATTGTTTTCATCACAAGTCTCATTTTGTAGATCTTCACAAATGTCAATTGGTGTTTGCGCATCTCTGCCAGTAGCATGGTCTTTTGCATAGACAATGCAAAGATCTTCATATAAGGGAAAAGATTTATTTTTAAAAGCAGCTGCCCCTTTATGACTCTGCAAAACCATCAAATATGATAATGTCCAATTAATATATTATACATATAATAAGAGTATAAATATATCAATTGCAACATGATACAAATTTACCTGCACATACGCTTGCCACACGGCATCTTCAGCAACCACACATTTTCTAATATTATCCCATCCAAATCCACTTGCATCAGGACCACACAACATTGCATGGACTATTTGAAATTCCCTTTTCAAAGTCTTCAGTCTTGATTCTATATGCGGTTTTGCTTTGATTCCAGCATTTGGTAATGTCTTTGACAGCTTTACCTCTAAGATTCTGAGATAACCTAGTTGAAGCCTAGTCTCTTGTCTATCGTTTCCTTCATTGTAGTGCTCAACCAAAGCCTGAACAAGTTTGATATCTTCTTCAGGAGCCCATTTCCTTCTAATAGAATCTTGAGAATCCAATGTAGATGAATTCATATCTAAAAAAAAATTGAAGAACAATGATATATAAAGTAATAAAACTATAATTATCAACGAAAATATGCATACAAAAATAGTTAACATCAACAACAGAGACCAATGGCCAACATGCAAAGAAAAGTTTCAATATATTAAGAAAAAAAATTGACTCATAACACATTTAAATAATTGTTACATATAACATATTTAAATAATTGTTACATATCAATTGCCTTGCCTAATTCCCCTCCACGCATTAAACATATCATTTGCCATAGTTCTTCTCAATGCACTCCATTCATCTGAAGCCTCGATATGTGTTATTGGATCATTATTATTTGTATGTGAGTGCTCTTGTTGGTCTAATTCTTCCTCTAATGGATCCACAGGCATCATCCTTCGTATGTAGTTATGTAGAAGACAACATGCCGTAATAATGATTATGTATCTTAATTGGATAAAACGATGGACTCCTTAAAATAGCCCAACGTAATTTAAGCAACCCAAAACATCTTTCAATGGTATTCCTAGTAATAATGTTTCATATTAAAGAATTCTTCATGTAGTTGGTTGATGTCCAACTCTCCTCATTTAGGTGGTATCGCTGCCTTATATGATGCAAGAAAACCCTTGCAATTTGTGTAGCCAGCATCAACAAGATAGTAGTAACCTATATATATATTTTAAACAAAAAAAAAAGGCTTTAGTGGAACGAAGGATTATTAAAATAATGAAATTGGCAAATGTATTTTCCTTACCGTGAGGTACTATCAATCCATTTCTCCTACTTATTGCATCTCGAAGCACTCTACCATCTGCAGCAGAGCCTTCCCAACCAGCTAAAATGTAGATAAAATGCATGTCTTGTGAGCATACGCCTAGTACATTTGTGGTGATCTCTCCCTTTCTGTTGCGGTATCTAGGTTTATCGTCTAAAGGTACCCTCACCCTAATATGTGTTCCGTCTAATGCACCTAAACAATTCTTTATATATATATAAAAAATATATAAGTATGTAATATCATAGTTGGATGACATAAACTTAGCAAAAAGCATATTATAATATACCTTAAACCATTTCCATCTTTCATCTGCAGAGTTTTCGAGAACTGGCTCCGGTTTCTTAAGAAACTCTGCATGTAACCGTATAACTGCATGTAATACATTTTTGAAATGCCTACTAATTGTCTCTCATGAGCGCCTAAATTGACGTTTTATAATTCTATTCTTTACGTGATGAGCTAAGATGTATAAAAACATTGCAACTTGCTCATCTACTAACATATGTTTTGTGGCTTTTAATCCACCTCTTACTTCAAGCATATTATATAAATTGCTAAATGCATTTCTATCCATTCTAAAATGGTTATGGCAAGTTTCATCATCCTCATATATTAAACGGTAAAGATCTCCTTGCCTTGAATAAAAATCAATAAAATATGTAGCTTTTAATGATTTCTGTCGAATATGGTCTTCTACCAAAACACATAACAAATCAAAAAAAAGCAACAACAACCGAGAACATATCTATCCAAAACATCAACACCAAATTCTTTCTCTTCTTTATCATGTTCCTTGTAGCTAAATTTAATCGTGCCATAACTGTAAACAAACAACACACGTCAAATTTATAGATAGGATCATCACGTTCAAAAATAAGTGTCTCATATTCTTTTAAGAACATGTTAGGATTATTTGTCAAAATGCAAAAACCACATAATTACAAGCAAGCATGATCTTATCACTGTAGCGATCTCATCACAGTATACAATTATATATATAAAAGGGATCAATGATATATTTTTGATATTTTTATTTTGTTTAATTTGTTTGATATATTTTTGTTTGAAAGATTGCCAGTGCCGGTGATCAGTGTGGGGAATTTGACATGGGGAGGCAATGGGAAGATGCCGATAGTAAAAAATATTGAAAGGCTGCAACATGTTCCAGAAAAAAAAAAATAAATAATTTTTTTTTTTTTTTTTATCGGTAAAAGGTTTACAAGAAAGCAAAGAGAATAAAAATCATGAACTCCACGGTTATGAACTCAGGAGGTTTTTTTTTTTTATCGGTAAAAGGTTCACAATAAAGCAAAGAGAGTAAAAATCATGAAATTATGAACTCAGGAGGCAATGGCCGACTACCTAGAAATCAAAAACTCTAGATTATGAACTTGATAGTTATAGGTGAAATCTGAACCAGATTCTCAACCAAATAGGAGCAATTCAAAAACTCAAAACCACAATCATTTATAATTACAAAAAGACAAAAGAAAACTATAACCTAAAAAAAAAAACCTAGAGAACGAAAAAAGAAATTGAGAGAGAGAGAAAAAAAAAACTGTGTGCGATTTGAAAAAAAAAAGCTCCGAGAGAGAACAGAATTAAAAAAAATTGAGAAAGAATGAAGAAAAATTGAGAGAGAACGAAGAACGGAAAGGAAAAAAAAAATTGGGAGAAAAAAAAAATCCAAGAAACACAGAGAGAATAAAATAATCAAGAAAATAAAGATCAAAGAGAAAAGAGGGGAGAGAGATACCTTGCTTTGAGAGATGAAGATCGTTGCTTTGAGAGATGGAGAACGTTGCTTTGAAATATGGATATTGTGAGAGGTGTGAGAAGCGTAGGTTTTTTTGAAAAATTATACGATATTTTTAATCCCACAGGAAAGGATTAGCTAAGCCACTCATTTTTTTATGGCTTAGCTAACACTGTGTGTATAGGATTAGTAGTCCCATGGGAATAGACTACTCCCGGGAATAGAATGTTACCAAACAAAGGATTAGCTAACACTAGTGTTAGCTAATCCAATCCAATGGCCTAATCCGCGAACCAAACGGGGCCTAAGTATTTTTTTAAATCACAACGTCAAACACTTTATGTCACACACACTAATCATTATTATTATATTACATATAATATTATTTAATTAATATGTTAAAATGTTAATGCTTAACATGGGTTAAGTATATAATGTCAATATTAATATATATTGTATCTTATATGTAAACATTTATATACTTATATGATTGCATTTGTATCATTATATGGGTCAATTATATTACTAAGAAACACATTAGTTACTTAATTATTAGTCATTTAATCTAATAGTAATACTCAAATTTTAAGTAATAAATTCCTCATGATATAATGGTCATACACTCATACTTCAATTTTATGATCATATTATCTCACAATTTATATTAATATTATCTTACATCTAAGATCATGTGATATATCATATATGTTTTATAAGAATAAAGTATATAATTATAATGTATTGATTAAATAACATAATAACTTATGCAAATATATCATATGGTTATATAATGATTAATGATTATGTGATATATACCATATACGATTCAAATTTCTAAAGTATAAATTATCTAATGATAATATTTTTATTAAATGACACAATAACTTGTACGGTTGTACCATATGATTATATCATATGATAAAATGATTAATGATAATATCATATATTCATATATTTCTTATTATTTACTATATATATATATATATATATTTCTTATATGTGTTTAACATATACATAAATAACAAATAACAAAGGTACATAATATATGTGTTATTATTGAATAAATGAGTAATGTTGACCATATATATTGTTATTTGTTATTTAATAAAAAATATACAAGCCGATTGGCCCAAAAACTTTGACCCAATTATCCTTAAAAACAGTTTCAACCTTTTAGCCCAAGTTACCCATGATATTTAATCTGGACAAATGTGGTATGTAGAATACTTCACAAGTGAATTGCTAACATACTCATACCATCAGTCCTAGCTAGGAATTTTCATTTTCAGGTCTTTGCAGGCATAGTTTATATGTGAATTCACATATTTAATTATGAAATTCGACATCTCATAATAATTGAAAGATTCCGTTGTGATTTAAAGAGATTTGGAGCTGACAGATCAATTTCTATTTTGATCCTAGGTATGTCAACAAGACATCTTGGTGGTGTCATGTGGAAGTGGAACTCATGCATAGATATGATTAATTTAATTTACATGAACCGGAAGTGAACTGTAGCTTAAAAAGATCTTCCTCAAAAAAAGAAAAAAAGGTGTAATAAGAACATATGTTTTAACACTATGCTAATTGTAAACTCTATTTTCTGGTATATCATACTTTTGGTGCATGAACTTTATTAGGAGCAGCAGTTGTTATTAATAGCTTTTCTTCTTTTTCCTAATTTTAGATTGTAATCTTAGGTAATTTTCTTTTGCACCCCTTCTGTACTTCAAAAGGATTTTCTGTGGGTTGGAGTTAGTGACGAGTTGAAGTCCCATCTAATCAATTGGTACAAAATTTGTTCTCTAGTTTGCTCTGATGGATCCAAGATAAAGTTTTGTTATGATTTGTAGTGTGGGAATCAATCCCTGAAGGCCATAGGCCTCTTTTTTTAGTATTGCCCACTGTAAAGAGGATTTGGTGGTGGATCATGTGCAGTTCCTTAATTGGCAACCTTTGGTGGAATATTTCTTTTATCAGATCCGTGCATGATTGGGAGGTGGATTTGGTCACTTTGTTCTTTGATCTTTAATCCCTTCCAAAAGGTGAAAATTCAAGGCTAGATCCTTCTATCATGTGCTATGCATTCCCATTGGCCCTCCATTTTCTTGGAAGAGCATTCAAGGTTAGGGCTCCTTCAAGAGTCGAGGTTTTTTCTTCTTCTTCTTCTTTGTGGATGACAACATTAGGAAGATCTTAACGTTGGATAACTTAAAAAAGAGAAATGTCATAGTGGCGGATTAGTGTTGTATGTGTAAGAGGAATAAAAAAACTATTAATCACCTTCTTCTCCACTTTGAAGTGGCTAGAGATCTGTGGGTTTCAATATGTTCCATCATTTCAATGTAGAGTGGGTCGTGCGTTGAAGAGTGGTGGAGTTACTGACTAGTGGAGAGGCCAGTTCAGAAGTAGGTGCATTTTAGAAGCATGGAGATTGCCTCCTCAATGCTTAATACAGTTCATTTGGAGAGAGGAATGCTAAGAATTTTGAAGTTTGTAAGAAATCAGTGATAGAGTAAAAGTTGTCTTGTTCAAATCTCTTTATACTTGGATGATAGTTTACAATAGTCATCGCTTCTCTAGTTTTTTAAAAATTTTGGACTCATGTTCTTTTTTATCTCCCTAATTAGACATCTCTCTTGTCTACATTTTATGTACTTAGGTTGCACTTCCTCTGCACCTTTTGAGATTGAATTACTTTTAAGAAAAAAAAGTGTGTTCACATGTTTTTGTGTGACTCAGGTTGATTTTCTTGCTTACTAAAAGATGGTAAGAAATTTTGCTATGATTTAGCTATAATGGTAAATATCTGGTGCTTTTTAGTTCGGTAAATTTCCATCACTTTTATGCCATTTCTCATAGGAATGATTGGGGTTGGTTGATCTCCGTGCACACTCTTTAAGTTGCAGTATATGTCTAGATAAGTTGAAGTGAACAGCCTTCTCCAGGGATGTTAGGCACTCTGTTTCTTCCTTTGCATGTTTCATTCGGCTTTTTGTGAGTTTATTTTCTGATGCTACTTTCAGGTTGTACAACCATTAGCTAGTATTATAAGACTGTTAAGTGAGCAAAGCATTTATGAGTGAGTTCGGACATAAGCTCGGTTCGAACTTAACTCGAATATTAAATGAAGCGTTTCGTGAACATAAATCATGGTTCGAACCCATTCAAAAGCTGACACCTAAGCAAACACAAAATAATTCCACAAAAATATCATACACTCACACATATACACACCATATTTTGAACTTATTCAAGCTGGGTGGCGGGTCACAGGACGGATCATAGTCAGACCCGTGGGTTTGGCCGTGGAGTCATCTTCTTTGGCGTCAGAGTCATTTTTTCCGGTGTTAGGGTGATAAAATCCTCGAAGGTTAACATTCTCCTTCTAGGTTTTAGATTTGAATCCAAAAATGATTTTTGTGGCATTAGAAACGATTTTTGTGGCATTAGAAATGGATTTTGGGCATTAGAAATGGGTTTTTAGGCTAGGTTTTGTGGTTTTGGCGTGGGTCAAGTGGGTTTTTTGGCGGGTATCGTGGATCATGGTGCGTTTTCTGCAAACCTTTTGGACTTCAAGTCTTACATAGGCAAGGAAGACAACAAAGAAGAAAAGCCCAGAAAAACCGTGGAAGAGAGGGAAAATCATGGAAGAGAGAAGAGGAAGAGGTGGAGGACCCACGATGTTGTTCATCGGAGCTTGCCTGCTCCGATCGTTTTCTTTGCCGCCCATGCCTAGGTCTAGCGAGACTCACCATGGGTCTCTCCAGACCCCACCATGGGTCTGGTGAGACCCTGGCGTGGGTTTGGCGAGACCCACAACGTGGGTCTTGCTTTGTAGGTAGGGGCGTTTTAGTCTTTTTATGTGAGCTAATTTGCTATTTTTGTCTCACTTTTATTTTTTGCAATTGCTGATATGTCAAGATGGGATTGGAGGCTGCAAAATGCACCTTTTGCAGATGGTCCGGACCTAAAGGGCTCTCATATATATATATATATATATATAGTAAATAATAAGAAATATATGAATATATGATATTATCATTAATCATTTTATCATATGATATAATCATATGGTACAACGTACAAGTTATTGTGTCATTTAATAAAAACATTATTATTAGATAATTTATACTTTGGAAATTTGAATCGTATATGGTATATCACATAATCATTAATTATTATATAATCATATGGTATATCTGCATAAGTTATTGTGTTATTTAATCAATACATTATAATTATAAAACATATATGATATATCACATAATCTTAGATCTAAGATAATATTAATATAAATTGTGAGATAATATGATCATAAAATTTAAGTATGAGTGTATGACCATTAGAAGAATTTATTACTTAAAGTTTGAGTATTACTATTAGATTAAATGACTAATAATTAAGTAACTAATGTGTTTCTTAATAATACAATTGACCCATATAAATATATAATGATACAAATACAATCATATAAGTATATAAATGTTTACATATAAGATACAATATATATTAATATTGACATTATATACTTGACCGTGTTAAGCATTAACATTTTAACATATTAATTAAATAATATTATATGTAATATAATAATAGTGATTAGTGTTTGTGACATAAAGCGTTAGACGTTGTGATTTTAAAAAATACTTAATCTAAAATAAGAAGAAGAAAAATATACAATTGAAAAAACACAATTTTAAAATTGTAATTATTAAAATTGAAACAACAAACTTTAATAATACTACATAACACAATTTTTATTCTAATTCCTAAATTTTAATTTTGAATTTTTTATTAAATTTAATTGTAGCCGTCTAATTTAATAGAATTTAATCTTGGTCGTTGGATTTGATCTATGGTATAAAGTATTTTAAAAGTGATAATTATATGGTGCTCCATATAACATAACAAGCTCATTAATCTAAAGTTCTAAAACTTGCTTTGTTGATCTAATCTTACGAGAAATATTAAATATTGAAAACGTATATATAATCAATGGATAATATTGAACAAGCACACCAGACAGCCGCATGGTTAAGGTTTTTGGTAAAACAAATCTTAATATTTAAAATTTAATTATTTTTCCAAATCCAACGGTTGAAAATCAGAGAACCCAAATTTAACCTCACATTCTCCGGACAGACTCGTCGCCACCATCTCCTCGCCTCCTATCTCTATTGCCGCTCCCATCGCTCCCCAGTGCTCCCAACAGCAACCACCACCACCACCGCAGCAACCTCACACCTCGACGCTGCCGGAACTCGCTGTCCGCGCCGCTCTCGCTTCACGCCGTCTCACTGTTCCTAGCCTCTCGCCGTATCTTTCTGGAGAGCGTCTCGCCTCTCGCTTCTCGCCTCTCACCTCGCCTCCACCACCGCAGCAACCTCACACATCGACGCTGCCGGAACTCGCTGTCCACGCCGCCTCTCCTCTCGCCTCGCCTCTCACGGTATGCCTCGCCTCTCGCCTCTCGCCGTCTCAATGTTCTTTAGCATTTTAGTTGATTTTAGTTGAGATTTTAGTTGATTTCAGTTGATTTTGTTTTCCTGTTAGTTGATTATATACGGTATGGATGGAGATTTTTCCATTTTAGTTGATTTTGTATTCGTGTTAATTGATTATATACAGTATGGATGGAGATTAATGTACCAGAGCAAGAGGAAACATAATTGTATTTGTATGGTTTTCAATTTGTTTGTTTGATTTATTTTTTATATGTTAAGATTTTGAATTTAAAGAAAAATCTGTATTATACAACTAAATTACAAAAAAAAAAAAAAAAGGTCGAGCTCGAGCTTGAGGGCTAGAGCTCGAACAGGGTTCAAACCCTGTCGAAGTCAGGCTCGACTTGAGCTCGAGCTCGAGCTTGAGAGCCAAAAATAAACGAGCCGAGCCTGGACAGCCCAAGCTCGGCTCGTTTACACCCCTAGTTGGCCAGGAGTGGTGTTTTGTGGATGTTTGGGTATTCGTGTGAGTGTGTGTTGTGTGTGTGTGTGAGAGAGAGAGAGAAATTCAAATTAAGAAGGTAACGGGGTAGATGTTCATAACAATTAAGCACATTTGAACCTCATAGATGAAGCTCTTGGAGGCATTTTAAACTAGCATGTGTGTGTTTGGGATAATAATGTGCTAATAAAACTGTAAATTGTTCTTTCTATTGATTCTAATTGCTAATAATGCAGTTCCTTTGTTTCAAGTGCCTTGATAATGGGATCAGTGAGGTGGAAATTTACATTGTTTCCATGGAAGGAGATTCTGTACAATATTTATGGAATATCATATGAATGACTTTAGACCAATTCTGAGCAGTTTTGGAGCTGAATCTCTAGGTGGATGTGAAGTGGATCTGAATATTCCCACAACAATCATGGATTCTAATGTCATCATGGATAATACAATTATAGAGCCTCGTGATGACATGGAATTTGATTCTCATGAAGCTGCATATTTGTTTTACAAAGAATATGCTAAGTCTGCGGGGTTTGGCACTGCCAAATTGAGCAGTCGTCGGTCTAGGGCGTCAAGGGAATTTATTGATGCAAAATTTTCATGCATAAGATACGGGAATAAACAACAGTCTGATGATGCCATCAATCCTCGACCCTCTCCGAAAATTGGTTGTAAAGCAAGCATGCATGTAAAAAGAAGACAAAATGGAAAGTGGTATATATATAGTTTTGTGAAGGAGCATAATCACGAGCTCTTGCCTTCTCAGGTGCATTTCTTTCGGAGTCACCGAAATGTTGATCCACTCAAGAGTGATGTTCGAGTACGAAGACGGAAAAATTTAGGTGCAGGGTCGAAGCTGTTCAGTGCCTATCAGAATGTTGATTGTTTAGAGAGTTATATAAGAAGTCAGAATGATAAAGGACGGAGTTTGGTTTTAGAATCGGGGGATGCTCAAATACTACTAGAACATTTTATGCATATGCAAGAAGAGAATCCAAAGTTCTTCTACGCAGTTGATTTAAATGAAGAGCATCGACTGAGAAATGTGTTTTGGGTGGATGCCAAAGGCATGGAAGATTATACTACCTTTTGTGATGTGGTTACTTTTGACACCACATATTTCACAAACAAGTATAAAATG
Source organism: Carpinus viminea (assembly GCA_013348765.1). Lineage (NCBI taxonomy): Eukaryota > Viridiplantae > Streptophyta > Magnoliopsida > Fagales > Betulaceae > Carpinus > Carpinus viminea. The sequence continues at coordinate 52,099,654 of CP054668.1, read as the reverse complement.
CCATTGGTTTTTTTTATTGGTGTCAACCATCATATTCAACCCACATTGCTTGGTTGTGCATTGATTGCAGATGAGACATTTTATACTTTTGTTTGGTTAATGCAAACATGGCTTATAGCAATGGAAGAACGAGCTCCAAGGGTAATACTCACTGACCAAAACAATGCCATAAAAGCAGCTATTAAAGCAGTCTTTCCAGGTACACGTCATTGTTATTGTTTGTGGCATGTATTGGAAAAGATCCCTAGACAGCTTGAATTTTTGTGCATGTGGAACGATATTTTTATGCCAAAATTCAATAAATGTATCTGTAAGTCATGGACAGAGGAAGAATTTGAAAAGAGATGGTGGAAATTGCTCGACAGATTCAATCTTAGAGAGGTTGAATGGGTTCAAACCTTGTATGAGGATCGCAAACATTGGGTCCCTACTTTTATGAAAGACATCTCTTTTGCTGGGTTGTCTACAACTTTGCGCTCAGAAAGCTTAAGCTCTTGGTTTGACAAATATGTCCAAGGGGAGACTTCGATGAGAGAGTTTGTAGAACGATACAAGGTAATTCTTGAAGATAGGTTTGAAGAGGAAGCCAAAGCAAATTTTGATGCATGGCATGAAACGCCTGAGTTGAAGTCTCCATCACCATTTGAAAAACAGATGTCACTAGTGTATACGCATGAAATTTTCAAGAAATTCCAAGTGGAGGTTTTGGGAGTAGCTGCTTGTCATCTTAAGAAAGAAAATGAAGATGAGATGAAGACAACATATACTGTTAAAGACTTTGAAGATAATCAGAATTATATAGTAGAATGGAATGAATCAAAATCAGATATATATTGTTCATGCCGCTCATTTGAATATAAAGGTTATCTCTGCAGACATACTATTGTAGTTCTCCAAATGTCTGGTGTTTTCAGCATCCCGACTAAATATGTATTGCAGCGATGGACTAATGCTGCAAGAAGCAGGCATACCATTGGTGAAAGATTGGATGAGGTGCAGTCTAAGGTCCGTCGTTACAATGATTTATGTCGACGAGCCATAATATTGGGTGAAGAAGGTTCACTGTCTCAAGAGAGTTACAATCTTGCTCTCTGTGCCATAAGAGAAGCTTTGAAGCATTGCACAACTGCGAATAACTCAGGTGAGAACGATTCAAGAACTATGACCTCAGCAACTCATCCTGTTTGTGGTGTTGAAGTAAATCAATCCAGCAATGCGTCTAATGAGGTGGTGCCTGATCCTAAACTGACTTATGCAAACAAGGCTCCTAGGAGAGCTGGAGCTGGGAAGGAAGTGGCAAGTAACAGAAATAGTTCAACCAATAAAGGAAAGGTTAGTGAATGTGATGATTGATATTTAACTTCTTAAATGTCTCGCCACTGGGAAAAGAACTGATGTTTTCTTTATGTTTATAACAGGTACCCCAGACAGAAGCTGCGAGTCTGGGCATACAAGATGGCTTTCACCAAATGGTATGTATATGCTCTCCTCATTATACCAATTTAGAAAAAAAGAAGGAAAAAAAAAGGGTACTATTTCTGTTTCAATTTCAATTAACTTTGTTCTCTATCAAATTTGATGAAGAATTTGCTGTGAATTGGATTCACCTTTTGGAAATTCTTTACTTCACAGACACAGACTGTTGGAAATCTAATGTCAATTGCCTGTGAAGATTTTGTTGCTTCTGAGCATGAAATAAAGCATTTAGCTTTGTGAATATAATTTCTGCAAAGCTGATATTGATAGTGTAATGTGGTTATGCCAATGCAAGCTAGAATTTGAGGTGGCAACATCGGCCTAGATAACAAAGTTTTCCTCCAAACTAGTTTATTAAATTGGGTTGGAGGAATTTCACCAAACCTAGTTTATGAAACTGAAATGTCCAAAAATGCACATGATTTTCACATGCATTTTTAGTTCTTGCCTGCATTTTTTATAGAGTATTCTCACATGTTTAATAGATTGGATTGTTTGGAGGAAACTTTGTCAAAGATGAAATTGGTCACTGTAAACTAGTTATAGTTGTGGCAACTGGAATGTTCTTGTAAGATGTGTTCAGCTACATAGTTTTTACTTAGGTTATGCTTTTGATGTTTGTGGCAGGAAATGCCTAACATGAGGCCCGCACAGTTACATAGTCCGGTGCCAACGCCATTTCAAATCATGGTGCCAACAATGTTTCAAAATGTCAGTTCAACACAGTTCAATAATGTAGCTTCAACAAATTTGCACGAGAATCATCTCCCTCGGTAGCTTGATTTGTAGCTTCTGTTGTAAAGATTACTTACACATTTAACTGCTTTAAGGACTGTAACAAAAACACCTGTTAACATTTTAGCTGTTGCCAACTGTTGTCCAAGGTATGAAAAAGTAGAATTCTGTTGTCCAGTTCAGAATTTCTCTTGTAAAATTCTGTTGTTGAGGAGCCCATTGGTGTGTCCAGTTCATTAAAATTCTGTTGTCGAACTGTTGTAAAGATTACGTGCACATTAACTGCTCGATTTCTCTTGTAATAAAACTAGTAATATAAGGCAAGCCTTTGTCATGAATTATACATTTTGTTGGCTTGTTATTTGCTTAGCTTGGATTCCATTCATTTTGGGCATGTTGTTGGAGAACCTACCCTCTGAATTTTGTTTTCCTGTAACCCATTTCTTATTGGACATGCTGGCTGAACCCAAAAGGCTAGAAAAGCCCACGCCATCAGTTTGTGAGACTGTTCAGGATAAGGTTTTCCGGTTATTGGTTCCTGTATTGTCATTTTTTTTAATGGGTCAAGAAGATGTGTTCCATGCCCAAGTATAATAGTCATAGTTGGTTTCTTGTCTACCCTTTTTGTTTAAAAAGAAAAACAAAAAAGAGGACTTGAGAGAGTTTGCGGCCTTAAAATGTTCTAATATAAAAGGGAGTGTAGTAGTGACACGTAAAATTATTTTTGGCCACTCTTTTATACTATTGCTTGCTGTGAGAGGAAAGTTAAATACTCAAAGATAGATAGATAATTGGTTATGTCTTTCTTGGAGAGATGAAATGTATTTTATGTGGATTGGATGGTGGGGGGAGAATATTGGCCGTCTTTTTGTTTCTTTTTGTTGCCTATTCTCTAGAGTGAATTGTGCACTTTGCTAAACAAAAAGCTTGGTCACAGTTTAGTCAATCCCATTAAACAAATCTTTCCTTAATTTCACCCTCAATCTCACTATATATATATAGTTTCACTTAACATGTAAGTTGACTACACATCTCAAATTGTTTGGGGGCACTGGAGTTCCTATCTCTGCCTTCTCAATTTTTGTCTAAATTTCATAAAATTTGATTAAGAAATTTAAGAAGATCCTTCGTTGTAAGGTTCTACTAGTATTTATTTATTTATTTGTTGGTAATAAGGTTATTGCAATGTTGACTTTCTCTCGCTGATTTGTCTAACATTTAATCTTTGAATGGATAAAATTTTACGATTTTGTGTCTGATATGTGACATTTTTATTTGGGTTTTGTTACCAACTTGCATATCAATGACATCCTTATATTCTATTAACCTAGGAATTTTGATCGGGATTGTTCAAGTTAAAAAAAGTTTTATTTGTATTATAATTAAGTTAATTATAGTCTATATCTTTTATCATATTTAATTTAGCTTTCCCCATTAAAGAATGAAAAAAGCAAGAAGCTCTAATCGTATCATTATAATAAAGAAAAAGGCAAAAAAGCTCAAATCATATCATTCTAATAAAGAATGAAAAAGCAAGAAGCTTCATTCATTTCATGACAATAATGGGTAATGATTAGCCGACAATCCAGTTTGTTGTTCTTCACGTACGGTTCTCTTTCTTTCAACATGGGAAATTTTTTATGCCCAACAGCAGAATTTTTTTCATAACTTCATTTTTTTATAAAAAAATGATAAAATATTTTTTTCCATAAAATTATACATTATCTCAAGGAAAACGACGTACTCAAAGATAAAATTTTCCAATTCAGTCTATTAGTTTAGCATCGGTCTTTAAAGCATGTAATTGTTTTTTATTTTACTAAACAAATTGAGAAAGAATTACATTGAATTGAAACACGAATCACCTACCTATTTTAAGAACAAATGCTAGTTTACACGAAAAATGCATGTCAAAGTCATATATTTTAAGAACAAATGTTAGTTTAATAAACTAAACTAAAAAAATTTACTCTAAACTGTACCTACCTATTTTAAGAACAAATGCTAGTTTACACTAAAAATGCATGTAAAAGTCATATATTTAAGAACAAATGTTAGTTTAATAAACTAAACTAAAAAAATTTACTCTAAACACAATTAAAAAAAAAAAGAAAGAAAGAAAGAAAGAAAAAATTGGCCACAACTTATTTTAACATGGCACAATTTCAGGATCCCAAGAACTTTTTCTCATGGATTCATAGAGCAAGAGCCATGAATAAGCAAAAATGAACAAAGACATGATTTTTTTTTTCTTCTAATTAATAAGTTGGAAAGGAGCAATCAATGTAATTTTTTCTTAGGCGTTACCATCTGGGTTTTTACTCGTTATAGAATGTTCGGTTTGAGTTATAACTATTGTCTAGAAAGACGAGTCGCCACTACTACCCCACTAAGGTATAAAATTGCAATAATTTTTGTTGTTGCAAATAATAGGAGGAATATCAAAATTACTTATAAGTAAACTACCATGACCAAGCAACCTCATTTTTAGTAGGTTAGAAAATCACTTTTCTTTGAGACAATTAAGCACAACTTTCATTTCCCAGCAACAAAAAAAGAAAAAAGAAAAAAATCCTGTGTCATGCTTCCAGGAGACAGGCATGGGTCCACGTGTCAATTTTCAATGTGGTTTTTACCACATGGGATCATGCCAGAACAGGAACCAAAAAGGAAAATTCCCAATTCCGGCATATGTTCGCCGCCAATATACAAAACACGTTGGGGGACAAAATCGTCACAAGAAAAATAGTCGACGTTTGTATATAAAAACGCGCGCAGTCTGTTCCCATGCCCATGCACATTTAAGAGAAAAATCAAAATGAGCGTGGTTTGGTGGTTAACGCTGACGCTAATTGCCGTTAGCTCGGCGGTTACTGACGGCTGCTTGCCATCGGACCGGGCAGCACTACTGGCTTTCAGGGCAGCCCTCCGTGAGCCCTATCTCGGCATCTTCAACACGTGGACTGGCAGCGACTGTTGCCATTGGTACGGCGTAAGTTGTGATCCGAAGGCTGATCGGGTGGTTGAAATCAACCTCGCCAGAGAGTCCGACGACCTGATCTTCAGGCAAGCCCACCGCTCCGGTTACATGACCGGAAACATCTCGCGCGCCATCTGCAGGCTCAAATACCTCTCGTCTATCACCATCACCGACTGGAAGGGTATCACCGGCGACATCCCCCGATGCATCTCCTCCCTTCCTTTTCTCCAACTCTTGGACCTCACCGGAAACCGAATCTCGAGCCAGATTCCAGGCAATATCGGGCGGCTCCGTTGGCTCACCTTTCTCAGTCTCGCCGACAATTTTATATACGGCAGAATCCCACCGTCCATCACGAAGCTCACAAGCTTGATGCACCTAGACCTCCGATACAACCAACTCTCCGGTCGGATTCCCCGACATTTCGGGAAACTCAAGATGCTAAGTCGGGCTTTGTTTAGTCACAACCGGCTCGCCGGGTGGATACCCCATTCGATCTCTGAAATTTACCGCCTCGCAGATTTTGATTTTCGTCGAACCAAATCTCGGGTCCAATCCCAGATTGGCTCGGTAAAATGGAAGTTCTCGCAACACTAAATCTCGACGTTAATAAACTATCAGGTACGATTCCGACCAGTTTGTTGAACTCCAGGATTTTAAACTTAAACTTGAGCCGAAACGCGCTCAATGGTAACATACCGGATTCTTTCGGGCCGAGATCGTATTTCATCACGCTTGACTTATCGTATAATAATTTGGAGGGCACGATACCGAAATCGTTGGCTTCGGCTTGGTATATCGGAAACATGGATGTGAGCCATAACCACATACGTGGGCAAATACCACCAGGGTCGCCGTTCGACCATCTTTGAAGCATATATATATAATCATTTTTGCTTAATTATGATGACTGTGTTCGTGGGAAGCTGCTAAAAGGTTGCTAGAATTATGTCTAGGGCAATAAGATTTTGTTTGTCGGGATTGGTTAAACAATTCTTTGTACTATAATATATATATATATATATATATATATATATAAACGCAACAATAATTTCCTGTTCATTGTTTGTGTAGGGGTCATAAGTCTTTTAGGGTTTGTCGTATTTTTCCTCATGTTATGTGTTTAATTATTTGAAGATGGAATAAGATTTTTGGGCTTTTCTTTTGGCAGAGATTCTTAGCACTGGTATGTTGGAGAAGAATTATTTTCAACCTGCTAAAAGGTTAAGTCTTTTAATAGAGTACATGATGTCACATGGTATGTTAGAGAAGAATTATTGGGAAGCTGCTAAAAGGTTATAATTTTATTTTGTTTAATTTAATAGTGTACATGATGTCACATGGTAAATATGTTGCTCTGTCGCAAAATAATTTTAAATGATGTAACATCGTACACGCTGTTAGATGAACTTAGTCATTTAATCAATATTTTAACAAGTATAAACAGTACGGATGTTGTAAGAGAATTAGTGTATCAAATAAGAGGCAAAGGAGAAGGAACTCATGCCTATGTATAATCCAAATCGAGGTAAGAAAAAAAATCAGAATTTGAAATCACGTGAAGCCATAAAGGTATATCAAAATGCCAATAAGCAACATCATATGATCATAATCATCAATTTATATCAGAGATCTAATTAATGAAAGCCTAGTGATCTTTCCTTCATTGATTCAACAACCAATACTCAGCTAGCTATTAATTAGCTTGAAAACATTGCCACGCACAATCTTGGATGCCAAACCAAAGCAAACAATTGGCCAAAAGAAACCCGTAGGCTAAAGTGTGGCCAAAATACCCATCATGACATGCATCCATATATAGTACTACACATATGTATGAACTAAATACACGAGTTTGTTAAGTATTTTCCTATCCAAACCAAGCCCAACATGCACCCGAATAATTCTCTTAATGTAGCTTAAAACTCAACCTTAATCTTAAACTGTAATGTTCTTTATATTTCTGGATAATTTCTTATAATGGAAATGGGATATTTGAATGGATAATCCAATAGATTTGCATTATATATATATGAGAATAAATAAGAATATCAAAGAAAGGAGTAAGGCTGATTCGATGCCAGCCTCAAAGCTCCAAGAAAACGTAAAAGATTACAAAATGAGTTGTTGACTTTCTACCCTTCTCAGATACTCAATGGGCTTATAAAGTCTCATAATCTGCAACTACTGACAGTTGGCCCCATGAACTAGCCCAACTAAAGCCCTAATACAAAACATGTGGATAAAGGCCCACTTAATATACCCATTACATTACACCCTCAGAAATTTCTATGGCTTCAAGTGTGCTACAGAGCAAATATTTTAAGAGGAAGATAAAGAGCAAAAATGGAACCAAAAGTTCTCCATTTGAAATAAGCGTATATATACAATCCATGAAAGGTGCTTGTGGAGATTGATGGTGTACTCCCTGGTGACAACCATGCACCCCTAAGCCTTGAAATACCACTTTCAAATTTTTTGCTCGGTAACAATTCAAGGATTTAGGGGCGGTGTGACCACCCTTATCGCTCAGGGCGGTTGCCTTGAGCTATCGGGTAGAGCCCCCGGCTCCGGGAGGGAGAGAGAGAGAGAGGTACAATCATTTCTGATAGTTCTAGAGTATGGTGGACCACCCCTCATCGCTCAAGGAGGTAACCAGCACTACAATGCCATATGAAATGATTCCATGTTTATGGGGGAAAGAAAAAACAAGGGAGTTTAATTTTCCACTAGTTTCCCAAAATGGTGACTCCAAATCATGGTACGCAAGTTAAAATAAGGCCTCTTATGATTCGTGAATCTCTTCCCCAATTTTCTCAAGTTGGTCGCTGAATTTATGGGGTCACAGAATATATAAATATAAATATATGTTCCCAAAGCCGCTCACAAAATTCTTCCTCAATTTCATCGAGCAAACATTATTTTTCATGAAAATTAAGAAAAGAAAAAGAGACAGAACATAGCGTGATTTAAGATTAACCTACGTACCTAATTAATTTTGTATAGAAGAGAAAGAAAATTAAAGAGATAATCACGCGCGGTACTGCACATGCATACTCCTCAGCCGAGTTTCTACAAAAATAAAACATGGGATCAATTGTTTGGTCAACTCTAGAATCCCTGTTGTTGACTCCCCTAGATGCCACCTAAACACCTTTTTTTTTTTTTTTTTATTACTTTTCTAGTTTTATTTATTTATTTATTTTAAATAAGGGAATGACAAGATTATTTACTATCTCTAATCGTGATCATAATATCATCTATTCACTAAAAATTAATAACAAGAGGAGCTTAAACTTTTTGAAGCTCGGTTTAACCATATATAGCTTGACCTAGTCTCGTTAAGACATAAGTGAGACCTAAAGAAATTTACACAAATCAAGCATAAGAACCTAAATACACTTGAATATTACTACATATTCTGCCCTATATCTATCTATTGCTAGAGAGAAGCCCAACCACCTATATATTAGAGCTTCATTGTATTTCTTTCTTTCTTTCCCCAAAATTTGCTTTTAATCATCAGTAACAGAAAACGTTCAAAATTGCTTCACAGTTATTCAAATCAGCTCATAATGTTGGGAAAAGGGGGTTTTTCTGCTGGCAGTACTCTAACTGATTTCATGTGCCAGAGACATAATAAGATTGTGGTCGTGGTCGGCCACAAAAAATAAGGTTTTGATTCGATCTTAAGCAATGTCAAATAATATGTTATGACAATATTGTTTGATTAATTATTGTAATTAGTTTTGAAAAACGCTATGCAAACTCCAAACAACTTGTTTATCACTATGCGGAATTAAAACTATGAAGCAATAAACAATTTAATCAACAAAATATCTAAAGCAATAAAGAAGCAGACACAGATATTTTGGTTACGAAGAGGAAACCAATTAGAGCACTTCTCTAATTGTAAAACCTCTCCGGAGCAGCCAAACCTAGGAAATCACTATCAAAAGATTATCCAGAGATTACAGACACTAGGAACACTTACAACCCTTTACAAGACCTCGGCTTTGTAAGATCGACAAGCCTCGACTCGTCTCCTTGCTCACAATCTTCTTCTACGTGATTCTCCTTTATTGAACCCTTCCGATAGGCTTCTCAATGACGCTCACAAATAATTTACAAAGAATAAAAACTCTAAGAGAGAGAAAACAATGCTCAATATCAAAGGCTCTCTTATCACCTGACGCTAATTCTCGATTGATTTGACCTAAATCAGATCAGAGATCTATTTATAACACCTAAAGACTCCTAATCTAATTGGAACTCAATTACATTGTAAAATAAACCTAGAAGCTACGGGCCGTCCGGATGGTAAGTGCGCTCGTCCGAACAGGTTATTAAAAACACGTGAAGACAAAGTTCACTCATGGGCCGTCCGGACGGAGACATTGGCCGTCCGAACGGTAATAGGGCAAAATCGCTTTCTCCGTTCTTTTCGTGCGGCGTATTCGGACGAGCTTGCAGACGAGACTTCAAACGAGGCTCTCGGGCTTCTTGGCATCCGGACGACGAAGTGCTCTCGGGTTTTAGTTCTTTCCATTTTGCTCACGAACATTAGCCAATACTTCAAACTAACAAACTTTCCCTTTGACAATTTGGGAACAAAATCATCTCCCCTAACAAAACTCCCCCTTTTTGTCACAAATTGACAAAATAAATCCTGAAACACTTAACAAAAACATCAAAGGCATATGTGGAAAAAAAACAAAACAATAAAATTCATGATCAACCAATGAAGAATTGTAAGTTAGAGCACAAGATCATGAAGAACATATACTCCCCCTCAAAATAAGACCCAACAATCAACAAGAACCATTTAAAAAAATTTTCTCCCCCTTAAAAGTCAACAAAACACATAGGATGCATACATCACAAACTCATGATTTCAAGCAATGAATATTCCAATTTATCAAAAAAATTTAAAAATATACATGAGAGTTATATAAAGTAACGAACACTTTTCTGTTTTAACCCAAGCAATGCCAAAATTCCATTCAACCCATGCTTGTGTCGTGTGTAAAGCCAACCATTGAATATAAAAAAATTTAAGTTGAGTAAAAGGTTTCACCACGATAAAGATTTTGACAAGCAAATCACATCAAAAGTCAAACCTTATTATACTAGGGCCTAGCCACTCTCATCCAATGCATTCCTCTTTTGAAAACAGAGCAAGTTGACATTGTGAATTTAATTCCTTTGGAATGTATTCTTTGAATATCTTGTTTCACAATTTTTCTTCATGAGAAGGTGTCTTTAACCATTTAATGCTTTGAGAAATGCAGAATTTATAAGCCCTAGGTTCAACTAGCGTATGGTCAATTTGATAGATACCAATTAGTCAAAACCCTCATATAGTTACCTCACACAACTCATATTGAAAAAAACTCAATTTAAGCTTAAATGTGCATAAAAGTTTAAAGCATGAGCAAAACGTACAAATTAAAGTTTAGGCTTTAGGTAACCACAAAAAAAATGTCCATTGAAATAATATGACAACTCATGTATATTGAAAACTTTTTAAAACACAAGGAATTAAATCCATTGAAGAAACATGAGCACATAATGGACACTCAAGGTGCATCAAACAAAAGAAGGAAGAAATAAAAATAACCAAATTAGAATATTTTTGTCTTTTTGAAAATTTTCAAAAATAAAAGAAATAAAATAAAATAAAAGACAAACTAAACCAAAAACAAAACAAAACAAAACATGCTCTAGGATATTCAAAATAAAACAAGACAATCAATCCTAGGCATGTGGGTGACTCACCTAATCCAAGGTGAGATCACCACCACTCCCCTTCAAGGGGTGAGTGGTATCTTCCTTCTTAACCCAAACTTTCTTCATTTTGGGAATGGAAGTGTGACTCTTAGCCAAGTCATTTAATTGGGTGATAACACCCCTCACCATGTTGAATAATTCATCATGACTATTTCTAGATTGAAAATAGTCTCTTTTTGACTCATGATTATTCAACTGAAAACATTTTGGGCGAATATGCCTAATCTTACCACAATGATGACACATAGGAATGAACCTTTGAGAAGGTTGGTTCCTTGGCATATGAGCACATCTCGGTGTAGAACGAGACACATAGGAATCAGTTAAAATTCCCTTACCTTTCTTACCTATTGAAACCGGATGAAGCATTTCCTTCTTCTTAGCTAAATTTTCTTCTTTACAAATAGGTTTCACAAAAATCAACTTTGAAGGAGAAATAGCATTAATAGAAGAAACAACAGATTTATCAAAACCCAATCCAGTTCTATCAAATGAATGTTTCTGATTATGCAACATGTGATTAAGCTTTTCATTAGAGAACTTTTTCAAATGATTTCTTGAATCATTAAGATCATTCTCTAAGGATTTCACTTTGGCAATTAAATTGTGATTTTCAGATTTCAAAGTGTCAAGAATAGCATGTGAATCAGTCAAGGTGCTAGACAGTTTATCCTTTTCAAGATTAACTTCTTTAAGTTTCTACAAGTGTTCCTTATTCAACTTCTTCACTTTACTGTATTCCGAATATAGATGGTTATAAGCTTCTTGCAAATCACCCACCTCTTCTGATTCGTTATCACAAATACCATAATCACTATCAGGAGATTTAGACTCACTAGCATCATCCTGACTATCATAAGAAACCCCAAAAGCTACATAATTTGCAACATTTTCAGCTTTTTCTTCTTGGTTTGATTCATCACTTTGAGTCACATTAAAAGCCTTGCCTTTTGACTTGATCAAATTTCCACAGTCAGCACGTATATGCCCAACATCACCACACTCATAACACTTAACATCATGATTAGGATTCACAGAATTTTTTGACTCCCTACTTCTAGATTTTCCATTGTTTCTGAGAAATTTCTTAAACTTCCTAGCCATCATAGCCAACTCTTCATCATCTCCAAACTCTCATCAAAAAATCTCTGATTTACCTTTAGTAGTTTTGATCTTAAGAGCTAGATTTTTGAATTTCGGGCTTAGGTAGCAAGAGCTCAAAAGTCTCAAGTGAACCTACAAGTTCCTCTACTCTCATGGTTTCTAGATCTTGGCTCTGTGTTATCGCAGCAACCTGAGGTATAAATCTAGGAGGTAGTGATCTCAAGATTTTCTTGACCATCTTAGCATCAGTCATCTTCTTTCCAAGATTAATGGTAGAGTTTCTAATGGTGCTAAGCTTAGAATAAAACTCATCAAAAGTCTCTTCCTCTTCCATCCTAATCTCTTCAAATTTTGACACTAACATCTGAATTTTAGAGGCTTTCACAATTTGAGATCCTTCATAGGTAATTTCCAAAGTTTCCCATGCTTCTTTAGCTATTACACATTGAGAAATTCTTTCGAATTCTTCGAAGCACAAAGATGTGTAGATGACATGTAACGCTTTGTCATTTGTAGAAGCTGCATTCTTTTCATCCTTTGAAAGTTCAGCAATTGCCTTATTAGGATTAATCCATCCAGATTCAACAATATGCCAAACGTCAATGGATTTGAGATATGCTTTCATACGAATTTTCCAAAACGTATAATTGGCTCCGTCAAAGACGGAAGTGAGTTAGGTGCAACTGTGTGAGACATGTTAGATGAAGTCTGGGATCACACTCAAGAAATTAATCCTTACAGAGTGAACCCACTCTGATACCAATTGAAAAACACTATGCAGACTCCAAACAACTTGTTTGTCACAATTTATGCGGAATTAAAACTATGAAGCAATAAACAATTTAATCAACAAAATATCTAAAGCAATAAAGAAGCAGACACAGATATTTTGGTTACGAAGAGGGAACCAATTAAAGCACTTCTCTAATTGTAAAATCTCTTGGGGCAGTCAAACCCAGGAAATCACTATCAAAAGATTATCCAGAGATTACAGACACTAGGAACACTTACAACCCTTTGCAAGACCTCGGCTCTGTAAGATCGACAAGCCTCCAACTTGTCTTCTTGCTCACAATCTTCTTCTATGTAATTCTCCTTTATCGGACCCTTCCGATAGGCTTCTCAATGACGCTCACAAATAATTCACAAAAAATAAAAACTCTAAGAGAGAGAAAACAACGCTCAATATCAAAGGATCTCTTAGCACACGACGGCGAATTCTTAGATTCGAATTCCGTGACCTAAACAGATTTGTAGAGATCTATTTATAACACCTAAAGACTCCTAGTCTAATTGGAACTCAATTACATTGTAAAATAAACCTAGAAGCTACGGGCCATCTGGACGGTAAGTGGGCTCGTCTGGATGGGCTATTAAAAACACGTGAAGACAAAGTTCACTAATGGGCCGTCCGAACAGAGACATTGGCCGTCCGAACGGTAATAGGACAAAATCGCTTTCTCCGTTCTTTTCATGCGGCACATTCAGACGAGCTTGCAGACGAGACTTCAAACGAGGCTTTCGGGTTTCTTGGCGTCGAGACGATCATGGGACGATCGTGACGATGCTCTCGAGTTTTAGTCTTTGGAGTTCTTAGCATCGTATGCGGCTATGAATCCGTCCTTCTTTCCAATTTGCTCACGAACATTAGCCAATACTTCAAACTAACAAGTTTGAATGACCAAATTATCAAGACCCATCTGCTGGGATCCTCGGAGATGTCCAGCACATGTACACCACATGCATGCATGCTTAATCCCAATCATCTTGCCACCTAAAAAACACTAATAACATCTTGTTCAATCAAAATTCAAAAAATTTATATATGCAAGCCAAGTATATGGTCTTTTGTTTTTAAAATTAAAATTGATTTGTATGTTGAGATTGTGACACATATTTAAATTTAAACAGGTATAATTTTAATTAAAACTAAACCCAGTTCCATATCAATAATTTGGTTTGAGTTTGATTTCAATGTGAACCGACCCATTAGGATTGGAGCATGCACGTGCTCCAATCCTAATGGGTCCAGTCCTAATTAAAACCGAATCCAAATCGAATCTTAAAAAAAAAAAAAAAAAAAAAAAATCTTCAAAGCTACATAATTTATGAAAAGGTATGCATGATTAGTAGTTCAACTTTCCAAAATCAATGGCCCACTTACATGATCTTCATACTGGTGGCATGGGTCAGCTTTTTACAGCTATATGATGGAGGAAGTTAGATCGACCATATATATATATATGCAGATCATTGTTTCGGATATATAGATCTAGCTAGCTAGCATTATTTGCACAAAAATTTTTTGCAAAAAGAAGCAAAGATCAAATATAAAATTGCAAATTTTAACTCAAATGAATTCTAATTACTAACCTAGCTATTTTGCAATTGAATAAGAATTGCTTGTTTGATCCTCATGATCCACAACATCAATGGCCAAAGATGATGATGATGATGATGATAGGGTAAAATGGGCCACCCAGATTAACCAAATGGGCAAATTGGCTTCAATATTAATGTGCAATTATTAAAAAATTGACTAGTTCCTGGGGACCAGTCGGGTGACTTCAGTAAGGGGGACAAAGATTCAGGCACTAGTGATGGTGGAGCCGTCAGGCGATCGATACAACATTGTACGATGACGTTTTCTAGACAAAATGTAGCCATCATGCATTTATTCATTTACTAGTCCTTTGTAATTTGGTACAACTTTTTTAATTAAGTTTGTGGTTCCTTTCTATTTTACGTAGCGTTGAGATTAATTGGGTGAAAAGAAAAAGACATTACATACGTACATACATAAGTCTCCTTAAATTCTTTATTTGTTTGTTTGTGTCTTTTTTTTATTCCTTAGAAAAACCGGAAAACATGTGACTTAAGACTGGCTCATTTATAAAAATACTTATTCGAACCGAGCTATAAAATGCATGTTCAAACTTTACTCGTTAAAAATTTGGATGAACTTGAGTTCAAGCTTGAGTTCATTGAGAATGCTATTTGAACCGACACTACAAAAAAAAAAAGAACATTTTTTGTCGTTTCAAATTTTGACATGTCAGAAAATTTTTGACGTGGCAGTTTCTTTTCTGACGTGTCAACTCAGATCGAACTCGAGTTAAGCTATTAAATTATTTAATATATGATCCGAGCAGAATTCAAGCCCGAATTTTAAAACAAGCTCTAGACATTTATCTATAGTGTAAATATAAATTTTAAGTAATTTATATATATTACATATATTACTTAATTACTAACATACATACTTAAATTTACATAACTAATTTTAGTAATAAATTTATATATATATATATATGAACGAACTGAGCTTACGAGCTCCTATCGAGTTTTTTCGAATGAGTCGAGTATGTATTATTTACTAATCAAGCGGGTTTCTATAATATCGAACTCGAGTTCGAATCGAGTTAAATCGAGCAGATATCAAGTAGGTTGTCAAATGGATTGGTTTATTTACAGCCCTACTTGTTTACTTCTAATTGATATTTTACTAGTTTAGATGGGGCTAAATAATGGTTAGTTATCCCCGTTAATCAAAGTTGGGACTTGAACACAATTATACTCCCATAAATTTCTTTTGAATTTTTATAAATTTGGATGCTTATCCTAAATATTTAAACAGGTAAATTAAATTACATCGTTTAATTAATATTTTTTTCTCTCATCTATGAACTTAAACTCGCCCTAGCTCAATAAATTAAATGAGACCCAATATGTAAACTATTCAATTAGAATGAAAAGTAAATTCAAGAAACAATATTATCTTGTTGATCGACTCAAAACTTTTGATACTAGCTCTAATACTATAACACCATTTATTTTAAAATTTAAGGTGATAAAAATAAAAATATTTAATTATTTAATTAATATTTTAACATTTTTACAAATAACAATTCGGAGCAATTAAAGATAGCACATAAAAAAATTACCCACGTGTGCAACACCCATGCCCCTCACGCTCCAAAAGCTTATCCACTCCACTGTTGGGCTGTTCTTCCTCAATTATTATTAGCTCCCTCCCTTATTTCTTTCTCCTTTATATATATATTCAACCAAAAAAAGGATAATGTTGAAAGAAGTATGTGCCGACAATACTGGGTATTAAAATATTCTGTCCAATTTGATTTATGTATAACAGTGGCCGAAAGATCTAAAAATCACTATTCATTCATGTTACATATGTCGACATTTATACTATGTAAGCTTAATTAATTCATTAAATAGGATTAAGTCAAGTTATAATTTAGTCAAATTTAAAGAAACGTCTGTAATCTTTATCATCAAGACTACAATTGGTCTCTCCAACTAATTACACTTTTTTATTAAAAAAAAAAAAAAGGAAGAAATCATTTTTTGGGGTCAAGCTATCCCCAAAAAATGAAGCTGGTTGGACGTCACATACACATTTATATATGTACCATGCATATATGCAACAACTATCACATCATTTTTATAGAAAAATCATTGTTATTTTTAAATATTTATAATTTTATCGCCGATTACAATTATTGAAGTGCAAACTGAAACATTGTAGTCAATTTCAATGGAAAGTGATTGTGGTATTACTAGAGTGATAAGAATCACATAATTAAACTGTTAGCCAGGTGGTTATCTATATTTTAGTGACTAATATATAATAAGTGCATGCATGTAAATAATTGTTGCATGTTCTCAAAACGTAATTTAATTGGTTGGGATCACGTCTCATAAGGCGGAGGTCATTAATTTGAATCCCCCATTCCCTCCCTCCTCCCTTATGAGACATGTCAAAAAAAAAAAAAAAAAACAACCGTTGCATCAATTTTTAAAGTATTTATTTAAAAAATCAAATAAAAGGGTAATTCAAAATCCTTATCTAATTTTCTTCACATATTTTTTTTTTATGCTCTCTAGTGATTCAAAGAGGCAAACAAACAAAATTAGGAGTGAGTAGATTAACTGTTTACTACTAATTGACCACCTATCGATTGTCTTGAATCGTCACAGATTGACAATCAGTTTCTAACGGTTGATAAGAAAAATAAAACTATTGTTTCAACATCAGTTTGTTTGGTAGGTGGTAGCAGTTTTTTTATCGGTTAATCGACAATTAACCAACTTAATTGATTTTTCAAGTGAAATTTGAATTTTGTTATTAGATTTCTATATTGTTTTGTCTAACTGATTTGTGATTGTTTTTTGGTTTCATGTTTCATTGATTTATTATTATGTTTTTCTTGTATAAAACGTATGCTTTAACAATTCTATAAATCTTAAAATTAAAAACTGGTTATTAAACTCTTATTAACTAATTAATCGAAAAAGCCAAAACTAATTTTTATTAGTATGAATTTAGTTAATTGATCGACTTAACCTACTTTTACATTTTGGTAGGTAAAAGTACTCTTATCAACATCGACCGAATCGATACTCATCCCTGGGCACAATCAAAAGTCCAAGAAGCATGGCACATGATAAATCCCATATCGATCAATAGCCAAGCACAATAAATAAAAAAAATAATAATCCATGTCAATCTACAAAACCACGTTAGGGGCAAAATCGTCAGAAAACAAATTACTGGACTTCTCTCTCACTCGATCTATATAAACTTAGTCCACATGCTCATGCTTCACTCCCCAACGTAATCACTGCAAGTCTGCAAAGCTTTTAAAAATGAGCATGGTTTGGTACTTAACGCTGACACTGCTTGCCCTTAGTCCGGCGATTATTGAGGGCTGCCCGCCGTCAGACCGGGCAGCGTTGCTGGCTTTCAAGGCGGCCCTCCACGAGCCCTACTTGGGCATCTTCAACTCGTGGACGGGCACCGACTGTTGCCGCAACTGGTACGGCGTTAGCTGCGACCCGGAGACCCGCCGCGTCGCCGACATCACCCTCCGCGGAGAGTCCGAGGACCCGATATTCGAGCGGGCGCACCGCACCGGTTACATGACCGGCTACATCTCAGGCTCCATCTGTAGTCTCACGCGCCTCTCCTCGATCATTATCGCCGATTGGAAGGGCATCTCGGGCGAGATCCCCACGTGTATCACCTCGCTTCCCTTTCTCCGAATCTTGGATCTTATTGGCAATAAGATCTCGGGCGAGATCCCGCACGATATCGGCCGGCTCCAGCGGCTCACCGTCCTCAACCTCGCCGATAATCTCCTCTACGGGAGTATCCCACCGTCCATTACGAACCTCACCGGCCTGATGCACCTGGACCTCCGAAACAACCGACTCTCCGGCGCGCTTCCCCGAAATTTCGGGCGACTCGGGATGCTGAGCCGAGCTTTGCTGAGTCGCAACCAGTTCTCCGGGCCGATCCCAGCTTCGCTTACCCAAATTTACCGCCTCTCGGATCTGGATCTTTCTTTGAACCAGATCTCGGGTCCAATCCCGGACTCACTCGGTAAAATGGCTGTTCTCGCAACGTTAAATGTCGACGGCAATAGAATATCGGGTAGAATACCGGCTAGTCTGTTTAGCTCCAGGATTGGTAACTTAAATTTGAGCCGAAACGCGCTTGACGGTTACATACCGGACGTTTTCGGGCCGAGATCGTACTTCACCGTTCTCGATTTATCGTATAACAATTTGAGGGGTGCGATACCGAAATCTGTGTCTTCCGCTTCATATATCGGACACATGGATTTAAGCCACAACCACCTATGTGGAAGAATACCGGCCGGTTCGCCGTTCGACCATCTGGAAGCGTCGTCGTTTGTTTACAACGATTGTCTCTGTGGGAAGCCGCTAAAAGCCTGCTAGACTAATGTTTCGGCCGAGATAGGATGGGGTTTGTGTCGGTAAATTAACCGACATATGATGAATATGTTTGTATTAAATTAGTACGTTGTCAGTCTTCTCTATATGTTGCTAATTAGTTGATTATATTTTTGTGTTTAATCTACGTTGTACGTGATTTGCATGGATGGGATTTCGGAGTGGGAAAAGTAGTCATATTGTAATGACCCAAAAGCGAATATGATTTTCAAATTATAAATAAATTAAAAAAAAAAGAAAGAAAATAATTTCCAGTTTTAAGCAAAGGAACAAATTGGGTTTTGCACTCTAATTTGGAGTTTAACGGTGAGTTGGTGACTACATTTTAGTGAAAAGATATTTTGAAAGCCCACCAGTCATAGATGCAACCGGTTGCCATTGCCATAAATTTGTCATTTGTCACCCTTATCATTGTCATCTTTTTCTTCGTGATATGTAGGGTTAGGGTTGGCAATTTTGACACAACCTGCGAATATGACACAAATTAATATGTATTGGATTTGGTCTTATCAGGTTCAGGTATTAATTGAATCACTCGTTTAAGATTTGGTTAATTTTCGTGTTTGGCGGGCCAACCCACTAAACCCATTAAAAAAAAAGGATAGCAAACCTACCAGACCCTTAATTTGTGATGATGGAGTTTTGTTCCTTTTTTCTTTATTATTTTTAAAATTTTCATTTAGTGTTTTTTTTAATTGGCCGGGTTGGGTCCGATTGGGTCTACCCGATATGACTCAATTATTTTAAATGGGTTAAGCAGGTCGTGTTGGATTACCCAATTATTTTTCAAGTTATAATCGTATCTTTGACCTGTTTAACTAAACGGATCATATTTGTAGATAGGCTAATCGTGTAACGAGTCCTCACATGTTGTAAACAGATTGGACCAAGTACTTGTTTTGCTCAAAACTTGTTTTCGATATATAAATATTTCTTGTTTAAATTATTAACAATTTGAATCCAAACAAGACATGGTAAGAATTATGTAAGTGGACTTCCTTCAAAAGGAAAAAGTTTGTAGCATCAATTGAAACTTTTACTGCAATAATACTCGAAAAAGAAAGAGGAATTGGACGAGGAATTATTAATTATAGGTTGTAATATTTATGGAAGGAATGTCCTTGAGCATAGAAAAGTGACATACATAATAAAGGGGTTGAATTTGATGTATCGGAACAGAGATGAAACAGCTCATCGTGAAAAGACAAAGAAAGGTTGGTGGGGGGACAAGGCTGGTAAATGTAATCGTGTATGATGGAGGCGGAAGGTGATAAGGGTTTCTTTGCCACACGATGAGGATAATCATCATCATCATCATCGATCGAATTCGATCGTCGGCGTTCGTTGCTGGAAGGGAAGAGCAAAATCTTTTGTGAAAGTCTGTACATTCACTTGAACCAACCAACAAAAAGAGATGATATATGGATTGGATTTGGGGTTGCGGTCTGTGAATAATAGCAGCAGGACGCCATCACACGTGAAGATACGTTATGCTTTAAAGAAGAGGGGTCCAGCGATGGAAATCAAAGTCGCAGCGGTGGAACCAAGATCCTCGCCAGCGCCGCATGATTGAATTGAAACTTGTTTTTTTTTAAGGAAGAGACACGCCAGAATATATATATATATAGCTCAACCTAACCCACCAAGCCCGGATTTCGATGTAATATTTAGTATTTTTTTATGTTTTTAAAAATATATACATTAATAAATAATTAAAAATACAAAACACTCATTAAAATATAAAAATATACCTAATATCAAATTATCAATGTCGCATTAAAATATTTTTCAATAAAAAAAGTACAATTACCCTTTCCTAAGTTCCAAATTACACAAAAAAAAAAAAAAATTGCAATATTCCTGGACTTGTAATGTTCTTACCAAATTATTATTGAGGTTGCAATGTTTTTTTTTTTTTTTTTAATAGCAAATTCTAAATTTTATTTTTAAAATTTTTTCTAACTTTGTTTTAATAAAGTTTTCATAAGAGATATTTTTATCATTTTTGCACAATAGGAGAACATTGCAATAATTGAAGCCTAGAGGAGGGTAAATATACATTTAGAATAATAAAAAAAGAGACACACTCATTAAATCACATTTAGTAAACATACCCGGATTTGTTGGGATTTACTTGGACTTAATAAAAGATTCCTTTTTTTTAAAAAAAAATATATATATATATAAGATTCCTCTCTCGTACCTCTCATCTCTCATACCTTTGTTCACTGTGTTATCGTTTTCTTTGATCTTTTAATTTCTTCGTTTATTTCTGGTTTAAGGACCCAAAGTACGTTCATCCGTGAAACTTAATGGTATGGTGCTCATTGTCGAGCTACGTCTCCAATCTCAAATTAAGTCTTCTTAGGCAGTGGCGGAGATATAGGGGAGACCCAAGTGGCGCATAAAAAAAAAAAAATTCGCCCTCAATTTGATGGGTGTATCATGGAGTTGAAGATGTTGGGATGGGGGAGAGAGAGCAGCGGCACTTGTTGGTCGTCGTGGTGGTTTGGGCATCGCCAGTGATTTCAATTTCGATGAAGGTGGAGGCAGAAGGTGTAGGTGTTTTGTAAGGCGAATGTGGAGGAATGGGCTTGGATACAAGAGATCTTAAGTTTATATGAGAAAGTGTCAGGGCAAAAATTGAACAGGGAGAAGACTTCAATCTTTTTCAATCGGAATACTAAACAAGAGATAAAGGATTTCATTCTTTCCGTAGCTGGGGTTCCCCACTCAAATAACTATGAGAAGTATCTTGGCTTACCTCCCCTAGTTGGCAGACCAAAAGTGAGCAATTTTCAGGCATTCAAGGGAGAGTCTGGGAATGTATAAACGGGTGGACTGAAAAGTTCTTGACCCAAGCAGGAAAAGAAGTTCTATTGAAGGCAGTGGTATAAGTAATTCCCACATATACCATGAGCGTGTTCTAGCTTCCAAAAAAGCTTGTTCAAGATATTACATCCATGATGTCGAGATTTTGGTGGGGACACAGAAAAACATGGTCGATTAGCATGGATGAGTTGGCAAAAGATGTGAAAAGCTAAGGATAAAGGAGGATTGGGTTTTCGAGATTTGGAATTATTTAGTCTAGCGATGTTAGCAAAGCAAGGGTGGAATCTAATTCAAAATCCAGAGACGTTAATGGTGAAGATTATGAGGGCAAAATATTATCCAAATAGCACTTTCCTTGAAGCGGATATTAGGCGAAATCCTTCATATGCTTGGCGTAGCATTTGGAATTCGAAAAAGTTGCTCAAAGAGGGGCTAATATGGAGGGTGGGAGACGAAACAAAAATTAGAGTTTGGGAAGACTCGTGGCTGCCTGTGTCTAGAGCCCAACCTGTGAGGCCACCGGGGAGTAGATTGGACAATCAAGCAAAAGTCCCTAAGCTACTGGATGAAAGTACAAACTGGTGGAATACGGCGTTGGTGCAAGAAAGTTTTAATGAAGAAGATGCCAAGCTAATGTGTAGTATTTGCGTTAATCCGAAGAGAGGAACAAACATGCTGGCCTGGAAGTGCACAAAAAACAGAGTTTTTATAGTAAGAAGTGCCTATCACTTGGTTGTCGAAAAGGTGGAGAAAGGGGAAGCGAGCTGCTCGGATAATCAAGTCTCACATAATCTATGGAAGAAAATCTAGAATTTTAAGGGATCCTGGGTTGGCAAATTTTTCTTATGGAAAGCTTGTAACGATATCCTGCCAACAAAGGAGAAACTGCACAGAAGGAAAGTAGTGCTGAACCCTTTATGTCCAATATGTCTGGCAGTACTAGAAACGCTAAGCCACGCTTTATGGACTTGTCCATCGGCCCAAGATGTTTGGGCGGAGTGTAATGGAAAGCTACAGAAGAGTGTATGTAGGGATGGGGATTTTACAGAAACTCTTTTTCAGGTGGGAAACGGACTGGAAGATGATGGAAAGGCATTTGATGGTCACAGTTGCAAGGCTGATATGGTTTAGAAGAAACAAGTTTATCTTCGAGGGCGTTTTCCAAGACCCAAAAACAATGGTGAGAATTGCAAGGGAGCAAGTGACAGCTGTGGATAATGCCATTCAAAGAAACACAAAGCCCACCCTAAGGAATAACACACGAGATGTTGTAGCATGGCAGAAACCTCCACAAGGAAAGGTGAAGATCAATTGGGACGCGACTGTGGATAGTAAGAGGAGTATGATCGAGATGGGTGATGAGTGTCAAATATTGTACATTTGAGGCCCTTAATTTACATTTGTTAATCCTTTAGTCTTATTATTATATGATGTTTTGTGTAGTTCTATGTTTTTGGTGTTTTGTAGGTTTCTGAAGGAAAACTATGCCTAATTCCATTGATTCTAGGGTTTAAGACACTTTGGGGAGCTTTGACAGCAAATTTGGATCGAGCGATAATTCGCACCTGACGAATCCTACTAAAAAAACCATATCTAAAGCTGTAGAATTCGGATTGGGGAGTTCTTGGTGTCATTGGAAAGCTAACTCAAAGATCTACAAATTCATATTTCACAAGAGTTTGCTAATTCGGACGACAACTAGGTCAAAAAGGCCTACATTCTTAGGACGTCCGAACGGTGATTTTACCGTCCGGACGGCCCATGTTTGACACGCGTCCAGCAGCCCTCAAACCCTAATTTAGGGTTATAAATACCATATTTTCTCTAGGGAAAGGAGGGGGGGACGCGCCGAGGGTGCCCTTCTTGGTCGTTTTCACATTTTTGAGTTTTTTGGAGCTTGGAACTCCGATTCTTTTGTAAGTTTGTTAATTTTAATAATGGAATTTAGTTTTCTTGTGATTTCTTTTGTCATGAGAGGCTAAATCTTTAGCTAAAGTTGAAGATGAAGCCTCACCATTGATTTGTTTACATGTTTTTATAATTTGTTTGTACAATTTTGTCATTTACATAATGTATGTTCGTTTCAATTCAATTCCGTAATAAAATTGTGGTTAATTGTGCCAAAGTTGGATATTCATTGTGTTTCATCTAACATATACATTGCATCTTTTGATTTACTTTGGATATCCATTGTCTTTTGTGCAAAGCATGGATACATTGGATCTTTTAAACTAAATTAGATATGTATTGTCTTTCGTAAATGCAAATGAGTCATTAAATCTTTCAATAGAAATAATATAACATATATATGGTTTAGTTGTCTGTCGAATGTATGAATTAAGCGTGAGAATGCGTGTCTTTGAATTGGTGAGGTAGATTCTGAAAACCTTGGTGCTTTTATCATTTGTTTATTTTCAGTTTTGTTGTTTAATTTACCATTACACGACATAATTCGGAACTAGGTTAAGATAGAATTGATTTAGATTGAAATTGATTTTCATGACGCAATTCTCTGTGGATTCAACCTCGCACTTGTACACACACTATATTGCATACTACTCGTGTGATTGCGAGTACAATTAAATTTGTACATCAATGAGGATTATTGCAAGAGATTATTTAGGTAGGACCATCGCCACAATAAGCGAGGCAAAGAATTATGTCACTGATCCTGCAGTGGCAGAGGTGTTGGCTGCTAGTGAAGCTGTGGAGCTGGGTACATCGCTGGGATTTCAGGATATCATCTTGGAAGGAGATGCGCTTGAAGTGGTTAAGGCAATCAATCAAGATGAGCCAAGTAGGGGGCTGTATGGGCAGCCTGTAAATGACATTAAGAACCTTTTGGCGCAGAGGGAAGGTGGATGACGAGGCATAATCGTAGAGCAACTAATGGAGCAGCACATGCTCTAGCAAAACTGGGGTTGCAACATCCAATGCCTCAGAGATGGCTTTCTGTTTTACCTAATAGTGTGGATGCTATTGTAAGGGCAAAACAATGTTCTGTGATTTTTTGATAATGGAATCTTTCTTCAAAAAAGACAAGTGGGCAAGGGTTTGTCGGTTTTTGTTTTTGTTTTTTCATTGTTTCTAGGACTTATAATGAGATTATTAATTGGGCCTTACTAAATTGAGGCCTAAAATTTTTATGATTTTTTTTTTTTTTTGCCCAAATTTTTTTTGGAGCCTTATTATATTGGGGCCCTAGGCGAGGGCTTAACTCACCTAGGGCTTGAGCCATCCTTGTCTATATGGTAATTGATATATCAATTTAACATATATTTATGAAGTCAGATAAATATGTTTTTTGTGATACATATATTGTGGTATAATTTTTGTTTTTGATTATATTTACCATATTATAATAAAAATATAATATATAAAGAGAAAAAAAATTATTTTATCATTATATTTTATTATTTTACTGACGTCCCCAGTAAAATGAATTCCTGGATCCGCCATTGTTTTTAGGGTCTGTTTGAGATTACATTTTAGAGGCCTAAAAGTATGTTTAACATCGAAAAAGTACGTTTGATAAAAAAAAAAAATTAAAATCGCTTTTAAAGAACTAAAAACCCTTAAACACACTTTTAATAAAAGTTTAAAAATAAAACTTTTGTCAAAAAACGCTTTTTGACTTAAACTTTATTTATCAAACGCAATTCAAAACAGACTCTTAAACTTTAGAGTATGTTTGGGATTGAGTTTGAGAAATAGAGCTTTTAAATCAAAAAGAGCTTTTGGTCAAAAACTTCATTTTTAAGCTTTTGCCAAAAGTTTTTTTGGCCATTTTTAAGCTTTTTAGACCTTTAAAAACGCTTTTAATTTTTTTTTATTAAATGACTACTTTTTTCTTCAAATGAGCTTTTTAAATATTAAAAAAGCACTTTTAGGTCTCCCAAACAGGCCCTTAGTCTTCTAACAATCCCAAGTGTAACATGCTAATTGGTGCACAATTAAGGCAATTAAGAACAATTTTTTTTTACTACCTATGGCTCCAATGCTACTTCTAGTTCTGTTTCCTTCCATTTCTGGAAGTCTATTTGGAAGTTAAATCTAAATGATTGGCTTAAATTATTCTTGTGAAAAATTGCTTGGAATATTCTTTCGACTAAAGAGCATCTTGGTCAGTTGTTTCCTATTTCCGACTCCTATTGCCCTTTGTGCAAAATGGCGATGACTCTTTGGTCCATCTTTTCTTTGAATGTTTCTTTGCTCGTGTTGTCTGGCATCACTCCTTCTGGCTACTGGATTCTACAGCTTTCCACTTCCCCTTTATGGTGGACTGGATTGCCTCTATCATTTCTCCGATTAACACTCTCAGAATTTCTTTGGTGGATTAGCATAAATTCCAAATCTTTGCATCAGTGGCGTGCGATATCCTTTGGTTTGATAGAAATAAAGCTCTCCATGATAAAGTCTCTTTTGATTCCCGATTTGTGTCGATTCATATCAATAAAATCTCTCTTGAGCATTTCCAAGCTTGACATTCAGCATCTTAGGTTCCAATAGAGAAATGGACCTCTCCTCCTCTCAATTGGGTCAAGATTAATTTTGATACTGCCATCCGAGATTCTTTTTAGCTCAAGCAGTGGTCTGCCGCGATTCTAAAGGCTAGGTTCTTCACATGTTCTCCAAGATCAGCCCACCCAGCACCCCTAATGTTGGAGAAGCCCTGGTAGCTCAACTAGCTTGTTCCTTAGCCGTCATGTTTTCATTTGATCACTTTATTTTGAAAGGTGATTTTGAAGTAGTGATTCATGCTCTCCAAAATCCAAATTCTATTAGAGATTGGAGGATCTCTACTATTATATTAGATATACTAGATTCTATTCCTCACTCTTCGTCTGGGAAGTTAAGAATATCAAAAGAAGTGTTAACTTCTGTGCTCACTCAATAACACGTTGGCCGCAGCCGAATCTCACTCTGACAGCATCTCCATATCTTTTATCCCTTTTCTTTTGTCCTCTCTTGTTAGAGGAGACAACCTCTTTCCTGTTTGTCTTTTGTAGTTTGGCTTTCATGCTTGTTTGTTGCTACGACCTTATCTTAAAAATAAAAAATAAGAATAAAAATAAAGGAACAGAAAATTTTGAAAATATCTGATTTCTAGACATTTTTCAGCAGCTAAAACAGTTGTCCAGTTCAGATATCATTATGCAATTAACACTACTTTGATTCTTTGGACCAGATAACACAAATGATAGTTTCGCTGAAATTTTTCAATTATGGGTAATAACCGACTCATTTC
This sequence comes from Carpinus viminea, assembly GCA_013348765.1. NCBI lineage: Eukaryota > Viridiplantae > Streptophyta > Magnoliopsida > Fagales > Betulaceae > Carpinus > Carpinus viminea. Next base: position 52,072,709 of record CP054668.1, on the reverse strand, counting down.
TTTATATAAAAAAAAAAACACATTTTGTCACGCAACCCACAACCTTCATAGTCCCCTCAGAATCGCAATATTCATTGGAACTCTCATTTAAGATGAAGTAAACCAATTTTATGAAGGTAAAAGATAAACTAAAAATAAGCAGAATCAATTGATGTGGTCAAGAAACAATCAGAGAATAGACCCAAAAACAAAAAACAAAAAACCGTACATTGGCAGAAAATCCATTACATCAACTCACTGTTGCTCAAGTGTTAATCATCTAGTCGATCCCAAAACACATCAAAAATAGGAGGTAAAATGGATATGGAATGAATGAGTCACCAACAATCAGGCTACTATTCAATCATCTTCTTCGATGACCTTGGTGCTCAATCCCTTCAAACCTTCTGGTGGAATCTCAGTGACGGTGACTAGTGAATAGAGCTCCTCCTTTGCATCTTCCTCGTCATTTCTTTTCCTGGCAATGCGCACCCGAATCCTCCTAGGCACACTTCGGATCCCACGGCTCCATATAAGCTTGTTCAGCTTCACATCCACCCTGACATCTGTTGTTCCCATAGCCTTCTGGGCAAACTTCCTTATCTCCTTTATGGCCTTTGGAGCCTTCTTTTTGAATGTGCTACAAACAAAAAAAATACACACAGCGTCTGTACTTGTAATTTCTAACGTAATACTACAATCTCATGACATCAAATGAAAGTCAGAGAATTGCTGTCTCAATTCAGAGACAATAAGAAGGAACTCATGGTTATGTATAATCCAAATCAAAGTATGAAAGAAAAAAAAAAAAAATTTTGAATTACATAAGTAAACAAAATGCCCACAAGTAACATCATAAACAGCACTTGATATATATCACAGAATGAAACCTAGAGATTCTACCCTCATTGTATTCAGTTAGAACAAATCTTGTCATAGGACATGAGGTAAGTATTATCACAAGGCCTATCACTAATTAATGCTATTGTACACTCCGACATCACAAGCTAAATCCATTCCAACAACACACAAGGACACTCCAATTTCTTTTACAAACTCAAGGACATTCCTTCCCAAATGTCTAGACAGAATCTATTCAACCTATGATATCAGAAATTCTTATGGGAAAAAAAAATGGACAGCAAAGAAAATGAAATAAATTACAAACAGGAGATATAATATTTACATTACTTGACACAAAGGCCTGCATCCAAGAGTGGAGACAATTAGAGAGAACTTTCAACAGCTAAAAAGCATAGAATGATGATGGTGTGAAAACTCAAAAGCTCATATGTAATACACCAAAAATCTCACTTCCCCAAACATGACAAAAGAGATTTTTTATTTTTTCATGCTCTAATCCTCCAGCTATTGCACTCTTTCACCGACCTATACACATATCCCTCACCACTCGACATAGAAAAGTCAGTCAAAAAATTTGACCAACTTAAAGAACACTTTTGATCTTGTGCGACAAAATCCACATCAACAAATCTTCACATCAAGGCAAGATGGATAGTTGATAATGCAACTTGAATTCTGTAATGTGAAGAAAAAAAGGTGGGATACAATTGTGGTGAGAAACACTCAATTACTAACCCCTAATACACCCAAAATCTCATTCCCCTAACATGTGAAAAAGAAAATTTTTCTTCTAATTCTCCCATTGTTGCACTCACTCGAATGAAGAAGAATGCACAGGTATATATAAATCTCACTAACTGACATCAAAAGGCAATCACCAAGTCTTTGCAATGCAATTCAAATGCTTGGCATATAGCCACCATCAAGCACTATGGACACACAGTGAAATTAAAATGCTTCATTTACCATTAAAAAAAAACTTATAAAGTACAAATCCATCATTTAATGGCCATTAAACAGAACTGCAGTGGTCACATAATTTACTGCGATCTGTTCCTTTAATTTCAATGCGGCATCAATACGCACACTAGATTTGAAAGTAAATATACACTTACGTCTCTATCATGCAAGAACTAAATTGTAAAATGCAATTAAAAAAGCAAAATGAAAGATAGTGATACAAAAGCCAATACTCAGGATTTGACTTGAAAACATTGCTACATACAATCTTGGATAACCAACCAGATAAAAACAATCGGCCAAAACAAACCCATTGTACTTACATACGTATATACTACGTACAACCACGAACAAGGGCGAATTTGTTTCAGCAAACTAGGGTTTTAGCTCAATACCGATCCCAAAGGTTTTGTTTTGGTCTCTGAAAAAGATTTAAAACGTTTTCAAAAATCATTTTAAGCACTTTCTGAGATCCAAACCAAGCCCAAAACTAAATCATTCTCTTGTAGCTGAAAATTCAACCTCAATCTTAAACCCTCGTAAATTAAATGAAATGTTCGAAATTTATACGGTTCCAAATGTGTTACAGATCCAAGTAATTTAAGAGGAAGAAAGTAAAACTAGAAACAAAAGTTCTCCAGAAGAAATTTAAAGCGTTGAGGAGCCTATATACCATCCATGAAGGCGCTTGTGGAGATTGATGGTATATTCTCTGGTGACAACCTCCTCTTTTCTTCCTCTGCTCGTCTTCTCCACCATTTTTGCAGGCTCTGAAGTTCCGCCACCAAAACAAACCGTAAACCCTAATGGATGGGATTACAAAGCCTAGCTGACACGGCAACGAAGCCAAATATAAATATAGTGGTTGTGTATATCCAAAATGCCCTTGAAATAGTGGGTAAACTACAGGAAAAACCTTGGGCTAGAGTTTAGTGGGCCGCTGCAATTGGGTTGGGCATGACTGTCGTGGCCATGGGGATTAGAAAGTTTGGTGCCAAACAATTTTTTTTTTTTTTTTGCTTATAAAAAAAAAGTGACTTAATTCTATAAAAGAAATGCTTTTATTTATTTATTTAATTCTGGTGAGATATACACTTCAACTAAGTTGGCATGGTCTATCCACTATTAATATTTTTATTTTAGAAAATTTAGAGTAAATGAAGCATGCCAACTTAGAAGAAATATACTTGAGATGGATGTTAGAATGCAAGAAATATTTTTAGTCTTTAAGGAGTAGTTCAATCAACCATACTTCATAAAGCAAAAGTTATTAATTTGAATACCCTTCCCCTTTTCCCTCTCCTTGTATGGAACATGTAAAAAATATATGCATTTTTCACTTCATAAATGAAAAGACTATACATACCCCTAATTTCATATAAACCTGATAAAGCTAGTGATTTGTTCATGATTTTGAATCATACCACCCGATAGACATGTATAATCTAGAAGTGTTTTATGAAAAATTATAGCTTTATGTTTTGAAACATCATCTAAGCCAATAAACGATACAAGAAGAATTTTTAGAATTACTTCACATAGGATGATCAACCATAGTAGAGGCCGAATCCCGTGTGATTTTATTTTGATGTTTTTCAATCCTAAGATTGCATAGATGTTGTGTACTCTCCAATATTCAAAAAGAAACTAAAAGAAAAAAATTATAAAAAAAAAAAAGAAGGATTTTTGGGATGATTTATGGTTCTGGACAGAAACTGAACCATTAGCAAAAAAATTACACAAGAACACTAGCCCAGCATCCCACAATCTCCTTTTCTCAATTTCTACGTTCTATAGATTTTTTCAAGAATCAAAGAGCCTCAAATCAACATTAACCTAGGCCCATCTGTGTAGCTCGAAATTATTAAGAAATTTGAAAAAGCAACAACTCAAAAGAGGTAACAAGAGGAAATTTATTATCTGAGTAATTTACATGGACTTCCCAATCCCGTGCATAGATTATTAATCATGAAAATTGAAATAAACAGTATAATATTCATCCCTGAAGCTCAGTAAGGGTGCCAGAAGAAAATTCCTCTTCACCCCTGTGGCTACAAAGCTCATAGGATGATACTCACTAATTCCCTTGTTCAACACAAAGCTAGCAGCCTGACTAAAATCTTCTGATGCTGAGTCTAATTTGCAGCTGAGCTTTATGCTTTTGCCTGAATTATACACAAAGCAATCCTTGTTGCTTTCCGACTCCAAGGATACCGTTTCAGCATTTCCATCCAATCCTGCAACCATCCGGAAAGCAGAAGAGCCGACACCACTAGGAGAGTCTGCAATTCCAAGGTCTTCCTCCTTTCCTTGGTCTACTAGAACCATTCCAGGAAAATCGAATGGTTCTAGCATGACTGATTTGCCAACAGCATCTTGTATAGTTGAAAAATTTTCAGATGAGTCATTTAAGATGAGTCTGAAAGTGGCATGAACAGCAGAAGCAGTGCCGGATTGTGGTAACTTTTGCATTGTGATTGGTTTGAATTAGTTAAGACAACAGTTGAATCTCCAGACTTTTGGGACAAGGAAACCAGATGAGTATTATAAGTAGCAGGGATTGGACTAATCCAGTCTGAAAGAGAGTTGGCTGACCCTCTTTTGAGGTCCCAGTCATCACTCGTATGACCTGCTAGCAGATATGGGCCAAAAAGTATTGCCTGAACAGAAGCATGCGCTGGCCGGTCATCTGAAGTTCATTAGAAAGACACTGTCAATAATATATCATCCATACCAATTATTTTTCGGATTATTGAAATTATGCAGGGGTTCAACATATGTACGAACTGCTCAAGTAGATTATCCCATGAAAATACCTTGAATAGCTTCTGTTCTCAAACTAATGGGCATCTGAAGAGTTAATTTGTCACCAGATCTCCAGCTTCTAGGGACTGATAGGAAGTTACCTGCATCAGAATATGATTAATCAACAAAATCTATCTCTTAAGTAAAGAACTACATTCCTTTTCAAGAAACTCTATGGTTCGCACCAAAAATGCCAGAGTAAAAGCCAAATGACCTTTCAATAGAGAATCAATTACATTGACCACTTGTGTGAAAAAAAAAAAACATTTATGCAGGTGAAAAGGATCAAAATAGTTAGATAAATACAATTTCAAAAAAAAAAACTGCTAAAATATGCTGGGTTCTTTTTTTCTCTTTTCAAGAAAAGCTTAACATACAGTCTATAGAGAGAACAAATTCACACCTGGAGCAGGTAGAGGCAAATTCTGACCATTTAGTGATGCCTTTGCACCGGCTGTAGATGTCCAACTTGGTATCCGCAAGTTCAAGTTAGATAAATGGCTTGGCCCCTGCATATCAGATCCAGTATAAATGCTATTCATACCCATGCTGAAACCAAATAAATACAGAAAGCTATCCATACCCATGCTGAAACCAAATAAATACAGTGAGCACTAGCAGAAAGAGAAGCACACCAATACGAACAGTACTTGGACCAATGATACCTCTCAACTGGAGATCAGACAAAAGAAATAGCACATGTGCATATGCGTTGGGGTATGTCATATGTGGCTCTCTGTGTCTAAAGCCCGGGAAAAGGGGGGGGGGGAGAGAGAGAGAGAGAAAGAGAGAATCAGTTGAAAATAGATGAGCCTATGTGCTAAAGTTGTTGAAGTACCAAAAATTATTCATAGGCTGCAGTTCTTTCAATGTCAAATCATGCAAAAGGAGTTCCATGGATATTATTATGACTGATATCGGCATGCTATATTTAGGAAGTTTTAAAATAATGCAAAAAGTATTGAGATGTGAACATTGATTATAGAGCCTATTTCCCAGTCAGCACACTCCAATTAGTAGGATCCATGTTTTCCAGAACTGCCTTCAGATCCATGTTTTACTACCACTAGATCAAAGCTTGTCGATAGAGGGTAATTCCATACTAGAAAAGTATTAATGTGGTGCAATATAAAGGGATCTGTGTATAATCATATGATAATTAGCAATTGTGTGTTCCTTGTCCAAGTAAGTGACATCAAAATGTAAATATATTCAGCAGTGATTTCTTGGTTACTATAATCAAAGAGCAAAATTAACTTCTATGTGGCTTTTAAGAGAAATGTGATCTTAACCAGTACCTCCTTCGAAGAAAATGTCAATGTCACTCGAAGGTAAGGATCCCATGAACCAACAGGATCAACTTTCAGATTGAGCAAACTTTGCCCGGATTTCCAATCAAGTGAGCTTGATATATACTGGATGATGTACAGACCAGGAACTTCTCCTTCCTCTTCAAAATAAATGGAATCTCCTAACTTTGAGAATGATTCAATTCCTACGGAAGTAGCATGAAAAAACACTTATCAGATGGATGGAGTGCTAAAGAGATACCACTCAGCATTCATAACAGAGATAACACGTAGAAAACCAGGTTAAATTGTTCGATCAAAACAACTATAATGTGAGAAAGCAAATCCTCAGATTCCATCAAATTAAGATTGTGGTGAAATCAAAAGGAAAAAAAAATGTAGCCATCCATTATGTTAAATTATTAAATTTATCATTTCTTATCAACTTAAGCTTTTAGAATAAATAGTGATTTAATGTGGTATCAAAGCAGAGGTCCTGAGTTTAAACCATGATTCCACACTTAACCTCAATTTTAGTTAAATATTCTAAATATTGGACCTCATTTGTTGAGGGAGATTTTGATCTCACATGTGAGAATGAGTGTTAAAGTATTAATTAAATTATTAAATTCACAATTTCCTATGAACTTAAGCTTTTGGAATAAGTAGTGTTTTAACACATTCTAAAGCAATAAATTTGAAATTGACAATTAATTCACACCTGTGCCATAGCAACACCAAAATGTCTTATCTGTTGTTCCCCATCCATGGTAGCTTACGGCCTTGGAAACTCCACGACCTAGTGGGAGCATGTAAATCATCACTCCAGGATCCGTTCCTCTTTGAATGCTTAGCACGCCATTTGTCAAGGCGCGCTCATAATAATCCGCATATGCCATTTCCTTGGTCCATGTAAATAGGTGGCGAGAGACCTACAGAATCAGTGAGACATGGTAAAATACTAAATTCCTAGTTGCCATAGTAACGTAGACTGAAAAAAAAAAAAAAAAAAAAAAGAAGAAGAAGAAGGCCATACACACAAATCCATGATATCCAATATATGATGCAATTATTTTAGTAAGATTGCTAATTATAAATCAATTTCCAACAAAAGGACCAATCAAAAATTCCATCATCACTATAAAGGGGAAAAAGAGAAGGCATACCTTCAGCATGTTATAAGTTGTACAAGATTCTTCATTCTCTGTCTGTAGAGTGCTTGCCAATCGCTTGGGGTCTGACCTGCCAGGTGCAAAGGGAGCAAGATGATACACATCAGAAGAGAGTGTGAAAGAAACTAGCAAAAATCACGTAAAAAATAAAATACACATAGGGTTTGAAATAACTGTTCTTATTCACTCAGTGTAGCATATAGAGATTCACGCAAGAGTAAAATGAATAGAAATATGAAGTACTTATATTACCAGAACTCACTGACTGATGTGCCTCCTGTTGCATAGCTATGAGAAGAGTTGACAATTTCCATGAAGAATGTCCCTATTGCCTGGCACACCATAATTGAATGAGCATTATAAACTTTGGGAGATAAGTTCATGACAATATGTTTATCATATGAACCTTCAGAAGAACAAAAACTCACCCTAAATGGAAATTAAAAGATCAAATTCTTTTGACAACAAAGATGCAAGACAAAATGAATAGGAAGAGCAAGTTCATCAACAACTCATCGATAGGGAGGATAAAAAAGCATATTGTAATTACGCACGAGCACTAAAAGTGATGCCAGGCTTTGCTGGATATTGTTGTTCAGATGATCTATATTTATATAAAGCAATTTACCTTATAAAGTGGATCACCAGTTACTTCATACCGCATTTGAGATCCTACAACAATTGGGATATGTGTATTGGCATGAAAACCAGATATGTCATCAGCCTACGAGTGAAACAAAGAAACTTTTGTTAAATAATAGTAAGTATGAAAATCAGAGTTTGAAATAACTTGGAAACTTCAATATAAATCAATCAAGCATAAAATCAATGTGGTGTTCTGAGAGAAGAAGAATGTGTACAATAATTCATCAGTCAATTTACTACCGTCATATTGCATTTTAATTTCTAATAAGATATTAAAGATTACTATTTACATTCCTTAATAAGTATCAAGACACAAAAATGGACAGTATGTGATACTGATTTCGGCTATTGTCAAACGTAATTGGCTCCATAACTTAAGTAAATGATAGGCCGGAAATTACAGAATATTTTCCACTGGTTAAGCTGGATTAGCCAGAGAGGGCTGATTCAATTTGTTTATGAAATAAAGTAGACAGGAAACTAACATGGAACAACACCTGATCATCTGGATTGGATGTCTGGAGTATCAATAAAATTGATTTTTCCTCCTTTTCTTTTTTCTTATTTTTTAAAACCATTAGTAAGCTATTGAGAAGAATTCAAGAACAGGCCCTCTCTCGTTATAAATAAGAGTTAGTTGACAACTTTAAGAAACACGCTTGAAGTTAAAAGAGTACCTAGAACAAAAGGTGAAGCAACAGTACCATTAGACCACGAGGCCACTGATTATCACTCTAAATCTGAATCCTATAGCCAATTCTTGCATTATATGCATACTATTTGCAACAGATTACAGACCATAATTTATTTTATGCCAAAAGGTAGTAAGAAAAGGATCCGCTAATTATAAATTTGAAGTTCAGAGTGCTCCTAATAGTGTTTCTGTACTAAAGAAACAGTTAGAGAGGTATGGAACATTACTTCGTTTTCTCCAAAGGAAAACATATTACTTGTTTTTATTTAATGTTTGCCAGAAGATCATTGAAAATCCAAAAAATCAACTGAGCATCAATGAACAGAAAATAAAGGTTACCTGCACTGCAAGTATTCCTAGAAAGCATGGTTTGTCAAACAGGTGAGCCAACAATAAATGCTTTGGATCTTCCTGCACGTAGGGACATGAAAGCTCAGATCATAACCCAAAGTTACAACGATACGAGTACTTTGCAAACCTACAGTAACAACATGCTAAAGGAACTTACTAAAGAAAATATAATCAACTATAACAAGTCACAACTAATCACCATTCACAGCAGGCAAGGCAAACTTCTCTGGTAATGACAGTAATACTCGCCACCATTTTCAAGACAGTTTCATTGTCTTTATGACTAGCTATTAGATCATATATTTAGATCTTTAAATTGACCAACTATTGGAGCATAACGTGAGGTTATTTTTGTTGAATACAGCAGTTACTGCAGGGTACTATCATAACATAGATATCCAAAATTTCCAAAATAATTCCAGATTCAAATAGTTTCTAAGATACATTTTCCAAAGTCAAGAGGAATTGCATGGCATGTGGTATGTGTGATTAAACAAGATTTCTGGAACAGCATACTTAATAAAAGTTCGCAAATGGCTTAACAATCTGGCCATTTCTGCATATAAAGATATCAACCAAATTCAATAGACGGTTAATATCATGCAAGTAAAGTGGAGTATCAGCGAGAGGAGCTAACAGGCCCATCTAGATAAGTTTACTTACCGTTACTCTGTATAACTTGTAAAGTACATCATTCATGCCACCAGTTTCTTCATTAAGTGATAGATAGTGCCTTTCTACACTGTACTTTGTAATCACATTCTGAACACGGTTGTAAAAATACTCAACCATCCATGTCATCATTTTTAAAGCTTGAGCATTACCAGCAAATGTGTATTGATCCAGTAGGCCTGCCAAGATCTGTCAAAATATACAAGTTGAAAGCTAATTGCATAACTTTTTTAACGCCAAATAAATCAAATCCATCTTGTTAAAGAATTGAAATAGAATCTACCTTGTGAATGGTATAATACGGAGCCCAAACAGGTTTTATAGCTTCAAAACGATCAAAGAACTCAGATGGAAAGGCAGAAAGGTATCCCGTGCCCATTTTCTCCTGACAGTCAGATAAAGTAGACACTACAGCTGACATTTTCTGTTTGAGAGTCTCATTATGAGTGCTAGCCCACATTAGTGCTGAAGCACTCAAGTAATGTCCTTCAAGATAACAAAAAGCAAGCTATTCATTATAAACCATCAACATTTAAATTCAATAACTAAAATTGCAGAAAAACATCCTTTCACTTTGTTGAAAGTAAAGGATTCGTGAACAGGAGTAGCCTAGAATATAGAGGAACTAAGCATAAAAATAAAAAAGAAAAAAGAAAAAGAAAGAAAGAAAGCAAATATGTCTAAATTTTTTAAATGAAATGAACTCATATGACAGATTCTCCCAACAAAAACCAAAAATGAAACTAAATAGGGCGGCCTGGGTACTGTATGTGGAATTATTACACTTCTTGAAGACTTTTTGGTTTCTTTCTTCAATTTCCTTGCAATTAAAGTAGTCTAATAATGATTTTTTCTCTACAGGAAAGAAATAGAATCTAATAAAATACAACCAATTTGCATAGACAATGAGCCAAAACAAAAGATATAGTACAAAAGCCATGATTTAGAAGATTCATAAGATAAACTAACCAACAAAATGTCCCCGAAGCTCAGTAGCCGGGTCCTCCCAGCCCCCATATGCTTTGCCAGGTGTTGGCAAACCAGCCGTCTTCCTAAAGCTCCAAACCAATCTATCGACATCCAACAACAATAAATACTCCAAATTTGTTTGCTGCGCTCGCCAATGCAGTGAACTCGAATCCAATCTCACATCATGCAAAGACACCTCTTTAAGAAAATCCCCGGATAGTTTAATCCCACCCTTATTTTTCATTTGCCGATACATTGCTTGCCAACTGTACTCATCTTCTTCCCTCAATGACTTTCTCGGTAGCAAATTCGCCCAAGCAGATTCATCAGTTGGTGTTAAATGATAGTGTGAAAACATCTCTTTCTTCCACGTTTCATTTTTCGATGATAGGAGCGCGTATCGAAAAGTATGTGATGAGAGCTCAGTAGGAGTGTTTGTACATTCCTTGCCCATGACACAACCACATAACACAAAGACTAAAAGCACAACCAGCATTTCAAAGAACACGAACGCCTTCATCCTTATTAAAAAACCTCAGATTAAAAATACCCCAAATTTAGTAAAATTGAGTACAACAAAAAAAGATCGTCAAGTAGACAATCTGATGTCAAATTCAACTAAAGAGAATCCAATATACATTTTCCCAAAAGTCAGAAAGCAAAAGCCTGAAAGTTGGATGAATCCAATTGGAACAAAGATGAAAACTTCAAAATCAACAAAAAGGAATCAAAACATTCACTTTCAACCAAAACCCAGAACACAAAACCTCTAAATTCAGTGAACCCTGTGAGGAACAGACACACTTTGACTTCAAGCTCAAGTAAAATAGAATGAAAGCAGCCACTGTAATTTACCTCTAAATTCACTGAACTAACACAGTCCAATACACACCCACATCCCCAAGATCGAATTCAATCTAAAAAGGAAAAAAGGATCACAGGCAAAGCTTGAACAGTGGAAAGCACAATCACATGTGAGGGTGAGAGGGTCTATATATAGAGGCACGCCAAGCTATCAAGTCAGCAAAGCAAGCGTCCAAGAATTCCAGCCATATCCCAAAACCATCTCGTGAAAGGTAAGGTGTCGTTTTCTGCGGTTGCTTTGACCGAGAGAATCGCTTGCACATTGATATTTTGAAGGCATATCTATTCCTGAAAATACACAGCTTTTTCTTGATGCGTTGTTGAACAGAGTGGCGTTTGTGAGAGCGAAAATTTTGAAGAAATCGCCATTTTCTCGCTCCCAGAAATTTGAATCTTCTACACAGGATTTGTAGAAGCTCATCTCATCCACAGTACCACAAGTGAAACATTGAGATAACGCAATCTCTGTCTCTCGGAGCTCATCTAGCTGTGTGGGTATAAATAGATTCCGTTGTGATCTTCACCATCCGGATTAGCAAAAACGCATCAACATTACTATAAATTCAATTTTTTTTTTTTTTTGGTTCTTGTAAGCTATCTTTGGTAGGTATTCTTGATTTTTAAAAAATAATATCCGGCCATAATTAGGAAAAACTATAGTAGCATGTAACATTTCTCATAGCTATGCTTATTTAGTTTTATTTTAATTATGAGTTGACCTGAAACTTATTTTTTTTTTTTTAGAAAATGACCTGAAACTTATTATTGAATTAAATAATTTGATTATATTTAGTTCATTTATTTTCGAATGAACACGACCTAATTTATGAATTGCTCAATTAATAATTTTTTTATTTGTTCATAAATACATACAAAATTTAAATAATACTATAAAAATAATATAGAATAATCATACATATTATATAAGTTCATCTCTTTACATATCAATAAGGTGGTTATAGTAAGTTATCGTACCATTTATTAGCATAAAATAAATGAAAGGAGCTAAATTGGCATTGTCAATATAATGAAAATGATAATGATGATGATAGGGATGTATTGAATTTATAGGAATATATCGTACATGGGTTAAATATAGAAAAATTATTGACCCTAATATATATTTTTTTCTTTCATATTTTCAAATGGATTTATGATGACAATCCATTGATGCAAATCATTTACTAACTAATTACTATACAATTAATTATTTTTAAAATTTACTAAATCAAGATCCTCTTTAATTCACTTGAAATTTAGAGAAAAGTTATTTCATGGTAATTTTTGTTTTATTTTTTTTCCCTTTTTTGTATCTAATGGTACATATGGTACCATGTCATTTAAAATTCTTAATGATGAAATAATCCATCTACATTTCAAGAGGTTGACAAAAAATCAAGAGGATGATGCAAAATATCAAAACCAATAAGCACTTATGCAAACGAGTAGTGGTAAAAAACAAAATTTTATGGGGTAATTATGCATTCTCCCGTGAATTATCACTCGACTACCATATACTCTTCATCAACTATCAATTTTACATTACGATCTCATTAAACTACAATTTTGTTACCAAAACCTCAATTTCATCAATTAAGGTCATCACATGTTTAATTGTTAAGAACTCATATACATTTTTTTTTTTGTGGTAATTATCATTTCCTCATGAACTATCACTCAATTACCATATACCCCCATCAATTACCAACTTTACGCGCACGTTATAAATTAACCGTCCAACTTAATTAACAGCCTTGATTGATGGAAGAGGGTTTTGATAACGAAATGGTAGTTTGATGGGATCATAATATAAAGGGTAAAGTCCACTTAACCCTCTTAAATTACCATTCCAATGACAATCTATAATTTTCAATTTTGCTTTAAATTACTACCAAAATAAATGATGTAAATTTTTTAAAAATGACGAAATTACCCTTGAAAATAAAAACAAAATACAAATTTAATTTCTTTTTCAAATTTTTAAGGATATTTTTGTTTTATTGAAAATTTTATAGGGGTAATTTCATCATTTTGTTAGCATTAGGGGGTACATTGTCATTGTTTTGGTAGTTTTGAGGGTAAATTGTCGTAATTGATAGTTTGAGGGGTAGATTGTCATTAAGGTAGTAGTTTAAGGGGGTTAAGTGGACTTTACCCTAATATAAAGTTGGAAGTTGATGGGGTATATGATAATCAAGTGGTAATTCATGGAGAAAAGGATAATTTTCCCAAATTTTATCTTATAATTATCTCACTATAATAAGATGACAATATCAGTTTACCATTTTCTTCTTTTCTTTTCAATAAAGATTGATCCAAAATATTTTGATGTTCCCAAATCAACATTAGAATAAAATTTTGGCTTCAATTACTCTATGCACAAAGTAATGGGATGTTTCAGAGAATTTTTTTTTTTAAAAAAAAAATACTGTGGTGCCTAGAGAGAGAAGAGACTCTGGATTCACAAGTTTTCTATCTTTTATGGTCCGGAGACCGATGTTTCAGAATGTAAATGGATGCCTTCCTACCCAGAAAACTACATAGAAGTCCATTTAGTTTGGAGAAAGCCACTCAGACTCAGACATTTGTTTTCTTATTCTTGTTTTTGTTTATTACCAGCTTTTTGAAAAGAAATTTTGTTTTATCTCAAGGTAACGATAGGGCCTCACATGGCTGGAATCATGGGATTATGAACTGTATTATACTAAAATAGGTTTTGAACTCACATGGTGTGGACCATTACTATTCCAGTCTTTTGCTTACTGCTATGCACACTCATCACAAAGTGACAGTCATGGTCAAAAACACAACTTCTCACTGCACAAAATCTCCTGTGGTTACTGAGAAAGTCTTCTGAGGTGCGCAAACCGGAGCAAAAAGGGGTTATTAGTGTGATATAAACAATTAATCTTCTTAATCATAATTATAAAAACAATCAAGATGACCATTTTTCACACTCTTTAACCCTAAGCCCATCAGCTCTAGCCCGAGCAAAGATGTACTCGATGTTGTATTGAGTTCCTTCAATGAGAACTTTGTTTTCTTGAGCTGAAAACTAGGTAGATGTATAAAACATGCTTGCTAGTCATTGGTGAGGTTGGTATAAGTCGTTGGTATATATATATATATATACACTTACCTTTACTCTTCAACTTCAGTAGCATTGAAGTTAAGAAAGGAGACCTTAGTTACCAACCCAAAAAGCATAAGCATGTACCATAAAACATCCAATGTATAACCCCCCAAAATATTTCATTAGCTTTCTCTAAAAGTTTGCAGTGACCCCCCCCCACTGTATATATGTCCTTTATATTCCATGTTAAAGCGCATGCTGCTTCAGAATCTGAATTTCTTCCTGTTTTGATATTGTCGCCTACTTGAAAGCTAGCTGCCAACAATTATGAACAAATTATCAGTTTGTTTGTCCAATGGTTCAACACTAGGCATACACATAGGGTTCGAACACAAGAAAGTGACGGTGCCTTTTGAACAAGTCAAGTCGCGACAAATAAGTAGATCTGGATTTTCAGTAATTTGTTGTCTAAATTGCTAGTAATTCGGACAATAAATGTGAAAAAATTCTAACGAGACTTACTTGCCCAAGTAGTATGGCGGGCTGCTTGAGAATTGAGATATAGAAACTCTCTCACATTTGTTATCTTTAGTTGTTAGTAATTCAGACAGTAAAATTGTTGAGATCTCTATCCCAACTTGATGCGCATTTTTTCTCCAAACAGATCATTGCTGCTTTTGATGAAAATGACAGTTGAATTTCATGTTACCTTCTTCTTCCCTGCCCTCGTGGTGGGACAGTGTGTTGAAATTTTCTTTCTTTACTGGCAATAAGTATGTAACATTGTAGTGGCATCCAAAGTGCGTGACCTTTTAATGGCCATTGAGAAACAAGTTGCATCATAAAAGTCTGTCATCTCAGAGAAAAGAAAAGCTGTAATCTCAGCTAGGTATAGAGAATTCTTGCTTTATGCTTGGTTGATGGGAAAATGATATATTGATATTTAACTCAAAAGAAGAAAATAAGAGATAAAGCAAGTGGTGCTGGAGATGATAATGGTAAAGACAAGGCAGTGGTATGCATTAAGATCAATTAGAAGTTAGAACATTTCAAATTTTTACCTTATTTTGTGCTCGAAGAAGAGCAGAACCTTGATTCTATAAAAATGAGGAAAAAGTAAGTGGATCTAAACGGCGGTTTTGAAACGGATTCGGCTAAGGTCTAGTTTCAGTTGGAATTGAACATGTTGGGATTAGGACGTATCTATCATGTTTGTCCTATATCTAAATCTCAACAATTCCAGTTCTAATTAAGGGTTCAAATAAGGGAGTGAAATTCCTTAGATTGAGTAGTAGGTTCATTAATTGTTACAATTAACTTGGAACAAACGACAAACTAACACTTGACTTTAATTTTAACTTATTAGATTGAGTAGTAGGTTCATTAATTGTACTTGATACATCGAATGAAAAGATAAAAAATGTCACGGTCTTATTTGAGGATTCAAGATCTTTTCCAACTCATTTGAACTGGATAATATCTAGTTAGTTATACTGGAAATGTATTTTTGTCTCACATCTACTATAACTAACTAAATATCATTCAATTCATTAATTCCTTGTTTGATAACATTTTTTTAAATATATATATTTTTTACTTTTTAGTAAAAAAGCAAAAGTAAATTTCTCATAGAATCTTCTCCAATTTACCTGATTCAAAGGAAGGATACATACAGCAATATAGAGAGGTAAGTGATGTTAGGTAAGATTAGTTTGGTTTGACTCTTGTCGGTCCCAACTCCCACCTAAAACCCATAGAAACTATTTTCTAGTTTCTTTTTTCCTTTGTCAATTATATTAAGGAACCAAAAGAATGATTATAATATACTTTCATTCATCTTCTTCATGCCGAAAAGTTAGAGAACCTTTCTGAACTTTTTACTCATTCATTGCTCACAAGTAATAGGGTCGGCTGTGTCTTCTCCAACTCCTTTATTGTTATTTTTGTTTTCTTATGTGGCAAAAATAGTTCGGAGGCTTGCTGGAGTTTACTAGCGGAGAAACTTTCTGATACTTAAGTTAGGACAAAAATAACGTGAATCGCTCTATAAAGAATAGAGCTAAAATTGTGTGTAAAATTGGTTATGCAACTGTTTCTAGAACTGTTGATAAATGACTCAATCTTGATTGATAGAGGTGGACCTTCGATGAGATTGGAGAAATTATAAGCCATTATAATAATCCCATTCAATTGCCTCTTTTTGGCTAATGATGGCTGTGACAATTGGTCCTACTCCTGTCATTCAAGATGCATATTCCACCGTCCAGATTAAAGAAGAGAGTTTGATCAATTTCAATGGCTGCTAGTGACCCAATATTCCGTAAACCAACAAGAGGTGAATAGCATCATTGTCATATAATAATGATAAGATTTTGATCCGAAGGATGATTTCTTAAACTTTTGGAAACATCCTTATAAAGATCTTCAACATCCTATTCAAATAAAAGGAATGAAATAATTGAAAAAAGATAAGAACAATAAGATTATTTGGAAGTTGGTTGTGAAACAAAATTGGTTGGTTTCTTTAGTTTTCACACGCATAAATAAGGACAACAACCTTTCGTGCAAGTGGGTATTCATGGCTGATTCTGGGCAAATAGATAACACTTGCATCACAGAAAGGAAAAGCTCTCTTCCAAGACAAGTAGATCTACTGAAAAAGACGGTTTTTTCGAGTGTTTGCTTTCACTCCAAAATGCAGAGGCCTACCAATCTCGTCTTTTGTGTTTATGAAGAGAGCAGCCATAATGGTGACACAAGACAATGATAGAAAAGATTATTATACAGTTGGAAGATGTTGTCTGGTTCAAATAGATGTGTAGGTCGAGATAGGAAGGATAAATTGTTGGACAGAAATTTCCTCTAAACTGGTTTAAATGAAATTTCGTCCAACCCATATAAAATGTGCCAAATGTTTAAACATTTAATATGTATATTAAATATTTAAGGTCATTAATAGCGGTTTACTAACTAAGGTTGACCTTTTTTTTCTTTTCTTTTCTTTTCTTTTGGTTTTAACGTTTTGTTTTTTAACCAAAGGTAAAACTAATCTTAGAATCCTAGAACCCCCCCCCCAAAAAAAAGGTTTAGAACTAAAGAAGCTAATGTTGCTTAGAAGAAAAAAAACCAGATCACATATAAAAAATGTTAGCTTCTTTAGTGATTTTTAGTTCTAGTGTCGTCTATGATGTGATTTTTTTTCTTCTACTAAGCCAATGTTAGCTTCTTTCCTTTCTTTCTTTTTTTTTTTTTTTTTTTTTTTGGGTTTCTAATCAAATTTGATGTTAGTTCTTCCCTTTTTAAGGTTAGTTTTAACCTTGGTGAAAAAGAAAAAGAAAAAAAAAAAAGGTTAATCTATCATTTAACAAATAGAAAGAAAGAAAGAAAGAAAGAAAGAAAAAAGTTAACATTAGTTAGTAAACTATTATTAATGACCTTTAATATTTAATGTGTATATTAAATACTTAAACACTTGACATACTTTTATGTGAGTTGGACGAAATTTCTTTCAAACCCATTTGGAGGAAATTTCTGTTCAAAATTGTTTGGGGGTGACGCTTTAGCATTAATGCAGGGAAGGTGGAAAGGTTGAAGTTATACGTTATTCTCCTGTCATTACTGCTGTGACAAGAGAAGAGTCGTCATCATCCCATCATTTTCCTATGTTCATTATTGTTCTGCAAACTGAAAGCAAACAGGAACAGCCTCCTGTGGCTTGTATCCCCGTAATTCCTTATCCAAAGAGGATGAAGGGCATAAAAAATTGTAAAGGATTGTGAAAGAAGGCTTTTTACCCGAACAAAAGCTCTTTCATCCGAATAATTTGCTCAAACAAGTAAATAAAACAGGGCAAAATGGTCGCCTGCCACCGTAGTTGGTGGCCACTAGGTGGCAAAGAAGTTTTATTTTTTACCAAGTTGAGTCGAAAGCCAGAATCGTTTTTAAGAAGTCTGAGTTCTGTCCCAACTTAACATTGTTTTATTATTATCATTATTATTGATTACTTATTAAAATGGTCTTTTTATCAGCAAAAAAACGACATAATTTTATTTCTTTATGAACACCATAAGTAGTCTGCAAAAGCAATGTATCCTGCTCAAATCGAATTCATAAACCATGTCAAAAAAAAAAAAAAAAAATCGAATTCATAAACACCAGAAAAAGTAATCCCATGGGGTTAGCAGGAACCTCACCAAGGCATGACACCCGGTTCTTACTGCATTACCTAATCACTTAAGAACAGGAAGTCGATGGTTAAAGAAAAATGACAAATTCCATCCTCAAAAATATATTAAAAAAAAAAAAATCTACCTCTATTTCAGCATTTCAGCTCAACTTAAAAAGTAACAGCAACCTTCGCATATTAAAATAGGGGAATTTGTAGAGAACTGGGCAGTAAAATTACAGGGAATCAAAAATATTCAAAAGACGCACAAAAATTGACGGTACTCAAATGACAGGATTATACAAATACACCATACTCAAAAGTTTACTGTGGTGGTGTTGTCTCTGGTGTAGCATAACATTTCCCTTAGTCTCTCCTCTTCCGCTTCCTACGTCTGTCATCTCTTTCACTCTCATCTGAACTTGATGGATCTGATTCGGACTCAGAACTAGCTGTGTCTGAGTCCGAACTATCAGATTCATCATCTGATTCGGACTCTGAGACAGCTTGCTCTTGTTGCATAATTAGGCGCGGCATATTCTTCAAGTACTCACGTAAGTTTTCTGTGATGCCACCAAGCCCAATGGATGTGAAGAAATTAATTGCAAACCGTGTGTTCTTGGGATTATCCCTCGGGAAGATAGATTCAAAGGACTCCTGCATTGTGGGATCTGTAAGACGCTCATTCAGCAGACGGATGCCCAAATGCTCTGACAATTCCTGCACCAGAGACAACACCACAGTAAACTTAACAGCTTCCAGAAGAAATGGCAGCAGACATTATTAACTCCCACAAATAATTTAAAACTATCCAAAATCATAAATTTTTTATAAATGACGAGCAGCTAGAGGTGAGATTTCACGTATTAGTTCAAGGACACAGTGAATTAAACAGATGTGCATTGTAATAAACAGGATAAATCCCACTGGGTTAAAATTTAACAGAAAATATAGCATGGAATAGCAAGAAATAAGAGAAAACATGTGTATCTAACTTGCAGGTCATATATAAAGTCACAAGAAAATAAAAAGGACTACATAAGCCGACATCACTACATGAACCTGGATTCATAATCCTGATGATTGAGTTGTCATGAGACCATTAATCCCACACATAAGCAAACTTCCCAATTATTCTAATTTACCTACACGACACCATTATAATTTTCTTATCCTTAGCTTTTTTGTTCTTAAACTACGTAGCACATGGATTGGTTATCAGACCAATTGATGCCAACATGACCACAGGACATTTTAAAACAGCAACTATTGGAAACAGAACTTCTCTTCTAAGATGATGATAATTATTTACACCATCTCAATTTAGGCAAATGTCCAATGTCAGATGCCTCAAGCTCTTCTTCAAATTGATTTATATTTCCATGTTTCAGAAGGGAAATGAGATTAGCAACATACTATAATGGGATGCCTAGGAAAAAACAGACAGGAGGGTGTAAAATATTGAAATATGTCTCTTTAGTTACCTGAAATAGAATCTTAATAAATATACGAGAAGAAGATGTGGTATCCTCCTCTGTTAAGCGTATATAGGCCAAGACAGGCCAAGGCAGAGCATCTGTGCCGAGCAAATGTGCAAAAAACTTTGCCACATTCCGCAGCTTATTTGTTTCAAGCCGGTGAATCATGGAATACTGCTGGACGAAGCACTTCTCAAAATTTTCCTGGTGTACTTTGTTGATCATGCAGAATCGCTGCCCCAAAAGACCATAATACCGGAGGTATGTTCTCTCCTGACTGCAGCATTCCAAGAGCATAATGCACAACTCCATCTGAATATGTCATGAAGACAATTATAACTCTGCTAGTAGTATAGAACTTGATCCCAAATAAATTTTACAAACAATAAAACTCAACTAGGAACTTAATTCACTTCTTGCACATTAAAGAACAAATTATAGGATAACATATAAGGAATTTCATAAAGGTAGATCACTTGGCTCCAATTCAAGAGATCGTTGATTTGCATGTTCTAACCTAGCAATAAAAGCGGGTTTGTCAGAGCTCATATTTTTGGATGAAGTTTATTTTAACATATTTTAGTCCAAAGTTTTTAACAAAGATCATGAAAGATGGGACTGGAGTGGGTTTAATGAGATAGAGCCACTCACAAGGCCACTGAGCACCAAGCAAATCAAGCTTGAGCATCTCCTAATGTTCAAATTGAAAACGAGCTGGTGTCAAGCCCATGCAAGTATCAATGAGCCAAGCCCAAGTCAAGCTGAGCCCATGTAGCAAGTACTGAAGTGCCCAAACACCAAATAAATTCAATTGGTTGAGAAGGCAGGGATTACAAAATGAAAGCCAAGAATGACGGCTATGTAACATTTAGTAATTTGAAATGTTTGAAGTATACTTAAATTGAATGTAAATCATCTTGGTTAGTCATTCGTTATTCATTTGATCTGCAGAGGGGTGAAGAGAGGTGTTCATGCTGAAAAGAAGAATTGAGCATAGCTCTTAATTTCTTCAACCTAATTGTTATTTTTATCTAACCAACTAGCCAAGTACTTCACTTGCAGAAATTCATCAATTGTAAACAAAGATTCACACTACATTTATTCTTTCCCTAACCATCACAAATAAGGAAATACCCAAATAACGTGACTTTGTTTATACAGCAGGAAAATCTAGTACCACTTACCTCTTGACCTGGCTCTAGTTTAATTTTTAGGAGCTTATGTCCAGCCTCCTCAAAATCTACACTAGACATAATAGTGAGGTAGATGGTCCTCCGAAGATTGACAAGGTTTGTCTCGGTTTCGTCCTTTATCTTCATCTCCTCCTCATCCTCTTCTTCGGATTCATCATCCTCCTCCTCATCATCATCATCATCTGATGCTGCATCTGAAGCGTCTTCATCCTCAGACTCTTCACCCAAAAGCGTTTTCCTAAGCTCTTCATATCTCTTCTCATTCTCAGGGAAGTTTGGATCTGCCTTGAATATATCTGAACAAGGAGGAAGATAATAATAAATCAAATAAAAAATCAAATCAAAATATTTTTTGATAAGAAGATATAATACATAAGTAAAAGTAGACCAATCAAGAAGCAGAAGATAACAGATAGCACAAGGCATACCAAGGGTAATCTCTGGATTTATTTCCTCTTGGAGAGAGAGCTCATGGGTTAACTGATCTTCCTGCTCTACAAGATCCAGATCTGGACGAACAGCTGGATACCCCTGCAAACAAATACA
Source organism: Carpinus viminea (assembly GCA_013348765.1). Lineage (NCBI taxonomy): Eukaryota > Viridiplantae > Streptophyta > Magnoliopsida > Fagales > Betulaceae > Carpinus > Carpinus viminea. Next base: position 52,050,990 of record CP054668.1, on the reverse strand, counting down.
TCACAAAGTGCATCTTTATCCTGGCTATCCTTCAACACAAATATGTCACACCAGAACTCCAGAAAGAGTAACGATAATGATAGCACCATAAAATAAAAAAATACTTCACCTGAAACTTCGCTTTTCTTATTGCAAATAGCCCTTCAATCAGGAATTGAACCCGTTTGTCTATCTCCCCTTCATGAAGAATTCCGCGAAAACGCTCAAATATTCCTGTTAAATTACAAACCATGAGAACAGTAACTAAAAAAATTTCCAGGAAACAAACAAAATAAAAAGGATAGGAACATTAGGATATCTAACCAGCGGCACTTTCTCATGCAAACCTTGTTAAGCGTTATAACATAATGAGACAAAGGTTTGAGATAGCAGGTTGCTTAATTTTTTATTTTTTAAAGAGAAACTCCTCAAACGTAGGGCCACTTTGTGTACCCACCCCTGTCGGATAAACCTCAGACCCATGTAAAGTGCCCCCTCCCCATGGAATCCGGTAATACTCCGGCTTCACTAACGGGCTAGCCCTAAGGGGATTCAAACCTTAGACCACACAAACTCTCTAGTTGACTTTTGTATAGAAAAATTAGATGAGAAGGAAAAAAGAAAAAGAGGTACTCAGCAATACACTCACACTCTGCACCATATAATACCAGACGACCATCCAAAGTTATATATATGCCATAGCCATGAGTGGCACTATTCCTGAAAGTATAAAATAATACCATGACATTGTTTCTCGATCTTAATGACAATTGTTAACTTGGTATTGTCATGGGTAACATGGAATGGCAACTTCTCAGTCCATCCAAAGACACATGATTGATCAGGAAACGCTGGCTCAGCCAATCTTGATATTAAAATCATAAACAGGGATCAGACATAAACAGATTTTTTTTCATTAATAAACTATTTTTTTGTCTTTTTTAAAAGTAATCGAGATATCATTAAAAGCGTAATGCACCTCATATACACAAGAAATACAGGAGAAGCTACCTAGCTAGTAGAGGCAATTTATTAATAAACTATACACACGCACAAAATTTTTTGAACCTAAGACCTCAACTTCCACCCCATTCTTACAATATAAGGAGATGCCATTTGAGCATTGACCAGAAGTAGATTCAAAATTTAGGACAATAACACATCTTTGATCCAAAATTCAATTTTTACATCTATTCTCATCTGAGCTAGTAGTGTTGTACAGAATACTCCAATAAAAATAGGTTCATAGAAGATTTAGGACCCCATTTATGACCTGGAAATATTTTTTTACCCACTATTACTAACATGACCTGAAATATAAGATAAATTGACAGCAAAGAACACAGCTCCTCCCACAATACCATTTAATTGGAGAATACCATGATTCAATAAAGATAAATAGAGCTTTATAAAATAAATATATAGTTCATAATTCCAACAGCATACCCACCATGCAGGCCTTTGGGTGAAAGATCTTGCAAAATTGATCCACACTCTGTGACAAATCCAACAGCTACCTCAACACTGTCATCAGTTGGATTCTCAAGCAGCACTGTGAGCAACTCTAATGCAATAATCTCATGAGCCACTTGCTGATTTACGAGATGTGCAATAAATTTAACAGCAGCTAGTAATTGCGGCTGAACAGGAAAGCAAACCAATAAAAAGACAATTAGGATGAAATCAAAGTGAAAAAAGCTCCGCATGGGCCAACTGTTATCGAAACAAGGCGGAGAAGATCAGCATAACACACCTTGTCATTACGCTTGTATGCTCTCTTGAGCTGCAAAATAATCCTTCTCAATAGAAGATCGCCCACCTCAGGAAACTTGGTGTTGACAACAGCAACCAGTGCAGCAAAAACATCTGTGAAGCCTGGAGATGACATCTGCGACTTCATACATGATCGGCAAAAAAGACCCCTTCCCCGGATTAGATTCTCTGAGAAGAGCTCTGGAATTATATTCTTTATATTAGCAGCATTGACCTTATTCACAAGTCCATTTATACTCTTCCGAAGGGCATCCCATGTCAACCGCTGATATTCAATACTGCTTTTGTCTTCAACCTCTTTCATCATTCGAGCCAACTTAAATGGAGGAATGTAAACTCCACCACTCTTACCCAAATTCAATGAATCAGCATTTACATTTCCTTCTTGCAATTTTGGCTGGCTCTGAGGTTTTGAACCATCAAGTACTTTGCCATCTCTATCCCTGTTCTTCCCAGAATTCTGACCATCTTTTCTTTGTTCATTCACCTCCTTATCTATCCTGTGACGGTCCTTTTTTCTATCACCATCCTCACTGTCCCGCTGCCTATGCCTATGCCCATGCCGATGGGATCTCTCTCTTTCTCGCTTGCCTCTCTCCACTCGCCTATCATCTTCATCAGAACTTTGATGAGATTCTTTCACCTTATCAGCATCCCCAGTTTCTCGACGTCTATGCCTATCCTCATGTCGATGGGTTCTCTCCCTTTCTGGCCTGCCCCTTTCTCTCTCTACCAACTCACCATCTTCAGCAGAACTTTGGCGAGATTCCCTTCGCTCTATATGTTCGCTTCGCCACCTTCCATCTCTATCCCTAACATCCTTCCCATTCGCTCTATCCCTGTCCTTATCATCACCACTACGGTCATCTCGTCTCTCATGCTGCTTTCTACTTCTTTTATCAGAGTCCAACAAATCCTTACCATTGCCTCTTTCTCTATCTCTATCATCACGTATACGCTCATCTCGCCTCTCATCACGTTTATGTCTAGTTCTTTTCTCAGAATCCGAGGAACCACTCTCATCACTACTGTACCTTCTAGCCATACCAATCTAAAATCTAATCCACTTCCCAATGCACGCACTAATACTCCAACCTATATGTCTGCAATGCAAAAGAAAGAATTCATTACACTGCCACAAATTAAACTAAATCTCAAGCAAAGCCCTAAAACTAAAAACGCATCCAAAAATTCGTCAAAAAATTATAACAACAATGAACCTAGAAACAGCCCAATCGAATTAGAAACTAGTAAAACCACTTCACAGATTCGAATACGTCAAAATATAAACCCTAGCTAGTTCATAATCTCATCAAGATCATCGACAATACTCCTAATCAAGCTAAACCCAATATGAAAATTTGAATCTTCAGGTTAAATTACATACCTCAGGCTAGGGTTCGTGAGGCCCCAAGTTGACACGAGTCCAATAAGAGGGGAGAGAGAATGGTGCTTCGGCTTTGAGCGGAAAACAAAAAGGTGTTTCTCCGATTCGACTTGGTTCCGCCAAGAAGCAGCTCGGACTATCCAAATAGTTCGTTTCCGGCGAGGGTTGGCGACTACGACCGAAACCCTTCGGTACTTCCTTTCAGCGCTAAATGTGGGTTGATTGCCGGTTAGGGATATCGAAGATATTTCCTATATGATACAGGAATAACCTTTGTCGGTTTCCCTCTATTTTATGATTTTTAACCCATATTTCGTTTAAAGGTTAATTTATGTTTAAAAAGTTAATTTACCAAAACGTATTTACTTATACATACTTTTATTAGTGCTTTCGATTTTTTTTTTTTTTTTATGTTCACACAATAAAAAAAGAAAAAAAAAATGAAAAATTCAAACTAATATATATCATTGTATGATAACCGATCAATTATATAACTAATACTTTTCTTTAATGTTGCTCAAACATACAGAACAATAACAATGGTATTGACTGTCCATTTTGTTTTAAAATATAGTTAATAAAAGTCAAAAATTTTTAAATGCAATTAAATATTTAAACATGAAATTTATTCATTGTCTTTGAAAGCATAAAATGTATTCATGTTTGCTAAGTGAAAACGTAAAAATTTTCATGTTTTCAAACCATCATTTTTCTTAAACATGATATTTTTTACAATTTTGTTTAGAATGCGTATTAGACTGACAAAATTACGAGGCCAAACGAACTTTCATCGGACAATATAGTGATCATTAATACATTGATATGATCTTTCTCTTATAATCACTGAGCATCCACATCAAGCTATCTATATCTAACATTTCTTTAAAATTTTAATAAAATCTACAAATAGTCCTCCACATCAAACTCTCTATCAAATGTTAAATATAACATTTGTCAAACCTCTTCTTCAAATTTAAAGAGACCAAAATAAATGTTAAAATATTATCATATTATTTTATTGCATTTTAGCACCACTTTTCATTTTTCTCCATCTCCTTTTCTATTTATTTCTCTCTAGAGTTTCATCCCCTCATTTTTTACATGTTTTCCCTTCCATTTTTTTTTCCGTCACTCCTCTTTTCTCAAATACAAAACTGCATTAATTGACATCTATTGGTTTTTTTTCTCTAATAAATTAAATGCATTCATCAATGAAAATCTATTGAATTAAAGATGTAATTGTGCACAAAAAATAATTCCATGTATATGAGCATGAAAGTGAATTTCATGGTAGTTAAAGTAATTTGGTTTTACAATAAAAAAAAAATAATATTTGGTAAAAATAGTAAAATATTTAAAGAGTTTGATATTTGGTAGTCTTTAAAAGTGACTAGCTATATCTAAAAAAGTACACTTTAAAAGTTAAATTTAACTAAATTTTGCATAACTTGATGTGGATGCTCTCCTTACTTTGTTTTTTCTTTCAAAGTTGATTCACAATGTTCTCTCCACCATTGAAGTAATTATTTTTCTTCTTCTTCTTTTCCAGCAATTCGAGAAAGGGTTACCATGAATCAAAAATCGGAAAAAATGTGAGCTTTTCGACAATAAATTCATTGGAAATACAATAAAAAGAATACAAATGATAAATATAAAATTGGCTAAAAAGTAACCTAAAAATGGCACAAACAAAACGATGTCTAAAGCAAGTCAAGAAGTTCACCCGCTGGAATCTACAACAACAACCGAGATGATGTTGAATGAGATGCACCTATATTTTTCAATCGGGAGTCATTGAAGAGGATGAACGAACTCGATTGTGCAAGTCTCTGATGGTCGTGTTGACAACTCTTTAGGGTTTAGTTTCATTTACGAAATTTTGCTATTTATAATAATCTCTTTTGGCCATTTTGGTTTACTTGATTGGCCGAGTAATTTATTTTACTCATTCTTGACTCTTTTTTTAGGACTTCTGATTATTTTGTAATTTCTCTTTTCTCTTCTCTCACTTTGAATTAAAAAAAAAAAAATCAAATGTGGACTAATAACCCACAAAAACCAATAATAAAAACTAGAGAACAAAGTAATAATTTTTTTAAGGTAATTAAAAAAAAAAAAAAAAAAAACACCAAGAGAAACGTGTTATTTCAAAATAGATTATTTTAAGGAAATAATATTGCACCATTATTTTTTTAATACCTAGGAACTTTTTATAAGAACATTTTAGGACTGTCCTTCGCTCTGCAGAGAAACGGAGGCGACCCAACAGTTTACACTAACTACATTAAGGTATTTCTGTTACTCTCATGTGTGTGCTCCTAATGTCGTTCCAATTTCCCAAAATGGGTATAATTCTAAACAGGTTTTGTGGGGAAATCCAATGGCTTTTGGTAATGGTTACGCTATATTATGTTGCGTTAATGCACAAATCAAACCCTCTTTTATTTCGATGGAAACTTAACTTGGCATCTAAGCGTCTGTTTCTTGGAAGTTGCGGTTTCAATTGTAATATTTGAAGCTTCGGTATATTTGTTTATGGTAGATGAAACTATCAACCAATATCTTTAAGCTTAAAGAAAAGTTTTTACTGATATATTCTGCCTTTGAAAAAGACTTTTTTTTTTTTTTTTCCTTTCAATTTTCAATTTTTTGTAACGGTAATGATTCTTTGAGTGGTTTTCTGTGAAAAATATGGAAGAATATTTTCATTGGGAAGGTTGTACTTGATAAGTTATTAATGGAAAACAATATGAACCTGAGTGATTCGATATATGAATTCAAGCTCAGTTCTGACTTTTAGTTAGAAACGTTTAAGGATTTGAGTGCTTTGTTGGGTGTTTGGTGCTTGAGGATTGATGGGTTTTCAGTGTACTGTCTTGTTACTTGGTCTTTTGTTGGTGGCTATTTGATTCGAGTCTTCTGCTTGGGAATCAATGGTTAGTGTGTGATTACTTGGTTTTGGTCATTGGACCAAAAGAGAGGGGAAAAAAGGTTCCAGGCTCTTCCTATGTGTCTTTAAAAGTATGCTCCAAGACCAATTGTGAAAAATTTTCCTTCACCAACTCTGTGTTCTATCTCTCTCAGTTACTAAATAGACTGAGGCGATTGTATTTTTTCGATGAAAATAAGAAAACACCAGAAAGAAAGTCACAAGAGAAGTATTACTATGTCTTTGTAACATCTTACCAATCATTGCAAATTAGTCTGTTTTGATTTTGGTTCTTGCACTTATAAAGTCATCTTTATTCTTAACTACTAAGTATTTATTTCATTTATGTTGGTCATGCTTGTTTAACAACGGATTTGTGGTTACAGGTTTTGGACTGACTACTCTTGCCTGTTAGCATTCAGCTAATCCAATTTTAGTCTCATTTACTAGAAGAATTAAGCAGAGTTACTAAAAGAGTATAGTATGGTAAGTTTTTATTTCAATGCCCTACTATTACCTTGTTGAACATGCTCATTTAGTCTGTGTGTGAAGTTTCAAGGTTTGAATCTATCCTTATGATTAAGATACTAATTGTGGTCAAGCAGTAAGTTTAGACCCTATTATGCTGCTAGGCGACTTTGAAATTGAAAGCATTATGCATGTTCTTCAGTATTTTGTTGACAGCAAGACCTGTACAGATGCTGCTAGTCTAGAGCTTAGAAAGCAATTGATTCTTGTTCAAACAACTGATCCAGCTAGCAGCAGTGAAGAAACCGTGAAAGTTAATAATCACTTGAGCATAAAATGACAACACTTGTGAGTCATGATTTGATATCCAATGTGCAAATTTTAGACATTTAATGGTTTTTAACATCAGGCTAACAAAAGGCTGTTGCACTTTTGCCACTGGGCTCTAGGTCAAATGGGATTTCCTCCTGTAAGAACAAGATGGAGGTGAAGTCATGGGTTCAACACCTATTAGGTTCGTGTATAACATACCATTTCTTTTTGGACAAAAAAAAAAAGTGTGCAGTTGCATCTTCCATGATTATGAGAGAACCAACACTGGATGACAATTACATATTTGAACATGTCTGATTTTAGATTGGCAGATTAGAGCGCTTAAGTGTTGAGATAGCATTGCACAAGAGTGGGCTGGATTCAAAAATTTATACCGGGCTTTGGCATAGCTTACTGTTGTCTATTTGTAGATATCATAAATTTGAATATGACATTGAAACTGTAGAGATCACACAAGCAATCCAACAGTCATTCAAACTGCAAACAATTATGTATATACTAATTTAGGCTGGGCTTGTTTTGGTCTAAGACATGCTAATATATCTAAGCTTTAGCCTAGTCAATTCTTTAATGAGGCTCTTAAATCACTTCCATCTTGCCTTGTGAACCTGTAAAGTGTGTTAAAAATTTGTACCCGTTTTTAATTGTTTAAAATTTATACCAGAATCCAGCATACCTTAAGGTGTCCTGTTTGGTGGATAAATGATGATATTCATGGTAAAGAAATTATTGACATTCGAACTCTAGAGATCAACTACAAACTTAACAGCTACCAAGCTCCAAATACTTATACATATTCTAATTAAGTGCTTGTTTTGGCTAATATGTGCTCATATGTCTAAACTTCAGACTAACCAAATTGTTTGATAAGGTCTTTAGATCATTCTTATCTTCCCTTGGGATCCAGTAAAGTGGTTTCATAGTCAAGTTTTAAGCTGTGTGAGTTTCAGTAGCTAACTTCCCAGGACTATCATTACTACCTCTACCAGATGCACAAATTGAAAGTAGAAAGTGGTGGTTTCTTCCATAGTGACAATGGCTGACAATGAATTGATAGAGTTGACACTTGACTGCTTATTGTGTTCACTTATTGCCTACCCTGTTGTTCTGAAAAACATGTTATATCTTTTTGTTGCAGTCAGGACGCAAAGAAACGGTTTTAGATCTTGCCAAATTTGTTGATAAGGGTGTCCAAGTCAAGCTTACTGGTGGACGACAAGGTTAACTGTAATCTCTTTAGTTTATTACTATTTATATTTTCCAATTTGAGTTATTTTCTTATGTTTTTACTAATTATTGGAAATGAGATTAAGGCTGAAATATTTTTCATATTGCATTTCATAGTATCTGGTTCAATGAATTTTCCTTCCAATTTGGAATCTCAAATTCTGCTATATTTTAATCCTTGTCAGGACTACAACTTCAGAATGTTAGAGAAGAAACTAGTTGGCTGGCCATGCATTAAATGACCCCCAATGCTTGGTTGGGGTTCTGAAAATCAAAATGAGCCTTATGAAATATAGATTCCAATTCCAGTACAGCTTAGAAGTTTTGTGTTTGAGTTAATGTTGGTATAAGTGAAATCGCAATTGACTCTGTTTTGGAAAAAATTTTGTCAAATCTTAGTGTTGGCTCTAGAATGTTCTGTGATATTGGAATTTATTGCAAACAAATACTATTCAGGTATATCACATATCCTCATGAGTATTCAACAGAAAAATTGACATTTGCATTTATGAGTTGTAGATTGTATTTTACTGGGTGTTACTGAGAAAGCCAGATTAGGGGCTTCTCATGAGCTTATTATCTGTTTTCAAGTTAAAGTGCTCTGTCCCCAGAGGTAGATCAATCGGCGTTGGGACTACGCCTAATGAAGCGGAGGTCACTAATTCAAAACCCCCTCTTGTGCGAACATGTCAAAAAAAAACCAAAAAAAAAAAAAATTTTAAGTGCTCCTCTTTAGATGGTTCCAACTAATGCTGCTCTGCCAAACATACATGGAATGGAAACTGGGTCAAGTAGAGGAAGAAGCTGAGGGAAATAATAACAATATCAATTGGTATCTAACAAATTTATGTGCTATTGGGTGAGGTATGAGATGGCACGGGATATGAAATTTGAATTCCTCAAATAATCTAAATGATTAGAATGGATTATTTCACTTAAGGAGTTTAAATGAGAACTAGAATGAGGTCGAAGATTGAAAAATGGTTTTCCATTTAAAACTACTTGCTACTAATAGCTGTACAATTCTATGTGATTCTTCATTTTATGTTAGACTGATTAAAATTTTAATAGATACAGTGTAAGTATTGGGCACAATTTTGTATGATGCTTTCTGTTTTTAGCTCCACTCCTGTGTTCTATGCTTCTAGGGTTTGATTTGATAGGCTTAGCTGGATATCACAGTTTCCTTCTTTCTGCTTTGGGATACACATAAAACTTTCAGATGGAAATATGTTCTGTTAATGCTGGAGCTTTAGTCAAACTTTTACCTCTATTTTTTTGTTTGTTGTGTCTAAACCCTTCTGTGTGGAATAACTGTTATTTGTTTGTTTCAACTTATTAGTTTTCTGTTTTCCTTTAATTTCACAAGCATCAATAACCAACTTTGCACACATACATGTAAAAACATTTTTTCCTCCACTGGCTTTCACAATGAGATTAAACTTATGTCCTGTGAAGCTTACCTTCAAGCATTTATGCTCTACATATTTAATCTTTGTTCCTGAAATAGTTTTCCTACTTGACTTGTTTTGGGCGATATAGCCCCTGAGAAAATTGCGGGAAAGACTTCTTGTGAATGCTTAATTGTTTCGGCAGATATGTTCCATAAAGCTTGAGGAAAATATATCTGTATCTTCAATTAGCTTTGGGGCAAAGAAATCTCTTCAATCCTCTCTCCCCACTTTTTTTCAGGAAAAAAAAAAGAAAAAAGAAGAAAAATAATTAAAATCTGGAGACAAGCAGATTATCTTTCTGTGCCCTATATATGCTTTAAGTCTTCAATAATGTTATTAGCCCAGTGATGCAACAAGTTGTAGAGAAAGACTTTTTTATCGTTTTTGTTTAAAAAGTTTGCATCTATTAATCTGTTATATATTTCGTGGACTTTTCTAGTGGTTATACGGTAATTATGTTCTTTTGGGTTCTCAATTTGACTATGACTTCATAATTATTACCTGATTGGGCTATTTATATTTTCTTACAGTCACAGGGACCTTGAAAGGTTATGACCAGTTGCTGAACCTCGTCCTCGATGAAGCCATAGAATTCTTGAGAGGTATAAACTTCTTTCCACACTATTTCGAGTGTGTTTGCCTTTCTAGCACATAAAGCATACACTCCATTATCTACATTAAGATCTGCCATGAATAAATTAAGTAATAGCACATAAATTTTCAATTAAATATTGCAACTACGTACTGTTTATCAAAGAGGCCAAAAAGGGATGACAAAGTACAAGGAGCGTCTACTTTCTACAAAAACAGGTCATTTAGATCCCATTTGTTATCACGTTTTGCGTAGAAAGGCACACTTTTAAATGAAAATGTGGAAAGCGGGTCATTTGGCAGTAATTTCGAAACATTGGTTTTAGCAATAAGCAGGTCAAAAGGCATGTTTTTCTCTGCACCACTAAGATTGATGCTTTTTTAAAAGCACGTTTGAAAATCAATTTCTGCATTTCCGTGCAGTGGTTTTCATTTAGTGAAAAATGAGTGAGTTGCCTGCAATATCCTCACATAATCCAAGAACTACAAAAAAGGACTGGTTTTAAAGCTACTCCCCTCAGTGTTACCATGCATAAACATGCAGATCGTCCATTATTGTGATTAGCATTTATTTTTTAGCTCAGTTCCCTTTTTTTTCTTTTTTTATTAAAAAATTACGAATTTGGGTGCTTTATTGGGTACAATTCTATGTTGCTACAACCGTCAGTTATTGCACTACTTGATTATGTTACTGTGTGTATACTGCAGATCCGGATGACCCTCTTAAGACGACCGATCAAACTAGACGCCTTGGCCTAATAGTACGTTTGCTTTTAACTTATAGTTCTCAAACAAATTTTGCAGAAATTTTTAATTACCTCTGAAGTTTTTAATAAAACAACTGTAACTGCGTTCAACTACAGCACTTCCTTGGATCCCTTGTGGTCCTTGTTCTTTTGAAAGCAAATGTAGATAGGAACGGCGAGTTCTTTTGACGTCGGGGATAATTTCATTTTTTTTTCACATGTTATGCTACTGCAGGTATGTCGGGGTACGGCCGTGATGCTTGTTTCCCCAACTGATGGTACTGATGAGATTGCAAACCCCTTCCTTCAGCCGGATGGGGTGTAGTTAATGCCATTGTTATCCCTCAAAGTGATTGCCATAGAAATGGACAGATTCTTTCTGGACTGATTGCCTTACAAACAGGAAATGCTTATTTCTCTCACATTTGTTTTTGGACTACACATTTGTTTTTGGACTATACCTTTGTTTTATGGGAAACATGCGAATCTTTACTATATCATATAATATGCAAAGAGTTGTCTTTTTCTTGGAAGGGACATGCTAGTTTCCAATGCATATGAATCTATTTTGTACACCTACTGAACCCTGTTGTCTGGTACATGATTACAAACCAGGCCACCATTCAAGGTCACAAGATTTGTTGCAAGATTTTTTTTTTTCCCTCGAGGTTAGAGCCTTGAAAGGTTCAGCTGCTTTCTTGTCTGTTGTAACATGTCCTGGTAAGGGCTTGCTCGCCAATCAGATGTAGATCAAAACATGTTAAGGCTGTACTCATATGTCTTTGGCAAATGTACATTAACCTAGCTTGACCACCTACTTTTACCTTTTACCTTCTCTTTTTCAGGTCAGAAAAGTCATCAGTGTCCCCTAGTCTCCCTTACTGTCCTGATTATGCTAGGCATTGATTGTGAGGAATCACTAATACATATGGGTCTTTGTGTCTGCTTTTTTGAGTTAAAAGCAATGGTTGGAAGTGAAAGCATTCAATTAGTTTCCCCAAACCATACATGTTATCTTAAACATCAAAGTTATACCTTCTCAAAAAATAAATAAAAAAATCAAAGTTATATATACCTTTGCAACCGACCATAAGAAAAAAAGGAAGTGTTTAGGGTATTATAACTTTTTATCATTCAATGGCTTATCTAAATTTCTATCTAAATAGCTAATTAGAAGTTACTTTTTTAAATTTTAACCAGTTACTTTTTCAAAATCATAAAAAATCTGCTCATCTATTTTATTAAAATAATCTTTTTAATAGTAAGGATGAGAGAGAAAGGGAGAAAGAAATGAATAGAGAAAGATAGGTGGAAAGAGAAAACTTATCCATCATAGATGAAATGCAAAATGTATTTGGTTTAGAGAACTGGTTGAATGTAGCACTCTCATGTTAGTGATTGTCATGGTAAATATTAAATAAACTACAAACTTTACGTGATATTGCTTCATCAACAACCACAACCACAATCAAATTTAAATGTTTAATGAGTAATGACTAGTAATGCACTAGTTTAATTGTAGGAAAGTCATAAAAAAATTATATAATTCCCTCTCGTAATATAAAAATAGAAAAGCCACAACTACCATCAGAAAGTAAAAAGTTAATTGGGTGAATTAATGTATATAATATGAAGAAAGGATGAGTCAAAAACAATTATGGTGGGCAATATTGGAAGGTATCTAGCTATCTTCAAAAGTTGCTTCAAATAACGCACCCCCCGTCCACGTTTGGAACAAGAAAAGAAAAAAGGAAATGATAGATTTATTCATTAAAGCCTAAATTCCGCAGAGCTCAGCTTTCTTGACCATATAATTAATTCGAGATTATTAATTCCATGTCGTTAGACCACAAAACAGTGCATGCAGAAAAACCGAAGCTAGCTATAGCTCCATCGGAAAAGAAAGATGCCACGTTGAACGTCAAAAAATTGAAGCAAAACGACATTATTAAAAAGAGATATTGGAGGATAAAGATTCCAATGCTCGGTCATGGTCAGAATTAAGGAGGGACATCATGCATATATATATATAACATATTCATCCTCAAAAAGCCTTTCTTTTTCTATGTGATTTTCCTTAATGTGGTCCTGAAACCCCGTCAAAGGATATTATTGTTCTTTTCATATTGCTTGTAAGTTGTATCCAAGGGTACGTTATTATCAGCCTGTCATTTCTTATACTAAAAAAGACAGAGTTTTCTTTTAAATTGGGTTGGAAGATCGAGCATTTTGATCTAAAATAGTTTATAAAATTGCCATGTGCTTCTTAATATATGAGAAATATGTGTTTTTTTTAATAGAATTCTCCTCAACGTTTTTAATGTTATTAAAAAAAATATATGTTTCTTTATTACATGTTTAAGGGATACATGTCAATTTTATAGATTAAGATAGATGAAGATCATCCTGGCTCCACCCTAGTCTGAAAAAGAAACTCTATCCATACCAAAAAGAAGTCAAAGTTTTTCTTCAAATTAAATTTAGTTGAAGGAAATTCCATCAATACAATCTATTAAACTGACATATGTCCTTAAAGTATATATGAAATTCTTGCATAAATTATTTAAAAATTTATGTTCTCAAGAGCATATGTTTTAAGGATAAACATCAGTTTAATAGATTAAGTTAAATGATTTTTATCAATCCAATTTAAAAGAACTTTAAATCTCACTAAAAATTGATCAAAGGTTGAATGTTAGTAGGTCTGTTATATAAACCAACTTTAAATTCTGCCATATTAAGCTATAATCTCTTTTCTCCTCCTAAATTAAAGAGCCCATTGAAGTTGAAACATAACGTGAAGTTTCATGCAAGGCATGCACTCGGCATTTGCACGTGCCCCACAGCTTTCAAGGGATCGCACTTTACTTTATTTGAGCAAAGTTATCCCAACAGTTCGAGAGGGAGATGCAGAGCGACCCACATACAGCTCTTTTTGTCACTGTTCTACTACAGTACTACCCCCCCGGCTCTGTTGGAAGGGAATAATTACTCTCAAGTTCTGGGACATCCCTTAACTCATAAGGTAGTAGAAAGAGCTAGCACATGGGGATGCATGGTGCCTCTCCTTTTGTTGTTTCTTGAAGGAAAGGGATGGAAGTAAGTGCCCCTCTCGATCGCTTCCTATTCAAAGGCAGACCAAGTTGATGATTCTCTGTGAATTAAGGGGGGCCATTGTGCTTGTAAACTCCAATAAGCCATGGCGTAGAGGTAGAAGACAAAGGTGCATTTGGATTCTAGTAATCAGGTTGTCACGGGGAAAACATCGAACATGTAGCTGGCCTTAAATTTGCCGACAACTCGCATAATTTTTTTCATCTTATTGCCTGCTAGGGAACCAATTTCGTCTTCCCTATAATTTCAGCACCTGATTCAGTACACTGGAACGCATGCAACTGCATGCAATTAATTTATATATTGTTGCCAAACTTGCCATGTATATATATATATATATATATATATATATATATATATAGCCTTTGTCTCTATATATATAATTTTTATGGATTCGGATCCCCACGATCCCCGGTCCAAAGAGGAGAGAGCAGGAAGAATTGTTTTAGGGTTTTAATTTGCTCAGATGTGCAAGAGAGCCTCCTCTCACATACATTTATCCAAAGAGGATGGAATATGGGTAATAATTAAATTATCAATTATCCCAAAAATTTAAATTAATAGGAATAAATAAATTTAATTACTTAATTATTACTTTAACACTCCTTCATCACATGTGAGCTCAAACTTCTCTCTTCTAATAAGGTGAGGTCGCTTGTCCCTTCTACCGGCGATACGCTTCCGGTCTTAATTGGCCAGGTCATGCCTCTAGTGCTATTACTTCGAAGAAATTAAAGTGCTCAAAGCAAGCATACGCTTTGATATCAGTGTTAGGTGGTCTTAGGCCTCTCTCAACCCCAAAAGCTAGTTCAAAAAGTGAGACTTTATCTCACACTTATAAATTGATCACCAACTCTTTCCAATTTTTGTTATTTTGAAGTTATGTCTTTAATTAGTCATGCCTCTAGTGCTATTACTTCAAAAAATTAAAGTGCTCAAATAGTATATATTCAAACTTTTGATATCAATCTCTATTCTTAGTTCTCTCCTTTTCAACCCCAAAAGCTAGTTCAAAAAGTGAGACTTTATCTCACACTTATAAATTATCACCAACTCCTTCAAAATATAAAAGTTATGTCTTAAAGAATCATGCCTCTAGTGCTATAATTTAAAGAAATTAAAGTACTAAAGCAAGTTATACGCTGATATCGTTGGATGGTCTTAGGCCTCTCTCAACCCCAAAAGCTAGTTCAAAAAGTGAGACTTTATCTCACACTTATAAATTGATCACCAACTCCTTCCACAATCGATGTGGAATAACCCCAATAATCTCTCCTTCACACATTAGGCCTTGGGTCAAAGCAGCGACAACTTGTTTATCTCGTGGACTATTGGGGCGAGACTTGTTAAACCTAGACTCTAATATCAGGTTAAATTACTAATTATCCCAAAAATTTAAGCTGATATGAAAAGTAAATTTAATCATGTAACTATTATTTTAACAATAACAAGAATTTCCAACTGTAAAGGATCCTTTGCGTCCTATTTTCGTTGCCAAAAAAAAAAAAATGTTTTCCTTCTCACACAAGTCATAAAATGTCCATAAAAAGTTAAGAAAGAGCCAACAATTTATTTTCTTTTGAGAAGATGTCATTATTATTCATTTGGGTAGAATTGCTTTAGGGATTTCTTTCTTCAAAGAACTTTAAAGGTACTTCAACACGTAATTAATCATGTCAAGTAAAGTAACCTATAGACTTATACACGGAGGGTATACCCTCTAGCTTGTAGCTTACTGATCGGCATATATAATCTTCTCTAATTTAATACTGTTGGAAAAAAAAAAAAATCGTTGCTTGAATTATCATAGAGAATGTGACGGATTTATCTGTTTTGAATAGTTTAAGATATGCGAAAGTCCACCTTTTCAGAGCAGATAAGCCGTGCACTTAATCTCTTTGTGAGGCTGCATGAATTACTTGTAATTTAAACAATAAATTTGATGATCAGCAATATGATGAAGGAAAATAACGGATGAAAAAAATATAAACAAAAATAATAATAATGACGACAAAAACAGAACTCTTAATACTATAATTTTGTGGAAGATATAGAACAAAGTATTTTAAAGGTCGTCTTTCCATCAACTTTACCGTAAAAGGTAAGTTGCCAAGGTTGATTATCTTTATGTCAAATCGTGTAAACCACGTGCTGATGCACGTTTCAACTTTCGATCAATCTCCTAAATTCTCAAATTCTAATCACTTGTATCCTTCCAAGATTTTTATGTCTCCTAATTGCCTTGTTAAATAGATGAAGTGATTGCATATTTTATATAATAAAATCATTATAATGATTATCTTCAAAACATTTAATAGATAAAAAAATATAGCTTTATATTTAAAATTGATTAAAAGTTTTTTATTAAAAAAAATTCAAGTTCTAGAAAGAATAGTGTTGAAGTATTTATATATATATATTTTTTAATTTTCATTTATTTGGATACAATCCAAAAAAACCGTATATTTATTTTTGAAATGAAAATAACTTCTTTTTTTTTTTTTTAATGAGGATGAACCCTTTTAAGGTACAGTCACTTCGTGTATTCATTCATTATTGTCAAACAAACTTTGGACCTATGTAAAGCACCTACTTCATATGAATTAAGTAATACTTGGGTTTCACCAATGGATTGATCGACCTTAATGAATTGTTTACGCTGAAGAGATTCAAACTTTAGACCGAATAAAATGCAACCAAGACACTAATTAACCCCTTGGAGTTGAGATGAAAAGAACTTGAACTAATTAACCCTTTGGAAAACATCTATTTTACAGTTTATTGTACCTAATTGTGCACATAGCATTATAAATTTAAATAATACGACAATATATATTATTAGATATGTAAAATCTAATATAAACGAGAAAATTATTATGCAAAAGAAAGACTAGTGACCATATAATTCTTGCTTCTTTTCAAGACAGAAACCATTGATAAATGAAAAATATATCAACTTGGGGAAAAAGCTTGAATGGCAGGGTTGTGGTCCATAGAAGATCATGGTCTGTGGCACTGAATAACATGATTAAAAATGAGGTTAATATACACCTTGACCTACCCGATCTTTTTTCTCTTACATATATATATTTATACATAAAAAGTTGAGCAATAGCAATTGTTAATTCTGTGGCCGGAAAGCTGCCATAATTGCTAATTGGGCAACAAATATGAAAGTTGATATATATTTGGACCAATAACCTCCATCATCATGCCCCGTAATTCAAGAACACTTTGTCCCGTAATCATAAGTAGCTATCATCTTTTTGTATCGAAATCTGTAATTAGCGAGACCATCAAAATTAATCTCCACCTACCTTTTCTTTTCCCTATTATCATATATATATATATATAAAGATGATTTTTTTTTTTTCAAAATATATATATATATTTATCGAATGTCCAGCAAATATTTGGTCACATCCTGTAATTTTCAAATCTTTGAATGGGAATGTATTTTTTTTTTTCCCGATCGACTACCTTTATCTCCAACTTATTAAGGGCACGTGTCATAGGACCACCAACTTTACCTTGTAATCACTTTAGTTAATAGCTAATTGATGTATTACCACTCTTCACGGATCAAGCAGTGTTATTATAATAATCTTTTACCGACTAAAATGATGTTGATTTTAAATTCTTGACCCTACCCTAACCTTTTTCCTCATTGAACATGTCTCTACCATGGCAGCCAAGGCATCAAACTCTACTTATATTATACCCATACCCAACAAATAAAAAGAAATTAAAGACCCACAAAAAAAAAAAAGTTTCCTCCAAATCGGTCAAAGAAAATTCTTTTAATTCAGTCTATTAAGCATTGATTCTCGCATATATTTTTAATTTATACCTACATTTTTAACAAAACATATGATTTTTATAACTGTCATATAATTTGATGATGTGACAGTGAAAATCAACTCAACTCATGTTAAAAAAAAAACTATGTGTTTGTTTTTAGCACTTTAATCGTATAGCAATATATTAATGACAGACTGAGTTTGAAAGAGATTCTTTAAACATGATTTGAAGGAAAGTTTGGTCAAAAAAACAAATTGATTATCATTTTCTTTTGAATCAAGCAAGGATTTATTGAGTTAATTCTACAATAAATTGCATTGCAAGAAATGTAAAAAATTCAATTTATTTGTACACTCCAAGAAATGCACAAATCCAAAGAGGCATAATTTTGTGTCCATAAAGGAAAAGAAAAATTGTTCTAAATCCTACAATTTCCCTGCAATTTAATTTCTATCCCAGCCAATAGCGGAGCGTGAAATATACGCGCCAAGCACGCGAACAAACTCAGAAAGGTGTAACCGTATGAACAACTGTATAATACAACTCTCTAGCTAATCATAGCTGTTACTAGCTTAGCGCCAACTAATCTTCACTAACGCCGTTTTCCACGTTCTACCGTTATTTTTTTTTTTGTTTTTTTTTGTTTTTTATATATACATAAAAATACAGAGCCCGAAACGGAGAATTTAACTCTTACACGTGCGAGTCCCTACACGTGGGGTGTACTAGAACTCGGATAAGGAAACGGTCCTGTGACGCTCTGATGACGGTGACGGCGGGATCGACGGCGGAGATCTCAATTTGTGGAAGTACTCCCTGATGTCGAACCCTCCGGTGGAAGCCGTTACGCTGTCCGTCGAGCCCTCGTCGTCCTCCTCTGTGAACGGAATAAACGGCGGCCGTAAGATCACTTCCGTCAGTAGGTCCCACCTGAGCCCGCGGAAGAACTTGTGGTTCTTGATCTCGCTGGCGCCCCTGAGGTAGCCCAATCGCCTGGTGGGGTCCTTCTCCAGCAACCGTCCGATCAGGTCCGTGAGGGCCGTGCGCTCACCGATGAACTCGGGCGCTTTGAACAAAACGTTCCGAAACGTCTCCTTGCGGTTCTTGCCCTTAAACGGCGTCGTCCCGTAGAGCATCTCGTACGTGAGCACGCCCAGAGCCCACCAATCAACGGCGAACTCGTGGCCGTCCCCTCGCACCACCTCGGGCGCCACGTACTCCTCAGTCCCCACGAACGAGTGGGACCGCTCGCCGTTGGCGAAACTCGGTCTGCGTCGACTCACCGGGCTGACTCGTGCTGACTTGGCCTTCTTCAACCCCTTCTTGTTATTGTTATTATTCTTGTTTTTGTGTTGGTTACAACTCTCGGGCATGATGGATATCCAGCGTGGCAGGTGGCTCCGGTGTTTGCGGCGGAACTCCGGTGGATCCTCAACGGCCTCGGAGGTGTAACTGACGGTTTTGACCGTGGATGGGGTGAGGCTACGAGAGAGGTCGAAGTCTGTGAGGGTCACGTGACCGGAGTATTGGATGAGGACGTTCTCGGGCTTGAGGTCGCGGTAGGCGATGCCCATGCGGTGGAGGTGGTCGAGAGCGCAGACGATCTCGGCCAAGTAGAAACGAATAACGGCGGGGGAGAAAACGCGGTCGTTTTGACGGTACCGGAGGACGTTGAGGTCGCCGCCGGGGCAGTATGGGACGGCCCAGGCGAGGAATTCCGGTGAATCGGAGGAGCCGAGGAGGGAAGGGAGGAACGGATGGGCCGGGTCGGAAAGTCTGGACAGGACCCGGATTTCCCACTGGGCCCGGCGCTCCGCGTCGAGCTTGGTTTGGAAGGAGGTCTTCTCGACAACCTTGAGAGCGAAAGGACAGCGGGCAGCGGGATCCGCAGTCCGGTCGTGGACGAGGAAGACCGTGCCCATGGCGCCTTTACCCAGGACTTTGAGGGCTTTAAGGTTGTCCAGGTCTAGCTCCGGCGAAGGTTGTGCTGGTGGTAAATCCATTTCTTGAAAGGAAGAGGACGATAAGAGAGAAAACAGGTTTCGGAAAGAGAGAGATGGTTTAGAGCGTTGGTTTTTGGCTTATATAGCCCGCTTTCTCGTCTCTCTCACTCTTTGTTGTTTGTGATTTTTCTTTTTTTCTTTTTTCGCAGTATGTGCGTTTTTAAGTGTGACTGATTCTGATTGTTGGTGTAGTTGTTGTTTTTTTTAAAAAAATTCTTCTTGATAATTAACTTTTGGACCGTGAAATACATTGCATTGTCATTTCTACTTATGAACTAACAATTTTATTATTTGACTATATTAAATTATTATTTTTTGCATAAATTTTTTTTTTTTTTTGGTTAGTTAAAGATGTTAATTCAAACGATTAAAATAATAATACGTTGTAGTTTATGAACAAAATATTAATATGTTGTAGTTTATTGAGACAAAGTGATAGGTTGATTATTTAAATTAACGCATTTAACTAATAGAAGAAGATTTTGAACACAAAATAATAACTAATGGGGTTGAAAAATAAGATTGTTAATTCATAAAAATAAAGTGATAATACCTACACCAGAAAAGGTAATTACCCATTTTCTTTTCCTTTTCCTTTTATTTATTTTTTAATTTTTTAATTTTTTCTGACGATCCATGCAACAGAAAAACCTATTATTACACGAACTACTTTACTATTTTGCCTTTTAATACCTGGGACACTGTGCATGAGGATTTGTGGTAATTTTGATGAAAGTAGAAGGCTAATTTTGAAGATTTATTAAGCTTTATTTTGCCCTCTCTTGACTTGTTCCTTTCTTTTATGTATCTTCCTTTCTGTTCCTCTTTCTTTTTTCCCTTTTTAGTTTTGGTTTTGCTTTTCCAACTTGTCCCTTCAACCAACCCCTAAAAAATAGCAAATTTGAACATAATATTACCACATAATTTGAACTTCGAACTATGTGAGAAGCTGTCAACGTGACTCGGAGTATTTGAATTCGGACTCTAAGAATAAGGGGGAAATTCGTGTATCTAAATTGGGTTCGGGTTTGTGTTGAGATATAATTTATAAATATAAGAGTATATAGGCTAATATTAACTGACTCATTTATTTAAATGAGTCAAATCCAACCCTAATCTAATAATTTTATGTTAAATTCATGTCATATTTGTAGTTCGTGTAAAAAAATTCCAATCATACTTAAAAATTGATCATTTGTCAGCAACATATATTATCCTTTAAAGTTGTAATTTAATTTCAATTTTTCTTAATTATAAGGTACCCTACATTCAATACAAGAAAGATAAGAAGTATAATTTTATCAAATTTGTTGTCCTTGGAGTGGAAGGCCTAAGATTCTAGAAGTTATCCTACGTACTATGAAGACCTAAGGTTACTCAAATTATCTTAAAATGTTCTAACACTTTCATCACACTAACAGGACATTTTTAAGTAGTAGGCATAGGGACAAGAAGGAAACAAAATAATATTAAAAAAAGAGTAAATTTGTCCGTGAATTTGCTTTAATAATTGCAAGAGAATGAAAAAACAGATAGAATTAGAAGAAAAAAGTCAAAAAGGGAAGGAAAAATGGAAAAGAAATTGGGAAATCAATATATATATATATATACACCAATGTCTAGTGCAAATCAAGTAGGCCAATTGGACCATAACACTACCAATTTCAGCAATGCAATTGTCCCTGTGCCTGTACTATGACAAGCATGATTGAATTAGTCTATTTTAGAGGTAGTGCCAGCCATATGGAGGTTCAAGTGTAATGATTTTGGCTAAAGTAGACCCTATTTTTCTACAAAGTAAAGAAATAAAGCCCCACCTTTGTAGCTTTCTAACTATCTAACAATTTTCTTGTCTAAATAATAGTAATTTAGTCAATAAATATGAGTGTTTTTAGAGTAATGTTATGAACAAATTTTTTTTTTTCCCGAATGGGCAGCATGTAGGGCAACAAAAAGCATTCAATCGTAGACATTAAAAAAAAAAAAGGTTCATAGCATTACTTGAGCTTTTAAAGGGTCACCTATATGAACAAATCTAAAAAAATACACTCACTTGTTGTAGCAATTTGAACAGTAAATTACTAAATCTGAATCCTTATTCCTAATTCGCTACAATCACTTTTTGTTGTCTTATATGTTGTTGGGTGGTCTTGGGTCTCTTCCACAATTGATGTAGAATAATCCCAACAATCTCCTCTTACACATCGGGCCCTACGTCAAAGCAGCAACAACCCGTTTTTCTCGAAGACTATTAAGTCGAGACTTGTTGGTAAACCCGAACTCTAATACCAGTGTTGGATGGTCTTGTACTTCTCTTAACTTAAAAAGCTAGTTCAAGAGATAATGTTTTCTTTTACACTTATAAAGGGACTACTAACCCCTTCTACAACAGATGTAGGATAACCCCAACATATGCTACCCATTTGGATGCATTGCAAAAAAAACAAAAAAAAATTCATAGCGTTACTCAAGTTTTTATGGGATTATCTGTCCGAACAAGTATATGAAAACCACTTATTTATTGTAGCAATATGAACAATAAATGATTAAAAATATGAATCTTGATTCCTAATTTGCTACCTTTAGCCTTGTAGCTTCGTTTTGATTAGAAAAAGAAGAAAGAAATAGAGCACACGTGTAGAAGATAAAGAAAAGATAGCATAGAGCCAAGCAAAATGACAAATACAATTTCCTTGTACGGCTAATCACATGGGGGCTCCCATAATCTAAGGAGAATGCGAACGTGCACCTAGGGTTTGTTGTTGGAATGTTGCCAAATTTAATTAAATTTTATAGAATTAATATAACCACACTTGATTTATTACGTTAATTTTTAAAAATAAATTTATATCTTCAATTTTTTTTCAAAAGTTTTGATCATGTGTGATGCACTTGTAACTAAAATAATATGGTTTTGACTTTTAGTTAGCCCACTCTAATCAATGATTAGTTAATTTGCTTTTAAGCAAGTTGATGAAATTCAGGGAAGTGTTTGGTTGAATCGAGCTTTGCCTCACGGATTAAGGAACTAGTTTAGTTTACTAACATGCACCAAATATCTTTTGCTAATATTTCTAATTGATCAAGCATATTAAACAATTTGGTTTGGCTTGGGTCCAGTTTTAATTAAAACTAGATTCGTTGTTATTAGGACACGTGTCCCACAACAAGTTACAAGAAATACGTACATGTTTCAAACTGAATCCATACCAAACCCAAACAATTTAGTTGTAAATTCATATTTGATTTTGAATGCAACTTACCAAAGTAAAATTGGAAAACGGATTATTTAGGAGTTTTGCTTGGATTCACGAAATTTGTCCAGTTGGGATTCGAGCACATGTCCCATAACAGGACAAAATATGTATTATAATCTCGACAGATCCAATTCCAATTAAAACTAAACCCAAGCCAAATTTGTTTTTTACCCTCTTTTTCTAGTAGCAAACCAGAATATTGAAACCAATTTTCATAAATTAGGGTTCTACCAAACAAACCTTTAAAAATGCTAATGGTTTAGAAAATAGGCATTAATTACTAGAGCAATAGCATGCATATTTAACACAAAATACTGCCAAAGTACCAAGTAATCATGGATTAAAAAATAATATAATGGCACCATATGGTAGTAATTAATTAGGGGATTCAATACCACAATAGTTTTTGTAGCATAGTCTTGACTTTTTACCTAGTTGAGCTAATGAGTGTTTGATATTGTTAAGAATTATTAGGATTTTACCATAACTATAAGCAGTTCCATAAAGTTTTAACCATCCAAATTAAGCTGAATACTTTTAACCATAGTTTTTTCAGCGAGTAATCTTATGCCACGTGTAGCAGACATAATAATTATTGTTCCCTCACCACATCAATTTAAGAAACATATCTGGATTTCCAAATCTCCCACTTAAAATAATGACTTAAAGTGAAAATAGTAACATGAAATTATTAGTGGGACTATTTCCAAATCTTAACTACATCGTGTAAGACCTTGTTAATAACCAAACTTTATTTGTAGAAAATATTTATTATAAAATAATGATGCTTTAATTTTATTTCAAAAACTTAATTAATGACGGATTGTCAATTCCCTGCCAGCAAAATTAGATAAGAGTGTGATGCATGTATAAATTTTGAATTATTAATTTTTTCTTTGAAATGATTTTTTTTATATATAAAAAAAATTATCCAATTTTTACTTTTCATCATTTTTTCCTTGATTGTCTCACGTGGCAAATAATGTGACCTAATGGCCATTAGTTTGAGAAAAAAAAAAAAAGTTTTTTCAAATAGCATTACTTTAAGAAAAAAAAAACATTATATATAATTAATAAATATTGGTGGATCGGATGCATGTTAGGTGGTGCTGGTGGATCAAACCCTTGATAACTTTCGGTACAGAAAAGGAATACATCGATGCTCCATGCTATTTTTCTGGAGAGAATATATCTTATTATTCTTTTAATGCTTTTTCCAATCTTTCGTTTTTCTTAAGTTTGATCATATTCCCATTCTAGATCTAGAGGACACCAAATCCAGATTAGTTGCATCCATCTTTAGAGATTTTTCACCCATTCTTAAACAAAGTTTTCTTCTAATTAGAATGAATCAAAAGAAATTCTTCCAAATCATTCGCGTTTTTAATAAAGCAAATGCATGCAAAAATTGTTATGGGTCTTAGACGACACATTGTACTAGAGGGCGTTGTGGTCCAAATAGTTAATGCTGTCAAATCAAGCGGGAGAAATTAGAGCAGATATTAACAACTAGTATTGAAAGATACCTGAGCGGTGCTTAAAATGGTGTTAGTTTGACAAATAATTCATGTCAAAAGAAAGGTAAATTTTGCTTCTCATGGTGTAGCCGCTCTAGTTTTATGACACCGAAAGAGAAATTCACCGGGTACCAATTACAAAAATATTTATTTTGTCCAGTTGCCTTTACTCTAGCATTCCCCACCAACATTTATGTGTAGACAGATATGTTGTCTTTATCAAATCCATATATATCTTTGTTCTATAGTAAGTTAAAACCACACGAAGGATACATGCTATGGATAAAAAGGTATTTGTGTGGACTTTTTTCTCTTATAGTAATAATTAAATTTAATATTCTTTATAATTTTAAGGTTTTAAGATAAGTTAAAAAGCGTATTAAAATATTAATTAAATAATTATTTTTATTTTTATTTTCTATAAGCTTAAGCTTTAGGAATATATATTAATTTGAATGGTTTAACAATTCCATAATAATTGGTCTTTAAAATCATATATATCCCTGGAATGGATATGTATAACTCATCAGATTGATCTATCACATGTAGCATTCAAGTGTTGATTGTTACAGATCGCAAGCATGGATGAAGCTGTGGTCCTACTTGCAGAGCTGTTGTCCAATGATTCAAATGGCAAATGTTGAATTCCTGAGTCAAGTAGGAATGTGACACAACAAATACACGAATCGGAGCGGGATTCGTGTGAACCGACACATGAATATTTTGTAAAGAAATTGTAATACTCCAAATATTTTTTGGCTTGAATTCGTGCAAACCGACACACGAGTTTATAAGAAATTAAGTTGTAGTATTAATTTCAAACATTTTCTGTTTGAAAACAATATTTAAGATAGAGTTGATGGCACTTTAAGCCAATTATGTGGGATCAACGTCTCTCTCTCTATATATATATCATTGCAATGGCATTGAAGATAATGATTTTGGGTACGGAGCAGCTGATGAATTATGATCAATACACAATCAAGTAATATATACCACATCGCAATTGGTAAGTTGGAGTCTCATGAACATGTGACTTAATTTTTTACAGTTTTCGTAGCCTAAAGGGCCTTGTAATCATCAATTAACCTACTCTTTCTTGTTTAATAATTTTGTAGGATGATTACCCACTATAACCTGCTTCTAGTCAGTGATGTGCCCCCTAGAAAAAAAAAAAAAAAAAACTCGATCTTAGACAACAACAAGCTGACTTTTGTTGGTGATTTAATATGGAATTAAAAAAAATGTCATGAGATTTTTGAACATTGTTTTCATAAATATTTACCTCTTGTTTCAATTAATATTTCATGCGTCGGGTCTAGGTCTTGCTCCTTGAGGGGATTAATGTTTATGAGCTTTAACAATTTAATTTTTAATCCGGGTTAACGAGTGCTTCACAGCTCTTAATTGGAAGAGACATCATACACGCTTGTTCACAGAATCTCTTGTGGTTGCATATTCCCTTTAGCTTTTAGACTTTCTTGTGTATACATATAATTAAGGACGCTTATAGGATGGATTAAAGTGGAACAGGTAGTTTCATGTTTGTTCAGCAGAAAGCCACCCAAACAAGTCGTGTGTACGTGCTAGCTATAGGCCATGCCATGGGAAAAAAAGAAAAAGAAAAAGAAAAAGAACCCAGTCATGGTTCCATGCCACCACCATATTTGTATTATATATTCAATGTTCGTTGATATATAAATGTTGTTTCACTTGTGTGTTAGGCCAGCATCACCTAACTATATACAAAGGATTCTTTGGAAAAGGATCCACCTAACTAAAACCCCATATATTCCAACTTTAGGTTACACAAAATCTTTCACACTATTTTCTTTTTGGCCATCTTTTGAGCCTATGTTGGGGACAGAAAAACCCCACCAAGGATTTTTTTTATTTAAATAAAAACCCATTAATATTTTACTTTTGAAGTTTCATACAATGTGTTCCTGTCGGCCATCATTAGGTGGGAGAAAATGTGAGCTTCCACCTAAGATCAAAGTGAAAGGAAAAAAAAACTACTAATTATATATATTCCTCCACCCATGTCAAAGTTTGGAACATATGTACTTTAAAGGAAAAGCTATGTATACTTTGATGATGCCCTTGTCGGCCATGATGCCACCCTCTAAAAGAAATCCTCTATTTTATGATTTTGGAAATTTTTATAAGCTAGAGTATCAAAAGGGGAACACTATTTCTTTAAGAATAAGGAAAAGAAGAGGGTCACTGTATATGTGTGTGCCTAGCTATAGTGTAAATTGCTCTTAAAATTGATTATATTGATCGCATCTCCCTAAAGAATTCATTAAAAAGATGTAGAAAAGATATCGATCTTAATGTTAGCATTTTTTTCAAAGATTCTTATTATTGTAATGCCCCAGTTTTACATTGAAAAAAGAATTAATTTATGTAGAATGAGTGAATTATAAAGGAACTCATGAGTACTAAGTACTCATACGACATTGGTTAATTTCTTACTAGATGCGATCATGAGATTGTATTTATGATAGTCGCGATTCTAGAGAGCTCAAATTACAATTTGACTAATTCTTTTAGAATGATAGTATAGATGTGACTATTATTTTTCTTGGGTCATTACAAATGGTATTAGAGTAACCTAACTATAACGCCAATGACGTGGTACTTGATCACTACATGACGTGGGTTTGACAAGTATGTCAAGGATTTAAGGAGGTGAAATTGTATGACCACAATCCTACATTGAGAAGAAGATTAGTTCACATAAAATGGGTCGATTATAAACAAATTCATGGGTGCCAAGTTTCATTTTGGTTCCTTAATTATTATGTGATCGATGTTGTTCTATTATAAGTGATTACAGGTAATTCCAATTGCAACTTAATTAGTCATTTTGAAATGGTAGTTAGCGTAGATATGGTTAATACTTTCTTAATCATTATAATTATGGTTTTGAGTTTATGAGAAGACACTCAAGTCCCATCTAGTCGGGCAGGTGCTTGATTGAATAAGTACGTAAGACGACTCAAGTGTCATGAGCTTCTTAAAAAACAGCCTATATTGTAGGTAATACGGATAGTTCATTGCCCCGATCGAATTAAGCAGATTGATCACCTCTTGATCCAAAGCAACAATGGAGGGAGGGAAGCATCAAGCATGCATTGTTGGTCAGAAAAATGAAAGTGGGTGCCACTGTACGTGCGTCATATGGTGATTGTGCAGTTGAAAGATAAGGAATATGGATTGGTGGAAACAATTAATCGTGCTGCTTTTATACACACACGGATGCAACCACAAATGAATAATAACATAAACCCTAGCTCCGTCCCTCCCTCCCGGCCTCTCCCTCTCACCCATCTTTTTCTTTGTCAGTTGTCTTTAATGATGCAAGAAGAAATTGTGCAAATTATACATTCATCCATCATGTGGGAAAATTATTTTTCTATAATAACTTGTTTGGATTACTTGGAGGCTCCTCTCCAATGATGGTTAAAGTTAGCCATCACCCATTTACATTACTTTTTCTTTGTGCTCAAATTGGTGCACCATTTTTGTCAGCAGCTAGCACCAAGGGACCTACCGCATACCTGTAAAAATCCACTTACCTCCTTATTTGTAAGAAAAATCATCACATATATTATTATTCATGATGGTCTTTTTGGTTTTAGGGATATAAACTTTTTCTTTAAATTGAATCCCATCAATCAAATTCTTTCAATTCAATCTATTAAATTGACATCTTTTTTATAGCCGGCCTCTGTTTGTTTCGGTGTAAAATATTGTTGGATGCTCTTAGACCTTTCTTAATCTCAAAAGAGCTCAAGATGTAAGACTTTTCCTCATACTTATAAAGTTGACCACCAGTCCTTTTTACAACCGATGTGGGATAACCCTAATAATCTCTCTCTTACCCTAGGTTGGAACAGTGACAACCTGTTTCTCCTGTAGATTGTTGGGCAGAGACTTGTTGGTAAACCTAGACTTTGATATCAGTTTTAGATGGTTTTGGACCTCTTTCAACCTCAAAAGTTAGCTTAAGAAGTGAGATTTTTCCTTGCACTTATAAAGTAACTGCCAGTTCCTTCCACAACTAATGTGGGATAACTCTAACAAATATTTTCTGTATGTTCTCGTGATGGGCGCGACCAAAAATACTAGTTAAATGGAAAACCATTTTTCAAATTTGATTTTTTTTTTTTTTAAAACCACCGAACCATTTTCTCCTGTTGCTCATTTTCCGCACAAAACAAATGGAACCTTGGACCCAAATTCGCCTTGGTTTTAGCTTTAGGAATTTTTTTTTTTAAATAAAAAAATTAATTTCCTATATTTTCTTTTGATGTTTTTATCATTGGCATCCTTTATGGAGCCTTTTGATCAGATTCCGACCCAAAAATACTGATGTTAATAAAGGTTCTACATTTGTATCCACTACGTGAAAAGTAGAGGAATTTTGCTTTTCTACTTTATTTTATTTTATTTATTTTCTTTTCAATTATTATTGTGTTTTATTATGGGCATTGATTGCCCAAACGAATTCAAGTATAATATGATTACAAAAGATTGCCAGTAGTGGTTATGCATATAATGAGGCCATATGTATATATTCTTATGATGGTATAATTACTTTAAATTCTATTATACCAACATAAAGCAATGATATTATTGTTAACCTTTTTGTTAACACACTTAATCTATACTTTTTTTAAGTTAAAAGAGTCCTCTTTTAATTAAGGGATGATATGCGAAAATCAGTCTTCGTTGATTATTTATTTCCATTAGTTTAACTGTATTTTGTGTTGGACACGTAAAGATTATAACATGTCACCATGTTCCACAACCAATCTCTACAGTGCCCTATTCTATCACATAAGTTGCCCTTTTTATAACTCGAACCTGTGACTTACTGTTAGATGTTAAATGGGCTAACAACAATGCACATAAACTTCTTCAATGAGCTCATGCCCCACTATTTGTGTAAAAGAGAAATGGGTTTTAATTGGTGGAACAATAGCTCGATTTTGTCTTTTACTATCTTAAGGGCACATCCCAAAACCCCATTGAGCCAGGATAGACAGGACTTAATACTTCTTGACAAGCCCGACTTAAAAGCGTATGTCAGTATCACACCATTTGCGGCCCCCCAAAAAAAAAGGGCTTCCAAGCACCTATTACGGGTCGATTGTAACTTTATTCAATTATTAAGGACACATACTCATAAAATTTGACCCGACTCGATTAATATTTGTGTACAAGATTATATAAGATTGGACTCATTTCTTAGCTTGACTTATATATATATATTTTTCAATCTACATTGGCATCTCCTTTTATCAAGTTGAACCTGCAAGATTTCCAAAACCGGCCAAGTTCAAAAAGGCTTGCTGAAAATCCAAAAGAAGGCCCATTTTCGGATTTTTCCATATATATATATATATATATATATATATATATGAGAAATGATAAAGTTAAAATATAGACTTAATAAGAACTCGATTCATGTCAAAAAAAAGAAGAAGAAAAGAACTCAATTTTTTTTATATATTATTTAAAAAATAAAAATAAAAATTTAGTGTTTTAAATTCAATTTTGTTTTTGTTTTTTAATTTTTTAAATGATATGTAATAAAAAAGTTGAGTGATTTTATTTTATTTTAGGGATTCAATTTGAGAATCCGCTTATAAGACGTGATTCACAGCTGATTAAACTACCTCTTAGGACAAGTTTTGTTTTTTTTTTGACATGTTCACACAAAAAAGAGAAGGAGATTCGAACTAATGACTTCCACTTCATAAAAAGTGATCTCAACCGATTAAACTATCTCGGAGACTCTTGGGAACAAATTTAGTGTTTATTGAATCTATATTTCGACTTCGACTGTATCATATTTTCAAGAAAACTCGTTTGGACATTGTCCCCGTGTCCAAACAACACGGAGCCCTTCTTTTACTTGATGCTCGCTGTCCCTCTTTACCACGGACGGAAACCGCCGCCAAAGGCCAAACCCCACCGGAAAACAAACATTTTCCTCTCTGGGTTTGGTTACTAAAAGAAAAGGGTAAAAGTGCTTTTCTTTTTTTTCCCGATTTCAAGATTGGATTCCGTTATTAACTTTATCATAAAATTTGAGGTTTATAGATGCATTTGATCGAGTTATGTTGATGTTTGAGGGATGTTTAATGTGGGTTTTTTTGGGGTTTGACAAAACCCCTGAAAATTTGATGTGCCGTGTCTACTGGGTGTTCTTGATTGCAAATATAATGTGTTTATCCTCGTGACCAATGTGTGTATGGTGATATTTGACTCTTCATGCTTATGCTGTTTCCAATTTTTGGTTGTGGGTGCAAAGTTAGTGCACGTGATGGTTTACACTTGATCTCTGAACTTCAGGTAAGTTCCATGTTTGACAAGCACATGTACTGATGCTCTGTCTTTGCACCATTTTTTTTGGAATACTTCCTATGTTTGTGTATGTGTTTATGTATGTATGTGTATATATATATATATCTATATATGTATGCCTATGCATGTCG
Organism: Carpinus viminea; assembly: GCA_013348765.1. Lineage (NCBI taxonomy): Eukaryota > Viridiplantae > Streptophyta > Magnoliopsida > Fagales > Betulaceae > Carpinus > Carpinus viminea. Next base: position 52,019,899 of record CP054668.1, on the reverse strand, counting down.
AAGTGAAGACAAGATAAGAAAAATGGAGAAGAGATGGGTGGAGATCATTTGTTTGAAGTTAGGATTTTGGGTAATTTCTTTACAAGTGCAGAGATTAGTTGAAAATTAGATGTGTGTATATATATATGTTACCTGGGTTAATTGTAGCAATCTACCCTAAGCCATGGTCATTTGCAATACCCCCACTAAACTACAACTTTTGCAATCAACGCCCTAATTTGAGATTGATTTGTTTTGTCCTTCCCACCATCTGAAGTGTAAAAAATAACAAATTAATGGGGGTGGGGTGGGCATTGCTATTTTATGTGCTCTACTTTGTTATTTTTTGCAAGTTAATACGCCTTTATACTGATTTATTCACCCATGATAAACCATCATCATGATTCTTTTGTTTTTAAAAAAATGTGAAGTTAGATTTCCACTTTTTCCTAAATATCTTGCCTTCTTTTGGTCTCATAAATCATATTTCAGTTTACTTGTTGAGGTATTACAAACATAATTTTGTGGAATTTGTGGTTTGTGAAATCTTTTTTTGATCGGTAAATATCAATTTATTAAAAGATATACAAAAGAGCTCACTTATACAAGCTTTTAATTAGACTCTAAAAATTCTTTGCATAGGGTGCCACAATACTCTCAAGAGAAGTGTTTGCATCACCCTTTTCTTCAAATCCATTAGTCCCACTAATTTGATCCTCAAAACTCCGAGTGTTCCTTTCCCTCCATAAATACCACATGACACATAAAGGAGCCATTCTCCATGTTAGTAGAACTGTGCCATTACCCTTTTGTGCTCTCCAACTCCCCAAATATTCCGTCAAACTACCCGGCATCACCCACAGTGAAATCTTGTGATGTATATGTACCTTGTTCTTTAAATTTCTCCAATTGTGGAGATATTTGGGGAGAAAAGGAAGAGAAATCCTTCGAAGGTACTATTGGTGAGACAAGTACATATAACATCTCTTTTTCATTCTATTTTCATTCTAATTTCTATTCTGTTATCTGAATACTTCCCTGCAAACATTTTCTATTTGATTACCTTTCCACCAAGCAATACATAATCGGTTTGATCCAGAGCCTTACTTTTCTTGTAACAAACTACTGTTGTTTATCTTCTATTTGTTTTACCGTGCAGATAATAGAAATGGGTAACAAGAAAAAGACTAATGTGGATAAAAGGGACACAGTAAAGTGGACAGAACAGTTGGAACCTGTTTGGCTCATATATGATAAACAACTGCTGTTTATCTTCTATTTGTTATGACATGCAGATAGTAGAAATGGGTAACAAAAAAAGGACTAATGTGGATAAAAGGGACACGGTAAAATGGACAGAACGGTGGGATGACTTGTTTGTTGATGCACTTGTGCAACAACAAAGCATGGGAAATAGAATAGATAAGGTTTTCACAACAAAAGCATATGATAATACTGTGAAGGAACTACGTGAAAATATTGACATGCCATTTGAAAAAGATCACTTGAAGAATCGCTTGAAAACTCTTAAACATAATTTCAATGAATGTTATGACCTTTTCAAGGACATGAATGGTTTTACATGGAGCCCAGAGACAAAAATGTGGAATGCAAATCCTGAGGTGTGGAAGGCATTGATAAAGGTTTGTTTCCTGGTCCTAGTTTCATTATATTATTATATATAATTCTTATATTTATAGGAACTGATGTTCTTTTTTATTTTTATTTTATTTTTTTAAATGGGCAAAACCTGATGCCAAAAAATGGATGACTACACCCATTAGCAACTACAATAAGTTGTTTTTACTCTTTGCAAAAGAAAGGGAAACACAAAGGGTTTGAAGGTGGATGCACACCGAGGTAGTACCTCAGGAAATGAAGGCTTATTTGGTGATATCAATCAAGTGATGTCACAGAATGAAATTACTCTTAATCTGGAGGACTTGAATGATGGTACTAATCAATTACCTCCACCTGTTGAATCAAATTCTCAGGCAGATTCTCGACCACCTTCTCAATCTGCTGCATCATTCAAAGGCAAGAAGCGAAAGGCACCAAAGGATGAATTTGAGATAAATATTTACCAGACGAAAAGAGATGTTTTTGAGAGAGAGTTTGAAAGTATAAGGGAAGCAATACTAGAGAGAAATGTTATTGCAGAAAGAGGCCGACCATGTGTGTATACAGAACAACAAGTTTTCATAGAATTGGTGGAAATTGGCGTTGATGTGCACTTGCGCTATAGGGCCTACACTTGTTGCAAATGCTGGAAGGGTGAGGGCGTTCTTTGGTTGCCCAGCTGAGGAACGTAAGGAACTTTTGCGCCACATGATGCATAGTGCCCCAGAAGACTCTTAATGAGTTTGCATGGTTGTTGTTGATGGGGCTTTGTAAATGCTGTAAGGCTGGCTTTGATGACTTCAGAACTCTCTAATACAGGTTAGGATTTTTCTCTTCTTTTTATGTCTCAGTGTGGGAGGGAATATGTTGATAAGTAGAAATCAGGTTTATTTATAAGTTCAGTTGATGTCCGTACCAGGCATTGAATAGGACACGGTTGTAGCTTTATCTGTTTTTGATCAATTGTTTCTTCTTCTTTACAGCAGAACCGGATACACTACATTTTCTGGAAATGAGAGTTCGATGTTAGAATTAGCTTTTATAGGGGTTCCTTGTATAATTAATCGAAAATAGTCCTCTTGAGTTGTTCATTTGGATCTGGCTTCTATGCGGTAGTTTTCACTATCCGATAGATGCTGTTAGCCAAAACAGCACCGTTTTGGCTTTAATAAAATTAGGTCTATACCATTTTGGCTTTAGTAAATCAAACTGCTAATGTCGTTATCAAACAAATGTCAATGGACGTGAGTAGCTTCTCTTGGATTTCACAGTTCAGATCATCCGCTGTGGTCAAAGCAGAAACCGGTGGTGGAGCCGAGCTCGACAGAGCAGAAGTGAGATGCCGGTTTGTATTTGTGTCTGTATCTGTGTTTTGTATTTTTCTTTTCAATAGTTTTATAGCAAGTTTTGTATAGGGGATGGGGTTCACAACCTTGTATATTTCTCTAAATTGGGTTGGATTTTTTTTTTTTTAATCTAATTTATTTCTCTCGCTCAATTTTAATAAATTGTTATGTGAGATTTATTTCATGGAGAGTTGGAGATTGAATTGGTTTGCTGGGCTTTCAGGGAATGAGATCATACTTCTGGGCCTTCTTGATGGGATTGACAAACTGTCTGTCAATAAGAAATCAACTTGAAGGGCTTTCTGATGAACATGAATTGAACCACATGGTTGATTTTATACTCTTTGTATTTATGCTGCTCACTTTGTGCTTTTAGTGAATTATTTTACTTATAAAAAAACAAATTATTGAAAGCTCGTGGTTTACCAAAGTTGATTAAGCTTTTCGTTTTCTTAATTGATATGTGAGTGATAGAAGATCTTTAATCAACCCTATCCTTAATCATCAGAATAAGATTAGTTAATTTCATAAGGAAAATAATTACTAAGTTAAACCTCAAATCCACCTCTACTTGAAAGCCTACGACAAAGTAGGAAGTAATGCAAGCTCTCACCAAACAAGAAAGGCTTCCAAGTATCTAATCCGTTCATGGGCACGAAATTATATTCAATTATCAAGAGATAAACGCTCGAATATAAAATTAATTTAACTTGACTCGATTAATATTTGTGAACAAGATTATATAGGATTGGACTCGTTTCCTAACTTGACTTTATATATATATATATATATATGTATGGTTTTTATCAAATATATATATATATATATATATATGTATGGGAAAATGGGCCTTCTTTTGGATTTTCACCAAGCCTTTCTGAAAAGTAACAATTCTATTCAGGCCACTAGGCCGGTTTTGGAAATCTTGCAGGTCCAACTTGATAAAAGGAATGTCAAAAAAAAAAAAAAAAAAAAAACACGGAGCCCTTCTTTTACTCCATGATCTTTCTGTCCCTCTTTACCATTCACACTTTCTCCACTTTTCTCCACACCTCACTTGACCCGCCACGAACGGAAACCACCGCCGAAGGCCAAACCCTAGCGGAAAAATCAACAGTTTCTTTTCTGGGTTTGGCTAGTCAAAGAAAATGGTAAAAGTGCTTTTCTTTTTTTCTTTCTTTTTCCCGATTTCACGATTGGATTCCGTTATTAACTTATTATCGTATAATTTGAGGTTTATAGATGGATTTGATCGAATTATATTGATGTTTAGTGTGGGTTTTTGTGGGTTTGATAAAACCATTTAATTTCATGTGCCGTGTCTACTGGGTGTTGTTGACTGCAAATATAATTTGTTTACCCTGGTGACCAATATGTGTATGTTGATATTTGACTCTTCATGCTTATGCTGTTTCCAATTTTTGGTTGTGGGTGCAAAGTTAGTGCACGTGATGGTTTACACTTGATCTCTGAACTTCAGGTAAGTTCCATGTTTGACAAGCACACGCACTGATGCTCTGTCTTTGCACCTTTTTTTTTTTGAATACTTCCTATGTTTATGTGTATGTCTGTGTCTGTATATATGTATGCCTATGCATGTGGAAGTGAAGACCAAGATAAGAAAAATGGAGAAGAGGGGGGTGGAGATCATTTGTTTAAAGTCTGGAGTTTGGGTAATTTCTTTGCAAGTGCAGAGATTAGTAGAAAATTAGATGTGTGTGTGTGTGTGTGTGTGTGTGCATATATATATATATATAATTGTAGGCTTGTAGCAGTCTACCCTAAGCCACGGTCATTTGCAATACCCCCACTAAACTACAACTTTTGCAATCAACACCCAAATTTGAGATTGATTTGTTTTGTCCACCCACCATATGAAGTGTAATAAACAAATTAATGGGGGTGGGATGGACATTGATATTTTATGTTCAGTACTTTGTTATTTTTTACAAGTTAATACGCTGCACCTCCCTACTTGCCCACTAATTTGTTATTTCTTTATACTGATTTAGATGCTGGGTGGTCATTACAAATTAATCTCAAATTAGGTTGTTGATTTCAAAAACTGTAGTGTAATGATCCCAGAGTTTGAGATTCATGGTTACAATTAACCCTTTTTATCTTAGGCAGAATTCACCCGTGATAATAATAATAATAATAAAAAAAAAAGGCTATGATAATAACATAAAAAATTTAAAAGCCATCATCATGATTCTTTTGTGTTTTTTTTTTTTTTTTAAAAGGAAAAAAAGTGAAGTTAGATTTCCACTTTTTCCTAAATAACTTGCCTTCTTTTGGTCTCATAAATCATGTTTCAGTTTATTTGTTGAGGTACTACAAACAAAATTTTGTGGAATTTGTGGTTTGTGAAATCTTGTGATGTATATGTCCCTTGTTCTTTAAATTACTTGAATTGTGGAGATATTTGGGGAGAAAAGGAAGAGAAATCCTTTGAATGTACTATTGATGAGACAAGTACATATAACATCTCTTTGTTTCATTCTAATTGGTTAACCAGATAGAAGAACGTGATTTTCCCTCCATTTCTATTCTGTCATCCGAACACTTCCCTACAAACATTTTCTATTTGATTACCATTCCATCAAGCAATACATAATCGGTTTGATCCAGAGCCTTACTTTTCTTGTAACAAACAACTGTTGTTTATCTTCTATGCGTTTTACCATCCAGATAAAAGAAATGGGTAACTAGAAAACGACTAACGTGGAAAAAAGGGACACAGTAAAGTGGACAGAACGGTGGGAAGAACTTGTTTGGCTCATCTTATGATAAACAACTGCTGTTTATCTTCTATTTGTTGTGACATGCAGATAATAGAAATGGGTAACAAAAAAAAGACTAATGTGGATAGAAGGGACACAGTAAAGTGGACAGAACGGTGGGACGACTTGTTTGTTGATGCACTTGTGCTACAACAAAGTATGGGAAATAGAATAGATAAGAATTTCACAACAAAAGCATATGATAATACTGTGAAGGAACTGCGTGAAAAGATTGGCAAGCCATTTGAAAAAGGTCACTTGAAGAATCGCTTGAAAACTCTTAAACATAATTTCCATGAATGTTATGACATTTTCAAGGACATGAATGGTTTTACGTGGAACCCAGAGACAAAAATGTGGAATGCAAAGCCTGAGGTGTGGAAGGCATTGATAAAGGTTTGTTTCTTGGTCCTAGTTTCATTATATTATTATATATAATTCTTATATTTATAGGAACTGATGTTCTATTTATTTTCATTATTTATATAATTTTTTTAAATAGGAAAAACCTGATGCCATAAAATGGATTACTACACCCATTAGCAACTACAATAAGTTGTTGTTGCTCTTTGCAAAAAGAAGGGAAAATGCAAAGGGTTTGAAGATGGATGCACACCGAGGTAGTACCTCAGGAAATGAAGGCTTACTTGATGATATCAATCAAGTGATGTCACAAAATGAAATTACTCTTAATCTGGAGGACTTGAATGGTATGAATGGCGGTACTAATCAGTTACCTCCTCCTGTTGAATCCAATTGTCAGGCAGATTCTCAACCACCTTCTCAATCTGCTACATCATTGAAAGGCAAGAAACGGAAGGCACCAAAGGATGTATTTGAGAGAAATATTTACCAAAAGAAAAAAGATGTTTTTGAGAGAGAGTTTGAAAGTATAAGGGAAGCAATACTAGATGTTGCACAGGCGATTAGGGAGGGAAATGTTATTGCAGAAAGGGGCCAACCGCGTGTGTATACAGAACAAGAAGTTTTCACAGAATTGGTGAAAATTGGTGTTGATGTGCACTTGCGTTATAGGGCCTACACTTTCCTTGTTGCAAATGCTGGAAGGGTGAGGGCGTTCTTTGGTTGCCCAGCTGAGGAACGTAAGGAACTTTTGCTCCACATGATGCATAGTCCCCCAGAAGAATCTTAATGATTTTCCATGGTTGTTGATGGGGCTCTTGTAAATGCAGTAATGGCTGGCGTATGGTACTCTTTGATGACTTCAGAACTAACTAATACAGCTTTGGATTTTCTTTCCTTTTTATGTCTTCAGTGTGGGAGGGAATATGTTGATAAGTAGAAATCAGGTTGATTTATAAGTTCAGTTGATGTCTGTACCAGGCATTGAATAGGACAATGTTGTAGCTTTATCAGTTTTGATCAATGGTTTCCTCTTCTTTACAGCAGAACCGGATGCACTACACATATCTGGAAATGAGAGTTCGATGTTAGAATGAGCTTTATTTATTTTATAGGGGTTCCTTGTATAATTAATAGAAAATAGAGTCCCCTTGAGTTTCATTTGTATGTGTTTGTGTCTGTCTGTTTTGTAGTTTTCTTTTCAATAGTTTTATAGCAAGTTTTGTATAGGGGATGGGTTCAAATCCTTGCTGTAATATTTCTCCAAATTGGGTTGGGTTTTTTTTTTTAAAAAAAATCTAATTTGTTTTTCTCCCTCATTTTTAATAAATTGTTATATGTGAGTTTTATTTCACGGAGAGTTGGGGGGTGTATTGGTTTACCGGGCTTTCAGGGAATGAGATAACACTTCTGGGCCCTTCTGAATGGGATTAGCAAACTGTCTAAAGAAATCAACTTGAAGGGCTTTCTGATCAACAATTAATTGGAACACATGGTTGATTTTACACTTTATTGTGTATTTAGGTCGGGCGATTTGCGCTTTTAGTGAATTATTTTACTTATAAAAAAAACAAATTATTGAAATCTCATTTGGTTTACCAAAGTTGATTAAGCTTTTCGTTTTCTTAATTAATATGCGAGTGATAGAATATCTTTAATCAACCCTATTCATAATCATCAGAATAAGATTAGTTAGTTTCATAAGGAAAATAGTTACTTAAACCTCAAACCCACCAAAGTAAAGAAGTAATGCAAGCTCTCACCAATGGAGTAAGAATTTTTTTACTTTATATCACATTAACAAACAAATCACTTCACTTTTCACTGGGAAAAAAAAAACTCATTTTTACTTTAAATGATATCATATCAATAAATTTTTTCATCTCAAAACTCTTTGCTAAACACACCTTGTGAGTTTCTAGATACTTGAGCGCAAAGAGTTGCTGCAAGTGTTTGGATGTCAATATGGTATACCAACATCCATTTAGTGAGCTGTTCGTATATTGTTATCTTCGTTTTCACTACCATTTCATTTCAGTTATATAACAATCGTATAACAGTCTACTAAATAATATTAGTCTTGTTTTAAATTTTGAGTTTTGGGTTTTAATGATTGCGGTCACTCGTTTTGTATCATAAACAAAAATGATTTTCCAATAAAGATCGAAAGTTGGGGTTAAGAAAGAGAAAAAAAAATGCTAGCTAGTGAATCAATGGATGAAGAAAGTCAAATTTGAGAAAGATATTTTGCTCCCTCCAATCTAGGATCCTTGATTGTCAATACCATTTCTAATGCATTCTCTATTATTTTTATGTTATATGGTTTGCAGAAAACAAGACAATGCCATGCACATGCCCTTTAAATATCCCTTTCTTTAAATAATCACACACATAATAATCGATCATTCATGTTCATTTTCTGTGGAAATTGAGAAGCTAGCTCGCTCCCGTTCTCGAGAGTATCCAATATTATTATTATTAATAATAATATTAATATGATTAATATTATTATTATTGTTGTTATTGTTATAATATTCCTAGTATGACTTATATAATAGACCACTTGGTCTATAGTGGCAGACATTTTTATTTTTTAATTTTTTCTTTTTTAAATGAAGGTCGGAGACGTGGCAGTGTGGCACCCAACACTTATAAGCACACCAACAGGCCACATGCCCATCGGCATTGTTGCTTGGAGCTTTGGATGCTCTGGAACTAATATTCTTGATGGTTAGTTTGGCCACCTGATCACCTGATCAATCAAAAGCTAATTTCTTTTAAAATTTAATTGAGTAAATAATCGCAACATTAATATTTGTACCCAGATGAAAGCACCTTTCGTTGTTGGTGTGCTTGCTTCACTGCCTAATTAATTCGCAGCCTGTTGGGGCTTGAATCTATATATATATATATATATATATATATAGTTGATCAGAAAGGGTTCTTAAATCTGAAGTATAGAATAAGAATGTCTAGATTGCTGTGAGGCTGTGATTTAGGGCAGTGAAGCTAGAGCTACCCGCCGGCCGTCTTGGCTATCTCGAAGGCATGCAACTTTAATTTATGAAGCGCAAAAGATGGTGACATTAATTACCATATATATTAGCTATTGTACCCTCGATCGTTTCAAGATGAGAGATCATATATATATATATGATGATGATGATCAACTATCAATTTATGTTGTGGAAAACAGGAAACCTAGCTACCATAATATTATCTATTGTTTTCGATCGTTTCATGTATGGTCGACAGATATTGGATAAACAAGGAGGTTTGTTTAATGAGATGTGATACAGCCACAACAAAGACCCAATAAAGATCAAACTTTTCTCATATTTTATAGTTTAAAGCTTTTTCTCTCCTCCACTAACAGTTTTTTTTTTTATAAAAAAAATCTAACACTTAAAGAAAGAAGTTGAGTCTTTGTTGGGTGTATGTTGTGTCTTTAACATTTCTCTTGTTTAATTATTACCTATTTTTAAACCTAAACGTATGAGAAATTAACACTCCCTGTTACATACTAGCTCAAACTCTCATTTATTTCAAAAATTTTGCTATGAAATTACGTTAAATTATCACTTATTCCTAAAAAGTTAAGTAGATCTAAGAAATTGTTGATTTACTTATGAAAAATGCTAAAGACCCAACTTTTTTGCCCAACTTTTGTCTTATTTTTTTTTTAAAGAAAAAAAAAGTAAAAAATAAAAAAAAAGGTGTTTGAAGTGATAATATATATATTTTTTGTCATTTTTTTAGTTGGTATATATATATATTTTTTAAAAAAAGCATTTTCCTTCATAAAAATGGTCAATTTTTATGAAGAAAAATGCTTTTTTTTTTAAAAAAAAAAAAAAAAAAAACCAATTAAAAGAAGGACAAAAAAAAAAAAAATTATTGCTTTAGACACTTTTTTTTTTTTTAAAAAAAAAAAGAGGCAAAAGTTGGGTAAAAGTTGGGCAAAAAAGTTGGGTCTTTACCATCCATATTACTTATTTAGTTACTATATATTCTAACACCCACATTATCGAGAAATGTTAAACACTTTTCAAAAAAATTCTCCAAAATTTGCTCCACCCTAAATGATGTGTCACAATCCTAAATGTAATATATTATTTTGGTAAATGTGTCACTATTTCATTAGATTATGACACATCATTTGAGAAGTAAATTTTGAAAAAGTTTTTTAAAAACTGTAACATTCCTCGTGGTGCTATATGGCAAAATTGATGATTAAGTCAGCAATTACTTTGTTAAGAGGAATGGAAACATCATCAATTTTGCCATATTGCAACATATTATAGCTAGACAAGGAGTTCGTCATGATCTGCCATGTTATTAGAAACTAATGGAAACATGATAATCTCTGTTCAATTAGTGAAATGAAGAGGAACCATTTCATCATTCAAATTATAAATTTTACAATATTTAATGGCGTACATTGTATCCCGTGATCATTTTAAAATTTTAAACGACATTAATTATGTTAACTATATCCCAAAAAAATGAGTAAAAACTATAATTAAAGCATACATAATTTAGTTTTCATACATCATACAACCATTACGACACCAAATGACACATACATAGTAATAATAAGCTAAAGTACTAGCTAGCTAGGGCAATCCCAATTATATGGAGTTAAAAAGACTCAATATAATGCTGCCATTGCCTCTTCCTTGTTGGTATTTAGAGGGTTTTAGGTCATTATTTTTCACATCTATCCAATAAATTAGCGTGCAATTAATATCCGGAATGTGTCAAAGACATTGTTGGCGGCAACTGGTCCATAATGAACAAAAGTCAAGAGTGCCAGACAATGTTCCAATCTTTTTTACTGTTTGCTTCTAAACAACAACCCTAAACCCTAACCCTAACCCTAATTAACCAAAAACCCAAGTAGGGTTTGAAGAAGAAAACAAGGGGTTCGCAGAAATACATTTGCCTTTCCAAGTGCTTCATTTCGAGGCGACACGAGCACTTTCCCGGCGGTTCCTCCCACCTCCTGGAAACTCTCAATTTTCTCTCTAGATTCTCGTGAACTCCTTTGCCCCAAAACACCCTCATTTCTTCATTGCATTTACACCTGACTTTCTTTCTTTCTACTCTCCAAATGATACCAAGGAATTACATGGAATGTTATTGCATTTGCACGATAACATTATTGTTCTAGTGTGAAAATATATGAGATATTACTATTTAATTACAATAATTTTCTTACAAATCATGTGTTCGATTACCATGTTAATCTGCTTTTTAGTTGATGACCGACATGATAAATATTAGGGATAATTATCTTTTACCCCAATCAACTACAATGCCTTGGCCTTTGACACTTTTCTCCCATGAACTACCAACTTATGACATTTGATCCCATCAAACTATCACCTTATCGCACTTTTCTCCCTTTCGTCAGTCAAATGGGTTAAAACTAACGGTCAACGGTCATGTGACTTATATGTGCCATTTTAAATTTTTTTCTTTCATTTTTGCCCTCGCTTCAAATTTTTGGATTAGGGTTTAAGAGGGTATAAGTATCATTTTATTGATTTGAAGTGAGAGTAAAAATGGAAGGAAAAAAATTTAAAATAGTTGACTGTTATATTTAACCCATTTGACTGACAAAAGGGGAGAAAATATCATAAGATGGTAGTTTGATGATGTTAAGTGTCATATTTGATAGTTCATAGGAAAAAAATGTCAAGATTTTGTAATTTATGAGCGCAAAAGGTAATTACCTCTAAATATTATATAGATCATTGTCATATCAGTTTGTAAATATAATAAATATCATGTATGTACCCTAGTACTATGTAGTGTCAAATGACAATTTAATAATTTATATTTTTGTGGCTAAAGTATTAAACATCAATGTCACATTAATTTATTATAAACAAACAGTACAAACTTATAAGGAGAAACTTCACTTTAGATCAGTGAACCACCACACAATTTGACATACCCCCAAACATTGAAACCTCTCAATTTGGATATTTAAATTTTCAATTGCAATCAATTTGAACATCTCTATCAATTTTGCAGTTTAAAACCCCTAAAAATGGTCACAAGGTGGCCCAACCGTGGGTCACCTTGCTTTTTTTTTTTTCATATAATATTCTTTTAAAAAAATTAATTTGAAATTAAGGGTAAATTTAGTAAAAAAGTCAGGGGTATAAATGTCATCGTATTACTTTTAACGTTTAAAATTTGATGGAGAAGTTAAAATTGATTGCAATTGAAAGTTCATAGAGAAATTTCAAAGTTTGAGATATGTCAAATTGTGTAGTAGTTCAGAGGTCTGAAATAAAAATTTTCCAACTTATAATAAAAGTTATAATACATCTAACAAAACTCAATTTAAATATAACAAAACTTCATTTAACTAAAAAGTAAATAAGGGTTTTAATTTTTTTTTTTTTTTTAAATATTTAAGTTAAACAACAGAAAGGGCAATATTATAATAATAAGACTTAAATACCCATTGGCTTCATGGTCATAGTGTGGTCAAAGTTTCATTTCTTGGTTGTGGAAGCATGCAAACCGGATAATTGGTCCGCCTGGCAGCAACTTTCAAAGCAGAAGAAGCCAAAAGCCGGAAAGGAACTGACACGTGTCAGTTACATTCCTCCGAATTTGGTCTCTGAACCTGAAACGACGTGAGGGATCTTATTAAATGATCTCTTACCGCAAATGGCCGGTGGCGAATCCCCACGCACAACCCCTGCAAATGCATTTTCGTCGTTCAAGAACAAAATAGTGAGAGTGTGAGAGAGAGAGAGAGAGAGAGATCAGAGAGATTCATGGTTTCTTGGTACACTGTCTTTATCTTTCTCCTATTTTTCCTTTTTCATAATTGCTAGAGGTTGCAGAGTTAAATAGTATATTTATCAATTTTTATTATTATGTTTGGACAAATTATATATGGGGTTTCTTCTTCTTCTTCTTCTTTGTGTAGGGTTCTGATTGTTTAGAGGTTTTGCAGTTGAAAAGGTTTAAAGGAAGCGTGAGACGAGGGTTGTGCCTCCTTAATGTGGTGCAGTTTAGTCAACGTTGCCTTTTATTAATGTACAAGAATTTGGCGGGAACTATATATGTCCATGCATAGATATATATTATAATGACGACACAGGTGATTTGATGATTTGTTTCTTTTGTTTTTGTTTTTGTAATTAACTGTTTTGTTTATTCATTTTTGTTCAGATTCTTCGTTTTGGTTCCTAGTAATTGTACATGTATAGTCTGGTCAAAACCCTGCCGAGTTCAATTTGAAAATCATGACAGAGATTCATTGCCCTAAAAGAAAAGAAAAAAAAAAAAAAAAATTGATCCCAGTCTGTCCAAAATTCAGATATCCAAAACCCCTGAAAAAGAATAAATTCTTTTGCGGCAGACTTACCTCTCTCTCTCTCTCTCTCTCTCACCATATATCAGAAAGAAAGAAATTTTTAAGTACTATCATGGAAGCATGCGGCTGGTATTCTTTTGTATTTGCGACTGCTTTATAATATATATATATATATATATATATATATATATGTTTGTGTGTGTGATGAGACAATTGTGGGTGTTTATATATTATATACATACATAACACACATGCCAATAAAGACACATGCATGCAACTGAGATACTTTCTGTATGGCTAACAGAAGTTACAGATGAATGAAAGCAAGAATTTTACGAGAATAATGGATCAATAGATCGAGTATTTATTTAATTGCTAGATCATTTCAACGATGCACATAAAAACATACCTAACTTTTGGAGAAATCATAAGATGTATATCTGTTCTTGTCTATATATATGTGTGTGTAGCAAGCAATAAGACATGCCATTGTAGATGTGATAAGATAACTTTTTTAATGGTGGGTTTGAGATATTTTAGTAATTGGCCGGTTAGGTTTTTCAATATTTTCTAGCTAGCTTGGACTAATTGTCTAACTGGATGACAGAAAGCATTATACAAGTTTCTAGTGTAATGGACAGGAGATATAACATTATTTATGTGGATGAATAAGTTATATAAAGACATATTTAAATTAATTTTAATTTGCTTTCACCTTTTGACGGGTGCGAAAATCGATTAGGTGGTCAACAGATTTCTACTTGGGGGAAACAAACGAAATCCTTCAATCTTTCTTATAATCTCTCTTGGTATTCATTTTTATTATTATTATTATTATTTAATATTGGACAGAGTTTGGTGTTATTTGAACAAGAGTCATTCTTACTCTTTCTCCAGTACTTTAATTATTTAATGTCGGATTTTTGATATATAATATTGCATGTCCGTACACATGCATCTTTAACACATGCAGGACTCGGGGATCCACAAATTGGGTTCTTTGGTGAGCACCCATTTGAGATAGAGAGAGACAGAGAGATCTTCTGTACGTGGTTAACATGGGTTTGATCGTCTGCTTCTCTAGCTGATTTGGACTTGGAAGATAAGAAAGAAATAAAGAGAGAGGTCGGTATAACTTTACGTAGAGTGTCAAATATTTGAGACTGAGATGATTTGCAGAGTGTGGGAATGCTGGGCTTTGGGGAGTCATTTGTTGCACAGAACGAGGACGAGAGTTCCAATGAATCAAGTGGGTAGAGAAAGAGAGAGGTGGGGTTGGATTGGATTTTTCCAGTTGGAATTGTGGGTTTGTCTCAGTACAAATTCAGACTAAAGAAATTAGTTCAACTTATAGTTTAGTATATATATGGCACTCGTGTCCTCCATTGTATTGTATTTTTTAGATAATAATATCCGTAAGAACCGGTGTTATTTAAATATTTAGTAGACTATTAAATGATTATAATAACATAACAATAAAAATTAATATTTTTTTTAATTTTTATTTTTAGTGTTATTAAGTTGTATGATGTTAGTATAGTAGTTTATATATATATATAAATTAAAGGTGGATGAAGCATACATGTTAGTTGAATACGATGAATATGAAAGAATGCTTGGATAAAATAATATTGTTGTTATTATAATAGAAAATTAGCTTGTTTGAAGCGTTGGGATATGGTGAATAGAGTTAGACCGCCCAAGAAAGACCTTTGCAAAAGGGGTTAGAAAGGAGCAGATAGCTCATTTGAGCAATTTAAGTACTATGTACCTTACTCAAGGTTTTCTCTTTTCAGCCTCTTCTCCTCCTCCTTTCTCCTGAGCATAAAGTTGAGAGAGAGAGAGAGAGTGAAAGAGAGAGGGTAAGAGGGTACTCCTGACTGCTGCAAACCCTAGTCTTGGTTAGACGCATAAGAGTTCTTTCTCTTCCTACATGTCTTTTCTTTTCCCTAAATAGTTATTTGCTCCATGTGTATTCTAATTCTGTTTTGTTACTTGCAGGAGATTCTTGATTGTCAGAATTAAGAACAAATATAGTAATAATCAAAGAATATGGGATCCATGAATTCAAACAACTGGCTTTCCTTTCCTCTTTCTCCCACTCATTCTTCCTTACCAGCACATCTGCAAACAACTCAGTCTCATCAGTTTTCTCTAGGTTTAGTGAATGATCATAGCATGGTCAACCCATTCCAGAGCCAAGGTATACTTTTCATTTTCCTCTTCTTCTTCTTCTTCTTCTTCTTCTCTCTCTCTCTCTCTCTCTTTTTCTTATTTTGTAAATATATATGCAGAGTGGAATCTGATGAATGCCCACGGCGGCAGTGAAGTTCCAAAGGTTGCTGATTTTCTGGGCGTGAGCAAATCTGAGAATCAGTCAGATCTTGTTGGGCTGAATGAAATTCAGGCAAATGATTCTGATTACCTTTTCCAAAACAACAGTCTAGTGCCAGTGGAAAACACTGCTGTAGTTGCAGCCACCTCTAACAATTATGAATTTCAAGAGAATGCAAATAGTTTGCAGTCGTTGACATTGTCTATGGGAAGTGGTAAAGGGTCGAGTGCTTGTGAAACAAGTGGCGACAATAGTGCAAATACTGTCGAAGCTACTCCTAGAAGAACTTTGGATACATTCGGGCAAAGAACTTCAATATATCGTGGTGTAACAAGGTTGGCATCTATTCATGATATAATGCAATGTTTCTTTGTCCTAAATCTTAACCATTCATGGGTTTTTTGTGCAAATTAATATAGGCATAGATGGACAGGAAGGTATGAAGCTCATCTTTGGGATAATAGTTGTAGAAGGGAAGGGCAATCAAGGAAAGGTCGCCAAGGTATAAACCTTAAAGATTTATCTGGGTGTATTGTTTTTCTTTTTTCCTTTTCTGCCTGACCCAATCACGATTTCGAACGTTACTAATTTCATGATCTTTCTCTTTGTTTGCATCTCTTCTTTGCAGTTTATTTGGGTGAGTAGTACGGTTCTCTCTCTAGCTAGCTCACTTCTAATTTGATACTTTATTTGTATTTGAAAAGAAAAAACATTTGCTAAACATATGGTTTTTTTTTTGGTGTGTAGGTGGGTATGACAAAGAGGAGAAAGCAGCTCGGGCCTATGATCTTGCTGCACTGAAGTACTGGGGAACGTCCACCACTACCAATTTTCCAGTAAGTTAATATTGCTGCCATGTCTATATGTTAATGACACAAAACTCTTGGAAACTGATTTCATTGGTGTGTTGCAGATCAGTAACTATGAGAAGGAATTGGAGGAGATGAAGCACATGACAAGACAGGAATTTGTCGCCTCGATTCGAAGGTAAGAGATGGGAATTTATTAATTAGCTCAAATACTACAGATTTTACTAATTTAGTACAATTTTGGTGTTTAGAACAACCATGCAAAGTGGAAGATAGGACAATTATCATGCCACTAATTAGTTCTTTTGGTGATGCATTTCAGAAAGAGTAGTGGCTTCTCTAGGGGCGCATCCATGTATCGCGGTGTTACAAGGTTCTAAAATCTCTCTCTCAATTATAAATAAAAAATAAAAAATTCTCTCTCTCTCTCTCCGAGTTTTCATGGGAACATGTTTAAGCAGGCATCACCAACATGGAAGATGGCAAGCGAGGATTGGTAGAGTTGCAGGAAACAAAGATCTTTATCTAGGAACTTTCAGTAAGTCATTATATCTCCATGCACTCATTGGAACTTTAAAATTTTAAAAACAAATGTTACTACAAATAATTTTTTTAAGCTTAAGAACTTTTAGTCACGAGTAATTTTAATTTATTAGATTTTTATACAGTACAACTGCAATAACATAACAATGAAAATTAACATTTGAATCAACAAGGATTTTGTAAAAAGATGAATAGAAAGTTGATTTTCAATACCACATCATTTCTCACCAAAAGATTTCACTACAAATAATTTATAGGTACTGAGGAGGAAGCAGCAGAAGCATATGACATTGCAGCAATAAAGTTCAGAGGGCTTAATGCAGTGACCAACTTTGACATGAATCGTTACGACGTGAAGAGTATTCTGGAGAGCAACACTCTCCCTATTGGCGGAGGAGCCGCCAAACGGTTGAAGGAGGCTCAAGCCATTGAATCTTCAAGAAAACGGGAAGAAATGATCGCCCTCGGCTCCGGCTTTCAATACGGCAGTTCAAGCTCCTCTAGCAGATTACAAGCATACCCTCTAATGCAGCAGCAGCAGCAACAGCCATTCGATCAACCCCAACAGACTTTACTAACCCTACAAAACCCTGAGATATCTCATCATCATCAGTACACGCAAGACCATTCATTTCACCAAAGTTATCTCCAAACACAGCTCCATCTACACCAGCAATCCGCAGCAGCTTCTTATCAGAATCCTCCGTTTTACAATGGTTATCTTCAGAACCATCCGGCTCTGCTTCAGGGTTTGATGAACATGGGTCCGTCGTCGTCTGTGATGGAGAGTAATGGAGGATATATGGGGAGTGGGTTGTCAATGGCTTCTAATTCCACGCCGGGAAATGCAGTGGGATCGGCAGATGAACTTGCGCTCGTGAAGGTTGACTACGACATGCCGTCTGCGGGTTATGAGGGGTGGTCGGGGGACTCAGTTCAGGAATCGAATCCTCATGTTTTTTCAATGTGGAATGACTAAGATGTTTGGAGGAAATCAAGGGAACAATTTGATGTTTTGTTTTTTCCTTTTAATGTTTTAAGTGATAGGAGTTGAGTTTGAATATGCAAACCCTAAGGAGCAAGGCTTTGGGTTTTATTGTGTTGTTGAGGGTTTTTGCAGCCATTGACTTACTGAAAAACTGACTCTTAATTACCCCCCACCCCCACAGGCCAAATCCGATCCAGAGGGTCCTCTTTTACCATGTGAAGCTAGCTTTATGAATATGAGTTCAAGCATGACCCAAATTTTGTATGCAAGAAGACCCCATGGTAAATTTTTGGATCAGGATAGGAGCTATATATGAATTTCTTCTTTGATTCAGTACTGTAATATTGTCATTTTTTTTTATCATTTTTATATTTTATTTTACCCCTCATAAATTATTCAATTTTAGTTCTACAAAGTCCTTTTCGGGGATGAGAACTATATATATATATGTCACAGGATTTTTTTTTTATTTTTGGGTCTCTTGGCTAGTAGTAGTTTGGATTCTCAATTTTAGTTGCATTTTGGTGCAATTTTAGTTTCCAATAAAATGTTTTCTTTTTTACTAGGTTTTGTTGTTAAATTTGGTAATTTAAGCTTAATCTAATCCCTTAAATTAAACTACATCTTTGTTTGCATTCATAATTCTAAACTTTGACGCATGCAACTTGCCCTTGAGAACTAACATTTTATTTCGAGGTGCATCTTAAATGTGATGGGAAATATGTCTCGTGCATGTGGCAAGTTATAATGAGTCAAAGTTTAAAAGTGTATGTGCGAAAAGGGTGATGATTTTGGGTAGGTGTAATTTACCTTATAATGGAAGAAACTTTACTTAACCCCTCAAACTATCATGAATTTTGCATTGTCACCACTAAATTATCGAAAAATATAATGTAGGTGTTTGATGTTTGGCCCCTTTCAATCTTCGTTCTCCATTTGGATTTTCTACAAAGTCCTATATGAAGGAACAAAATTAACCAAAATAGTCCCATTTAATTTTTTTAAATTTTTTTTGATAAAATACCCACGATGATGTCATGGGTCTTGACGCATTGTGTTGCCGCACGTGGGTCATCTTTTTAATAATGTGTTTTTTTTTTCTCACTTTTTAAATATATTTTCTTATTTAAAATTTTAATTTTGGTATATTTGTATTTTAAAATTTTACAAGATCACGATACATTTCATTTGTTATTCATTTGAGTTAACAAAAAATCTTAATGGTAGGAGAATTGATAAGGGTTTGAAACATTAAACATTCATATTGCAACTTTTGGTAATTTGGCAATGACATTGCAAAACCTTTGACAATTCAAGGGTGTTAACTAATGTTTCCTCACTTAGTATATATGTATTACATATATCAATATATTTTACCTTGTGTCACTTGAAACTCATGTAGAACAATTTAATTTAATCCCAATGTGTAACTCGAAATAAAATAATAGTTCAAAGCGAGTTAGCGTGTCAAAATTTAGAAATATGAGTATTGTACGTAGTGTGCAATTTACCCTTTTAAATTCAAAGCCAGTAGATACATTATAGTACTCTTAGTTTTTAGTCCTACAAACTTCAAATTCTTATAATTTAGAAGAAATTTTTATTAGCCCCTTGGACAATCACATTTTTCATAGTTTTATTGGCATGGGAAGAAGAAGTTAGATATATTGGACCAAGATTGGAGCTTGGGCTGGACCTTTCTCTTTCTTCGTTTCATGGTCAATTTCAACCGACCCAAGAGCTGATACTTCAAAGTACCAATAATAATAATAGTAAGGGTTAAATACCTAATATTTATGGGGTTTCATAACTTTATTTTTTTTTTTTTTTAGGGTTTAATTTTGATCACAGGAGGTCCCTGTAGCCTGTAGGTTTGATAAATAACCAAATTAATCATTCCGCCAATTAAAAGTTAACATTTAGCAAAAGTGATCACGTTATCACTGTCACGTAATTAATATTTTAATAAATATATAAAAAAAAAGAAAAAAAATCTATAGGTCATTTGAGGGTGGCTAGGCCACCCCCTTGGTGCCCAAGGGATGGCCAAAACCACCCCCAATAGGTTTAGGGGATGGCTGGCCAAGGGGGTGGCTGAACCACCTCCATCCGGCCAAATGGGAGTGGCCAAAGGGAGCCCACCCCAAATAGCCTGTAGATTTTTTTAATTTTCAATTTTTAAAAAATTTAATTAGGTGGCATTGATGACTATGTCTACTTAATGTCAACTTTTAATTGATGGAAAGATTAATCTGATCATGTATCAAAACTAGAGGGATTTTATATGATCAAAATCAAACCCTAAGGAAAAAAAAAAAAAAAAAGTTATGAAACCTTGAGAATATTAGATATATAACCCTAATAATAAACGATAAATGAACAAAAAGACTTGCAGTCTCTGCAGTGAATTTGTTACCGTTCCTCCAATCCCAGCCTTACCCAGCTTGTACTTTTAGGACATCCAAAGTCCTTCAATCTAAGTAGTATTACCCAGCAGCATAGAAAACCCCTCTCCTTTGTCCCCGATCCCTGGACCTTTCTTTCGTTGTCTGCGACAGCTGATTACCGCTGAACTCTCTGAGGTATTCCCCGATTTATAATTCCCTCTCTAATTTTTATTTTTCTTCTTGTTTGGGTTTTCATTTTAATCTCTATTATAGTATAAACTGCAATTTAGTTCAAGAAGATCGAAAGCATACATTTGTATTGATGGTTTTTTTTTCCTTAGATAACTTAGGCTTTTCAAGTTGTTGACTTTCTCCGTTCTGTTTTATGTTTTTTATATTTTTGCTTTTTTGGGTATTTTATTGGTGGGTTCTTGGGTATCTGTAAGACCAAAGTGTAGGTTCAAAACGAATTTGAAGCTAGGTGATTGCCTTTATAATCTCTGTTGATATGGATGAAATAAATAGATGATGGAATTCTGATGTTTTTCTGAGATCCATCTTGGGTTATGAATTTTTTGCCATAATTTTGTTTGTTTGAGGTCCTGAGGATAGAGGAAGGTCTCTACCTACTGCTGCTTCTTGTTCTGAACCTGAAACAATTGAATTTGATATCTTTCCTGCGCAAAACAATAAAGGAGAATGAACTAGAAATTGGTTATGATTAGCTTTCTTACTGATTCATAGATTTCTTGTTGGGTACTAAATACCATGTGATTTATCTATTGAAAAAAAATTTATTTTGTGTAGAGTTGTTTGGTTTCTTGATTTAGAAGCAATTTTCTTTTTTTAATGAAACGAAGAAAATGGGAAAAGAAAGATATTTACTGTCTAATATCCAACAATAATAGTACTGTAGTTTTCAGCCAGAAAAAAGAAAAAGGAACCGTAATTACTATCCTAATGACTAAGTAGTTCTATTTATCTTTGGATAGCTGCATTTGATTCCCCTTTGTGCTTAATTTTTACGATTTTCTTGTTATTTTTTCTCCCTCTAGCTAGATGTTTTCTCTTGTATACTTCCTGTGTACTTGGAGTGCCTTAAACTTTTTATATGCATCTTGATTATTTATAAAAAAAATAAAAAAATACAAAAACCTTTAAAGTAGTGGCTCATGATCAGATTGTATTTGTTGATTATTGAATTTGTGTTTAGAATGATGGTTGCTGTTCTGTCATGTTATGTGTATAATCTGGATATTCCAAAGTGAAAGTGTGAGTTTCCTCCCAAGCACTGAAAGGAATAGTGTAATTGATCAAAGATAATCACAGACTCACAGTTGTGCAAGTGCCTCTGGTTTGACAAGCTGTATAGCTACGACTTTTCCTGTGTTCTTTTATGTGCCTTCTATAATCTGAGCTCGGAGAAGTAAGAGAGCTTCTGAATTTATAATCTGTGTATCTACCAGTTCTTGTGTGTTTATTGGGTGTCTTTTTCTTTCGAGGTTTTCTCTTTCAGTTCCTTTTGAGTGCTAAAAGATTTGAAACTGCAGAACCAAATGGGTTGATTTCTGGACTTTGATTTATAGAGTACACACATGAGAAAAAAGAGAGAAGGTTTTCCTGGGATTGTAGGCTCCCCTATGACAAAAGTGTTTTGGCATTCATTTGTTTTCCTTCTTCTACTAGAAACCAAACTATCCCTGAATATTTGCTCTTAGGTTTTCATTTGTTGGATAACTTTTTGTTTCTTTATCTAGGTTTTCATTTGTTTTCTTTTTATCTGGGTGAAGAGTGACAAAGAAGGTAATGGTTAAAGCGTACGCTCAAGAATACGTTTACAAGCACCCGTGGGAGCGGGTAACTTCTGCATCTTGGCGCAAGTTTGCTGATCCCGAGAACAAGCGTACGTTATCCCACATACTTGAAGTTGACACATTGAACCGAAAGCTTGATCCTCAATCTGGGAAGCTTTACACCACTCGAGCAATCACCGTCCATGCCCCAGGACCATGGTTCATTCGCAAAATCATTGGTCAAGATATTTGCCATTGCGTTGAATCAACGGTTGTGGATGCTCAGTCTCGGTCAATGCAACTTTCTACACGCAATATCAGTCTCCAGAAGTTCATAGAAGTGGTGGAGAAGATTCGATATGATCCTCACCCAGATAATCCTGATCGGTGGACTATCTGCCGGCAGGAGACTAGCATTCAGATTAAGCCATTATCAGCACTGGCATCAATGGCAGAAAAGGTGGAGCAACGATGTGCTGAAAAATTTGTGCAGAACAGTGCTAAGGGTAGAGAGGTTATGGAGAGAATCTGCAAGTATCTGGAAGCTGAATCTGGTGGGATTGCTCTCTAAATCAAGTTCTGGCTGTTAGGGTTGTAAGCTCTTTCACAGTATAAAATAACAAAAGAATGTAAGAGTAGCACCATGGAGGGTCAGCCTTGATGTCCCGTCTGCATTTGGTTGAAAATTTTGATACCGCTTAAATATAACTTTGTTACTTTTTGTTCAGGCGCATTTCCCATTCCTATTTTGAGATTCAGAACTATCTGATGGGGTTTACTGGGAAAATAAGTTTATGATTAGTTAATCTGTACGGTTTCATACAGCAAATGGTGCCACTTCCTACTGGAAAGATTAACCTGAAGCTATATGTATTTCAATGCTATTTTAATGACTTCATTGGAAGCCTGGGGGCTGCCATATTCTTGGGTCGTTTTCAAGCCTGCTTAATACACCCGACTTGGGTGCCTATTTGTTTTGCTTTGCTTTGTTTATTTTCTCGTTCCTAAAGGAGCAACAAACAAAGCGATGGTAAATCCCACAGCCGCTCCATTCCTATCTTGAAGTAAATTTTGAACTGTTAAGACTGAATTGAAATCCATTAAGGGGAATTATGCTGTGATTAACCATAGCAGCAATTCAGAGGGTAGTTCCACTTTGCCCTAGAAATCATGGGGTACAAACTACAAAACTTGGCTTTGTGGCAAGCTCAGAGCTTGAATTGAGCTTTCATCAATTCAGCTATATTATTTGGAGAAATGTTAGAGATCACACTTTTATCTCACTTTATTGATATGAATCATATGATAGTATCAATTAATGAGTCATTAGATCAGTCATTGAATTAGGACTAGCCCCTGTTATATATATATAATATGGATACACTTAATCTTGTCCAAGAAGTTCCTCCTTTTCCCCTTTACCACATTGAATAGGTAAAAAAAAAAAAAAAAAATCCTGTCCAAAAGAAAGTTAAATATTTTTTAACTTTTTCCTCTATGTCATCTTCCTCCTGCCTTGGTGGGAGTTGGGGAAGGGTTGGTTCTAACTATTTATGACATTTGATGTCCTAACACCAAGATGATCTTCCTTTAAGAGGTTTTTGAACTTTTATAGAAGAACAAGATAGAAAAATGTCAAACAAGAAAGTATTTTTATTTATTTATTTCTGGCTGTGTTTGCTTTTGTTTATTTAAAATAACTTGAATTATTGTTGTTAGAAATAGAAAATCTTCGTTTTTTACAAAAGAGCACGTTATACTTTAGTTTGCTTTATCTCATCATTCAATTTAGTTGATAAAGTTGAGATATTTGTCTTCGATCGAAGGTGAAGAGACATGACTCTAATTGTCCTTGATATGATGTAAGCAATTCATACGGCAAATCAATATTTTTTTATCCTTGTGATTTAAGTAATTTATTTGCTAAGGTATATACCTTATTAAAATCATTAAAAGTTCTAGTTTCACTCAACTTTTTTTCCTACAAGTAGCCAAGTAGGTGCCTCTCCTCACTGCTTATTGTCTTTATAACACTTTGTTTAAAGAAAAAAAGAAAAAAGAAAAAGACACAATTTGTTTCTCAAAAGGAGCTTCTTTCCTCTGTATTTCACACTTTTACAAATCCTGCAACTCTTGCTTCATGCAGCTTGTACATTCGGACTGGCGATCGTTGACCTTGCATAAAAGGGCAATTTAGTCTCACGTTAACATCCCATTATGGCAATAAAACTTCATGAAATGCAGGGAATAATTAGTGTATATTCTTCGATGCCCGTTGTATTTATGCTGACATGCTGAGCATATTCTTCAACATTCGCTCTTCTTTTCTCCTACTTTCTATGAGATCTAAGGGGACTTCCATTCACTCTTTGCAACCGCAGGAGCTTATGACTATTGTGAGGTATGCTCTGTTTTCACTAATGCATTTCTTTGATTGCTTCTCTGCTTTTCTGGGTTTTCGTTCTGTTGTCTGCAGT
Source organism: Carpinus viminea (assembly GCA_013348765.1). NCBI lineage: Eukaryota > Viridiplantae > Streptophyta > Magnoliopsida > Fagales > Betulaceae > Carpinus > Carpinus viminea. The sequence goes on along the minus strand of CP054668.1, from coordinate 51,995,131 downwards.
TCATGTATTTTCTGGTTTGCTCCAATTTTACTGTACTTAGATGTTGTAGAACATCAAGCACTGAAGTGTCAGTTTGTGTGTGTGTGTTGCTGGATGTGTGTAGGCCGGCAGTGCGGTCACAGAAACAATGGCAGAATTTGTTGTCACAGAAACAAACTGTGATGACATTGATCCTAGCCCTTCTTCACCTTCTTGATTCATATATATATATATAAATGATGGGTCTTTACATAGCTTGAATTCATTTGAGATTTTGAAGTGGTGGCCTCTGTTTCTTTGTGGGGGGAGATTGTTAATTGGTCCTTCGTAATTGTAGGAATACTTTCAAAGTAAAAGTGAGCCAAGGAATATAATCCGATTGTACAAACTCCCTTTAACTTTCAAAACTTTCACTTAGGCCTCATGAACTTTGATATGCTCTCACTTAGAACTCCTTACATTAAAACTACACCGTTTTGAGTCCTAAACTTCAGCACCCATCCAACCCAAAGTGAGAGTAAATAAAAATTTAGGGGTCTAAGAAAGTTTGAAAGAAGTTTGTACAATTGGTTGGAAGTTAGGGGGGCAAACTAAAGTTTCTCCAATATAATATTAACGATGGCCCTCACTTGATCTGATGCTAGATTTTGACTGCTTGATTGGTTTATTAAAAGGAGGTTTTTTGAGTTCCCTTTAAGACCCATATTGTATTGTGAATTTTGGCCATCTCACTGTTTCTTGGAGGTACTAGAGAAAGTTTCTGAATATATACACTTTTAAGCATTTTTCTCTTCCAAGATGATTTTTCATGGGCGAGTTCTATTAGATGATTGTATCGGTTTCTGTCTTATGAATCTAAATTAGTGTTCTCTTCTCTTTATCAGGGTGAGGGCAAAAATAAGAAAACATTATGGTTAAAGCATACACACAAGAATACATTTACAAGCACCCATGGGAGCGGGTAACTTCTGCATCTTGGCGCAAGTTTACTGACCATGAGAACAGTAATACTGGACCATATCCTTGAAGTTGACACACTGAGCTGCAAACTTGACCCTATGTCTAAGAAGCTTTGCACCACTCGTGCAGTCACCCTCCATTTCCCCGGACCGTGGTTCATACGCAAAATTATTGGTCAAGATATCTGCCACTGCATTGAATCAACAACTGTGGACGCCCGATCACGGTCAATGCAACTCACTTCCAGAAATGTTGGTCTTCAGAACTTCATAGAAGTGGAGGAGAAGATCCGTTATGATCCCCACCCAGATAATCCAAATGGGTGGACAATTTGCAGACAGGAGACTAGTATACTCATAAAGCCATTACCTGCACTAGCATCAATTGCAGAAATGGTGGAGCAACGATGTGCAGAGAAAGTTGTGAAGAATAGTGCTACGGGTAGAGAGGTTATGGAGAGGATCTGTAAATATCTAGAAGCTGAATCTAGAGAGATTGCTCTGGAATCCTAACTTTCCACAGTTTGTAGCTGAGAACCTGTCTCTAACAACTGAAAGGTAAATTACTAACATGAAAGGGTATACTCGGAAGGAAAATATGCATCTGCAAGAATGGACTAGTTGCATGTTTTAAGTAATTGATATATAAAGTCATGTAAAACACACCATGCTAGTCGGTGTGATAAATAAGTTAGAAGAATATCGTCACGTTTTTTCAAATCAGCATTCTTAGTCAAAAAAAGAAAAAAGAAATGCGAGATGAGACCTGTTGTCTAAGGCCAGATAGGAATAAGAATATTTTTTTTCACGACTGATGGCTTTAAAGAAAACTTCAGGGGAAGCTCTAGCAACCACACAATTCATTCAATTATACATCATCACAATATAGGTTTCCCCAGTGAAATTCATAACTAAGAATGCAATGGATAATTTACAATGCTGCCACAGGAACGTTGACGGATGTTGTCCAAACCGTCTTGAGAATTGCACAAACTAGAGAGATGCCATAAGGAAACAGAATAGACAAATTACAAAGCTAACCATGACAATGTCCACCAAACCAGCATAGATTAAACTTTAGACACTGGAGCCAACATATAAATTCTCGCCAATCACTAGAAATATAGAGTTCTTCAAAGTGCAGAGATGTCCTAATGCCATGCCTCCACCAGCAAATATAACAATATAAAAGGACACCAATAAGACATGCAGCAAACTTGAAGTCATCTCACGGATGAAGATGAGAATCACTTTTCAAACACATGGTAACTCCACCAACATCAGATTTTTTAGATTTTATCAAGTTTCTCTGCCTTGACAACGGGGTTGGCTTTAGCTATAGCATCACGAGCAGCAGTGCGATAATCAAAGGGGCAGCCATGTTTGTCTGAATAGCGATGTACCGCACAGAAAAGGTTACCACACCGACAATTAAATCCTGTTAAACCAACCCGCTTGTTACAGCTGGTGCAGCGATTTGGACCCTCCTTCGGCTTTGCCTCGCTACTCTCCCCTGAGCCAAAACCAAAACTAAAGGATGGCTCCACAGAGACGGACTTCGGCTCCACTGAGGTGACTTGCACCTCCACAGCAGCAGCAACAGATTCATGTTCATTGCTGCTTGATGATCCATTCACAATACTTGCAGCAAGCTTAGCTTGGTCCTGTTTTAACATCATATCCTTGTGGCACTTGGAACACATGTTCATAGTGGCTGCGCTTCCAAAGAAGCCACAGTTGTTAATGCACAAAATAGGACCTTCAGGGGCAGCTTGGCATCCTGTCTCATCGTGGTCCATGTTTTCAAATCTGCTGCACCAAAAATCACTTGAAAATCTAACAACAATAACAAAGAAACAAGGGTAAGAGTACATCTGGCTACATCCTCTATACACACGAATATGCATAATGAGCACAAAGATAAAAGCATTTTAAATCTAATTATCTTTTAAATAAATTGTGCATCACAAATGGCACACGTTTTAATTAAACAAACTATACATACAAATATTCTTAAGGAAATTTTTTACCGCCTGATTCCATTTTAGTAACTGGATTTTCAATTTTTCTTACACCCAATGCTTTCAGACTGTTCTAATCAAATCCTTCCTTCCCCTGTTCACTTTCTTTCACTAACAGAAAAATTGTTCTATGCAATATACTCTCCCAACTAAATTTGTCTTTTCTCTCTCTTCCCCACAATCTCTCTCTTCTCTCTATCGCTTCACTCTTCTCTCAAACTCTCTCTACCTCCTTCTCTCCTCTATCAACCCACTGCCACCCATTACAAATCAAAACCCCCCAAAAAAGCCATAGGATTGGGGCTAGGATTGTCAACGAGCAACAGAAACAACATTCATAACAAAGTCCCCTAAAAGTATGGAAATGCATGTGCTAAGTAAGGAGAGATGGTTGGATGCAATGAAGCCCTACCTAATTATCTCTAAACAACTAAATACCCTGGAACCATTCTCCCACAATCCAACACCTATGTCATCCACCTAATAAAAGAGCTTCTTTTTTTTTGAAAGTAAATATTAGATCTTTTATTAGCCTAATAAAAGAGCTAATTAAGTTATAAGTTTCTATCTAAGGATGGTTATGGCAGTTTGAAGAGTCATTAAGCATTGAGTTCAAAATTACAAAATGGGCAGTTCACTCTTCAAAATTCTCATAATTAGTCACCCAGCCAAATGGATTGTTCACTCTCTAAAACTATCATAATTAGTCACTCATGAAGTCAATCAAGAGAACTACCAATCCATTTTCAAGAAACTAGTTAAGACTTTCAGTCTTTTTTTTTTCTTTTTTTAATAATTTTTTATTTTTATTAATAAATAAGTGATTCATTGAAAAGCACAAAGAGACACAACCCTAGAACACATGAAGTATACAAAGAAAGGCCCTTCGGCACACTACAAGCATTGGTCCAATGGAACAATGTTTGAATAAGCAACTTTTTGAGCTCTTCCATTGACCTTTCTTGATCTTCAAAACATCTTGCATTCCACTCTTGTCAAATAATCCACATAAGACACAATGGTGCTATTTGCCACACCTCCTTAGCTGAAATATTACCAAGCTGACCACGCAAACACATTAACAAATCTGCCACCCCTCCAAACATAATCCATGTGAAATAAAAAAGAGCAAGTACTACACTCCATAACGCTTGTGCCACTTCACAATGGAGAAGATGGTTGATAGACTCACCACTTTGCTTGCACATGCAACACCATCCCACCACAATGATGCCTCTTTTACACATGTTGTCCAAAGTTAGAATATTTCCTAGAGTCGCCATCCACACAAAGAAATTGACTCGCAATGGAACTTTGACTTTCCATATACTCCGTGACGGAAAAGAGGAAGAACTTGTTCCCGAAGAAGAGAGCACGCGAAAAAAAGACTTTACCTCAAAGATATTTTGTTTGGAAGGATTCCACAGCATGCAGTCCATCACTCCCATACGCCTGTGAAAAGCATATAGCTTTCCAAAGAACACTGTCACCACCTCTACCTCCCAATCTTGGATAGCTTGTAAGAATGGAACATTCCATTGTATACTGCCATTAGACAGTTGCATATGATCCTTAACCCATGCCTCCTTTGCTAGCTATTCGAAATAATTTAGGAAAATTTTATTTCAAGGGCTGATTTCCACACCAATTATCATGCCAAAACCTAATATGGGAACCATCACCTATCCCGAAAGTGATAAATCTTGAGAAAACTTCCCATCCTCTACAAATATGTTTCCACACTCCCACTCCATAAGGACCCTCCACCACTTTGGTACACCAACCGCCATTCATGCACCCATGCTTGACCTCAACAACCACCCTCCAATATGCCACCCTTTTCATAGAATATCGCCATAACCATTTACCCAATAAGGTGTGATTAAAAGTGCGAAAGTTTTGGATGCCCAAACCTCCATTTTGCATTGGCGAACAGATTTTAGCTAATTTCACTAAATGAAATTTAGTCACCTCATTTAGTCTTCCCCATAGGAAATCTCATTGTAGCTTCTCCAATTTGTTTGCCACTCACCAGAATAGGAAAGAGACAATAAGTATGTATGGAGGTTGGACAAAGTGCTTTTAATCATTGTGAGCCTCCCACCTTTTCATAGATACATTTTATTCCAACCCGCCAATTTCCTTCCCATTTTCTCAACAATGTCATTCCAAATGGTGGTGTAGATACATTTGCATGCAAGCACATAGCTGGAACTCCCAGTAAATTGATAAGATTGCCACCAAATATTCACCTGATCCACAAACCCCTTAGATTTCAGCCACATATTCTTAAAATTGAAGTATCCTCCTCTTCTCTTCCTTTCCCAACAATCAAGTAAGATAGGAGATTGATCCGACAATAGGCACAAGAGTCTTCATTGAACCACATTAGGAAAATTCTCTTCCCATTTAGGAGATAATAAAAATCTGTCAATTCTAGACCAACAATGATTATTTGACAAAGTATATTGCCCACCCACCAAAGGGATGTCCAGCAAGCCTTGATCAAAGATGAAGCTAGAGAATTCCACCATAGGAGTTGCATATCACGTAACACCTACCCTTTCACTCGGATATCTAATGGCATTAAAATCTCCAACAATGCACCAAGGTATTGCCCACCAACGCACGATGCCGACCAATTCATCCCACAATAGTTGCCTATCATTATTATTATTGGGACCATACACACCTGCAAATGCCCATTCAAAGTTGTCACTAACACTTCAGAAAGAGAATGCAATGATAAAACGCCCCACACAAACCTCCAACTTTTCCACCACCCTTCTCAAGTGCAAACCTAGAAATGGAACCTTCAAAGAGAAGAATCCAGGGGTGGGGGACTCTCCCGAACATGACCATTTTTTCCTTTGGATGAGCATATGGAGGTCTGAAGCTCCTTTGAGAGTGGCTTCTTCATGTGGACAATAACCTTAGGGAAAATCCTCAATATGGATAACCTTTATAAGCATCACATCATAATGATAGATTAGTGTTGTACATGCAAAAGAGGTGGGGAAACTACTTATCACCTCTTTATTCACTTTGATATTGCGAGAGACTTGTGGAATTTGGTTTTTAAGATGTTTGGAGTAGAGTTACGCATTCCTATACGGCTGGTGGAACTCCTAGCGTGTTCGAAAATAAGGTTTAGTCAAAATGATGTTAATGTTATTTGGAATGCAATCCCATCTTGTTTAATGACGTGCATTTGGTGAGAAAGGAATGCACAGAATTTCAATGATTGTGAGAAGACGATCTACAGCTTGGTTTTCTTAAATCCCCCTTTGGGTGGATCTCTGTTAACGTCCTTCTCAATGTCCCTAACTTTGAATATTTTTGTGCTCTTTTTCATTGTTCTTGATATTGCTTGAGTTACACCAAAAAAAATATAAAAAGGATGGCCAACCCAAAAAGAATTCGAGTACAACCTGGGTCCCTCTAGACTAAATTCTTGCCTTTAAGCCTGAGTCTACATAACCTTAAAAAGAAATCTTAAAAGAATTCCAAGCCTCTACAAAATGGGTTTCTAAAAGCAGTCAAGACAATGATTGAAGAACTAGTTTCCTTAAAAGGCTACGTTTGTTTTTTTTTTAGTGAAATTATTGAGAAAATGATCATACCTTCTTCTTCCTTATCACTCCCACCCCACTTTCTTGCCTGATAACTATAAGTTTAAGGTTTCCCTCAAATAATCACTTTTAGATATAATCATGATTGATAAAAAGGTGGGCAGTCCCACACTAATCACTATCCCGATTATTTGACCCAAAACTTGTCTAATCAATTTACTTCTTTAAATCAAAGCCTAGCCCTACGGGTACAGTTACCATATTCACATTTTTTTATTACTTAGAAACTGTTCAAGATATGGATCTAACGGGGGTGGCAAAAATAATCACATCTTTATCTGTTGGTATTCAGTCATAGCAATGTGCACATACATGAAAAACCATTAAATACACATGCATCACATTTAAAAATCACAAATCTCTTGGTGAAACACAAGTTTTACAGCAGCACACGAGTGGCAGGCTATCTAAGAACCCATGTTTTCCTATATCTTCCTCAGTGTACCCAAAACTATATACGCATATCCCACATAACACCTTTAAATTTTGACCAAAAATAAACAAAAACTTCACACTTCTCAAACAAACATGCCCGTAAATTCAATACAAACATGTACATCCCATATTGACGCATATATGTTCAGAATACTGAGGGACATAAGCACTTTTGAATATAAGGTCTTGGGATATAACCAAGACCTTTTGAACCCAAAACGCACTTAGTTTATGGAATTAGTATACTCACTAACGACCCAGTTGAGATAACGATTTGAATTTTCTCTTCTGTGCAAAATAACGAACATTAAAATCTCAAATTTTCACTCCAAAAAGCAACAAGATTTGCATTTAAAAAATTCAAACTTTAACCACAACACTTGAAAATTTTAACAATTCCACAATCATATGCATCAATGACCCTAAAATTACATGTTTTACTAAAACCTTAAAAATAATCAGCAACGAGAAGCTATAAAAGCAAATACACATACAAACAAAAACCAAAAAAAAAAAACCCAACCTGCTCGCCAGGTGGGCACGAAAATCCTCAGAAATGAAACCTCGGAGACCGATCTCTCACCTCACGGTCGCATCGGATGCGAAACCTGCAATCAAAAGGAAGGAAAAAAAAAATCAACGATTCGAATCATTAACGAAAAGAAGCAACAGATCTAAGCGATAAACAGAACGCGAAATCGGAAAACAAAAGCTAGAGATCGAAAACCCCTAACCCTACCGGATTTGGGATCGCCGAGGAGAGAGAAAGCAAAGCCGCGAGGAGAGAGAGATGGAGTTTTGTTTGGGCGTCTCTGTATTTTTTGTATTTAAAAGGGCTTTTCGTTCTCTGCCAACGAACGCTCTTAGTGATTAGGGAAGACGTGGAGGGCCCCCATTGGCCGCGCGTGTTTCCCTGACATTCCCGGTTTGTCCTTATTGAGAGTGCTATTAACGGTTCTGCCAGTTTTGGGCACTGCTAAAGTCACCCGGAATAACAAGCGTGGGGAGGACGGGCCAATGGGCATTGAGGTGCGTGATCATGTCGTAAAGTATTGGGTGTGGTGGTCGGTTATTCACAGTGAAAACGTTGATTTTTTTTTTCTTAACAAAACAGAAAAAAAAAAAGATTTATTCTAATCATTTTGTTTCTGGTAATCTAGTCTTGTTTGTTAAGTTTTTGACCAAACAAAAACTTGGATTGTTATCATTAATCAAAGTTTGAAGATTAAAAAATTTCATGGATTATAAATTTATAATTGCTGAAAAGTAATGAAATAATTTATTATTATTCTAAAAAAAAAAAAATTCTTTTAATCTCTTCCGGTCTTCCCTTTAAAAACTTGGAAAAAAAAATCTTATTTTTTAAGTAAGAGTTTTTTTTTTAATTATTTTATATATTGGGAAACCTCTACAAGGTAGGACCTTTCGAACTTACTGTTATAAAGTAAACCTCAGTCCCGTGTATTGCATCTTCTGAAACTGACTTTTTATTAGGAGGTGTAACCCTAAAGAATTATTTATACCCAAAAAATATTGAACCTTAAACTTTGAAAGGAACAAACTTCCAAAATCAAGGCCTTCACTACTTAGATCAACCCCTTAGGGTAAGCAAGAGTTTTTAGCATTGTGGAGGGTCGTTTAGCCTAATTAAAATGTTATTAATGTTAGCAATGAGTGAGGTCCAGCCCAGGTGAAAATTTGGAGTCTCTTCCCAGCATGAGTGCATGTTGGGCCCATGACTACTTTCTTTGGGCTCCAAATAAAATAGACCGAAGCTACTTGCAATTTGCAAACGAGGAGAAAAGTAATCAAAAGAATTTGTCGGTGTCGGCCGGCGGGCGGGCGAGTTTGATGTTTAAAATAAAAATATGACAATTTTTGAAAAAGACTAATAACAAATTTGATATTGGATTTAAGAATAGGGAAAGAGTTTTTTCAAAACTGTTTGGTAAATTTGGGTTATTGGGTTGGTGTTTGGTTATATGGGCTTGTCAACCCATAAGCCCAACATAATGCATGCATCATTGCCAAAAGTGTGTTTTGACTATTTTTAAAGTTTTTTTACATGTTTGCACAAAAGGGAGGAAGGGAATCAATTAGTGACCTCCGTTTTATTAAGCGTGGTTCCAATCAATTGAGCTACATCTTAGGAACGACCATTTTTAAAGTTAAGTAATCAAAGAAGTGCTTTTAGAATTTTTTTTTACCAAACACGATAACTTTTGGTTTGGCCAACTTTTTAGGGATTAAAATACTTTTTACTATTAATAATGAAATCCCAAATAAGCTCTTAGAGATTGTTTGGGATTGCATTTGAGAAATAGAGCTTTTAAGTTAAAAATAACTTTTAAGCAAAAACTTCATTTTTAAGCTTTTGCTAAAAGTGCGTTTTAACAATTTTTAGGCTTTTTTGACCATTAAAAGTGCTTTTAATTTTTTTTACTAAATGAGTACTTTTTTCTTCAAACGGATTTTTTAAGTGTTAAAAGTACTTTTAAGCATTTTCAAACGCAATTCTAAACAGGTTCTTAGTCTTTCAAGAGATTAGTAATTTCTCAAGTAAGACACATTAACTAGTTAGGGGTGAAATAGCGGTTGTGGTTAGTGGCTAAAACTGCTAACCGTAATTGCCTCCACTAACCGGGTAGCGTTAACCGCCTGATTAGCCGTTAACTGGATGCGGTTAATTGCTTTTCTGCTAACCACTTTTTATTGGGCTTTTTTTTAGGCCAGCTCACTTTAAACCCTTTTTTTGCTCACTTTAAACATTTTTTTCCCCTTTCGTGGCCATTTTAGCATTAGAAATTGTTGGTTTAAAGTGAGCATTTTATGTTTGACTATTATACTAAAATTTTGTTGGTCATCTTCTACAAATCTATACAACATATAACATACGAATAAAATTACAACAAAATCATCACTTCACCTGTAGTCTTGTACACAACATAGAAATAAAACACAAAATAGTTCATAAACTTACAAGTAACCGAAAAAACTAACTTGGTTGAATTTGAAGCTTGAGGCCCATTTCAATATTTTAAAATATATATATAATATAAATATATATTATATTTCAAAATAAAAGGTTAGTGGTTAGTGTGTAGCAGTTAGCGGTTAGGCGATTTTAAATTTTACCCCTATAACTAGTCATTGATCGTCGAGTATCTTTACCGCCAGCCCAATTCGCATCACAAAATGCATGTGACTAGCTAGATGCTGGCTAAAGTTCTTGACAAGAAAACATTCTGTGCCCTCAAGATTTCCTCAAATACTGTAATAATTTGTGTAGCATCTAATGAGGTGTTCTTGGTTTATCCATGAACTGGCTAAGTACGTGTACTGCATACGCCAAGTCTGGTCTGGTGATAGATATCACAAGTTGCCAATAGTAAATACTATTCAAGTAGTAAGGATGTTCGGAACAAAGCATCAAAACAATGAAAGATTTTGAACCACCCAACCCAGGAAAGAAATATTTGAATAATTTTTATAAGAAATACAAAGGGAAATATGAGCAGGTAACCTAGTTGGTTGTCTTTATTCTGCTTCATATTTGCTAAAATAGGAAAATTCTTGATTCTTGTAAACCATACATGGTTTCAATCTTTTGGGCTGTCTCCTGATCATCCTATGATCATTTATGTGGGCTTTATGGGTTTATTCATGCCATACATCCTATCCTTATTCCAACTGCAAAAGAAATCACCATATCTACCGTGCCACACATCATCATTGTTTCCCATATCACGTGAAGAAGAAATAAACACCTAAGGAATAATCAGAATATCAATATATTATCATGTTCGGGCACCACTTAATTCTAAAACTAAAGTCGTATTTTTAAACTCTGTTATATTATCCACTAACCTTTTTACGTTCACACATGTATACTTAATAAGGTTTATAACCAAATGCAAATCGCCAGAAAAGGATCTACTAGCAATTATTTCTAAGCTGAGACACATAGTTGGTGTGCCTATGTTTCACGGAGATGAGCCATCTACTGAAACTACTGAAAAGAATTTGAAGCTGCATAGAGAGCAATAGAGAGACAAAACCGGGTTAAAGATCAAATGCAAGCCAACAATCTGTTAATTTCAATCTGTCTAGACTTCTGGTTTTCTAAAGCTGTGAAGGAGTTTGTTCTTTTATAGAGAACTCATCTCATGTGCAATTGTATGCTTCAATTTAAATATGCTACAATGGAAATATCTTCCCTTGACTTTTGGCTTGGGCAGTGACCATTTCATGTAGGGAGGACAAAACCCAGGTTACCAAACTATGCTATCCCAACAGTGTCCTTGGAAGCATGGAGACTTAATTTATACCCTTTTGGATGCTGTGTTTGTGTGAATGAAAGTGGTCTCAATACTACAACTCCTTAAAATTTTAGGGAAAATTGTAAAATTGGTCTATAGATTCGTGTTGATGTACAGATCGTCACCGTGACTTCAAGCCGCCCTCTAAGGAGGAGCTCCATCTCATTTGGATTTAAAACATGACAAATAATTTTATGGGGTATGCCTACATAACAAATAACTTCCGTACAAATTTTACCTATTATTTTTTTGACTGGGTCATTATGAAATTACAAATTTACTCTAAAAAAATTATAAAAATAAAAGAAAAAAATTGAGCAACTGTTGAGGTGTCTCGATCACTCCTAAACCCACCCAATTCTTTTGTTTTTATTTTTATTTTTTTATATAATTTTTTAAAGGTAAATTTATAATTTCATAATGATATGTTAGAAAAATGGCCAAAACTTGATGGAAGAGTTATTTGTTACTCATGCATATCACATAAAGTTATTTATCACTTCGAAAATCTCAAAGGAGTTATTTGTCCCAAGCACAAACCCAAGTGCAATTTTTCCAGGGTTTTATACAGAACAACAATTCTATAGAGTACAAAGAACAACACACCCATGCCCCCTTGTACTTATTTTAACTAAATTGTTCTGTTTTTTCTTCTTTTTAACCTTGATATTTAATTATATTTGTTTCACATAACAAGCAATACCACAGATAATAATTTATAATCCAAATCATTGTAGGGATATACTCTGCTTGATCTGCGGGTCCATTCAATGATCTTGTATCCTTTCTAGCCCTCTAATGAGAAGACTTTTGTTGGGATTTGGGTGAACCCTGATAAATTTAGCCACTGTCCATGAAATGGTTGAAGGAACATTAATAGCTAACATTATGCAACTGCACTTTTGGCCAATTTGGACCAACATTCTATATTCCAAATAGATCTCTAGTTGTTGAAAAGTCAAAATCAATTGAAAATTTTCAGTTATGAGACAATGACATCCCAACAACACTGTAGTAAATTAGTAATGATTTCCCAGAAATCTCAAAATGAAAGCAATGCTTGCTTTTCAATTTCATACAGTGGTTTGCATAACTGGGCCCTTTTCTTTCTTTTCCTTTCCTTTTACCTTAAATTTTCTCTCAGTTGAAATTTTAATTCACATTTTTGTTTGGTTGTTTTCCTTCAATCCACCTCTTCCCAACAATCACAGTTTTCTTGAGCTTTCACAATCCCAATAATTCTTTTGGTAGTTTTTGTGTAGGTGATCTTTAAATAGTGTTGCTTGGTATGTAAATGCAGAGTTAATGCTCTTATGTTTTTCATGGCTGTTGCATGAATCCTTTTTATGACCTCTGCAACACCCAACTTTTACTGTGACATCTTTTCCTGCAAAGAGTTGAGATTTCTGAAATGGTATTAAATTCAATTTAATGACATGGTGGCCTTGTAGACATTTATATGCTGTGCCTGGTATGGAGTACCCACCAAACAAGGATCCAAAGATAGCCATTTCTGGACTTCTGCTACTTTCTTGAGCTTTAAGGGTGGTCATGGAGATTAATGACAAGGAAAAAAGATGGATGATTACGAAGTGATAGAGCAGATAGGCAGAGGAACATTTGGAGCTGCATTTCCTGTTCTTCACAAATTTGAAAGGAAGAAGTAAGAAAAATCACTTTCAAAAGTCATCTTATGTTCATTATGATTAGGCGATCATTACAAATTTTCACCTCAAAATAAAAAATAAAAAAAATTTCTTAGTAACATCTTTACTAGCTTACACTTGTTGTAATTCTGTAGTTTAACTTCACTGTTTGGTTTTTGTCTACTATCTTATTATTATTGCATTGGTAATTTTAGGTATGTATGAAAGAAGATTCAATTGTCTAAACAAAGCACATCAAGAGGTTATCCTTTGAATACTTTATATGTCAGTATAAATTTTGGCTTTGTAAAATGAAATTTTGGTTTTGGCAATAGTGTTCCTATTATATTTTTCATCAAATCAATTCTGATAGTACAAAGAACAACACCTCAAGCTTTAACTTATTTTGTTAAATTGTTCTGTTGTTATTTGTTTTTTTGACCTTGATATTTAATTATATTTGTTTTAATAAAGCATGCAAGAAATAATTTATAATAAATTTGGGATATACTCTGCTTGATCTGTGGTCCATTCAATGATCTGGTATCCTAACCAATCACAATAGAGGATAGACTGATGTTGTTTAATGTGAACTGATAAATGATAAAATCGAATTTCTCCACTTTGAGTCAAAATCGGATCGGATAGAATTTCCAATTTTGAACCAACATTCTATATATTCCAAATAGATCTCATAGTTGTGAGCTCAAATATCAATTGAGGTGATTCCAGTTATTGGAAAGCTAATTCAATACCAACAACACTGCTAGTAAATTAGGATTTTCCAGAAATCGGATTCAATGCTACGCCAATTTCCTCGCAATGGTTAAGAAGACAAATCTTTTCTTTCTTTTCCTACTTGTACATGGATTGACTCCTAATTCAACTAGGAGAATTGAAATTTTAATTCAGGTTTTTGTTTGGTTGTTTTCCTTCAAGCCTCTTCTTCAACAATCACAGTTTTCTTAGATATAGACTTAGTTAATATATTCTTTTGGTAGTTTGTGTGGTGATCTTTGAAATATTTGTTGTTGATGTAATATCAGTTAATGCTCTTAATGGTTTGATTGTATTTAATTGCAGAATCCTTTATGTATATTGATTATATAACTGAGAATTGACATCTTTTCCTGAAGAGTTAATTATTAAATGCAATTGTTCTTAAATTCAAAATCAATATTTGTGAAATTTATATCTTGCCTTATGAGTATTTTACTTTTATTGGATCAAATAGCCATTTCTATTTTCTACTGATTATGGGGATGATGGTTATATAATGGAGTTAATGACAAGGAAAAGATGGATGATTACGGTGATAGACAGATAGGCAGACACATTTGGTTTAGCTGCATTTCCTGTTCTTCACAAATTTGAAAGGATTCCATTAATTGTAGAAATCTTTCAAAAAAGTTTTATAGTTTATGATTAGGAAAGACTCATCTTAGTGTTATTCTATCATCCATCAAGATAGATTATCATTACTTTTAATCAAGTAGTTTCAATTAAAATATATAAAATGAATTTCTAGAATTAAATCTGATTGAATTTGTTGTCTGATAGTTTGAAGTCAATCTACACTCCTTTTATTATTGCATTTTATTTTATAATTAGTTTTAGAAAATAAAATCAAACAATCTTTTAATTAATTAGGTTAAATTTAGTTTTAATTTTGGCTTTGTAAAATGAAATTTGGTTTTTTTTGGCAATATAGCCCTATTCTACAAGATTTTTCATCAAATTGAGTGGTTAATTTTATTATTGATAAATTTATGCTTATACTTTCTCATCTTCTTCCATTCAAATTTCAGTGAATGCAATAGTTTACTTTATAGGTGTAGTTGAATTTTTAGCAAGAAGGCATAATACAGAAGGAAGGTGTAATTGCTTCTTGTCTTTAAGTCTATGAAAAACCATTCTTTAAGGAACTCCGTTCTGTAACACTAGTCACAGGCATCAGGAAAGAAAAAGGGTACTATCTTACAGGAAATTAAAAATTTTCATATTGACTATTCTGTCAATCATTTTAGAGGAAAAAAAAAAGTTTTCTAGATTTGGAAAAAGGGAATGAATTTAATCATTTTTGTGGTCACAAAGACAGAAGTATGTGCCTATAAAACAGATAATGTTCAACAGTTCAAGTAAGGTCCAGATTCAATCATTTCTATCTGACAAGAAAACCAGATTATTGTTGTTTATAAAAAATTAAATTTCTATTTTGAGAAACATCTGCTTGCTTATTTATTACTTAAATCCAAGACTATTTTGGTAAGCTACTTACATCCAAGGCTTTTTTTTTGGGTAGTACTTAAATCCAAGGTTTTTTTTTTTTAAGTTGCTGAATCCAAGATCCATATAAGAAGCAATGTAACTTCTGACATATGGTCCTGCTGCAGATGAAATAATAGCACAGCTAAATAACACGTATATTGTGGAGTACAAAGATGCATGGGGTGGGAAAGGTAGTCTATTAGCAAGGTGTTACTTCTGCAATTTTACCCTACAGTCAGAATTAGATTACAATTTTCCATTTTATTTGCATGAACATAAGAAAACATTATAATTTGAAAATCAGGTCCTGAAAACCCTGAACTTTATTATCAGGTTGATTTTTTATTCATGTGCTACAGGAATGCTGTGTGTGCATTGTGACAAGTTACTGTGAGGGAGGAGATATGTAAGTTAACACTTCTTAAAACGTTGAACTTAGCATACTAAGTATCTAAATTGCTGAATTCCAAGGAAGTTGAGGGCCATTGCTCATTGGTGAAAGAACTTTGACATGGAATTATCATTCATCCCAGTATTTCTTTTACTCTTGCCTTGTCTTTTGAACTCCTTTTTCCTGATAATATAAAGCAAAGGTAACGCTGCAACTAGAAATTCTTTTTTGAACTTTCTACTCAAAGAAGCTTGTATATATACTTTTCTGTGACTTTCTAATACTAATCATACAGGGCTGAGATGATAAAGAAAGCTAGGGGAACATTTCTTCCAGAATAGGTACGGAACATAAAATAACTACATGAAATGGAAGTCCCTTCATCTGACAACTTGTATCTGATACACAAAATCTTTTAAGTTTTAATTCAGAAATAACATTTGCTAATGTGACAGGTTGCTGCATGTTTGAAATAGCTGCACATCAACCTGTATTTAGAGCTCCTGTAAGTGTTGCCTTGACCTATACACTATTTCAATTGCTGGCTAACAAGTAAATCAGATTATTGACAAATTAATGTAACAGGATTTGTCAGGACTTGTTAACAAAATAAACCGATCATGTATTCTTCTGCAATGTAAGTGAATGTTATGATTTTTTTCTCTGAGTAAGGTATACAGAAGAAAATATACATAAAGGAATTATACAACTAAGATTGGATGGAACTTGGAATGCAGGAAACAATTAATCAAGAGCATGTTAAGAAAGAACCCTGACCACAGACCAACAATGAGTTCAAATTGCCAAACTCTTGTGATATCTTTCTGAAAGCAATGTCTTTCCCTGAAACTTTCACCACATTTTAGGTTGCAGAGCTGTTGAGACATCCCCATTTATACCAGTGAAGTCTGAATACAGCAGCAAAATTAGACCAAAAGGAACCCAACTGTCTAACAAAGTTAGTGTTGGAAAAGACACCAGAGGTGGATAGGCAAGGCCATCAAAGAATATGGGAAGTGTTCAGGTAGGAAAAGCACATGCATTCAGTAAGGCCCCAGCAAAGGAAACCAACATCTGTGGTTTTCTTGAAATTGAAGTTGCAACAAGAATAGTAGATTGCGCTAGCTGTCTGGAGAAAACATCAAAAGCAGTAAAGGGTTCTAGAGTTATCTCCAATTCAGTTGAACAAATTGGAAATGCCAACTCAAAAACAACCTTGGTGCATACGTTGTCAGCACATGCAGATAGGAAAAAAAGGTGTTCCTCTAAGCCAAGATGCTCTTCACATTCTACAATAAACCCTTGCTCATATCTGATAAATGCTTCCACAGAAAATTGCATCATCAGAAGGTAAAGTCACACTTCCAATATGAAAATGAATTTAATGCAGGGGAAAATGGTCTTATCTCTAGTAAGCAAACAGAGAAAGAAGATATTTACGAATTGAATGGAGGTTCTAGTGACATCTCGTCAATGAGTACGGTGACTTTGGATCATGGTTATGAAACAAGGATTGAATGGGACCACCAAACTTGGCAAAGAGCAAAAGGTCTGGAGTCACTAGAGGAACTTGCAGGAGTGTTGAGACCTTTCGGTGAAGAAGAAGCTGTGTCATCAAGAGAAACAGCAATTTGGCTGACACAGAGCCTAATGAATATTTGCAAAACTGGCAGTGTAACCTAGCAGAATGGAATTTGAATGGTTCTTCACTTGTAATATATCTCATTAAGTAGACAAATTTTCTAGATTCAAAAGCTAAGTTCACTTTCATAATCCGGAAATGATCACTGTAAAACACTTTACCCTTTAATTTGACTCTTTAAAATTCCTTAATTATATGTTTCTTTATGGATAGTGAGATCTTTGACTTAAATTTACAAAGCAAATTGGTCTGCTAATCAGGTGCCTTTCGATAGTTGGAAGTTTTGGCTGATTTGGAGGTTTAGAAGAGAGAATGATAGAGCATACAAGTGAAATTGCATTCCTGAGGACTGCCTTTTTGTTCAGTTTTCACATTTTTGGAACAATTTGTTTGTTGTCTCTCTTTTTATTATATGCATTGGAAAGCTGTGCAACAAATGATGTCAAAATAAGTTGTGGCTTGTCATCGCAGATTAACAGTAATGTCAGTAAATGGCAAAACAAAGTAGCCAAGATTAATTAATTTTCTCCAAGACGGTGATCACAAATTGGAAATATGAAACCAAACAAAACCTTAAATTATTTAAATTGAAACTGAGGAAACCAAATTGATGATAGACTCTATAACGACCAATTGATAACAGACTCTAAAGCGACCAATATGCAATTTTAAAGAAAAAGATTATACACCTATCTATTAGGTTGTCCATGAATTGGAAATATGTAACTCTCCACTTATAGCTAAGAACTAATGGACCACAAACTCCCCAGAAACCTGTAATGAAGCCAAGAACCACAGTAATTGGAAACCATGGGATTCTATGCCCATCATCCTCATCCCGAATGTCTCCCTTGTTGCTAACAATATGTGGGCAATCATATGGAAGAGGGGGGCCACAAAGTCCAGAGTTACCCTCATATGCAGAGGCATGAAAGCTCTGGAGTTGAGTGCCTGATGGTATTGGTCCATGCAAATTGTTGTTTGCAACACTAAAGACATGCAAGAAATGTAGGCTACTTAGTGATGCTTGTAGTTCGCCGGACAATCGATTTGCAGAGAGGTCTAATGCTTCCAAGTTTGTGAGCTCTGAAATTTGGTTTGGGATACTGCCTGAGAAGTTGTTATAACTAAGATCCAACCAAGAAAGAAGCTTCAAACAACCGATCTCAATCGGTATGTTGCCGCTAAGATTATTGTTTGAAACAACAATTGCTGGTCGCAAGCTTAAGAGAGATTTGAGCTGCATAGAAGAATAGCCTTCCATTATTATTGGTAAATCCAAATGATTATTTTCTACTAGAGCCTTTGGTGAAACTAATGCTGACAATGCACAAAGTTCTTTTGGGAATTCACCTGAAATGAGGTTATTAGCTAAGTTTAAATGGAAGAGTTTGGGAAGAGTCAACAACCAATTAGGAATTGAATCTTTGATACGATTGGAACTTAGTTGCAAGACTTCTAGCTTTTTAAGCCTAGATAACCATATAGGCAATCGACCAGACAGTTGGCATGTGTTAAGACTAAAATACTGGAGATTTTCAAATCCATCGGAATCAACTATATTGTCATCACTTGGCATTGCCTCATGTAGAAAATTTTTCCAAGGATGACTACACGGAGTGCCTTGCAACGCATCAAAATCTTGATTGCGTATGTGATATTGGTTAACCTGTTGCTAGAAAGTGAAAGGAAAGATAAGAATTTTAAATGAAGCACCTCAGGTTGGATTTGTCCCTCGAGTTGGTTTCGGGATAGACGGATTGCGGTCAAGGACTTGCATGAGTAAAGGCTAACTGGCAGGTTACCAGAAAAGTTATTAGTCCCCAAATCAATTATGGTGAGTTGATGAAGACTGGAGAAATTAAAGGTAGAGATGTCTCCTTCAAGGAAATTGTATCGTAAAATCAATTTTGTGAGATTTGTGCAATTCACCAGAGAAGGGGGCAAAGAACCTGTTAAGGAGTTCCCATCAAGGAGTAGATGTTTTAATTTGGAGAGCTTCCCGATATCCACTGGGAGCTTGCCACTCAATTTATTGCCATATAACTCAAGGTAAGTGAGTTTGGCAAGGTTCACAATGTCACCACTAATGGGTCCTGAAAGATTATTGGAAGGCAAAGAGATTTCTTCCAACCCCATTGCATTGTATATATCATCAGAAAGCAATCCAGAGAGAGAATTAAAACCTGCCCGGAAAACCTTGAGTTTGGAACATGCCCCTAGTCCACGAGGAATATGGCCACTATGATGATTGTGGGAGAAATCGAGGAGCTTGACCACTGAAGAGTTGATGCAAGGAAAGGAAGGAATTGGGCCTGCGAGATTATTGTTGCTAACATTGAGGTCGGTCAACCTCCATGCTCTTTGAAAGAATAATGATTGGATTGTCTCGCTGAATTGATTGCTAGATATGTCAACAATTTGAACGGAGGAAGGCCAACCAGAAGTATCTCCAAATAGATTGTTGTTGCTCAAATCAAGTAGCATGAGTTGATTCAAGGACGAAAATAATCCTTTAGGGAGAGGACCCGAAAGTGAATTGTGGGATAGATTGAGGTGGGAGAGATGTGTGAGGTTTCCAAGAGAGGGAGATATACTACCATGGAGGCCTTTAGAAGGTAACCAAATATGGGTGACTTGACGTTTATGATCACAAGAAATGCCTTCCCACTTACAACAATCAGTAGAAGACCAATTTAGTGGAGAAGATGACATGCGGTTGATGGCTAAGGATGAGAGAGAGTCACGGTCTATTTGGTTGCAGGAATGATTGGTAGAGAAAATACCAAAGAGAAACAAGGTGAAAAGGAGATGATAAGGCTTTAAATATAGCATGGTTCTAATTTGACATGCCAAACTAGAAGAACAAATGGCTATGAAGTAGTCCTAAAACTACACCTTGTATATATAGCTCTCATCTGCAGCTTTTCCCAAATTATAAGTCCAGTGGGGCCGGGGGACATAATTTCGTGGAAAAGTATTCGAGTTCGCTCTCCACTCGTGTAAAGTGACAGAATCATGTACGACTTTCCAGCACGAAAATTTTTTTTTGGACTTGAAACCCACGGCAACTGTTTTCCTTCTCCAATTTGCTTAGAAAAAAAAAAAAAAGAATCTTTTTATCCCCACGTAAAAATGTCACGTTTATTATTCGGTAGCTGATTACATAGTAGATAAGCATATATATGATCTTTTAATAAAGTGTAATCTTATGATTGAGGCAAGCTTTGTTGTCTCTAGCTGTTGTAATCAACGACCCCACTGCGCGCATAAACAGGACTGAACGCTCACCGGACTCCAGCTCAGAGAACAATAATACCTTCGCCCTCTGAACTTTTTACCTTGGTTTACCCAATTAACTTCTTTCTGGAACGCAAATTGATGAAGGAAAAACACTAAGGAATTAGCCAGGTTGACATAACTCTGTATCGGAACGACTGTAATGAAATATAAACGCCTAGTTCCACCTCTGGAATCTTTTCAAAATGTTATATATATTGTACTTTTATTCAACTTAAATGCTTACAAATAACCACCTTTTGTAAGTGTAGTAGGCAGCCAAATTTTAGGATTTGATTACAATCACATGTCAATGTAATTTTTTTTTTTTTTTTAACGTATGTTCACATAAGAGGAGATGAATTTGAACTAGTAATTTTTATTTTATGAGGCGTTGTCTCAACCGATTGAACAACCCCTCAATGTAAATATTATAGTAAAGAAAATATCAACATAATATATATAGAGAATCATATATTCTACGGTCTCATCAAGGTCAAAGTCGAAGCTTAAGTTTAGAAATAAAAGGAATTCGTTGTTGGAAGTGACTAAACATTCTGCTAGCTGTTTATTCAACTTGATATCTTTACGATATAAATCATCAATTTGTATATATATAGGTATGATCTGTGACTATGCCCAAATGGTAAGTCACGACCCGATAGTACTGTAGACGACAACTCTGCCCAAATTGTGAGTCCAGTACCGACATAATTTCGTGTACAAGAATTCAAGTTCAGTAGTACTATTTTTTGATTTTGGGTAGAAATTAGGATTCTTGCGTGTAGTTTCATCTGGTATGGTGGAAGCGTGTATGACTTTCTGGCATGAATATTCTAATGCGATTGACAAGCTTTTTCCTTTCCGCCATGTTTGAATCCAACCCTCCACCATGTATCAATCAGCACTCTTTTTACGCGTGAATGAACCAAGGAAAGTGATAGGAAAATAAGGCAGCGACAACTTGTGGGCAAAACAAAAGGACCAACTTACTATAAATCTGGCTGGCCGAATTTTTGATGTGGAGCAACTTACTCAACACCATCACTGAGTTAAGTTTCAAATCAAGATTGTTGCTTGCGTACGTGTTGTTTCCTCTCTGGCATGGTTAATTTGGAAGCACAAATGACTTTCCAGCACCAAAATTCTTTTCGAATTTACATAATGTGTTTACAAACATTAAGAAGAAAATCATATTGGTAAAGAAAATTAAAGAAAAAATAAATAAATAAACATTAAAGAATTATGGGTGGTTTTGTATTAAAAAATTACTTCCACCTACTAGAAAATAACCGAAATGGCTACTTATTTCTTGATAATATTTTCAAGTCAAAAGACTCATATTTATAAGAGAATTGAGATATTAATTTGAAGATAATAGAAGTTTGGTACGTATAGGTTGTATCAAATCAGATTTGATCATATATTATAACACCATCACAAACTCAACGTGTAAATTTGTCATGAAATCCTAAATTATATTAATATATGTAGACAGAAAAGAGAGAGGCGCGCAGCTGGCAATGGGATTGCAAGTATAATATAATTAATGAGGAGTTGTTTTGGCTAGATATGAGAAGATGTTGCCTACTTCGTTTTTGCTAGTGGGATTGCTTGGAAATTACTTTAAATCATAGAAAAAGTTATATGCTATTTATTTATTCCGACAACGACAAACCAACGGCATCTTTCGTTGTAATGTTGCTTGTTTGTAAGGTTTAGTTTGGAATTAGATAACCCAAGCTTTGTTTTATTTTTTTAATAAAATTAATTACTTAACCAGAAAAATTCCCCTGTTTAGAGAGCTTCACAAATCCAAGTCAAGTCAAACTACATGCATCTTGCTGGCACTCCTCCTTTGACACTCCTCCTAAACAAAACAGCCGGCACCCCCTTCTGTACGTTGCTTAGAAATTTAGAATATATATATATATATATATATATATATTCTAAATTACAGAGGAAGGAGAATATGATATGTATATATATAAAAACCGAAAAATAAAAAAAATAAAAGCCCTCAAATGCTATAAATTTTTCTAAAGTCTTGGAGTCATCCTAAATGTGAAGTGACTTTTAAAATTACCAATAGATGTTCAATAAATCATATCTCAAATTTAACCGTAATTTTAAAAGTCACATTACATTTAAGAGGACCCTAAGATGACTATAGAAAGACTTATAACATTACTCTCTGTCTATATATATATATATGTTGTGCATGTCAATGTATGATACTATGATTCTTGGCATCCCGACTACTCATGGAAAAGTATTTGAGTTGCCACCACTTGCATATCATTTAGTCTTTTTTTTAATAGAGGCGTGCCGTTTCGTCTAATACGGTCTAGATTCGGAATTTGGAGAATATCCAGTAGCTTATAGTAGAGAAATATTTTTGTCTATTCAAAAAGTAAAAAAAGAAAAATATTTTTCCACTATAACTAATTGATATTTTCCAGTTTAGATTGAACTGGAAAAGATCTTATTCCTTGGATTTGGGGGAGTCTTACTTGTTTAAGGAGCCATGTAAAAGAGTAACACAAGATATATTAATTCCTACTTTTTTGCATCAATTTTCTCATATTCAATGGTGATTTTAAAAGTTACCTATAAGTGTGGAGATTAGAATTGAAGTTTGCTATACATTGATTCTTCCTATAGCAGATAAAAGGTGGATTTTCTTGTGCTAAAAAACACTATTTCTTCTCTTCAATTCCTATAAAATCAAGAGAAATGTCATAGGTACTAAATTTTTTATTAAGAGATGGGTACCAAAATCATGTGGAGTTTATTAATTGGTACTCATAGCATTTCTCTTAATTAATTGTTATGATATTCTTCAATGGATATATAGCTTCATATCATGATTTTGATTTCGATATCTTTATAGGGGATCGTGATTTACTTACAACTAGCGTGAGTGAACAGTCACTCATGTCAAAAATTTTTAATATAAAATATTATATATTACAATATTTTAATATAATATATTAAAAAATATAATAATATATTAAAAATTTATGGCGTGAGTGACTATTCACTTACGCAAGTTGTAAGTTTAACTTCACCCCTTTATTCTTCATTTATAAAGGGGTAAAACCAAGCTTCACCTAGAGATTTTGTGTTAGGTTTGTTCCTCGCTTTTTTTTTTTTTAATGAATGATGAGATGTTTTACCTACATTTATATAGCCAATCAATCTAGTAATCAGATGCCTCTTGCCGATTCTTTCCATTTTAATGGTTGGATTTTTTTTTTTTTAGAGGATTGGAAATTTTAATTAATTAAATAATAATATTCTTGAAAGCTCATAACACAAACTATAAGACAATATTGCCTTTTTCCTCTAAAAAAATAGAAAGAAGGCCACTTAATTCATTTATAATCTCTTACCGACTCACCCTACCAAAATTTATTTGTTTTTATACAACTTTCCATTTAAATAATTTTTCTTTATGCAATTTCGTGTGACATATTACTTTACGTTGCTTTACTTCATTTATTCTAATATATATATATATATATATATATATAATTTTGAAACACATTTATTCTAACTATTGATCAAGTTTATTTACAATATTTACTCCAAATGTCTCTTTATCACTTCCAAAAATCTTTTCTTTTTCTTTTTAATTCTTCATTTATGTTGGAAGTCCCACATTGCTTGGGTATCAAGTAGATAGACCATTTATAAGGGTGAATGGAAACCTCAACTCTTGAGCTAACTTTTGGGTTGAGTTAGGTCCAAACCTATTTTTAACATGGTACCAGAGCCTGACCCAATTAGTTGTGGCCCACCGTCTCCCATTTGTTGCACGTGTTGGCTTGGATGTCCTCTCGCCACACGTGAGGGGGCGTGTTGGAAGTCTCATATTACTTGGGTATTAAATAGATGGACCATTTATAAGGGTGAAGAGAAACCTCAACTCTTGAGCTAGCTTTTGGATTGAGTTAAGTCCAAAATCCATTTCTAACAATTTACATGAAAGCACATGCTTTGAGTGGCAACCGTCGTAGTTTCAAAATTTAAAACTATTAAACAAAACTTATTTTATTCAAATTACTTTATGAATAAATCAATTTCGTACAATATATATGGGCTAAGACTTCATCATCTTTTTGATTATACACCAAACTAAATAGTTTCGAACTTGGACAAAAATCCATGACTTGCAAATTGATTAGAAAACTTATGCTAGTGAATAGTAATGATGGAGTTGCTTATCCTTGTTCTCTTAAAAGTGCAAGCTAATGACCTTTCTCATATCTCTTTCAATCCCTCTTCACCTCCCACACTGCCCTCCTCATTTTCCTAAACTTGATAAAGTTGATCAAATTAATCCACAACCCATCTGGTATCCTCAATCCTCTGAACTTGATGAAACACTACATACATGCATTGATACGTATTTTAAATTTTGTGATGAAAAATGGCTAGAGCGCAGCTTGTCTAAAGATCACAAGCTTGGTCATGAATCTTGTCTTGTTCTAGGTTATTACACATGTTGGTGGAAACACAATGTCAAAGAGACGGTGACTTCCGAGCTTGCATCTTGTGTACATAATTGTATAAACATCGAACTGATGTTAAGATCTGTTTAGAAGAATGTCATGAAAGGCATTTGAAGAAATAATTAGATGTTGTCTGCGCACAAAATTCCCGGCTTAAGGTCAGCTAAATATTTCCTAACTAATCTCTCTCTCGATCTAGCTATTTGTTGGTTGCCAAATGGATTTGATACAATACAAAGGTGGAAGCCACGTTGCAGTTTGTTTCTTAAAATACTTTCTATTGGAGTCAAAATATATATTAGCTATTTTCATTCATTACAAAATGTTAAATATTGTTTCTCCTATGTGATCTTAACTCGTATTGAAAGTTGACATTTACACTTTGAGCAGAGTCCCACACAAATTCCAATTCCTTTGAAGGCCAGATAAGTTCATCAGACTTTCCAATCTCACATGTTTAGAAGAAACAATAGTTTTGGATAGTGTATGGAAAGAACTCAACTGATATTTTGCTTGGTTATTCGATACCCTTATTAATCGAATTATATGCCTGGTTATTCGATAGTGTATGGAAAAAACTCAACTGATATTTTGCAATAAATATCTTAAAATAGAGAGATATAATATAAAAAGCTTTTATACATCCAAAAGAACAAATATTGAAGAAAATACCTTTATGTTATCTACAATGTAAGAAATCATTAGGGAATTGAAGCAAAGAAGGAAGTGGAAGATGGAAAAAAAGGGAATTTGCTAGATTGGGCTTCAAAACTAAAACAGTATTTATTTTCAGAATTATTTTTCAAAGACAGCATTATTAGTTGAGGAAAAAACTGGACAAACATTTCATATAAACCAGCCTAATAAAATGACATATTTCTAAACATGTGAGAAGCATGTGCTTCTCATATTATTATTATTTTTTTATAGACCAGGTTAAAAAAAGTTCTTCCAATTTAGTTCAAAGAAAAAAACCATGTCCATCCAAATTGTGAGCCCTGCGCCGACATGATTTCGTGAACAATAATTCAAGTTCAGTAGCACTATCTTTTGATTTTGGGTAGAAATTAGGATTCTTGCGTGTAGTTTCAGCTGGTATGGTTTGGAAGCATGTATGACTTTCCGGCATGAAAATTCTGATGGGATTGACAAGCTTTTTCCTTCCTGCCACGATTGAATCCAACCCTCCACCATGTATCTATCAGCACTCTTTTCTCGCGTGAATGAACCAAGCAAAGTGAAAGGAAAATAAGGCAGCGACTACTTGTGGGCAAAACAGAAAAATGTGTCAGCGACAACGTGCATGGTTTCAACGACGTTGGACCTTCCGATCGAACAACTTACTGGCCGAAATATTTGACCTGGAAGTTTTGCCATATGGAGTGATCAATATATGACTGTATTTTCGGATTCATGAAAAATTGCAAGTCCAGTGATCGAGGGGATCATAATTTCATGAAAAAAGTATTCAAGTTCAGTCTTTTTCGTTTGGTTCAAGTGCTTACAGACATTATGTCCAAAGGATTTTCCATATTTCGTTGTCGGAGTTGATGACTAAGGAATAAGTATTTTTGGTCAACTTTACAAGAAAATACGAATACTTAAGAAAGAGGGAAAAAAATCCAAACGGAAGATTCAAGAAAATAACAAAAATAAAAAGGAGAATAGAATCAGTATATAAAACATTAATTACCACAACTTAGGTATTAAATAGAACATGAATACACAAAATAGATAGCTCTTACTATCCGGTCATTGTGTAAATCAGCCATTTTATAGTATGCAATAATCATGTGATACATCGTCAATTCAAGAAAATGCAAACAATAAAAATGAGAATAAAAATACCAAATCAAAACGCGAAAAGAACATAAACTCCCCATGGCGGCATGCCCCACACCATGGATTTGGCATGACCAACTGTGGTTCACGCTAGACCCATGGCTGGGTCTCTCCGGGTCTGTCCATGACTCGATTGTGGATGCCTCTAAATCCATTTATAATGTCAAAATCCGTTTTTGAATTCAAAACTAAAACCTAGAGGTAGAAAGATTAATCTTTTAGAGATTATATCACCCTAAAGGCCAAAATCCCTAAAGGCGAGAAGGTGACCAATGGTGGTCTCACGACCAAACCCAGTGGGTCAAAGCAAACCCATTGGCGTGAATCGGGTCTGGCCAACCAACACCGTTTCAGCATTTTTTCTCTCTCTTTGAGTTCAAATCTAATGTATTTTGTTGTAAGTTATTTTTGTGCACTTTTTATGCTTTTACATATGTGTCAATTGTTGATTGAGGGCTATAAAGATATGATTTTAAGGCTCATCCATATTTAAGTTGAACTCCACAAAATATGGTTAAATATAGTTTGGTTTCTATAAATTCATGACGTTTGTTGTCAATTTTAACCCCTTTAATTAAGTTTGATTTGGTGAATTTTGTTTTCGATTAGATATATGCCAAAAATTGCTACAACGTGTATAGTAATAAATTGGGAAGAACATTGTAAAAATTAAAGTAACAAATAAGATGATAATTAAAGATGTATCGTAATAACGCTACAAAAAACCAAAATTTTACTAGCGGATAATTACTAACGTGTTAAGACCATTAACACGTTAGTAATTGTTCCTAATGTGTTATTTCTAATATTTTTCACGCGCTAGTAATGTACCCGTTAGAATTGAAAATTTACTAACGTGTTACTATTCGCACGTTAGCAAATTTTACTAACGTGTCAAAGAGCCACGTTAGCAATTGCAAAATTAAAAAAACAAAAACAAAACAAAAAAAAAAAAACAAAATTACTAACGTGGTAAAATTACCATGTTACCCTTGGGGTAACGTGGCACATTTACCATGTTACCCTTTGGGTGACGTGGGAGAAAATGCCACGTTACAACAAGTAAACAATTACAAAAAAATTATTTTAGCTTTAGTAATGTGTCAATTTTGACATGTTAATAAAGTTAAAATAATAATTAAAAAACCAAAAATTCATTTATTGGCCGTAAATCTATATTAAATCAATAATAATAATTTAATTATAATGGAGCGCACCTCTTCAAATTGAAGCCGTATTGGCTTCCAAATGAAGCAGTTCTTTTCCAGCATCAACAAAAGATTATGCTTTCTTACAACTGTAAGAGGCATGCTATCAAAAGACATTCAATATAATTTTGCAGAACTAACCAGCATGCATTTGCCCTAGTTATGTCACAGAGATTCACAACCACAATAAAGAAAAAAAAGAATATACAAGCAAAAAGTGTAAGCCACAGAAGATATAGAAGCAACTCAATATAAACAAAGTCAATGTCATCAAAGTCACACAATTATGATACCATTTACTAAACATATCCAAATAACAGACTGGATCTGAAATTTAAATATTTACCTACAACAGGGTTTGAATACTTTCTGAACTAAGGATAAGCCTAAAATATTAATTGAACTTTAAGTAAAACAAGGGTTAAAGTACAAATAAAGAATCCCAACACCAGTCATATATTCAGAATCCTAACAAAATCAAGATCCACCTTCAAACAGAGATACATAGTTATATTGAACGTACTACTTGAAACATGCACCGGAACAATTTTCAAGGGTCTTCCATTATAATGACGTTTGAGGTTCCACAATCCACACTTGATAAAGATCCCAAAGGCTGACAATAAAAGAAAACCTCGCAGTTACCAGTAAATTCATATATCTATGTATGGAAAGCATTTCAAAATAATTATAAGTTTGGCATCTAACACAAAGAGGTTGTAATTACACCATAACTAATCTGCAATGTTGATACTCTTTTCACCAAAAGAGATGTGATTCACCAAAAGTTTAGAATAGGTTTCTAAGCAAGAAACATAGGAACCAATTATGGAACCAATTAATGAATTCATTAAAGCATTTATTTCAGAAAACTGGTGGGTGAACCAGGTACAGAATATATGTCACATTCAACTTCTACAAAAAACGAGTTAGAAAAAAGTCTTTAAGTGTTGTTGTAAATATCATTCAAACTTGTACTTTAAGGAATGTTCAATAAATCGAATTGAACTGTTTTCATGTATAGAAAAGGAAAAAGAGGTGTTCAAGTATAATGCATATCCTAAGTATTTCCTGAAGAATCACATGCATCCATTCATACATACATAGAAACACAAAAATTTGAATATCAGCGAATTCAATCTAATAAATTCTACACGATGCATAATGAAATGCCAAGTAGATTGTTTAGCCTAAGTATTTCCTGAAGATATCACTTGCATAATTACATACAAACACAAAAAAAGTTACAAAAACGTTTAATTGAATACCATAAATTCAACTTGATACATTATGGCTCAAGAGGAGCCTTCTCCCAGTGTTGGCATGAATCTCCATACATTATAACAGTCAACATACACAACTAGAAGCAGCCTATGTTACTCTACCATCACTAACACACAGAATGCACCCAGCAAAAACTAATTATTGAAGCATCCAAAGACACCCAAATCCACCACAAACATCTTTAGCAAAATTATGACTACAACTGCCTAGCAATATGTTCTTTTGGCAATTTAATGAATCCTAACCGTGTGGGAGATAAAGAGCCAACTTCATGGATCATTACATTTAATGAATAGTGAAAACAAAAGAAATTCACATAACCTCATTCACATGCCCAATTAGCCAGTAAAACATCTTCGAAAATAAAGGAAAGAAAAATGTAGATCTAACTAACCAATCTTAGCTTACATTGACCACCTTAACTTAGATGGCAAATCACCCAACTGAGCTCAGAGCTTCCTTAAGAGATCAATTTTACAAGACATTCTCCATTATCAATATAAATTCCAAAACACACCTACTCGAAACACTAGCAATCAAGTCAACTAAAGCACCATAAATACAATATTTTTAAAGATTGTCCATTTTTCTCAGGCCAAAATCACAATCTCTATCCAAAGCTCCTAATCAGACAAGTTTTTATCGAGCAAGGTAAGCTAATTCTAGAAAAAGTTCTTTTTCTCAAACTTTCTTGGCAACCAAATGGGAAATACAATTAGTGATTAAAACACTAAGGAAAAAGGTTGCAGAAACCCTAATTAATCCAGCTATGAAAATTTCTTCTATTTAGCACGGTTACCATAATGAGAATTTCATCTATTTAGAATAAGGAAAAGGAATGAAAAAAAAAAAAAAAAAACCCAAATTTCATTTCAAACTCCACCAGAAACCCAAAAGTAAAAAATACAAGCAAATCATCAAACACATGAACACACAAATAAGTATGTAAAACAACCACAAATCCAAAATCCCAACGGAGGAAACAATAGCCAAACAGAAAGTCCAAAATAAAATATTCTACCAGATGGAATCAAAATAAAAAATGAAAAGAAATGAGGAAAAAAACTTACGGTGGTGGTGCCTTGAGTTGTTAAGAAGAGAGGAAAGCAAAAGAAAAATGAGAAAGAAAATAAACGATTCGAATCATAAATGAAAAGAGGGAGATGAGGGATTTGGGATTTTTGGTTTTTTTTTGACATGTCCACACAAAAGAGGGAGGGATTGAACTAGTGACCTCCACTTCATTAGGTATGGTTCCCGATTGAGCTACCTCTTGAGCGATTTTTTTTTTGTTTTAGGTTTGGCGAGGAAGGGAGAGAAGGAGAGAAGAGTGGGGAAGAGACAGAGAGATGAGAAGGGGGGGCAGGGATATTTTTTGGTTTTATTTTCTCTCACTTGAAGACCAATTAAATTCATTTGCAAAAATTCTCATTTCCTAACGGCATTAATGGCACGTTGACATGTTAGAAAATTCCCAACGTGCCATTAATGCCACGTTAGGAATAGGAATTTAATTTTTTTTTCCTTTTTAAAAAAAAAAATCCTATTACTAACTTGGTCAATTAAAAAATTCTTATTAAAAATTAAAAATTTTAATTAGATGGTCATATATCAACTTTTGATTGGTCCACGTATCAGTTCATTAAGTCAATTAACGATCAACTGACAGAAGTATTAATTTGGTCAATTTTAAAAACCATAAGGATTAATTTGGTCATTTCATAAGTTAGCAAATCAATTTTATTTTTTAAAAAATTTCTATTACTAACGTGATATTACTCACACGTTAGGAAAAAATATTATTATTTTTAATTATTTTTAAATATTGACAATTACTAACGCAGTGAATTTGACACATTAGAAATTGCTAAAATGGCATTACTCACACGTTAGTAAAATAATTTTATTTTATTTAATTATTTTTAAATATTAACATTTACTAACGTGTTACTATTCACATGTTAGCAATTGCTAATGTGTGAATAGTAACATGTTAGTAATTGTCATTTTACTTTTTTTTAATTATTTTTAAATATTAACAATTACTAACGTAGTAAATTTGACACGTTAGAAATCGCTAATGTGGCATTACTCAAACGTTAGTAAAATAATTTTATTTTATTTAATTATTTTTAAATATTGACATTTGCTAACGTGTTACTATTCTCACGTTAGCAATTGCTAATGTGTGAATAGTAACATGTTAGTAATTACTAACATGGTATTAACCACACGTTAGTAATTGTTAACGTGGCAACATGACACGTTAGTAAATAACTTTACTAACGTGAGTTTTTTAAACGTTAATAAATGCTGATGTAGCAAAAAATGATGAGCAGTAGACATGTTAGAAAACAACGCTTTTTTTGTAGTGTAAGATGTGTGGTAAACTAAAAGATGGCAGATGATAATATCAAGTCCATTGGTCAATTTAACCCCTTTTTGATTTGGTGAATTACAAACATTGTAAAAAAGCTCAAATGAAATGGTAAATGGCATAACAAATTAACGATGTAGCCAAGATTAATTAATTTCTCCACAAAGGGGATCACATTGAACGTAAATTGAAAATTGGTAAACTAACGAAACCCTGGATTATTCAAATTGGAACTTGAGGAACCAAAATGATGATAGACTCTAAAGTGACAAATGATAACAAACTCTAAGACGACCGATATGCAATTTTAAAGATGATGATTATACACATTTTTTTTTACATGGTCCATGAATTGGAAATATGCAACTCTATACTTATAGCTAAAAAGTAATGGACCACAAACACCCCAGAAACCTATAATGAAGCCAAGAACAACACTAATTGGAAACCATGAGATTCTAGGCCCATCTTCCTCATTGTGGATTTCATTGTTGTTGCTAACAATACGCCCACACTTATGTGGAAGTGGGGGGCCACAAAGTTCAATGTTTCCTTCATATGTAGATGCATCAAAGCTTTGGAGTTGAGTGCCTGATGGTATTGGTCCATGCAGATTATTGTTTGCAACACTAATCTGCATGGACAATAATTAATTTTGCGAAAAAATATTGGTGTTCACAAGCAGAAGTATACGTTATTAATGATTGTGATCGCTCCTCTTCTTGTATAAATTGACAGAATCAATGAACTGAAAAGTATGGTTTGGAATCAAGAAAAATGGTTATGAAGTACGTAGTCCTAGAACTACACCTTGTATATATAGCACTCATCTTCAACTTTGCCAAAACGACAAGTCAACTGATAGTTTTGCCTCAGTAGCAAAACCAAAGATGGTAACCCCAACGTTGCCTTATTTCATAGACAACGTTGCCTTATTTCATAGACAAGTATATTTCACTATCTTTTGATTTTTGCTCAAATTAAGATTCTTGAGTGTAGAACTTTTCCTGAGTATGATTTGACAAAACGTTTTCCTTTCACCTATACTTGAAACGTCCCACGGCTAGTGCTGTCGTTATATCGTCCACGTCACATTGTCCCCACGTACAAATGTCGCAAGCAATAATATACTAAATAAGCATAGCATAACTCCTAGTCCACAATCTTCAACCCAAACTCCAACCCAGGCCTTTTTATTCACTTTTTTTTTTTAAAAAAAAAAAAATTATTTATTTTTTATGGGAAAATTTCACTAAAGACCCTCGAACTTTTACCCGTTTTGAAATACTCCTCATAAACTTTAAAAGCTCTCAATTTAGTCTCCTGAACTTTCAATTGCTCTCAATTTGGACCCCTTCGTCAATTTTAGTTGTTAAAAATATAAAAAAATACCAAAATATCCATGATTTTTCTTTTTTTTGAAAAAAAACGTTTTGGAAGTTGAAATTTTATACAAAAGTCGGATATAAAGCGTCATGTAATGTTTAAAATCATTAGAGAGGTCTAAATTAAGAGCAATTAAAACTTTATGGAACTCAATTGAAAGTTTTTGAAGTTTAGAGAATATTTCAAAGCGAATAAAAGTTTAGGGTCTTCAATAAAGTTTCTCCATTTATTATTGTTATGTTGTTTTTCTGTATGATATTTGAGAATTTGTTGGTTTAGAAAGCTAATGGGTCTGATTTGACTCTTAATTTATGCTTGTTTGGTTCCGTTCTCCAACATGTTTATTATTTAGCAAGATTGTGCGAGAATCATCGTCAATGTTGCCGTCCCTAACATGAACAATGTGAGCGATGAGCGATTTCAAGTCGAACAATGTAGAGCGATTTTAAAACTCGAACTTCACGATAACAAATGTAAACGAAACATCTGAACGCTACAAAACCAAATATTACTCTTCACTTTTTATTACTCTTGAAATAAAAAATCACTATAAAATAAAATTTTTCATTTTCTATATCAAATATTCTTATCATTTTACTTTTTTAAAAAAATATTCTTACTTTTTTTCATATCTGCTACAGTGTGAAACCAAAACCAAACCAAAATTATTTACCAAACTAACCCTAATTCAATATTAGGCTGTCTTTGGCTGAGAAAGGCACTCATAATTCCTTCAAGCTGGGTTGTCTTTGACTGAGAAATATGAGGAAAAGTCAAAAATGCCAGCCAGGCCCAAGCAGAATTCATGCCTCTTTCACTTTGCTCCTACAATAAATGGTGGGTAACGTTGAAGGAGCAAGAAAATAAAAAATTTAAAATCCGACACTGAAAGGAGAAATCAACATCCATCAGTGTCCCCTCACAATTGGCCGCGTTCCTCCAATCCATCACTGCATGCAGTAGTTGGAAATAAATATAATTGAAAACAGAAAAGCATGCACATGGGAGAGAAGCCAGAAAGGTCCCCACAAACAGCCCATATTCGTCAAAGCAATTAGAAATTATTGGAGTGAGAAGTTTTGAGACTACTCATCAAGCTTTCACACAGGACTGACAGGAGACACAGTTACTTTCAGCTTACTCATTAAGTCTTCGTCTAAGTCTACGTCTATGTCAACTTTGTAATTCTAAGCATTATCTCTCACCATTTCTTTCTTACTCCAATAATTTGATTATATAATAACAAATTATATATAATTTGTTATTATATAATCAAATGATTTATATGATCAATTGATCATGTGATATAATCATATAAATTATAGTAATAATATATTAATACTTAATTTGTGATTTAATTATTGAAAACAAAAATGAGATTTAATCATTAATAATCAATTGATTAAGTTATATGTATAAATATTATTATAATTATAATTATCAAAATATATTATATAAAAGCGGTTAGCGGTTACGGTTATTAAAGCCAATAACCGCTAACCGCTAGACGGTTATAACGGTTAACGGTTAACAATTAAAACGGTTAGCAGTTAAGCGGTTAAACGGTTAGCGGTTATAACGATTAACGTTAGCTTATTTAACAGGCTATAATATATCATCCTTTTTAACCATTACTAACCACCGCTTTTAGGTATATATTTGCAAATATCCTACTACTACTCTCATGACTTTGCTGTCTCTAAAAAATTTGAAATTACCAAACTGCAGTGTTTTTTTTTTTTTTTTCTTTAATCTCCTATGTTTCCATCTTACTTTAATTTAGTCCTTGAGTTTTTAATCTCAATAATACATACATTTTGTTGGTACTGGCGAAGTTTAAAATAGGAACCTTTGTCACTTACCGTCAAAGTTAACAGTTTGTTATTTGTCACAGGTGTCTCATTAATTTGACGCATTATGAACATCTAATGCAATGCCAAGTCAAAAAGTGCAAACCCACAATAAAAAAAGGCTTCAATTCCATTGGCGTGACATTGCATTGGATTATTTAGATGAACATTGACGTGTTAAATGAGACACATGTGGTAGATGATAAACTATTAATTTTGACAATAAAGTGATATAGGAACATATTTTAAACTTGGACAAAACTTAAGGACCAAATTCTTGAAATTGAAAACCCAATGACTAAATCCAAATGATATGAAAACAGATCAAGAGTTTAAAAATGATTCTTTAGTTTGGCAACTTGATAGATTTCGTACAATTTAAAAGGATTCTGCTTTGGATACTCTTGGGTTATGATCGCATGCAGCTGTAAGTATGAATCATAAGTCACACACACCCAAAAAGTGTTTAAATTTCAACAACTTTAGCCAGCTTCCTCCTCAGGAGGTGGAGTTTACAGGGAATAAATATAATTTTCCTTTTTTTGGTTATTGTTTTGTTTTTCCTTTATATTTATATTTGATTTGATTTGTTTTTCCTTTATATTTGATTTTTTAACATCTTTTTATTATTTATAATAAGTGACACCTGCGATCCCAATGGTAAATACATATGCGGTCATGGAAAAGTATTCAAGTTCACTATCAATTGATTGTTAACTTGTGGCTACAATGCAAATAAAGATTCTTGCGTCCAGTTTCCTTTGGCATGGTTTGGAATCATGTATAACTTTCCGACACAGAAAATTCTTTAGGTGCAATTTGCAAACGAGGAGAAAAGCATTCGAAAGAATTTGTCATAGTTGTCCACTTTGACGTTTAAAATAAAGGGTTAAATATATATTTTTATTGGTTTAACAATTTTATTTTTTTGCTCATTAGGGTTTAGTTGTTATTAGAGAAAGTATTTCGAGTTTATATAAAAACGGAGAAGGTACTTGTTGATACACAGTTTCCGAGTGGTGACGTGGCACACTTGTTGAACTCCTGGAGTGACTGCTCTGAGTAGAAAAACCTGCACAAAGAGGAAGACAATAGGGTCAAAAAGAGACCGGAGGTGAGCCGACGGGGTCACTCCGATGCCTAAGTCAGTATTTGTTATAGAAAGAAAAAGCAACAAGAGCTTAAAGTGTGTTAACGTTGCCTTACCTTCTCATGTGGTGAAGACTTGCATTATATAGGCGAGGAATGGTAGTCCCCTAACCAATTATTGACTTTTCCCTGATTTACTACGAGACAGTTTGTTATCGAAGGATTTGAGTAGTTATCCGTTCCTTCATCTTTGGGGATCAAGATAGGATTTGGTTGTTGACATTTGAATTTTGAACTCAAACTTCCGATCCCTAAGATCCTGGGTCTCGGATTCGAGGGCCTCGAATTCGATAGCCTAGGAAACATGGGTCTTAGAAGTCTCGAATTTGAGTCCTTAGTCTTCAGAGAAGGTCTCGGATTCGAGGCCTTAGTCTCGGAGATGCATCAGATTCGAGGTGTGGTTTGGAGGTTTTGGGCTTTGAGGCGCTCTTGGGTTTCAGTTTGGGTTAGCTGTTGGGCTCACATAAAGTTGATCCATGGTCCAGATTACCCCAATTTCCTTGCGGAAGACTATGGGAATTTCTATGTGTTACGGGGAATGGATCAAACTCCCAAAGCTTACCCTAATTCCGAGGACTCGAAGGCTTTCGAGGCTCTACTTGTAAGAGGAAAGTTTTTTTTTTTTTTTTTTTTGGAGGGTACATTTGGTGGGGAAAATTTTGAATTTTCCCCAAGATGCTTTGGTGGCTCGAGAAGGTTTTGATCATTTAATGCGCCGATTCCATTGGTTGAGGTTTGGCCATGTGTCAGATTCGTAGCGGTTGTACGAGAGGCCGTATATTTCAGTCATAATGACCAGCCAACCATCGGCAGTCGAAGCGTTTTTGAACTTTCGAAGCATTTTTCTGGGATTTAAATGCCTGCCTTTTGATTTTCCAATGTTGACGCCTCGTTTTTCCCTTGATGGTGTATAAAACCCAGACTTGATTGTTTTTCAAATTTATTTACCTGTGCTCTTGAGTAGATGCCCTTGTTTCTTCAAACTCCCATACTTGCACCCTTCTTCATCTCCGGTGTTTTCAAAAATGACCAAGGATGGCAACGATTCTGATGGCTTGGAAGGCGCCCATCTTGCTTTTGGGTACCTCAATTTTCTTCTGCTGACGAGGGCCGCGTCAGGAGGGAATGTTTCATCCCGAGCTTCATCAAAATCCGTTTTGACAATAATGAATCTGGTGTTGTGGCCCTGTCAGACTCACACGAGGTCTGCTTGTACGAGACCATGTTTTGCAGGCTTTCGACTTCCTTTCATTTGAATAGTTAGAGAGCTACTTAGCTTTCTCAATCTATCACCCCATCAACTATCGCCCAACGCCTGGAGAAATTTTTTCGGGTGTTTGATTCTGTGGCCCATGGCTCTGGGCAAGCAACATAATCTCACAATGAAGGCGTTTATGCACCTTTATAGGCTGCAAAAGAACCCTCAAAGTTTTGCAGTCTACAATTTCCAGACGAAGAGGGAAAGTTCATTCAAATCGACTCCTAGTTCTCTAGCAACCCCAAATGGAAGAACAAATATTTCTTCGTTTCAGGGTAGTGGGAGTTCACCCCCACGGAGAAAGCAGAGGGCCCGAGTCCCTCGAGACATTTGCGACCCTTCCGCTAAGGCTTATAATGAGCCCGTTTTGACCCCTGAGATGATTCGGGTCAACAGTGTTATTAAGTGGGGTCAAGAGCACCCAAAAATGATACTTGTTGGAACCCTCATAACATCTTCGAGGCTGTCGGAGTTTGTCTATGACGTCAAATCTTTTCATCCTCCACCAAGGCCGATTGGTGATCCTCTGCGGGCCCGTCCGAACCCCAGTAGTCCTGTCGCCAACACCTGGGCTTCAGTTCCCCAAAAGGCAGGACCAAGCCCCTTTGGCTGCCCAAGTTAAGCCCAAAGTTGTCGACAAGGGCAAGGCCAAAGTGATCGATACAGGGAAGCCCGAGAAGGTCAAATACCCAATAATGACCGATGGGAACTTCAAGATCCAAGAGCCTAAGGTTCCGACTCCTCCCACCCTTCCTATAGCCCCACCGGTGAAGAAAGATTCGTTATGGGAGAAGGTCGAAGCCTTCTAAAGTGGCCCGGGTTCTTAAGCTACTCGATGAGGAGGAGGGCTCGGAGGCAGGTGGGGTTGTTAAGGACCAACCACAGCTCACTCCTCAGATTCAAGTAGCGGTTGAGGAGTCGGTGGAGGTTATTGAGGCCCCCCTCGTCAAGAAGAGGAAGTTGACGAAGATGGCGGGGACAGAAGTCCCAGCGGCTGGGACGGCTGCCCCGGTAGTCGAGGCGGTGGACGTTGCTGGATTCCTGCCTTTCGGAGGAAGAAGGTCGTACTTCCTTCAGTACCACCGCTGGTAGAGGTGGAGAAGTTCATTGCTAATGAGCCCGTCCTGGCCGTTCCAGTGGCTGTGGCCCAAATGGTCGAGGAAGAGCCTCTACGAGTGCCAGAGGGGAGCATTCCTATATTGAGCTAACCACTGGGCTTAAATATTTGGCATATTTTGGAGGAAATCGACATGATGTCGGAAGATTCGGTGGGAATGGCTGAAGATAATATGGAAGCATCCCTCAAAGCGGTGGTAGGGACTCTTTGAAAGACATTGTCCCCAATTCCCGAAACAAGGAATTGTCGAGAGCTCCGACCCCAAAAAGGCCTCGAAGTCCGACTCCTGCAGGAGTTGAAAATGAGATAGATTCGAGGAGGTCTCAAGCTTCCAAGGCGTTCGAGGCTTCGGGCTCCGAGAGTACGGCCGAGATACAGTCGGAGGGGGCAAACTGGACCGTTAGAGGGAGATTGGCCAAGCTCGAAGGAGATTTTAAGGGTAACCCCTTTAAGGCCATGGTGGATCTTGTCGACCACGAGGGGCTCAGCGGGACATTACCTCCGGGAGTAGCAGAAGAGATGCTAACCATGCAAAGTGTCTGGTAGGTATTCATATAGTAGCTTCCATGTTTTCGGATCTCTCACTAATGACATTTTTCCTTTTTGTTTGCAGGCCTTCCTCTGGTCGACGATTCTGTACTGCTACCTACGGAAGGTCTCTGCCTCCGATGACGGGCCGGAGGGCTTGCAAAAGAAACTTACAAAGGTCGAAGAGAAGAGCGCCAATCTCAAGAAGGTTGTGGCCAAGCATGAGGAGGACCTCCGAGTCTTGGGGAGCACTCGCCATGATGGAATGCGAGGCTTCCGATGCCTCCAAAGCCAGGGATCGGCGGAGGCCAAACTTTCGAAGCTCTTCGAGGAAGTCAAACTCTTGCGCTCTAGAACGCAAGCGAGAGTATCACCACGTTCTCAGCAAAAATGCAGAACTCTGGGAGGATCACTCCATCCTTAAGGAGGACTTGGGGCAGCTCGAGGAGAAGCATTCGATGTCTTCGAAAGCAACTAAGGAGAGCCAGCCTCGGTGGAGGGGTGGCCAGCAAGGTATGAGGAGGAGAAGTTTCAAGACTTCAACAACTGTACAAAGGTATGAGGTTGGAGTTGAAAGAGGCCAAGGCAAAGGCGGTTGACTACTTACATCAGTTGTCCTTTGCCTTGAGAGTTCGAGACTCAACCTGGACAGACGGGCTTCACCTCGGATTCGAGACCTTCAGGACATGGTAGAGGGACCCGACTCGGAAGATGAACCTGAACTCGGTCAATATTAAAGACATTCCAATGACGAGTGGGGCCATTCGACCGCTGATCAGCCTTGGCCGGGAAGAGATGCCGGACGCCGTTGGGATTGATCGGTTCGACTACAGACCAAAGGCCGCTCCAGAAGGTGGAGAAGTAGAAAAAAGGCTCGATGACGCCATAGACTCTCCACTTGCTCAGGACCCCCCAGTAGATTCTTAGGCTTGTAATTTAAATATTTGTATATTACCTTTTTGTAAACTTTACAGAATTAATAGAATTATTTTTTTATAAAGATTTGTCGCTCTACCGAGAAGCTCCCTTCTAACATCATAATCTTGTTTAGTTTTTTTCAATGACTGACCATGGACTAGATATTATAGTCCTAAGTCTCGAGAACTTTTGAAACTTTTGGAATGTTGGCATTTATAAAAGGTTCTTGTATTTTGAGAACCCTAAGTGATCTCGAATTACTTGACGCTTTCGAGAAGTTGAGAGATTTGTGCTTCTTTTGCATAGGTCGTAAACCGGCTAACTTGGTGAAAACCAAGTCTAGCTAGTCGGTATTTTACGCCATTGTTTTAGTTGAGTGTTGCCTCATATTCCAAGCGGAGGAGAAGATCAAACCATCCATTTGAAACTTAGGCCAATTTATTTACTAAGTGTCAGGTCTCGGATGCTGAGCCTGGTGAAAATTGGGTCTCGTGTCGATTATTTGAACTTAGTTTTCTCTAAGTGTCGGTCTCGGATGCGCTGGTGAAGTAGGTCTCATATCGATTCTAAACCTAGTTTTCTCTAAGTGTCGGTCTCGGATGCCGAGCTGGTGAAGACCAGTCTTGTCGATTCGCTAAACCTAATTTTTTCTAAGTGTCGGGTCTCGATGTCGAGCCTGGTGAAGACCAGTCTCGTAGGTCTCGATCGATTGCTAAACCTAGTTTTTCTCTCTAAGTGTCAGGTCTCGGATGAACCTAGTTTCTGAGTCGAGACCAGTCTGAAGACCAGTCTCGTCGATTCATTGAACCTAGTTTTTCTCTAAGTGTCGTCTCGAATGTCAGCTGGTGAAGACTAGGTCTCGTGTCGATTCTTTGAACCTAGTTTTCTCTAAGTGTCGGTCTCGATGTCGAGCTGGTGAAGACCGTGTCTTGTATTGATTCTTGAACCTAGTTTTTCTCTAAGTGTTAGGTCTCGGATGCGAGCCTAGTGAAGACAGTCTCATCGATTCGTTGAACCTAGTTTTCTTGCTTGATTGATTTCAGATTTTTATGAAGAGAAATTCTAAGAATTTCTTTTATTGCATTAATTCAAGCTGAAATCAAAGAACAAAAATAAATGTAAATTACATTATCTTAAAGGAAGTATCTTTTGAGGTGTTTCGCATTCCATGGCCTTGGAAGAACCTTCCCCGTAGAGTCTTCCAGGTGGTACGCTCCAGGCTTTTGGCAGCCAATCACTTTATAGGGCCCCTCCCAGCTCAGAGCTAGCTTTCCTTCCACTGGATCTCTGGTGGCGAGTGTAACTTTACGCAGCACCAGATCTCTGACCTTGAAATTCCACGGCTTAACCTTCATGTTGAAGTACTTCACTATCCTCTCTTGGTAGGCTGACAGTGTGATCTGAGCATGGTCGCGCTTTTCTTGCAGTAGGTCCAAGTGGAGCTTGAGTCCTTTAGCCTTTGCCTCTGCCTTGTACGATTCAACCCTTAGGCTTTTCGACCCCAACTCTGCCGGGATGACTGCTTCAGTTTCGAATGCCAGAGCATAAGGGTTTTCTTCTGTAAGAGTTCTCTT
Organism: Carpinus viminea; assembly: GCA_013348765.1. Lineage (NCBI taxonomy): Eukaryota > Viridiplantae > Streptophyta > Magnoliopsida > Fagales > Betulaceae > Carpinus > Carpinus viminea. Next base: position 51,953,552 of record CP054668.1, on the reverse strand, counting down.
TGTAGTTCGATAGGCCCAAAGGACTTCCGGGAGATCATCTGCCCAGCCTCATTTCCTGTCACCTAGCTTCTTTTTCAAAATTTTGAAAATAGTCTTGTTGGTGGCTTCTACCTGCCCATTCGCCTAAGGATGTCCGGGAGAGGAGAAGTAATTCCTTATATGAAGCTCAGCACACCACTTTCGAAACGGCTCGCAATCGAACTATTTTCCATTGTCAGTGACAAATGCATGTGGTATACTGTAATGGCAGATGACATTCTTCCATAGGAATCGTTAGATGGTTTTAGTTGTTATGTTCACTAGGGGTTCGACATCTACCCATTTGGTGAAATAGTCTCGACGACCTTCATGAATTGAACCCCCTTTTCCTCGGGGCAATGGTCCCACTATGTCCACCCCCATTGTGAGAAGGGCCAAGGAGAGAAATTGAAGTCAACTTTTTCGGGGTTGCTTGGTGATGTTGGCAAATCATTGGCACTTATCGCAATTTCGCGATTTCTGAATCCTTGCTCATGTTAGGCCAATAGAATCTTGCTCGTACGGCCTTATGTGCCAGCATCTTGGCTCCAGAATGGCTTCCACAGATTCCCTCATATATTTCCCAGAGGACATAATTTCCTTCTTCGGGAGAGATACATTTTAGGAGAGGCAATGTAAATCTCTTCTTGTAGAGGGTTCCATTCACCATCACGAATCTCCCAGCCTTCATTCTTAACTATATTGTAGACTTTTTCTCGGAAGGTAGGGCTCTATTCTGTAAATAGTTGATGATTTCATTCCTCCAGTCTGAGGCCTCCTTGATCGACGCTATTCGAGGTACGTTCAAGGCCTCCTCGAAAATCGATGAGTGCCTTAGACTTCGAATGCTGGCTTCATTTTTCTCGAATTCATCGTTCTCTGTAGATGCCATTCGGGCCAAGTGATCCGTTTTCTCGTTATCTTCTCGTGGAATCTTTTTGATATAGAACTTCTTAAAAGAAGTTTGCATGCCTTGTACCTTTGCGAGGTACTTCTTCATTTTTTTCTCCCTTTGCTTCAAACTCTCTTCGGATATGTCCCACAATGACTTGAGAGTTGCTTAGTATTTCCACGGATTTAGCTCCCAGTTCAAGGGCCAGTCCAAGGCCTGCTATAACAGCTTCATACTCCGCTTCGTTGTTGGTGGTCCTGAATTCCAACCTCAAAGAAACATTCAACTCTTCCCCTTCAGGAGTGAAGAGCACTATTTCGGCCCCTCCTTTCTTTCTTGTTGACGAACCATCGTCATAAACTACCTATTTTCATTCCATCTCCGGTTCTTCTACTTCTGGCATGTTCGTGAACTCAACCAGAAAGTCTGCAAGTGCTTGACCTTTGATTGCGTTTCGAGGGATGAATTCGAGGTCGAACTGCCCTAGTTCAATGACCCAGTTTGCCAATCTCCCTAATAGATCCAGTTTTTGCATCAGCTTTCAGAGCGGATATTCCGTGAAGACCCGGATGGTATGAGCTTGAAAGTAAGGTCGGAGCTTTCTTGAAGCCATTATAAGAGCAAATGTCAGCTTCTCGATCTGGGGATACCTCTCCTTCGCACCGTGAAGTACCTTACTGACAAAGTAGACAGGTTTCTGTATCCCTTCATCTTCTCGAATCAAAGCTGCACTGATTGCCGTGGGGGAAACGGCCAGGTACAGGTATAACACCTCTCCCGGAACAATCCGGCTCAGCAGGGAAGGGCTTGTTAAGTACATCTTCAATTTGGAGAAGGCCTCCTCACACTCGCCTGTCCACTCAAAGGCTTTCCTCAAAGTCTTGAAGAAAGGGAGACACTTGTCAGTGGAGCGGGAGATAAATCTGTTTAAGGCCGCTAACCTTCCAGTCAGCTGTTGAAGCTATTTTGTTGTTTTTGAGGATTACATTTCCAGTACTGCTCGGATTTTCTCAGGATTGGCCTCGATTCCTCTACTTGAGACCATATAACCCAGAAACTTTCCAGAGGATACTCCGAAGGCACACTTCGCGGGATTCAGCTTCATCTCGTATAGCTTCAGTGTTCCAAATGCCTCATGAAGGTCGTTGATATGATCACCTGACTCTGCGCCCTTCACCAGCATGTCGTCTACATACACCTCCATCTTTCTCCCTATCTGGGTTTGGAACATTTTGTTCACAAGCCGCTGGTAAGTGGCCCCTACATTTTTCAAACCGAAAGGCATAACCTTATAACAGTAAAGGTCTTGATTGGTGATGAATGCGGTCTTCTCTCGATCTCGTGGGTGCATGAGGATCTGGTTGTCTCTGAAAAATGCGTCCATGAAACTAAGCAACTTATACCCGGAGGTAGAGTCAACCAGTGCATCAATGCATGGGAGAGGAAAGCTGTCTTTGGGACAGGCTTTGTTGAGATCAGTAAAGTCCACGCACATTCTCCATTTACCGTTAGACTTCTTTACCAGAAAGAATATCCCAGCAAGCACGCGACAAACTCTCGTGTACTTCTACGAAGCATGCAGTTTTGAATCCTTGCAATAACAAGTCTTTTGAGAGTTTCCAAGCTTTCACACAAGATTCCAAAAACAAGTTTTGGTTATATGGGCTTGTCTACCCATAAGCCCAACATGATGAATATACCGTTGTTTGTTTCTTTAAAGTATGTTTGGAATTGTGTTTGAAAAATAGAATTTTTAAAGTATAGCTTTTCGCCTACCTCTTGTCTACCATTTTTTTTAATTGAATATGAAAAAGGTTAAAAGGGGAAGTATCTGCCAAATTTAAAATTGATAATCGTTTATCAGAAATTGATTAAATTATATATCAAATTCACTGGTCTCCATGCATCACTGATCAAAAATTGGTATCAATAAAATTATATAAAACCAAGATAGCGTTTTGGGGCATTAGCAACAAATTTAAGATAACCAAATCCCTTTAGGATCATATCATCCTTAAGGAGTTAATTTTCCATCTTTATGTTTTAATTTTGAATCAAAAAATGAGTTTTAAAGCATTAGTACCAAATTTAGGATGATCGAATCCCTTTAAAGTTATATTATCCTTAAAGGATTGACCTTTTACGCTTAGGTTTTAGTTTTGAATCCAGAAATAAGTTTTGAGGCATTAGAACCCAAATATTAGCTCATGAAAATTTAGCTAATATTACTTAAATATCTCAAAATACAATTCAAAACATTTCATCAAACATATAGAATGTAAAAAACATAAATAAAAAAAAATAAAAAATAAAAAAAAATATGTTAAAAAAGAAAGATTGACGCTGGTCTAAAAAAAAAAAAAGGCATGGCCTACGCTAGGCTGCCGCAACATGGCAGCCGCATAGCAGGGTTCTAGTTTTTAAGTCAAAAAAACATTTTTTGGACAAATTTTTTTTTTTTTTTTAAGCTTTTGTCAAAATTACATTTTGATAATTTTTAAAGTTAAATAATCAAAGAAGTGCTTTTAGAATTTTTTAACAAACATGATAACTTTTGGTTTGGCTAACTTTTTAGGGATTAAAAGTATTTTTTACCATTCATAACGCAATCCTAAATAGGCTTTTAGTCTTTCAAGAGATTGGTAATTTCCTAAGTAAGACACATTAACTAGCCATTGATTGCCTAGTATCTTTATCGCCAGCCCAATTCGCATCACAAAATGCATGCAACTAGATACTACTGGCTAAGTTCTTGACAAAAAAACATTCCTTTCACTCAAGACTTTCTAAAATATCATAATAATTTGTGTTGCATCTAATGAGGGGTTCTTGGCTTATCCATGAACTGGCTAAGTACATGTATTGCATATGCCAAGCACTACAAGAAAAAGCACTTTTAGCGTCGACTTTAAAAGTCCAAAAAGTCAACGCTAATAGTATCAACGTCGACTTTTGGATGCTAAAGGGGTGGATGCTAAATGTCTGACTCTAAAGGTATCATTAGTGTCAACATCAAAAGTGGACGCTAATAGTAGACTTTTAGCGTCGACATAGTGGACGCTAAAAGTAATCTATAGTCGACACTAATGAGTGAAAAAAATAAATAAATTTAAAAATAAAATAACCATTAGCATCCACCTTAAGTGGACGCTAATGAATGAAAAAAAAAAAAAATTTAAAATAAAATAAAAGTGGACGCTAACAAGTGGAAAAACAAAAATTTAATAAAAATAACCATTAGCATCCATTGAATGGTCCTAAAAAGAATATTAAACACGTAAGGTCATATTCAAAAAATATATAAATAATCCCAGTGATAAAAAACAATAAAAATGTCATGACAAAAGAATACTAAAAGGCAACCAAAAATTAGTAAAAGAGCAAACACAAAATATGTGCAAAGTAACAAACAGAGCAACCAGACTCGCAATTGCACTACTAGCACAAAATGATAACCTACAACATAATTGCGCAAGAAGATGAAAAAGTTCACATGCGATATATATATTCAGTAGGTAGAAAATACAAAAGGAAATTCTCATCTTCACAATAGCTTCCTGCTTTTGTCTGAATCGAACTCAAAATCCTCACACAAAGAAATGTTGTCCTTCTCAAAGCATGTATTGTCATTCCAATCTTTGCTGTAGCCTCAGACTCTTGGCTAAGGATATGTTTTGTTAACCTCAAGTTGCTCACTTTCCCATGTGTTGTGACAACTTTGGCAATTTTACTGAGGTTACCCTACTGTGTATCTAAACGTAAAAGCATCCATTCAAAAAATTTGTCCATCATCAATTCTTGAAAACTGAAATTTAATCGTTTAAAAAATCCAACATATTGTACCTTTAGGCCTTGGCTTCCTTGAGGGAGATAACTATCACGTTTGACCCAAGCAAAACAATCTAGATGGTAAGCAAATTTAGTACGGCATTCCCCCTGATTCTTGTCACATTGAAATCCTACCTCCTGCAAGCCCAAAAAAGAAAAACAAAAGTCCTGACTTACTAGAATAATAGTGTCAAACACATCAAGCCAATGATAGTATCAAGGTCCAAAGAAATATTTAAAAGTTGAAATGTATGACTTCCCTGAATTATTGATAATGTAATTTTTCATATAATGAATACAAAAAGACAAAACATGAAATTTCCAAGTACAATGCATGCCATCAGAGATACCAACAAAAGGCCAAAAAAAAGACATGTGTAATAGGTGCCATTGAATGGTGATAAAGCTAAAGATCAAAAAACTATATTGTGTAAAGCCACAGTTGAACCTAGACATAGAAAACTCAATAGTGTGTACAACATTCGTAAAGCTTCAGTAGAATCTAGACAGTTTGTGTGACATATGTTACAAGCAAAAACATAGACTCAACAATTTGGAGTCCAGTTCAAGCCTTTAGTGGTGGAATGATTTCTCAAGTCTTTTGCCAGAAGCTGCAAGCATTAGCCAATGGTAGATCCATGATTAGCTATAATAATAGTATTTATAACCATTGATCAAGTTAATAACATTTGAATAAACGAATTTTATAGAGTACCATAGAGAAAGGAAAACTTATGCCTGCAGCTGATGATATTTACATCTTTTCCTCACACAAAATTGAAGATTCAATCATAGGAAACAACTTTATATCCCTTCATTCCAGACACTGACTATGACCCAAGAGGCTCGAGTCTAAAAACTCCAAAAGAACAAGATCATTTCCCAGCATAAGCTCAAAACAATACTAAAATGTCGCTGCTTAACAAGCTCAGAATGTGGAGAAAACAAACGAATTAAGCACAGAAACTAGATCCAACAATATAATAACCCAACAACAGAATTTAACACCAACTACTCAACCACACAAACTCCCAACTAAACCCTAGAAACCCAACAAGTTCCCAAAACGAAAAGCGTTTACAATCACCTCCCTCTAAAACGAAAAGCGTTCACAACTACTCAACCACACATCATCGGCATGCCGATTTAGCTGAGAAGTACTTTACATATCAATTTATTTGGAACACATCCAGGTCAGCTTTCAAAAAAACTTTGGAAGAACATATATGACAGACACTTCATATTCACAGCATTTATTAAGTTAACAAGTCTTAAAACGCAGACAGACAACACTTGAGGGACAATTCACATGAGAAACTGGTTTCCTTCCATGCATATGTATGCACCAACATGGTACACAGCACACTCGTCGGAAAAGATTGTTGAAGGAGTATATGGAACAAGGTAAACAGCATAGATGCCATATCCAACACCTAACACATAAGGCAAGAATTAAACCAAGCTGCTAATCAAGGGTTATTAGCGGCAATAAATTAAATTCTAGTTCATAGCATTGTCAATCAATAGGTTCAATATCTTAAGCAGAATTAAGAAGCAAAGAACATACCATTGATAGCTTCAAGTCAAAAGTGAATCTAAATATATTATACACGTATTTGATGAAATCTAAGACACCGCGTACTTCTTTTATCTGTGAAATGAAGCACATTAAAATAACAGGCATAGGCAGCAAAAAGGGATTTGACAGGTTTACCACAAGTCTTCATCACTTGATCAATATGTGCATGTATATCCATGTCCACTTCATTGAGTTACAACTCTCCCTATCTACCAGACAATGTTTAGATTGAAATTCTAACGAAAAGTAGCACTCGTTGAAGATTGAAAATCTCCTATCAAGATCTTCCACTAACACTTCAACTCAAATCTATATATCCTACTGCTGTGCTAGTACTTCTACATTAAGGCATTTGAAAATATTTTAATTGACATAATATCATTTAATTGACATAATATGGAGATTTGAGTGCCAACATACCTGCAGAATAGAAACTAAAGAGATAGCAGATCCAGTTACTGAATACAGATGAAAGGTGATCAGAATTTTGGGGAAAGGAAGAAAACTAAAGGAAAAAAAAATTATGACCTGCCCAATATAAAAGCATCCTTTGTTGTTCATTTTGATCTTTCCTTTCAATTGCCTTGAATGTAGAGTACACAAGTAAAGTAATCCCAATAGAACAGCTGCACAAGCAAAAAGCTAAATGTTATGTTGACACCAAAAACAAGTAATTTGCTTCATGAATAAATTGAATAAAAGTATTAGAGTAAAGAATATTTACAGAAAAGGAGATTAAAGAAAAGCATGTCATGAATACACACACATCAAGCACATTCCATCCTCAGTTCTCAAGGGTAAGCTACCTGAGCCACAACCCAACCAACAAGCCAATCAATGTTGCTCCTATGATTACATATGAGAAGTGCTCGTTCTTTACCTGAATATATCTCCAACAAAAGATAATTTCCCATATATCTCCAACAAGAGATACTCTTCTATCACAACCATTTGCTATCATTCCCTCCAACTCAATAACATCAGCTTGCAGTTTTGAGCGTTTTACACTACAATTAGATTGAAACTTAGATTCTTGCCTTTCCAGATCCTGAACAAAGCTTCCAATAATGAGCATCAACCATCAAATGAAATAAATAAATGAGACAAGATTAATGAATAAGTATACTAAGTAAGATTAAATAATCTCTCTTGTCAACTGACAAGGTGATTGATACACAAAACTATCATGTGCAAGTTTTGCTCATCAAGCCCAAATAGCTACTCCGAGTACCACAACCAACCAATGAGTGCAATTCACACTTCATAAACAGTATTTTCTAATCCCCTAGAAATCAAGACCTTATAACTCCAACATCATCAGCTAATTACCGATTAATATTTTTACTAATCCCATATCTTCTAATAAAATGGATGGCATGGTAACTGGATCGCTGAGTTTCCACCACATTTCAAATGCACTATTTTCTAGTAACCTTTTTTCTTTTCTTTTTTCATATGAATATTTTCTAGTAACTTTTAACTTATTTTACTCACTCATCCCAAAAAAATACCATCAGAGGTTCACAATTAACTTGTTTCAAGAGCACCAATAAGAATATTAAGGGCTTTCTGTCAAGAAATTATTACCATTGAAAAAAAAAAAAAATAGATACCAAGGCAGTTAAAATGGCAAGAAATTTTCAATGAAACTTGATAAAATGTACAAGAAACTTGACAATGGTTCACAATCATGTGCAGAACAGGTATACAAATTAAAATGGCAGTTAAAAAAAATATCCAGCAAGGCCATCGAATACTGCCAAAGAATAAGTTGCTTACTGAATTCATCTCGTATCACCCAAAATAAAGCAGGGCAATAAAACCTAAAAGCATTCAAAGCTTTAACCCTGGATTAAAGTTACTAGAACATACCCTTGCCATTCTTGAATTTGTGATTCTCTCAAAGGCAACCATCTCTCAAGAAAAGGGTCGATGCACTGTAATAGACTATCAAAGGCACATAAGAGACTTACAAGAGTTTATAATAGAGAGAAATCAGATTCTGGACAAGTTTCATAAGGCTGTGAATTATGAAAAGAGCCCTACCAATCACTCATTACCTTTGCGCTACCAATCTGTTTTATTTGTTTGATTTGTTTGATTTTTTTTTTTTTTTAAAAAAAAGAGCCCTAATTAATTGAAGTTTTTATTTAATAAATGAAATGTAATAGAAACAGAGAAGAAAGAGTAACCTGAATGTAGATGAGGATGACGGCGAAAGATTGAAGGCTAACGTAATCGCGAAGCCATGGCTGTGTTCGATCCTCAATGATGAACAAGCATCATATAAGCCCCCAAACCCTTCGAATCCTATTTTCTTCCCTCTTTGATTTTTTCTGAACCCTAAATGAAATGACTACTTAAACCACGATTTAAGGAGATGCTGAGGATATGCCGGCCGGAGTATTGCCGGAGGGAGAGAGAGTGACGGCCGGAGATGATTTTGGCGGAGAGAGAGCGACTGTGAGACTGACCGGGCGACGAGGAGAGAGTGAGTGAGAGAGAAAACGACTGAGAGGAAGAGGAGAAGGAAAAAAAGAGAGAGCTAGGAAGAGGAAGAGGGGTCTGCGCGTGATGAGAGAAAAAAACGAGGGGGAAGAGAAAAAAAGAATGGGTCTGCGCGGGATGAGAGAAAAAAAAGAGAGGGAAGTGAAAAAAAGAGGGGCAAGCTACCCAAAAAAAATAAGCGCCAAATGATCCCTGTTTAGACTTATTTTCTGATAGGAGTATTAATAATAAACTTGGAATCGACGCTGATAGTCATATACTTTTATTTATTTTTTATTTTTTAATAAGAGTATAGTAATTAATATATGTATGTTATATATTAATTGGGTTATATATATAGTCATTAATATATATATATTTGCATGTCAAAAATATATATATTTGAAGGTGTGAAGGGTTATATATATAATTTTTTTTTAAAAAAAAAACTATAGTAACGTGGCATATATTATTCTATTAAAATTAAGACCTATAGAAAAAGAAAAATTAAAAATTAAAAATTAAAATTAAAAAAAAAAAAACCTGAACTTTTTTGGGTTACAATTATATATTTTTTTCAATCTTTTGGTTTCGAAAATTTCACCTTCCCGCCTTTTGATTTAAGTATTAATTTTTTAAAAAATTTATTAAACATTTATATTATTCTATTAAAATTAAGACCTATAGAAAAAGGGGGAAAAAAAAAAAAAAGAGCTTAAATTTTTTGGGTTACAATTATATATTTTTATATTTTTATTTAAAATATATACACCATTTTCTATAAATATATTCAAGGGAATTTATATTAGATAGGTATGGGTCGGTAGCCCAAAATTATTAAATGCTTAAGTTTTTTTTTTTTTTGACAAATGAATCCTTGAGTATGTCGAATTCAACAATAAAATCCATCCGTTAAATTTTGAGGCTGTGAAAATTCGACCCATAAAACCCGTTTAATCTAAACGGGTTTGGGGTCACCGGCGGCAAGCGGAGAGAGATGATGGTGATGAGGGCGGTTGGAGAAGGTTGAGGTGACTGGTGAAGGACCGGTTGTGCGTCGTGGTCCGTGGAGGCGTGCTGCGTGCACTCGTAGTCGTGGATTGTGGTCGTGGGCTGTGGCGCGATTCTGAAGGAGTGAAGGACAAGGTGGAGTTCTGATGTGGTACTCATTGACTCGGTGAGGGTGAGTGCGATTCCGAGTCGGTGTTGAGGTTTGCCGGTCGGATCTGGTGAGTGGTACTGGTTTCGCCGTCTCTCGTGATTTCGGTGAGGATGAGTGGGACAATTTGCATGGGGTGGACCGTGTGGTAGTGAGGCTAAGTGAGCCAGTGACAGTGTGCGAATCAATGAATTACTTTTCAGTGTTTTCACTTTTTCAAAATTCTTCTTTTTTTTTTTTTTTTTTTTTTAGTTTTTACAAAACATAACAAAACCAAAAAAAAAAAAAAAACTTAATAGTCTGGCGGGTCACCATGACGACCCGTTCTTAAGATAAACGGGTAAATGGCAGATTGACCCGTTTACGATAAACCGTTAAGGATAAACCCAAACCCGCTAATTTTGTGTCGGGTTCACGGGTCGTGTCAAAATTGCCAGCCCTAGTTTTTGTCATATTAAAATATTAATTTTTTAATTTAATTTTTAAAATTAAATCTATAATTAAAAAAAAAAAAGAATAAGAAGATAGCAGGGATAGCTGAACCATCCCATTGGGATCATAGTCAATCAAACTAATTCACTATGATTAATCGGACGATCGATTGGATGTTCAATCGATTAAATGATCTTATCAAGATCAATCATATTAATGTAGTAGGATCGATCAATTGATCTTATCATGATCAATCAAAATAATGCGCTAAGAGTAATCGAATACTCTATTAAACATTCAATTATGTCAAATTGGATCAATCATTTGATTCTATCACGATCGATCGGATGATCGGTCGATCATTTGATTTTATCACGATCAATCGAGCTAATTCTCTAAAATCAATCGGATGATCAGTCGATCATTTGATTCTATCACAATCAATCAAACTAATTCTCTAGGATCAATCGGATGATCGGTCGATCATTTGATTATATCACGATCAATCGAACTAATTCTTTAGGATCCATCGGATGATCGATCGATCATTTGATCATATCACAATCAATCGAACTAATTCCCTATGATCAATCGAATGATCGATCATTTGATTATATCATGATCAATCGAACTAATTCACTAGGATCGATCGGATGATCGATCGATCATTTGATCATATCACAGTCACTCGAACTAATTCATTAGGATCGATTAGATGTTTAATTGAATGCTTAATCCTATCACAAATCGATTGAATATCCAATAATTTAACTAAAATAAATAATGACATATTATCGGGGCTAAATGACTTAGTTTAGTTGACGTTCATAGTTAGACTATCAACGTCAACCTGTAGAGATCGTCGTTGGTAGTTTAAGTATTACTTTTTTTTTTAATTGTTAACAATTTATAGTAGTCTATTAAAATTAAGTAGTATAGAAAAAATAAATAAAATTTTGTGGGTTACAATTATAATTTTTTGCTATTTTAATATATATATACCATTTTTTAATTTTTAGATATATATTATTTACTTTCAATTGAACTTGATTTTTTTTTTAATTTATATGAATGACTATTAGCGTCCACTTTTTTAGTGGACGCTAGATATATATATATATTTTTTAATTTTTAGATATATATATTTTTTTTTTGAGAAGACTGGACTCTAAATATATATTATTTATTTTCAATTGAACTTGATTTTTTTTAATTATTCTTGCCCATTAAAAAATCATATAAGCCAATCATTTTTTATATATATTTTTTATATTTTTTTTAATATATATACCATTTTTTATTTTTAGATATATATTTATTTATTTATTTTTACGTTTATTTTTTTATTTTTTCAGAAGACCATTAGCGTCCACTGAAAGTGGACGCTAATAGTCCTCTTAATTTTTTTAATGTTTTGATAGGTGCATTAGCGTCCACTTCAGTGGACACTAATAGTCCTTTAATTTTATTAATTTTTTAAAAAAAATTTGATGATATGATGGTAATTGGTAAATCAGTAAATTGTAAACAATACTACTAAGTGATATAGGATGTTCTCCTGAATAAATTTTTAAATTTATCATATGATATATCACATATGAATGATATGATAGACTACAAATTAGTAAAGTTACTTAGTTAGCTAGTAAATAGTAACATAGGGATAAGTTGATAACTAAATAATCTAACATGATTGAATGATCCTATAAGTTTAATCCTATTAATTATTTTCAATTGAACTTGTTTTTTTTTTTTTTTTAAATTTATATGAATGACTATTAAGTGGACGCTAGATATATATTATTTATTTTCAATTGAACTTGATTTTTTTATTATTATTATTCTTGCCCATTAAAAAATCATATAAGCCTATCAATTTTTTTTATATATATATATATTTTTTATAGTTTCTTTTTTATTTTTAATATATATATACCATTTTTTCATTTTTAGATTTTTTTTAATGTTTTTTTAATATTTTTATTTTTTGAGAAGACCATTAGCGTCCACTTTCTAATTGTCCTTTTAATTTTATTTTATTTTTTAATTTTTTGATAGGTGCATTAGTGGACGCTAATGAGGGACTATTAGCGTCGACATACATAGTCGACGCTGATAGTCCAATATTAGCATCCACTTTTAGTGACGCTAATAGTCCTTAATTTTTTTTTTTTTTAAATTTTTGATAGGTGCATTAGCGTCCACTAAAGTGGACGCTAATGATGGTATATCAGCGTCGACCACATCAACGCCAATAGTCCTTTAATTTTATTTTTTTTAATTTTTTTATAGGGGTTAAATGTATTTTTAGTACCTGTGCTTTGAGTCAAAATCAAATAGTCACTTAGGTTTTTTAAAATATCACAAATGGTACCTGTGGTTATCAAATAAACTTACTTAGTATACATTTAAAATTACATTAATTTTTTTAACGCATATCAACTTACACATGGCATGATACTAGGGTTTTTAATTGTCACATTAGATTAAATAATATTAAATTATGTTTAAAAAAAAAGGAAAATTAAAAAGACTTGTATGTTCTCTCCATTTTCCTCTCCCCCAACCCCCTATGCCGTTGCCGTCTCCCTCCAGGCCACCTACAAACTGCTTCTCTCTCTCTCTCTCTCTCACTCACTCTCTCTGTCTCTCACAAAGGACCAAAAACCCCAAACCAGTCGATCGAGAGAGTGAGAGAGTAAAAGAGTCGGAGATAGTTTGAGTTAGTTGTCATAAATTTAATGAGGTTTGAGAAGTGGCGCAGTGTGGGGCATGGCGACGTTGCAGAGCTCTAATTTCGTGCCATTATTGCTTGAACAATGAAGAGAATTGAAGCGAAAGCGAAACCCTCTTCTTTCTATGTCTTTAAACCTAAGAAAACCCAAAATTTGCTGCAAAAAAAACCCAAGAACGAAGATAAAAAACTCGAGAGTCCGTAAACAAAAACCTGGTCAAAACAGAAACTCACAGGCTCACAATATCATAAAACCCACACCAACTGGCAAGAACCCAAAAATCACAACCACTGGTCTTCCACTACAATTGGGTCGCTACTTATTATTATTGAGAGTAGGAAAGTTTTGATATGGATTTGTTGTCAAAATTGAGAGCTATTGGGTGCAAGAAATGGCGGATATTCTATCTAGGCGGAGGACGGAAGGGCAGCAAAACAAACAAGAGGAGGAAGAGAAACAGAAAGTAGCTTGTTTTTGTTCAAACGAGGAGATCTACAACAACAAGGGGTTTGAGATATGGCCAGCAAGATTATCATCAGCACCAAAACTTGAGCAATTACTACTGCTTGGACTGGGTCCTAGTCGGAGAAACCCCAGAGCGCCTCCGATGACTCGCCGAGATCCGCCGGATTCACGTTGATGAGTCAAAGAGGAGGTGGCGAGGAGGCATGAATTGCCGACTGTGGAAACCAAGCCAAGAAAGACCGCCCGCATCTGATGTGGACTTGTTGCAAGAGTCGAGGGTTTCAATTTATCTTCTTATTCATCTTCTTCTTCTCGCTCTCATAGGTGGCTTGGAGGGAGACGAAGTAGGGGGTTGGGGAGAGGAAAATGGAGAGAACACGGTGTCTTTTTAATTTTCCTTTTTTAACATAATTTAATATTATTTAATCTAATGTGGCAACTAAAACCCTAGTATCATGCCATGTGTAAAGGTGACGTATGCCCGTTAAAAAATTAATGGAATCCTAATGAAGTACTAAATGGGTTTATTTGATAACCATAGTACCATTTGTGATATTTTGAAAACCTAGGTGGCTATTTGATTTTGACTCAAAACACAGTCTGAAAATGCATTTAACCCTTTTTTATATTTGCATTATTTAAACCTCATTATTTATTTTCAATTGAACTCAATGGTTTTTTTTAATTATTGCCCATTAAAAAATCATATAAGCCTATCAATTTTGATTTTTTTTTAAAATTTTTTTTATTTTTATATGGGACTATTAGCGTCCACTATTGTGGACGCTAATAGTCTTAATTTTTTTTTTTAAATTTTTTATAAAGGACTAATAGTCCTAATTTTTTTTATTTTTATATGACTATTAGCGTCGACCTTTGTCGCGCTAATATAATTTAGATTAGCGCTAATAATTTTTCGAGTATTGGCGTGGGCTTATTAGCGATCACTCTAGAGTGGATGCTAATATGATAGTCTACTATTAGCGTCGACTCTAGGGTCGACGCTAATAAGTCGCCGCTGATGAGCTTAAATCTTGTAGTGAAGCTTGGTCTGGTGATGGATATCATAAGTTGTCAATAATATATTCTATTCAAGTGGTAAAGACACCAAAACAATGAAAGATTTTGAAGCATCCAACCCAGAAAAGAAAGATTTGAATAAATTTTATAAGAAATGCAATGGAAATATGAGCAGGTAACTTGGTTGTTTCGTTTGTCTTTCTTCTGCTTCATGTTTGCTAAAATAGGAACATTCTTGATTCTTGTAAACCATGCATGGTTTCAATCTTTTGGGTAGCGCTGTCTCCTATCCTATGATCATTTATGTGGGATTTATGGGTTTATTCATATATGCCATACATCCTATCCTTAGTCCAACTGCAAAAGAAATCACCATCATCTACCATGCCACGCATCATCATATGTGGAAGAATGAACACCTAAGGAATAATTAGAATATCAATATATCATGTTCGGACACCACTTAACTCCAAAAACTAAAATTGTATTTTTAAACTCAATCATATAATATTATCCTCCGCTCACGAATCTTTTACGCTCCCACTTGTATACTTAATAAGGTTTATAACCAAATGCAGATCGCCAGACAAGGATCTACTAGCAATTATTTCTAAGCTGAGACACATAGTTGGTGTGCCTACGTTTGATGGAGATGAGCCATCTACTGAAACTACTGAAGAGAATTTGAAGCTGCATAGAGAGCAGTAGACAGAGGAAACCGGGTTGAAGATCAAATGCAAGCCAACAATCTGCCAATTTCAATCTGTCTAGAGTTCTGGTTTTCTAAAGCTGTGAAGGAGTTTGTTCTTTTTATAGAGAACTCATCTCATGTGAAATTGTATGTTTCAGTTAAAATATGCTACAATGGAAATATCTTCCCTTGCCTTTTACCAAACTATGCTATCCCAACAGTCTCCTTGGAAGCATGGAGACTTAATTTATACCCTTTTGGATGCTGTGTTTGCGTGAATGAAAGTGGTCTCAATACTACAACTCCCTAAAATTTTAGGGAAAATTGTAAAATTGGTCTCTAGATTTGTGCTTGTAACGTGTCGATGTACGGATCATCACTGTGACTTCAAGCCACCCTCTATGGAGGAGCACCATCTCCGTTGGATTTAAAACATGACAAATAATTTTATGGGGTATGCCTACATAACAAATAACTTCTGTACAAATTTTGCCTAATTTTTTCCATCGGGTCACTATGAAATTACAAATTACTCTAAAAAAATTATAAAAATAAAAGAAAAAAAATTGAGCAACTGTTGGGGTATCTTGATGACTCCTAAACCCACCCAATTCTTTTGTTTTTTTGTTTTGTTTTTTTTTTTTAAATAATATTTTGAAGGTAGATTTATAATTTCATAATGATATGTTAGAAAAATGGCCAGAATTTGTAAGGAAGAGTTATTTGTTACTCAGGCATATCACATAAAGTTATTTATCACTTTTAAAATTTCAAAGGAGTTATTTGTCCCAAGCACAAACCCAAGGACAATTTTTCCAGGGTTTTATACAGAACAACAATTCTATAGAGTACAAAGAACAACACACTCATGCCCCCCTTGTACTTATTTTAACTAAATTGTTCTGTTTGTTTCTTCTTGTTTTTTAACCTTGATATTTAATTATATTTGTTTCACATAACAAGCAACACCACAGATAATAATTTATAATCCAAATCATTGTAGGGATATACTCTGCTTGATCTGCGGGTCCATTCAATGATCTTGTATCCTTTCTAGCCCTCTAATGAGAAGACTTTTTGTTGGGATTTGGGTGTGAACCCTGATAAATTTAACCACTGTCCATGAAATGGTTGAAGGAACATTAATAGCTAACATTATGCAACTGCACTTTTGGCCAATTTGGAGCAACATTCTATATATTCCAAATAGATCTCTTGTTGTTGAAAAGTCAAAAACAATTGAAAATTTTCAGTTATGAGACAATGACATCCCAACAGCACTGTAGTAAATTAGTAATGATTTCCCAAAATCTCAAAATGAAAGCAATGCTTGCTTTTCAATTTCATACAGTGGTTTTTCCTTTTACCCTTTTTTCTCCAGTTCAAATTTTAATTCACATTTATGTTTGGTTGTTTTCCTTCAATCCACCTCTTCCCAACAATCACAGTTTTCTTAAGCTTTCACAATCCCAATAATTTGTTTACAAAAAAAACAATCCCAATAATTATTTTGGTAGTTTTTGTGTAGGTGATTTTTAAATAGTGTTGCTTGGTATGTAAATGCAGAGTTCAATGCTCTTATGTTTTTCATGGCTGTTGCATGAATCCTTTTTATGACCTCTGCAACACCCAACTTTACTGTGACATCTTTCCCTGCAAAGAGTTGAGATTTCTGAAATGGCCTTGTAGACATTTATATGCTGTGCATGTTATGGAGTACCCACCGAAAAAGGATCCAAAGATAGCCATTTCTGGACTTCTGCTAGCAGAATGGAATTTGAATGGTTCTTCACTTGTAATCTCATTAAGTAGACAAATTTTCTAGATTTCAAGAGCTAAGTTCACTTTCATTATCCGGAAATCATTGTAAAACATTTTAACCTTAATTTCACCCTTAATTTAACTCTCTGAAATTCCTTAATTCATATGTTTCTTGATGGATAATGAGATCTTTGACTTAAATTTATAAAGCCAATCAGTCTACTAATCAAATGTCTTTTGATGGTTGGAAATTTTGGCTGATTTGGAGGTTTAACTAAGAGAATGATAGCGCACACAAGTGAAATTGCATTCCTGAGGACTGCCCTTTTATTTCGTTTTAACAATTTTTTGAAGAATTTGTTTGTTGTTTCTCTTTTTATTATGCATTGAAAGCTGTGCAACATATAATGACCAAATAAGTTGGGTCTTGTCATCACGGATCAATAGTAAATGGCATGATAGACAAAGTAACCAAGATTAATTTGATCACATAAATTGGAAATATGAAACTAACAAAACCTTAATTTATTCAAATTGAAACTCAGGAAACCAAATTGATGACAGACTCTATAATGACCAATTGATAACAAGACACAAAACAACCAATATGCAATTTTAAAGAAAGATTATACACCTATTTTTAGGTTGTCCATGAATTGGAAATATGCAACTCTCCACTTATAGCTAAGAACTAATGGACCACAAACTCCCCAAAAACCTGTAATGAAGCCAAGAACTAGTAATTGGAAACCATGGGATTCTAGGCCCATCGTCCTCATCTGAATATCTCCTTGTTGCTAACAATATGGGGCACTCATGTGGAAGAGGGGCCACAAAGTCGAGTTACCCTCATATGCAGAGGCATCAAAGCTTTGGAGTTGAGTGCCTGATGGTATGGGTCCATGCAAATTGTTGTTTGCAACACTAAATTGAGACAAGAAATGAAGACTACTCAGTGATGCGAATTCGCCCGACAACGATTTCCAGAGAGGTCTAATTCTTCTAAGTTTGTGAGCTTTGAAATTTGGTCTGGGATGCTACACGAGAAGTTGTTTGACTTAAGATCCAGCTGAGAAAGAAGCTTCAAACAACGATCTCAATTGGGATGTTGTTGCTAAGATTATTGTTTGCAACAATAATTGCTGGTGGAATGCTTGAGAGAAATTGTGTTGTCCAAAAGAAGATCCCAGTAAATATTGGTAAATCAAATGATTATTGTCTACTACTAGAGCCTTTGGTGACACTAATGCTGGTAATGCACAAAATTCTTTGAAATTCACCTGAAATGAGGTTATCATATAAGTCTAAATGGAAGAGTCTGGGAAGAGTCGACAACCAATTAGGAATTGAACCTGTGATACGATTGGAATTTAGTTGCAAGACTTCTAGCTTTTTAAGCCTAGATAACCATATAGGCAATTGACCAGATAGTTGGCATCCGGAAAGATGAAGCCATCGGAGATTTTCAAATCCGTCATAATCAACTATATTGTCATCACTTGGCATTCCCTCGCGTAGAAAATTCCCTCCAAGGGTGACTATGGTGAGTGTCTTGCAATGCATCAAAATCTTGATTGCACCAGTGATATTGGTTAGCCTATTGAAAGGAAGAGAAAGGAAAGATAAGAATTTTAATTGTAGCACCTCAGGTTGGATTTGTCCCTCGAGTTGGTTTAGGGCTAGACGGATTGCAATCAAGGACTTGCATGAGTAAAGGCTTATTGGCAAGTTACCAGAGAACTTATTAAACCCAAGGTCTATTACAGTAAGTTGATGAAGACTAGAGAAATTAAAGGTAGAGATGTTTCCTTCAAGGAAATTGGATCGTAAGATCAATTTTGTGAGATTTGTGCAATTCACCAAAGATGGGGGCAAAGAACCTGTTAAGGAGTTCTCATAAATGAGTATGTGCTTTAATTTGGAGAGCTTCCCGATATCCACTGGGAGCTTGCCACTCAATTTATTACGATAAAACTCAAAGTAAGTGAGTTTGGCAAGGTTCACAATGTCATTGCTAATGGGTCCTGAAAGATCATTGGAAGGCAAAGAGATTTCTTCCAACCCTATTGCATTGTATATATCATTAGGAACCAATCCAGAGAGAGAATTAAAACCTGCCCGAAAAACCTTGAGTTTGGAACATGCCCCTAGTCCACGAGGAATATGACCACTATGATGATTATGGGAGAAATCAAGGAGCTTGACCACTGAAGAGTTGATGCAAGGAAAGGAAGGAATCAGGCCTGCGAGATTATTGTTGCTGACATTGAGGTCGGTCAACCTCCATGCTCTTTGAAGGAATGATGATTGGATTGTCTCACTGAATTGATTGCTAGATATGTCAACAATTTGAACAGAGGAAGGCCAACCAGAAGAATCTCCAAATAGATTGTTGTAGCTCAAATCAAGCACCTTGAGTTGATTCAAGGACAAAAATAATCCTTTAGGGAGAGGACCCGAAAGTGAATTGTGGGATAGATTGAGGTGGGAGAGATATGTGAGGTTTCCAAGAGAGGGAGATATACTCCCACTGAGGCCTTTAGAAGGTAACCAAATATGGGTGACTTGACGTTTATGATCACAAGAAATGCCTTCCCACTGGCAACAATCAATGGAAGACCAATTTAGTGGAGGAGAAGATGTACGGTTGAAGGGTAAGGACAAGAGAGAGTCATGGTCTATTTGGTTGCAGGCATGATTCAGGGAGAAAATACCAAAAAGAAACAAGGTGAGGAGGAGATGAAAAGGCTTTAAATATGGCATGCTTCTTGTTTGATATGCCAAACCAGAAGAAAAATGGTTATGAAGTAGTCCTAAAACTACACTTTGTATATATAGTACATACGTAGCTCTCATCTTCAACTTTGCTAAAACGACAAGTAATTCCCCTATGCTTGAACCCTCCATCATTTGGGCTAACGATACCGACGGCTGCTAATTTTGTCAATTATGTTGAAAAATCATTTATAGACTTGAAACCCATGGCAACTACGGTCGTTATACAGTACTCCACCTAAAATTATTAATTCCTGACCTTGTTGATGACAATTTCAAAGTGTTTGTAAGTCCTATCTGATAAATGCTTCCACTGAAAATGCATCATTCACATTTCCATGTGAATATGAATTTAATACAAGGGAAAATGGCCTTATCTCTAGTAAGCAAACAGGGAAAGAAGATATTTAGGAATTGAATGTAGGTTCTAGTGGAGTGGGGACATAATTAATTTTGTGAAAAAGTATTCGTGTTCACAAGTATACGTTATTAATTATTATGATCGCTCCACCAATACTTGTGTAAATTGACAAAATCAATGAAAAGTATGGTTTGAAATCACGTATTACTTTCCAGCAGCAATAATGCTTACCGTGTCCAAAGGATTTTCCATAGGGCAAGGGTGCGGTCCTTCTAAACTACCGCAATGTTGTTGTTGGAAGTGAATGGATATAAAGTATACTGAAAAGACTAGTAGAAGTCAACTTTGCCCAAATTGCAAGTCATGTGGATGTGGGGGCATAATTTCATGGAAAGTATTGAAGCTCGCTATTTTGATTTTGGTTGGTATGGCTTGGAAGTACGTACGTGTAACTTCCCAGCAAGAAAGTTCTTTTCCATGCATGTTGTTGTTGGAAGTGATGAACAGCTTTAAAACTTATTTACTGCTTTCACTCCAGCGCCAAAAAAAAAAAAAAAAAAAAAAAAAGAACTTGGAAGTCTCTTTAAACGGGTAAATGAGTAATCTGTAGAGCATTCTTCTCCCCTCCCTTTCTGGTTTTCTCACTCACAAAAATAAAGTCATCTTTCCGGAATGGATCTAATAAGTCCTCATACTAAAATTCACTTTTGGACTGGAAACCATAAATGCCTTCCCATCGGCAACAATGGAAGACCAATTTAGTGAAGGAGAAGACATACGGTTGAAAGCTAAAAGAAAAGAGAGTCATGCTCCATTTGGTTGTAGGCATGATTCATGGAGAAAATACCAAAGAGAAACGAGGTGAATGGAAGATGATCATAAGGCTTTAAATATATCTGGAATTACCAAACTGAGGTTCTTTTGATTTTCACAAATTCCTTTTCTTTATGGATGACTGCAATATTTACTCTGTTAACGTTTCCCTACCACTAATAAATATTTATGCCAAACCAGAAGAAAAAATGCTTATGAAGTAGTCCTAAAAGTACACCTTGTATATATAATTAAGTATGTACCTAACAAATTTAATGGTTAATCTGTGAACTTTTCATGAGTATAACTTGACAAAACGTTTTCCTTTCACCTATGCTTGAAACATCCCACTAGGGGTGAAATTTAAAACCGTATAACCACATCCGCTAACCACACTAACCGCTAACCGCTTTGAAAGCGGTTAGTAAAAACCGCTGCCTAGGTGGTTAGCGGTTAGTGGATTTTGAAAAACTGCCTAACCGCTAACCGTTAGCCGCTAACCGCCTTTTTTTAAAATATAATATATATTTATATTATATATATTTCATATAATAAATAACAATAAGATTTACAGTTCTATATATTTTTTTAAAACCAAATGTTGGGTTTTTATGTTGGGTTTCATATAACCGTTAATGACGTAGTTTTACACTTCTATATATTCATTTCTTCCTAACCTAAAACGATAATTTTGTTGTAATTTTATTCGTATGTTATATGTTGTAGAAGGTGACTAACAAGATTTTGGTATAATGGTCCAACATATAATGTTCACTTTAAACCAACAATTTTTAATGCTAAAATAGCCATGAAAGAGGAAACAAAAATGTTTGAAGTGAGGAAAACAAGGGTTTAAAGGGAGCCCAAAACCGGCAAAAAAAAAAAATTAAAAATAAAAAGCCCAATAAAAAGCGGTTAGTAAAAAAGCGGTTAACCGCTAACCGGGCGATTAACCGCTGAGCGGTTAGCGGAGGTGGTTAGCGGTTAGAGGTTTTGGCCACTAACCACTAACTGCAATCGCTATTTCACCCTTACATCCCACGACTAGTGCTGTCCTTATATCATCCACCTCACATTGTCCCCATGTACAAATGTCGCAAGCAATAATATACTAAATAAGCATATGGGCTATATATAATATATCATCTTTTTAATCATTACTAGCCACAACTTTTAGGTATATATTTGCAAATATCCTATTGCTACTCTCATGACTTTGCTGTCTCTAAAAAATTTGAAATTACCAAACTGCAATTTTTTTTTTCCCTTTAATCTCCTATGTTTTCATCTTACTTTAATTTAGTCCTTGAGTTTTTTAATCTCAATAATACATACATTTTGTAGGTACTGGTGAAGTTTAAAATAGGAACCTTTGTTACTTACCATCAAAGTTAACGGTTTGCCATCGGCCACATGTGTCTCATTAATTTGACGTGTCATGAACAACCAATGCAATGCCAAGTCAAAAAGCACAAACCCACAATAAAAAAAAGACTTCAATTCCATTGATGTGAAATTGCATTAGACTGTTTAGATGAACGTTGACGTGTTAAATGAGACACATGTAGTAGATGACAAACTATTAATTTTAACAATAAAGTGATATAGGAACATATTTTAAACTTGAGCAAAACTTAAGGACCAAATTCTTGAAATTGAAAACCCAATGACTAAATCCAAATGATATGAAAACCTAAAGAATAATTATAATTTTCCCTGTTTTGGTTTTTGTTTTGTTTTTATTTTAAAACAAAATTGCTACTGTAGCCGGTTTGGAATCATTTATAACTTTCCAACACAGAAAATTCTTTAGGTGCAATTTGCAAACGAGGAGAAAAGTATTCAAAAGAATTTGTCATTGTCGGCGACGGGCGACTTTGATGTTCAAAACAAAGGGTTAAATATATTTTTTTTATTGGTTTAACAATTTTATTTTTTGTCCATTAGGGTTTAGTTGTTATTAGAGAAAGTATTTCGAGTTTAAATAAAAATAGAAATGATACCTCCGTCTAAATTTTCTTCAAAATTTAACGGAAAACTACGTCAACACCATAAAAAAATCGACACGTGTCCATATATTAATTAAAAGAACAAAATAAAATTTTTAAAACTAAAAATATTAGAAAATTAGAAAATTAAATTAAATTAAATTAAAAAAAAAGGGGAAAGGGGTGTGTCGGACAAGATGGTGGTGGCCGGCCCAGCCACCCCATTTTGCCCTTAAGGGTGGCCGGGCACCCCATGGGGGTGGCTGGAGAAGTCTAATTCCGTGGTTGATAGCACACTGTGAAATGGAAGCAGTTCCATCTGCCCAAGGCGTTCCAAATTGGAAATATGCAAGAATATTCACCAGAAATTACTCATGTAAAAAGAAGAAGGAAAGAGAGGGAGAGAAACAAAGCAAAATAAACCAAAACCAAATCTGGTTCATATCGCTTTCTGTCAAATTTTGAATGAGATTTAGATAAGTACCATAACTCTAGGAGCAAAAAATAAAGTTATTAAACTACCAGGGGCAAAAAAGTATTTAATCCTAAAATAAAAATATGACAAGATTTTTTTTTTTAACAAAGACTAAAAAATAGAAAAAGAGTTTTTTCAAAACTGTTTGGTAAATTGGGTTGGTGTTTCGGTTATATGGGCTTGTCGACCTATAAGCCCAACATGATGTATGTACCCAAATCTATGTTTTTTTTAAGACAACCCAAATCTATGTTGGGGTGCCGCATCACCTCCTTTTGTATTTCATTTTTTTAAAAAAATTTTATTAATGCAATTTCGATTACTTAAAAAAACAAAATAATAAACAAAAGCATAAAATATCCGTAGCTAATTGTGTGTGTGTGTATATATATATATATATATATATATAGGAAAACTTCATTGAAGACCCCTAAATTTTCACCTGTTTTGAAATATCCTCCTAAACTTAAAAAACTCTCAATTTAGTCTCTGATTTTCAATTACTCTCAATTTAGATCTCTCCATCAATTTTAGCCGTTAAAAATTTTAAAAAAGACCAAAATATCCCTAATTTTCATTTTTTAAAATTAAAAAAACGTTTGGAAGTTAATTTTATACAAAAGTCAGGGGTATAAACGTCATGTAATGTTCAAAATCTGACAGAGGGTTCTAAATTGAGAGCAGTTGAAACTTTAGAAAACTAAACTAAGAGTTTTAAAGTTTAGGAGGTATTTCAAAATGAGTAGAAATTCGGGGGTCTTCAGTAAAATTTCTCCTATATATGTATATATATTTTGTGTTGCATCCAAATGAGGTGTTCTTGGTTTCTCATAAGTTTGGCTAACTACATGTGACTACATGTGCTGCATACGCATGGATATCATAATTGCCATTTGCCAATAGTATATACTATTCAAGTGGTAAAGATGTTCAGAACAAAGCACCAAAACAATGAAAGATTTGAATAATTTTTATAAGAAATGCAAAGGGAAAATATGAGCAGATAGGCAGAGGAACATTTGGAGCTGCATTTCTTGTTCTTCACAAATTTGAGAAGAAGAAGTAAGAAAAAAAATCACTTTCAAAAGTCATATTCCTTATGTTCATTTTTTATTAGCTAGACATCTATCGTTGTCATCTATTCTTCTTTCATAATACAGATCAAACATGTTTTCACCTCAAAAAAAAAAACTTTTCTTAGTTACATCTTTACTAGCTTACTCTAGTTATAATTATGTAGTTTAACTTCACTTTTTGGTTTTTGTCTACTGTCTTGTTATTATTGCATTGGTCATTTTAGGTATGTTTTGAAGAAGATTCGATTGTCTAAACAAACAAAGAAATTCAAGCGTGCGTCACATCAAGAGGTTATCCTTCTAAATACTTTGTATGCCAATATATATTTTTGGCTTTGCAGAATGAAATTTTGGTTTTTGGTAATAGTGTTCCTATTATATTTTTCATCAAATTGAATTCTCTGAAATTCTCTTACATTTTAGCAAGTTTATGCTTATACTTTCTTTGATGTCTTCTTCCATTCAAATTTCAGTGACTGCAATAGTTTACTTTGTGGGTGTAGTTGAATTTTTAGCAAGAAGACATAATACAAAAGGAAGGTGTAATTACTTCTTGATCTTTAAGTCTGGCTATGAAAAACCATTCTTTAAAGAACTCTGTTCTGTAGCACTAGCCACAGGCACCTGGCAAGAAAAATGGTACTATCATGCAGGAAATTGTCATATTGACTATTCTGTCAATCATTTTAGAGAAAAAACAAGTTTTCTAAATTTGGAAAAAGGGGATGAATTTAATCATTTTGTGCAGTTTATTGTGTAGTAGTGGACAACTACTGCATAGATAATCTTGTGTACGAGAATGAGTACCTTAACTTGGATGCATCTATCAACCTTAACCAGATAAAACCAACCACCTAATTAATACACGATCAAACAATCTTAACCATCTAAACTGCAGAAATCAATTTTATCATCTACAGTTTTTTTTAAAAAAAAATGAATTCTGAGATCAAGGTGTGTTTAAAAATGCAAATTGAGAAAGAATATCCTAGCAACCACGCGACAAACTCTCGCGTACTTCACAAGCATGCATTTTGAATCCTTGCAATAACAAGTCTTTTGAGAGTTTCCAAGCTTTCACACAAGATTCCAAAAACAAGTTTTGGTTATATGGGCTTGTCAACCCATAAGCCCAACATGATGAATGTACCGTTGTCTGTTTCTTAGAGTATGTTTGGAATTGTGTTTGAGAAATAGAGTGTTTTTAGAGTATAGCTTTTCGGCTGCCTCTTGTCTGACATTTTTTTTTTTTTTAATTGAATATGAAAGCGGTTAAAAGGGGAAGTGCCTGTCAAATTTAAAATTGATAATCATTTATCAGAAATTAATTAAATTATATATCAAATTCACTGGCCTCCATGCATCATTGATCAGAAATTGGTATCAACAAAATTATATAAAATTAAGATAGCGTTTTGGGACATTAGCACCACATTTAGGATGACCAAATTCCTTTAGGATCATATAATCCTTAAAGGGTTAACTTTCCACCCTTATGTTTTAGTTTTGAATCAAAAAATGAGTTTTAAGGCATTAGTACCAAAGTTAGAATGATTGAATCCCTTTAAGGTTATATCATCCTTAAATGATTAACTTTTCACTCTTAGGTTTTAGTTTTGAATCCAGAAATGAATTTTGAGGCATTAGAACCCAAATATTAGCTCATGAAAATTTAGCTAATATTACTTAAATATCTCAAAATGCAATTCAAAACATTTCATCAAACCTATAGAATGCAAAAAACATAAAAATCTGTTAGAAAAGAAAGATTGATGCTGGTCTCAAAAAAAAGGCATGGCTAAACATGGCCATAGTAGGGCTCGAGTTTTAAAGTCAAAAAAACATTTTTTGGACAAAAATTTTATTTTTTTTAAGCTTTTGTCAAAATTACGTTTTGACAATTTTTAAAGTTAAATAATCAAAGAAGTGCTTTTAGAATTTTTTACCAAACATGATAACTTTTGGTTTGGCTAACTTTTTAGGGATTACAAGTACTTTTTACTATTCATAATGTAATCCCAAATAGGCTTTTAGTCTTTCAAGAGATTGGTAATTTCCCAAGTAAGACACATTAACTAGTCATTGATTGCCTAGTATCATTACCGCCAGCCCAATTCGCATCACAAAATGCATGTGACTAGATACTACTGGCTAAGTTCTTGACAAAAAAACATTCCTTTCACTCAAGACTTTCTCAAATATCGTAATAATTTGTGTTGCATCTAATGAGGGGTTCTTGGCTTATCCATGAACTGGCTAAGTACATGTATTGCATACGCCAAGTCTGGTGATGGATATCATAAGTTGTCAATAATATATTCTATTCAAGTGGTAAAGACACCAAAACAATGAAAGATTTTGAAGCATCCAACCCAGAAAAGAATGAATAAATTTTATAAGAAATGCAAGGGAAATATGAGCAGGTAACTTGGTTGTTTCGTTTGTATTTCTTCTGCTTCGTATTTGCTAAAATAGGAACATTCTTGATTCTTGTAAACCATGCATGGTTTCAATCTTTTGGGTAGCGCTGTCTCCTATCCTATGATCATTTATGTGGGATTTATGGGTTTATTCATGCCATACATCCTATCCTTATTCCAACTGCAAAAGAAATCACCATCATCTACATTCTACCATGCCACACTCATCATATGTGGAAGAAATAAACACCTAAGGAATAATTAGAATATCAATATATCATGCTCGGATACCACTTAACTCCAAACACTAAAATTGCATTTTTAAACTCAATCATATAATATTATCCGCTCACGAATCTTTTTACGTCCACACGTGTATACTTAATAAGGTTTATAACCAAATGCAGATCGCCAGACAAGGATCTACTTGCAATCATTTCTAAGCTGAGACACATAGTTGGTGTGCCTATGTTTCATGGAGATGAGCCATCTACTGAAACTACTGAAGAGAATTTGAAGCTGCACAGAGAGCAGTAGATAGACGAAACCGGGTTGAAGATCAAATGCAAGCCAACAATCTGCCAATTTCAATCGGTCTAGACTTCTGGTTTTCTAAAGCTGTGAAGGAGTTTGTTCTTTTTATAGAGAACTCATCTCATGTGAAATTGTATGTTTCAGTTAAAATATGCTACAGTGGAAATATTCTTCCCTTGCCTTTTACTATCCCAACAGTCTCCTTGGAAGCATGGAGACTTAATTTATACCCTTTTGGATGCTGTGTTTGTGTGAATGATTAAGTGGTCTCAATACTACAATCTCCTAAAATTTTAGGAAAATTGTAAATTTGGTCTCTAGATTTGTGCTTGTAACGTGTACGGATCATCACGGATCATCAAGCCACCTCTATGGAGGAGCTCCATCTCTGATGGATTTAAAACATGACAAATAATTTTATGGGGTATGCCTACATAACAAATAACTTCCGTAAAATTCTACCTATTTTTTCCATCGGGTCACTATGAAATTACAAATTTACTCTAAAAAATTATAAAAATAAAACAAAAAGAAAATTGAGAAACTGTTGGGGTGTTGGTCACTCCTAAACCACCCAATTCTTTTGTTTTTGTTTTTTTTTTTTAATATTTTGAAGGTAGATTTATAATTTCATAATGATATGTTAGAAAAATTGGCTAATTGTAAGGAAGAGTTATTTGTGTTACTCAAGCATATCATAAAGTTATTTATCACTTTAAAATCTCAAAGGAGTTATTTGTCCCAAGCACAAACCCAAGGACAATTTTTCCAGGGTTTTATACAGAACAACAATTCTATAGAGTACAAAGAACAACACACTCATGCCCCCCTTGTACTTATTTTAACTAAATTGTTCTGTTTGTTTCTTCTTGTTTTTTAACCTTGATATTTAATTATATTTGTTTCACATAACAAGCAACACCACAGATAATAATTTATAATCCAAATCATTGTAGGGATATACTCTGCTTGATCTGCGGGTCCATTCAATGATCTTGTATCCTTTCTAGCCCTCTAATGAGAAGACTTTTTGTTGGGATTTGGGTGTGAACCCTGATAAATTTAGCCACTGTCCATGAAATGGTTGAAGGAACATTAATAGCTAACATTATGCAACTGCACTTTTGGCCAATTTGGAGCAACATTCTACATATTCCAAATAGATCTCTAGTTGTTGAAAGTCAAAATCGATCGAAAATTTTCAGTTATGAGACAATGACATCCCAACAACACTGTAGTAAATTAGTAATGATTTCCCAGAAATCTCAAAATGAAAGCAATGCTTGCTTTTCAATTTCATACAGTGGTTTGCATAACTGGGCCCTTTTCTTTCTTTTCCCATTTCCTTTTACCTTAAATTTTCTCTCCAGTTCAAATGTTAGTTCACATTTATGTTTGGTTGTTTTCCTTCAATCCACCTCTTCCCAACAATCACAGTTTTCTTGAGCTTTCACAATCCCAATAATTCTTTTGGTAGTTTTTGTGTAGGTGATCTTTAAATAGTGTTGCTTGGTATGTAAATGCAGAGTTAATGCTCTTATGTTTTTCATGGCTGTTGCATGAATCCTTTTTATGACCTCTGCAACACCCAACTTTTACTGTGACATCTTTTCCTGCAAAAAGTTGAGATTTCTGAAATGGTATTAAATTCAATTTAATGACATGGTGGCCTTGTAGACATTTATATGCTGTGCATGGTATGGAGTACCCACTGAGCAAGGATCCAAAGATGGCCATTTCTGGACTTCTGCTACTTTCTTGAGCTTTAAGGGTGCTCGTGGAGATTAATGACAAGGAAAAAAAATCAAAGATGAATGATTACGAAGTGATAAAGCAGATAGGCGGAGGAACATTTGGAGCTGCATTTCTCGTTCTTCACAAATTTGAGAGGAAGAAGTAAGAAAAAATCACTTTCAAAAGTCATCTTCCTTATGTTATGATTAGGCCAGACATCTATCGTTTTCACCTATTCTTCTTTCATAATACAGATCAAACATGTTTTCACCTCAAAAAAACTTTTCTTAGTAACATCTTTACTAGCTTACACTAGTTGTAATTCTGTAGTTTAACTTCACTTTTGGTTTTGTCTATTGTCTTTTTATTATTGCATTGGTCATTTTAGGTATGTATTAAAGAAGATTCGATTGTCTAAACAAACAAAGAAATTCAAGCGTGCGGCACATCAAGAGGTTATCTATTTGAATACTCTGTATGCCAGTATAAATTTTTGGCTTTGCATAATGAAATTTTGGTTTTTGGCAATAGTGTTCCTATTATATTTTTCATCAAATTGAATTCTCTGAAATTCTCTTACATTTTAGCAAGTTTATGCTTATGCTTTCTCTGATGTCTTCTTCCATTCAAATTTCAGTGACTGCAATAGTTTACTTTATAGGTGTAGTTGAATTTTTAGCAAGTAGACATAATACAAAAGGAAGGTATTGCTTCTTGATCTTTAAGTCTGGCTATGAAAACCATTCTTTAAGGAACTCTGTTCTGTAGCACTAGCCACAGGCACCTGGCAAGAAAAAGGTACTATCATGCAGGAAATTGTCATATTGATTATTCTGTCAATCATTTTAGAGAAAAACAAGTTTTCTAAATTTGGAAAAAGGGGATGAATTTAATCATTTTGTGTTCATGAAGACAGAAGTATGTGCCTATAAAACAGATCATGTTCAACAGTTCAAGTAAGGTCCAGATTCAATCATTTCTATCTGACAAGAAAACCAGATTATTATTGTTTATAAACAATTAAATTTCTATTTTGAGAAACATCTGTTTGCTGACTTATTACTTAAATCCAAGACTATTTTGGTAAGCTACTTAAATCCAAGGCTTTTTTGGGTAGTACTAAAATCCAAGGTGTTTTTTTTTTTTTTGTAAGTTACTTTAATCCAAGATGCATACAGGAAGCAATGTAACTTCTGACATTTGGTCTTGCTGCAGATGAAAATAATAGCACAGCTAAATAACCCGTATATTGTGGAGTACAAAGATGCATGGGTGGAAAAGGTAGTCTATTAGCAAGGTGTTACTTCTGTAGTTTTAGCCTACTGTTCCATTTTATTTGCAAGAATGTAAGAAAACTTTATAATTTGAAAATCATGTCCTGAAAATCATGACCTTATTATCAGGTTGGTTTTGATTCATGTACGACAGGAATGCTGTGTGCATTGTGACAAGTTTCTGTGAGGGAGGAGATATGTAAGTCAGCACTACTTAAAACCTTGAACTTTGCATATTAAGCATCTAAATTTGCTGGATTCTAAGCTACTTGAGGGCCATTGCCAATTGGTGAAAGAACTTTGACATGGACTTATCATTCATCCCAGTATTTCTTTTACTCTTGCCTTGCCTTCTGAACTCCTTTTTCCAGATAATCTAAAGCAAAGCTAATGCTGCCACTAGAAATTCTTTTTGAACTTTCTACTCAAAGAAGCCTGTATGTATACTTTTATGTGACTTTCTAAAACTAATCATACAGGGCTGAGATGATAAAGAAAGCTAGAGGAACATTTCTTCCAGAAGAGGTAGGGAACATAAAATAACTACATGAAATGGAAGTCCCTCCATGGAATTACATATGACAACTTGTACCTGATACACAAAATCTTTTAAGTTTTAATTCAGAAGCTCTGCAAATGGCTGACCCAGCTGTTGCTAGCGGTTGACTACCTCCACTCCAACCGTGTTCTTCACAGAGATTTAAAGGTACATACCTTAGCTGCTATGAGTTATTCTGAGCAGAATATATTGCTGCCATAATTAACTTTTCTTTTATCACCTAGTTTCAGTGCTCCAACATATTCCTTACAAAGAGCAATGACATCAGGCTAGGTGAGAGGGCACTTACATGAATTTTTATGCATCAGATTTGATTTCATTTGTCTTTGAACAATGTTTATCCCGCATTATATTTACAGGTGATTTCGGACTTGCAAAACTACTCAACAAAGATGACCTTGCTTCCTCGGTAATGGTTGAATTTCTTCTATGCCCAATGGTATTAGTGAATTGGTTACAATGTTTGATATTAAAGTAGCACTTACAATGATAATTGCTGCATCCCAGAGAAATACGTTTAAAAAGTGATACTTGTCTGACAGGAGATCAAAATAAAAGTAGAATCGATTTAGCCAAAATGGATCAAGACTTTGATCATGGATATTGAAAATTCTGGATTTAGACCCCAAGTTGTTGAACACACAATTACTGACAATTTCACAGTGATCAAAACCAAAATCCAAGAAAGCAATAAAAAATTAACACAATAATTTTGGTAATGAAGTGAAAACTTTTTGAAAAACTCTTCAGAAGTAGAATTACTCCAAAGCCAACACCAATGGAATACACTATAAATGACTTTGTTATAGATTGTTCTACTTACAAAACCTTTGTAATTCTGAAGATTCAATCTTGTAACCCTAAATGGAACAGTTGTCAAATGTGGAAAAGCACCACATTTCAGAGCTTCTTTGAGAGGTGTTTTTGGCCATTTAAATGATTGATCAATTTATTGTAATTTTTACTAATGATTCTCTTCTTACCCTAAGAGCTGTTTTTTCAGTAGTTAATTTTCCTACAAGTAAAGTTCTTGGTGAAATCTGACTGCTCATATTAACACATTTATTGTAATCCATATACAATGTAGGTTGTTGGCACTCCCATCTACATGTGCCCTGAGCTTCTGGCCGATATACCATATGGCTACAAATCGGATATATGGTCATTAGGTTATAAATATCTTCTGACATTATTCACTAGTCATGTCTAGCAACCCAGTGGTATTACAATTCCAGAAATAACATTGGCTAATGTGACATGTTGCTGCATGTTTGAAATAGCTGCACATCAACCTGCATTTAGAGCTCCTGTAAGTGTTGGCTTGACCTAAAACTATTGCATATTTCAATTGCTGGCTAATAAGTAAATCAGATTATTGACAAATTAATGTAACAGGATTTGTTAGGACTTGTTAACAAAATAAACCGATCATACATGTCCCCACTTCCAATTGTGTATTCTTCTGCATTGTAAGTGAATGGTATGATTTTTTTTCTGCAAGTATACAAAAGCAAATATACAGAAAGGAATCATACAACTAAGATTGGATGGAATTTGGAATGCAGGAAACAATTAATCAAGAGCATGTTAAGAAAGAACCCTGACCACAGACCAACAGTGAGTTCAAATGGCCAAACTCTTTCATATCTTACTCAAAGCAATGTCTTTTCCTGAAACTTTCATGACATTTTAGGCTGCAGAGCTGCTGAGGCATCCCCATTTACAACCATACCTTGCTCAATGCTCCAATATATCACATGTTTTTATACCAGTGAAGTCTGAACACAGCAGCAAACTTAGACCAAAAGGCACCCAACTGTCTAACAAAGTTAGTTGGAAAGATACCAAAGGTGGAAAGGGAAGGCCATCAAAGAATTTGGGAAGCGTTCAGGTAGGAAAAGCACATGCATTCAGTAAGGCCCTAGCAAAGGAAACCAACATCTGTAGTTTTCTTGAAATTGAAGTTGAGACAAGAATAGTAGATTGCACTAGCTGTCCTGAGAAAACATCAAAACCAGTAAAGGGTTCTAGAGTTATCTCCAATTCTGTTGAACAAATTGGAAATGCCAACTCAGAAACAGCCTTGGTGCAAATGTTGTCAGCATATGCAGATAGGAAACAAGGGTGTTCCTCTAACCCAAGATGCTCTTCACATTCTACAATATACCCTACCTCATATCTGATAAATGCTTCCACTGAAAATGCATCATTAGAAGGTAAAGTCACTTCCATGTGAAAATGAATTTAATGCAATGGAAAATGGTTTAATCTCTAGTAAGCAAACAGGGAAAGAAGATATTTACGAATTGAATGGAGGCTCTAGTGACATCTCATCAATGAGTACACTGACTTCGGATCATGGTGATGAAACAAGGATTGAATGGGACCCCCAAACACAGCAAAGAGCAGAAGGTCTGGAGTCACTACTAGAGATTTGTTCAGATTTACTAAAACAGGAAAGGCTTGAGGAACTTGCAGGAGTGTTGAGACCTTTTGGTGAAGAAGCTGTGTCATCAAGAGAAACAGCAATTTGGCTAACACAGAGCCTAATGAATATTCACAAAACTGGCAGTGCAGCCTAGCAGAAATGGAATTTCAATGGTTCTTCACTTGTAATCTCATTAAGTACACAAATTTTCTAGATTTCAAAAGCTAAGTTCACTTTCATAATCTCGAAATCATTGTAAAACATTTTACCCTTAATTTAACTCCTTAAAATTCCTTAATTCATATGTTTCTTGATAGATACTGAGATCTTTGACTTAAATTTATAAAGCCAATTAGTCTACTAATCAGATGCCTTTTGATAGTTAGAAATTTTGGCTGATTTGGAGGTTTAGAAGAGAGAATGATAGAGCATACAAGTGAAATTGCATTACTGGGCACTGCCTTTTTGTTCTGTTTCCACATTTTTTGAAGAATTTGTTTGTTGTCTCTCTTTTTATTATGCATAGGAAAGCTATGCAACATATAATGACCAAATAAGTTGTGGCTTGTCATCGCAGACCAACAGTAACTGGCATGACAAACAATGTAACCAACATTAATTAATTTTCTCCAAGACGGTGATCACGTTGAACTCAAATTGGAAATATGAAAACTAACAAAACCTTAATTTATTCAAATTGAAACTCAGGAAACCAAATTGATGACAGACGCTATAATGACCAATTGATAACAGACTTTAAAACGACCAATATGCAATTTTAAAGAAAAAGATTATACACCTACCTTTTACATCATCCATGAATTGGAAATATGCAACTCTCCACTTATAGCTAAGAACTAATGGACCACAAACTCCCCAGAAACCTGTAATGAAGCCAAGAACTACAATAATTGGAAACCATGGGATTTTATGCCCATTGTCCTCATCCCGAATGTCTCCCTTGTTGCTAACAATATGGGCGCACTCATGTAGAAGAGGGGGGCCACAAAGTCCAGGGTTGCCCTCATATGCAGAGGCATCAAAGCTCTGGAGTTGAGTGCCTGATGGTATTGGTCCATGCAAATTGTTGTTTGCAACACTAAAGACATGCAAGAAATGTAGGCTACTTAGTGATGCTGGTAGTTCGCCGGACAATCGATTTGCAGAGAGGTCTAATACTTCCAAGTTTGTGAGCTCTGAAATCTGGTTTGGGATGCTGCCTGAGAAGTTGTTATAACTAAGATCCAACCTAGAAAGAAGCTTCAAACAACCGATCTCAATTGGGATGTTGCCGCTAAGATTATTGTTTGCAACAACAATTGCTGGTCGTCAGGCTTGAGAGAAAATTGTGCTGTGAAGAAGGATCGGGGCCAGTAAATATTGGTAAATCCCAATGATTCTTGTCTACTAGAGCCTTTGGTGACACTAATGTTTGCAATCCACAAAATTCCTTTGGAAATTCACCTGAAATGAGGTTTTTCGATAAGTCTACACAAAAGAGCCTTGGAAGTGTCCACAACCAATTAGGAATTGAACCCGTGATAAGATTGTTAGGTAGGCTTAGATATTCTAGCTTCTTAAGCCTAGATAGCCATATAGGCAGTTGACCAGACAATTGGCATGATTTAAGACTAAACAATCGTAGATTTTCAAATCCATCAGAATCAACTATATTGTCATCACTTGGCATTGCCTCGTGTAGAAAATTCCCTCCAAGGAAGACTACACTGAGTGCCTTGCAACGCATCAAAATCTTGATTGTGTCTGTGATATTGGTTAATCTATTGAAAGAAAGTGAAAGGAATGATAAGAATTTCAATTGAAGCACCTCAGGTCGGATTTGTCCCTCTAGTTGGTTTCTAGCTAGTCGAATTCCGATGAGAGACTTGCATGCGTAGAGGCTTACTGGCAAGTTACCAGAGAAATTATTAAACCCCATGTCATATACAGTAAGTTGATGAAGAGTGGAAAAATTGAAGGTAGAGATGTCTCCTTCAAGAAAATTGAACCGTAAAATCAATTTTGCAAGATTTGTGCAATTCATCAAAGATGGGGGTAAAGAACCTGTGAAGGAGTTTGTATGAAGGATTAGGTGCTTTAATTTGGAGAGCTTTCCAACATTTCCAGGGAGATTGCCACTCAATTTATTACCATATAACTCAAGGTAGGTGAGTTTGGCAAGCTTCACAATGTCGCCGCTAATGGGTCCTGAAAGTTCATTGGAAGGCAAAGAGATTTCTTCCAACCCCGTTGCATTGTATATATCATCAGGAAGCAATCCAGAGAGATAATTAAAACCTGCTCGAAAAACCTTCAGTTTGGAACAAGCCCCTAGTCCACGAGGAATATGGCCACCATGATGATTATGGGAGAAATCGAGGAGCTTGACTAAGGAAGAATTTGTGCAAGGAAAGGAAGGAATAGGGCCCATGAAACTATTGTTGCTGACATTGAGCTCGGTCAACCTCCATGCTCTTTGAAGGAATAAAGATTGGATTGTCTGGTTGAAACGATTGCTAGATATGTCAAGAATTTGAATGGAGGCAGCAGGCCAACCAGTTATATCTCCCGACATATGGTTGTAACTGAAATCTAGGACCTTGAGTTGATTTAAGGAAGAAAACAATCGCTTAGGGAGAGGACCCGAAAGTGAATTGTGGGAAAGATTAAGGTGTGAGAGACGTGTGAGGTTTTGAACAGAGGGAGACAAACTCCCATTGAGGCCTTTAGAAGGTAACCAAATATGGGTGACTTGATGTTTATGATCACAAGAAATGCCTTGCCACTGGCAACAATCAATGGAAGACCAATTTAGTGGAGGAGAAGACGTACGGTTGAAGGCTAAGGACAAGAGAGAGTCACGATCTATTTGGTTGCAGGCATGATTGGTGGGAAAAATACCAAAGAGAAACAAGGTGAAGAGGAGATTGTAATAAGGTTTTAAATATAGCATGGTTCTTGTTAATTTGGTATGCCAATGCAAAAGAAAATTGGTTCTGAAGTAGTCCAAGAAGTACTCCTCGTATATATATATATATATGTAGCTTTGATAGTTCTGTACACGTCAACTTTGCCCAAATTGCAAGTTCTCTGGGGACATAATTTCATGGAAAAGTTTTCAAGTTCACAGTCTTTCGTTGGTGCAAGTGCTTTTACAGATATAATGTCCAAAGGATTTTCCATATTTCCTTGTCGGAGGTGATGACTAAGGAATCATTGTTTTAGGTCAACTTTACAAGAAAATACGAATACTTAAAAAAGAGAATTAATTTTTTAAAAAGCCACCATGCCCCAACAACCAAACGGAAAATTCAAGAAAATCACAAAATTAGAACGGAGAATAAAATCAAGTAAAACAATGAGTAATACAAGTCCTCTAAATTCTCTATTGGACTTATGATTAATCATTATTAAATTTGATCAAATGATGATTTTAATAATCACATTATTCTCGGAGGGGACGGATACAAGATGGACTTTTAGAATTACTCATAAAATAATACCACAAGTTAAAGCACTAGCATGAGCTTTTTTAAGTTTCACCCCCTTTGTTAAATATAAGAAAAAACCTAAAACATAAAGAACACCAAGGAAACAAAATTGATACTATGTACCATTTTTTTTAGGGTCAAATTTACTTTACCCGTGAAGTTTTAAGAGTTTTTCAATTCGAACCCCTATGTTTAAAAATTGGCAATGTACCATTCCTAATGTTTCAAAAAATTTCAATTCAAACCCTCTATTACTAATTTCCATCTAATTGCATGAAAATCACCCATGTTTAAATTAAATATTTTACGTGTTAGACATCATCTATTAAAAAGGAATTTGAGCCCATACGTAAGAAGAGTGTTTTTGGGCCAAAGGAATGAAAAGCAAAGTTCTAGAAGAAGCAAGAGAAAAATGAAGCACATCTTGTATATACCTCTTTATGTTTGCCCAAATTGCAACTATATATATATAAAGAGAAATTGTTTAAGTTAGAGATGAGATCGATGTTAACTCTTTATTTATTTACTAGAGGATTTGCTTTGAGCCATTTGATTTAAGTTTGATTTGGCGATCAATTAATTAGTTTTTTTTTTTTACATGTCCACATAAGAAGAGATTCAATAGGACTCCGTTTCATGATGAGGTGGTCCAAATTTTATCTATCTTAGGGACTCAATTAATTAATTTACGATTATGTATATAGTGATCCCTTCCTTCGTTCTCATCAATGTCGACATTCCACATTAAAAGCAATAAGCTGATGTTGTTGTGTCCTGGCCTACGTAAAAATGTCACACACACGCACACATATATTCACAGCCAATAATTAGTAGCTGATTAGTGGTTAGGTAAGCCAGATTTAATCATGCTAGTTACTAATAATAATATTAAAATGCGGCTGTGAGAAATAATGTTGAAAGATAAAGCGATTATGGAGTTTTAATTTTAGAGTACATTAATATACATAATTGAACATAAGTCTAACTCAAAAGCGTAAGCTAATGGGCTAAGGTTTATTTAGGTATATTAAACACTTTTTTCTTTTGTATTTTCTTATACAATAATCTTTCACTAGTCAATTATCTTTTGATTTTGGGTAGAAATTAAGATTTTTGCGTGTAGATTCATCTGGTATGGTTTGGAAGCATTTATAATTCCGGCATGAAAATTCTGATGGGATCGATTGACGACTGGATAGTTCTGTAGACGAAAATTCTGCCCAAATTGTGAGTCAATTATCTTTTGATTTTGGGTGCAAATTAAGATTATTGCGTGTAGTTTCATCTGGTATGGTTTGGAAGCATGTATGACTTTCCGGTATGAAAATTCTGATGGGATCGATTGACAAACTTTTTCCTTTCCCCTATCATTGAACCAAGCAAAGTGATAGGAAAATAAGGCAGCGACACCTTGCGGGCAAAAAAAGAAGTGTCAGCGATAACTTTAAAAGTGCTTGGTTTCAACGACGTTTGACCTTCCTGGCTGGCCGAAATATTTGAGTCAATTTGACCTTGAATGAAATTAATTATCCTTAAAATTTCGGGAGTTTGTAAGTCTTAATGCATGAAAGACTACAATCAATGGGATCACGCTTAATAAAGTAGAGGTCTACAGTTGAATCCACTTTCCTATTGTTGGACGTGTCAAAAAAAAAAAAAAATGAAAGACTCACAATGAACCATGCCATCTCATTGTACTACAAAATAAAGAGAGAAATTAATTTGCAAGAAACTTCGAACAATGCCCTCTTGACAAGGATATATATATATATATATATATATATCATGTTTCACTTGTGCTTTTCTTATTTTATCCAAGAGTACTACATCAAAATTAAGAAAAATATTCAATTATAAATGCAACAAATATTAGGTGAAATCATATAAGCTAGCTCTTGTGGTGTGAATTATTATTATTCCTTTGGCTAAAATGGTTGACCATCGGTGCTGGTGGTGGTAACTTCAAAGAAATTTCCAAAGCTAGCCTGAAATGTTGTTATTTCTTTTGGTTGGAAATTTTTAACAACGGTGGGACCATGGAGCACATTGAACGAAAGTCGAAATTATCGAAACTAACAAAGCCTTAAATTATTCAAATTAAAACTTGAGAAAGCAAATTCGTCACGATCTCTAAACCAACCAGTTGACGAAGACTCTAAACCCACCCACCAATATGTAATTTTAAATTAGAAGATTGAACACTTATCTTTTAGGTTGTCAAGAAAATGGAAATATGAAACTCTCCACTTATAGCTAAAAATTAACGGACGACAAACTCTCCAAAAACCTGTAAGAAAGTCAAGAACCATAGTAATTGGAAACCAAGGAATTCTAGGGTCATCGTCCTCGCTACCAATGTCTCTGTCGTTACCAACAATATGGGCACATTCATGTGAAAGTGGGGGGCTGCAAAGTTTAGGGTTGCCCTCATATGCAGAGGCATCAAAACTCTGGAGTTGAGTACTTGATGGTATTGGTTCATGCAGATTATTGTTTGCAACGCTAAACTCGGACAAGAAATGTAGACTACTTGGTGATGCTGGTATTTCATCGGACAACTGATTTGCAAAGAGGTCTAACCTTTCCAAGTTTGTGAGCTCAGATAGTTGGTCTGGAATGTTGCCTGAGAAGTTGTTTTGACTGAGATCAAGCCCAATAAGTAGCTTCAAACGACTAATCTCAATGGGAATGTTGCTGCTAAGACTGTTGTTTGCAACAAAAATTACTGGTCTCATGCTTGAGAGAGAGTTGTACCGGATAGTACTTTTTGTGGCAAAAATTAGTAAATCCAATTTATTGTTGTCGACTAAAGCTTTTTGTGACATTAATGCTGGCAATGCACCAAGCTCCTATGGGAATTCACCTGAAAGGAGGTTATTAGATAAGTCAAAACGGAAAAGCGTTGGAAGAGTTGACAACCAACTAGGAATTGAAATGGTGATACAATCTTAATATAGATGTAGACATTCTAATCTCTTGAGTTTAGATAGCCATATAGGAAATTGCCAAGTTAGTTGGCAGCCACCAAGATCCAAATATTGAAGATTTTCAAATCCATCGGAACCAACTGGCATTGTCTCATGTAAAAAATTTCCTCCAAGGACAATGTTGATTCTGTTACAACGCATCGGAATCTTGATTGCACCGATGATATTAGTTAGGCAATTGCTCGCAAGTGAAAGAAAATAGAGGAATTTCAATTGAAGCAGCTTGGGTAGGATTTGTCCCTCTAGTCGGTTTTGAGCTAGTTGAATTGCAATTAAGGACTTGCATGAGTAAAGGCTTATCGGCAAGTTACCGGAGAAATTATTAAAGCCCAAGTCAATTGTAGTAAGTTGATGAAAACTAGAGAAATTAAAGGTAGAGATGTCTCATTCAAGAAAATTTTCTTGTAAAATCAATTTTATGAGATTTGTGCAATTCTCCAATGGCGAGGGTAGAGAACCTGTTAAGGAATTGGTATGAAGGATTATATGCTTCAATTTGGAAAGCTTTCCAATATTCGTAGGGAGGTTTCCGTTCAACTCATTTTCATATAACTCAAGGTTTATGAGTTTGGCAAGATTCACAATGTCACTGCTAATGGGTCCTAAAAGATTATTGGAAGGTAAGGAGATTTCTTCTAACCCTGTCGCATTGTATAGATCATTAGGAAGTTGTCCTGAGAGAGAGTTAGAACCTACTCGAAAAACATTTAGTTTGTGACATGACCCCAATCCACTTGGAATTTGGCCATCATGATGATTATGAGAGAAATTGAGAAGCTTGACATAGGAAGAATTGATGCAAGGATAGGAAGGAATAGGACCTGTAAAACTATTGTTACTGACATTGAGCTTAGTCAACCTCCATGCTCTTTGAAGAAATGAAGATTGGATTGTCCCGCTGAATTGATTACTAGATATATCAACAATTTGAATGGAGGCTGGCCAACCAAATATATCTCCAAATAGATTGTTGTAGCTCAAATCAAGGACTTTGAGGTTATTCAAGGAATAAAACAAGCCTTTAGGGAGAGGGCCCAAAAGTGAATTGTGAGAGAGATTGAGGTGTGAGGGAAATGTGAGGTTTCCAAGAGCAAGAGATATACTCCTACTGAGGTCTTCAGAAGGTAATCAAATTTAGATGACTTGACGTTTATAATCACAAGCTTAGAGCCCGTGTTATGTGCCAGTTTTTATTTATTTTTATTTATTTTTATATATAATTAAGTTAAAAAGTCTTCAAAATATTATCAGTAAAAAAATTTATTTTCTCTTAATTAACAAATTAGCTACCAAAAAATGACAAATGTTTATAAGATCATTTTAAACCGTAGTTTTACTAAAATACTATCTAAACATACATTTTAAATACATATTAAAAAACACATCAAATTTTAAAGCATTTAATAAATGAAACATATATATACATATATAATAATGTAAAGAGAAAGCAAGAGAAGATTAAAAGAAAAATAAAGAGAGAGAGAATTAATTTGTGAATATTTTGTTTTCTTTATTAATAAGACAATTAAACATAAAGTAAGAGAAGATAAAAAGAAAATTAGATAAAGAGAAAAAAAAAACAATTTGAAAACCTTCTATTTTCTTCATTAAGACAATTCAATGCATTACAAATAAAACTCACATGTCATGTCAAAATAAATAAATAAATAAATAAAACCCACATGTTTTAATTATCTTACTAAAAGGCTATCTAAATATACATTTTCATATATTTGTATTAAAAAATATGATTATGTCATGATTAAGATTTCTACGTCATAACTCAGCTTATATATATGACAAGAAATGCCTTCCCAGTTACAACAATCAATGGAAGACCAATTTAGTGGAGGAGAAGGCATACGGTTAAAAGCCAAGGACAAGAGAGAGTCACGGTCTATTTGGTTGCAGGCATGATTCATGATTCATGGAAAATGCAAAGAGAAACAGGTGAAGAGACGAGAGGCATCAAGTCATGCATCCTTCTT
This sequence comes from Carpinus viminea, assembly GCA_013348765.1. Classification (NCBI taxonomy): domain Eukaryota; kingdom Viridiplantae; phylum Streptophyta; class Magnoliopsida; order Fagales; family Betulaceae; genus Carpinus; species Carpinus viminea. The sequence continues at coordinate 51,911,582 of CP054668.1, read as the reverse complement.
GTTTGATAACTCATACCAGAAAAATGAAAGGCAAAGTTGCAGAAGAAGCAAGAGAAAATGATGCCCATCTAAATCTTGTATACCTCTATTCTATATAAGTTTGGTCATTAAATAATTGCAGTATATATAATTAATGAGAGTTGTTTTGGCTAGAGATGAGAAGATGTTACTTCGTTTTTGCTTGTGGGATTGCTTGGAGCCATTTGATTTGGGTTTTGCTTAGTCTTCTTGTTGAAAATAATTTAAATCATAGAAAAAGTTATATGCAATTTATTTATTCTGACAACGACAAACCAACGGCATCTTTCGTTGTAATGTTGCTTGTTTGTAAAGTTGCGTTTGGAATTAGGTAACCCAAGGCTTGTTTGGTTTTTTAATAAAATTAATTACTTTACAAGAAAAGTTCCCTGTTTAGAGAGCTTGCAAATACAAGTCAAGTCAAATTACCAGAAGAATGAAAGGCAAAGTTGCAGAGAAGCAAGAGAAAAATGATGCACATCTAAATCTTGTATACCTCTATTCTATGTAAGTTTGGCCAAATTGCAATTATATATAATGAGGGAGTTGTTTTGGCTGGAGATGAGATGTTGCCTACTTCTTTTTGCTAGTAGGATTGCTTGGAGCCATTTGATTTTGGTTTTGCTTAGTCTTCTTAAATTACTTTGAATCATAGAAAGTTGTAACTTGTATGCTATTTATTTATTCTGACGACGACAAACCAACGCCATCTTTTGTTGTAATGCTAGCTGCTTGTAAGGTTGCGTTTGGAATTAGATAACCTAAGGTTTGTTTGATTTTTAATAAAATTAATTACTTAACAAGAAAGGTTCCCTGTTCAGAGAGCTTCAAATCCAAGTCAACTCAAACTACATCTTGCTGGCTCTCCTCCTTTGACTTTCCTCCTAAACAAAACAGCTACTTCTTAGCAATTTTAATCATGTTTATAGATATACATATCATATTCCCTTCCTCTGTAGGTTATATATATATCATTTGAGTCACCATCACTGAAGTCTTACTTGTTTAAGGAGCTGTAAAAGAGTTACAGATATATTCTCACTTTTTACATGGTGATTTTTATCTATAAGCAGTGATAGATCGTGTAGGTGATCTTTAAATAAGACTTTTGTTTGAATGAGATTAATGGACCTAGACTATAGCTGTGCGTCTTTGGGCAAGAAGAGGAATCTGGATCGATAAAGTGAGTTCTAATGAGCTATTTTGCATAAAATTTGGCTCCTCTATCGGAATGCTATAACAGCATTCTTTCATAGCCAAAAATTATTTTGATTAATTGTAATGTAATTTGGGTTAAAAATTACTCATATTTGGTTAATTATTTTAACAAAAAATTTGGTGAGTTATTATCGTGTTCGCCAATATTAAATGTAACAATGGTCAATAACTTCACAGTTTTATGGAGCTTTCACAATCCCAATAATTCTTTTGGTAGTTTTTGTGTAGGTGATCTTTAAATAGTGTTGCTTGGTATGTAAATGCAGAGTTCAATGCTCTTGTGTTTTTCATGGCTGTTGCATAAATCCCTTTTATGACCTCTGCAACACCCAACTTTTACTAAGACATCTTTTCCTGCAAAGAGTTGAGATTTCTGAAATGGTATTAAATTCAATTTAATGACATAGTGGCCTTGTAGACATTTATATGCTGTGCATGGTATCGAGTACCCACTGAGCAAGGATCCAAAGATGGCCATTTCTGGACTTCTGCTACTTTCTTGAGCTTTAAGGGTGCTCGTGGAGATTAATGACAAGGAAAAAAAATCAAAGATGAATGATTACGAAGTGATAAAGCAGATAGGCGGAGGAACATTTGGAGCTGCATTTCTTGTTCTTCACAAATTTGAGAGGAAGAAGTAAGAAAAAAAATCACTTTCAAAAGTCATATTCCTTATGTTCATTATGATTAGGCCAGACATCTATCGTTTTCATCTATTCTTCTTTCATAATACAGATCAAACATGTTTTCACCTCAAAAAAAACTTTTCATAGTAACATCTTTACTAGCTTACACTAGTTGTAATTCTGTAGTTTAACTTCACTTTTGGTTTTTGTCTATTGTCTTATTATTATTGCATTGGTCATTTTAGGTATGTATTGAAGAAGATTCGATTGTCTAAACAAACAGAGAAATTCAAGCGTGCGTTACATCAAGAGGTTATCCTTTTGAATACTCTGTATGCCAGTATAAATTTTTGGCTTTGCAGAATGAAATTTTGGTTTTTGGCAATAGTGTTCCTATTATATTTTTCATCAAATTGAATTCTCTGAAATTCTCTTACATTTTAGCTTGTTTATGCTTATGCTTTCTCTGATATCTTCTTCCATTCAAATTTCAGTGGCTGCATGAAAACCATTCTTTAAGAACTCTGTTATGTGCCACAGGCACCTGGCAAGAAAAAATTACTATCATGAAATTGATTATTCTGTCAATCATTTTGAGAAAACAAGTTTTCTAAATTTGGAAAAAGGGATGAATTTAATCATTTGTGTTCATGAAGACAGAAGTATGTGCCTATAAAACAGATCATGTTCAACAGTTCAAGTGGTCCAGATTCAATCATTTCTATCTGAGAAGAAATCCAGATTATTATTGTTTATAAACAATTAAATTTCTATTGAAAACATCTGTTTGCTGACTATTACTTAAATCCAAGACTATTTTTTAGCTACTTAAATCCAAGCTTTTTTGGGTAGTACTAAATCCAAGGTTTTTTTTTTTTTGTAAGTTACTTTAATCCAAGATGCATACAGAACAAATGTAACTTCTGACATTTTGCTTGCTGCAGATGAAAATAATAGCAGAGCTAAATTACCCGTATTTTTGTGGAGTACAAAGATGCATGGGTGGAAAAGGTAGTCTATTAGCAAGGTGTTACTTCTGTAATTTTAGCCTACTGTTCCATTATTTGCAAGAATGTAAGAAAACTTTATAATTTGAAAATCATGACCTGATTATCAGGTTGATTTTTGATTCATGTACTACAGGAATGCTATGTGTGCATTGTGACAAGTTTCTGTGAGGAGGAGATATGTAAGTCAACTCTTGCCTTGCCTTGAACTCCTTTTCCAGATAATCAAAAGCAAAGCTATTGCCACTAGAAATTCTTTTTGAACTTTCTACTCAAATTATTTGTATATATACTTTTCTGTGACTTTCTAATACTAATCATACAGGGCTGAGATGATAAAGAAAGCTAGAGGAACATTTCTTCCAGAAGAGGTAGGGAACATAAAATAACTACATGAAATGGAAGTCCTCCATGGAATTACATATGACAACTTGTACCTGATACACAAAATCTTTTAAGTTTTAATTCAGGAGCTCTGCAAATGGCTGACCCAGCTGTTGCTAGCGGTTGACTACCTCCACTCCAACCGTGTTCTTCACAGAGATTTAAAGGTACATACCTCTAGCTGTTATGAGTTATTCTAAGCAGAATATATTGCTGCAATAATTAACTTTTCTTTTATCACCTAATTTCAGTGCTCCAACATATTCCTTACAAAAGAGCAATGACATCAGGCTAGGTGAGAAGGCACTACATGAATTTTTATGCACCAGATTTGATTTCATTTGTCTTTGAACAATGTTTATCCTGCATTATATTTACAGGTGATTTCGGACTTGCAAAACTACTCAACAAAGATGACCTTGCTTTGGATCAAGACTTTGGGATTTCTGATTTAATGAACTTTGCTGTCATCAAATTACTGACAATTTGAAAGTAATCAAACAAAATCCAAGCAAAGCAATAAAAATTAACACAATAATTTTTGGTAATGAAGTGAAAACTTTTGAAAAACTCTTCAAGTAGAATTACTCCAAGGGCCAGCCAACACCAATGGAATACACTATAAATGACTTTGTTATAGATTGTTCTACTTCAAAACCTTTGTAATTCTGAAGATTCAATCTTGTAACCCTTAATGGAACAGTTGTCAAATGTGGAAAAGCACCACATTTCACTTTCTTTGAGAGGTGTTTTTGGCCATTTAAATTATTGATCAATTTATTGTAATTTTACTAATGATTCTTCTTACCCTAAGAGCTGTTTTTCAATAGTTAATTTTCCTACAATTAAAGTTCTTGGTGAAATCTGACTGCTCATATTAACACATTTATTGTAATCCATATACAATGTAGGTTGTTGGCACTCCCATCTACATGTGCCCTGAGCTTCTGGCCGATATACCATATGGCTACAAATCAGATATATGGTCATTAGGTTATAAATATCTTCTGACATTATTCACTAGTCATGTCTAGCAACCCAGTGGTATTACAATTCCAGAAATAACATTGGCTAATGTGACAGTTGCTGCATGTTTGAAATAGCTGCACATCAACCTGCATTTAGAGCTCCTGTAAGTGTTGGCTGGACCTAAAACTATTGCATATTTCAATTGCTGGCTAATAAGTAAATCAGATTATTGACAAATTAATGTAACAGGATTTAGACTTGTTAACAAAATAAACCGATCATACATGTCCCACTTCCAATTGTGTATTCTTCTGCATTGTAAGTGAATGGTATGATTTTTTTCTGCAAGTATACAAAAGCAAATATACAGAAAGGAATCATACAACTAAGATTGGATGGAATTTGGAATGCAGGAAACAATTAATCAAGAGCATGTTAAGAAAGAACCCTGACCACAGACCAACAGTGAGTTCAAATGGCCAAACTCTTTCATATCTTACTCAAAGCAATGTCTTTTCCTGAAACTTTCATGACATTTTAGGCTGCAGAGCTGCTGAGGCATCCCTATTTACATCCATACCTTGCTCAATGCTCCAATATATCACATGTTTTTATACCAGTGAAGTCTGAATGCAACAGCAAAATTAGACCAAAAGGAACCCAACTGTCTAACAAAGTTAATGTTGGAAAAGACACTAGAAGTGGAAAGGCAAGGTCATCAAAAAATTTGGGAAGTGTTGAGGTAGGGAAAGCACATGCATTCAGTAATGCCTCAGCAAAGGAAACCAACATATGTGGTTTTCTTGAAGTTGAAGTTGAGACAAGAATAGTAGATTGCACTAGCTGTCCTGAGAAAACATCAGAACCAGTAAAGGGTTCTAGAGTTATCTCCAATTCTGTTGAACAAATTGGAAATGCCAACTCAGAAACAACCTTGGTGCAATGTTGTCAGCATATGCAGATAGGAAACAAGGTGTTCCTCTCCAAGATGCTCTTCACATTCTACAATATACCCTACCTCATATCTGATAAATGCTTCCACTGAAAATGCATCATTAGAAGGTAAAGTCACAATTCCATGTGAAAATGAATTTAATGCAATGGGAAATGGTTTAATCTCTAGTAAGCAAACAGGAAAGAAGATATTTACGAATTGAATGGAGGCTCTAGTGACATCTCATCAATGAGTACACTGACTTCGGATCATGGTGATGAAACAAGGATTGAATGGGACCCCCAAACACAGCAAAGAGCAGAAGGTCTGGAGTCATTACTAGAGATTTGTTCAGATTTACTAAAACAGGAAAGGCTTGAGGAACTTGCAGGAGTGTTGAGACCTTTTGGTGAAGAAGCTGTGTCATCAAGAGAAACAGCAATTTGGCTAACACAGAGCCTAATGAATATTCACAAAACTGGCAGTGCAGCCTAGCAGAAATGGAATTTCAATGGTTCTTCACTTGTAATCTCATTAAGTACACAAATTTTCTAGATTTCAAAAGCTAAGTTCACTTTCATAATCTCGAAATCATTGTAAAACATTTTACCCTTAATTTCACCCTTAATTTAACTCCTTAAAATTCCTTAATTCATATGTTTCTTGATGGATACTGAGATCTTTGACTTAAATTTATAAAGCCAATTAGTCTACTAATCAGATGCCTTTTGATAGTTAGAAATTTTGGCTGATTTGGAGGTTTAGAAGAGAGAATGATAGAGCATACAAGTGAAATTGCATTACTGAGGACTGCCTTTTGTTCTGTTTCACATTTTTTGAAGAATTTGTTTGTTGTCTCTCTTTTATTATGCATAGGAAAGCTATGCAACATATAATGACCAAATAAGTTGTGGCTTGTCATCAGACCAACGGTAAATGGCATGACAAACAATGTAACCAACATTAATTAATTTTCTCCAAGGCGTGATCACGTTGAACAAATTGGAAATATGAAAACTAACAAAACCTTAATTTATTCAAATTGAAACTCGAAACCAAATTGATGATAGACTCTATAACGACCAATTGATAACAGACTTTAAAAGCGACCAATATGCAATTTTAAAGAAAAGATTATACACCTACCTTTTACATCATCCATGAATTGGAAATATGCAACTCTCCACTTATAGCTAAGAACTAATGGACCACAAACTCCCGAAACCCGTAATGAAGCCAAGAACTACAATAATTGGAAACCATGGGATTTTATGCCCATTGTCCTCATCGAATGTCTCTTGTTGCTAATAATATGGGCACTCATGTAGAAGAGGGGCCACAAAGTCGAGTTACCCTCATATGCAGAGCATCAAAGCTCGGAGTTGAGTGCCTGATGGTATTGGTCCATGCAAATTGTTGTTTGCAACACTAAAGACATGCAAGAAATGTAGGCTACTTAGTGATGCTGGTAGTTCGACGGACAATCGATTTGCAGAGAGGTCTAATACTTCCAAGTTTGTGAGCTCTGAAATTTGGTTTGGGATGCTGCCCGAGAAGTTGTTATAACTAAGATCCAACCAAGAAAGAAGCTTCAAACAACCGATCTCAGTTGGGATGTTGCCGCTAAGATTATTGTTTGCAACAACAATTGCTGGTCGCAGGCTTGAGAGAAAATTGTGCTGTGAAAAAGGATCGGGGCCAGTAAATATTGGTAAATCCCAATGATTATTGTCTACTAGAGCCTTTGGTGACACTAATGTTTGCAATCCACAAAATTCCTTTGGAAATTCACCTGAAATGAGGTTTTCGATAAGTCTACACAAAAGAGCCTTGGAAGTGTCCACAACCAATTAGGAATTGAACCCGTGATAAGATTGTTAGGTAGGCTTAGATATTCTAGCTTCTTTAAGCCTAGATAGCCATATAGGCAGTTGACCAGACAATTGGCATGATTTAAGACTAAACAATCGTAGATTTTCAAATCCATCAGAATCAACTATATTGTCATCACTTGGCATTGCCTCGTGTGAAAAATTCCTCCAAGGAAGACTACACTGAGTGCCTTGCAACGCATCAAAATCTTGATTGTGTCTGTGATATTGGTTAATCTATTGAAAGAAAGTGAAAGGAATGATAAGAATTTCAATTGAAGCACCTCAGGTCGGATTTGTCCCTCTAGTTGGTTTCTAGCTAGTCGAATTCCGATGAGACTTGCATGCGTAGAGGCTTACTGGCAAGTTACCAGAGAAATTATTAAACCCCATGTCAAATTACAGTAAGTTGATGAAGACTGGAAAAATTGAAGGTAGAGATGTCTCCTTCAAGAAAATTGAACGTAAAATCAATTTTGAGATTTGTGCAATTCATCAAAGATGGGGTAAAGAACCTGTGAAGGAGTTTGTATGAAGGATTAGGTGCTTTAATTTGGAGAGCTTCCAACATTTCCAGGGAGATTGCCACTCAATTTATTACCATATAACTCAAGGTAGGTGAGTTTGGCAAGCTTCACAATGTCACCGCTAATGGGTCCTGAAAGTTCATTGGAAGGCAAAGAGATTTCTTCCAACCCCGTTGCATTGTATATATCATCAGGAAGCAATCCAGAGAGATAATTAAAACCTGCTCGAAAAACCTTGAGTTTGGAACAAGCCCCTAGTCCACGAGGAATATGGCCACCATGATGATTATGGGAGAAATCGAGGAGCTTGACCACTGAAGAGTTGATGCAAGGAAAGGAAGGAATCGGGCCTGAGATTATTGTTGCTGACGTTGAGCTCGATCAACCTCCATGCTTTTTGAAGGAATGAAGATTGGATTGTCTCACTAAATTGATTGCTAGATATGTCAACAATTTGAAGGAGGCAGGCCAGCCAGATGTATCTCCAAATAGATGGTTGTAGCTCAAATCAAGGACCTTGAGTTGATTTAAGGAAGAAAACAATCCTTTAGGGAGATGACCTGAAAGTAAATTGTGGGAGAGATTAATGTGAGAGAGGTGGTGAGGTTTCCAAGAGAGGAGATATACTCCCATTGAGGCCTTTAGAAGGTAACCAAATATGGGTGACTTGACGTTTATGATCACAAGAAATGCCTTCCCACTGGCAACAATCAATGGAAGACCAATTTAGTGGAGGAGAAGAGGCTAAGGACAAGAGAGAGAAACGCGGTCTATTTGGTTGCAGGCATGGTTGGTGGAGAAAATGCCCAAGAGAAACAAGGTCATGAAGAGGTGATGAAAAGGGGTTAAATCTAGCATGCTTCTTCTTTAATATGCAAAACCAGAAGAAGAACTGAAGAAGGGATATGAAGTATCCTAAAACGACTAGTATATATATATATAATCATAATCATTCCAAGCGATAGCTCTGTACACGTCAACTTTGCCCAAATTACCAAGTCCAGTGGGGCTGGTTTGGAAGCACGCGTAACTTTCCAGTACGAAAGTTCTTTCCCATATAACTTTCCATATATGTCGACAAGTCTGAACAGCTTTAAAGCTTTAGAGTAATCTATTGTGGATTCGGCTTTAATTTAATTTTTTTTCTGCTTTTTTTAAAAATTTATATTATATTTTTATCATTTTAAACCAAAATAAGATATTGCAAGTCTACCATTCAAAGTCTCCCAATGGAAACACGACCATAGCCACCATGTCATGTCGTGTACAATATATGCTTTAGACAGAATGTGATCCACGTGTAACAAAAAGACTAGTGGACAGACGTGATTTACGACTAAACCAACAAAAACAACTATGATTTCCTCTCTCTCTCTTTTTTTTTTTTTAAGTACATAACATTCAAACAAGAAACAAAGGAAACAATTAAACATTAACAACAAGAATTGAAAACACAACGAAACAGCAAACAAAAGAAATGGAAATTTGATGGAATGTAAAACTAATTTCTTGATTCATGATTATTTATTCATAATAATAATATTAAAAAAATCATGAGGAAAATGATGGTGGTGACATTTTGAAAAAATCAAGAATATTACTAACATGTGTTCTTAAATTAACTAAATATAATGTTGCTTTCTTAAGATGATAAAAAATATTGGATATAATCATTTATTATATTGTAACACTTTTAGAGATATGATTTAAGTTTGATTTGGCGTATCACAACCTAAAGCTTTGAAATTATGATAGAATTTGGAAGAAACTACAAGACTAGAAGGCCAATTTTTTTAGTGGCTGGAAAAGAAATCTTATTGATTACAAGCTATACGTAAAGCATGAATGTCATTCCACAAAATGTACGTGTAATGAGATCAACACTATGATGCGTATTTTGGTGACATCAAGAGAATGATAAGAAGATACAGGATGAGTTAGGATTGTATGAGTATCTCTAAAACAAAGGAGGTATGTGTTAGGAAATAATAATATTAATGCTCTAAATAATGTGAAGCAAAATAATAAGAACACAAAATAACAAATATAAGCAATCACACGACCCATAGATATAAGTGGTAATAACAAATGTTTACATCCACTTTTTCTTTGAGAAATCCACTATCAAAATGGAGTATGAAGAATGTAAGATGATAAAATTTAAACCAAAGCCCTAATACACCTGATAACTTTCTCAATAGAAACATGAGAAAACCTCAACTGTGTAAATTGCTCTCTCTCTTTTCTCATTTGGTGAAATTCAATCTTTGCTTATTCACTTTGGTTTAATCATTTCTATCTCCTTGTTATTCAAAAATAAAGGCATCATCCTTTACTGGATAGACCATTGAGTTGAGAAGGTTGGAATGTTCAAATAGTCACTCTCTTCTTAGAAGGTTTAATGTTACACACATCAAGAAGACTTTCTCTCTAGAAGGTTTGGAAGATGTAACATTCCAACATGAAAAATTCTTATCTTGACAAGATTCGAATATTCCACAAAATGAAGAAGACTTTTTCTTCTTGAATGAAGCCATTGTGGATCTTTGTAGAACACGAGAGAAAGTGCTTATTTCTACTTGATCCATGGCATACCTCAACAATTCTTCAATTTGACTTGAAAAATTAATTATCATAAAATTTCGGATGTCTCCACTGCTTGAAAGCTTGACTCACCAACTAAAGTTACAAAGCTCTCAATAGTCATTCCTTTTTCTTTATTCTCTAACCTAAAAAACATATTCCTTTTGAAAATCTTCGTACTATTGGCCATCTTGGATGATTTCATAAAGAGAGATTTGTTTAAAATCAAATCCTTCATAAACTCTTGATAGTTGGTTCAACTTATTGAAGTATATACTTGTAATCCTATACTATATACATGTCAAACTTCTTGCTTATTGTTCCAAGATTGTTTCAATTAGTTTGATTAAGAAAATATTCAATTATAAATAACAAATTTCATGAAAATCGCTATAAGCTAAGCTCTTGTTATGTGAATAATATTATTCATTATAAAATTTAACCATCCTAACGGTTATGGTAATAAAATTTAATAGCTAAATGTTAAATGTTATTTTTATATAATATATTTTGATAATTATAATTATAATAATATTTATAGATATTAATCAATTTATTATTAATGATTAAATCACATTTTGTTTTCAAAATTAACAAACAAATTGAGTATTGATATGTATTACTATAATTTATATGATTATATCACATCAATTGATCATTAAATCATTTGATTATAAAATGATTATAAATATGTGACATAATTCATAAGTCATAGTTTAAGTTAATCATATGATTCATAGTATTCATGTATAATGATGGTATAAACTACTTATAGCTAAAAATTTTTACCTAAAAACAATTGAATCAAAGCATTATTAGATACTCTATAAACCAAGCATGAATATATCACATTATCTTAGATTTTAGATCTAAGATAAATTATTATATTAATATGAATTGTGATTTGTGAGATAATGATCATATAATTTAAGTATGAGTGTATGAATCATTAAATCATTAGGAATTTAGGACTTAGGAATTTGAGATTATTATTAGATAATAAGTTCAATTAAAAAAAAAGACTATAAGATAACAATATTTAATCATTAATCATATGATCTAATTTAATGAGATCATATGATTATATAATATCAAAGACATAAGTTTGTAATTGAATAAAATTTTTGAAAGTTGTATATATTTATATCTTTTAACATTTATTTATTTAATTTTTCATATATATATATTTGTCTTTATTTTTATAATAATCTAATTTCATCATCATGTCAATTTTGGAAGAAAAACGATTAAGGGTTAGGAAGATTTTCATCTTATTATCTTCTCATTCTATTTTCATAATCTGCACACCAAGCTCAAGAATTCACCTGACCATTATTACCAACATTCACTTCTTCTTCTTAGACTCAACTATTGAAATGTTTTATACAATCTTTAATATTGTATTTAATCTTTTTTTATATATATATATAGGAAATTGTTTTATTTATTTATTTATTTATATATTGAAGTTTTATGAACTTATGATTTAATATTTAAGTTTTTTTAAAAATTTAAAGTAGGTCATATATTTTTATTTTTAATATGAGATCTTTTCAATTTCTGATGAATTAAGACAATTCTTAAAAAAAAAATGAAATTTCAAATTGAAATGCTATAGTACTTTCCCAAAAGTCGGTTTTAAAAAGCTTATATCTTGCATTGTTTTACTAGCAAGTTACCAAATTATTAACCGCTTGTTAAGTCTTCCATTGTAGTAAGTTAGTAGGGTTAAACTTTGTCAATAATTCTTGTAAAATAATCTTTAAATCATATACAAGCTTTTTTCTCGCTTGTACACTAAACTCTCCTTCTTGAGTTATCAATAAATGTTATGTAATAAAGTCTTCAAGAGATGCCATTGGTGCGAGACCCCACAACTGCTTTCATAACCAATAGCTTTCTTTGGTGCTCTATCAACTTTCACAAACTCACCTTCCTAAGTAAGATGCAACCTTCTAAATCGTCGCAACTAACTTCAACTTTGGTAGTTTCCCTGATGTAAGTACTTTTATCCCCTTTCTAGCTCATATGCCCAAGCCTTAGGTGCCATAATTTAGAGTTAGCAGAGATTCTACAACAACAATTGTATCTTTCTGTTTGTTGTCATATAGAAAGTACTCTTATGACCACAAGTAAAACTATCCCTCTTGCTAACCTTCCACTTTCCCAGAAGAAATGAATTGAATGCCCTTCATCATCAAGCTGTCCCACTGAAATCAGGTTCTTTTCAGCTCTGGGATATCTTTAACCTTTTGCAGCTTCCATACCAAGTCAATGTGAACTCTAATTCGAACATCACCTCGGCCCACAACATCCAGCGCCGTTTCGTCAGCCAGATACACCTTCCCAAAATCTCCAGCCACATAATTTTCAAGAACGTCCTGGGTCGGTGTGGTATGGAAAGAAGCTCTTGAGTTCAAGACCCAAGAATTAAAAGGATTGTCAACAAATAGAAGTAGGGCATCATGCACTTCTGTTACCACGACATTGGTTGAATCATCGTTAGTTTTCTTCTTTAGCTCTCTGCAATTCTTCTTGAAGTGACCTGTCTTACCACAATTCCAACACTCAAGTTGTTGTCCAAACCTGGATTTGCTCCTACCCTTCTTGGATTTGGATCTGCCCTTACAGAGTTTCTTTCTCAACCTCTGCCCCTTGCTTCAAGGTTTAAGGCTGCACCAAAACCAGAGGTTTCACCAGCATCCTTCTTGCAGATCTCCTTACTAAGAATCAAATCTCTGACGTCTTCATAACTTAGTTTACTCTTTCCTGCAGAGTTATTCACAACCATCCTCACAGGTTCCTAGCTATTTGGCAAAGATGCCAAGACGATCAACGCTAGAATCTCATCATCAAAATTAATTTCCACCGAGGACAATTGATTCGTGATAGTGTTGAATTCAATGAGATGATGTGCTACCGAAGCTCCTTCTGCCATCTTTAGGTTGAACAACTTCTTCATCAGGTGCACATTGTTGTTAGCCGACAGCTTTTCATACATGCTCAACAAAGCTGCCATTAGACCTGATATGGTCTTCTCCTTTATAACGTTATGTAAATTAAATAATTAAATTTATTGATTGCTATCTGCTTAAGTGGCGATTTCACGAGGAATATAATAAGTAAAACAAAACCATGACTTACATAAATTGGTTTACGTACATTCAATCTACTTTAATATATATATATATATATATATATATAGCTATGATGTAGCTTTGCCCAAATGGTAAGTCACGACCTGACAATTCTGTAGACGACAACTCTTCACAAATTGTGAGTCCAGTGCCGACATAATTTCAATTTCACTATTACTATCTTTTGATTTTGGGTAGAAGTTAAGATTCTTGCGTGTAGTTTCATCTAGTATGGTTTGGAAGCATGTATGACTTTCCGGCATGAAAAATTCTGATGGGATTGAGTCGTCGATTGACAAACTTTTTCCTTTACCCTATGATTGAACCAAGCAAAGTGATAGGAAAATAAGGCAGCGACAACTTGTGGGCAAAACAAAAAAAAAGTGTCAGAGACAACTTTAAAAGTGCATGATTTCAACGACGTTGGACCTTCTTGGCTGCCGAAAAAATTGACCACAATGAATCACGCCATCTCATTGTACATGTACTACAAAAATAAAGAGAGAAAAGGTTGAGATAAGTTAAGCCGAGATTAAGAATATTAATCAGCAAGAAACTTCGAACAATGCCCTCTTGACAAGGATATATAAGACAAGCCTAGCAGGTTAAATTATAAATTGGTTTCTTTAACTTGTCTTTTTTTTTTTTTTTGTCAATTTTGATCGTTTTAAGTTTGATTTTGTCAATTTAGTTCATAGACTTTTAGATTACGTTTATTGTGATCCCTCCCTGCCTCCCTCCCTCCCTCCCTCCTTTTCAACTTCGATATTCCACACTAAAAGCAAATATTTTCATTTTTTGCTAGTGGGATTGCTTGGAGCCATTTGATTTGGGTTTTGCTTAGTCTTCTTGTTGAAAATTACTTTGAATCATACAAAAAGTTATATGCTATTTATTTATTCTGACAACGACAAACCAACGGCATCTTTCGTTGTAATGTTGCTTGTTTGTAAGGTTGCGTTTGGAATTAGATAACCCAAGGTTTGTTTGATTTTTTTAATAAAATTAATTACTTAACAAGAAAGGTTCCCCTGTTTAGAGAGCTTCGCAAATCCAAGTCAAGTCAAACTACATCTTGCTGGCACTCCTCATTTGAATTTCCTCCCAAACAAAAACAGCTGGCACCCCCCTTCTTAGCATTTTTTTTTTTTTCATTTTTATATATATACATATTATATTCCCCTTCCTCTAGCATTTTCCATATATATATATATATATATGCCGTGCTGTGCTGTGCATATGAATGTATGATTCCCCTTCCTCTAGCATTTTCCATATATATATATATATATATATATATGTGCCGTGCTGTGCTGTGCATATGAATGTATGATTCCTGGCATCCCGGCTAATCATGGAAAAGTATTTGAGTTGCCATCACTTGCGTGCCATTTCGTCTTCTTTTTTTATTTTATTTTTTCTAATAGAGGCATGTCATTTCATCTAATACGGTCTGAATTTGGAATCAGGAAAATATTCAATTGCTTATGGTAGATGAGTATTTTTATCATTTCAAAAAGTGAGAAGACAAAAAGACCATTTTACTATAACTAACCGAATATTCTTCAGTTCATTAAAATTGAAGAGAATCATGTTCCCTAGATTCGGGGGAGTCTTACTTGTTTAAGGCACTGTGTAAAAGAGTAATGCAAGATATATTCCTACTTTCCTGCATCAATTTTCTCATATCCAATGGTGATTTTAAAAGTTATTTATAAGTATATATGGAGATCAGAATTGATGTGAAGAAAATGAAGTAAGTGTAGCATTACTTCAAGCAGAAACATATGAATTTGTTGATCTTTCAACTATAATTACCGAAGTAAAGAAATTTGCATCAGCAAGATGCATTAAGTTTGCTATACATAGATTCTACCTTTAGCACATAAAAGGTGGATTTTCTTGCACCGAAAAACGCTATTTCTTCTCTTCAATTCCCATAAAATCAAGAGAAACGTTATAGGTACTAAATGAAAACCAAAATCATGTGGAGTTTATTTATTGGTACTCATATCATTTCTCTTAATTAATTATTTTAATCTTCTATGATAGATATATATAGCTCCATATTATTTTGATATCCATCTCTTTATAGTGGTAAAACCAAGCTTCATCAAGAGATTTTGTGTTAGGTTTGTTCTTTGTATTATTATTATTATTAATTTTTTTTTTGAAAGGATTGGAAATTTTAATTAATTAAATAATAATATTCTTGAAAGCTCATAACACAAACTATAGGACAATATTGCTTTTTTCCTTTCAAGAAATAGAAAGACGGCCACTTAATTCATTTATAATCTATCTTACCGACTCACCCTACCAAAATTTATTTGTTTTTACACGACTTTCCATTTAAATAAATTTTCTTTATGCAATTTCGTGTGACATATTATTTTTCGTTGCATTGCTTCATTTATTCCAACTATTGATCAAGTTTATTTTGCAATATTTACTTCAAAATGTCTCTTTATCACTTCCAAAAATCATTTTTCATTTTTAATTTTTCATTTACATGAAAGTACATGCTTTGAGTGGCAACGGTCATAGTTTCAAAATTTAAAACTATTAAACAAAACTTGTTCTATTCAAATTACTTTATGAATATATCAATGTCGTACAATATATATGGGCTAAAGACTTGATCATCCTTTTGATTATACACCAAACTAAATAGTATCGAACTTGAACAAAAATTCATGGCTTGCAAATTTTTTAGAAAACTTATGCTAGTGATGATGATGGAGTTGCTTATCCTTATTCTCTTAAAAGTGCAAGCTAATGACCTTTCTTGTATCTCTTTCAATCCCTCTTCACAAATCCCGGAAAATGATCTTCTCCATTTCAAAATCTTTCCATTTCTTCCATTTAGTGCATTTTGAAGGGTAATGCATTTAATGCACTACCCTCATTAAAACTTTTAGACAACATTACCCTTGAAAACGCACTAAATGAAGAAAATTGAGGGATTTTGAAATGAAAAAGATCATAATTCTCACATCCCACACTGCCTCCTCATTTTCCGGAACTTGATAAAGGTGATCAAATTAATGATCTTGCCCCCGCATCATTTTGTCCTTCTCCACAACCCATCTGGTATCCTCAATCCTCTGAACTTGATGAAACACTACATACATGCATTGATATGTATATTAAATTTCTAAACTTCTTTTTTGCAAACACCCCCAAAGTTTAAAAACTCTCACTTATCCCCCCTGAACTTTCAATTGCTCTCAATTTGACCCATCCGTATAAATTAGGGCACAAAATTTTTTAAAAATACCAAAATACCCCTGATTTTCATTTTTTTAAAAAAATATATATATCTGGAAGTTGGAATTTTATATAAAAGACATCGTTTAAAATTCACTGTTTTAAATTTCAACTTTCAAAATGTTTTTTTATTTTTTTAAAAAAATGAAAATTAAGGGTATTTTGGTCTTTTTTTTAAAAAAAATGTGTCCTAATTTGTACGGATGGGTCAAATTGAGAGCAATTAAAAGTTCAGGGGAGGTAAGTGAGAGTTTTTAAACTTTGAGGGGTGTTTACAAAAAGCGCGAAAGTTCAGGGGGTTAAGTAAAATTACCCCTAAATTTTGTGATGAAAAATGGATAGATCACAAGCTTGGTTATGAATCTTGTCTTGTTCTAGGTTATACACATGTTGGCCGGTGGAAACACAATGTCAAAGAAATGGTGACTCCGGAGCTTGCATCTTGTGTAGATAATTGTACAAAACATCGAACTGATGTTAAGACTTGTTTAGAAGAATGTCATGAAAGGCATTTGAAGAAATAATTAGATGTTGTCTATACACAAAATTCCCGGCTTAAGGTCTGCTAAAATTTTCTTAACTAATCTTTCTCTCTCTAGCTATATATTGGTTGCCAAATGGATTTGATACAGTACAAAGGTGAAAGCCACATTGCAATTTGTTTCTTAAAATGCTTATCAATCTTTATATACCGTAAAAGAAGACTTTCCAACTTTTATATATATTTTTTTGACACCAATTCAAAGTTTATATATATATATATAGTTTTCATTCATTACGAAAGTTAAATATTGTTTCTTCTACATGATCTTAACTCGTATTAAAAGTTGACATTTACACTTTGATGCAGAGTCCGACACAAATTCCAATTCCTTCGAAGGCCAGATAAGCTCATCAAAAATGATTGCTGGGAGACGTTTCGAAGCAAAATACTAGTGGCTTTATCTTTATTATCTTATCATTTCAGTAAATTTAGTTGATGTGTGATCAACTATTAAAGTGTCAGTGTCTATCATTTGTGTTATCTTAGTAGTAGTAGTTAAGTTTATCAAATATGAGGCAATTTAATTTCTTTTTCCCCAATTTTCAAATGAATGTAATGATGCAATGGCGTAGTTTCTTTTGTTTGGAAATTTTGATTTCCTTTTCCCCAAGTTTCAATTTGGCGGTTAAAGAATCACATTGAATGCAAATTGAAAATAGGAAGACTAACAAAACCTTAAATTACTCCAATTAAAACTTGAGAAACCAAATTGATGACAGACTCTAAAGTGACCAAGTGATAACGGACTCTAAAACTACCAATCTACAATTTTTTAAAGTAAGAATGCACACCTATCTTTTAGGTTGTCCATAAATTGGAAGTAAGCAACTCTCCACTTATAGCTATAAATTAAAGGACCACAAACTCCCCAAAAACCTGTAATGAAGCCAAGAACCATAGTAACTTGAAACCATGGGATTCGAGGCCTGTTCTCCTCATCCTTGATGTTGTCATTGTGCTAACAATATCGGCACACTCATGTGGAAGTGGCGGGCCACAAAGTTCAAGATTGCCTTCATATGCAGAGGTATTAAAGCTCTGAAGCAGAGTGCCTGATGGTATTGGTCCATGCAAATTGTTGTTTGCAACACTGAAATGGGACAAGAAATTTAGACTACTTAACGATGCTGGAATTTCACTAGACAACTGATTTGAAGAGAGGTCCAATCCTTCTAAGTTTGTGAGCTGAGATAGTTGCTTTGGAATGTTGCTTGAGAAGTTGTTATGATTGAGATTCAGATACTGAAGCATCTTTGAATTTCCAATCTCAATAGGGATGTTGCCACTAAGATTGTTGAATCCAAGTAATATTGCTAGTCCCAGGTTTGAGAGAAAATTGTACTGGGTAGTACTTGCTATTGTGAAAAAAATTGGTAAATCCAAATAACTGTTGTTTGCTAGAGACTTTGGTGACACTAATGATGGTAATGCACAAAGTTCTTTTGGGAATTCACACGAAATATAGTTACCAGATAAAGTCTGATTGGAAGAAACCTTAGAAGAGTCGCAACCAACGAAATTGAACCGAAACAATTGGAATATAGATTCAAGACTCCTACCCTGTTGAGCTTGGAAAGCCATATAGGCAATGTTGGAAGTCCCACATTGCTTAGGTATTAAGGAGATGGGCCATTTATAAGATTGAGGGTAAACCTCAACTCTTGAGCTAGCTTTTGGGTTGAGTTAGGTCCAATACACATTTCTAACATAGTATCAAAGCCAAAGGTTCAGCCCACCGTCACCCATTTGTTGCACGTGTTGGCTTGGATGTTCTCCCACCACACGTGAGGGGGCGTGTTGGAAGTCCCACATTACTTGGGTATTAAGGAGATGGGCCATTTATAAGATTGAGGGTAAACCTCAACTCTTGAACTAGCTTTTGGGTTGAATTAGGCCCAATACCCATTTCTAACATATTGAAACTATTGAAGATACTGCCTTAAATGAGAAACAACAAAGATCAAGCTGATTTCAAATCAATGAAATAAAGATAATTGTCAATCAGCTCAAGACAATTATCAATCGCTAACATCAAAGGGATTCAAATTGGTTCATTGCATGCAGTCACGTTGTGGTTCTCACAGCACTTTCCTATGTAAGTATCTTTGCATTACTTATTGGGATATAATTACTTTATAGGCAGATTTATTTTCCTTGTAAATGTATTCTTTCACTTTGTAATTGCTACTTGAAAATAGTATATATATAAAGCTATGCCCAACGTTTTCAGTGGGCTGAATTATCATAACCTTTGTTTTTGTCATTATATGGTATCAGAGCCTTCAAGACTCACGTCATTATTTTTTTCAATGGCTGAAAACAAATCTCAATCCTCCTCTTCCACTGTTGCCTCAAATTCCAGCCCCACCTCACCTACCCATACCAATCACCATATCACTCTTAAATTGTCTCGTGACAATTATATGCTCTAGCAATATCTGATGACCTCATACCTTGAAGGACAGAACCTCTTTGGGTACATTGATGGCACCATTCCGTGTCCACCCAAATTTTTACCCTCTGCCAGTGCAACTACAGCCACAACTCCTGCCCAACAAATCCCAAATCCTGAATACCAAATCTGGTATCGCCAGGACAAACTAATCCTAAGTGTCATCATCTCTACACTTTCTGAAGTCATTCTTGCCCATGTAGTTCGTCTCCACACATCTCGTGATATCTGGAACACCTTGGAAAAAAATGTTCTCTTCTCAGTCTAAGTCACGCATCGTCAACACTCGCTATCAACTTGCCACCCTCAAGAAGGGTGCCTTATCTATAGCTGACTATTTTCAAAAGGCACAAACCTTGGCGCACACATTAGCCGCCATTGATGAGCCTCTCAAGGAGTCCGAAACTGTCTCCTACATACTAGCAGGTTTGGGCACAGATTATGATCCTTTGGTGACATCAATTACCACCCGGATTGATCCTATCTCTATGGATGATCTCTATGGGTATTTATTGGCACATGAGCGAAGAATTGAAACTCTCAACACTGCTCCAGACCTCTCTTCCTCAAGTGTTAACATGGCTCAACGCCGCACCTTCTCCTCCAACCACAATCCACGTGGTTCTCACAATCCACGAGGATCCTCCTTTGCAGGCCGTGGCCGAGGACGTGGCAGAGGACGTTCTTCTCATTTCTCAACCTCCAATTCCAGCAATCGACATGTGTGTCAGATTTGTGGTAAGCTTGGTCATTTAGCTGCAAAATGTTATAACAGATTTAATCATGCCTTTCAAGATGAATCCCAGGGTCCAGCTGCTTATTACACTACCCCACATGCGACCTCTGATCCATTGTGGTACCATGATACGGGCTATACCCATCACCTCACAAATGATGTTTCCAATCTCAATCAGCGGGTAGAGGAATACACCGGCAATGATCAAATCAGAGTTGGCAACGGACAAGGTTTGCAAATTTCTCACACTAGACTTGCTTCTCTTCCTTCCCATAATACAAATTTTTCCTTGCAAAATCTACTTCATGTCCCACAAATTCAGAAAAATATACTTTCTGTGAACAAATTCACTTGTGACAATAATGTGTTTATTGAATTTCACCCAACGTGTTTTTTTGTCAAGGATCTCAAAACACGGAAATTGTTACTCCAAGGCCCGAGTAGAGGTGGTCTCTACCCATGGCCCTCTCATGTGCCTCACACTCGCTCTCCACTTGCTCTTCTTGGTGAATGTGTGTCTCTCAATAAATGGCATTCTCGGTTGGGCCATCCTGCACTTCGTGTCGTTCGTCATGTCCTTGCCTCTCACAAGCTTCCAGTCAAATCCAATAAAACAACCTCTATCTGTTCTTCATGTCAACAAGGCAAGCTACATAAGTTTCACTTTCCTGTTACTTTATCTGTTTCTAAAGGTCCCTTAGACCTCCTTTTTCTTGATGTTTGTGGCCCTGCCCTTCTTTTTTCAAGCAATAATAAAAGATATTTTTTATGCATCATGGATGATTTTAGCCGATATTCATGGGTTTTTCCTCTCAATTGCAAATCTGATGTTATTTCTACATTCACTCGGTTCAAACTTTTGGTAGAAAAATACTTTAATTGTGTCATTAAATTTTGTTCAAACCAATAGGGAGGGAGTTTATTCAGTGCAAAATTTCTTTCTTCCAATGGAATCTCTTATCGCCAAACATGTCCTCATACATATCATCAAAATGGACGTGTGGAGAGAAAGCTTCGCCACATTGTTGATATTGGCCTTGCTCTTCTCGCCCACTCCCATGTCCCTTTCCAATATTGGGATGATGCGTTTGACACCGCATGTTACTTGGTTAATAGATTACCTTCATCTATAAATCCTTCCAAATCTCCATTTGAATTATTGTTTCACAAATCCCCTGATTTTAGTCTTCTCAAGATTTTTGGTTGTGAGTGTTGGCCTTACCTTCAACCTTACAATACTCACAAAATGTCCTTCCGGTCTATCTCTTGTGTTTTTCTTGGGTATAGCAAGCCTCATGTGGGTTATAAATGTCGTCACATTCCAACGGGTTGTATTTACATCTCTCGCCATGTTGTCTTCAACGAAGACAAATTCCCATTCTTTATCCTTCCAATTTTACCCCCCTCTCCAACTACCAAACGTGATGTACTTCCCCACACTCTACAGTTGGCCACATTCCCAATTTTCCCACCACATAATTCTAATACCATTGCTTCCTCTCCTTCAAACCCGCATCCCACTGCAGCTCCACAAAACTATATTGCATCACACCCTCAACCCACAGATTCCCATCCTCAATCACCCAACACTACTCCAACCAGCCATGCACCATCCTCTGCACCTTCTCCATCTCCTATGTTGTCTCCTCCATCCTCTAATCCCTCATCAAACTCTCCTGCACCCACTAGATGACACAATTCGCTATCCCTTGCCCAGTGCCTTCTCTGCCTCTTTGATCACTGCTGATGTAGAGCCCACCTCCTATACACAAGCAGCAAAAAATTCTAAGTGGAGGGCTGCCATGGCCGAGGAGTTCAATGCCCTTATAAAGTCAGGAACATGGACCATTGTTCCTAAAAATCCCTCTATGAACATTGTTGGTGCTAAATGGGTTTTTCGCATCAAACGCAAAGCTGATGGAAGCATTGAACGCTACAAAGCTCGTTTGGTTGCAAAAGGCTTTCATCAACAAGAAGGTGTTGATTACTTTGAGGCATGTAACCCTGTTGTGAAACCCATTACTATTCGAACTGTGCTCTCCTTAGCTGTGTCTGCAGGTTGGTGCATAAAGCAAGTGGATGTGAGTAATGCCTTCCTCCATGGTCATCTGCAAGAGACGATCCACATGACTCAACCCCCTGGCTTTGTCAATCCTTTGTATCCGGATGCCGTGTGTCTATTAAAGAAAGCTTTATATGGGCTTAAACAAGCTCCCCGAGCTTGGTATCACAAGTTGAGCTCTTGTCTTTTAGAGTTGGGATTTCAAGGTTCGAAGTCTGATAGCTCTCTTTTGGCTCTTGTGTACGTGGATGATTTAATTTTTACTGGGTCAAGTCTGGAGGCTATAGATGATCTTATTCAAACACTCTCACGTCACTTTCCATTGAAGGACTTAGGAGCACTCAATTTTTTTCTTGGTATTTCTGTTACCCGTTTATCTGCTGGTCTTCATTTGTCATAGTCCAGATATATTAGTGACTTGCTAGCACACAACAAAATGTCACATGCAAAGCCTATCACTTCCCCCATGGCAGCAAACATGTCTCTTAGCCAATTTTTGGTATCCAACTTCAGTGATGTCACACTCTACCGTAGCACAGTTGGAGCATTACAGTATCTCTCTCTCACACGGCCAGACATTGCCTTTGCAGTCAATAAAGTTTCTCAGTTCATGCATGCTCCTCGTGATGTTCATTGGTCTGCAGTAAAAAGGATTCTGAGATACTTAAAATCCATCATTGATTATGGGCTCTTAATCAAAAAGTGTTCATCCCAACAACTATTTGCTTATTCTGATGCAGACTAGGCTGGGTGTCCTAATGACCGTAAATCCACATCTGGCTATTGTGTTTTCCTTGGTTCCAATATTCTTTCTTGGAGCTCCAAGAAACAACCTACTATCTCCCGCTCTTCCACTGAAGCTGAATACAAAGCTGTCACCAATGCCACTGCTGAACTTATTTGGATTCAAGCACTCTTTTGAGAACTTGGTGTGTTTCTCTCCTCAGCTCCTATTTTATTTTATGACGATATTGGGGTGACGTACCTCTCATCAAACCCTGCGTTTCATGCTCGTACTAAGCACATCACCATTGACTACCATTTTGTACGAGAACGAGTTGCTTCTAAATCTCTTGTGGTGAAATTCCTATCTAGCAAAGATCAAGTGGCTGATATTTTAACAAAACCTCTAGTGCCTCATCGGTTCAATCAACTCAAGCTCAATCTCAACGTGTGGTCTCCAACATTGCGATTGCGGGGGCGTATTGAAACTATTGAAGATACTGCCTTAAATGAGAAACAACAAAGATCAAGCTGATTTCAAATCAATGAAATAAAGATAATTGTCAATCAGCTCAAGACAATTATCAATCAGCTAACATCAAGGGATTCAAATTTGGTTCATTGCATCTGGTCACGTTGGCTGGTTCTCACAGCCTGCACTTTCCTTATGTAAATATGCTGCATTACTTATTGGGATATAATTACTTTATAGGCGGATATAATTACTTTATAGGCAGATTTATTTTCCTTGTAAATGTATTCTTTCCATTTGTAATTGCTACTTGAAAATAGTATATATATAGAGCTATGCCCAACGTTTTCAGTGGGATGAATTATCACAACCTTTTTTTTTATCATTATAGGCAATTGACCAGTCAGTTGGCATTCACTAAGACTCAAAACTCTGAGATTTTCAAATCCACCAGAACTAACTATAGTGTCATCACTTGGCATTGCCTCATGTCGAAAATTTCTTCCAAGGAGGACTATGGTGAGTGTCTTACTATGTGTCAGAATCTCGATCGTGTTTGTGATATTGGTTAGCCTATTGTAAGCAAGGGAAAGGAAAGATAAGAATTTCAATTGAAGCACCTCGGGTTGGATTTGTCCCTTTAATCGGTTTCGGGCTAGACGGATCGCAATTAGGGACTTGCATGAGTAGAGACTTACTGGAAAACTATCTGAGAAGTTATTGGCCCCAAGGTCAATTACAGTAAGTTGATGAAGACTAGAGAAATTAAAGAAAGTGATGTCTCCCACAAAGAAATTGATCCGTAAAATTAGTTGTGTGAGATTTGTGAAATTCATCAAAGATTGAGGCAGAGAACCTGTTAAGTAGTTTGTATGAAGGATTATGTGCTTTAATTTAGATAGCTTTCCAATATTCCAAGGGAGCTTGCCACTCAGTTTATTGCCATATAACTCTAGGTTAGTGAGTTTGACAAGGTTCACAATGTCACTGCTAATGGGTCTTGAAAGGTCATTGGAAGGTAATGAGATTTCTTCTAACCCTGTCGCATTGTATAAATCATTCGGAAGCAGACCTGAGAGAGTTAAAACCTGCCCTAAAACCTTTGAGTTTGGAGCATGTCCCTAGTCCACTAGGAATATGGCCACTATGAAGATTATGAGAGAAATCAAGGAGACTAACCAATGACGAATTGATGCAAGGAAAAGAAGGAATAGGACCAGTAAAACTATTGTTGCTGACATTGAGTTCGATCAACCTCCATGCTCTTTGAAGGAATGAAGATTGCATTGTCTCACTAAATTGATTGCTAGATATGTCAACAATTTGAAGGGAGGCAGGCCAACCAATTATATCTCCAAATAGATGGTTGTAGCTCAAATCAATGACCTTGAGTTGATTCAAGGACGAAAACAATCTATTAGGGAGAGGACCCAAAAGTGAATTGTGGGAAAGATTAAGGTGGGAGAGACTTGTGAGGTTTCCGAGATAGGGAGATATCCTGCCACTAAGGCCTTTAGAAGGTAACTAGATACGGATGACTCGACTTTTATGATCACAAGAAATGCCCTCCCACTGGCAACAATCAATGGAAGACCAATTTAGTGGAGGAGAAGACATACGGCTGAAAGCTAAGGACGAGAGAGAATTGCGGTCTATTTGGTTGCAGGCATGATTGGTGGAGAAAATACCAAAGAGAAACAAGGTGAAGAGGAGACGACAAGGCTTTAAATCTAGCATGGTTCTTCTTTAATATGTGAAACCAGAAGAAAAATGGCTATGAAGTAGTCCTAAAATTATACCATGTACATATAGCTATGATGTATAACTTTGCCCAAATGGTAAGTCACGACTTGATAGTTCTGTAGACGGTAACTTTGCCCAAATTGTGAGCCAGTGCCAACATCTTTTGATTTTGGGTGCAAATTAAGATTTTTGCGTGTAGTTTCATCTTGTATGGTTTGGAAGCATGCATGACTTTCCGGCATGAAAATTCTGATGGAATCGATTGACAAACTCTTTCCTTTCCCCTAACATTGAATCCAACCCTCCACCATGTATCTATCAGCACTATTTTCACGCGTGAATGAACCAAGCAAAGTGATGGGAAAGTATGGCAGCGACAACTTGTAGGCCAAAAAAAAAAGGGGGGAAATACATTTTCCCAAAAAAAAAAAGAACAAAAGAAAGGTGTCAACGACAACTTTAAAAGTGCTTGGTTTCAACGTCAACGAAGTTGGACCTTCCAATCGAATAACTTACTTGCCGAAATATTTGACCTGGAAGTTTTGCCATATGGAGTGATCAATATATGACTTAAATTTTGGATTCATGAAAAATTGCAAGTCCAGTGATCGAGGAGATAATTTCATGAAAAAGTATTCAAGATCACAATCATTTTCATTGGTGCAAGTGCTTACACACATTAATATGTCCAAACGATCGATTTTCCATATTTCGTTGTCGGAGGTGATGACGAAGGAATGGGCATTTAAGTCAACTTTACAAGAAAATAGGAATACTTAAGAAAGAGGGGGAAAAAAAAAAATCCAAACGGAAAATTCAAGAAAATATATAAAAAGGAGAATAGAGTCAGTATTAAATCATTAATTACCAAGACTTAGGTATTAATTAAATCGAACATGAATACACAAAACATGGTTAAATTACTTAAATATAATTTGGTTTCTGTAAATTTATAAGGTTTGTTGTCAACTTTAACCCCTTTAAGTTTGATATGGTGTTAGTTTTTCGATTACATATATAGCATTTTTCAAGTGCTTTAGTGTTTAAAAATGTCTTAAATTATATAATTTAAGAATTTACAATTTTAAAGAAATTATAGAAGATCTTGATTCATGATTAGGTAAGCCAGATTTAACCATGTTAGTTCATAATAATAATATTAAATGTGGCTGCGGGGGATAAAATCATGAGGCCCTAATTGTAAAATGACGGTCGGTGGTGACATTTAGCAAGTGAAAACAAGATCTTCTAATCAAGTCTAAATAAAATATTGAACGAAAATGGAGGTTTTATCATTCCTTACTGCGACTATGACTAATAAACTTTCGAAATAAATGGTTATTTATAAAGGCAGTTAAACAACTTTCAAAAGGTTTATCTTTAAAATTGACTTGAGTTCCAGTCCAATATTCTTCCCTGCAATCCTTCAAATTAAAATTCTTGCTTTTAATGACGGTAATTTTAACTTCATGGACAAGAAAACATACTAATATGACTTGGAATTCTGGAGTCTGAAAGAAATCATGATGAAGTACTGAAAGTTGGGAGGAAAATGACCAAAACTAAAGACTTGAAAGGCATAGAAAATAACCAATGCCCCCCCCCTTTTTTTTTTGGCTTTTGAATTTGTGGCGGAATGCTTGACTTAGACTCAAACGTCTTCGGCAGACTTGATGGTCACTGGCGATAGGTGATGATCAATCATTTGACTCACATCACCAAATTTGAAAATCTTCTCCATCTGGTCAAATTGCTGAGACACTCTTATCCCCTCTTGCATCTTCTTAAGAAACTGTTGTTATTGTGTATACAATGGTAAATAATATAGAATTAAAAAAAAAAAAAGAGACTAAGAAAAAGAGTTGAGGCACAGATTTAACATGATTCGACAATATGTTTACATTCACAAAAAGATAACTATATTTTACTCTTAATGATTTAGGGCTACATCATAATATATATATAGGATGCACCATAAAAATATCGTAACATTCACTCTGTTCCCGTTTACTTGAACTTTCACTGATATTAATATAAGCCACTAATTTCAACAAAAAATCATAAAATCGGTGCAAATTTGAATCCTTCAGAGTGTTGAGGAGGAGTTACGGAAGAATATTGGTTGCATGCATGAATTGCTATCTCAAACATTTGTTTATCACAATTTATCTTGAATTAAAACTATAAAGCAATAAAACAATTCAATCAACAAAATATCTAAAAGCAATAAAAAAGCGGACAGATATTTTGGTGACGAAAAGAGAAACCAATTAGAAACCGATCTAATTGTAAAACCTCTAAGCCAAACCGAAATCACTATCGGAAAATTATCCGGAGATTACGACACTAGGAACACTTACAACCTTTTGCAAGACCTGCTCAGTAAGATGACAAACCTCCGACTTCGTCTCCTTACTCACAATCTTCTTCAACGTGATTCTCCTTTATCGGACCCTTCCGATAGGCTTCTCAATAACGCTCACAGTCAATTAATAAAAACCAAAACACTACAAGAGAGAGAAAATAAACGCTCAATATCAAAGGCTCTCTTGGCACACGACGGCAAATTCTAGATACAGAATTCATGACCTAAACAGATCTGTAGAGATCTATTTATAACACCTAAAGACTCCTAGTTTAATTGGAACACAATTACAATGTAATTTAGACCTAGAAACAACGGGCTGTCCGGACGGTAAGTGGGCTTGTCCGGACGGGCAATTAAAAACACGGGGAATAGCCTTTTTAACACGGGCCGTCCGGACGGGATAATTCATCGTCTGAACGGTACTAGGGCAACATCGCATTCTTCAGTCTTCTGGCGCGGCGCGTTCGAAGGTGTCCAGACGGGCTGCGAACGGACTTCGAATGGACTGCGAACGGAGCTCACGGGTTTTAGTACTGGAGTTCTTAACTGCATCACGTCCGGACATCTATGAATCCCGTCCGAATGCTTGTACTAGCTTGGCTCTTTTCTTTCCATTTTGCTCACGAACATTAGCCAATACTTCAAACTAACAAACTCCCCCTTTGGCAATTTCGGGAACAAAATCATCTCCCCCAACAAACTCCCCTTTTGTCACAAATTGACAAAATATTTCAAATTTCCTGAAACACTTAACAAAAACATCAAGGCATATGTGGAAAGGAAACAAAAATAAAAATAAAATTCATGATTAACCGATGAAGAATTGCATGTTATAACACAAGATCATGGAGAATAGAAACTCCCCTCAAAACAAGACTCAACAATCAACAAGAAACAATCTCCCCTCAAAAGTCAAGAAAACACACAAGATGCATACATCAATAACTCATGATTTCAAGCAATGAATATTCCAAATTATCAAAAATTTAAAATATACATGAGATATATAGCAAAACAATAACACTCTGTTTAACCCAAGCAATGCCAAGAATTCCATTCAACCCATGCTTGTGTTGTGTGTGTAAGCCAACCATTGAAATAAAACAAATTTATAAGTTGAGTAGGAGGTTTCACTACGATAAAGGTTTTAACAAGCAAATCAAATCAAAAGTCAAACCTTATCATACTAGGGCCTAGCCACTCTCATCAATGCATTCCTCTTTTGAAACAAAGCAAGCTTGACACTGTGAATTTAATTCCTTTGGAATGTATTCTTTGAATATCTTGTTTCACAATTTTTCTTCATGAGAAGGTGTCTTTAATTTAATGCTTTGAGAAATGCAGAAATTTTTAAGCCCTAGGTTCAACTAGCGTATGGTCAATTTGATAGATACAACTAGTCAAAACCCTCATATAGTTACCTCACACAACTCATATTAAAAAAAACTCAATTTAAGCTTAAGTGTGCACAAAAGTTTAAAGCATGAGCAAAATGTACAAATGAAACTTAGGCTTTAGGTAACCACAGAAGGATGTCCATTGAAATAATATGACAACTCATGCATATTGAAAACTTTTTAAACACAAGGAATTAAATCCATGGAAGAAACATGAGCACATAATGGACACTCAAGGTGCATCAGACAAAAGAAGGAAGAAATAAAAATAACCAAATTAGAATATTTTTGTCTTTTTGAAAATTTTCAAAAATAAAATGCACACACAAATAAAATAAAATAAAATAAAAGACAAACTAAACCAAAAAACAAAACAAAACATGCTCTAGGATATTCAAAATAAAACAAGACAACCAATCCTAGGCATGTGGGTGACTCACCTAATCCAAGGTGAGATCACCACCACTCCCCCTCAAGGGGTGAGTGGTATCTTCCTTCTTAACCCAAACTTTCTTCATTTTGGGAACGGAAGTGTGACTCTTAGCCAAGTCATTTAACTGGGTGATAACACCCTTCACCATGTTAAATAATTCATCATGACTATTTCTAAAGAAGATAGTCTCTTTTTGACTCATGATTATTCAAGCTGAAAACATTTAGGTGAATATGCCCAATCTTACCACAATGATGACATGTAGGAATGAACCTTTGAGTAGGTTGGTTCCTTGGCATATAGCACGTCTCGGTGTAGAAACGAGACACATAGAATCGATTAGAATTCCCTTACCTTTCTTACCTCTTGAAACCCGGAGGAAGCATTTCCTTCTTCTTAGCCAAGTTTTCTTCTTTACACATAGGTTTCACAAAAATCAACTTTGAAGGAGAAACAACATTAGTAGAAGAAACAACAGTTATCAAAACCCAATCCAGTTCTATCAAATGAATGTTTACGATTATGCAACATGTGATTAAGTTTCTCATTAGAGAACTTTTCAAATGATTTCTTGAATCATTAAGATCATTCTCTAAGGATTTCACTTTGGCAATTAAACAATGTGATTTTCAGATTTCAAGTGTCATGAATAGCATGTGAATCATTCAAGGTACTAGGCAGTTTATCCTTTTCAAGATTAACTTCTTTAAGTTTACGCAAGTGTTCCTTATTCAACTTCTTCACTTTTCTTGTATTCCAAATATAGATGGTTATAAGCATTCTTGCAGATCACCCTCCTCTTACGATTCATTATCACAAATACCATAATCACCATCAAGAGATTTGACTCACTAGCATCATCCACGACTATCATAAGAAACCCCAAAAGCAACATAATTTGCAACATTTTCAGCTTTTCTTCTTGGTCGATTCATCACTTTGAGTCACATTAAAAGCCCTACCTTTTGACTTGATCAAATTTCCACAATCAGCACGATGTGACAATACACCACCACACTCATAACACTTAACCTCACGACTAAGATTCAGAATTTTTGACTCCTTACTTCTAGAATTTCCATTGTTTGAGAAATTTCTTAAACTTCCTAGCCATCATAGCCAACTCTTCATCATCTCCAAACTCCTCATCAAAAAATCTACAGTCTACCTTTAGTAGTCTTGATCTTAAGAGCTAGATTTTTTGAATTTGGCCTTAGGTAGCAAGAGTTCAAAAATCTAGTGAACCTACAAGTTCCTCTACTCTCATGGTTTCTAGATCTTGGCTTTGTGTTATCGCAGCAATTTGGAGGTATAAATCTAGTAGGTAGTGATCTCAAGATTTTCTTGACCATCTTAGCATCGACATTTTCTTTCCAAGATTAATGGTAGAGTTTCTAATGGTGCTAAGCTTAGAATAAAAATTCATCAAAAGTCTCATCCTCTTGCATCCTAATCTCTTCAAATTTTGAGACTAACATCTGAATTTTAGAGGCTTTCACAATTTTAGATCCTTCATGGGTAATTTCCAAAGTTTCCCATGCTTCTTTAGCTATTACACATCGAGAAATTCTTGAAATTCTTCATGGAGACAGATGTGAAGATGGCATGTAATGCTTTGTCATTCGAGGAAGCAATCTTTTCATCCTTTGAAAATTCAGCATTGTTTTAGGAATAATCCATCCAGATTCAACAATATGCAAACATCCAATGGATTTGAGATATGCTTTCATACGAATTTTCCAAAGCGTATAATTGGATCCGTCAAAGGCAGGAAGTGAGAATTAGGTGCAACGTATAAGACATATTGAGGCGAGTCTAGGATCACACTCAAGAAATTAATCCCTCTGAGTGAACCGCTCGATACCAATTGAAAAACCTATGCAACTCCAAACAATTGTTTATCACAATTTATGCGGAATTAAACTATGAAGCAATAAACAATTCAATCAACAAAATATCAAAAGCAATAAAGAAGCGGAACCAGATATTTTGGTTACGAAGAGAAACCAATTAGAGCACTTCTCTAATTGTAAAACCTCTCAAGGCAGCCAAACCGAAATCACTATCGGTAAAAAGAAAAAGGATTACAAGATGTTCATACTCACAAAACCTTTGCTATGACCTCGGATCTTGTATAAGACAAAGCCCACTCGTCTTCTACGCTAGCCCTTTGCTCACAATCCTTCTCGTGATTTCCTTTCACGGAACTCCGGTTGACTTCACTTCAGCAGACGAACAATGATGAACATTAAACTAAAACACTCCAAGAAGAGAACTTAAACTCTCAATATCAAAGGCTCTCTTGGCACGGCACAAATTCTAGATGTAGAATTAAGTAACCTAAAGCAGATCTGAGATCTATTTATAACACCTAAAGACTTCTAGTCTCAATAGAACTCAAATACAATGTATTTTAGACCTAGAAACTACGGGCCGTCCGGAATGATAAGTGGGCTCGTCGGACGGGATATAAAAACACGAGAACATAGTTCATTAATGGGCCGTCAGGGCGGTAACATTCACCGTCCGGGCGGTGCTAGAACAAATCGCACTTTCTCCTTTCTTTTGCGGCGGCGCGTTGGAGGCGTCCGGGCGGGTTGCGAGCGGACTTGAGCAACGAGCGGAGCACTCGGGTTTTAATCTTTGGAGTTCTTAAGCGCATCACGTCCGGGCGTCTATGAATCCCGTCCGAGCAACTTGGCTCTTTTCTTTCCATTTGCTCGAACATTAGCCAATACTTCAAACTAACAGAGGAAAGGCTGAAGAAGAAACAAGGTAAGGAGGAGATGATGAGACATTAAGTCATGCATATGGTTCTTGTGTGATGAGACATTAAGTACATCTTGTATATATGTATATATATAGAGCTAGCTAGGAATATTGTTTTAGTTAGAGGATGAGATTAAATCTTTTTTATTTACTAGTGGATTTGATTTGAGTGTTGCTAAGCCTACCTGTTAAAACTTATTATGAATCCTAGAAAAGTAATATTTTATATATTTATTTATTCTGATATAGATAACCAACTGCCCCTTTTGTTGTAATCCTCCTTTTCGAACTGATAAGATATACTTTTTCCTTTCCCCTATGCTTGGAAGTTTTTTTTTTTTTTCCTAAGCGTCTAATGGATTAATATGAATTACCTTCCACATTTTCCACTTTTTGTGGTCTTGTTTACTTCTTTTGCTACCCTCCACTATCTAAAACCTTTTTTTTTTTTCTTTTTCTTTTTTTTTTCATCAAAATGGTAGGCCAAAGAGACCAATTGTGGCCTATCCTATCTAAGCTCCAATTGAACCATAGCTTGACCCTACCGAGCATCAATGAGAATCCAAGACAACCAATACTAATCAAGCGTATGTGGGGATTCTCCATTGCTAAAATTGAATCGAATCGAACCCACACTAGTACATACCATATCCACTTGAGAATTTCCTTAGGCCATTGATCCACTATCTAAAACCATGAAAGTCCTTTAAACAGATAAATGAGTAATTTATATAAATCACTCCAAAAAAAAAAAAAAAAAAAAGGGGAAACGTTTATTGTTGTGCAGCTAAGGTATGAGTACATAGGTCAATTTCACAACACAACATGAAGAGCTTCAGAAAGGGAAACAAATCCGTCAAGCCATGAATCCAAAAGGTGAACTCAAAAAAAACCAAAAGAAAAAGAAAAAAAGTTAGAATACAAATTAAATAGATTAAATTCATCACTTTCTATAAGCTTAAACTTTTGGAATAAGTGTTGATTTAAATGGAATAAATTCATCACTTTCCATAAGCATAAACTTTTGGAATAAGTGTTGATTTAACATAGGTTTAGGACCAAAAGTTTTGAGTTCAAACTTTAACTCGATTATTCACCTCCCATTTTCATTAAATTTATCAAGTGTTGAGCTTCACTTATTAAAAAAGAACATAAGCCCATATGTAAAAAAAATGTATTAAAATACAAAACAAATTATTAAATTTATTGATTACTATCTGCTTAAGTGGCGATTTAACGAGGAATATTATAAGTAAAACAAAACCATGACTTACACAAATTGGTTTACGTACATTCAATTTAGTTTAGTATTTGATCAATTTTATTTGTGATCTCTTGTGTTCAGCGACCATGTTCTTAATTTTTAAGATCGTTGCAATGGAAGATCCAATTCCCTTGAATATAGGGCCAATAATCTTGAATTTGTCAAATTTACAATATATATATATATATATATATATATATAAAATTTAAAATTTCAAACCTTAAGAGAAACAACGAATGTCATTTCAAAAATAATAATAATAAACTATATGATGTACCTTGGTAGAACTACTCTGTTTTAAGTAGTTCAAAAACAGAGTAGTTCTACCAAGGTACATCATAGTTTAATTATTATTATTTTTGTTATAAAAACGTAAATAGAAAAAACATTGAAGGCAAATTGCAAATAGAAAAACTAACAAAACCTTAAATAACTCAAATTGAAACATGAGAAACCAAATTGATGACATACTTTCAAAACAAAACAAAATAAAACAAAACAAAACAAAAACAAATTGATGACATACTATAATTGACCGATGGTCAATTGCTACAAGACTCTAAACTGATCAATATGTAACTTTAAAGAATAAGATTATACACCTATTTTTTATGTTGTTCAAAAATTGGAAATAAGCAACTCTCCACTTATAGCTATAAAGTAATGGACCACAAACTCCCCAAAATCCTGTAATGAATCCAAGAACCACAATAACTTGAAACCATGGAATTCTAGGCCCATTGTCATCATCCCCAATATCTCCCTTGTTGCCAACAGCATGAGCACATTCATGTGGAAGTGGGGGGCCACAAAGTCCAAGATTGCCCTCATAGGCAGAGGCATTAAAGCTTTGCAGCTGAGTGCCTAATGGTATTGGTCCACGCAAATTGTTGTTTGCAACACTAAAATGAGACAAGAAATTTAGA
Organism: Carpinus viminea; assembly: GCA_013348765.1. Taxonomy (NCBI): domain Eukaryota; kingdom Viridiplantae; phylum Streptophyta; class Magnoliopsida; order Fagales; family Betulaceae; genus Carpinus; species Carpinus viminea. Next base: position 51,877,149 of record CP054668.1, on the reverse strand, counting down.
CTACTTAGTGATGTTGGAATTTCACCGAACAACTGATTTGCAGAAAGGTCCAATCCTTCTAAATTTGTGAGTTGAGACAATTGCTCTGGAAGATTTCCTGAGAGGTTGTTATGACTGAGATTCAGATAATGAAGCTGCTTCAAACGGCCAATCTCAATGGGGATGTTGCCACTAAGATTGTTGTATCCAAGAAATATTGCTGGTCGCAGGTTTGAGACAAAATTGTATTGGGTAGTACTTGGTAATGTGACAAAAATTGGTAAATCCAAATAACGGTTGCTTGCTAAAGCCTTGGTGACACTAATGTGCAATGCACAAAGTGTCTTTGGGAATTCACCGAAATGAGGTTATCGATAAGTCTAATTGGAAGAGCCTTGGAAGAGTCGACAACTACCAGAATTGAACTGTGAAACGATTGAATATAGATTCAAGATTTCTACCTTCTTAAGCTTAGATAGCCATATAGGCAATTGACCAGTCATTGGGATTCACTAAGACTCAAAACTTGAAGATTTTAAATCCATCAAAACCAAGTATAGTGTCATCACTTGGCATTGCCTCATGTAGAAAATTTCTTCCAAGGAGGACTATGGAGAGTGCCTTGCAATGCATCAGAATCTTGATTGCATTTGTGATATTGGTTAACCTATTGTAAGAAAGTGAAAGGAAGGATAAGAATTTCAATTGAAGCACCTCAGGTTGGATTTGTCCTCTAATTGGTTTTTGCTAGTCGAATTGATGAGAGACTTGCATGAGTAGAGGCTTACTGGCAAGTTACCAGAGAAATTGTTAAACCCCAAGTCAAATATAGTAAGTTGATGAAGACTGGAAAAATTGAAAGTGGAGATGTCTCCTTCAAGAAAATTGAACCGTAAAACCAATTTTTGAGATTTGTGCAATTCATCAAAGATGAGGGCAAAGAACCTATTAAGGAGTTTGTATGAAGGATTAGGAGCTTTAATTTGTAAAGCTTTCCAATATTTACGGGAGCTTGCCACTCAATTTATTGCCATATAACTCAAGGTAGGTGAGTTTGGCAAGGTTCACAATGTCGCCACTGATGGGTCCTGAAAGATCATTGGAAGGTATGGATATTTCTTCTAATCTTGTTGCATTGTATATATCAACAGGAAGCGGACCTGAGAGGTAGTTAAAACCTGCCCGAAAAATCTTTAGTTTGGAACATGCCCCTAATCCATTAGGAATTTGTCCGGTATGATGATTATGGGAGAAATCGAGGAGCTTAACAATGGTTGAATTGACGCAAGGAAACGAAGGAATAGGGCCCATAAAACTATTGTTGCTGACATTGACCTTGATCAACCTCCATGCTCTTTGAAGGGATGAAGATTCGATTGTCTCGCTGAAGTGATTGCTAGATATGTCAACAATTTGAATTGAGGCAGGCCAGCCAGATATGTCTCCAAATAGATTGTTGTAGCTCAAATCAAGGACCTTGAGTTGATTCAAGGACAAAAACAATCCCTTAGAGAGGGGACCCGAAAGTGAATTGTGAGAGAGATTAAGGTGGGAGAGATGTGTGAGGTTTCCAAGATAAGGAGATATACTCCCACCGAGGCCTTTAGAAGGTAACCAAATATGGGTGACTTGACGTTTATGATCACAAGAAATGCCTTCCCACTGACAACAATCAGTGGAAGACCAATTTAGTGTAGGAGAAGACATACGGTTGAAGGCCAAGGACAAGAGAGAGTTGCGGTCTATTTCGTTGCAGGCATGATTGGTGGAGAAAATAACAAAGAGAAACAAGGTGAAGAGGAGATGATAAGGTGTTAAATCTAGCATGGTTCTTCTTTAATATATCAAACGAGAAGAAAAATGGCTATGAAGTAGTCCTAAAATTACACCATATATATATAGCTATGATCTGTAACTTTGCCCAAATGGTAAGTCACGACCCGATAGTACTGTACGTAGACGACAACTCTGCCCAAATTGTGAGTCTTCCGACATAATTTCGTGTACAAGAATTCAAGTTCAGAAGTGCTATCTTTTGATTTTGGGTAGAAATTAGGATTCTTGCGTGTAGTTTCATCTGGTATGGTTTGGAAGCATGTATGACTTTCTGGCATGAATATTCTAATGCGATTGACAAGCTTTTTCCTTTCCGCTATGTTTGAATCCAACCCTCCACCATGTATCAATCAGCACTCTCTTTACGCGTGAATGAACCAAGGAAAGTGATAGGAAAATAAGGCAGCGACAACTTGTGGGCAAAACAAAATAAGAGTCAACGTTGGACCTACCTACCAACTTACTATAAATCTGGCTGGCCGAATTTTTGACGTGGAGCAACTTACTTAACACCATCACTGAGTTAAGTTTCAAATCAAGATTGTTGCTTGCGTACGTGTTGTTTCCTCTCTGGTATGGTTTGGAAGCACGTATGACTTTCCAGCACCAAAATTCTTTTCGAATTGACATAATGTGCTTACAAACATTAGGAAGAAAATCATATTGGTAAAGAAAATTAAAGAAAAAATAAATAAATAAACATAAAAGATTTATGGGTGGTTCTGTATTAAAAATTACATCCAACCACTAGAAAACAACAAAATGGCTACTTATTTCTTGATAATATTTTCAAGTCAAAAGACTCATATTTATAAGAGAATTGAGATATTAATTTGAAAATAATAGAAGTTTCGTACGTATAGATTGTATCAAATCAGATTTGATCATATATTATAACACCATCACAAACTCAATGTGTAAATTTGTCATGAAATCCTAAATTTTATATATATATATATACCGAAAAGAGATAGAGGCGCGCAGCTGGCAATGGGATTGCAAGTATATATAATTAATGAGGAGTTGTTTTGGCTAGATCGATATGAGAAGATGTTGCCTACTTCGTTTTTGCTAGTGGGATTGCTTGGAAATTACTTTAAATCATAGAAAAAGTTATATGCTATTTATTTATTCCGACAACGACAAACCAACGGCATCTTTCGTTGTAGTGTTGCTTGTTTGTAAGGTTTCGTTTGGAATTAGATAACCCAAGCTTTGTTTATTTTTTAATAAAATTAATTACTTAACCAGAAAAGTTCCCCTGTTTAGAGAGCTTCGCAAATCCAAGTCAAGTCAAACTACATGCATCTTGCTGGCACTCCTCCTTTGACACTCCTCCTAAACAAACAGCAAGCACCCCCTTCTGTACGTTGTAAATTTCTATATATATTCTAAATTTCTAAGCAACAAACAGAGGAAGGAGAATATGATATGTATATATATAAAACGGAAAAAAAAAAAAAATAAAGGCCCTCAAATGCTATAAATCTTTCTAAAGTCTTGAGTCATCCTAAATGTTAAGACTTTTAAAATTACCAATAGATGTTAATAAATTACATCTCAAATTTAATGGTAATTTTAAAAGTCACATTACATTTGATAGGACACTAAGATGACTATAGAAGACTTATAACATTACTATATATATATATATGTTGTGCATGTCAATGTATGATACTATGATTCTTGGCATCCCGGCTAATCATGGAAAAGTATTTGAGTCACCACCACTTGCATATCGTTTCATCTCTTTTTTTTTTTAATAGAGGCGTGTCATTTCGTCTAATACGGTTTGGATTCGGAATTAGGAGAATATCCAATAGCTTATAGTAGAAGAGTATTTTATCCATTCAAAAAGTAAAAAGACAAAAATATTTTTCCACTATAACTAACGATATTTTCAGGTTCAAATTGAACTAGAAAGGATCTTATTCCCTGGATTTGGGGGAGTCTTACTTGTTTAAGGAGCCATGTAAAAGAGTAATGCAAGATATATTAATTCCTACTTTTGCATCAATTTTCTCATATTCAATGATGATTTTAAAAGTTACCTATAAGTGTGGAGACGAATTGAAGTTTGCTATACATTGATTCTTCCTTTAGCAGATAAAAGGTGAATTTTCTTGTGCTAAAAACACTATTTCTTCTCTTCAATTCCTATAAAATCAAGAGAAATGTTATAGGTACTAAATTTTTATTAAGAGATGGGTACCAAAATCATGTGGAGTTTATTAATTAGTACTCATACATTTCTCTTATTAATTATTTTGATATTCTTCAATGGATATAAAGCTCCATATCATGATTTTGATATCGATCTCTTTATAGGGGACCGTGATTTACTTACAATCATGTGAGTGAACAATCACTAATATAAAATTTTAATATAAAATATAAAATATTATATATTATAATATTATAATATAATATATTAAAAATATAATAATATATAATATATTAAAAAATTCTGGCATGAGTGACTATTCACTCATGCCAATTGTAAGTTTAACTTCACCCCTTTATTCTTCATTTATAAAGGGGTAAAACCAAGCTTCACCTAGAGATTTTGTGTTAGGTTTGTTCCTCGCTTCTTTTCTTTTTTTTTTTTTTTAATGAATAATGAGATGTTTTACCTACATTTATATAGCCAATCAATCTAGTAATCAGGTGCCTCTTGCAGATTCTTTCCATTTTAATGGTTGGAATTTTTTTTTTTTTAGAGGATTGTAAATTTTAATTAATTAAATAATAATATTCTTGAAAGCTCATAACACAAACTATAAGACAATATTGCCTTTTAGAAAGACGGTCACTTAATTCATTTATAATCTTACTGACTCACCCTACCAAAATTTATTTGTTTTATACAACTTTCCATTTAAATAAATTTTCTTTATGCAATTTCGTGTGACATATTACTTTACGTTGCTTTTACTTCATTTATTCTAACTTTTTTTTTTTTTTTTGAAACATGTATTCTAACTATTGATCAAGTTTATTTACAATATTTACTCAAATGTCACTTTATCACTTCCAAAAATCTTTTAGTTTCAAAATTTAAAACTATTAAACAAAACTTATTTTATTCAAATTACTTTATGAATAAATCAATTTCGTACAATATATATGGGCTAAGACTTCATCATGTTTTTGATTATACACCAAACTAAATAGTTTCGAACTTGGACAAAATCCATGGCTTGCAAATTGGTTAAAAACTTATGCTAGTGATGATGGAGTTGCTTATCCTTGTTCTCTTAAAAGTGCAAGCTAATGATCTTTCTCATATCTCTTTCAATCCTCTTCACCTCCCACACTGCCTCCTCATCATTTTCCTAAACTTGATAAAGTTGTTCAAATTAATCCACAGCCCATCTGGTATCCTCAATCGTCTGAACTTGATGAAACACTATATACATGCATTGATACGTATTTTAAATTTTGCGATGAAAAATGGCTAGAGCGCAGCTTGTCTAAAGATCACAAGCTTGGTCATGAATCTTGTCTAGTTCTAGGTTATTACACATGTTGGTGGAAACACAATGTCAGAGAGACGGTGACTTCCGAGCTTGCATCTTGTGTACATAATTGTATAAAACATCGAACTGATGTTAAGACCTGTGTAGAAGAATGTCATGAAAGGCATTTGAAGAAATAATTAGATGTTGTCTACACACAAAATTCCCGGCTTAAGGTCTGCTAAAGATTTCTTAACTAATCTCTCTCTAGCTATTTGTTGGTTGCCAAATGGATTTGATACATGGGTGGAAGCCACACGCACAGTTTGTTTACTTTCGATTGATGTCAATATATATATATATATATATTAGCTATTTTCATTCGTTACAAAATTAAAATTAAATATTTAGATGATATCTTCTACATGGATCTTGAACTCGTATTGATGCTAAAGCTGACATTTAATGCTTCACTTTGATGCAGAGTCCACAAAAATTCCAATATTTTTCTTAAATCTTTGAAGGCCAGAATAAGGCATTTTCCATATATATAAATGATTGCTGCGAGACGTTTTGAAGCAAAATACTAGTGGCTTTATCTTTATTATCTTATCATTTCAGTAACACATCAACTACATTGAAGTGTCGGTGTTTATCATTTGTGTTATCTCAAATAAGAGGCAATTTAATTTCTTTTTCCCAAGTTTCAAATGAATGAAAGGATGAAACGACGTAGTTTCTTTTGTTTGGAAATTTTAGTTTCTTTTTACCGAAGTTTCAATTTGGCGGTTAGATAATCACATTGAATGCAAATTGAAAAGAGAGCCCCTACTATCGAATAATGCTACAAATCCTTCTTGTGTCTATCTAATAATGATATAGCTATTAAAATCACCATTTGACTTATGATTAATCATTATTAGATTTTGATCAAATGATAATTTTAATAGCCACATCATTTTTGGAAGGACTTAAGATGGACACAAAAGTGATTTTTAGAATTACTCGCTACTATCAGGTATTAGTGTAAACCAACCAATTTTAAAACATCCAATCACTATGTGACACATCATCAATCTAAGAAAAATGAAAAAAAAAATGAAAATGAGAACAACCACACCAAATCAAAATAAGAAAGAGAAAAAAATTCATAGTCGTAGACCTAAGCTAGACCCACACGTAAACACCTAAACCCATTTCCACTACAAAAAAACAATTTTTTCTAACCAAATTTTTCTAACATGTCCTGTCTAACACGTCAAAAAATTTTCGACAGTCCCTTCTAATGTGTGGCAAGTGAGAAATGCAATGGTAAAAGAAAAAAAATCTGACGTGTTATTTTGTCAAAATTTTCTGCTTTCAAACCGATGCAGGAGAAAATTGAAAATTATTATTTTTAATTATGCATATGTGTTTTAGTTTTCCCTCTTCAATAAGGATTTGAGGACAGCCTTTTTGTTCTATTTTCACATTTTTTCAAGAATTTGTTTGTTGTCTCTCTTTTATTCTGCATCGAAGACTAAAATAACTAAAATTCAGTGAGAGATCGAGGCTATGCCGCGTGTGAAATTCTTGAAAAATTTACTGTCACAGAGGCTATATAATTTGTGGGTTTTCACCGCAAACCAGTAGTAAATGGCATAATAACAAGCATTTAAAGTAACCAAGATCATTAATTATTTTATCCACAATGGGGATCACATTGAACACAAATTGAAAATATGGAAACTAACAAAAACTTACATTATTCAAATCTAAACTTGAGAAACCAAATTGATGAGACTCTAAAGCAACCAATATGCAATTTTAAAGAAAAGATTATACACCTATCTTTTACTTGGTCCATGAATTGGAAATATGCAACTCTCCACTTATAGCTAATAGCTAATGGACCACAAACTCCCAAAAACCTGTAATGAAGCCAAGAACACAGTTATTGGAAACCATGGAATTCTATGCCCATTGTCCCTCATCCCGAATGTCTTTGTTGTTGGTACCAATATGGGCACATTCATGTGGAAGTGGAGGCCACAAAGTCGTGGTTGCCCTCATATGCCGAGACATTAAAGCTCGGAATTGAGTGCCTGATGGTATTGGTCCATGCAAATTGTTGTTGCAACACTAAAGTCATGCAAGAAATGTAGATTGCTTAGTGATTCGGCATTTTGCCCGGACAACCGATTTTCAAAGAGGTCTAATTCTTCCAAGTTTGTGAGCTGACAATTGGTCCGGAATGTTTCGAAAGTTGTTATGACTAAGATCCGAGCATGAAGTTGCTTCAATCGCCAATCTCAACGGGATGTTGCCACTAAGATTATTGTGTCCAACAAATATTGAAGGGTATAGGTTTGATGACAGAAAATTGTACTGGGTTCTTGTGTTAAGAAAAATTGGTAAATCCAAAGGGTTGTGGGCTATTGTGACACTAATGCTGGCAATGCACAAAGTTCCTTTGGGAATTCACCAAATGAGGTTATCGATAAGTCTAAAGTAAGAGCTTGGAAGATTCGATAACCAACTTGGAATTGAACCTGTGATACGATTCCCAGATAGAGTTAGATATTCTAGCTTCTTAAGCTTAGATAGCCATGTAGGCAATTGACCAGTCAGTTGGCATCCATCAAGACTCAAAGATTGAACATTTTCAAATCCATCCAGAACCAAAATCATTGTCATCACTGGCATTGCCTCGTGTAGAAAATTTCCTCCAATGATAACTATGGTGAGTGGCTTGCAAACGCATCAAAATCTTGATGGCGTTTGTGATATTGGTTAACCTATTGTAAGCAAGTGAAATGAAAGATAAGAATTTCAATTGAAGCACCTCATGCGGATATGTCCCACAAGTCGGTTTTGCTGAGTCGAACTGCTTTTAGGGACTTGCATGAGAAAAGGCTAACTGGCAAGTTACCAGAGAAGTTATTATTCCCTAAATCAACTATAGTAAGTTGATGAAAACCAAAGAAATTAAAGGTAGAGATGTCTCCTTCAAGGAAATTAAATCGTAAAATCAATGTGGTGAGATTTGTGCAATTCACCAAAGATGGGGGCAAAGAACCTGTTAAGGAGTTTGTATGAAGGATTAGGTGCTTTAACTTGGAGAGCTTTCCAATATTCTTAGGGAGCTTGCCACTCAGTTCATTTCCATATATCTCAAGGTTGGTGAGTTTGGCCAAGTCACAATGTCACTACTAATGGGTCCTGACAGACTATTGAATGGTAAGAGATTTCTTCTAACCCTGACAAATTGTATATATCATGAGGAATGAGTCCCAAGAGGAATTAAAGCCTGCTCGAAAAACCTTAAGTTTGGAACATGCCCCTAGTCCACTTGGAATTTGACCACTATGATTATTATGGGAGAAATCGAGGAACCTGACCAGGAAGAATTCTTGCAAGGAATGGAAGGAATAGGGCCCAAGAAATTATTGTTGCTGACATTGAGCTCGATCAACTGCCATGCTCCTTGAAGGAATGAAGATTGGATTATCTCACTGAAATTGATTGCTAGATATGTCAACAATTTGAATGGAGGTTGGCCAACCAGATATATCTCCAATATATGGTTGTAGCTCAAATCAAGGACTTTGAGTCGATTCAAGGACAAAACAATCCTTTAGGAAGGGAACCCGTAAGTGAATTGTTAGAGACTGAGGTGTGAAAGCTGTGTGAGGTTTCCAAGAGAGGAGAGATAGCTGCCACTGAGGCCTTTAGAAGGTAACCAGATATGGGTGACTCGACTTTTATGATCACAAGAAATGCCCTCCCACTGGCAACAATCAATTGAAGACCAATTTAGTGAAGGAGAAGAAGTACGGTTGAAGGCTAAGGACGAAAGAGAGTTGCGGTCTATTTGGTTGCAGGCATAATTCAAGGAAAAAGTGCCTAAGACAAACAAGGCGAAGAGGAGATGAGGCTTTAAATCTAGCATGGTTCTTCTTTAATATGTCAAACCAGAAGAAAAATGGAATTGAAGTAGTCCTAGAATTACACCAAATATATATAGCTATGATCTGCAACTTTGCCCAAAAGGTAAGTCAAGACCTAATAGTTCTGTAGACGACAAGTCAATTATCTTTTGACCTTGGGTACAAATTAAGATTCTTGCGTGTAGTTTCATCTGGTATGGTTTGGAAACATGTATGACTTTTCTGGCGCTGGCGTTAAGTCGGGATTAAGAAAATTAATTACGAAGAAACTTCGAACAATGCCCTTCTTGACAAGGATATATAAGACAAGCTTTGCTGGTTGAATTGTAAATTGGTTTCTTTAACTTGTTGTCAAATTATTATTATTATTATTTAGTAGGTTTTTTTGTCAATTTTGGATTTTTTTCAATTTATATTTTAACCAAAAAGGAAGAATGATAAAGCTAGCATAGAAGTGAAATTGCATTTTCGCTCAGGACCATATCATGTTTCATGTGCTTTTCTTATTTTATCCAACATGCAGTACATCAAAATTAAGAAAATATTCAATCATGCAACGTGTATATATATATATATATATATATATATATATATATATATATATGCGTGTGTGTGTTAGGTGAAGTCATGTAAACTAGCTCGTGGTGTGAATTATATATTATTGCCCATCACCATCAGTGCTGTATTTTTAGTAAGAATTTGACTCTCAAAATAAGAATTATCAATCCTATTAACTATTAGTATTAGTTGCTTTGGATCTTATTGATAATGCTGATCAATTAGTTTATAGCTCAATCGAATTTGATGGAGCTCACCGTCTAGACCTATCATGTGTGGCTCCAATGAATATCTACTCAATCGGATGCAAGAGAGCCTACAATTTTCATCGTTTAGACCCTCATGTGTAGCTCCCGGTAGATGTTACTATAAACACGTTCTATTAGAATTACTACAATTGGCCTCATCCACTTGCTTTATTAAAATATATATATATATATATATATATATATATGAAAATGCTAGGTATTCTTCTAGTGTTCTCCTAGTGTATTTCCAACTGTAATGTGACTTTTAAAATCACTATTAAATTTGAAATTATCATTATTGATATTTAATCTATTGACTTTTAATATATGGTTCATGAATTATTAGTTTTTATTTAATTATTTATTTGTATAAAAGAGGCTATAAATGAGAACAAGATACATATTTATTTTGATTAAATTTACAAATTTCTATTTTCTTAAATTTTGTGATAGAAGATGATTATTTAACATAGTATTAAGCCTAAAGTTGTTGGGTGAAGGCTGAAATGTTGTTATTTCTTCTATTTGGTTGGAAATTTTTAAATTCTTTTTCCCCGTAACAGTTTTATTTTAATTAACAACGTTGGGAGTCGGGACTACGGGATCACGTTGAACTAAAATTGAAATTATCAAAACTAACAAAGCCTTTAATTATTCAAATTAAAAGGATTGATGATTGAAAATAATTCAATCATATAAGACGCTAAGATTTATGTGGGCCGGCTTAACCATCCTATATCTACATACATATACAACTAGGAGGAATTCTACTATCAATAAATTAATTGCAAAAAATAGTAAGAAAACCACTCAAAACCCAAATCTCAACCCCTGGCTTGAGCATTGGGGTGTTGCACTAAATGGCATAAAAAAATCAAAAAAAAAAAAAGAAAGAAAAGTAACAAATATGGGAAAATTACACTTTATCTCTCCTCCCAAAGTTTTGGATGATTTTCAATTCAACTTTCAATATTTCAATTTTGTAATGCACCTCAAACTTCTAAATTTTTGCAATTTGATCAATATGTCAGTTAAAGCTGTTTTGGCTGATGGAACAATAATCACATCTGAGTTACGTGATCACATTTGTACCTTTCTTTTAGCAAAATGTCCCACACCCCTTCAGGTTGGTGAGTTTTGTAAGGTTCACGATGTCACTACTAATGGGTCCTGAAAGATTATTGGAAGGTAAGGAGATTTCTTTAACCCCGTTGGATTGTATAGATCATCAAGAAGGGTCCAGAGAGAGTTAAAACATGCCCAAAAACCTTTAGTTTGGAACGTTCGCCTAGTACACTAGGGATATGGCCACTATGATGATTATGGGAGAAATCGAGGAGTCAAACACCAGAAGAATTGATGCGAGGAAAGGAAGGAATATGGCTCATGAAACTGTTGTTGCTAACATTGTATTGTCTCGTTGAAGTAATTGCTAGATATGTAAACAATTTGAATGAAGGTTAGCCAGCCAGATATATCTCCGAATAGATGGTCGTAGCTCAAATCAAGGACTTTTTTTTTTTTACATGTCCACACAAGGTAATGATTTGAACTAATGACCTCGCTTCATTAAGCATGGTCCACAATCAATTGAGCTACCTCTTCATGACTCAAATCAAGGACTTTGAGTTGATTCAAAGACGAAAACAATCCTTAGGAAGGAACCCAAAAGTGAATTGTGTAATCTTAACATCTTTTAATAGTGATTTTATGAGTTTAGTTGCCATAGATAGGTTTTACTTTTAGATTGCTTTCTAAAGGTTTGCTCTTCATGAATAAAATATTTGTGTTTGCCTTTTTATTGCTTTTCATATTTTGGTGATTGAATTATTTATTGATTCATAGTATTAATTCTGCATAAACTGTGATAAACAAGTTTTAGGAGTTTGTAGCAAGCTCTTCATAAACAAGTTTCAGAGATATTACACATATTTGGGACTCCCAGCTCTTGTGGGATGGTCACAAACTAAAGCTTTCAAAGGGATTAAGGATAGAATTTGGAAGAGACGGCAAGACTGGAAGGCCAAATTTCTTTCGCAAGCTGGAAAAGAAATCCTTATTAAGGCGGTCATCCAATCTATACCTACATATAGCATGAATGTATTCTTGTTGCCCAAATGTCTGTGTAATGAGATCAACACTTTATATGACATCTGCAACACCCAACTTTTACTGTGACATCTTTTCCTGCAAAGAGTTGAGATTTCTGAAATGGTATTAAATTCAATTTAATGACATGGTGGCCTTATGACATTTATATGCTCTGCACGGTATGGAGTACCCACTGAGCAAGGATCCAGAGAAAGCCATTTCAGGACTTCTGCTACTTTCTTGAGCTTTAAGGGTGCTCATGGAGATTAATGACAAGGAAAAAACATCAAAGATGGATGATTACGAAGTGATAGAGCAGATAGGCAGAGGAACATTTGGAGCTGCATTTCTCGTTATTCGCAAATTTGAGAGGAAGAAGTAAGAAAAATCACTTTCAAAAGTCATCTTCCTTATGTGCATTATGATTAGGCCAGACATCTATCGTTTTCATCTATTCTTCTTTCATAATACAGATCAAACATGTTTTCACCCCAAAAAAAACTTTTCTTAGTAACATCTTTACCAGCTTACATTAGTTGTAATTCTATAGTTTAACTTCACCTTTGGGTTTTTGTCTACTGTCTTATTATTATTGCATTAATCATTTTAGGTATGTATTAAAGAAGATTCGATTGTCTAAACAAACAGAGAAATTCAAGCGTGTGGCACATCAAGAGATTATCCTTCTGAGTACTTTGTATGCCAGTATAAATTTTCGGATTACTTGTGGGCAAAACAAAAAAAGTGTCAGCGACAACGCGCATGGTTTCAATGACGTTGGACCTTCCGATCGAACAACTTACTAGCCGAAATATTTGACCTGGAAGTTTTGCCATATGTAGTGATCAATATATGACTGTATTTTCGGATTCATGAAAAATTGCAAGTCCAGTGATCAAGGAGATAATTTCATAAAAAAGTATTCGAGTTCACAATCTTTTTCGTTTGGTTCAAGTGCTTACAGACATTATGTCCAAAGGATTTTCCATATTTCGTTGTCGGAGGTGATGACTAAGGAATAAGTATTTTTGGTCAACTTTACAAGAAAATACAAATACTTTAGAAAGAAAAGAAAAATCCCTAACGGAAGATTCAAGAAAATTTAAAAAAATAATAAAAGGGAGAATAGAATCAGTAAAACATTAATTACCACAACTTAGGTATTAAATAGAACATGAATACACAAAATAGAGAGTTCCTTCTATCCGGTCCTAGTGTAAATCAATCATTTTATAGCATTCAATCACCGTATGACACGTCATCAATTCAAGAAAAATGCAAAAAAATTAAAGTGAGTACAAAAATACCAAATCAAAACGAGAAAAGAACATAAACTCCCCATGGCCGGCATGCCCCACACCATGGATCTGGCATGACCCAACCGTGGTTCACGCTAGACCCATGGCTGGGTCTCTCGGCTGGGTCTAGCCGGCCATGACCTGATTGTGGATGCCTCTAAATCCATTTATAATGCGTCAAAATCCGTTTTTGAATTCAAAACTATAACATAGAGGTAGAAGGTTAAACCTTTAGGGATTCTATCACCATAAAGGCCAAAATCCCTAAAGGCGAGAAGGTGACCAATGGCTGGGTCACGACCAAACCCAGCCGTGGGTCAAAGCAAACCCATTGGCGTGGACTGGGTCTGCCAGCCAGACATCGTTCAGCATTTTTTTTTCTTTTCTCTTTGAGTTCAAATCTAATGTATTTTTGCTGTAGGTTATTTTGTGCACTTTTATACTTTTGCTTATGTGTCAATTGTTGATTGGGGTTGTAAAGATAGGGTTTTAAGGCTCTGATATAAGTTAAACTCCAAAAATATGGTTAAATATAATTTGGTTATGTAGATTCATGAGGTTTGTTGCCAATTTTAACCCTTTAAGTTTGATTTGGTGAATTTAGTTTTCAATTAGATATATGCCAAAAATTGTTACAACGAGTATAATAATAAATTGGGAAGAACATTATAAAAATTGAAATAACAAATAAGATGATAATTAAAAGATGGCAGATGATAATTCCAAGTCCATTGGTCAATTTTAATCCCTTTAAGTTTGATTTGGAGAATTTAGTTTGATTTGGTGAATGACGAACATTGTAAAAAGCTAAAAAGATAAAATAAATGGCATAACAAACAATGTAACCAAGATTAATTAATTTCTCCACAAAGGGATCACATTGAACATAATTAATATCTTGTATGCCTCCACATAAGCACTTACCCTAAATTGCAAGTAAATATAACAAGCAATTGTTTTGGTGAGAGATAAGAATCATGAGATGTTACCACTTTAGTCTTTACCATTGGAATTTCTTCGACCCATTTGATTTTGGGTGTTTCTATTGTACGTCAGCCACTGTTGTTTGACTTTGGCCTGCTACGATTTTGGAAGCACATATGACTTTCCAACATTAATTTCTTTGTTTTCTTGACTAGGGATCAATCTTTCATTGGTTGTAGAGACAAATACATTGAAGATCAGGAGCTTAGAATTCCTCAAATTCAATATTTAGGCCACATTGTCTACTATCTTGACTCTTTGGTAATTTCTTCGACCCATTTGATTTTGGGTGATTCTATTGTACACCAGTCACTATCATTTGACTTTGGCCTGCTACGATTTTGGAAGCACATATGACTTTCCAACATTAATTTCTTTGTTTTTTTGACTAGGGATCGATCTTTTGTTGGTTGTTGAGATGAAGACATTGAAGATCAGGAGCTCAGAATTCCTCAAATTCAATATTTACAGCCTCATTGTCTATTGTCTTGACTCTTAGGTAATTTCTTTGACCCATTTGATTTTGGGTGTTTCTATTGTACGTCAGTCACTATCGTTTGACTTTCCAACATTAATTTCTTTGTTTTTTTACTAGGGATCAATCTTTCATTGGTTGTTGAGACGAAGACACTGAAGATCAGGAGCTCAAAATTCCTCAAATTCAATATTTACGACCACATTGTCTACTGTCATGACTCTTGGGTAATTTCTTTAACCCATTTGATTTTGGGTGTTTCTATTGTACGTCAGTCACTCGTTTGACTTTGGCCTGTTATGATTTTGGAAGCGCATATAACTTTCCAACATTAATTTCTTTGTTTTTTTTACTAGGGATTGATCTTTCGTTGGTTGTTGAGACGAAGACATTGAAAATCAGGAGCTCAGAATTCCTCAAATTCAATATTTACGGCCACATTGTCTACTGTCTTGAGTCTTGGGTAATTTCTTCGACCCATTTGATTTTGGGTGTTTCTATTGTACGTCAGTCACTGTCATTTGACTTTGGCCTGCTATGATTTTGGAAGCACATATGACTTTCCAACATTAATTTCTTTGTTTTTTTGAATAGGGATCGATCTTTCGTTGGTTGTTGAGACAAAGACATTGAAGATTAAGAGCTCAGAATTCCTCAAATTCAATATTTACGGCCACATTGTCTTCTATCTTGACTCTTGGGTAATTCATAATATATATATATATATATATATATATATATATATGAAGGTGGCCAAATTTAAAAGAAAAAAAATCCCTTTTATAAGAAAAAAATTAAAATTGTTGATTTCTTTTAAAAAATTGAAAATTTTGGTTTTTTTTTTAAATCAAAATTTTTCATTGAAAAATAAAATTAAGAAAAAAATTAAGTTTTTTAGTTAAAATTTCCGTTTAAAAAATCCATCTAAAAGTTATGTCTAAAATTTTCCTTTTTCTTTTTTTTTAAAAAAAAATAGTTCTTTCAAATTTATAGGAGCATTTTTGTCTTATTGAGAAATTTATATGGGCATTTTATCTTTTTTCTAGAATTGAGACATTGACAATGTTTTGGTGTTTGGAGAAATATTGTCAATTAGGTGATAGTTGAGGTAACAGACTTTACCCCATATATATATATATATATGCTTAGGGATATTAGGTCCAATGGATTTTCAACATCTATTAGCCTTTGCATTATTGCCGTTGTTGTCCTTAATACAGTCCACTTCACATTATTGCCTTAGCCTCTGCATCTCCATGCGAAAAAAAACTCCACCATTTTATTTTAAAATAATGTTGTGTAATTTTTTTGTTCTTTTTCCCATGAAAAAAGAATTCATATGTTCCTGTTGTGGTTACTGTGGTGTGATAATTTACGGCATGTTTTTTCAATGGTTACGCTTGGTTAACATTTGGTTAATATTACTTAGGTGAGATGTATGGTTTAGAGTTTGTCAAATTGTTGGGTGTAAATCGAGTATATTAATCGAGCAAGAAAAATACCAGATTTTGCAGCTCCCCACTCCAATGATTTTTTGCAGAAAAGGGTTGTGTTCAGGTTAAAAGGGCTAATGACATATTTTAATGATATTATAATAAAATTATTAGCATATTATAATAATAATTACTCTAACAAATCAACAAAAAATGTATGAATAAAAGGAACAAACAATAACAAATAACATACCTAATATTAGCAATAATCTATTAAAACTCGTTGATGTTGGACAAAATTTCAAAGTAAATATATAAAAAACGCCTAAAAAATGTCAATATTGTTTTAATCAGAATAAAAAAAACAAAATTTTAATAACTAATAACTCATAAAGAAAAATATATATCTATATGCACGGACTGCAGGCCCTACAGGCTGCACGCATAGACACGTAATGACATAAAGCAACTTGTTTTCTTTTCTATTCAACAACAAGCACCCTACTGTCTACAAATCTACAAGTTATTAGGTATATTATATATGTAATATATTTCTCCAAACGCTTCTCCACTCCACGAAAAAACAAATTATATATATATATATATATATATATATATATATCTGCATGGACTGTAGGTTGGTGCAACCACTGCACGCAAGCACATAAATAAAGCAATTTTTTCTTATCCTTTCTTTTCAACAGCAATATATATAATATAGAAACTTTTCTAATTCTAGCTCTAGAAGCATCAAGCATGGAAAGGAAATAGGGGAAGAAACTCAGTCACTCACGGCTACGCGTAGGCCCTCCGGTGAAAACCAGTTCGTGCGATTTGGTTAAGGAGGGATTAGTGTGGCGTGTTGGGAATGGGTGAAAAGTGAGGATTTGGAAGGATAGATAGCTACCAAGTCCGTCATTTCAAATTTTTACAGCATCTAATTTATTGAACCCGGAGGCACATTGGATCAACTCATTGATGGTGACTCTAAGTGGTGGAATAATAATCTTTTGAGTTCTTTATTTGCTGCAGAGGAAGTCAGTTTGATCCAAAAAATTCCCCTTAGTTGCACAAATCAAGAAGATGTTTTATTTGGAGGGGTACAAAAATGGGTTTTTTCTGTGCGAAGCGCCTACTATATGCAAAAGGAGAGAGCTACAAGACATCTGGCTGATTGTTCAAGCAATGGGGTGCGTAGCACGGTCTGGAAACGGCTGTGGTCTTTGTCTGTTCCAAACTGTGAGAAAAACTTTTTATGGCGCGCGTGCAGTGACATTCTTCCCACAAGAGAAAATCTGTGTAAGAAGAAAATCATCATGGATCCAACGTGCCCTTTGTGCGGTAGAGAGGTCGAGTCTGGGTTTCACATCCTTTGGCAGTGTCCCTCAGCCATGGACGTGTGGAGCAAGGGCTGTCCTAAAATTCAGAAGAGTTCTTTTGTAGGACCTGATTTCATGCAAGTTGTAGAGGGGGTTTTCAGCAAGTGTTCCAGGGGCAAGATGTGCGAGCAGGCAGGGTTGTCTAGATCAGGCTTTGGCTGAGGCTGTGGCGGTGTTGTTGTCGATTCAGCTGTGCCGTGACTTGGGGCTTACTAGAATTCATTTTGAGGGGATGCCAAAGGTGGTTGATGGAATTAATTCAGCCGAAGTGGATAGAGGTTGGATGGGCGGTCCTAGCAGACATTAAACAGACGATTCAAGTTTTTGAAGACTGGAAGGTTTCTTTTTTTAGGCGTGAAGATAATCAAGTGGCACACTCACTTGCTAAGTTTGTTGTGAAGTACTTTGATATGAATAATAATACATGGGGTGGCCGGTATGCCTTCCGATTGTGTCAGTGAAATGTTAGCACTTTGATCATTCAATAAAATATCCTATCATTATTTCAAAAAAAAAAAAAAATGGCTCCAACTTTGGAGGATAAAGTGTAATTTTTCTTATTTTATTATTAGTGGGACACGTGGCATGTTGTAGACCCTTAGATGACATTGGATGGTCAGGATTTCTAAAATTTCTGATGAACAATTTTTCCCCACCGCTGGGGATCCCGATCCATGAACAATATTCTTTTTGTTCTTTCTATGTTATAATTCATATAGATATTTCTCTATTTTAATCTTGAGCTTTATTTAAATCACATTATACCCATTCGTATTGATTAGAAGGTTTTTTTTTTTTTTTTGAATATATACAATAGCAATTATAAATATGCTTCCTTTACCATGAACTTGCGCATGCACCTTTCGTTAAAGATTAAACTATAGTTAATGAAATGAAATTATCCCTACTGCCTCCCAAACATGTGCTTACGTATTTTGGCATTTTGATAGGCTCTTCGCATGTACATACGAATACCAACCTTTCGAGTTTTTATAATTTTTTTTATGCAAGTTGTTAATTAATTAAATTGTAACTTTATTGGAAGCTCATGACCTAAACTATGAGACAATATTGCCTTTTTCCTTTCAAAATATAAAAATATGGCCACTTAATTAATTTATAATCTTATCTTACTCTTATCATTTTTTATTTTATTTTTTTATACAGCTTTCCATTTAAATAAACGAGCTTGGAACCCGTGCAATGCACGGGTTTGTTTCTAAAAATGACAGAAGAAAAAAAAGGGATAAAATTCACTTAATCCGCTTAAATTATCATCCCAATGACAATTGTCGCAATTGATAGTTTGTGGGGTAGATTATCATTAGAGTGGTAATTTGAGAAAGTTAAGTAAACTTTCTCCAAGAAAAAAAATAATAATAATTAGTAGATGCATAAATGAAGAAAGAAAAAAGAAAGTTTCAAGTAGGAAGCAAAAATAATTAATTAATTAATTAAAAAGGTGTTCTATAAAGCTGTAAAAAAAAAAAAAGCATTAAGTGACCATTTACAACAACAAATACTCAAGTTTTATTTTTCTAATTAATAAAAGGAAAAAATGCTCAAATTGTATTATATCTGAAAAATATAACCTATTGAAACTTTCAAAGAAAGAGATTGTGAAAACCAATTACGCTAATTGACTTAACGCTGAATACCAATCGTTATATGTATCTACAATTTTACCAAATATAAAAGAATTTATATATTTTAAAAAATAAAATGTAATCACATATTGAAACTAATAATCAAAATTAAAGGTGTGTATAAAAGCTGTTATAATACAACACTAACAAAATATCATGATTTGATTTTGTCCATGCCCTCATCTTTGGCTTTCCAAAATAATTTTATTTAAGATACTTAATTTCAAAGAGATAAAACTTTATTCCTAAATCATGCATTATCATTCTATACTCTAAACTTTTATAATTTTAGACAATTATAGATTTTTGGAATACATTTAAGCACATTATAAAATGCCATAATTTTGAACCCCATTGAATTGAAAGACAAAAAAGCGCTGATGAAATCCATTTAATTTGTTATTTTTCAATATACCATAATTTTTTGGACACCTTTATAGGAAAACAAAAGCAATTCAAAATAATTAATGTTGAGATAATGGAGAACACCATGTAGAAACTACAAAAAAAAAAAAAAAATCCCAAATGAGTATTCTAAAAAGCAATTGTAAAATGTTTTGGGTTTGAGAATTGAGCCATTTTTTAATTTGGGGTTTGCAGGAAAATTTTTGAATGTGTTTTCAAATAGACTCATAAAAAATAATCAAAGCAAATCGAAACAAATAACAGTTAAGGATAATGTTAACATAAATAATAACATTAATGAACGATGGCAATTTGTAAACATAATAAAAACAATTGAAATTTAAACAATCTGCCATTGACTAAATATCATAATAAACTTAAATAAATGCACACAATTTAAATGGCAGCTTATAAACATAAAAACACAATTTAAACTTTTTTTTTCATTTGTAGAATAAACTCCATTTATCGATAGGTTGTTCAAAAGCTTTACTACAACCACAATGGCATCCATGATTTTCATGAAATCAACGTGGAAATGTGCATGCTTCGCACTAAAAATTATACTACCGGATTTAACATACATCGAAAGAGAGAAACATATAGTTTTAGATGTTGAAATAGAGACAAACCTAAACTTATTTTAAAATAATTCTAAAACACATTAAACTTACTTGGTGTCAGCAATGGAGTTTTAGAGGATCAATGTTCTTGTTTGCGATTCAGTTTGACAAATCTAAAGGTAGATTCAAGAAGGAATAATAATCAAGTATAGTTCAAGCATTTAGAAATGGGTGTATATAGTTTGCAGTTTTATGGTGGTTGAGTGCTAAAGACAGAGCAATTTGATAAAAGGGTGAAAGATATGAAGGAAACTGATGAAGCAATGTGATTCACCGTTTCATTTAAAAGTTAAAACTCCCTATTATATTAAAGATAAATGATAAAATCATTCTTTCAATTATCTTTAACCATCTCGATAGTGAATTAGTAAATCTATCATTGAATTTTTATGGGATCACATGATTCTACAATCCAATAATAATTTTTTAATAAAAAATTAAAATTTTCATTTAAAAAATCGTTTTTTTTTATAAAAATTCCTTCAAAAATAAAAATTTAAAGAATCGTTTTTTGTTTAATTAAAATTTGTTTTAAATTTAAGTATGCATAATTTGATTACAATTAAAAAGAAGAATCAAAATAATAAAAAAAAAAAAGAAAAACTCCTGTTATTATAACTCATAACAAACTAACTAACCCACTAATGAACTCAACAATTGGAAGATGAATATCATTTTAAAATAATTTTAAATTGATAAAATATCATTTTGGTAATTGATAATAAAAAAATGAGAATAAATTTTTTTTTTAAATAAGCAAAAACATAGTAATTGAAAGATATTTTACATTTTATATTTTTCCATATCTCAAAATTTTTCAAATTTTTTATTGTTTCTCTCACTTTATTTTTCAAAATTTTCTATTTCTCTTTCACATCTCATTTTTTAAATTTTCATTATTTTCTCTATCACTTTTTTCAAAAATAAAAATAAGATATTAAATACAATTAATATAAAAATAAAATAATTAAAATTAAATAATATAAATAAAATATAACTAATGAAAGTCTTTGAAAAAAGTTATTAATAAACTAGATAAATTGAATTAATGAGCTATTTTACATAAAAATTAGCTCATCTTTTGAAATGTCTAATAACACAATCTATAATGAACTCAACAATTATAGGGATAGAAGGCTGAATTTTAGACAACATACAAAAATTCTTAGAAAATTTCATTTTTAATTAATTACAAAATGACAAAATAATAATGAAATGGGCTATTTATTTTTATTAAATAAACGTTCTTGAAAATTTTAATAAAATGAGACAAAACCATTTATTAAAAATTTTCCATTAACAAATATAATTATTAAATACTTATTAAATGATTTAATGATTTTTAAATTGGAATTGTTATGAATTAAATTCACCGCACATAGACAAAAATTTCAAGCATTAAATAACAGAAAAACAAAAGAAAAGATAAACAAAAACATATAACAGAATGTTTTAATTAAGAATGAGAACAAAAGATCACAAAAAGATTGTTTTGTGCAGATAAATGCATTAAATTGAGTTTTTCCACTACATCACAAAAGATTTAGGGTTAATACAATCACTATATTTACTTTTTGACATTTAAATTTTAACAAAAAATAAAATAATAAAATAATGATGAGAAAAAATATTGACTTACTTGTCAGAGATTAACGACCTTAGAATTACACACAGAGAGAGGACAAATGGTGGTTTCAATGAAGAATAGATGATAATCAAATTGTAATATTGAGTGGTTTGTCTTAAATGATTTACTGCTCATTGTGTTCAACCATTTCTTGTTTTGTTTTTTTAAATAGTTGAGGGTTGTTCTGGTTGAAAGTGGTTGGGAAGGGATATAAGACTTGTGTTGAACGTATGCACTGTTTCATTTAAATTTGGAATGCTCATTCGAATGCCACGTTTAATTATTTTTATTTTTATTTTTATTTGGCTCAAACGTTTAAAGTTCTTACATTTGTCAGGTGTCAAGTTGCGTAATTTTTCAGAGAAATGTCATGCCATGTGTCACAATATTAGACTCCCCAGTCAGATATGCCCATTTTTTGAATGCCATGCCAAGTGTCAAGTTGTAACATCTATCAGATAAATTTACTGCTACGTGTCACAACAAACGAAAGCCAAAACCACCTCCACCACCACTGAATGCAGTCGACGGAAACCTCCATCACCACCGCCGGAATCTACCAAAACCCATCGTCGGAAACTGCCTGGACCTATAGACAAAAGAAATATTTTTCCCCTTTCAACAGATCTCACCGGATATGTTGAGAGCCCCTTCAACAGTTTTTTTTTTTTTTTCCTGAACATCCAACAAATTTCATTCATATATGAGTATGATCCTATTTGCAGAAGAAAAATTTTCTCAATTGAAATAGAATAGTGGTCGTGGGTGTGGTCATCACAGGGAAGGAAAGGCTCATCGCAAGCAAGGACGTGGGTTTTTCCTTTTGATGGGTGTTTGAGAAATTATGTTCAAGTGTTTTTATCTCTTTTTGCCTTTGGTGCTTTTCTTCGATCAGGCTTCTGTGCGGTAGTGAAAAGTGAAAATTACCGCATAGAAGCAGTAGTTTCAAAACTGCACCATTTATATAAATTTTTTTAAGAAATATTTTGGCCTTTTATGGCGCGTATTGTTCACATGCCAAGCACGCGAGTGGGCCTGCATTTGAGTTGGGAACTTCATCCCCTTCCTTCAACCGGGTCTGGAAGTCAGATCTGGAGCGGGTCTTTCATCATACGGGTCTAAAACGGGTTTTTCTCATTTTTCATCAAATTTTCACACTGAAACCATATTTTAAAGTATGATTTTGGTTCAGAATCATAAAATCTTTTGATTTATGGATTAAGAAACAAATTTGGAGAGGGAACAATTTTTAGACGTCTATGAAAAATAAAAAGAAAACAGAATGTTTTTATTAAAAATTATTCTAAGAACCAAGCAAAGAAACATAGTACAAAAATATAAATAATTCTTAACAACAGAGTAAATGGAATTTTGTAAGGCATAATTGAAAAAAAAAATGAAAACAGAATATTTGTATTAAAAATGAAAACAAAAGTTCGGGAAATTCTCATTAACACAAAAGGGCATCTTTGCATTCAGAACTTTATATGAATATTCTAAGAACCAATTAAGCAAACGAACATAGTGCAAAAATTGAAAGTAGTTCTTAACAACAGGGTAAATGGAATTTCATAAGGCTTTGAAGGAAAATATATGATATATAAACATAATTAACACAATTTAATATAAATATTTAAAAAGAATATTTAGATCTTACTCGGAGTAAAATGGCAAACTGTTCAAACATTTTGTCTTTGGGTAGATGGCAAACTATTCAAACTTTTTGTCTTTGGGTAGACTTTGGGAAGAATTTACGTTTGTAACCGTTCAATTTTTTTTTTTTTTAAAAGAAGAAAGTTGAGACGGGCTGATTGTGAGGGAAAGAATCTGAAAGATAGGAGTTTTGTTTTGAATGAAATGCAAAGTTTTATTTAATGCCATGTGCCACTTAAAAATAAATATTTGTCAAATAGAAAAGGTGTTACGTGTCTTAATTTTAAGTCCTCACTTAAAAATAAATATTTGTCAAATAGATAAGATGCCATGTGTCTTAATTTTAAGCCACCCTACTTAAAACTCCCCTATTATATATATACTAGCTTAGAACCAGCTAGTTCTTATTTATATAATTTAATTTTAAAACTTAAAACACATTTTTATTTTATTTTTTTATAGGTCAAAAAGTTGTGTAAAAAAATCTATCATGCCTATTTCAATAATAATAATAACATATTAAAAGTTATACAACAATATCTTGCTAAACATAATAGCACAATTACATAAGATTGTATGAATATATAAATTGCACAAACATATACAATCATAAGAACCATATATAATTTTAATTTTAATGCATATAAATTAAAACATATTAAAAATTCTCATATGTGTAATTTAAAATGGAAAGAAGTGTAAAGAAAAAAGAAAATAGCAAAAAGAAAACCTAGAATGAGTTAAAACATAAGACCCTTAATTAATTTTAATTTAAGCACATTAAAAAATAATAGTAAATCATGCAAACAAACCAAAAAAAAAAACACAAAATTTTGAAATGAGTTAAAACATAAGACCCATAAAAAATATTAAAATATTTATTCCCATAGGAGTAGTCTTATCTCTTTCACAAAAGAAAGATAAAAATCGTGGAAGGAATATTGGAACATAATAATAATAATAATAATAATAACAAAGTCAATTAAATTTACAAAGGAAAAATAAGAAATTTCAATGAAAAATAATATATAAATTAGAATTGTATTTGTCATAATTTCAGAGGTATAGGAAATTGTATTACAAATATTTTTCTTTTCTTTTTTATTTCAACTATCCTTCACGTATATAACCAAAATGGAGCTAATTTTAGTGCCAAAAAAAAAAATCAATGAACATTAACATAATCCAAAAATTCATACCTCGTACCTCATTTTCACTATAATTTTCTTGAATTCAACGTAAAATTTACAAAACAAAAATATGTGCTATCAATTTGAATATATATATATTAGAACAAAATATAAGGGAAAAAAAAAGATGAAACAACATAACAACATATATAACGTAAAGGAAAATGTTAAAGGCCCAACTTTTTTGCCCAACTTTTACCCAACTTTTATCTTTTTTATTTTTTTAAAAAATAACAAAGTAAAAAATGAAAAAAATGTCTGAAGTAATAATATATATTTTTTGTCCTTATTTTTATTGGTGTTTTTTGAAAAATGAAAATTACATTTTTTTTTTGCATAAAAATGATCATTTTTTTTTAATGAAAAATGACCATTTTTCTTCAGAAAAATGGAATTTTCATTTTTAAAAGAATACCAATAAAAGAATGACAAAAATATATATTATTGCTTCACTTTTTCATTTTTACTTTGTTTTTTTAAAAAAAAGACAAAAGTTGGGCAAAAGTTGGGTAAAAGTTAGTCTTTATCATCCTCTAATGTAAAATGAACTACTTTTAAGACACATAGGAAGAAAAAAAATCTACTCAAAAAATCAATGTAATAAAAAAAGTCATACCTAAATCTAAAAATAATGATAAGAAACTCTCTCTCACTATCATTTCCTAAATTCAATGTAAAATTTATCAAAGAAAATAAAATAATCAATTTGAATAAAAATACTATATATATAAATTAGCATAAAATTTAAAGGAAAAAACAAAAGAAAAACAAAAATGGAAGAACATAACCACATGAAATAAAGATAAAAACTAAAATTAAAATTTTAATATAATTGAAAGAATTGTCTACTTCAGAGTATATCTTAATAATAATAACAAAGTCAATTAAATTTACAAAAAAAGAAAAAAGAAAAAATAAATTTGAATGAAAAATAATATATAAATTAGAACTATATTTGTCATAGTTTTCTTTTCTTTTTTATTTCAACTATCCTTCACGTATATAACCAAAATGGAGCTAATTTTGTACAAACCGAATAAAAGAAAAGGCAAATCAACATAATCTAAAAATTCATACCTCGTACCTCATTTTTACTATAATTTTCTTGAATTCAACATAAAATTTACAAAAGAAAAATATATGCTATCAATTTTAATATATATATATATTAGAACAAAATATAAGGAAAAAAAAAAAGAATGAAATAACATAAAAACATATATAATGTAAAATGAACTACTTTTAAAACACATAGAAAGAAAAAAAAATCAATGTAATAAAAAAAGTCATACCTTGTACCAAAAATAATGAAAAGAAACTCTCTCTTACTATCATTTCCCTAAATTCAATGTAAAATTTACCAAAGAAAAATAATTAATTTGAATAAAAATTATATATATATATATAAATTAGTATAAAATTTAAGGGGAAAAAAAACAAAAATGGAAGAACATAACCACATGAAATAAAAATAAAAAACTAAAATTAAAATTTTTAATATAATTGAAAGAATTGTCTACTTCTACAGTATATCTTTCCCGATTCCAATGAAATCTTAAAAATCAATGTCATCCATTAATTAAGAATGTAAACAAAAAATGGATTAATTACTCAATGGAAAACACAAACTAAAAATCGTCAATTAGAAATAAGCGAACTATCTCTCACTATTATTTCACAATTCAATCTAAAATTTACAAAAGAAAAGTAATCAATTTGAATAAAATAATGTATACATTAGAATATATATATATATATATATATATATATTCCCCAGTTCCTATATATATATATAGAACAAAAACAAAAATGGAAGAATATAACCACAGAATAAAGAAAAAAGAAAACAAAATACTAATATAATTGAAAAGAACTATTCTAGAAAAACAAAAACAAAAACTAAAGAAAGAAAAGAACTGAAATATATTCATAAACAAAAATTTAAAAATCTCTCCCTCTCCTCCTCCATTTTTTCTTCCCTAAATTGAGTGTAAAATTTTAAAAATAACATTGAGCTATAAATAGAAAGCAAGAAGAAAAGAAAAAAGAAGAGAGAATTTGGAAATCTTTTGTTTTCTTACTAAAACATCAATTAAATGCATCCTAAATAAAACTTATACGTTTTAATTGTAGAATATAAGCAAAGCAAGAGATCGGATATAAAGAAAAATAGAGACGAAAAGACAAATTTTAGGAACCTTTGTTTTCTTCATTAAGACAATTAAATATGTTACAAATAAAACCCATACGTTTTAATTGTAAAATTTACCGAATTAAATGTAAAATTTACAAAAAAGAAGTAATCAATTTGAAAAAAATATATATATAAATTTTTAAAAAAATATATAAGGAACATAAACGAAAAATGGAAGAGCATAACCATATGATAATAATAATATTTTATTATTATTATTTTCATTAAAACATCAATTGAATGCATTTCAAATAAAACCCTTACATTTTAATTGTCTTAAATTGAAGATATAAACGGAAAGCAATAGAAGATAAAAAGAAAAGAAAAATAGAGATAAAGATAAAATTTGGAAACCTTTTGTTTTATTCGTTAAGACAATTAAATGTATTGATATATAAACAGAAACTAAGAGAAGATAAAAAGAAAATTAAATAGAGAGAGTTAACACAATTAAATATTTTACAAATAAAACCCCTATGTTTTAATTGTAAAATTTATTGAATTAAATGTAAAATTTACAAAAAAAGTAATATATTTGAAAAAGAAATATATATATATATATACATACAAATTTGAAAAAAAATATAAAGGGACACAAACGAAAAATGGAAGAAAGATAAAAATGAAAATACTAATATAGTTGAAAAGAATATAGCAAAAAAAAAAAAAAAATCAGAACATATTTTTTCATCTAAGAAAACTATTGGAGTCTCTCTTGTCATTTTCCTAAATTGAGTGTAAAATTTGCAAAATAACATTGGAATATAAATAGAAAGAAAGAGAAGAAAAAAGAAAAATAAACAAAAAGATAAAGGGAGAATTTGGGAAGCTTTTTTTTTTTTTTCATTAAGACATCAATTGAATGCATTCCAAATAAACCCCTACTTTTAATTGTTTTAAATTGAGGATATAAATGGAAAGCAAAAGAAGATAAAAAGAAAAATAGAGAGAAAAATAAAATTTGGAAACCTTTTGTTTTCTTCATTAAAACAATTAAATGCATTTATATATAAACAGGAACTAAGAGAAGATAAAAAGAAAATCAAATAGAAGGAGTTAACACAATTAATTTATAAAAAGCAGTTCAAACATAAATTATGGAAGAGAGAGATTTAAGACATTTAAGTGGAAATAAAGGAAGAGAGAGTTAAGACCAAAAAAAAAAAGTTTAGATATTAGAAAACATGGACACATATACATGATTTTAAGCGTTTCTACATCAAAACTTGGAATAAAACCCCTACATTTTAATTGTCTTAAATTGAGGATATAACGGAAAGTAATAGTAGATAAAAGAAAAATAAAGAGAAAGATAAAATTTGAAAACTTTTTTTTTTCATTAAGACAATTAAATACATTGATATATAAACAGAAAATAAGAGGGAATAGGATCCCATCCATTTCAAATGAAATGGATAATATCCATTTAGTGTAAAATTGGGGATAATATTATAAATTTAATCCTTCAATATTAAAGAGAATATAAAAATAAAATTAAATAGAGAGAGTTAACACAATTAAATATTTTACAAATAAAACCCCTACGTTTTAATTGTAAAATTTACCGAAATTAAATGTAAAATTTACAAAAGAGAAGTAATCAATTTAAAAAGAGATATATATATATATATATATATATTTGAAAAAAAATATAAGGGACACAAATGAAAAATGGAAGAAAGATAAAAAATGAAAATACTAATATTGTTGAAAAGAACTGTATAGCAAAAAAACTATTGGAATCTCTCTCGTCTTTTTCTTAAATTGAGTGTAAAATTTACAAAATAACATTGAAATATAAATATAAAGTAAGAGAAGAAAAAAGAAAAATAAACAAAAAGATAAAATGGAGAATTTGGAAAGCTTTTGTTTTTTTCATTAAGACATCAATTGAATTCATTCCAAATAAAACCCTACTTTTATTATCTTAAATTGAGGATATAAACGGAAAGCAATAGAAGATAAAAAGAAAAATAGAGATAAAGATAAAATTTGGAAATCTTTTGTTTTCTTCATTAAGACAATTAAATGCATTGATATATAAATAGAAACTAAGAGAAGATGAAAAGAAAATCAAATAGAGAGAGTTAACACAATTAATTTATAAAAAAAAACCGGTTCAAACATAAATTATGGGAGAGAGAAAGATTTAAGACATTGAAGTGGAAATAAAGGAAGAGAGAGTTAAGACCAAAAAAAAAGTTTAGATATTAGAAAACATGGACACGTGTCGCAATTCTAAGCAGTCCCTACGTTAAAACTCGGCTTTTATATATATATGATTAGATTAGATTAGATTCTCCTTATGCAATTTCTTGTGACCTATTATTTTGCATTGGTTTAAGTATTGAATCAGTTCCCTTCCAAAAAAAAAAGTATTGAATCACTTCATTTATTCTAATCATTATATCAAATTAAATCCTAACAAAAGACAGGATCTGTCATTTCAAATGAAATGGATAATATCCATTTAATGTAAAATGAGGGTAATATTGTATATTTAGTCTTTCAACTTTAATGTTAAGACAATACTATCCCTTATTTTACACTAAATGGATATGTCCATTTCATTTGAAATGAAAGATAGTACTTAACCTAAAAAGCAGTTAAAATTGGTAGTTCCAAAATTTACAACTATTAAACAACACTTACTTGATTCAAATTAATTTATAAATAAATCAGTTTTGTACAATATATAAGGGCTAAGCCATGGTCACCTTTTTTATTATACATCAAACTAAAAGGCTTCTAAAGTTGACGAAAATCCATGGCTTGCAAATCTATTAGAAAACTTATGGTAGTGATGATGAAATTGCTTATCCATGTTCTCTTAAAAGTGCAAGCTAATACCTTTCTCGTTTCCATCACTCTTCCCCTCCTACATTGCTTCCTTGTTTCCTTAAATTACTAAAATTCAAATTAATGACATTGGCCTTACGTCTTTTTTTCCTTCTCCACAACCTATTTGGTATTCTCAATCCTCTGAACTTGATGAAACACAACTAGATACATGCATTGATATGCATATTAAATTGTGCGATAAAAGATGGACACATCGCACCTTTTCTGAAGCTCAAAAGCTTGGTTATGAATCTTGTGTTCTCTTCGGTCATTACAAATGTTGGATGAGGCACAAAGCCAAAGAGACGTTGACTTCTGAGCATCAATCTTGCCTAAGAAATTGCGTCAAACATCGAAGTGATATTAAGACTTGTTTCAAAGAATGTTAAGAAATGCATGTCAAGAAGCAATCAGATGGTGTTTATACACAAAATCCCCAGTTTAAGGTCTGCTAAAGATTTCTTAACTACTCTCTTTTTAGCTATTTGTTGGTCACTATCTCTCTTGCTAGCTTTTTTTCGGTCGCCAAATTGATTGGATACAATACAAAGACGGAAGCCACATTAATTGCAGGTTGTTTATTAGAATGCTTTTCAATCTTCATATACTGCAAAAGAAGTCCTTTTAACTTTTATATATTTTTTTGGCATCGATAAAATGTTTACCATGCATTCGATATTTGCATTCATTACAAAATGTTGAACACTGTGTTAGAACTAGTGGCTTATATTAATTTCAGTGCAAGGCCGAGTAGACAGGAGGGAGGGAGCTGTTTTGGGGATTTCATTAATACATCCGTACAAGTAGGGTTTATGGTTTTTCCCTATATATATGTTATGATGTAACCATAAATCATTAATATTAAAAGACAGCCGCATGTCTATAGACGTAAGCATATTGTTGATCCATATTAAATACATGTCTTGACTCTCTCTCTCTTAATCTCTCTCTATTTTCAATTCTATATTATTCATCATTATTGTGCACGGTAACAACACACTATTTCTTCTACATGAATCCTAACTTGTACTAAAAGTAGACATTTATACTTCGATGCAAAATCCCACATTTATACTTTGCAATTCCTCTGGAAGGCCACCATTAGAGTACTTGTGGCAAGGATAAGTTCATGACAAATGATTGTTGACAGACGTCTTGAAGTAAAATATTAGTGGCCAGCTAAAGGAGTTATTTATCTTTATTATCTTATCATTTCTATAAATTTGGTTGATGTTTGATCAACTACCGAAGAGCCAGTATTTATCATTTGTGTTATTCAGTAGTAGGGGTTAAGTTTCTCAAATAATATATGTATCAATGTTACCAAGTTTATTTTTGTTGGAACAGTTTCTGGTCAGGTCAATACTTGAGGTAGATAAAGAATAAATATAAAATTGGTCTATATGATTAGCCTAAATTATAAATCACTCACGGTGGTATGAACAGTAATTTATATGTCCTCAAGATAGTCCAAAATAACCGTGAAATCTTCTGTCTTTCCTTTTTATTACATTTTTTAATCGCTTTTCGCCTTCTTTGTCTCAATAAAATTTAAGGTAACTAGTAGCTAATTACCTTACAAAATCTAAGCCACCCTGCTTCCCATGTCATATCAGAAAATATGAAGCAAATTTGACCTTTTGAAAATGAGTAATGTTATAAGTCCTTCTATAATCATTATAGGTCCTCTTAAATATGATGTGGCTTTTAAAATTATTATTAAATTTAAGATATGATTTATTGAACTTTGACATATTAATGATTTTAAAAGGTACATCACATTTGAGATGACTTCTGAAAACTTATAGCCTTACTCTTTGAAAATTTGACCTTTTATTATTAAACAACAACAAGAAAACACATCGAAACAGCAAACAAATTAACGAAAGGAAACAATTAAACAAGAAGAAGACTGAAAGGTGTCCTAATAATCTAATATGGGCGGTGTAGTCATTTTCTTTAATTTTCTGTAATGGCTTCGCCAAGAGTTTTTAATGTGGGCTTGTAAAGAATAAAATCTTTCGGTTTGGGGCAGGGCCACAATTTTTGAGTTGGACCAATTATTATTTTTCTTGAAATTTTGGGGGCCAGCCCAAATATTTTGGTAGGGGTAGGAGTGTGTCTGCCATTGATAAAATGATAATATATATAAGAAAGAGGAAAATACATTTTATCCTAAAGTATTTACACATTTACATTTTGGCATCCAATAGTTAAAAGTGACTAAAGACTCACAATATATCTGATGTGGCAAAAATATCATCCATCTATTTGGATGGAAACCAAGTCAAGGGCGCAACACAAGACCTTTTTTAACCAAAGCTTTCAAAAATGACCTCATGGAGTAGAGTGTGAACATAAATAATTTCAGAAGGGTAAAGTATAAACATAAATATAAACATAAACATAAAGTGATAAATGTTTTGGATTTGATGACATTTCTATCATATTTAAAGTTCAAATTCCTCTAAAGACAAATAATTTTTTAGGACACGCTCGTGGGCGAGACCGATAATTACCCGATTTGTAGGACATGTCCCTTACACGAGTTCAAAATTTGCCATTCAAAGATAGCTCACAAAGTATATCTCGTATACTCACCCACCCCTTGAGAGGTTTCCCGTCCTTTTAGATGGCTTTCAACGCTTAATTATTATCCAAAACGTACAGTTGACAATGGAGCCTTCAATATTGAATTCTAATAAATTCCAAAATGACAAGCTTTTCGATCTCTTCCCACTGGACAAGTTCTTCTGGTGAAATAAATTAGATAGGGAGTCCCTACTATGTGGTCATGCCGTAAAATGGGTGTTTTTTAACATCCAATCTTATGGTGACACATTAACAAGCTCAGTTTAACAAAATAAAATCAAAATAGCAAATCAAAAATCAAAACACCAACCAACGCCAGCAAACCCACCCCCACCGGCACCGGAGAGCATGCAACCGGCCAGCATCGCTGGTCGGAAAACCAGCTTTCCGGCAGGAAAAAATCAGCATCATCGGCCAGCTTTCTTTCTCCCAAACACAACATCGCCGGCCGGAAAAAACCAGGAAAAAAAAAAACCCTCTTTTCGTTCTCCCAAACCTTCTTTTCTTCTCTCTTTTCTTCATCCAAAAAAAAAAAAAAACCAAAACAAAACAAAACAGACAAAATCAACAAAACCAAAAAAAACAAAACCCAAACTCCAAATCCTTTCTAGCAAAATAAAATCAAAACAACAAATTTAAGACCAAAACCAAACCGGCACATCAAACCCAAACCACTAGCTCCGGATAAACCCAAACCACCGGCCGGCCATGGGTCACCATCTCTGACACTATTTTTTGCGAAATTCAGCCCCAAAATCCGATTCTAATGCCTCAAAATCCAATTCTAATGCATTAAAACTCGTTTTTTTATTCAAAACTAAAATCTAGAGCGATAGTTAACCTTTTAGAAATGTTTTCATCCTAAAGTCGGAAAAAATGACTCACGGCACCGAGAATGTCACTCACGGCGCCGGAGCCAAACCCACAATGAGACCGATGGGTCTCTTTCTTTCTTGCCGGACGGCCGGATGGGGGCCAGCGTTTCAGCAGAGACGGTCCCTTTTTTTCTGCCTCTTCAATTGAATTTTTCTTGCTTTTGAGTTCAAAATCCAGTGAATTAAGTTGTAGATTATTTGTGTGCATTTTTTGTGATTTTGTTGAGGTGTCTTTGTACTATTTGTTGCTGCAAAAGCCACATTTTGCAGATGGACTGCATAAGAGGTTTACTCAATTAGATAATATTTAATTAATTATATTTGAAAAATATTTTTGTCTTTTATTTTTGAAATGACAAAATATGGATCCGATCCTAGAATTCTAGAATTCTAAATTCTAGAATTCCATATCTTGGCCCTTCAATTTCATCTAAAGGATAGTGTTCTTCCTCATGTCCCATTAATAATAAAATAATGAATAATATTTAAATTTTAAATGATTTTCTTTTATATTTTCTTTTTAAAATTTAAATTTTATTTTTATTGGGAGCCCCTACCATACGGTCATCTTTGCCAAAAGGGTTTTTCAAGATCCACTCTTGTGGTGATACAAGAACATTTAATAAAATGAAATCAAAACAACAAATCAAAAATTAAAACACAAATTGACGCCAAAACCTACCCCACTAGAAGAGCATGCAACCGCTAGCATGGCGTAACTCTTTCTTTCCCCAAACCCGGCATCGGCGGAAAAAAAAAATAAAAATAAAAAAACATAAAAAACTCCAAAATAGAAAAAAAATGAACAAAACCAGAAAAAACAAAACCCAAACTCCAAATCCTTTCTAGCAAAATAAAATCAAAACAGCAAATTTAAAACCAAACCAGACACTAACCCAAACCACCGATGCGAATAAACCCAAACCACCGCCAGCCATGGGTAACTATCTCAGCCCTATTTTATGTGAAATTCAGCCACAAAATCAATTCTAATGTCTCAAAAATCGATTCTAATACCTCAACACTTGATTCTAATGCCTCAACTTATTTTGGATTCAAAACTAAAACCTAGAAAGGAAGGTTAACCCTTTTTGGGATTTTGTCATCCTAAAATCGAGCTATCTTATCAACCTAAAAGTCATGAACCATGTGAAAACCAAAGAAAAAATCAAAAAACCATACCCAAATCGGAGCAAATCCATTAGAAAAAAAATACTCACCAAGTAAGACCCTGCGAGACCCAAGCCGTGAGTCTCGGTGGCTGGCCAGATCTAGGTCGGCCGTGGGTCCATTGCGCCTACACCGTGCGTCTGCAGACCCACGTCTTCTTCCTTCACTTCCTTTTTTTCTCTTCTCTTCCTTCTTTCTCTTTCTTCCTTCGTTTAGATGAAAATCAGCTGTGGGAGGCTTTATATTTTTTTTGTGCAATTTTTCTTCTTTATGTGAGGTGTCATGCTCTTAGTGGATGCTACAAAACCCATCTTTTGCAGATGGACCGTATAGTAGGTTTTCCCTATTTTATTATTAGTGGGACACGTAACGTAACACTAGCTTTTGGATGAAATTAAATGGTCAGGATCTAGAATTTCATAATCTAGAATTCCCCTAAGAATTCCAGGAGATCCAAATCCCAAAAATATTCATCTACTATAACTAACTGGATATTCTCCAATTTATTTAAACTAAAGAAGATCCTAATTCCTTCCACGAGATTACAACATTGAACTTGGTAACACCATTAATGATTATTTTATCAATTTTAGTTAAAAATAAAAAAATAAATTAGTTGTTATATATACTAGCTTGCAAATTTGGGCTAAATTATAGAGGCATATATATACATGAATATTCACGCCTAGCTAGCAAAATGGAATTCTTTTTTTTTTAACATGTCCGCACAAGAGGGGGAGGGGGGATTCGAACTAGTAACATCAATTTCATTAGGCGTAGTCCTAGCCAATTGAACTATCTCTTGGGAGATAGCAAAATGGAATTCTGATGGTTCATCACTTGTAATGACATTAATAAGTATTCTAAATTTGTTTTATTTTTTTTCCTTTGTAAATTCGAAATGACAAACAAAATTGATTCTCATTTTTTCATAAGAGCTTATAATTTGCTTTAATTTTCTTAGCTGCCCTTGTATTGTATGTTATACTTAATGGAATATCCAACAACCAGAACTAAATTATTCAAATTAAAATTCTGGAGAAACCAAATTGGTTGCTCTTGATAATAAACTCAAGAGCAACCAATATAATATAATTTTAAAGAAAAAATATTATACATTCATAACCTTTTGCAATCTGTACAAATACACTTCTAGCATGACATAGAGCGTATTATTTTTATGTTGTCTTGAACTTGTAATGAAGCCAAGAGTCACACTAACTTGACGCCATTAGATGTTGGGCTCGATCATGAATAGGCACACTGATTCAAAAGGCCAAAATTCTCCTTCATACTGGGTTAGAAGAATTTCCTTCAACCTAATCTATAAAAGTGAAATGTGTCATTTTTTATAATAATATATGAGATGTACATGAATTTTTAATAAAATTTATTTCATCGTTGTCATTGTTATTAAAAATCATGTGTTTTTCACATGTTCAATGGATACATGTTACTTTTATAGACTAGGTTAAAGAAATACCTCCAACCAGTCAATTTGAAGGAAAACTATGTCTATTAAATAATAACTTTCTTGGAAGCTCATAACCCAAACTATGGGACAATTTTTTTTTTTTTTTCCTTTCAAAAAATCAAAAGATGGCTACTTAATTAATTTATAATCTATCTTACCCTATCGAAATTTATTTTTTTTATACAGCTTTCCATTTAAATAAATTGTCTTTGTGCAATTTCGTGTGGCCTATTATTTTGCATCGCATTAAGTATTGAATCAGTACTTCATTTATTCCAATCGTTGATCAAATTTATTTACAATATTTACTTCAAATGTCTCTTTATCACTTACAAAAATTCTTTTTGTTTTTTGATCCTTCATTTCCATGAAAGCACATGTTTTATAAAAATACATTATATATATATAATGTATTATATATAATGTCTTTTTATAAATGAATAGCGTCATGATTAAATTTTGAATATTCTAATATGCACATTTGTTATGCATTTCAAATCAATATATTCTAAAAACTTTTTGTATTGGTGCCTTAATATAATATATCATGATTAGGAGATCATCTCCTTCACTTGTCTTTTTGAAACTAATTAAATTCTTACCAATACAACAGTTTTGCTAAAAAAAAATATGTTAACATAAAAAAATATTTGGGATAATTACTTTCTGCCTTTATAAACTACAACGCATTGTCACTTTGCCTCCATGAACTAACAATCTTACTGCCCGACCCAATCAAAGTACAATTTTGTGCCCAAAACTCCTCTTCCATCGGTCAAATGCGTTAACTCAAACTATCAAATGACAATACGTTGTAGTTTATGAGGGCAAAGTGACGGGCTGACCGTCTAAGTTAATGCTTTTGACTAGCAGAATGGGGGTTTTGGGCACAAAATGATAATTTGAGGGAGTTAGGCAATAGGGTTGTCAATTCATGAGAGCAAAGTGACAATGTATTGTAGTTGATAGGGAAAATAGTAATTACCCCAAAATATTTCAAAACAAATCTTGAAATCCTAACAAAAATATATTACTTAACCTAAAAGGCACTTAATTGAAAAAGGGTCATAGTTCCAAAATTTACGGCTATTAAACAACATTTATTTGATTCAAATTACTTTACAAATTGACAATATATAAAGGCTACGCCTTAATCATCTTTTCGAATATACATCAAACTGAAAAGTTTCTATATTAGACGAAAATACATGGGTTGCAAATGTATTATAAAACGTAAGCTAGTGATGATGGAGTTGCTTATCCACGTTCTCTTAAAAGTGCAAGCTCATGACCTTTCTCAAATCGCTTTACATCCCTTTTCACCTCCTAGATTGCCTCATCATTTCCCTAAACTAAATAAAATTCAAACCAATGACATTGGCCCTGCTTCTTTTTCCTTCTCCAACCCATTTGGTATCATCAATCCTCTGAACTTGATGAAACACTACATACATGCATTGATATGAGATTAAATTGTGTGATGAAGGTTGCATTGTCAGCTCAATCAATTATAATTGTTTAGGAGAAAGCAGCATGATAATAACTGCGTTGCTCTCTTCCAACTTCAAAAACCTAATAGGGGCAACAATGGGTTCAGCCTTTGTGGTGGCGCTAATTGTTTGTCTGTAATCTGCTAGGGAGTTGGATCTTTATTCGATTCTATTGTTGAAATAATTTTTTCTAGTTCTCAAATCTAGGAAAGTGTGTTGGGGAATTTTTGTTTCCTCAAAATCTTCTAAAAATCTCTCAATTTCTCTCTAGGTTTTAGCCTAGTAGAGAAGGATAAGTTTTCCACGTCCCTTTGAGTTCGGTGGAAGGAAAAGTTTGCCATGGCGGAGGATCTAACGCAGATGTGGAAAAATCTGTCTTTGGCAGAAGATGAGTGCTTGGAATGGGAGGAACTGGCGGATGAATGGCGAGAGTTGTCTTCTCGTGGAAAAAATTGTGTAGTTGGGAAGCTTTTTGCAGATCATCAAGTGAGTAAAGAAACGATAAAGAAATCGCTCCTTAGGTCATGGAGAATCTCAGATACTCTTTCTTTCAAAGTTTTGGGAGAAAACCTGTTCTTGGTGGAATTTATTGATGAAGAAGATAAGCAGAGAGTTCTTGAAGGTGGGCATGGGGTTTGAAAGTAGGCTGTTTCTCATAGAAGATTTTGATGGTCGCACGTCTCCATTGGAGCTGACTTTTGATCACGCAGCATTTTGGATTAGAATGGTGGGCTTACCATTAGCTTTTATGGGAAGAGAAACAGGGAGAATGTTAGGCTCCTCTGTTGGTAAGGTGGAAATCATTGACACTGATGCCAATGGAGTGGGTTGGGGTGAATCCTTACGTGTGAAAGTTTTAATTGATTTGAAAAACCTCTTGCTTGTGGAAGAATGCTCAAAGTGCAGGGGACAACGAAATGGATTGCTTTCCAGTCTGAACGCTTGCCAAAATTTTGCTTCAAGTGCGGGCTGATTATCCATGGGAAAACAGGCTGCTAGAAAAAAAAAAAAACCATGTTGCGTCAAAAGAGGTTGTAGAATATGGACAATGGCTGAAGACTCCATCACCACCAAGGAGGCATGATCGAGGGTCTGGCAGGAATGGTTCAAGAAGGGAAATGTCATCCAACTATTATCAAAAGAGGGACAGGGCACAACCTTTTGCGGCAGTGGATGGTGGATACACTAAGAAAGCGGCAGGAAGCGGGGAGGAGCCTACCCCAAACCCTAGACGATCAAGGGTATCAAAGGAAAGAGAGAGAAACTGGCGTTGATTTCGGAGGTGGGTTGCAAGAATCTTTTCTCTTCAAGTCACAAGCTGTAACGAATGATCTGCTAGCTGGTGGGCAAAAAGAAAGGAAGGGATTAAATGCTCAACAGGAAGGAAAGAAGCTAAGGAAAGGTATTCAAAGTACAGGGATTCTTTCCCACCTACCAGCTCTCAATGTGGAAAGTTTTCCCAGCTTTAAAAGAGAAAGTGGCGCATGTGGAAACTAGAAAGAGAAGGGTATGAAGACACATGGAGTGAACGTGGAAAGGGTTTTAACAGATGGGTTTACTAGCCTAGATCCACATAGGGACAATTTTGTTTTTCTGGTCCCTTTGGCTGATGTGGAAAAACAATGAAGGCTAAGAAGAGGCTCTCAACAGAAAGAACAGATTAAGAATGGTATTTGTGGGGGCATGGTAACAAGCTAGAAACGAAAGGCCAGAGAAGAACAAGAGGTGGGTGAGCTATCAAGACCAGCTCACGGAGCACGCAAAAAATGGGAACTGAATGGGGAAAAAAACTCGACAGTAGAGACTTTGGAGAATACCCCAACAAAGAATTTGGAGTCTATTGGAAATGGTTCAGGATTGGTAGAGGCTGTGGAACAGCCCTGCCGACCGATATGAAAATTATAAGTTGAAACGGCCGAGGGCTTGAGAACCATTGGACTGTTCGTGAACTTCATCATTTGGTGAAGCAAAAGAAACCCATTTTGGTCTTTCTATTGGAGACCAAGTTACGTCATGATCGTATAGAAGCTATCCGATAGAAATTGGAATTCCCAAACATGCTTGCTGTCGATTGCGTAAGGAAGAGTGGAGGTTTAGCTCTCATATGGAGTGAGGGAGTAATGCCGGAAATCCAAAACTATAGTCACTATCATATAAATGCGGTAATTGATGTTCAGAAGGAGAGGCTCATGGAAATTCATCAGTTTTACGGAAACCGGATGTTGCAAAAAGACATAAAGCTTGGGCTTTGATGAAGCATTTGGCCGGATTATTGCCAATACCGTGGGTTTGCATAGGCGACTTTAATGAGATAACAATGCAATCAGAAAAGTGGGGTGGAAGGGGAAGGGCAAATAGCCATATGATAGCATTCCAACAAGCTCTTGATTTTTGCGACTTAACGAACTTAGGGTTTAGTGGACCCAAGTTCACGTGGAGTAATTGCAGAGATAATTCAGATTTCACAAAAGTTCGCCTGGATAGGGGTGTTGCAAACAATGAATGGAGGAATTTACTTCCGTCGGCTGAAATTTTAGTGAAGGTGGTTCCTTGCTCAGATCACTCTCCTCTAATATTAGGTCTGATGGAGGTGCCGAGGGGTAGATTTGGAGGCACTCGGTTTAGGTATGAGGAAAAGTGGAGAATGGAAGATGGTTATTACAGAATCATGGAAGAAAATTGGGCAGCTGGATCGATAAGGGAGGGGAATGATCGGGAGAATTTTACTTCCAAGCTCAACCTGTGCCGACAAGGCATGATGAGTTGGCAGTGTAGCAAAAGAGAACCCATGCAAAAATCTATTGCATCTTTGAAGAAAAAACTCACTAAAATCTAGAATAGTGAAGAAAGAGGAAGTAGGGCGGAAATGCAAGCTATCCAAAAAGAACTATAAAACCTTTTGGATAGAGAAGACATGCAGTGGAGGCAGAGAGCAAAATCGGAATAGACTAGAAGGGGATGCAAAGGGTGTCGTAGATGCTGTCAACTGCGAGGAGCTGGATTCAAGTAGCTTGGGTCACCTTGTTGATGATATAAAGGTGAAGCTCCAGTCATTTCCTCAGTGGAAAGTGTGCTTTGTTAAAAGAGCAGGGAATCAGGCGGCCCATGGCTTATCTCGATTTGCTGTTAAACAGGGAATAGACAATGTGTGGAATTATCCACCTGAATGCATTCGTGATTTAATTTTGCTTGAGCAAGTTGCCCTTGCAGAGTAATTTCTAATAAGAAGTCGTGTTTTATCAAAAAAAAAATAAAAAATGTGTGATGAAAGATGACTACGTTACAGGTTGCTCAAAACTCGCGAGGTTGGTCATAACCAATGTCTTCTTGTAGGTTATTACGAATGTTGGAAGAAACACACTGCCGAAGAGACGGTGGCTTCCGAGCATGCATCTTGCCTACGTAATTGCGTAAAAAATCAAAGCAATGTTAAGACCTGTTTCGAAAAATGTCATGAAAAGCATTTCAAGAAGTACTCAGATGTCAGATGTTCGTACACAAAATTTCTAGCTTAAAGTCTGCTAAAGATATGGTAGCTACTCTCTCTCTCTCTCTCTCTCTTTCTCTCTAACTATTTGTTAGTCACCAAATTGATTGGATACAATACGAAGATGGAAACCACGTTGCGGCTGGTTTCTTAAAATGCTTATCAATCTTCATATACCGCAAAAAGAAGAACTTCAAACTTTTAATCTTCATATACGCTCGTACTAAAATTGACATTTATACTTTGATGCAGAGTCCACACAAATTCTAATTCCTCAAGAAGGCCACGTTACAGTACTTATGGTAAAGACAAGTTCATCACAAATGATTGGTGACAAACGTCTTGAAGCAAAATACTAGCGACCAGCTAAAGGAGTTGTTTATCTTTATTATCTTATCAATGAAAGTAGTCGTGGTTATATACATATCAATGTTACCAAGTTTATTTCAATCAATGAAAGTGTTCAAGTTTTATGCTAATTATTATGAGATGAGATTTTTCTTTTTGAGGTGCAACCCATAAACTAATTTTATTTGAAATGGTGAGTGGCGCAATAGATAGCGTCTTGGAAACTAAGCCCGGTAATATAATTGATGAGACTCCCTCTTTTAAGCCGAAAGGTGAGAAAAAATACTACACAAGGAGGCAAGCCCAAAGTATATGGAATTCAAATGTAAATGTAAAGTTTTTATCTTAAGTTTGAACATGTTTAGTTATGAATCCTACTGGTTCTTGTAACATGGATTCAGAGTACTAATCCTGTCAGCAATATGAAGATGGAATGAAACATCCAAGACTTGTTCATTTATGTTTTTCAAATCATTTAATCTTTTCATACTTTGTATTCGTTATTTAGATTTTTCTTTTTTTAAAGGGTAACAATTTCCATTACACAGAAATAATATCATCAATTACAGATTCTCGGACACACAATGAGTAGTCCTCTCTCCATAATCTCTCATCGCCCAAAGATAAAGCCAACTTTGCAAGTTTGTTGGCAGCTGCCACATTTCCTGTTCGTTTCACATGACAAACACTCGATCCATCGATGAACACTTTGTAAAAGCAGTTTCGCATAATTAATCAGACTACCATAACGGCCCCATGTACACTCCTCCTTGCGCAAAGCTTGAATGACTTCCAAATTAAGAATCACCTTCTACAATGACATTATTGAGCTCCATAACACACATAATTCGGCTATTTTCCAAGCTGCCAGTACTTCAACAGTTGTAGGATCGGTAATACACTGTCTCGATGCCACATGAGCAGCAAGAATCAGCCCATTATGATCACGAGCTACAATACCTATCCCCATTTTTTCTCCTTATTTGTCCACAGCCACATCCCAGTTGATCTTGACAATCCCAAAAGAAGGTTTATGCCACCTCTGCACCACTGGGTTCGGTTGCATAGGACGTTGAACACATTATTATTTAGATGTTTTAAGAATAATGATTGTTATAGTAATAAAGAATGATGAATTGTTTATCTATTCGAGTTTTACCATACGTCAAAATGCAGAGTCCCACACTAATTGGGCTTTCTTTTAGTGACGTAATTAAATCAACGAAACAAATGAATGGACAATGTTTTCACGGCACAAAAAATATATATATTACGAGGACGACAACGGCAATAATGCAGAGGCAGCGTTCAAATATTCCAACTAATGAAATGTTGAAAATCCAATGAGTCAAGTATCTCTATCCACTTGCACCATTATTACGAGGACGACAACGGCAATAATGCAGAGGCAGCGTTCAAATATTCCAACTAATGAAATGTTGAAAATCCAATGGGTCAAGTATCCCTATCCACTTGCAGTTGCACCATGAAAGACGACTTCCCCAACTCCCAAATATATATATATATATATATAATGCATGGCTCATGTAATTAGTCCTTTAGATGGCTTTCAACGCTTAATTATTACACCCAACACAGTTGACAATGCAGCCTTCAATATTGAATTCTATGAATTCCAAAATGACATGCTGCTTCTTTTCAATCTGATCTTCCCACGAGATTACAACGTCGAAATGAGAAAATTAATATTTATAAATTTTAGTCAAATTATAGACATGTTGTACTTCATTTGTTTCTCTTGCTTCTTCGAGAACTTTGCCTTTCATTCCTCTGGTATGAGTTATCAAACAAGAAGCATGCAACACTTGATGCCTCATCATCTCCTCTTCACCTTTTTTCTCTTTGCCATTTTCTCTGCAAATCATGCGTGCAACCAAATACACCGCAACTCTCTCTTGTCTTTGCCCTTTAATACTTCTTCTCCTCCATTAAATTGGTCTTCTGCTGATTGTTGCCATTGGGAAGGTATTTCATGTGATGATAAAGCTCAAGTCACCCATATTTGGCTACCCTATAAAGGCCTCAGAGGAGTATGTCTCCCTCTTTGGAAACCTCACATATCTCTCTCACCTTAATCTCTCCCACAATTCACTTTTAGGTCGTCTCCCTAAAGGTTTGTTTTCATCCTTGAATCAACTCATTGTCCTTGATTTGAGCTACAACCGTTTATTTGGAGAGATATCTGGTTGGTCTGCCTCCTTCAAATTGTTGACATATCTAGCAATCAGTTCAACGGGACAATCCAATCTTTGTTCCTTCAAAGAGCATGGAGATTGATTGAGCTCAATGTCAGCAACAATAGTTTCAGGCCCTATTCCTTCCTATGCATCAATTCTTCCTTTATCAGGCTCCTCGATTTCTCTCATAATCTTCATGGTGGCCCAATTCCTAGTGGGCTTGGGTCATGTTCCCAACTAAAGGTTTTGCGGGCAGGTTTTAACTCTCTCAGGATTGCTTCCTCATGATATCTACAATGCAACAAGGCTTGAAGAAATCTCATTACCTTCCAATGATCTTTCAGGACCCATTAGCAGTGACATTGTAAACCTTACAAAACTCACCAACCTTGAGTTATTTGAAAATAAATTGAGCGGCAAGCTCCCTACGAATATTGGAAAGCTCTCCAAATTGAAGTACATAATCCTTCATGCAAACTCCTTAACAGGTTCTCTGCCCCATCTTTGATGAATTGCACAAATCTCATAGAATTGATTTTACGGAGCAATTTGTTTGAAGGAGACATCTCCACCACTAACTTTTCTGCTCTTCCTCAACTTACTACTATTGACCTGGGGTTCAATGCCTTTTCAGTAAGTTTCAATAAGCCTTTACTCATGCAAGTCCCTAAGAACCATTCGACTGTCCTACAATAGACTAGAAGGACAAATCCTACCAGAGGTGGCTCAATTGGAATTCTTGTCTTTCCTTGTACTTAGTTACAATAGGCTAACCAATATTACAGGGGCAATCAAGATTTTGATGCATTGCAAGACTCTCAGCGTAGTCCTTCTTGGAGGAAATTTTTGCATGAGGCAATACCAACTGATGATAGTATAGTTGGTTCTAATGGATTTGAGAATATCCGGTTTTTGGGTCTTGGTGATTGCCAGCTGATGGGTCAATTTCCCATATGGCTATCTAAGTTTAAGAAGCTAGAAGTTCTGAATCTAGTTTCCAATCGTATCACTGGTTCAATTCCTGGTTGGTTGTCGACTCTTCCAAGGCTCTTCGCTTTTGACTTATCTAATAACCTCATTTCAGGTGAATTCCCAAAAGAACTTTGTGCATTGCCAG
Source organism: Carpinus viminea (assembly GCA_013348765.1). Classification (NCBI taxonomy): domain Eukaryota; kingdom Viridiplantae; phylum Streptophyta; class Magnoliopsida; order Fagales; family Betulaceae; genus Carpinus; species Carpinus viminea. Next base: position 51,832,551 of record CP054668.1, on the reverse strand, counting down.
CATTATTGTTAGCAGGCTCAAGGAGACAATAACTATTTGAATTTACCAGTTTTTCCGCTAGAGATGGTACCCTTGGCCAATATAATGTTCTCTCGAACATGCGACCAACAATAAAAATTGCAAACAACAGTCTTAGTGGCAACATCCCCATTGAGATTGGTCGTTTGAAGTTGCTTCGTCAACTGGATCTTAAGCATAACAACTTTTTAGGCAACATTCCACACCAAATATCTGAGCTCATAAACTTGGAATTACTGGACCTCTCTACCAATCAGTTGTCTGGTGAAATACCGACATCACTAAGTAGACTGCATTTCTTGTCTCGATTTAGTGTTGCAAACAATAATCTTCATGGACCAATACCATCAAGCACTCAATTACAAAGCTTTAATGCCTCTGCATACGAGGGCAACCTTGGACTCTGTGGTCCCCCACTTCAATATGAGTGTACCAATACTGTTAGTACCACCAAAGACACTGAGGAGGAGGAGGAAGATGGGCCTACAATCCCATGGTTTCCAATTAGTGTGGTTCTCGGTTTCATTGTAGGTTTTTGGGGAGTTTGTGGTCCTTTGCTTTATAAATTTATGTCAAACTAGCAATGTCTTAGGCCAGATTGCACAAAAGGTTTTAAGTGTATAATATATTTCTTTACAATTACACACATGTCGATCAAGAGTTGTGATCAATTTGGTTTCTCAATTTTCAATTTGAATGATTTAGTTTGCATTGTTGCTCTGGATATTCCAGCAAGTTTAAGAAAACTAAAGCAAATCAGTTCTTATTGAAACAAAATATGTTGTTGCAATTTTCTCAGAAAACAGAGCAAAAAAATCTGGATTTTATTTTTCTTGTCTCTCGTTATAGCAGCTGCAGCTGCAGCTTCAGATTTCAATCTTCTCAATTATACAACCCGGCTTTATGGGCAAATTTAATCAAACTGAGCAATTTTTAAGAGCTTATAAACAAACTCAGTGGAGAGAGTCAATAACATTATTCCTACAAAGATATGGAAGAATACGACAGAAATGACGAGATATAGGAATGAGAAGAAAGGCTAGTCGGGGCAGAGGTGTTATATCAGAGATATGAAGGATAAGCTCAACACAGGCAAGATTTGATCTTCTTCATTGATTCGCAACGAGCTTTCTTAGGACAGTGGTTACACCAACCCAAACCCGGAATTGTAGTTAGTTAAGAGTGCCACATTAGCATGTTGGATGAATGTTTAATAGAATTTCTCAATTGTTAAATACGTTTACATCAAACAACTTTGTGCACTTGAAGAAATAACATCAAGAATTCCTATAAATGCCTAGGAGTAAACCAAACATAATCCCCGGAGTAGCTCAATCGACTTGGGACAATGCTTCATGAAGCATAAATCACTAGTTCGAATCTCCTCTTCTTTTTTCCTTTAAGGTCAATTACTTACTAAGAAAAATGAATAAACTAAATATGAGAATGTCATATTCCCAGGAATCCTATCAAAATTCATAATCATTCTCAAACGTGGATTTAGTTATAGCTTGATTGAGCATTCCTAAATGACTGCCATGAAGAATGCTAGTCACACTAAAGCAAACCAGATAGCCAACATGAAGCATAGGTGTTTCAAGAGTTGGACATGCATCCATTTAAGCTTAACATTATGCTAATTGAGAGCTCCCATGGCAACAAGGATTGTTAAAAGTAAGGAAACAACAGAAATTCTTGAATGAGAAGAAAGACTAGTGACAAGAGTACAACATTTAGGTCCTCATAAGATTACATTCTTCTCCAATACTCTTTGCTTATGGACCAAAAACAATCCAGTAATCATACCTTCCTTATATGTTTAACTTAAAAGAAATGTAAAAATACAAGCCATTTTGGCTGGGAATAGGCACAATGAAATCACATCCAAAACAGCAGGTGGCTTGGTGCATTTTCCAGCCATCACCAGCAATAACTTCCCAAGTTTATCAGAAAACATCTCAGAGATTTTCCAAACACAAAATTACATAACAATGTCTGCCAAAGTCATTGTGGACAGAATACTTATTCCTAATTGAATTTATTCATTGCACCGTCCAAACAGAACGTATAAATGATCACCAATGAGTTTAGCATTGCAATTTGCAACATACAAAATCGAATTCTCAAAATCCTCAATTAGTCAAAACAATTCCTTCCTCAACATATATAATCGAGTATACCCTAATCTCCAACTATCGAATCGTGAAAAAACCCATAGGTCTTTTCGCCTATATCCTCTATATCCAGCACAAAAATATAAAATTTCATCCAGAAAAAGGAAAAAGATCGAAATCTGAATCATACCCATTACTCTCCCTAAGACCCTTTCACTCCCTCCTGCGCCGCTACCTCGATCTTCTTCTTGTTCTTCTCGATCTGTGCGGCGACCTCCTGGGGCATGTACTTCTCGTCGTGGCCAGCACCTCCGTGGCCGAGAAGTAGCACTCGCCGCTCCTCGCCTTCTTGGAGACGCTCTTGGCCGAGACCTCCCGCCGAGCTTCCTCCGTGAAGGGCTTCACGAACCCCTCCACCACCACGGAATGTCCCTCCCGGAACAGGTCAGGCAACGAGCCCTGGTACTTCACCAGAATGTCGGTGATCAGGTCGGTACGAACTCCATCTCGGGCGACGAGGCGGGCTGAACCACGCTGCCCTCGAGGACTAGACCACCCAATCGGAACTTGGTCTTGGACGGGTTCGCGGCGTACTTTTCAAGCGCGTCGGTTGGGGTGACATAAAAGACGAGCTGGTCCTGGAATCCATTGAGGACGATGACGAAGCCGGCGATGCAGCTGAAGGTGAGCGCGTAGGTCCAGAGGCGCCGGGTCTGGAGCTGCCGGGCCCGGGCGCCGATGTCTACGGTTTTGGGTCGGGACGGTTGTCGCCGGGCCGTGGAGAGGAATCGGAGGGTGGATAGAGAAAGTTCGTTGGGGATGGACGGTTGGGATTTGATGGGAGAAAGAAGAAGGGTGTTGGTGGTGGTGGTGGTGGTGGTGGAGCGGAGGAGTTGGGATCTAAGGCGGAGGGAAAGGCGAGCGGCCATGAAGAGGGGTTAGAATTTTCTCGGGAAAGTGAGGAAAATTGTGAAGAGGAAGAAAATGATGGACTGGGTTTAGGGGTTTTGGGAATTAGGTGGGGGAGAAAGAGAATGAAGAGGCGGCTATTGGACTTTTTCAGAAACTTTTTCTCACTTGACGAGACGAAAACTCCACGAAAGTTGTTGTCTTAATAAGTTCCTTTAGATTTGCCTTTCCTTAACAGAAGAAGATAGAAGAAGAAAAAGAGCAAGACAAGCGTTAGAATCTTAGCATGTGAGCCTTCCCACGTGCATTTCGATAAAATATGATTACAGGCTCATGAGCCTTAAATAAATGATTTTCTTTAAATTATTGTTTCATTAAATTTAAGTAAATTATAGGATAAATAGATCCCCCTAAAAAAAAAATTACAGTATATATATATATATATTTTTTTTGACATGTCGCAATAAAGTAAGGTGGAAAATTCAAACTTATAACTTTCGCTTTATAATTAAAAAAATATATATCTTTTATGTCTTATCTCAGAAACTTATTGTTGCTGTAAATATCTTGATGTTTATCATACGACATTAAAAGGTTGGTTTATCTTAACTCTTGTTTATGTCCATTTGGTTTAGAGGTCCTTGTTCTACTCTTCATTCAAATTAAGTGTTTCTTAAGTTATAATTTTATCTTACTTATATGGATAAGTTTGACATCCTTGCAATACTCTAAATAATAAATATTATTTGGTTGTCAGGTGGTCGAATCACCTATATTAGCCATAAGCAAAGTTTAAATTCAAATTCAAACGATCGAGTAAAAAAGTGATTTGACCATCTGACAATCATCATTATGTCTTGAGTAATGTTATAAATAATATTTTATCACAATTAATTAATTATCTCATAATATTAGCGTAATTTTTTTTTTTTTTAACGTATCCGCGAGGGTAAAGGAGAGGATTTGATATTGTAACTTACGTTTAGCAAGGTATGATGATTTATAGTCGATTA